>OX453007.1:15004307-16254307 GCA_949699075.1 Asteroscopus sphinx
GGAGAGTCCCATGTGGGACTCCATTCGCCGAAGGTTTTTTCCCTACATACTTACAAACTAGATGCGCGCGGCATCAATACCGCGCGTAATCGGGCGGGCGCCCCCCAAGGGGGGGGCTCGAACCTCGCTAGGGCATTGCAGGGGGACCCCGCAGTTCCTATGTCCCCCTAGCAGCCGTTGCTGCATCGAATTGGTTACCTCGAAAGTAGCGGACTTTCGGTCCCTATCGGGTGACGTGCTAAACGCCGTGAAGCGGCAAGCCTCGCCGGCGAGGCTAAGACCTACCTAGAAAACCTAACCAGTGGCTACGCAATAGCCTGCTCCTAGGAACTACTCTAGAGCATAGGGCCGGTCTCGCGTGACGAGATTATCTCCGGTTGCTTACACCGTGAGGGCGTCCCCAGGGGGGAGCTCGGACCTCGACTCAGGGTGCAGCAGGGGGACCCCGCCACTGATCCCCCCAGCAGCCGGTGCTGCGTCGGCATGTGTTTCTGTTTCTCGAGAGTCGGACTCTCGGATTCTGTGTGTGTGTCGCGTCGGTCCTCGCCGGCGGGGACGATATTTTGGACGACGGCGTCGGAGTGTGCTTGTACTTTTATCTGACTCCTGGAGGAGTGTAATAGCGTCATCGGGCTCAATGAGTGTGTGTCTGGGACGTCGGGTTTTGCTAATAGCAGATGGCTGGTAGACGGTGGCCGCCACGACCAAGGGGTTGGGGTGCTTGGGAGCGGAATCGAAATAGCGTTTTGAGACACGCTTGAAAAACTGCTTGATGGTCGGCAGTTTGAGGTCTAGGTGGAGGTCGACATTGCGTACGTACCAGGGGGCGCCTACGGCCCTTCGCATGAAACGGTTTTGGAGGGTTTGGAGTATGTGAATTCTCACCGGCTTAACGTGTGCGAACACAACGCTAGCATAGGCGAGTATGGGGCGGATACAGGTGGTGTATATCCTTACTTTGAGAGGAGTGGGCAACTTACTGTGCGCATTGAGTAGGGGGTGGAGACGTCCGAGGACGAAGGCGGCACGGTTTTTCACCTTGCGGATATGCGGTCTGAAAGTCAGTCTACGGTCAAGGATCACGCCAAGGTATTTGGCTTCTCGTTGCCATGGGATCTGTTTTCCGAACATTGAGACTGGTACGCTTAATTCTTTACGATACTGTGACAGGGGTCTCTTATCGAAGAGGACCGCTGCACTTTTTTCGGGATTGACTTCGATTCTCCATTTCCGGAACCAGTCACCTAGGGTGTTGGCCGCGGATTGGAGGGTACGAGAAATAGCGACATGGCTCCTGCCGGAGTAATAGATTGCCGTGTCGTCGGCGAAAAGGGCAATACGGGCTGCACCGCATTTTGGAATATCGCTGGTGTACAGCGTGAACAGTAGGGGGGAGAGCACGGAGCCTTGTGGCACACCGGCGTGAATGGGATGGGGGGAGGAGAGAGCCCCTTCTATGCGATAGCAAAAGGTACGATTCGATAAGTAGTCTCGGATGATGAGCACGAGACGATGTGGCACATTCATAGTGTACAGCTTATATAATAAGCCGTTGTGCCACACTTTATCGAAAGCCTTTGCTACGTCGAAAAAGAGAGTACCGGTCATTTGACCGCGTACGAAGCCTGCACTGATGTGTTCTACAATGCGGTGCAGTTGATTAACGCAGCAGTGCTTTGTACGAAAGCCAAACTGCTCGTCGGGAAGGAGTTTATTTGAGTCGGCGAAATCTTTGAGTCGCTTATAAATAAGCTTCTCGTAGATTTTACCGAAGACATTGAGGAGACTAATCGGCCGGTAACTACTCGGCTCGGCTTTTGGTTTGCCCGGTTTTGAAATACCGATTACCGTAGCCTGTTTCCAAGCCTGGGGAAAGATGTTGTTTTTAAATGCCGCATTGAAGATGACGGTCATTAGAGCGATTAGGGTGGCAGGGAAACGTTTCAACACCTTATTGGTGATGCCGTCTGCGCCGGGGGCTTTTTTGGGCTTAAGATCCTTGACTATAGAGAGAACTTCGTCAGGGGTGATCGGTGGGAGCGGGTCATCAGGGTCATCTATTGGGGGGGGGGGGAGGGCTGACCTACGCTCTACTTCTGAATTAACCTTGTCAAGGTGGGTTTGGCTTACGGGAAGCGTACTGAGAGTGCATTGAGACTCCAAGCTGTCGGCTAAGCATTCGGCTTTTTCGTCATCATCAAAGGCCGGCCTTTGATTGGGTCGATTTAGGGGGGGCATAGCTGCCGTGGTCTCGCATTTGAGTTTGCGTTGAAGTGCCCAGAAGGCTAAATGAGACGGTTGGATTTCGCTGACTTCCTTGTCCCAGCGATCCTCCCGTACCTGAGCTACACGTCTTTTTACAGTATTCTGCAAAGAGCGCATATGGGCACGGTTGGCTTCGTTGGGAAAAGCGTCATAGGCACGGATGGCCGCGTTCCTCTCGGTCCTCAACTCATTTACATCGTCCGGCAGTTTCAGACGCTGGTCATCCAGCATCGGAACCTGCCGTGAGCACTCGCCCACTACGGACTGCACATGGTTGGTGAGCGAGGTGATCGCGGCCACCGTATCCGCGACTGTCTCGATGGAGTCAGGGATTGAATCTAGTTGGGGGGATGAGGTAGATTTGAGGCGGTCCTCTAGTCTCCTCCAATCGGTTATTGTTTTAGTTAAGGGTGGAGTACCGGGATCCGAGGGACCACCTCGGGGACCCAGTTGAATGATCACAGGTCGGTGATCTGAGTCTAATTCTTGAATTACCTCGATAGAGCGAATACCGAGGTTTACGCGCTTTAAGAGGGCTATATCTAGGATGTCGGGCCGTTGCCCTACTGTGTCGGGAAAGTGAGTGGGACGCATCGGGGCGATGACGTCAAAGGAAAGTCTGTCGCTAAGTGCTTCTAATTGAACACCAGCGGTGTTATTGGAGACACAGCTCCATGAGCAATGTTTGGCGTTTAGATCGCCTGCTATAATTACAGAATTACTAAGATCGAGTAAGGATTTTAGGTCGTCCTCGAGCAGACTCGCGGGTTTGTTTGAGGACCTATAGGCCGAGACTATGGTGATGGGCTGGTGCCCTGTCATGCCTAGGCGACAGATTGAAGCCTCCAGGCATGCTAGCTCTGGGGGATCAATGGGGATGCAATATAAAGAATTGCGGTAATAGATTAGCGTTCCGCCTAGTGCGGTGTACGTTCTGTCGTTTCTAATCAGCCTATAATTGGCTATGTTGGGATTACGACAGTGGGGCTTGAGAAAGGACTCTTGAACGAGTAATATGTCAAGTTGGTGCTCACGCAAGAAGACAGCTATGTCATCGCGTTGACCACTAATGCCTCGGGCATTAAAGAAGCCTAAATTTAGGGAACGGGGTTTGAATCTTTTGGGTGGGGCCGTATTATACATTATAATTGGAATTAAGTATTCTATAGATGTCTTGGTACTTGGTAAGTACCTGAAGGCGCTGCTCGTGGATGCCTTGGGTAAAGGCCCAGAGTCTAGAGTAGGCGTCAATACGGGTTTCCCCTGACTGGGGTTCGAGGTATTCTCTCGGCAGAAGGCCGGGGTAGTTTACCGGAGGGGGGGTTCTCATAGGGGGGGGGGCTTTAGCTGCTGGTGCAGTTTTGGGCCTGAGAGAAGGTGCGGGGATGGGTAAGTTCATCAGCGCGGGGGGCTCTGAGGCCGGGGGCGCGAGACGAGAGGTCGGAAGAGGTGGGTATTGGGGCTTTTGATTACCCTTAAACCAGGGGTTGGGCCCGAGTGGGCCGTGGAAATTAGGGGAGGGCCCGAGTGGGCCTCTAGGGTTGGGTGGTTGGTAATGGAGGGGGGCTGCGTAGGAGGGGGCTTCCCTCGCAACGCGGTCGGAGGCGCGTTTTGCCATTTTGGCGTTGCGCATTTTGGGGGCTTTGGGGCATCCGCGATAGTTTGCTGGATGCCCGGCTTTGCGGCAAAGGACACAGCTAGGGGGCTCCGTGCACTGGTCCCTCTCCTTGGGACGCTCGCACTCGGTAGTCCCGTGATCGCCTAGGCACTTAACGCACCTGGGCTTTGCGTAGCAGTTACGCTGGGAGTGACCATACAGCTGGCAACGGTGGCATTGACCAGGCTGGTTCGACTTGTGGGGGCGCTCGACCGTGATGCCTGATAAATTGCATACGGTCTTTATATTATAGATGTTTTTGGCGTTTTCGCCAGGGTGGCAAATGACAAGGACCATGTTATAGGGTTCCCCGTGCTTACCACGGAACATACGGTGGGTTATTGCAACCGGGATCCCTTGACGATCGAGGTCGGCGTGCACTTCCGTGCAGCTGACTTCGGACGGAATCCCTCGGATCACAACTCTAAGGAGTCGGTCCTCTGGGAGTGCGTAGGTGTGAAAAGACACACCACGCTCGCGTAGCAACCTGGTAAGGTTGCGGTAATCAGTGGGGGTGGGGACAACTACTTTAATGCCCTGCTGTGTGGGGCGGGCACTAGTGAAATTTATCTTATTTTGATTGCACCAGTCGGATATCCTGGTCCAATATTCCTTATCCTGGATGAATAAGGGAGGCGGGATGGGCACCTTCTTCTGGGAAGGTGAGGTATGTTCCTGAGGGGAGGGGGGCCTGTTATCCTGCGAGGAGGAGTGAGAGGCGGGACGGGGGGTAGGGGCCGGGGCAGGGTTTGCCTCGGAGAGTTTTAAAGATTTTGAGGCGAGAGCCTCGGCCTTGTTTGTTTTTCGGCCGCGTTTTTTACCTTTGCCCACTACCGTGGTAAAGGCACCGGCCTCGTCTGAGTTGACCTCACTGTCCGAAGACATCTCTTGGTCTGATGGGATTGGGGAGCGATCAGGATATTGAGTGGGGGCTGGGGTGGGGAGAGGTGAGGGGGTACGGTCCTTATGGTCCAGGCTGGCTGAACGCCTAGGCGGACCACGCGGAGACCTCGGCCTCTCCTCATCACTGTCGGAACGGGCGGGGCGCCTATTCCTCCTTAGGGGCGGGGGGGTATCGGGCGACTCTGGAGAGTCGGGGACGTCAGGTTGTTTGGCGGCAAAAGCGCTGCCAAACAAGTCGCCATAGTTGGCGATAAAGGTGGGGTCCTTGAAGAGGACGTTTTTTAGGATGCTGAGAAACTCGGCATCAGACACCATCATATAGATGGTGACTAAGCCAAGCCTAGCAACAACGAGAGGGGGGGAAAATTAGTGGCGTACTAACATGGGGGTTTGCTCCTCGGGTGGGTGTTCCCGGGAGTGTGTTCAAACCCTCCCCGTCGGGTATAGACGGGGAGGTTGTGTGCCTACTGGTGAGCCCTAAGCTTGCACTCCTGATTGCCAGTCTTAATGTGCAACCAGGTCCCTAAGTCTCTAGTGTGCAATGGGTGTAAACCCCTAGAGAATGCTAGATAGGACGAAACGGGGGTAAGCTAGGGAAGACTAGGAGATCCCCCAAGGCCTTCTGGCCCTAGCTTCTTCCAATTTTGCTTTGCCCTTAAGGAGCGCAGCTGGCGTGTCGGGTCAACGCCCCTCGGTTTGTTATCACCGTTAGGTATCCACCGAGAACCACAGTAAATAAGTGGGTTTTTTCCTGAAGGGACACTACGTTTTTGACGAAACTCTGTCTAAAGAGACAAAAGCGCGCCCGCTGTCTTGAAAAAGACAGCGAATGTGCTTATCGGGCTGCAGTCGGCGGGGCGACTGCGGAGGGCGCTACGGTGAGCCGTAGCGAAAAATATTCGAGCACTTAATTCGTCACGAGAGGACGGAGCGGAGCAGCACGACCTCTCGGGGCGAGTGTCAGAGCATGAATGACTCCATTCGCCGAAGGTTTTTTCCCTACATACTTACAAACTAGATGCGCGCGGCATCAATACCGCGCGCAAGCGGGCGCCCCCCAAGGGGGGGGCTCGAACCTCGCTGGGGCATTGCAGGGGGACCCCGCAGTTCCTATGTCCCCCTAGCAGCCGTTGCTGCATCGAATTGGTTTCCTCGAAAGTAGCGGACTTTCGGTTCCTATCGGGTGACGTGCTAAACGCCGTGAAGCGGCAAGCCTCGCCGGCGAGGCTAAGACCTACCTAGAAAACCTAACCAGTGGCTACGCAATAGCCTGCTCCTAGGAACTACTCTAGAGCATAGGGCCGGTCTCGCGTGACGAGATTATCTCCGGTTGCTTACACCGTGAGGGCGTCCCCAGGGGGGAGCTCGGACCTCGACTCAGGGTGCAGCAGGGGGACCCCGCCACTGATCCCCCCAGCAGCCGGTGCTGCGTCGGCATGTGTTTCTGTTTCTCGAGAGTCGGACTCTCGGATTCTGTGTGTGTGTCGCGTCGGTCCTCGCCGGCGGGGACGATATTTTGGACGACGGCGTCGGAGTGTGCTTGTACTTTTATCTGACTCCTGGAGGAGTGTAATAGCGTCATCGGGCTCAATGAGTGTGTGTCTGGGACGTCGGGTTTTGCTAATAGCAGATGGCTGGTAGACGGTGGCCGCCACGACCAAGGGGTTGGGGTGCTTGGGAGCGGAATCGAAATAGCGTTTTGAGACACGCTTGAAAAACTGCTTGATGGTCGGCAGTTTGAGGTCTAGGTGGAGGTCGACGTTGCGTACGTACCAGGGGGCGCCTACGGCCCTTCGCATGAAACGGTTTTGGAGGGTTTGGAGTATGTGAATTCTCACCGGCTTAACGTGTGCGAACACAACGCTAGCATAGGCGAGTATGGGGCGGATACAGGTGGTGTATATCCTTACTTTGAGAGGAGTGGGCAACTTACTGTGCGCATTGAGTAGGGGGTGGAGACGTCCGAGGACGAAGGCGGCACGGTTTTTCACCTTGCGGATATGCGGTCTGAAAGTCAGTCTACGGTCAAGGATCACGCCAAGGTATTTGGCTTCTCGTTGCCATGGGATCTGTTTTCCGAACATTGAGACTGGTACGCTTAATTCTTTACGATACTGTGACAGGGGTCTCTTATCGAAGAGGACCGCTGCACTTTTTTCGGGATTTACTTCGATTCTCCATTTCCGGAACCATTCACCTAGGGTGTTGGCCGCGGATTGGAGGGTACGAGAAATGGCGACATGGGTCATGCCGGAGTAATAGATTGCCGTGTCGTCGGCGAAAAGGGCCATACGGGCTGCACCGCATTTTGGAATATCGCTGGTGTACAGCGTGAACAGTAGGGGGGAGAGCACGGAGCCTTGTGGCACACCGGCGTGAATGGGATGGGGGGAGGAGAGAGCCCCTTCTATGCGATAGCGAAAGGTACGATTCGATAAGTAGTCTCGGATGATGAGCACGAGACGATGTGGCACATTCATAGTGTACAGCTTATATAATAAGCCGTTGTGCCACACTTTATCGAAAGCCTTTGCTACGTCGAAAAAGAGAGTGCCGGTCATTTGACCGCGTACGAAGCCTGCACTGATGTGTTCTACAATGCGGTGCAGTTGATTAACGCAGCAGTGCTTTGTACGAAAGCCAAACTGCTCGTCGGGAAGGAGTTTATTTGAGTCGGCGAAATCTTTGAGTCGCTTATAAATAAGCTTCTCGTAGATTTTACCGAAGACATTGAGGAGACTAATCGGCCGGTAACTACTCGGCTCGGCTTTGGGTTTGCCCGGTTTGGAAATACCGATTACAAGCGATCGCATCGCAGTTGATTGGTTAAATACTCAGAGAACGCTGCTGCCCATCCTCTGGTGACTCCCTTAGTCGCCTTTTACGACACCCATGAGAAGAGATAAGGGTGGTGCAATTCTTTATGTCCGGCACCACATGGAACACGTTATTTTATTGCAATGCAATAAGCATTTAGGCTTTGGCCAAAGTAAAGGCAGGTCACGTAAAGTGCTGACCATCAGCCTGGAAATATCTAACATATATATATGAAATATTACTTAATCAGCCCATTATTGTGCCAGCACTGGGCACGGACCTCCTCTCCGATTGAGAAGGCGTTAGTCCACCACGCTAGCCTTGTGCGGGTTAGCAGACTACAACACACCAACGAGAACTGTATGGAGCACTCTTGGTGTACAGATTTTCTCACAAATTTTTCCTGCACCGTTAATGCAAGTGATATTAATCCAATTAATATAAACTTTTTTTTGAACGGCTTGCAAATAGTTGTTCTTGTGAAACTTGTGTCTGTAACCACACTCGAGAAATAGGACAAATTCTAGTGTGGGGAAAAAAGTTCTTAATTTCTTCTTTTCCACCGAAAACGTGAAACAACGATGGATAAAATAATTGATGCAATTTTGACTTCGTGGTATTTGCATATCTACTTGTAAACAAATCTAGATCAAACTGACGCTCTATGATCGTACTGACCACAAAATTCAATTACGTGGCAGACAAAATAAAAACGTTCCAGGCAGTAGCGTATCGTTGATTTGTTTTCAGTTTGTTGCTTCTCTTTCTACGTAAACACAACACATGGATTTGTCACCAACGAAATCAGACCTTCGGCAACCTTCATTCTAAACAAACATTAGTCTAAACTTGTAATGAATCAGAGACCAAGTTATCTGGTCATATGAAAGTCCGAAGTCGCCTCGACATGAGACATGACACTTTTGTCCACATTTCGTGAAGTTTAATTAAACATCTCCCGCGAGATGATATTTCGTGATACACGTTGATTGGTAACATTTGATTGACTTGAGGAAATTACTTAATTAACTTAATTTTAAACATTAAGTTATTGAGCGTCACCAGCTGTCTGTTAAGTTATGAAGAGTGGACAGAAGATCCTTGATATGTTATTTTCTACATCCTACTCATATTATAGATGCGACAATATAGATGTTTGCTTGTTTATTTGTTAGTTTTTTTTTTGTCCTTCGATCACGCTGAAACGGCTGAATGGATTTAGATGAAAGGGATACAGATAGGTTTGTTGTGCAACGTCGTCGCTGCCTTGTATTTCTATTCTTGTTTCTTATACGTTTGAATTATACTGAAGTGATGTATGGATGAATTCATCTAGATAATTTAATATTTTTCATAAAGTTCTTTAATGATGAGATGGCTGCTTGAAAATTTGTTGAACTATGTATGAATGAAGTTTTGAATAACGGTCTGAATTTCCGCCGGAATAGTCGTAGTATTGTATTTTAGTAATTAGTTTGCGTAGACACTTAAGATACTTTTATAAACATACTTACCACGGCTGCAAAGCCGCGGGCAGCAGTTAGTAGTTACTAAATACAATGGCGATAAAAAGTCTCACAGAACTCTCGCAAAAAGACGCAATGCAAACATTTAGATGGATGTAATATCCCCGAAATTGTTCACTAACGCGTTGGAGGACGTCTTCAAGACGCTGGACTGGACTGGACAGGGTATCAACGTTAACGGCGAGAACATCTCACATCTCCGTTTTGCCGATGACATCGTTGTAATGGCTGAGTCGCTGGAACAACTGGGCGAAATGCTGCACAGCTTAAACGGAGCCTCTCGACGTGTCGGTCTCGGCATGAATCTGGACAAGACTAAAGTCATGTTCAATATGCATGTCATGCTGAGACCAATATTCGTCGAAGGGTCGGCACTCGAAGTTGTAACGGAATACGTCTACCTAGGGCAGGTAATTCAGCTTGGTAGACACAACTTCGAGAAAGAAGCCAACAGAAGGATCCGTCTGGGCTGGGCAGCATTTGGCAAACTTCGCCGAGTCTTCTCGTCGCCTATACCGCAAAGTTTGAAGACAAAAGTCTTCAACCAGTGCGTCCTGCCTGTCATGACTTACGGTGCCGAGACGTGGACACTGACAGTTGGGCTAGTCCACAAGTTTAAAGTCGCTCAGCGAGCTATGGAGCGAGCTATGCTTGGAGTTTCTTTGAAGGATAAAATCCGAAACGAGATTATCCGGAGAAGAACCGGAGTGACCGACATAGCTTGTAGAATCAGTAAGCTGAAGTGGCAGTGGGCTGGCCATGTCTGTCGAAGGACCGATGGCCGTTGGAGCAGACGAGTCCTTGAGTGGAGACCGCGAATCGGCAAACGCAGCGTAGGGCGCCCCCCTGCCAGGTGGACCGACGACCTAAAGAACGTGGCTGGGGGGGACTGGATGCGGAAGGCAGAGGACCGAGCGTTGTGGCGCAACTTGGGAGAGGCCTATGTCCAGCAGTGGACTGCGATAGGCTGAGTTGATTGATTGAGATGAATTTTTACATTTTCAATGCAGTACCGATAACAAGTCTGATAGAACTTTCGTGAAAAGGTGCAATGCAAACATATATTTTTTTTTTCATTTTAAATGCAGTGGCGATAAAAAGTGTCAAATAACTTTCGTCAAAAGATGGTTAGATGATTTTTCTTCAGTTGGCCAAACGAATATTAATAGTGTTACTATCTAAATCTTTATTTTTCAATTTAAGTATCGAACTTTAACGTACCTAGTAAAAACCGTGAGTTCGCTGAAAAAAGAGTTTGCTTAGTGCCAGTCATTAATTATGAACAAATATAAAAGGTACTTGTATCACACATAAAAATGATCAAACCAAAAACGAACAAAAGTTAAAAGCCCAACTGAAACCGTGAACTCTATCTGAATAGTTTCCTCTTAAACGCATCGTGAATTTTGTAGAGGTGTACCGTATACCGTTGGTTCGCCGCTCTGCTATTGTGAAAAATGTCATGAAAATAATGGCTGACAAGTTTAAAGGGGAGACGGTATTCTTCCCTTTGGAATATGTTGAAAAATCAACGGTGATATTGGTATCTGAACTAGAGGTTCTTTGTAAACTATTCTACTACATTATGTCGGTGGGGTGCATTAAAAGAGCCTCCACGATATTTAATTGATCGTCCGGCGCACCCTGGAAGTCAGCCCTGCTACCGACCTACTGACTAGCTAATATTTTTCCCACGGCATGAGCTATTATCATTATGTAGCTCATGTCGACACGATAGTAGATGTCGGTAACTATATAATTTTTTATTATGTATTATTTTTGGGTATTGGACAGTAATTTTCTCTCTGTTCACTAGAATTTTGCTTCTACTTCATTAGTCATGCGTTTTCGTTTTTGATTCGTATAGGTATTAAGTGCGAATATATGAAGGGTTCCTTGTTTTCAGTAATGAAGGTATGTAAGGAGTTTTGTTGATTAAGACTTTTTTTTACATACTAATAAAAATAAAAACCGGCCAAGTGCGAGTCGGACTCGCGTAGTAAGGGTTCCGTACCTCTCAACGACCTAATACCCAATAAAAACTGATTTAATTTACGAGAGTTTATCAAAAGACATCAACGCACAGTGCGCGAAATATGAATTTTTGCATGTCTTTCTTACGCAGGTACCTTTTTTAGTATTTGTTGCTAAACTACATAATATGCACTATAATCTGACCAAGTTTGACGCTGGTATATATTACCGTTTTGAAGATAGAGCAGGAACAAAAACGTTGAAAAAAATGCATGTTTTTTGAGGTTTCTTATATGGACCCCCTTTGGTTTTAGACTTTTTTTTTTCGTTTTTTTGTTTTTTACATCTCATAGCAACACATATTCTGAGAAAATTTCAACCGTTTACCTATTACCGTTCAAAAGATACAGCCCTGTGACAGACAGACGGGTGGACGGACGGACGGACGGACGGTTGGACGGACGGATAGCGTAGCGAGAGTAATAGGGTCCCGTTTGGAACCCTTCGGGTACGGCACCCTAAAAATAACAGACGCCTTTGCCCTACAAAACGAGATCGTAAAAAAAACCTTTCACATGAATTAATTATATCATATTACAGTACTGCAGAATAAATATTGTACATCGGCAAAAATCGGAAATACTCGTATTGTATATTACAAAAAAACGATTGATAAAAGTAATTTGGTTCTAATAAACTCAATCGTTAATCGTTTTTGTAATGTACAACACGAGTGTTTCCGATGTTTGCCGATACACAATATTTATTCTGCAGTACCTACTGTACTTTACTTAAGTAGGTACTATCAGCAAACTTTCCGGTGAACCACCACTGAGGCTAAAATCGCTTGCGCTCAGTGTATGACGGCAGCCATAGGTACGTCTAATGTAGCAGGATTCGTTCAAGGGACTGTCGACAAAATGTATCACCGGGAAGGATTGTGACTGTACCTATGTATTAAAATAGTCATCTCAATGCAGGAGATCAAATCCTCCTCCCCCAAGGTCATAGTCGACTTTATGATTGACTTGCAGCTTGGGGAAGTGCTGTAATGCTGCAAGAGGCGTCACAATAGATCTTTTAGGTCGCAATGGCTTAGGGGCATTCAAGACCCTACCTCTTTACTCAAGTAATAATAATAATGTATTAAAAAATATACGTTTAAAAGTGTGTTTTTTATATTACGGCTGTTAAATTTCCCCGTTTTTTTACACGATCTTATACAACCTTATCCTAGTTTCCCAGTAGAAAATTCACCTTAATTTTTCGTCGCAAGGTATACTAACTTAATCTACCTACAGTGTTTCAAGAGGAAATGAATTAATTCTATTTTACACAAGAGTGCTTTAAAATAAGGAGCCGCTTTCTTGCACTGGGAGAAATACCCCGTGAAATTAACGTCTGGATTCAGTTCACAGTGGACCCCTCGCAGGTACGAAAGACAAATGGCGGGAGGGGCAAACTGTATAGTGTTGTATTACTTTCATGAATGGAATTTGAAAAGATAACCATTTTGTTATATCGGAAGCATATTTTGTTTAGCACTTTAAGGCGCATGTAGCAGCCAAGAGGCGCCCCAGTAATGAAATTATTTCTCGCTGAATACATCATTAATCGAAAATTAGTTTTTAACAATTGAAGTACATGTATTGTAGTTTAAACAGAAACATTTTTTTTTTTTTCACGTTATTTATTTATTAACTCTGGAAATTATAGTTTGCTGTAGTTGTAGATAGAAAAAGTGCGAAAAACGGCCACTTTTGGCATTTTTAAGGTTCCGTACCTCAAAAGGAAAAAAACGGAACCCATAAAGGATCACTTTGTTGTCCGTCTGTGTGGCTGGCTGCCTGGCTGGCTGTCTGTCTGTCCGTCTGTCAAGAATTTTTATTTTAGAAACGGGTAAAGGTATCAAGTTGAAATTAATATCAAATACTAAAGTTGATGGTCCCTTGGAGTTAAAAAAAAGTCAAAGCAAGCAAGGGATACGGTCATTTATGTCACATATTTTGATACTCGCAAACTTACTCATCAAAGCCTATATGGTACTTCCCGATGACCTAGAACCATGAAATTTTACAAGAAGCAAGATCTCATAGCACAAGTAAAGGAAAATATTAGAAAATCATGAATTTGTGGTTACATCATAGGAAAAAAAACTTTATGTGATTACAAACTTACATTTACAATTGTAGAATCGACCGTGTTGTAGACCGATGTATGGGAGAAGATTTTTTTGACTGACAAAAAGAAAGAAAAACATTTACTTTGACATGCACAGATTGTGTACAGTATAGCATAAACACAAAACACAGATAATACAAAATAAAATATGAAAAAATCCTACAACCATACAACCAGTTTCTCTAATCATTTTTTTTCCTGGGAAAGTTAAGTTTGTCCTTCAATCCAAGACGGATCTTTTCGTTAGAGCAATGCATGTTTGGTGTTTACATATAATTTATGAATATCAGTAAGTTGATTATTAATAAAATTAAGGCAAATACAGACCTGTTGTGTCCTGTCATGTGTCATGGTCCGTGTGGTGCCGGACTTAAAGAATAGCACCACCCTTATCTCTTCTCATGGGTGTCGTAAAAGGCGACTAAGGGATTCACCAGAGGATGGGCAGCAGCGTTTTCTGAGTATTTAACCAACCAACTGCGATCGCCAACCCGCCTGCCAAGCGTGGCGATTATGGCATATCCCCCCCTTAATTGGGGGAGGCCTATGTCCAGTAGTGGACGTCTTTCGGCTGTAATGAAATACAGACATGTGTGGTGGTACCTGGTTAAGAAAGAGATGCAATTATGAAAGACATCAACGCGTAGTGCTGCACTTTTGGTGAACCCTCATAAATGAAATCAGCTTCTACAGGGTATCAGGTCGATGGGTGGTATGGGACCCTTAGTGTGAATCGCACTTGGCTGGTTTTTTCTATCTACAACTACAGCGAACTATATTTTACAGAGTTAATAGTTTCTGATTAAACTGCAGTACCTGTACTTCAATTGTTAAAAACGAATTTGTGATAAATTATGTATTTAGCGAATAATATTTTTTCAGTGATGGGGGCGCCACTTGGCTGCTACATTCGCCTTAAAGTTTATAGTGGAATATTTTTTGCAAATGTTGCAGTTCAATAGTCTTTTGTTATTTATTCAACAAGATTTGGCATGAACACACTTAACAACTCTATTAACGGCTCTTCATTTTATAACGCATTTATTCCACACGCCCGAAGCACGTAATTTTAACCCGATAAAACCGATGATACATTAGCAAGATTGCGCCAAACCTGACTTGGGACCGTTATTAGTGCCCAAATCTTGTTCTATCCTAAGTGACACGGCTCTACGTGAATACTTTACGTTGTCGTCGGGCGTTCATAAAAAAGACAATTTCCCTTATTGCCGCAATCTGTGGCACATGTGCCGTACACCGTTATGTCGGCAGGGTTATGTCTGCAGCCACCCTCATAAACGACAAAGTAAACCATAATTTATTGCGCATATTTAGGGTCAAACACATGACTCATAAATCGCTTTAGTATATTATTTGCGATAACTAGCCAGTAACTAATGGTAGCATATTACGGTTGTGGCTGCTGTTTATTTTAAACTATAAAATATGTTGTCGTATAAATTAAGGGCCAGTTTCATGTTTAAACATATTTTTAAACTTAACTTAATATGAACATTGTATTAACATTTTATTATACGAACTACTTAGGTACCAAAAAACTTATGCTTTAATCATAAAAGGCTCCCAAAAGCTCAGTGGCACCCCTATCAGTAAAATAATAATTACTTGCTGAGTAAAAAATGTATCGAAAATCTGGTTCTACAGAATAGTAGTAAAGGTACTGTAGTTTAATCAGAAATTTTCTGTACTAAAATTCTGTACAAGTAGATTTTCGATAAATGATGTACTCAGAGAGTTTTTTTTTACCGATGGGGTGCCACTGAGCTGTAGGGAGCCCCTTAAGGCGCTACTAAGACCTAAGTGGTGCCCCCATCAATAAAAAAATAATTATTCGCTGAATACATAATTTATCGAAAATCCGCAAAAGCTTTCTAAAGGTAACACAACCATTAACAGGCAGCAGCCCTAATAAGGCACGAGAGGAACTGTGGCAACAAAGACACCCTCCCCCTGCTGACTACATTGGGCCTGCAGAAGAGCTCCCAGCAGGCCACCAACTACCATGGCCCATCTGGAAAACCTTGAATCGACTCCGAAGCCAGATGGGCCGCTGCAGGTCAAATTTAGTTAGATGGGGATACACAGACGAGTCACAATGTGACTGTGGAGTTAACCCACAGACGATGCCTCACCTTTTAACCTGCTCACTGTGCAATTCCACCTGCACAATCAAAGACCCATGCGAGGCTACTGAGAGTGCTGTAGACGTGGCTACATTTTGGTCCAAAATTATATAATAAACTCGAATCATCGACACGAAGAAGAAGAAGATCGAAAATCCGTTTTTAACAATTGAAGTAGCACTTTTGGTTCTATTTCTACTACAACTACAGCTAATTATAATTTACAGAGTTAATAATTTCTGATTAAACTACAGTGCCTGTACCTCAATAGTTAAAAACGAATTTTCGATAAATGATGTTAGTACATCAAAAAAAAATATTAGTAATAAAGTAGTAGTAGTATAAGTAAAAAAAAAATGACTCGCTTAGTAGCGAGTAATAATTTTTTTACTAATGAGAGTGTCACTTAGCTCTTAGTAGCGCCTTAATATCTCAAGCCACTGAAAACACTATCGAGAAAAATGTATTAGATACCTACAATTTTCAAAAAACTGTTTTATAATATCTAAGAAACAATATTCCAAAAGTTAAAATACGACCTTCCGCATCATGAAATGCATAAACTGCATTTATAAAGTACTGAAAACCAAGATACACATTTATTGATTCAAGTTTGCACTAACGACAAACATGCTACATGAAAAATGGAGGTATCGCTTTGAAAAATACTGACTGAACTTTTGAAAGTCTGAAACATAGCTCTTCTTTTATTCATGTTCTGACATGTGGCGCTCTCCGTTGTGTACAGGCTTTCTTCTTTAACAAAATAAACAACATTTACTTGAAGTTAGGTCCTTTGAGAGGCTACCCTGTACTTATGTTTTATGAATGAGATCTTATGCACTTACAGGGATACGTGCTGTATTGGGTACTATTTAAATGATATGAGAAAATGTTACACTGATTTAGATACGTGGGACACTCAGAAAGTTTTGCGAAACTAAAAAAAATTGTTCTATACGTACATATATTTTTATCAAATCTTTTCAAAGTACTTTCCACCAGCCTCTATACAAAGATTCATGCGCCTAAACCAGTTTTCAAAACACTTTTTCCAGTCCGCCGCAGACACCTCGTTTACAGCCTGCTCGAACGCAGCCAGCGCATCTTCCGGCGACTAAAATTGTATCCCTTTGAGCTGATTTTTTATTTTTGGGAATAAAAAGAAGTCACACGGTGCTAGATCAGGGCTGTAAGGAGGGTGACCCAGGAGTTTGACTGGCGTGCTGTCCAGGAAGTCCCTCGTTTTGAGTGCGGTGTGCGCAGGTGCATTGTCGTGGTGGAGCAGTAGCCCGCGGAGCCCTGTGTTTGGTCGCTTGTTGCTTATAACAGAGAAAACTTCTGGCAAACATTTGGTAGTATACCATTCGGCATTAATGCTTCTTTGATCCCGTAAGGGAATTGATACCAAGTGGCCAGTCAAATTAAAAAAGCTAGCGATCAAAATCTTACCCCCGCTTCTAGATCGCTTCACTTTGGTAGGCGTTGGCTCATTTTGAAACACCCAAACAGTCGACTGGCGCTTGGTTTCTGGGTCGTATTGATAAATCCAGGACTCATCACCTGTAACGATGTCGTAAACACGCCGAGACGAGCCTGCTTCAAATTTGTTAAGCATATCACGGCACCATTCCACCCGGGCCTGCTTCTGAGCATCGGTGAGGTTGTGCGGCACCCAGCGTGATACTATCCTCCTCACGCAAAGATGGCTATGTAGAATCTCGTGAACGCTTCCCGATCCAATCTTCAATATGTGTTGAATCTCCTGATATGTAATTCGCCTATTGTCTTGGATTAAATTTTTCACTGCTAGCACGTTTTCTTCGGTAACAGCCGTCAAAGGGCGACCGCTTCTTTCGTCATCCCCCAAAGTTGGTCGACCGCGCTTGAATTCGTTATACCAACGATACACGGTTGCCTTGGAAGGGCCTTCATCCATGAATGCCATTTGAAGTCTATCGTACGATTCATCCGGTTTCAGGCGACACTTGAAATCGTATAAAATCATAGCTCTAAAATGTTCCCGGCGCAGATCCATATTTCAGTGAGACACAATACTTTGAATTAACTCGCAAAAAATGTGGAGGGAAATTTTGAAATTGGAACTTACTTATTTTTACTTATAAATAATCATATTTTCGAAAAACATTATAACTGGCCAGTCTCCCATATATAAAAACTTTTTTTCGCAATACTTTCTGAGGGGCCTGGTATATATAGGTAGGTATGTATAAAATCGAAATATATAATAAATCATAAAGGTGTGCGTACAAGACTATATTCTTACACAGCTTCTTAGA
Organism: Asteroscopus sphinx; assembly: GCA_949699075.1. Classification (NCBI taxonomy): domain Eukaryota; kingdom Metazoa; phylum Arthropoda; class Insecta; order Lepidoptera; family Noctuidae; genus Asteroscopus; species Asteroscopus sphinx. Next base: position 15,022,075 of record OX453007.1, read on the forward strand.
ACATTTTAAGATCACCCCTACCACTCCTATATGTAGGCAGTTCCCTTTATCACGAAAAACTATCCGTCTCTGTCTCGCAAGGAAAAATTCCAAGCGTTTTCTGGCGTGCCGCATGGTTTTCATACTTTTACTGCAATACTATATTGAGTCCTGCTGTACAGTTCAAACGATCCATTATCCCGTAACTGAAATATCTCCACCGCCAACCTTTTATATTCGCGCTAAAGAGCCTTCTGTTCGCCCACGACTTAAAAAGACTTATTGGACAGTTTTACAATCCTAAAGCAACTCTCTGCAGTTCCTATAAAGTTGAAATTCTTGTACACCGTATTTAAATTTGGAACCTACTGTATCTGATGTTTCAGAGCAAAACTTGTAACATAGACAAATGGGAATGTATAGGCTGTATTGAAACAAGCCTTCAGTCGCAGCGCGCACATGCTCGCGTGAAGACGGACTCAAGGCTAGGTCTTTGCGCGAAATGGCGGGAACTTTCCGATAACTTTCGTAACGTAACACGCAGAAACATATCTTCGTTTATTAAGACAAACTATTGAATTAAAGTGTGTTAACTACTAAATTACTGAAGTTTGAGTTAAATTTAAATAGTGTTGGAAGATTTACTGAAAATCTATTGAAGACAGTTTTTCGGCTCGATTTTTGCAAGTACGTAATTATTTTGAAAATTTTCAAACTATTATGTTACTCAATATAGGTATGTGTGTGTTGTGCATGTAACTTTTGTTATTGTTTTACTTAAACATAAAAGTATTTATTTAATTTATTTGTAATTTGTTTACCTAATTATCTTATCTTACAGGAAACACATGATTATCCAAACAAAACAACCTCTATATTTTCCTACGCGAAATTGATAAATAGCTTCTTTAATCTGGCAGTATAACTTCTATAAAATACTCAGATACATTTTAATTTAAGTAAGTACAACATGAAATCAAATAAGGCTTGATTTCACCAACGATAATTATCTAGTTAAACGACTTCGTACCCATAATTCCAGCACATTTATCGAGTAATCGGCCGTTAATCAGACAAATAATTAAACAAAAAAAATATAATAACCATTTTCTGAATCAAATATTTAAGACGTGCCACAATGTTACTAGAATATCTATGTTAAAGTAGTTAACCAAAAGTACGTGGTTACTCGAGAACAGCCAAAATAATTATAATTAAACGCTGGGTAATTATGAAATTGCCTCCCCTCTAACGTAAATTCAATTAAAACTCACCGATGTGGTACTGGGAAGGCTTAACCGGAACATTATAGGCTGTTCCTATTATAGGATAATTATACCAAGGGGTTTATCTAACATAATTATTATTGTAAATAAATTCTTGTTAAACCAGCGGTCATGTTTGTTTTTGTCAAAATTAGGCTTTTATTCTACGAATTATTATTTTAGTTTTTCCTATAAAAAGGGGCAGATTGAAGCTGCTACAATTATTTTTATTCAACAAAAGTTTTATTCAATGATGATTTATAAGGACCCTTTACAAAGAAGGCCGAAACTATTCTATTTACTTATTACACATTAATCTAAGATTATTCTATCGAATAATAAATAATTCATGGTAAAAGTATTTAAGTTAATTTTATCACATCTAAACTAATACGCCGTATAAGAACCTGACCTTATTAAATTTTGCAGTGGTGAAAGTTACATAGCTTTTAAGGTCTCTTGTAAAATTGTAATAGTATAATTATTCTCATATGTTCATTTGGCTCTCAACCTACAAATATGGTTTTTGACTTTTATTTTTTAATATAAATCTTAAAACTGTTAGAAAAATGATTGGCAAAAATTAATAAAATATTTTTAACTATGTCCCACTTATATAAGCAGATCAAAATTGTTTACTAGGCCCTACTACTCATTAGGTACTACTACTACTACTAGGCAGCACTACTGGCCACTGACGTCATAATACATTAACACCATCCCCCCACAAGGTGGACTGACGACCTGGTGAAGTTCGCGGGAATCCGCTGGATGCGGAAGGCACAGGACCGGTCGTTGTGGCGATGCTTGGGGGAGGCCTATGTCCAGCAGTGGACGTCTTTCGGCTGAAATGATGATGATGAAATGATGAACTACTTACCACTTAGTACAACGTCGGTTTTGCACGACAAATACAGAAAATACCCCCTCCAAAAACTTATTACTATACTTACTTTGTCTTCGATTTTATTTATTCAACAACAACAACAATTTAATTTAATAATTATTAATTAATTTTTATTTATTAAACAATTCGTTGTAAATATTTCTATTCTGTCATCAATAATAATATTTAAAACATTTGAATTTTAAGTAATAGTCAAATACCCTTTCATAATATCATTCGGTGTACCCTTTATCACTTCGGTTCGGTGTACTCTTTTTTTCGTGCTCATGCAGTAACTAATGCTTAGTACTTCTCACTTACACTCATACCCAGCGTATAAATGGCTGAATTCGATTAATTTTAGTGAAATTGCAAGTACCAGTGAATAGAAACCGATCCTATTTACTAAGCGACAAGCTTACGAAAAGTAATATAAGCTCGTGTAAGCTTAGCCTTTTTTCTTTCTCCGAGCTTTTTCGCGATTATGTTGGGGTCGCTTCCAGTCTAGATACGGCTGAACATCAGTATTTTACACGGAGTGACTGCCATCAGACCCCCGCAACTCAGTTACTCTGTAATACCGACATCTTACGGTTAGACCAGTTTTCAGACATTCAGGCTTCTGACTACCCGTAACGACTGCCATAGATATTCGTATGGCAACCGGAACGAACAGCTTAGCGTGCTCTCCGAGGCACGGAGGGGTCTAGGGTTAGTATATATTCTATAGTCTAGGTGTGCAATGAAGCTGTCACATCCAAAGACTGAACATAACCAGCCCCTAACTGTCCCACTGCTGGGCACGGGCCTCTTCTCGGTACGAGAAGGCTAAGGCCTTAGTCCACCAAGCTGGCCTAGTGCGGAAAGACTGAACGCGGTCTTGCAATCTACGCGGATATTAAATATTTTATTATATATTTTTGGGACATTTTTACACAGCACCATCTAGTCCCAAACTAAGCAGAGCTTGTACTAGACAATGGATATAATATTATATACTTTTTTTTTGTAAATAGATACTTATAATACATAAGAAACACCCAGATGAACACAAACACTTATGTTCATCACACAAATATTTGTGTCCTGTGGGAATCGATCCCACGACCTCATGATCAGCAGTCCGACACTCGAGCCACTAGACCACAGACGTCGTCATATTACTAAGCCACGGGCTTCTTGTGTGGGCATTACGCTAATAACAACACGTTTTGCTCACCTATCCGTTTGCCAAGCAATGGTTATCATGGTTATGGCAATATTCTCGCCCAGCCGTTCAGTTTACTGGTCTCTGGGGAGATCGTATTCAGTAGTGGATGTTTACGGGCCATGATAATGATTGTAAATAAAATAATATTTCAGCTTACATTACTATTTTTGGCATCGGCTGCTATATCGGATGTCAATGTTGGTAAAAGTTGGGGAATGCTTTTATTATTTTTGATCATACTGTGTAAATGTGTAAGTTTGTGATGATGTTCGGATGTTTGTTACTCAATCACGCTGGAAGGGCTGAACGGATTTGGATGAAGTTTGGCATACAGGTAGAAAATAACCCGGATTAATATATATATATAGGCTACTGTTTATCCCGGGAAGATGAATAGTTCCAGAGGGATGCGTGATAGACGACATCAACTCGGGCGAACCCGCGCATAATGGTATTGTATTGTATTGTATTTATTTATTGATAACAATTGTTACAAGTCAATTTTCTTTAGTATTTTACCATTTTAATTAATTTGGCTATACATTAGCGAAATAACATTTTATATAATAGTAAATAAATCCTATATCCACGTGATTCCAAATAACTACAATAAAAAACATTTAATTGCGTGGTACAGAAAGATCAATAGCAGCTCTTCATAATCGGCCCATTACTGTCCCACTGCTGGGAAGGTTAAGGCCTTAGTCCACCACGCTGGCCTAATGCGGGTTGGTGGACTACATACACCATCGAGAACTGTATGGAGCACTCTCTGGTGTGCAGGTTTCCTCACGATGTTTTCCTTCACCGTTAAAGCAAGTGATAATCAAATTCTGATCCACACATGAATCCGAAAAGTCATAGGTGCGGGCCGGGACCGAACTCGCACCCTCCTGCATGGAAGGCATGCGTTCAACCACTAGGCTACCACTGCTATCGACATATGCAATAGCAGCTCTTACTCTGCCTATAATGTGGTATTGTTGATTACAGGACTACATTATTTTCATTGTGGATGTAATGTTTTTTGAGAACAACTTTAAGAAATACTTACTTGATCAAGATCATGCAGCCATGTAATGATAACGTTTAGTTTGTAAGAATCCGACATTGGAATTCTTTAAGAAGATTATGTGAAGTTTCTCTTACGCAGCTTCAATTTATTATAATAAATATTGAAAACTATAAGTCACCCGCGGCTTCGCCCTCGTTGATGTTGTGTGTCGCTCCTCCCTCGGGAACTATAGATTTTTCTAGGATAAAAACTACCTATACCTATGTCAATCCGGATTATAGTCTATCTATATATTAAGATAAGAAACAACCAGACCAACACAAACACTCATGTTCATCACAAAAATATTTGTGTCCTGTGGGAATCGAACCCACGACCTCGTGATCAGCAGTCCGACACTCGAACCATTAGACCACAGAGGTCGCCTTTATAAAATCAATATAAGAACAAAAATTGTAGGTAACCGCTAAACACACTTAAAAGTCAATAAACTGCTTCATAAATCTAGGCAACTCTTAATGTATAAGTTGAAACACCAAACAAATCTGCAGTAGGCGACTAATCCAGACCATTAATCAAGCGAAATCATAAAACGAGGCAGTCGTAAATTTAAACAAAATAGTGCCAGCAAAATTCCTCGTGGAAATAATATTCGGACAAATGAAAATTCCGACCGATGCATTCGGGATCGCGAACAGCGCTCGGAGGTTTTAATTCCCTTGACTGTTGCGAATCGGCGCATGTTTTTTCATTAAAACGCATTCAATACGACGACGACGTGGCTTTGAAAAAGCGGACCTTTTCAAAAAATATTTTCCTGACATTCCACTGTGCACTGCGCTCGTTTCATTCATGGCCTTTTTGTAAAGAATTAAAAAATCGACGCTTTTTAATGTCTGCGCTGTGACAGGTACGCGTTATCCAATAATGCTGTTGAGTCGCCAATGATATTTTATTGTTTAGTTCATTAATCTTTATCAGTATATCCGAAACCTTTTTTGTAACTACCTATTAAGGTTTTTATATGTTCTCTATCTCTAAATCTCACATTTTATGTATATTTATGTAAGATTTAGAGATTTAATTTTGGCAATAGCCTGTGTCCACATATTGTTATTTTAATATCCGTTGGTTTGATTTGAAATAGGAATTCATACTTTATGAAGCGTAAATATCAACGACTGAAAACGAACCTCTTAAAAAACCAAAACGACGAATGAGGTGAAAATGGGCCAAAACACAAACTCACGATACGACATCGCATCGTGGCACGTTGCGATTTCGTGTCGCGTTGCGATGTCGTGTCGAGAAAATCTACGACTTACATAGTAAAAATACACAACACGATCTCGTATCGTGGTGCGATGTACGGAAAAACTGGCTTTGAAATCCTGCACCCGGTGCCGCATTTAGTATTGAATAGTCAGAAATGACGCACGACATTGATGTAGATCAATTAATATCCCAAGTGGAAGAAGAGCAAAAAAAAGAGCAAAAGAGCTATGGGACAAAACATATCTCCGGATCAACTGTGGCCATTTTTCTTCAAATTTCAACGACATCGTATCGAAAACGTCGTGCCGTTCAACGTGCCACGATGCGACGTCGTGTCGCAATTTTTTTCGATACACGTCGTATCGTGTGTATGTGGCTGGATCACCATAATTGCCACGCTTGATAAATAAATTGGTGTTTACATTAGTTATGTTGTCATTGCTTTCCTTGACAGAAGTCAACCTTCACGATATGTATCCATGGTAAGAGATGGAATTTCTAGACTGTACAATTGTCGATAAAAGTACTAATTACTATAGCGACACTAACGCGATTTTCGCCACAGGTACGTGGCAAGGAGATGAGAGCACATTTTTATTAAAGAAAGGCGGAAAATACTTTTATTATGCTCATTATCTATACTTTCTTTTAATATTATGCTGATTCAATACAAGAAAATCGCATACGACACGTAGATAATTCAAACTGAAGCCGTTTCAGTATTTTTATTTCTATTCTATAAATCCTCACTAACATAAATACACGCAATAAAAGTTTATCAACTGCTAATTACAGTCCATTCTTAACTATCATTCGGACCGTGGCGAAGTGGTTGTGTTGTGGTCTCAATGACACCCTCACCTCTCCATTACTCGCCACGGGGCAGGGTTAACGACCGCTTCGCGTGATGCCACACAACTTTATGCTTATTTATACGATGAGGCGAACAAACTTGACGCTCGACATTCAAACGTTACAACATGGCCGGCGACATATCAAATCTCCATTATCAGCGGCCCCCGGAACCAACGATGGCCTTGCAGAATTTTTAAAACTCCCTCGGTTTCATATTTTTGGTAGACCAACTTTCATAACTTCTACGGAATAGATATTTTTCAAGTGAAATTTTTGGGAAACTATATATAACTAGTACTACTAGTAGTAGTAGAGCTCCTTTGTGAAAGAGCTCGCCCGGGTAAGTACTACCACCGTGCCTACTTCTCAGCCAAATAGTGATGCTTGCATTGCTGTGTTTCGGTCTGCAGGGTACGGGTGCCGGTGAAATTGCAATCACATGAGACTTTCCATCTTCATGTCTCAGTTTGGCGAACCGACTTGCGGTACCATTTAGGCAACAATCTAGGTGGTATTGAAGTTGTCATGGGCAAAGGTAACCGCTTAACATCAGGTGGGCCTTTAGCTCGTTTCGCCATCCTATACTATAAAAAAAAAACTTGACATTTTTGTTAAGCAAGTGGATTACACACTTAATACAGCTTGGGTGGGTGGCGTTCGGAAAGTTGAAAGATGTCCTTACGTCAAGGAGACTCCCTCAGTGCCTAAAAACACGTCTATTTAACTAGCGTGTCCTGCCAACTATGACTTATGGTGCCGAGACATGGACGCTTACAAAGGAGACTGTCCACCGAGTGCGAGTGGCACTAAGGGCCATGGAGCGTGGCATGCTGGGCATAAATCTTCTCGACCGAGTCCGAAACACCGAGATCCGTCGTCGGACGAAAGTCTACGACGTCGGTGATAGGGCGATTAAGCTGAAGTGGAGTTGGGCAGGACATCTGGCTCGGCGTAGTGATGGCCGATGGAGTAAAGCTTTGACCGACAGGCCATCATCAGTTTGGAGAAACCCGGGCCGTCCGAAAGCGCGTCGGGTTGTTGATATCGCCAAAGCCGCAGGAAACACCTGGATGAGGGACGCATAAGATCGACGAGGCTGGCAAAAAATAAGGAGGCCTATACCCAGCAGTGGGAGATACCGGGCTAAGATGATGATGATGATGAAGTGCATTATGTTTATGGGCTCCATTAGTATAAATTGTTAGTGTCCAATAAGAGATGAGTAAGTGATTAAACTATATATTATTCTCTTATTGATGTCCCATTATTATTCTACAGTCCTTTCTTCGCCGTTACAAGGCCTTGCCTAAGCGGTGGACTTTCACAAACTGTTAATTGCATCTAGGTACTTCTACAGTAAGTACTAATAACAATAATAGTGCGGAACTTGTCAATACAATTCATTACAACGTGTTATTGAAATAACTGAAAACGTCTTAAGTGGTCATTGTACTCATCAGGGTGAACAACCTTTACTATGGGACCAACCCTTAAATCTTGAAAAAAACAGCTGATCCCTACATTTATGTTCACATAAATCGACAAAATGCAGGCAATTTTTTTTTTCGAGGATGATCCCTTAAGAGGCTTTCAGTTATTTCAATAACACGTTGTATATTTTAGACAGACTTAGCTCGCGACTTCGTCTGCTTACTGAAATAAAATATATTATATATATAGCCTATATTACTTCTGAATAAAGAAGCTTTCTAATGGTGAAACAATTATTTAAATCGGTTCAGTAGTTTTAGAGTTTATCGATTATAAACAAAGAAACAAATCTTTCTGCTTTATAATATTAGTATAGATTACAATGGATTTAGATTATCCAAATGAAACAGGTAAAAAAATTCAACACATGAGCAGGTTGTTATGTACCTACATTAGAGAATAAATAACAAGTTTTCTGATCCCATATGTTTTTTTCATTTTCACACTTCCGTAACTTATTAATAAGCCATAATTCACAATATATAACAAGCTGGTGACAGCTTAGCGATTGCATTAAAGAATGGCGTTCCGAAAGTTATTTGTAATCATTATACAGACTGTTCATGAAAACAAGACACGCAGTCATGCCAATAAAAATAAATGATGTTTCTTTTTTATTATTATTTAAATATTTACAATCCTCAGTTGTCTGTCCATCTGCTACAAGTCAATTTTGAACAATTTTTTATCCGAACAGGTTGTTATTTTGCATAAATATTTGTATAGTTTGAATATTATTTGGAGATTTTATTTTACATTGATTCGATATAGAATGGTAAACTGGGTTGTGGGACTTGTGGGGCCTGATGGCTGGCAGTCGCTCCGTGTAAAATACTGGTATTCAGCCGCATCTGGTTAGACCCCAATATAGTTGGGAAAAGGTTGGGAAAAGCAGAAGTAAATTTAATAATAAATGAAAAAATGTATCAATTAAAAGTTGGACTTTTTATTCTCACGTGGTCAGTAGACTTACTACTAAAATAACTTTAATGGCCTTATCCTTAACAAAGTTCCACAGATGTTAGCTTTTACTCTGAGGCACTTACTTATGATAAGGGGTAGCAACTACATAATTACATGACATGAACTAGAATTTTGATTATGCCTAATATTCTGAGACAACAAATCCGTCGGCCAAGCTTGGTGGGAAACCCATTGAAAGCGGCGTAATTTTATATGCTGATAATTTTATTAAGATAGCATAGCATTAAATGTACTTTTTTATGAACAGTCTGTACCTATATAAAGTTTGTTTTACAAGTTTACTATGACTGGTGATGCAAAAAGTAGAACGTACATAGTAGCAGGCAATTAGTTGACTCGGGCAATGTCTGCCAATGTTTACCTATTGGAGAAAATGGGTCATTGTGGTGCGCGTAGGTCGCCATGGCAGCAATTTGCCACTGTGCTACTTACGCAGAACAGTTAAAACCAAACTCGTAATGATAACATTTAGGGCCTGTTTAATTACTCGTCAATTAAGTTTGGATAGCACAATCAGACATAGCAAAATAAAAATACATAGCAAATAGCATAGTTATTTTATTATTTTATTTTAACGCATTTTACGCATGCGAAACGAATTCTAAAGATATAAATTGTGGAAAGAAAAAATCGCTCACGAGCAGGATTCGAACCTGCGACTCCTGGCTCAGTACGCCAGTGCTTTAGCCACTAAGCTACCGTGAACACTGCTCGTGGTATCGAAATTATCCTCCACTATACATCTTGTATAAAATTAATAAATTGTGTGTGTGTGTTATCCTCCACTATACATTTTATATAGTGGAGGATAATTTCGATACCACGAGCAGTGTTCACGGTAGCTTAGTGGCTAAAGCACTGGCGTACTGAGCCAGGAGTCGCAGGTTCGAATCCTGCTCGTGAGCGATTTTTTCTTTCCACAATTTATATCTTTAAATAGCATAGTGTTTCCATAGCAGGAAAAATTAATCAACAAATATACATATTTCTTTATTTTATTATTTGGCCGAACAGACATAATAAAAAATATAGACAAAGTGCTGCAAACAATCTAGTGAAGCCAAAAAAAACTATGCTCCTTCGTGTAAAACCAGCGCTCACGCACACACATGCACCTCAAACCGAGCTCTCTACTCTCAGTACACATGTCTCGGCATCGTCCAGTAAGCATCGAGAAAGCAAATATGCTTCAGGTGCATGGTGTGTGAGTGAGCGCTGGTTGTATACAAGGGAGCATAGTTTTTTTGACTTCACTATGATTGTTCGCAGCACTTCGTCTTTATTTTTTACTATGTCTGGTTGTGGCCGAAATAGTTTTAACACATAACATAACATCACGCCTGTATTTCCTCGAAGGGGTAGGCAGAGGTGTAATAGTACACCCACATTTCGCCAGTTAAGTTTAAAAAAAAAAAATGTAAATTAAGAAATAGTTTTAGATACAATTTATGGCAAATAACATAACAAAATAACATAACACCATGCCTGTATTTCCCCGAAGGGGTATGCAGAAGTTTTAGTACATCTACATTTCGCCAGTTATGTTTGTTATAAGTGCCACGTAATACCCCTATTAAAACTATTTCGGCCGATTGGAAAAACCACCCTTTGAAATTACAACCACTCATACCATAAAGAAAAAAATAAAAAGACAACTTCAGACAAGTAAACATGTTCTTTTGTTTCAGATGCAACCATGAAACCGAGTAAAAAAGAACGTCCAAACTTTTCCCTCTGAGGGCAATTCAACGTTTTATTTTTACAATGAAAAAGTTAAAGAAGGAAGAATACACCAGCAGTGAAATGTAAACGAAATCCAATGCCGGGTCTGAAAGAGAACGTGTCATAGACAATGCACAGCCTCCTTGGAGCGGCTGTAGTTTCGGCATTACTGCAGATACTGCTCTTCTATACCGGTAAAAATACAATTATACTTATTATTATAAAATATGTATTTTGGTCTTGGTAAATGTATAAAACTTTTACTTCTTGACTCAGATAGCATTATTATAAAACACGGGTAACTTCCCATCACTATCAATAAGACATTAAGTACTATTATTGTAGGTAGTTACGTGTTAAATGTTTGCGTCATTATAACAAGTACCACCGAAAAAGAAAATAAGCTTCAGGTCAACAAAAACAAAGTGCAGGTTCGTAATTAGTGTTTTTATCGTAGCCTCGCCCCTCCACTTGCGGTTAAGCAGCAAGTAAAATATTTCACCATAAAATAAAATAAAACAGACTTTATGAGGCTGAAAATAAAATAGCTTTCCGTACTTTCAGCTTCATGAACGTTACAGAAAATGGTTACACTTAATATTATTATATGGTAATCTCGTTTCAAATTGAAACTCAAACTTTAGAACAAACTTGAGGATTACTTCTCTAACATTACGAGTGTAACGCTATTGTAAATTTCCACAACAAATCCTGAGTGTGTACTCGTAGAAGTGAGCTGGGAGAATTAATTTTATGACGTCATATCTTGTAGTGTTGTTTGACACCACAGAAATAGATAGAATGGAAAAGTCGGCAGGGCGCGCGTGGACTCTGCACCATAGTGCAGCGCATTTTAAAGCCTTTCTCAGCACGCCTTATGACTTTTTTCTGTAAATACTGTAATAAAAACCCGCAAAAATGCCTTATTGTACTGTTTCTAACTGTAGAAACAAAAGCTGTAAAGTACATTTGATTAAAGTTAATTTTTTTTAAATTAATGACGTCAATATGGGAGGCGTAGTTTGTTCGAAAGTTGTCACGCATGAATCGCAAGTAAAATTGTGATTGAACATAACACATAACATAACTTCACGCCTGTATTTCCCCGAAGGGGTAGGCAGAGGTGTATAGTATACACCCAAATTTCGCCAGTTATGTTATAGTCCCATGTAATAGGGGGCGAGCCTATTGCCATTAACCGGGCACAAATCCATACTCCGGGCTGCTACTGAGAATTTCCTAATGAAAAAACCCAATAACACTTTACCCGACCCGGGAATCGAACCCAGGACCCCACGCTCAGCAGTCGCGCTTGCGACCACTAGACCAACGAGGCAGTCAAATTTTGATTACAACTATTATATCCATTTCTGTGGTTGACACTGGTCTATGGGTTGACACAACGATTTAAGAAGCTAAGCTAGTAGTCTTTATTCGTAGGGTTAACACTAAAAGATACTTGTGACGGGATAATGTTATTCTTTTCGTGGGTGCGCATTAGCCGTCGGGTCGTAACGTTCACGATCGCAGAGACAAGCGTCAGGCCGGACCGGGCCGGAAGCAGCTGTGTCGTTCGCGTGCTGTTTGCCAATTTATCACTAAGCTGATTATATATAGGATCGTCCTTGTGACGTGCTTTATGACCTTGTTTGCTCTCCTCCTATTGTATCGCACTCCTTTATTTACACACCTTTTAAGCAAAGACAAAAATTGACGGAGAATTTCTCGTGTCAACATCCGTTGTCCCCTTTTGTTCTAACACGTGTGTGTTTTTCTTATTATTGTTTACGTTTTCTTGGCTTAATATATTTTTCATGATTGCATTGTTTTCACGTAGCTTATTTTAGAAGGTAAAAAACCTGGGTATTTACTAATTCAAAGACTTAAAAACTTTCTCGGCTTCCACTGTTTGTTTAAGTATTAATGCTGAATTTTTTAAAATAAATTATACGCTTCATAATACCATTAACATTCTTAAAAACTAAAATCAACAAAGTCTAATGTCTTAAATTACAATTAATTTCGAAGTTAATAACACTTCAGCAGCTATCCAGCAGTATGAAACTTCGGCCCACATACTCAAACAGCCGTAAAGTCCTAAACTTAACGTGGGGCTCTAGAACTCTTGAAACTCCAAATGTATCTTCTAAATATGATATACGGACTAAGATCATCAGCCTCGCCTTTAACCAACTGTGTTGGAGTCGGCTTCTTATGTGACCAGGTGCAATGGAGCCAGGTGCCAGGTTATTCTGATATCTACATATACATTATACATAGCGACTACCATCTTAACTTGACAACGAAATAACTGAATGTTGTGGTTGCTAGATTACTGCTTCTGAGTACCTGCTACAACTGTTATAGGCTTAGAATAACTACACATAGAAACGAAGTCCACGCGCATAATTTGAAGCAACTAAACTAGAGCCAGCTTACGCGTGCCTATGTGGGTGTCGGCGAACATTTTACGTGCCGCTTGCGGACACACATCAATAGTTTTTGTGATTCAACTTTTAGCGGTTTGAATGAAAGTATCACTCTATATCTTACCCTTAGGTCATACGTACTTTACGTATGACAATCAAGACGAAGTGACGCGACTCGATGCGACCGTTCTCCTACCGACGGATGTCTTGACATATGATGAACGATCTCACACACAGGCTGACCGTTTCAAGTGCAACTTATCCTAATAAATTGATCAATTTGTTCTGTGGCCATTTAGCTGAGAACGTTTATGATTAATGTATTTTTTTCATAAGGATGCCTATCCAGAGGGAGATATAAAAATAAAATCGTTTAAAAATAGAATGCATAAAAGTAAACAAGAGTACGCGCCACAAATTGTGTTTTCAGTGCTTGGTCGGAGTCTGAGCGCAGGTGGCACAGCTCGCCTTAAGCTCGAGCGGACCGCAGCCAAATCCGCATGTGACTTTAATTTAACTTTGCTTCACTGAATATTGTCCTTACGTTCAAATTTGAATTATGAGTTCGAGCTAGCATAGCGGTATGCAGCTCTGAATAAGTTGTGTTTAATCTCGTCAGATTTGGACCCATAAAATGTGCGAGGATTTAATGTTCTTTGATCCGGCTGGGGAGTTATGATTGATGTTATTTTATATTAAATAGAATAATATCATTACTAGTCATTGTTATGAGATAATTACATTGATTTTGATTGGTTTAGTGACAGGCTCATCTGTTTCGTTTCAAAACTTTTGTAGAAATTGAAATAAGAAAAATCACGGAAAATTTTCCTCCTTTTTAGGGTTCCGTACCCGAAGGGTGCCAAACGGGACCCTATTACTCTCGCTACGCTGTCCGTCCGTCCGTCCGTCTGTTTGTCACAGGGCTGTATCTTTGGAACGGTAATAGGTAACTGGTTGAAATTTTCTCAAAATATGTGTTGCTATGAGGTGTATCACGATAAATACAAAAAACAAAAAAAGTCTAAAACCAAAGGGGGTCCCTATACAAGAAACCTCACATTTCGCGCACTGTTCGTTGATGTATTTTGATAAACTCTCCTAAATAAAATCAGTTTTTATGGGGTATCAGGTCGTTGAGAGGTATGGAACCCTTACTGTGCGAGTAAGACTCGCACTTGGCCTGTTTTTTTATAATTTTTTGCTTACCTACAATCAAACTAAATATATCGCTTTTATGTATAAACGTTTTCATGATAGATCAGCAACAAAAAAAACTGGAAAAAACCAGGTTTCTTGTATTGGAGACCCCTTTGAGTTTAGATTTTTATATAATTTTTAGTATTTTCCATGATAGAGGCTATAGTAACACATATTTTGTGATTATTTCAACTTGTCACCTATTACGTCTTAAAAGATATAGCCTTGTGATAGACAGACTGACGGACAGACAGACGGCGGCGTAGGCATAGTAATAGTCCCTTTAACCAACTACAACTACAGGCACCACGATTTTCTAAAGAAAAACATTTGATTTGCAACAAGCAAATCCTTTTGATAAACAAAAAAACTAAAATAAATAAGGCTGAAATATCATAAAATTAATGTAGGAAATGTTCATATGCAATAGTAAGGAATTTGCATAGGTAGAAGTTGTACCGCATACGGTGCAACCACTTGAATACGTAACATGGTTCATACCGCAAATACCGTTTCTAACACACCAAACTATAAGTCATTATACCTGTAACATCCAGTGTCAAACGAACACTGAATCTCATTCCAATTAATGGCAATCAGGTCAGTTTACGGAAAATCGATTTGCTCTTCAGTGCCTGCTGCACTAATTTAGGAAAGTTCTAGTAAAATAGTAATACAAATTAAATAATGAAACGTCTTTACAGGAATTAAATTAAGATATTAATCTTAAGACACGTATCACGATTCCGCGTAGACCGAAGATTTGTGCTATTTTGATATGGCGCGATTTCATCAACGAGTTATGTGCTAAATTACTGGACTAGGTACACCATACAGAATTATTATTTCTTACACATGCTTTTGAACGTACGGTACCTACTAGAGAACCAAGATAAAATAATAATATAAAATTATGCTAGGATGAAGAATATTAAACATTCAATTATTTTTTGCCAGTCAGCCATTTTGTTGAAGGCATCTCGCCCCCCATTTTTTAGGGATCTACTCTACTTGGCGACAGCATGTCATACACCAAGTGCCTTCTTCTTCTTCTTCTTGCGTGTCAATGGTTCACACTTTTTTTATATAATATTTGGCCACTTCTATGGCTGCTTTCGTGGCTTTATTTAGGTTGGTACAGTTGACAAGGGATAAGTAAGCAAATGGGCCATGGACTGAATGGGGGCCCCACAATTGCATTCAGTTTTTGAGGAGTCGAATTCCCCAGAAATCGAGTGCCTTAAAACTCGTTTCGGAGATGGCGTTATATGAATAGAGATAATCCATGATTTTACTTTTGCATTATAGTCACTAATTCAGCAAACAAAACAACCTGGTATACTTTTGGTTGCCGTCAAAGACACCCACGTAAAAATGTGTGTGGCAATTTTAAGCCGAAACACACATGCCTAAATACATAGTACGTATTATCAAGACTGAATCTGAGTGTGGGATTGATTAATCAATGGTTGACGATACAATCGAAGGCTCTACCTACATAGCATGATAGGCTGTAAGCTACCAGGCCCCTCAGAAAGTATTGCGAAAAAAAGTTTTTATATATGGGAGACTGGCCAGTTATAATGTTTTTCGAAAATATGATTATTTATAAGTAAAAATAAGTAAGTTCCAATTTCAACATTTCCCTCCACATTTTTTGCGAGTTAATTCAAAGTATTGTGTCTCACTGAAATATGGATCTGCGCCGGGAACATTTTAGAGCTATGATTTTATACGATTTCAAGTGTCGCCTGAAACCGGATGAATCGTACGATAGACTTCAAATGGCATTCATGGATGAAGGCCCTTCCAAGGCAATCGTGTATCGTTGGTATAACGAATTCAAGCGCGGTCGACCAACTTTGGGGGATGACGAAAGAAGCGGTCGCCCTTTGACGGCTGTTACCGAAGAAAACGTGCTAGCAGTGAAAAATTTAATCCAAGACAATAGGCGAATTACATATCAGGAGATTCAACACATATTGAAGATTGGATCGGGAAGCGTTCACGAGATTCTACACAGCCATCTTCGCGTGAGGAGGATAGTATCACGCTGGGTGCCGCACAACCTCACCGATGCTCAGAAGCAGGCCCGGGTGGAATGGTGCCGTGATATGCTTAACAAATTTGAAGCAGGCTCGTCTCGGCGTGTTTACGACATCGTTACAGGTGATGAGTCCTGGATTTATCAATACGACCCAGAAACCAAGCGCCAGTCGACTGTTTGGGTGTTTCAAAATGAGCCAACGCCTACCAAAGTGAAGCGATCTAGAAGCGGGGGTAAGATTTTGATCGCTAGCTTTTTTAATTTGACTGGCCACTTGGTATCAATTCCCTTACGGGATCAAAGAAGCATTAATGCCGAATGGTATACTACCAAATGTTTGCCAGAAGTTTTCTCTGTTATAAGCAACAAGCGACCAAACACAGGGCTCCGCGGGCTACTGCTCCACCACGACAATGCACCTGCGCACACCGCACTCAAAACGAGGGACTTCCTGGACAGCACGCCAGTCAAACTCCTGGGTCACCCTCCTTACAGCCCTGATCTAGCACCGTGTGACTTCTTTTTATTCCCAAAAATAAAAAATCAGCTCAAAGGGATACAATTTTCGTCGCCGGAAGATGCGCTGGCTGCGTTCGAGCAGGCTGTAAACGAGGTGTCTGCGGCGGACTGGAAAAAGTGTTTTGAAAACTGGTTTAGGCGCATGAATCTTTGTATAGAGGCTGGTGGAAAGTACTTTGAAAAGATTTGATAAAAATATATGTACGTATAGAACATTTTTTTTTAGTTTCGCAAAACTTTCTGAGTGTCCCACGTATAAGCTGCTAAAGTGCAGAAAAGTCACCGAGGTAATATGTACTACGTACTAGAGAAGACACCTCGAACAAAATGTAGCACGTTTTAGAGCTCCTGCACTCTCACTTGCTTAGCCACGCTCGCCGCGCGCGTGCTCCGCGGCCAGCAAGTTGCGCGATATTTTTTTTTCGTAATGTATAGTCTAGTACGAAGTACATATTACCTCAGTGAGAAAAGTGGAGAAAATGTGCAGCGGGAGTAAATGACTTATTTCAGTAAGCCGACGATATGACATGACATGACATCGTTTATTGACAAATGCATATACACTTTATGTAGAATTCTCTGACTCCTGCACTATTAATATGGAAAAGTCATACTAAATAACAATATTCATAGTCATGAAAATGCTGATGGTTTTTTTACAAATACGATAAAAGTATTATAGACTGTTTAATTACCGGTGTTTTAGTTTCTAAAAGCCAATCCCTAGCTCCAAAATCCGATTATCACTTGCTTTAACGATGAAGGAAAACATCGGAGGAAACCTGCACACCACAAAGTGCTCCTCCATACAGTTCCCAATGGTCTGTGTACTCCGCCAACCTGCACTACGCCAGTCTGGTGGACTATGGCCTTAGTCTTCTCATATTGAGAAGAGGTCCGTGGCCAGCAGTGGGACAGTAATGGGCTGGCTTAGATAAATAAATATTTTGGGACATTTTATACAGCACCATCTAGTCTCAAACTAAGCAGAGCTTGTCTAAGGGTACTAGACAATGGATATAATACTTATATACTTTTTTTTCTAAATACATACTTATAATACATAAGAAACGCTCAGACAAACACAAACACCTATGTTCATCATACAAATACTTGTGTCCTGTGGGAATCCACAACCTCGTGATCAGCAGTCCGAAACTCGAACCACTAGACCACAAACGTCAAAATTTTAAAGGTTATATAAGTTAAGCCAAAGTGACACTTGTAAGCCCAAGTGGGTAAGGTAGTGTGGTAAAGAGAAAAAAGTTTTCACTCAGTTTTTAAACTTTTAAAGTACTTACAAACTCATAAATAAACGGGAGCAGCATTATTTAAAGCTTCAACAGATCACGTCGCAATTTCACACCCGATCCACAGAGCGATTAATTAAGTAACGGATCGGATCGGACTCGGCGGCCAGATATGCAAGAACCTTACAGATACGTCGAGGTGATTTAAAGTCAAATTGGGACCTGTATCTATATTCTGTTTTTTCTCTCTCGTCTTACTTAGTAAATACTTAAATGTAAAGACTTAACTGTGGGTAGTTGAAAAGTTAACACAAATAAAAATTGCTCTCAACAAAATATTTAATAATTAATATTAAACAAATAATTCCATTAATTTTATGTTATATTTTAAAAGTTAATAGTATATACCTGCTGGTACAGTGTTATCTTCCCACTAAATACACATAATCACGCATAATCAAAAATCACTATGGATTCACTCAAAAGCACATTGACCGAGCTGAAAGACATGTTCCACACAAGAATGGCTGAATTTGAAGGAGAATTGCAGAAGGCCCCTTCAAGACCCACTACCACTGCAGGTTTGGCCACAGAATTTGCAATGTTCCGAACGTTCATCACCAAGGCTCTCAGTGGCCTCCAACAGCAGGTAGAGTTGCTTGCACGTAGTGTTGACCAACTGGAGATGCGAGGACGGAGGAAGATTCTACTGCTGCACGGAGTTGAAGAAAAGCAGAAGGAGGAGACTTCTAATGTGCTTGCTGAAGTGGTCGCAGACAAGTTGAAGCTGGAAGACTTCACAGTTGCTGACATAAGCCGGTGTCACAGGATGGGACAAGCAGCCGCTAATAAAACCAGGCCTATTCTGTTTAAGCTACGGAGTCTTGTGGTCCGTGACAAGATTTGGTTTTCCAAAGCCAAACTGAAGGCTACAGGCATAACAATGTCAGAGTTCCTCACTAAAGGGCGGCATGATGTTTTTTTGGCTGCGAGGGAGAAATTCGGCGTTGATAAAAGCTGGACCAAGGCAGGTTGTGTATATGTCCTTGGTTCTGACGACAAGCGGCGACGGGTTGAAACTCTCGCTGATTTGACCAAGATTACGTCTTGTCCCGGTCAGAGTGTCCCCCTGGGTAGCCCTGCTGCGTCGACTGATCCGGAGCCAGCTCAATCAGAACCCGTTCCGATCCCTGTGAAGATCGCTGCGACGAAGACGAAGCGTGCTGCTGCTTTAAAGAAGTGATTTTTGGTGGTTTATGGTAAATCCGGGTAACACTGTTTTTTATTTTGTATTCGTCTTTTTCACCTCCACTAAAATAATAATTATTAAGTCAAGTTTAACGTAGGTAGTAGATATTATTAAAATTAACTTTGTGTTCTGACTGACACATTCGTTCATTTCGTTTGTCAAATTAAATGTCAGTCAAGTCAACTGTCAACTTGACAAATTTAATAGCGATATACGAAGCGTTCCATCGTCGAGTACTAGTGCTCAGATAAGTTTTAGCATGTTTTTTTTTTTTTTTTTTTTTTTCCTGAATCTGGCACCTTTGTTTTTTAACTTATGAGTTACCCGGATTATCAACAAAAGTTCTTTGTACTGTTTTGTTGTGTTTAAATGTTTTTTTTCTATAACGTTAGATTTTATGTTAACACGCAACCGGCAGGTGGGCTATTAATTTTTTTTTTGTTTTGTTTTAGATTGATAGGATATTTTATATTATTATTATTTTATATATTGCTATTATAATTATAAGTATATATTTATGTCTATTGATTGCAGTAACGATAATGAAAGTTTTTATTCATGTTTAAGTGACGACAACAGTTTTACAAAAGTTCCTTCACTCTCCGACACTCTAACAGCCCAATTTTCTGACGTTCCTAAGAATTTTAACGTTATTCACATAAATGCTCAGAGTATTCCGGCACATTTCCCAGACATGCTGACAGGCTTTGACTGTAAGAACTTACATGCCATTCTTGTTTCTGAAACTTGGCTTAATCCATGTCTCCCTTCAGCTTTATACTCCCTGCCCGGCTTCCAATTGATTAGAAACGACCGCTGGCCTCGCGGTGGTGGTGGTGTTGCCATATACCTTCGCAACCACATTCCTTTTTCAGTTATCAATGTGTCAGCGCAGCCACCACCGTCGAATGCTGGCGAACATCTCTTTCTCGAAGTCGAATTAAATCATTCTAAATTACTTCTCGGCGTATACTACTGTCACTCGTCAGGTGTAAGCTACTTCTCTTCTTTTGAAAATCTTTTAGAAATGTTAATCCCCTCTTACAGTCACAGTATAATCATGGGTGACTTTAACACCTGCCTTCTTAAAAAAGACTATCGCTCTTCTTCCCTGTGTTCTATTATAGAGTCTAACAATTTAACCATTCTGCCTTTAAATGCCACTCATCATTTTCCTAACTGTATTCCTTCACTTCTTGACTTGATCTTTGTTCCTTCTTCATTCCGCGTCGCGAAGCATGGACAGTGCTCAGCTGACGCCTTTTCCTATCATGATCTTCTTTATATTTCTTACAAAATTCGCCCACCCAAGGCTAAGCCTAAAATCCTTATGCAGCGCAATTTTGGTGGTATGGACATTGACAAACTTTGTGAGGATGCTAGCAATATAGACTGGTCTCGTCTCTTTGCTTCCGTTTCAGTTGATGAACAGGTACAACTTTTTACCGAGAACCTTGTTGCACTGTATGACCGACACGCTCCTGTTCGAGCGGTTAAAGTACGACATTTGCCAGCGCCGTGGCTCAATGATGAAATAAAAATGTTAATTCATAAGAAAGCGACGGCAAAATCGAAATATAAATGGCGGTCTACAGATACCAACAAGGAAAAATATGTATCAATCCGTAATCACTGCAGTAAGGTGTGTAGGAATGCACAGCGCCAACATGTCCACAGCTCTGTTCAAAACGGAGACCCAGCAAAAGTCTGGAAATTTTTAAGATCGATGGGGGTCGGGAAATCCCGTCAGGATACAATTCCAAAAGATTTAGACATTAATTCACTTAATAATCATTTCACTGCTTCGTCTAATTTTGATAGGACAACAAAAAATAATACACTGAGTTATCTTTCATCTCTACCCGCTCCCAGTTATTCTCCATTTACTTTTAGTCTTTTCTCCGCATGTGATGTTAGAAAGAGCATTTTATCGATTACTTCCAACGCTGTTGGAAGTGACTGTGTCAGCCGTAATATGATTCTCCCAGTACTTGACACAATCCTTCCCGCTATTTGTCACCTCCTTAACTTTTCCATAAAAAATGGTATATTTCCTTCTGCGTGGAAGGACGCCCAAATAATCCCATTACCAAAAAAACCCAATCCTAGTTCCTTTTCTGAATATCGTCCTATATCCATTTTGCCATTCTTATCCAAAGTCCTCGAACGGCTGATCTATAATCAACTGAGCACTTTCCTTTCCAAAAATAATCTCCTTAATCCCTTCCAATCTGGTTTTCGTTCCGGTCACAGTACTACCACAGCCCTTGTCAATATTACGGATGATATCAGGTCAAACATGGAAATCGGAAATCTAACGGTTCTAGTGTTATTAGATTTTAGCAATGCTTTTAATACCGTTGATTTCGATGTTTTGCTTGGCATACTATGTTCTCTAAACATATCTCCATCGGCGTTAGACTGGTTTCATAGTTACCTGTTCGGTCGTCGGCAACGTGTTTGCATTGAGAAGACTTCGTCTTCTTGGAGCAATACCTTTGCCGGTGTTCCACAGGGTGGCGTTTTATCCCCTTTACTTTTCGCAGTTTTTATAAATTCTATCTCCAATGAACTACTTTCTTCCTACCATCTTTATGCAGATGACTTACAAATTTACTCACGAGCACCTCTTGGTAATCTGTCTGAAGCTGTTCACACTGTTAATAAAGACCTAGCCGTTATATGTGACTGGAGCAAGCGGTACGGACTCACAGTCAATCCTACGAAGACGCAGGCTATTGTGATTGGCAGCTCCAGGATGATTTCTCGAATCGATTGGACGACTCTTCCTCAAGTTTCCTTTGACAATATTTTGCTCCCATACAGCGAAAAAGTCAAAAACTTGGGGATTTTCGTCGACCGGAACTTTTCGTGGACTGCCCAACTACAGGAAGTTAGTCGCAAGGTCTTTGCATCTGCTGGGTCTTTAAAAAGACTCCGGAATTTCTTACCGACTACCACCAAGACTGCGCTTGCACAATCTCTCCTTCTTCCCATCCTTGATTATGCTGATGTCAGCTATCTCGATCTTACAGAAGACCAACTTAATAAACTTGAGCGGCTTCAAAATTTCTGCATTAGGTTCATATTTGGTTTGCGCAAATATGACCATGTTTCTGATTTCCGCGTTAAGCTCAAGTGGTTACCTATTCGCCTTCGTCGGAATGCTCATATTCTTTATCTTCTCTATAACGTGCTTTTCTCTCCTTCTACTCCCCTTTACCTGAAGAAACGTTTGGAATTCCTCTGCAACACTCACACGCTATTCCTTAGGTCATCAAATAATTTAAGGCTGAAAATGCCAATGCATTCCACAACATTTTTTGACAAATCCTTTACGGTTCAGGCTGCTCGTTTGTGGAATGCATTGCCAGTGCCTATTAGAAGAGCGCAATCGCTGCCAGTGTTTAAGAGGCTTGTGAAGGAGCATTATTTGTCGCTATGAACATGTTTCTTCTCCTGTATGTGGTCGTTTTTAATTACTTTACCGTTGCTTATTATTTATATGTATATATGCATATAGTATTTATGTATTAGGATTTATAGAATATATTTTTGTTGTTATTTTATAGTAGTAGTATAGTATTTTATTTTATTACTAAATTATGTATCGAAATTGCACATCTGACAACCCCATTTTCTGTCCAGTTCATTCTTGTCCATCCTAAGGTTGCCTGGAAGAAATCGCTGATCGCGATAAGGCCGCCATTTGTACAATAGTTTAAATGCATATTCAATGTAATGTCTTTTATGGTGTACAATAAAGCATATATAAATAAATAAATAAATAATCTTGGCACCTCTCTTTATTCAAATAACTACTGATAAAATGTAATTACTAGTTCTGCATATGTAATTAGGTTAATAAATGTTATTTAGTGTATGAAATTGTTAACATAATGTCATTTGATTATTATAATTGACGAACTGCATTAAAAAGACATGCCAAGATTGTTTACTAAATAAGAAAATAATTAAAACTATTTTTTTTTTTTTTTTTATAGTATAGGATGGCGAAACGAGCTAAAGGCCCACCTGATGTTAAGCGGTTACCTTTGCCCATAACAACTTCAATACCACCTAGGCTGTTGCCTAAATGGTACCGCAAGTCGGTTCGCCAAACTGAGACATGAAGATGGAAAGTCTCATGTGATTGTAATTTCACCGGCACCCGTACCCTTCAGACCGAAACACAGCAATGCAAGCATCACTATTTGGCGGAGAAGTAGGCACGGTGGTATTTTTTTATATAATAATAATTAGTCTTTCGAATATATGTTTGTATGTATTTTCTTTAATTTATTTTTTATAAGGACATGTTCCTAATCATGATGTTTACAGTGTTGTTGCGCGTTGTTCACTGGGCGATAAATAACTAGTCTTTCTTTCTTTCTAAAAAGTAAGTAGGTAAGTCTGCCTGGCTATCTGTGTGCTACTTTTTCATGTTATAATTACCACATCAATTTTAGGACTTTCGTCAAATCCATACTAAGTAGGTACAAGGCTGCAACTGCCTCGTTGGTCTTGTAGTTGCAAGCCGACTGTTGAGCGTGGGGTCCTGGGTTCGATTCCCGGGTCGGGCAAAGTGTTATCGGGTTTTTTCATTAGGAAATTCTCAGTAGCAGCCTGGAGTCTGGATTTGTGCCCGGTCAATGGCAATAGGCTCGCCAATTACATGGGACTATAACATAACTGGCGAAATGTGGGTGTACTTTTACACCTACCCCTTCGGGGAAATACAGGCGTGATTTTATGTTTATGTTATGTTATGTAGGTACAAGGCTTCAAGAAGTACCTAAATAAGTTTTAATTGTGAAAAGTAATAATTGAGTTGATGATAAACCTTAGGCAATAAACTGAAGTTCGGACAGGTTAATATTTATAGACATTAGAACTAATTGCAATTTTTTTTTCACACTAGTTCGATGGAAAAAAGGCTCATTATTTCGTAGATCGATCTGGTCAGTCGAACTACTTGGAATAAATTGGAACCGATAACTCAAATAACAGACTGATAATATGAGAATAAAAAATAATGAATAAAAATAATTTGTGTCTGTAAGTGATATACCACTCTTGCGCCCATACAAAAAAATAGATAGAATGGAAAAGTGGGCAGAGCGCCCGTGCTAACACTCTGCACCATAATGCAGGTCATTTCAAAGCCTTTTTCAGTACGCCTTATGACTTGTTTCTGTAAATACTGTAACAAAAACCCGCAAAAATGCCTTATTGTGCCGTTTCTAACTGCAGGAACAAAAGCTGTAAAGTACATTTGTATAAAGTAATTTTTTTTAAATTAATGACGTCTATACGGGAGGCGTAATTTGTTCGAAAGTCGCCACACATGAATCGCAAGTAAAATTGTGATTACAACCATTCTATCTCTATCTATTGCTGTGGCCCATAGCCTCACAGAATAGCACTTTAGTATAAAAATCAGGGGAATAATTTCGAGTAACCCATTTAAATCGTTCGAGATCGTTGCATACTCATAACCCATTCAATTGAGCGTAAGTATGATGTCAAGAATCTATTATTTTCTTAACAATAGAGAAATTCGTAAAGGTAGAAGGTTCTCTAAAGAGAATATTTGACGAACCCTAATTAACTAGTAGTTCTTCAACAAAGTAGTGAGCGATTCCTGTGGACTTTTGATACGATACCTACTTTGTTTAAGTGTTTTATTAAATTTTCGTATTAAATGTTTATAAAAAGTTTTTTCAAAATAAGTAGCAAAAGGAATAAATAATAATCTTTTCTTCGACTTGCTCGGAAACTGGTTCATTATTTAAAAAAGCGAGGTTTCTATGTATACACTTACATAAATTAGGTGTTTTAGGTTCAAAATATTTATCATTTTAAAGGCTGAATGCGCATTCTTTTTTTTCAAAACATTGAATACAGAACAAGAAACGCGCTCGGATGAATTGGCGCGAATGAAAATTAGATACTGTTGAATTAATTTGTAACTGTGTATTATTTCCTCGCAAATGAGAGAAAAGTATTATACAAGTCTCGGCCGAAATAGCGATTAACGGCCTCGTTTAGTCAAAAAGGACTCGGCTAGCGCCTCGTCCTTTTAAAATAATTTTGGTTGTACTCAATTGCTTAATTTCAGTCCTCGAAAGTAATGTACTATTAACTGACTTGAATCGTGTTTTCACAAGACTGCTAGGTAAGTAGATATTACGATCTTAGTAACTTATACCTGTGATTTATTGCGTCGGTGTTTAGTCTGACCTTCATTAACTTTGCACACGAAGACATAACAAAGACGAACGTTAATACGATACTTATAACATGAAATAAATAAGTTTTTGGTTGGTTAAATAAAGTAGAAATAGTATTTAATAACTACTACTATTGATTTTGTGGTAAGTGTTCACCCGCATAATAAACAGATTTTGATTACCTCACCTGGACAAACATAAGTATAGGTAAGAAATATTTAATCGAATGTTTTTCAGCCTGCCAGTAGCAAAAGAATCTCGAGTGCAGAACTTGTGAGAGCAAATCATTTAAAAAACAACATGACATGCGTATTGCAAGAAGCACTCCAGGTCACGATTAAAATGATTCGCGCAAACGAAGCTTTTGTCAGGCAGACGTCGGCACTGGTTGGCATACGACTCGATCGCAGTCTTGCACATCCACGCAAAGAACATCCAATGCACCGTGAAATTGCCTATTTTCCACGTGATTTTATTTATTTATTTCATACATCGATGACATTTCCATTCGTTCTGTTACGGTTCAATGCATCGGAAAATCGTTACGGAAGTGTCAATGCATGCGAATCACCCGCGTTTGTTACTATGCCTACTTCAGGAGCGCTGCAAGCGTACTCAACATTAATTCTTCAGAAACTTACGCTATGCATTTAAAATGTACGAATAGTACAATGTGTCGACAAGTAGCGCATCCTGTTTAAATTTGTTGAGCCTGCAGTGCATTGAACGGTACTACGTAGTCAGTAGAGTCCCGTTTGGAATGCAAACGTAGACACATATATATCATTTGCCTCACTCGAAACGGAAACTGATTCATTTCCGATGCATGGTTGAAGCTCTTTGTGGAGTTCGTCGGCTGCGAATTGCTCACGTTTTCAACATTTGATTGCGACATCAATACCCTTGAAATGTTGTTGATTGTAAATTACTGTGTTTACTGGTAGGGATAAAAAACGATAAATCTTCTTCTGAGTGTAAATAAGGTTAAATATACAATAGTAAGAAGCTAAGTATTTCCCGCGGGGTAGCGTTGGGAGGCATGCCGACTTCTAGGCTGTGTCGAGCCTTAAAAACTAAGCAGACGCTGACTGGCATCTCCCGCGCGAGCACTTTCCTACTTCACGTAGCAATCGCGTCTGCAAAATGCAACAATGCATAAGAATTCAATCTTACATATGTTTCGATACACTCGTGTACTGTCGACAACATAAATTATTTTCTGTTCTCACACGATAAGTATGAAATGAGCGTTCATCTTTATAATGATAGTTTATCACTCGGATGAATAAAAAAGGCGGACAGAATCTCGCTAAATAATAAGTAAAGCATCTATGCTCGCTTAAAAGTACGGGCACACATTCTCATCCATAGTATGCCAAAAAGCCACGGTTACGCAAAAAATAGAGTGACGGTAGTCATTGTTGTAGTGTCACAAATAAAAAAACAATATATTTTGGTGTGTTAAAATGCTTTCGAAATTATAGTGGGTTTAGGTAAAAATGAAGTGCTTCAGTATTTGTTTAGCGAGATTCCGTCCGCCTTTTTTATTCGTCCAAGGTTTATGATAAATCATAACTATTTTTCTGATAAAGGAAATAGTTTATTAAGTCACCTTTAGAAAATTTCATTTTGCAAACACGTCTCTTGGTTTTTCAATATTTATGTCGATATTTAACTTGGTAGGTATCACTGACAAGATGTTACACTAGTCTGTTGTAATTATTTCAAAGTTTGGTAATTCATAGATTGAGCAGGAAGCGCGCGTTGCCTCAGGTGTTGTTTTCGACACTAAAGTTGTTCTAAGCCGCACTGAGCCGTACTTAGTGTCCATGCAGGCTTGCAAGCTCACTTAATATTATCTCTGTTACCCAAGTTACAAAGCAATCATATAGTTTGTTGAATATAACGAACCTTGTCGGTTAAGCAATGCTAATCTGATATCATTCAAAAGCTCTGAACATATCCTTTACTTGTAGGTATATCATGATATTTCCAATTTTTATATCCGCTAAAGCAAAATATCGTATGCAATATATGAATTCAAATAAACGAGAGCGTACTCCGTGAGGCTGAAGTTTGTTGAGTAGCATTAAAAGATTAAAAGTCGACAGTTCGCTCAAGCTGTATCGAATCGAAACTGGAAACGATCTCTCGACTCGACTGTAACATATATTTGCGATGCAGGCGGCGCGTCCGTGGCGAACTTCGCCTGGCGAATGCAAAAATTTAAATTAAAAACATAAATCAGCCGTGTATCGAGTAACTTTCGAGATTGGTGTATATTTCGAATGCACGTTTCACTACACGTATTATGATATTTTAACTTTGTTGATTTTTAATTAAATTGAGCATTCAGTATATATGAAGATGACAATTATAACAGCCTATTATAACAAAGTCAAACAGCGTCCACACTTAATTGAGGGAAATCAACGTGCCTACCAGGAAAAGATGCTCTCGCAAATAATTACAGCATAAGAATCTTTACTGAGTATTTTTGAATTAATTGCTTTGAAATTATGATGAGTATCATAATCTCATAATCTTAATTAAGAGAACTTTAGCCAGCTCAAATTAGAAATTTTAATCTTCTGTAA
This sequence comes from Asteroscopus sphinx, assembly GCA_949699075.1. Classification (NCBI taxonomy): domain Eukaryota; kingdom Metazoa; phylum Arthropoda; class Insecta; order Lepidoptera; family Noctuidae; genus Asteroscopus; species Asteroscopus sphinx. The sequence continues at coordinate 15,050,281 of OX453007.1, forward strand.
ATCCTTCTCCCGTGAGCCGGTGGTGTTTATGAAATCGGATTTTTCAGGGTTTGGCGTTAAAAAGTATTTAATTAATGAAATGTTATTTTATGTTGTCATATATTTTTAGAGCACCTACGCCATGTGCAAGCTTACTAGTCCATTAGTATATCCGAGTAGGTGCATTTTCTTTCCTCCTTGCTCCTACATAACTGAAGGGATTAGTTTAGACAATTTCATCAATATTTATTTTTAAATTATACTGTTGAATTTGTCATACAGTCTTCTATTGAATATCGCATTCGTCGTTGTATTTCTCATTACTTAATCACTTTTTTGTCAGTTGAAATCTTTTACCTCTAATCCCTTTTCTATCACTCTAATTCGTTTTACATTCTAAAAATATAGCATAAAATAAGTTGGCTAAATAAACTATGAAAAATAAAATAAATAGCAACTTTTAATTTAAACGCTCTGAAGAGCAACAAACAAAATAATCGTATTAAAATAACTGACAGCCAAAATTTACCGTGCAGGCACCTCGCTGTCGGTACATAGGCACTTAAAAATAAACAATAGCGGGTGTCAAACATAGCACCACGTCAAGGAAAAACCGTTTTGTTTCAAAAGAATAACGCTTTCTCGCTCCATTGGCTCACTCATTTCATTTCCATTGATTCGCTTGAGGAAAACAGGATAAAAGAAAGATAAAAATTGAATGTAACACAAAACAAATGATTTAACAGATTTTCATTTTTAAATTGCGAGGGGAATCTTCAAATGATTTAATTTTGACAAACAAATCTCAGTAAAAATTAAATAAATACGTAATCACCTACCGTTGCAGTTCCATAGCGCAGGTTTAAATCATAACATGACCAGCCTAATACTGTTCCATTGCTTGGCAAGGGCCTCTTCTCATAATGAGAAGGATTCAGGCCTTACGATTCCCGGGTCGGGTAAAGTGATATTGGGATTTTCATTATGAAATTATCAGTAACAGCCCGGAGTCTGGAGTTGTGACCGGTTGATGGCAATAGGCTCGCCCCCTATTGCATGGGACTGATAAAATAACTGGCGAAAAGGTGTACTGTACATCATTGCCTATCCCTTCGGGGAATACAGGCGATATTATGTATGTAGTTTGTATTCAGAACTTTGTCCACCAGGCTGGCCTACTGCAGGTTGGCGGACACACCATCAAGAGCGATATGGAGCAAAAGTACCTATTAGGAAGTTACTGTTTTTTTAAGCAATTCGTTAGGTGCAGTTTTAACACGTGAAGAGGTGGTATTTGTTATTAACGTTTGATTTTAATTTTTGAGAAAACGACAAGACCGAATTAATCATTTATTAACTAGCCTATGCCTCTGGCTTCACCCGCGTGGAAGTCGTTTATTGCGTATCCCTCGGGAACTGTTCATCTTCCTGGGATAAAAACTTGCCTATATGTTAATCTGGGATATGTTCTGTCTGTATGCCAAATTTCATTAAAATCCATGCAGTAGTTTTTGCGTGATCTTTCACAAACATCCATACATACACGCTCACAAATTTTCACGTTTATAATATTAAAGTAGGAAGTAGGATAGGATAAAACGCATACGAAGCGATGTTTAAATACATAAATTGTAGAAAAAAAAAACACTCGCGAGCAGGATTCGAGCCCAAAGACGGATTCAAAATGAAGGATAAACTCGATACCGAGCAGAGTTCACGGTTAATTAGCGGCTAAATTACTGGTATACTGAACCAGGAGTCGCAGATTCTAATCCTGCTCGTGAGCGAATTTTTCATTCCATATTTTATATCTTAAGACAGAATAAAGTTACAACAAAGATTTCTCATGTCTTCACTTTTACGATAAAAAGCCAATTATAGTTCGTTGATACAACAATACTTTCCTAGTATCTCCGTCTCCAATCCCCCACGTATCACTTGGAAAATCATTCGTATATTTACTTTCCAAAGGTCGACAAACTGGGAATAAAATCAGTCAAGAGTCAAGTTATAACAAGTAGTAGTGTTCACTTAGTGAATAGTGCAGACTTAATTAGAGTTGGTGTGATTGCAGCCGTGAGCGGCGTCAGCTGGGAGGAATGGTGGACCTACGACGGGATTTCAGGTGAGCACCATTTATTGTTCATGTCATTGTTCCATTTTATCGCGTTATTTAATATTTATGAATCATTTGTGAACACTATTTGTATGCGGGTCTAGAAATAATAAAATGGAAATGATAAATTTTTTGTGCTAGTCGCAAGTCTCAAATTTCAGGTGGATATTTTTCATTGGTAGTTTTTTCTGAGTGTTTAGATTTGCTTGTCAAACAAAATCATAGAAAATGAATACCTACAGTTTTTCTATGGTTTTGTTTTTATTTTATAATGCTGCTTGAATGTAACCTGCAATAAATTAATTTGATTTTAACGATTTAAATTGCGGAAAAAAAAATGGCACACGAGCAGGATTCGAACCTGCGACTCCTGGCTCAGTACGCCAGTGCTTTAGCCACTAAGCTACCGTGAACACTGCTCGTGGTAACGAAATTCTCATCCACTTGGTACATCTTTGGGTGACGTCAGCGATATCTTATTATGAAACAGTGTTTCTTAACCGACTCGACTAACTTTGCAGTTAATTCAAATTCGTATAGATATGCCTACCCTTACTAATTATTTTATTATTTTTAACACATTTTATTTTATTATTTAAGCTTCGCTGGTTCATAAAATGATCCCTTAAGATAGGGTTTAAGTTATTATAAGGACCATAAAAAATATCATGTCAGTTCTGTCATCCTTAAGTTCACTCAGTTCTTTCATGACTTCCGTCAGTCTTTGTCATAATTTGTTTTCTGGAAGAGCATCATATGAAGTTATAAGAAATTATTTTATTTTATTTAAGAGTATGTTTTACTTCTTAGTAGTCGTAAAACTATCAATATAACTAACAATATATAGCCATCAGAAAAAAATAGGTGACCCGGCTGTTACTCCGCATACATTATGCAATTTATTATAATAATCGATCAGCTGTTCTTGATTAAGCATACATGTGCTCCCTGTTGTATAATTTATCTTATTACATTATCATTTTGGATTTTAAATAAAAGGTCATGTATGCCCCGTTGAGATGAGATAATTATATAGTTATAATGATTGTAATCTCTGATTTTCAAATACGAATATAGTAGGTACATTACTGCCGCGGCCGGCAACAGGAGCATTGATGGACGAACGTGAAAATGTGGGCCGAGGCGAAGCCGAGGCACACATACGTGAGCCCATCAATGCCTGGTTTGGCCAAGGCTTGTTTTCAAATTGCGGAAATTCAAACTAAGCAGTACCTATGTAAATTCTAGAATCAATGAAGAACAACAATAATTTTTCACGCGTCAATATGTTAATTTGTTACTTTTTTTGCAAGCCACTTCGAAATTTAAATAAAATCTTTGATAAGTATCCTCCTTGGTTACTATTTGTCAGAGTAAATAAATAAAATAAAAATAAATACTTCTGGGACATTTTTACACAACACCATCTAGTCCCAAACTAAGCAGAGCTTGTACTATGGGTACTAGACAATGGATATAATACTTATACACTTTTTTTTTTGTAAATACATACTTGCAATACATAAGAAACACCCAGACCAACACAAACACTTATGTTCATTCACACATATATTTGTATCCTGTGTGTTTGTGTAGTAAAAAGTTCGTTCCATTTTTAAATAACACGACAGATATGAGTTTTCATAATAATTTATCTGGCCGCTAAACATGACAGATATGGATTTTCATACTAACATTGCCGGCCGCTCCTCGCATTATATTCTTCTTCTTCTATAGTGTCGACATGAGCTACATAATGATAATAGCTCATGCCGCGGGGAAAATATTAGCCAATCAGCAGGCTGGTAGCGGGGCTGACTGCCCAGGGCCTGCAGTCTCGACATAGATAGCGATGCCGTCGCAAACTACCGATCGCTAAATAATAACGAAAAACGTCGGTTGCAGTAACGATGCTTACGATAAATGCAAGTCTCTACAGCCGAGATACCGACCAGAATCGTTAATTATCTTTGCTTTACAGTGTCGTTATGCTAGCGAAAACCCTATTCATAGCTCGACGTTTTCGTAGAAAAATAATGTCCATAAAAAAATCTCCCTGAATTAATGGAGAAATTGGTAGACATGGTCTTATAAAAATAATTGTTTTGAACTTTAAATTAGCTTTTCTCGTTTTTATAATTAAATTAACTTGTTAAATATCAAAGGACACTACTAAACTAATGTCAAATTTGTCAAGAGTATCAAATTCCAAGACATTGAAATATTTACTGGGTAAATCATATTATTTTGCTTGCAATTTAAAATCGTGAATGTGGAGTAGAAAAAATGGTTTGTATTAACGTTATTGTTTTATTTAGGTAAAGACTATTGTAATGCCAGATGTTAGACCATTGGCTTTTTTTTCGAAAAAGTGGACGGGTGATGGGCGCAGGTAGCAAGTAAGATTTAGTTATAACTAAAAAACGAACAGATTTATTCAGGCTGCGAAATAAAATAGGAGTTACACTTGTTTCATTTGCAAATAAACATAATTTGTAATCTAATGTGTTTATTATTTTAATTACAAATCTATAATAATTCATATAAAATATGAGAAGTTCTTCGACGCCTAAGTTCACTTTTTATGTTATATTTTAAATCTATATTTTGTAGTTTTTTATATTGTTGAAATTATAATAGGTGAGTAGGTAGTAAAGTAGTCGTAATATGTGTATATTGTGTATTTATATTTTAAATTAATTTATTTTATTTATTATTAAATTGGATATAAGATTTAGATATTAGACAAATATTATTGGATATTAGATTTATTTGCGCCAAGCAGTCAATGAAATAAGTTATAAAAATATTTTTGATTAAATAACATCTTGTACAATAAATTATTATGATAACAATTATGTAAAACTAGCTTCCGCTATAATATGTTGTTGATTTTTACTTTTTAGCCCCTAAAAACAACGAAATAACAGCTAACGATCGTAACGAACACTTTGCGGGCTGTCCAAAATGGTCGCAAAGTATTTCGTTAAAATTACGAGAAATCGTAAAGTTTGCGAAAAAGTTCGTTAGGATACCGATAAAAATCGATAGCTTTACTGTAGAGACTACAAAATATCGTTCTTTTCGGATCGTTAGGACTTAGCGACTGATTTCGGTCGCAAAGCGATCGCTATCTATGTCGAGACTGCGGGCCCAGGGCATATATTTGACCAGTACAGCATTTTCGATTTATCTCTAAGAAGGTTGTCAAAATAATGGTCGAATTTCCAAGCATGTTTGAGAAAAAACTATTTTGTGTATGCAGCAACAGGTTTCTTTTTTTAACGGCTATTGAATTAGTTTTTGATGTTACATAGTTCAAATATGTATTCAATCAGAAATAAACAAATTACAGTGCACTTCTCAAAACATGTAACTTTCTTCAAATGTCTTCAAATGAGTGGATTTGCGAAATATTTATTACTTGATCCTAAAATAATCCTTACCTACATTGCATTGTTAACCACAAAATTTGCGGCTTGAAAGCCGATCACACGATCTACAACCCAACACCCAACAGGAATGTCCACAGTATAGAAATCTCAATTCATTGACCTACCGCAAACATTTGTTCTGTGCGTCGTATCAATTTCTCTGCGCCGATAACATTTTTGCTGGGTTACGTGACACGAAATTTATACGGGCGATTTATCTTGTATTCATATTACGTCATTCGCAAAATTGTGAGGTGTGTTATCGTGTGTTCCACTGCTGATATTTTCATGATAACTTCCGTGTATTTTATGATCGTCTAATTTTTTTCCGTGAGTGCCGTCTGGGAATTTTCGGAATAGCGTTTACGATTGGTTCGGCGTATTTTGTGTGGCTGGTAGCAATTGGATGCGAGTGACCGAGGATCGATGTCAGTGACGTGCCATTGGAGAGGCCTATGTCCAGCAGTGGACTAATATAGGCTAATGATGATGATGTGTTATTCTTTTATACCAAAAATTGGCTTACAAGCAGAAGTTTTTGCAAAATAGGTGGCACAGAAATATTTAGTAGTTTCATGTTAGGCTACATTCACCATTTATTCAGGTGAGGTGGCGGTCAAACGCAAGCCCGTTAAGAATAAAAAAAAAAAAAAAAAAAAAAAAAAATATATATATATCCCAATGTTATCAACTCGGACGAATAAAAATGGCGGACGCAATCTCGCTAAGAAAAGATTGAAGCACTAAGTTTTTTCCGAAACCCACTATAATTTCGATATAATTTTAACACACCAGATATATATTGTTATTTTATTTATGACACTACGAAAATGACTACCATCACACGAGATTTGTTGCGTAATCGCGGCTTTTTGTCTTACTATGGGTGTGCATGAGTGCGTGCCAGCCCGTACTTTTAAACGAGCTGTCTTACTATGGATGCCTCATCTTTTGTTTAGCGAGATTCCGTCCGCCTGTTTTTTTCGTCCAAGGTTACCAATAACTTTTTTATTGAGACCGTTCTAAATGCATGTAACCTATTTCTCTGTCCTTTTCACATTAGCTAGGAAATTCAGTTTCCCCTTTTTCATTTATCCGTTTCGCTTAAAGACGAACTAATCAAGGTATAGAACAGTTGATGCATTAAAAATGTATCGAGACACGTCGGCCTTCGTCGTGCTTCGGTCAAAGTTAGTGAGCTGTTGAAGTTGCGTGCTACCACAACAATCGCATTCACATACAATATTCAGTGATATTAGTAATCACAATAAACAGTCAACAAATTATTGAAAAATTGTCAAAATATTTTTTTCATCAAATCTTTCGTGGCTTTGCAGTTTTCTCTGAATTGATCACAAAATTATTTAAGCTAACCCTTTTAATCTCAATCAATCTTTGGTTTAGAAAGTTGAGACTGTTGTCTTAAGATTTGCAGTCAGTAGTTCTAGATCGTGGGGGATATCAAGGCAATAGCGGAGGTTGTCATCTCCTTACGCATTCATTGTAATGGGTACACAGGTGACCGACCGGTCAATGTGCTATTGCCATGTTATTTCGCACGAACTATACCCACCTATGTCGCTTTTTGTGACATTAAATATGTATACTGAAAAAAAGTTCATTTTTCATTATATATTTCATACGAAACTTTTATCTACCTAATTATTTTTTTATACCTCTAACTCAAAAAAGGTGACTACAAAACTTAGGTAACACATAAAGTAGTTTTGTTGAATCAAATTAACTTTAATAACGCCTTACCAGCCTCCCGAACAAGCAGGATTCCGAAAAGGCTTTAGCACCGTAGACATACGCTGCGGCAGGTTATACAGAAGACCGAAGAGTATAACTTGCCTCTTTTTTTAGCGTTTGTGGACTACGAGAAAGCCTTCGATTCAATCGAGACTTGGGCTGTACTACAGTCTCTTCAACAGTGCCAGATTGACTATCGGTACATCGAAGTGTTAAAGTCTTTGTATGAAAACGCCACTATGTCGGTCCGATTACAGGACCAAGCCTCGAAACCTATCCTTCTGCAGCGAGGTGTGAGACAGGGAGATGTGATCTCTCCGAAAATGTTCACTGCTGCATTGGAGGATGTCTTCAAGGTTCTGGACTGGAAGGGGCTAGGCATTAACATAAACGACGAGTACATCACTCACCTTCGGTTTGCCGACGACATAGTAGTCATGGCTGAGACCATGGAGGACCTCGGTACAATGCTCGATGACCTCAGTAGAGCTTCCGATAGAGTGGGTCTTAAAATGAATATGGACAAGACAAAGGTTATGTCGAATTCCCATATAGTACCCATTCCCGTAAACATCGGAGAATCTACACTCGAAGTTGTAGACGATTATGTATACCTAGGACAAACTGTCCAGCTAGGTAAGTCCAACTTATAGAAAGAGGTCAATCGTCGAATCCAACTCGGTTGGGCAGCGTTCGGGAAGCTACGCAATATCTTCTCGTCCAAAATACCGCAGTGTCTCAAGACGAAAGTCTTTGACCAGTGTGTGTTGCCAGTAATTACTTACGGCACTGAAACGTGGTCGCTCACAATGGGCCTGATAAGAAAGCTCAAAGTCACTCAAAGATCAATGGAGAGGGCTATGCTCGGAGTGTCCCTGCGTGATCGAATCAGAAATGAGGAGATTCGCAGGAGAACGAAAGTGACCGACATAGCCCGAAGAATTGCCAAGCTTAAGTGGCAGTGGGCGGGGCACATTGCTCGCAGAAATGATGGCCGATGGGGCAGTAAAGTTCTGGAGTGGCGACCGCGTACTGGAAGGCGGAGCGTGGGTAGGCCCCCCACTAGGTGGACCGACGACCTGGTGAAGGTCGAGGGAATCCACTGGATGCGAAAGGCGCAGGACCGGTCGTTGTGGCGATACTTGGGGGAGGCCTATGTCCAGCAGTAGACGTCTTTCGGCTGAAATGATGAACGCCTTACCAATTTTTTTTTCTGCTTTATTTTGGTTAAATATTTTTTCAATGTAGCCTAACATTCATCAAGGTACCTGTAATTTAAAAAAGGTGACTGCTAAACTTAGGTAACATGAAACCAAAATGTTGGACCTTTAAAGGTAAACAGTTTTGTTAAATCAAATTAACTTTAAAAACGCCTTACTACCAATTTTTTTGCTAAACTCCAGTTTGGTTAAATGTTTTTTTACGTGTAGAGCTGTGATAGTCTAGTGATTGAGCGCTTACCTTCCATGCAGGAGGGTGTGAGTTCAAACCCGGCCCGCACCACTGATTTTTCGAATTCATGTGTGGATCAGAATTTGATTATCACTTGCTTTAACGGTGAAGGAAAACTTCGTGAAAAAACCTACACACCTGAGAGTGCTCCATTCAGTTTTCGATGGTGGGTGTAGTCGGCTAACCCGCACTAGGGCAGGAATGGTGGACTAAGGCCTTAACTTTCTCATTCTGAGAAGAGACCCGCGCCTAGCAGTGGGACAATAATGGGCTGATGGTGATGACATATGAAATTGGGCTGATTCTTAGCCAGGGATCAAAAGCATCTACGCTTTTGGTCCCTAGTTATGAATGTATGAATTGCAAACATTAGATGAATAGGAATATCACACACTGTTAAATCGGTCAATCAATCAAAACCATTTCGTGTGGACGCACAGACGTACATTTACGTAAATGTTATCACACTTAAATACCAGTGCATAAATTATCTGTTGTGGAAAAATATAGGTAAATTGTATTGAAGTCTGCAGTGTGTGAAACTACCCAAGAAAAACCCAACCATTTTCTTCGATTTGATAAACAACAAGTACTGACGAAGGAAATCCGATATGTACCTAGAATGCTCCGTGAGACTAATGAAATTAAAAAACCAGCCAAGTGCGAGTCGGACTCGCGCAGTAAGGGTTCCGTACCTCTCCAAGCCCTGGTATCCCATAAAAACTGATTTAATTTACGAGAGTTTATCAAAAGACATCAACGCAAAGTGCGCGAAATATGAATTTTTGCATGTCTTTCTTACGCAGGTACCACCACATATGTCTATGTTTGTCTTATTTTTAGTATTTTTGCTAAACTACATAATATGCACTATAATCTGACCAAGTTTGACGCTGATATATATAACCCTTTTGAAGATAGAGCAGGAACATAAACGTTGGAAAAAATGCATGTTTTTTGAGGTTTCTTGTATGAGGACCCCCTTTGGTTTTAGACTTTTTTTTGTTTTTAGTATTTGTCGTGATACACCTCACAGCAACACATATTCTGAGAAATTTCAACCGGTTACCTATTACCGTTCAAAAGATACAGCCTTGTGACAGACAGACGGACAGACGGACGGACGGATGGACGGATGGACGGACGGACGGACGGACAGCGTAGCGAGAGTAATAGGGTCCCGTTTGGCACCCTTCGGGTACGGAACCCTAAAAACATCCTAATTTTAATAAAGGAGATGGTTGACGGCTACCACCTGTTTGGAACCCAGATCTGAAAATAATCTAGTCCCAAACAGCACGCTACACTGTATAACATAATTTCACTGTGAGCGCGGTATGCATCTAAACGATTTTAATTAATCATCAAGCAGGCGTAGCATGACCACTGAATACAAGAGATTTGTCTACGGAAGAATCGACGAAACTACATTGTATGGAACTTTGTCTATTCTTTTGTAGACAAATCGCTTGTCTACAGTGGTTATGCTACGCCTGCTGGCTGGGGGAGCACCTCAACCTCAAGTTACATTTGCCCATTCGCGGTCTACACTCAAATACAAAGGGTAACGTGTGATTCCTAGAAAAACATACTATCCCTCTACACCCGTAGCGACTAAGGGATAGTGACCACGAAATGGACAGTCAGCATCCTTTTGTCTGCTTAAACGCTGTGTACATTAGAATCGAAAATATCCGAACGAACTGTTCAAAACGATCTGAACCACTAATGCTGGGTCCACATTTGTACATTTTGATGTATCATATCTCCGTCCCGTGTCAATGTGTATCATAGCGCTAGTTTAGACGTTCATCGATACATCGCGTACTTGGTAACGAACAAGGTGATATTAATGATACATCGAAACGATACATATGTGAATTTTAATCCCATTATAGGATGAAGTTTAATTCCTTTAGTTGTTTAAATAATTGCTAAGTGGTATTTCAGTTGTTGTGGGAAAAAGTACCTATCCACCTAACATCAAGTTATGACGTTATGTACAGCAAAGGCAAAAGTTCAGCAGTAGACATATACGGACCAAGCGGACCAATATAATACTCATAAACATAATAATGTAGTCATTTTTATACGATATTGCAAAAACTCATGTTTGGGGCTCTGATAGTATCAGGTATAATAAAATGTAGAATTGTAAAAATGAGGCAAAATTCGTTTTGAAATCATCAATTATTCAATCGTCATTCATGAATGTTAGTAGCCTGTCCAAAACCAGAATTTTTTACTAGGTAACTTTAAATATATACATATTAATAACTTCTTAGGTTTTCGCGATCACTACACATTATAATAAAACAAAGTTTAACCGGATTAAATCGCGTATATTATTTAAATTGGTTTCCCTGACGTTTCGAAAGCTTTGCAGCATTTCGTGGTCGCAGGTAGACTAAGATGGCAAGCGTCTTTACAAATATTTCTAAAAAATTATTTTAATTTACCGTACAATATTATTAATTAAAATCGTTTCGATACACGCAGTAATCACTCACAATATCATTATCTTTTACAGTGTTGTTTGCTGTTTGGGACTTGAATATTTTTAGGACTGGGTTCCAAACAGGTGGTAGCTGCCAACCACGCGATTTAATCCATTTAAAGTTTGTTTTATTATAATATATATTTTTTTTTTTATTGATATCAGAAGTAATTGAATATCAGTTAAATTAAAGAAAGAAGAAGAAAGAAAGAAATAAGTTGCATATCGTATAGTACCTATAAGAAAACATACAGTAAAAATAAAATATTTTTGGCAAACTTTTGAGACATTGCATGCCGCATACAGTGCCAAAAACAATAAAAAATGCATGCATTAATGGAAAGTTCACTTAACGCGTGGCCATAAAGTGGGCGTGACCGCAACCGCTGCGCCGGCTTACTCATGCAATTTTCAAGGTCATAAATAATAAAACCGTGAATACGATCCAAAGCACTTTGGCTACTTTCACGCCACTCCCCGCCAATATTGAAATACCTTGGGAAAATAAATGTTTGTGGTTTTTCCGAACGTTAATCTGTGTAAAATAGTTTTGAATGGTTAATTTTCCAAGTAACGCTGGATATGCATAACAACAGCTAATACACGTTAATTGTTTTATCATTATCAACTGAGGATTTTACCAAGTCGACGGGCCCTACTTATTCTAATGCAAGTACAATAACACGATTTTACAGGAGAGTGGTTTAAAGATTCTAAAGCCCGTACAAATGCACCGTAATTACATTTGTTTACAACTTTATGTCTCCGAAACTATTTGATAATTTTTTTACTAATTTAATATAGTGCAAAATATAGGTAATTCGGCAATTGATGTAAAAAGTGGATTTCGCATTTTTGCGGGTTGCACCAGTATACGTAGGACCCGCCAAAGTATTCTATTGGGTCAGATGGGTGAGACTGGAGCGTTACTGCTGATTCCTTAAAGGTGAGTATAAACTAGAGCATTTTCTCGAGCATTTCCATGTAATGTATCGTTCCTGCGAATGCTCAACGCTATGTTTGACGAAATTCTCACGACGAATGAGCATTTATCTGTAACATTCCTCTCTATTTTGCGTTTACTTTTTTGTTGAAATATCGGATCTGTCTTTCCTCGATGAAATGTTACACGAATTCGCTCGTTGGTTTGTTAACTCAAGTTGTAACAAAGCGTCGAGCGTAGTGCTCTATGTTCGGTTCGTGAAACAACTATGAACGGTGAAACAGTAGAGTGGCTCGATGTTCTGTTACAAGTAAATACTCTCGTGTATACTCACCTTAAAAGTTTTGAACAACTGTTATCCACTCTATATTGAATTAGTCAACGGTGTATTTCTAAATCGTGTATTCTATCAAAATCTCGACCACACTCAAGTAATTTATTATTTTACACATTAACGCATGCGGGGCGAAATCTAAAGATATAATTGAAAGAAAAAATCGCTCACGAGCAGGATTCGAACCTGCGACTTCGTAAACTTAGCAGATAAATCACTGGTGCACTGACCAAGAGTCAAAGGTCCTTCTAATTTTGCTCGTAAACGAATTTTTATTATTTTTCTTTTTGCAATTTACCCATATCACTAAATTTGTATCAAAGATAAATCATAATATTCGAGCATTATCTTAAACGTATACAAGCAGTTACATAGCTAACGATTTCCTCTGATTTGCCTGAAAACGGCGAGCGCAGGTGAGCAAGCAGCTTACAGCTGGAGTAGGGCTCGAGCCTCGGCTTAGACCTCTGCTGGCACAGAGGCACAGATACGGATCTGAATCTGATTTCGATTATTTAGTGACATGCTGAAAGCTATGTAGACCGGATCAAATTACAGGCAGTTGCTAACGCAAATAAGGAAAGAAAATTTAATCTATGACTTTATTACAATTCAATTCAATTCAAAACTTTATTGCTGAACAAAGTAATTATAAATAAAATGCTAAAAAAAGAAAAAAAAAAAATATGCTTGTAAAAGGCCACTAAGTTTAAGCACCAAACCAAAATGATGTACACTTACGGCCAAGAATAATATCCAATCTATCCACGATTTGCCCTACTGGATATAGAAATTTGACTTAAGCTCCATATAAAATACGTCAAATTTCTATCTCTAGTTTGGCAAATCGTGGATAGATAGGATATTAATTTTAGCCGTTAGTATGCAATAAATCTTTGAATCTTTATGAGATCTTTTCCCTACTTCTTTTACTCCTAGTATGTCCAGCGTTGGATTGCGGTAGGCTGAGTTGATAAATGGATAGGAAAGTTTATTGCGATGGTATATAGCACGCAACTTTCAAGTTACCTGTCGATATCGTGATTTGATTATAAAGCCACAATTGCACTTCAAGTAGTTTTAACAGAAATGTCCAGAATGTAGGTACTGCGTGGACGTTTTGGCAAAATATACCTACATAAATAAAATAACTAAATCGTGAAACTCTGAAGCACAGACTAGAATAATATATCCATAAAGAAGCTCTGAACTCCCTTCCAAGAATTACATCCATAAAAACTCGCATCAGATTGAATGAATACAATTTTATGCATGAGAAAATTGAAATAACTTTTGTAACGCATGAGCATGATATTCGCCTCATGCACCGAACATTTACAATAAGGCCTTTATCATTCTGATAATTAACATACAGTTCCATCTGATACCAGCTGCCAGAGGACATTCATAAAATATAATCTCATATACATTTAATGTGTTATGTGCGTATCACATACCTTTTGTGTCAAAATTCTGCTGCAATTATTGCTACGCGAATTTATTTATGTATAAATTAATATTGTATACAGTATAATTATTTCAGCTGTGACCACAGACATAGTAAACAAATATAGACGAAGTGCTGCGAACAATCATAGTAAAGGCAACAAAACCGTGTTCCTCCGTGTACAAACCAGCGCTCACGCATACACATGTAGGTACCTGAAAGATATTTGTTTTTGGTGATGCTTACTGGACGATGCCGCGACATATGTACTGAGAGCGGTGAGCACGGTTTGATGTGCAAGTGTGTGCATAAGCGATGGTTTGTACACGGAGGAGCATGGTTTTGATGGCTTTACTGTCATTGTTCGCAGCACTTATATTTTTTTCCTATGTCTGTGGTTGTAGCGTAAATAACATGACTTACCTTTTGTTTATCATGAAAATAATTATAAATGCTGACAATAAAGACAAAAATCGACTTATACTTCATACGTTAACAAATCAATAAGTATCTGAGTAGAATCTAATATTAGTTGAGTCTGTACTAGTTTCAAGTTGATCTGAGTCAACATTTATTGAACTAGGTCTTGATTCCATTACTTTAAAGCTGCGTGCTGACTGGGGGCATTCGCGTGTAATGGACAATCGACAGCGAACTTTTATGCAGGGAGGACGTTAAGACAAGCATTACGGAGTTAGCATTTGAACTCGATTTAGCAATCACTATAAATAGATATGGAAATTCAATTCGCATTAGCGTTTGCATTGAAATAGTGGTTCATAGATATCAAGAATTCGTTTTAGACTACAACACGAAGAAAAACGAACTTTCAATTCAATTATTTATTTGCGTGAATATTGATACATAGATGGTAAAAAAAATATTGGTACATAATATTCCGCCTAAAGTAGGGCATGCAAACATTGTTGGATATAGGTAGTCTACACAGCACTATACATACGTTTCATACATTTTCAAATCTAATAATTATTTTTTACATCAAGTTATCTACATTCATTTTATAATAAATGTCATATCATATTATCAACACAAACAAAACAAGAAGAAACGTACTCTCAGGGAGTGATCAGAAACGAGCATTCTGTAAAATTTCATTATTTTGATACAGTATTGTCGGTTTAGGTCCAGCATTTTGGGGGCTGATCAATCCAGAATGGTCACTCTGCAACAAGGGCCGGCGACAGTCCCCAGTCAACCTGGAACCAGACAAGCTGCTATTCGACCCCAACTTACGGTTTTTACACATAGATAAACATAGGGTAAGTGTTCAATAATTAAACTATAACATATTTAGTTGTAGTTCTGATTCAAATAAAATAATAATAGTGAATAAGAACTCCCGAAAACTTGGAAACGTAAGAGGTCTACAAAAAGTTGGACTAGTAGTGGTGCAAATAATAATTGTCCGCCAACCCACACCTGCTGCCAAATTGCTTAACTCACTCGCGATCGCAATCATGTAGATTTGAATGGTCATTGCTTCGTTTCTTTGACAATCCAAGATGGATTGTATTATATTTTATATCAGCGAGTTGCGTCATGCAATGAAAATTATCATTATTAGTCCGTGTGGTGCCGGACTTAAATAATAGCACCGCCCTTATCTCTTCTCATGGGTGACGTAAAAGGCGACTAAGGGATTCACCAGAGGATGAGCAGCAGCGTTCTCTGAGTATTTAACCAACCAACTGCGATCGCCAACCCGCCTGCCAAGCGTGGCGATTATGGCATATCCCCCCCTTAATTGGGGGAGGCCTATGTCCAGTAGTGGACGTCTTTCGGCTGTAATGATGATCATTATAAGTGCGATACATAATTACACCCCTGGACTAAAGCTTACATCCTTCTCATGACTCTGAGATGAGGCCCGTGCCCAGCAATGGGACAATACTATTATGCCCATTGTTGGGCTGATTTTGCTATACTAAAAGAATATTATATTAGGAAAGTCATCTTCTGAATACAGATTTGTTCAAAGACCACCGCTACAATCTACACAACCGTAAGGTTTGACAAAGTTTGTAAAGTAAGTACTTGACTCCTATAACTCAGGAAACCTTGGCGAAATCTTAGGGCAATCTATTCAGAACAAAAAGCAGAAAATTATTCTAAAAGGCAATTATTCTATTTATCATTACTATAACTTGTTTTTATTAGGAAACTTTCGTATTCTGGTAATTTTCATTAAATGATGTATTGTTCAACAGATAAACGGCCTCATAAGCAACACCGGCCACTCGGTGATCTTCACGGTGGAAAATGAAACACGGCACCATATCAATATCACAGGAGGCCCGCTTTCCTACAAGTACCAGTTCCATGAGATCCACATACACTACGGCCTACACGACCAGTTTGGCTCCGAACATGCCATCAATGGATACACCTTCCCTGCAGAGGTAAGCTTTCAAAGTTTCTGTTCTTCCTGACAAAAAAATTTCATCACACAGAATCCGTAGGAAGCGGTTTCCCAGAATCCAAACAAAAATCCTTATAACGAAGGAACTTAGCAGTGAAGAAATATTTTCACGTCTAACTTTACAATATTTGATCTAAGTAAGGAATAACACACAAATAATTCCTCTGGTTTGTATAACAGATTCATACACCCATAAAGTCAGAGATTCGCAAAACTCGTGACTCGTGATACATTATGTAAGCAACCGAGGATAAAACCTAAGTGAAGTGTCGAATAAACATGTAACGTAGATAAACGTTAAAATGTTATCAGGGATTTCTTTGGAAAGGTCTCAAAAGAAAGCGTAACAGATGTTTTCACACGCATCCTCGCGCCTCCGTCGCTGAGATGTTCAAATCCCAAATGTAATCCCGACGAACGACTTGACTGCGAACCAACTCAACCATGCCTCCTGTTTATTTATGTGACAAATTCTTACGCAGCCACGTTAAATCCAAAATCATGTGATTCTTCTCTTGGAAGCGGCTTTCAACCGCTGTGTTTTAAATTGTATGTCTATACAACTTTTTATTTATTTATTTATTATATTCTTTATTGTACATTACCAAACGAAAACAAAGACAATAGTTTTTATTAATGATTAAAAGCTTTTTTTTAAATGATTCATTATGTCCGTCTGTCTGCTACAAATCTTGAAACTCAATTTCTGAGCTAATTCTCGCTATCCAAACATACTGATTCATGAAATATTTTTTTTTTCTAAAAATAAAGTTACACAGAATGACTTTTTAAAATAGTGCTGGAGGGCCAAATCTGAAACTTTCGAGTAAATCTAGAGAAAGAGATGTAAGCTCGATTTTGGCGAAAACAAAAACTGCTTATTAAGATTTTTGAAAAAGCAACTGGTTCGGCCAGCAATCGATCCCAATCTTTTATGCAAAAAAATTACACCCTATATTACCAATTGATACGGTTGTTGATAAAGAACAAAGCCTGTAAAAAGTTATCAACATAATCATTATCATCATCATATCAGCCGAAAAACACTGGCTGCTGGCTGGACATGGTGTAAAAATAAGTAGTGTAGTAGTGTACGGTGGTGTTGGTGGTGGTGGTGGTGGTGATGGTGATGGTTGTGTTGGTGGTGATGGTGATGGTGACAATGGTGTAATTGTGTAAGGTTTTCGATAACAGAACCGGGGTTCGATCTTGTGACCCTAATAATAAAAATATAGTTTTAATTGAATGAAAGAAGTCTAACATTTTAATGTTAACCACTTGCCTAGAGGTAGTCGTGAACAAAAACCAAGTAGATACCTAATAATTAAAATTTAATTTGTTCCAGATTCAGATATTCGGATTTAATTCACAACTGTATTCAAACTTCTCCGAAGCTCTGCACAAAGCTCAAGGAATTGTTTCAATATCGCTATTGTTACAGGTAATAACATTTAATAAGCAATTTTATACACTGAGTACACTTGGTATTACATTATTTCATTACCTATTTTAAGCAAGGGTTCGTTACTAAGTGAATATCAGTTGTAAACGGTGAACATTTTGTGGTAGGGAAGGAAGTACAGCAACATTACAGAAAAACGTTCTTGGGAAATTTATTTATTTTTATTTATTTATTTGGAACAATAACAATATAAAGCCATTTACAATATAAACGAAGATAGCTACAAAATTATAAACTGTGGCGCAGCTATCAACGCCCGATTCATAACAATATAAAACAATTTGTTCCAGCTCTAATAAGAAAAACGCTAAAAAAAAAAAAGCTCTAATAAGTTGGTAGGTATAAGGGGCGATGTGTGTGTGTTGGGGTGTATGTGTGTGTGTGTGTAGTGATATGAATGTGTGTAATATGTGTTTATTATGGTATCGCAAGTTGTTCGGTTGAAATGTCCATAATTTTTGAAAAAATTACATAATGCACTAACAGTTACGCATTTTTTTTATCAAAAGAAAATTAACAGTAACTGACGTTTCTCCCGTCTGAGGTATCAGTTCATTTTGGAAAAGGAGTCTCTTACCCAAAATAGTTTGGGAATCCCTGCTTTAGACGATATGCATTAGGCTCGCCCATCGACAATACACCCCATAGACGCCTTAAAACTTGCGACCGATGTCTGTCAGCACATCAGTTTAATAGGACTGATGTAGGCCGCCACTATAAGCTACTTGAAAACTTCAAATCAATTTCGACCATGCTCTTATTTGAGCCGTCAAAACTTCGCGTTGATTAGCCAATAGCCGCCTTGGTAGGGCCAATCGGATTTCAGTACCCCAACTTCCCTGTACCTCAGCAAGTTGACAGAATTTATTGTACGCATTACATTCAACATTATGTGTCTTTTGGGCTGTATGGTCGATGGGCTCACCAAATATGACAATCCTTTCTTCCAATCACACCTTGACAAGTGTTAACCTCGGGTAGATTTATCTAAAAATGCTTTACCGCGTAGATTATTTCGTGATGGTGGACGAGTATAATGAATATTAAAATATGAATATTTAATCATCAACATCTACAACGTTTTATTGAAATAACTGTAAACCTCTTAAAGGGTCATTGTACTCATCAGTATGAACAACTTTTACTACAAGACCAATCCTGAAATCGCGAAAAAAGACAGTTGCTTCCTACATTTTGTCAATTTATGTGAATACAAATGTAAAGAACATCAAATATTTTTTCGCAATTTCAAGCTTGGTCTCACTGTAAAAGTTGTTCATACTGATGAGTACAATGACCCCTTAAGAGGTTTTCAGTTATTTCAGTAACACGTTGTATACCAATGTGTAGTGTGGTGACAAATGCAACATCACAATTATTTATCCAATCACAAATAATGTAGAGAAGTGTTTATTAACGTACTTAGGCGTAATTGTATCCATCGAAGTGTTAGCGGCCGCACCTCTTCATAGCGTCGTAATTAAGGAAATTGGAATTTTCTGTGCGCCATTGGATTAGCCAGTAAAGCTATTAGTTCAAATTAAGAACTGTCTGCGGCTGCGGTATGAAGGGCACCGTCAACCATGGGGTCAGCGTAAACGCCCTGTGCTTTCAATTAATTGCGCCATTTAATATTATCTACTTGATAAATATTTGGAGGATGATCATTGTTTACATTTGTGTAGAAAATTTAGTTTGATAAATGCATCATTATCATCCTCCGAGCCTTTTCCCAATTATATTGGGGTCGGCTTCCAGTCTAGCCAGATGCGGCTGAACATCAGTATTTTACGCGGAGCGACTGCCATCAGACCCCCGCAACCCAGTTTCTGCGTAATACCGACATTCGGAGGTTAGACCAGTTGTCAGACTTTCAGGCTTCTGACTACCCGTAACGACTGCCATAGATATTCGTATGACAACCGGGAGCGACAGCTTAACGTGCTCTCCGAGGCACGGAGGGGTCTCGATGTGTAACAAAATGGTCACCCATCCACAGACTGACTGCGGCAAGTGCAGCTTAACCTTGCAGATCGTACAATCCGCGCAGTCGTTGCTTCGCTACGAGCCCCGTTTGATAAATGCATATGTGTTCTATTAAATTATTAATTTAAATAAAGAGCGTACGTACGGCTACGTATCAAGCTAATATATTTCCAGTATAAGCTGACCTCTGCTACCGAAGACCTATACAATGCGAGGTCAGCTTATACTGGAAAAATGTAGCTTGATATGTAGCCGTGTGTACAAATTTAAAATACAATAATTTACACAGTCATAGTAAAAAATATAGACGAAGTGCTGCGAACATTCATAGTGAAGCCAAAAAAACCGAGCTCCTTTGTGTACAACCAGCGCTCACGCACACACATGCACCTCAAACCGTGCTCATCCCTCTCATTACACATGTCGCGGCAACGTTCAGTAAGCATCGCGAAATAAAATATCCTTCAGGTGCATGGTGTGTGCGTGAGCGCTGGTTGTACACGAAGGAGCCCGGTTTTTTTGGCTTCACTATGATTGTTTGCAGCACTTTGTCTATATTTTTACAGTGTCTGTGGTTGAGGAGCCATAATTGTGTGAAATAGAGAGACTATTAGATTTTCAAAAACACCAATTGATTCTTGATTAAATACAAACGTAACCACTACTTTCACCCCGGTTCAGACTCCGTTTCCAAAGAAAGCAAATATTTCCCCAATTTTCTTACAGCGTCATCTTTAAGAGAGGTTATTTTCGATCGTTTTATGGTTTTCCTTAATGAAGGCCAGCGCCTGTGTTAGCACATCCCATCCGATGTTTTCCCAAGGGGGAACATGTTTACCGACACGTTCATATTTCGCTTGTGGCCGCCGTTAACTGAAACTTTGCTAAAGCAAGCTATTTCCCCGCACGACAAACAATTAGTGCTTTGTCTCCGGGTTTTCTTTTTATTACCTATATAAGTTGCGAGATAACACAAAAATTTACTAGTAAAGATGGTTTTTCTTTGTATAGTATAAGTTATGAATAATAAATGGCTCTACAGTTTGTAAGATTTTGTGATAACAGATCAATTTTGTTTCAGCTTGGTGATTTATCAAATCCGGAACTGAGAGTATTAACGGAAGAATTAGAAAATATCAAATACGGAGGTAAAAATTACAAAAAAAAACTGCATATTCTTAAAGTAATTTAAAAATTAAACAAAAGAATAAATTAAATTAGGTATTTATTAGAGACACTAAGTTTTTTTTAAATTGCCCTCCTAGGATTTCTCCTCTATCGTGGGCGCGTTTAAAAACACAAATCTCACATGCACAAACCACAAAACCGCACCCACCACGCCCGGAAAACCTATCAGTGTGTGGATCACACAAGTATCTGCTCCGTGCGGAAATCTAACCCGCGACTCTTAGCGCAGAAGACGATCGCTCAACCACTGCGCTAATTGTGTCGTTGAGTTCGTTGTTATAAAGAAGCTTGGCACAGAGTTATTGTAAAGTCTTAGCCGATGAAATAGTTTCACCTAACCTACCTTATACAACACGAGAGCTTACGTAAGATAAAATACTTTACTCTTTTATATTTCACTTGAACATTTTATTAACAAAGGTGCTGAGATGCCTGTTAACAAGTTGTCAGTCCGGGGCCTACTGCCCGACACTGATTACTACATGACGTATGATGGTTCCACCACCGCCCCGGCCTGCTATGAAACCGTTACCTGGATCATCGTCAACAAACCCATCTACATCACCAAACAACAGGTATTTGTCATCATCACCGTTATTTTACAACACTTGTTAGTTAGCAACACTTTAGTTAATGTCACTGACTACTACATGACGTATACCGGGTCCAACACCATACCGACCTCCTATGAAAGCGTTACCTAAATCATCATCAACAAACTCATCTATATCACTAAACAAAAAATGTACATCATTACCATAATTATTTAGCATCACTTCTTAGTTAGCGATACCATGACGTATGACGGTTTTACCCAAAGACATTTCTATACTTACGTCAGTATAATACCTTTATGGTTTTACCACTGTTTCGGCCATCTATATATCTATCCTGGATCATCATCAAAGATAAAGATAAAAATATTTATTCGCAAGGATATGGTACAGAAGATGTTAAATATACATGTTTTTACACAATAGGTGTCCGAAAAAAAAAAAAAACATCTATATTATATGCCGGAATTTTTTGTGGGTGCGAATACCACATAACCGCACCGCCTCCCCGGGTGGTGTGGCATGCAATAGGTATTCTCTCCATTAAAAAAAATGCACGCTCTAAGACAGGATTTTCAAAAATTTAACTCTAAAAGGGATGTTTCGTGGATACAAACTGTACAAAATGTATACCTACCTGCAGAGGTAGTCAATATTTTTGAAGTTTGTGCAGAAAGTCTGTCCGTTAGACGCTTGTAGTTCCTAATCCAAATAAGTCTTTACCCCTAAAACTGCTACTACAGACACAAATACAAATCATCAAAAATGGATTAGTATAAAGAACGTGCAGAAGTAGTGTGTCAGTAAGCGCAATCAATAAGCGCGGTTACTGCATCCGTTCAAGTTTGCCGTTTGCATTATACGCCTCCCTGCCCTCCTTGTTTGACTACAGATGTAAACGTTCTGGAAAAGCTGCCAGGACGAAAAAAATTGGCCTCACAATTTTTTATCAGAGTAGTTACAAATTAGATGTGTAGATTACAACCCTTAAGTAAAATGTATTTACGTTCATCGTAAAATTTTCAAAAAAATTACGTCACGTTAATAACTTTTAACCGTAAAGTTGATCAACTTTTAGAAGTTCGTTGAAACATACACTTGATCGTTTAAAACCCTCAACTAAGATTTTTTTTATAAATTTCGGACCACAACATGGCCACCTCGTCCGAGCTCGTTTGGATGTAAATGTTCATTGAAATGCAAACAGGCAAACTTAATACTAACACTTAACACTTAACTTAATACTTACTACTTATACTTGTTTTACTGGCAGGCGTAACACAAGTATAAGTAGTTTCACCCATGAAATACCAGCTGAACATATTTCTCTGTCTCACTTGAAGCAGTAGTAATGCGTGACCGCTAGCGCCGCGATGCCGCATCCAGTCGAAGACACTTGTATCTATATATTCAACTGTGGTTGAGGCCAGCGTAATAACATTTTCATTTGTGGCCACGCTACAATAAACAACTCACGTCCCTCGCCTTTAGACAAAGACTCCGCCGTGAATTATGTACGTGTTAAAAGTAAACTGAAAGTGCCGCGTTGTGTGGCTGTTATTATAAATCATTGTTTATGTTTTCCGTTTGTGTTGGTCGGAAAATTAAGTGCTAGTGGAAACTGCTTGCAATCTCGCGGGGAGTGAACGAACACCATGTGGTCCCTGCTTGAGGTGCAATTTACAACAACACTAACGTGCTTAGTTATATGCTAATAAAAACACCCCATACCTTTATGATGCTAGGAAAAGTTATAAAAACCGAACTTAAACTAATAATAAAAAAAAAATTACTAGCCTTGACGTAGGCCTATAACAATCATCACACAGTTTATTCACTAGCTCCTGTAATACAGTAATAATACAAGTGCAGGAGCCAGGGAATTCTATAAAATGTACAAAGCAGTATGTCAATAAAGATTATGAATCAAACGTAAAATTGACCAATAAAAAGATCTATGAAAGTACATACATACTAACATATTCTTGATGTAGCCCTTTACCTGTGCTAACATCACTAAAAACCTTTAATTACAAACTATACATTTTCCTCTCGATTGCATTACTCTCCAAAGCTCTCAAGAATAAGTACCTACGACTTATAAAAAAACACTCGAAATATACAACGTGTAGGTAGTTGAAAGACGAAAATAACTCTTGTATAACTTTAAGCACATCAAACATAGCCTACGCACAAAATACAACAATACAAACCAAATAACAGTAGGAAAAATCAAAGTTTAGGCGGAGTCTATAATCAGAATGAAATTGTTTAATATAGGAGCGTAAACAGCGATGCGAATCAGATAGCTGTGGTCGCGTGCTTACAGCCAGTTAATCCTACCGTAGCAACAACATACCTACACTGCCATAGTAGTCACACGACCTTACAAAAGGAAGAAATTTCAATTTACTTGAAATCGCTCTCCACGTAAACACTTTATGTTATAATGGAAACTGAACATGTATGCATTGAATATGCGAAATTATTACAAACTTGTAGCTTTGTTACCACCATTTCGTTAGTTTTCTTACAGGGAAATTTTCACTAAGACAGGAATTTTGTTAAAAAAATTCTGCAAATTTTATGGCAGATATTTATTTCAAACGTTGCCTTTGTCCTAGATCTACTCCTAATAAGCACCTAAATAAAATTACATACTTCGTTTAACTTGTTTCCTCTACAACGTCACCAGCTTAAAATAACCAACATCTTCTACAATATTTGACCAAGCCTTCATAAAATACCAAAATAGGGTTAGTCATTTTACTTTCAAGAACTTTAGTGTCAACATAATTGAATTTCATGACTGTAGTTGCACGGCTTGAGGCGACTGATGCAAGGCGACGCTCGGCACCCCAAGGCTCCCCTCGGCAACAACTTTAGGCCGCCCCAGCCTCTTCACCACCGAGCCGTGAGGACCAACATTGACTTCGATCTTGGCAAGGTAATTTACACCTTATAGGAAATTAAATTAAGCACAAAGTTACGTGGAGACACACTTAATAATTCATATTGTATGCTAAGCCGGGTACCTAAGCGATATACTTACTCGTTGCATTGTGTATGCTCCTGTAAAATGGTTAGATGTATACTATTAATATATAACACTGAATAGTGTTTGTTTGACATGGTTTGTTTTAATAAACGTTAATATTTTCAGTATCCTGGGAAGACTTGTCCTAGCATGCATCGAGACATGCATTATAAAGGTAATTATAGTCTTTATTACTTTTCTGTAACGCTGTAAAAATATAGGTATAGTATAAGCCCCAGTTACCGACAGTGCCCCATAGTTCGACAAAAAAACAACAAACTTCAGAAAATAAGAGCAAAATTATAATTTGGTTTACGGTTAAATATTATCTATTAAACATTGAACTATTACATAATGCACCACAAGTACGTAAAAAATCATCACGAAACCAATGTATTTAAAAAAAAACTTGAAAATGTCAATAATTGGGGATGTTACGTTACTCATTTTAAGATTTCCCCACTAGTACGAAATTTTCCCATTAAGAGATGTGTGCTAGCTAGCCTATTTTCTATCGAAGTCTACAGCCATACAGACATAAACTATCTCCACAATCAGCGAGCAACTGGTGTTACTAACAGTAACCTATGTAGCGATAACGATAATTTCACAGTTATCGCGATTGCAAATTACGTAATTGGCGCAGTTACAATTCGTGTTCAAATATGAGAGGCGCTTTTGTAACACAAGTAGCGGGTAATGCTGCCTCAATTCATGCTATTCATAATTGGTAGCGTTGGACTAAAACTGTTTTAATAGTACGTTATGGTAATAGTGAGCTAAGCTGGTCATTATACTCGAGGCTGGACTGCAGTCCCAGTCGAAGGCGAGAGCGTTAATAAAACCGAGAGTATAATGACCAAAAACTCACGTGTTTCAATATAAAGCTGGTTGGCGGCTTCCTTCCACCTGCGTGCGTATACCTAACTCACCCACAGGCGCGACGCGCGATTAAAGAAATCCGCCCGTTATCTTTCACAAATTTATTATTTGTATAAAATGTTTATGATTTTTTTCCTCGCAAGTGTGTTGAGAAACGTCGTATGAAATGCCTAAGCATTGTTCATTATACTCTTGGCTTCATTACGCCCTCGCCTTCGGTTCGGGCTGCAATCCATCCTCGAGTATAATGAACAACTTAACTTACTTGTATCGTAATGTACTATTATGCTCGCCCCCTATTACATGGGACTTATATTTTTTTATTTAATTTGATAATTTTAATGGATTTTTCACTGAATACGTTATAAGTGATATCACTTTCAATTTACAATTAATAATGATTTAATATTTAATTCGATTATTTAGGTATGAATATCGATTCAGATAACGTAGCTCACAAGAACAACAGGGTTTTTATTACATACTGTATACCTATGTCTGGTATATAATGTAATTATGTAGATTTTAGATACTCGCTTGCTCCGACCCTATACCGCTACGTGCATCAACCCGCCTACAGTCTGACCCAAGCTTCCACACGATATCAAGGTTTCAATTTCTGTTGCAGCCAAAAGTTGGACACAATATTGAAGCTAATTCCACTCCGGTAGGCATTCACATAGCAGCTACGTAGAAAATATACATTAAGTAGTCTATAAGTTTGTATATAACTCTTGTACAGTCTTATTTACATCTTGCTAAATAAATAAATGGAGCTACAAAATATATTTTAAGTGTAATATATTCAAATATCTTTACTTAGCGCTGATGATAGACCTAGTACAATGTGATGAGTGAGTTTCGTTGGGTAAAGGTTACCTATAACATTTTATTACGGCCTCTGATTAAGTAGAGATAGATATTTTCGGATAGATTGCTCGAACCATGCCATCGGTTTCGCTGTAGTAAAAAGTATACTTAACATAGGAAAATTTATCCATAGTTATAACTAGGTATGTCGAATTTAACATCAATTGTTTACTGAAATTTTAATACATATCATTTGACAAGTCCGAGTTTTAATTATTATGTTTGTCATTAATCAGTACGTGTATAAACAAAATATCTGTTGTAAATCGTTACTTTTATAAATGTTTGTACAATTGTTTAGAGTTTTCTAGTTAATTAGAATTGAAATCAATTAACAAATGAATTTAGATACATAATCATATCAAGTTAAAATATGAACTAATTGTAAGATCTCATTTGATGGTACTAGGTACTATACTATAACAATATCTATCGCTGTAAGACGTCTATAGCTTTAATAAACTATATTCTAGTGTTGATACTTCATTGCGTATTTTAAGATGAAACTATTCCATGACTATGAAATGTATATCGCCTGGCTTTCTTGTAAGATCTATTAGAAATATTATTTGATTAAATGATATTCACTTACGATGTGTTTTTACTTTAATGGTAAAGTTTTTTCCCACACTTACATTCCCTCCTCCTGCTCCCTCCTCCTCCCACCCCCTCCCTCCGCCTGCTCCTCTCTCATTCTTCTCCTCCTCGCTCCTCTAGCTCCTGTCTCATAGGTGCTTTGACAGATATCATCAATCTTCACATGTACAAACACCCAGACATGTAAAAATGTCTGTAGGTCACACAATTTTTTGTTCTATACGAAAACTGAACCCGCTACACGAAGCACAGCAGCAGTTAAGCCAGTGCACAGTGGAGCGATAATCAATGCTAACAAGAAAAATACTTAAAGATCGGACACGTATCGGTGAGTTTGCTTTAGAATTACAGGAATAATTCCCCCAAGCACCATCCTTATATGGTAAACATTCCAACCTTATGCACGAAGCGATTTGGTAATATAGCTTATCATGCGTAGCGCTCAAGAGTGGGATTCCTTGCGTCTGTGTTTCTGGATAAGTATAACCTGGTAGTCTTTCAAGGCTCAAGTAAATAGTTTTTCGCCGGGCAAGCGTGCACTATCGCATCAGGCGGGGTGACGGTCAAACGCAAGTCTATTCACAAGAGAAATAATAAAATAATAAATATTTTTGGGCCATTTTACTCATCACCACCTAGTCCCAAACTAAGCAGAGCTTGTGCTATGGGTACTAGGCAATAGATGTAATAATTATATACTTTTTTTTTTAAATGTATACTTATAATAAGTATACTCAGTCATAAGAAACAACCAGACCAACACAAACACTCATGTTCATCACACAAATAGTTGTGTCCTATGGGAATCCAACCCACGACCTTGTGATTAGCAGTCCGACACTCGAACCACTAGACCACAGAGGTCGTCGAAACAAAGTAGCCTTTGTCTTTAAGTGGGACAATAATCGTAATTATTACAGGCTTGTATTGTTATACAACTTTAAGCACAACGACATATTGTTTTAATAGGTCTATAGTTCAGTCGTAATCTGGCTGAGCCTCTGTACATTTTTTGTGGTCGATTTTAAATTGGTAAATGTGCACATTCCCATATATCGCCATACCAATTTGCAATCCCAATAAGCTACCGGTCGATAAAAAGCTTGTAATGTGCTATGGTGCTGAAAATACCGTACATATAAGGACTGGATTTTATCACCATACTAGCCTTTGCCCACGGCTTCGCCCGCGTGGATGTTGTTTTTCGCGCATCCCTCGGGAGCTGTATATCTTCCCGGGATAAAAAGTAGTTTGTATGTTAATCCGGATTATGGTCTATCGGTATGCGAAACTTCATTCAAATCCGTTCAACGGTTGATGCGTGATTGAGTAACAAACATACAAATATCTTCACAAACTTTCATATTTATGATATTAGTAGGATAGGAAGCGGCTCGCTTAAAAGTACGGATTGGCACGCACACATTAACACCCATAGTATGCCAAAAAGCCACGATTACGCAAAAAATAGAGTGACGGTAGTCATTATTGTAGTTTCACAAATAAAATAACAATATAAATCTGGTGTGTTAAAATGCTTTCGAAATTATAGTGGGCTTAGGAAAAAATTAAGTGCTTATCTTTGTTTAGCGAGATTCCGTCCACCTTTTTTATTCGTCCGAGATCAATACATACAGATTCGTGAAGTCAAACGAATTTCCTAAAGTCAGGAATATTCAGTTTGAAAATACTGGGTGTAAGGGGAACGCTTCCGAAAACGAAGATAGGTGCTGGGGATTTCTGATACGAAACCACGAAAAAAAAAATGAGATTCTTTTTTTTTTTTTGCATTTTTCATACATAGCTTTGGGCAGTTAAATAAAACTCAGAAAAAAAAATGAAAAATCTAAAAAAAGAAACTCATTTTTTTTCGTGGTTTTGTATCAGTAATCACCAGCACTATCACCTGTCTTCGTTTTTGAAAGCGTTTCCCTGACACCCTGTTTAAGCGGGCGGTATGTCCCAATGCAATGAAGAGAAACCGTCTGTTTTAGTGTTTCCTCCAGTCTTGTGTTTGAATAAAAAGCTCATTTGGATTCTATGAGAATCGAAATTGCTCTCCTTTTCGCTGTAGTAACTTAATTTAATCGAGTTCCATCACAATGTCTTTTACCTTTAGATTAGGTACTCGCTATAATGCTGATAAAAGTGGAAAATAAAATTTATAATACTTTTTCTCTTGTTATCTCCAGACGTTCTTTTCCCTAGTTGGTAGTCACGTATATTTTATTGTATAAGAGTCAAATATAAATTATTTTTCAACGCGATAACGTGGAGATTAAGATTGTAAAATAAATTGCTTGATTTTCCGCACAGGAGTCGCGTTTATTGGCAAAGTTGCCGTCGGCCCGTGTTGATAGACTTTCACAAATTGAGTTCATTAAAATTAATAATTATCGGGTCTAGAGGCGTTTTAATAACCCTCGATAGGGTAAGGTATCTATATCGTTGATACTTCTTCTAAAAAAAAGAACGTGTGCGGTCAACCTCCGTCAGAACGAAGTTATCCTTAAAATTCATATATTTTTGACTGAGTCATTATAATGTTAAATTTCGCAATTAGAATACAAGCATAGATGGCAGGAAACATCATGCGTCAGACTGAGATACCACAGGGCCCAGATAAACCTCCACGTGTGCCTGACGGCTGCTTATCCTTCTGGATACGTCTGGAGGAAACGACAGTTGTTTGGCCGGTGCATCCCGGGTACGGGCAATAAAATCCTTTCGAGGGATTAACCTTCGGGGGATTTTATAGCCTGTGGCGAATATTCTGGCGCGGGAGGGGCCCGTTTCGGGCCAGTGTGGAGTTGCTTCACGTGTCACTCTCTTGCCAACAGAGGGCACAGTGGAGGAGCAGGGGCGGGCCCGGTGTGCACTCAGACTGCCACTGGGCAAGCAGCGGGGGGAGTGTCCATTGCTGGACTTAATAAGCCTCTCCCAAATTGCGACACAACACTCGGTCCTCTGCCCTCCGCTTCCATTCCCTACCAGCTACTTTCATCAGGTCGTCGGTCCACCTGGCTGGGGGGTGCCCTACACTACGTTTGCCTATTCGCGGTCTCCACTCAAGGACTCGTCTGCTCCAGCGGCCATCGGTCCTTCGACAGACATGGCCATCCCACTGCCACTTCAGCTTACTGATGCTTCAAGCTGTGTCGTTCACTCCGGTTCTTCTCGGGATAATCTCGTTACGTATTTTATACAAAAGTATCGAAGACAAAATATTATAAATATTCATCCTTAAGACAAGCGATTAAACCTCATCTTTTGATTAAGCAACTATTTATAACGAGATAACTCTTCTAAACTAATAAACTCAGTATCGCATTTCGGGAGCATAGAAGACAA
Source organism: Asteroscopus sphinx (assembly GCA_949699075.1). Classification (NCBI taxonomy): domain Eukaryota; kingdom Metazoa; phylum Arthropoda; class Insecta; order Lepidoptera; family Noctuidae; genus Asteroscopus; species Asteroscopus sphinx. Next base: position 15,080,602 of record OX453007.1, read on the forward strand.
AGTTGAGTAGTGCAATAAGCTGTTTATTTCTTTTGTTCCTCTCAGTTGAACTCCAGGGAGCTGCGAATTAAGAGCCCTCGTACGTGCATGTCGACGCTGATAAAATATAACAGCCAACTATATTACTAATAAATATGAGAAGGAAAATATATCGTTATGGTTTTTACCCTTTTGAGAGTTCCGAGACTAGATGATGCCAACGAGACCATACTAAGCCTACGTCTGTCCGTCCGTCCGTCTGTCAGTCACAGGTCTATATCTTTTTACCGTAATAAGTAGCTATTAGTTGAAATATTCACAGAATATGTCATACTATAAATGTACTACAGAAATAGTTAGTACGTGGTAGAAACCATAGCACATACTGAAAAAAAAAAGTCCTAAAAAGTGTAAAAGTGGCAAAGGTATATGTATTTTGTTCCTGCCCTATCATTAAAACGGTAATACATACAAGCAAGCATCAAACTTGGTATAAATACTTGGTAGAAATCGCCTTGAGCGATAAAACCGCCCATTGTACATGTGTTCTATATAAGTCATATATGTTGCTATTTTCTTTTGTGTACAATAAAGAGTATTTGTATTGTATTGTATCAATGTAATGCATTCTTAGTTAAACAAAAATTAATAGAACATCTGTCTGGACAGACGTGATAAGTCGGTTATTTGACAGACATGTGTGGTGGTACGGAACCCTTAGTCCAACTCGCACTTGGCTATTGGTTATTACGGGTAGATAGAAGCCTGAAACTCTGACGACTAACCTCGTCCGAAACTTTGACGACTAACCGGTCTAACCTTCGAATGTTGGTATTGCCCAGTAACTGGGTTGCGGGGGTCTGATGGCAGTCACTCCGTGTAAAATACTGATGTTCAGCCGGATCTGATTGGACTGGAAGTTGACCCCAACATAGTTATGAAAAGGTTATGCAGAGATGAACAACCTTTTTTTTCAGATAACTTTTCCTTAGGCAAACAGTATTCGAAAAATATTTTATGTATAACCAATTCCTTCAACAAAAATCACAAGAAGGTATTGTTTACACAGTTTGCTAAACACTCGTCGAGTGCCGCGCCTCAAGAGCTCGCTTGAACACGAGTGTGAGCTCAAATGTACTCGAAACTCGAGTTTATTTGCTCTTTATTGAGCGGGTGACAAGATTTGACGCCGCGTCTCGCGTGTGTATTGAGCTTTATGTTACAAATTGAGTAACATTCGTACGAATATCGGAAGAGTAGTGTTGTATTGAGCGAGAATAGAAATGTTATTGTTGAAGTGTCGGGCTTTGTGAAATATGGAAACAAATTCAGATTATTATCCATTTGGTATACCTAGCTAAAGCTATAGATTTTCTCCTATAAATATTCAATCAACACGTACGCACGGCTACACATCAAGCTGTACATTTCCAGTATAAGCTGACCTCGCATTGTACGGAAAGCCTAAACAATGCGAGGTCAGCTTTTACTGGAAATGTACAGCTTGATGTGTAGCCGTGTGTACGAGAAACAGTTTTTTTTATATTTCTAAATGAACTTGCGTTTGACCGCCCCTTCACCAGACAAACTGATTAGTGATCACAAAGTAACTGATTTATTTTGTCTAGAACGATACAAAACATACATAAATAACATCACGCCTGTATTACCCGAAGGGGCAGGTAAGCAGAGGTATTGGTACACCCACATTTCGCCAGTTATGTTATATCAACGCAACCTATCGCAGTCCACTGCTGGACATAGGCCTCTCCCAACTTGCGCTACAACACTAGGTCCCCTGCCTTACGCATCCAGTGCCCTCCAGCTAGGTATCTATTAAGTCCCATGTAATAGGGACACAACAACACAAGGCAACAAAATACAAAAAAAGGGAAAAGCAAAAGCTAATGCAAAAAAAAAAAAACAAGAATGATGTAGAATGACATTATTGGTGCAGTGGTTGAGCGATTGGCTTCTGTGCTGAGAGTCGTAGGTTCGATTCTCACACGGAACAAATATTTGTGTGATGCACAGATAGTTGTTCCGGGTTTGGGTGTTTGTGAATGTGAGATTTGTGTTTGTAAGCCCACCCAGCCACCCATCATCATCACCCCATTATTGTCCCACTGCTGGGCGAGGGCCTATTCTTAGAATGAGAAGGTTAAGGCCTTAGTCCACCATGCTGGCCTAGCGTGGTTGGCGGACTACACACCATCGAGAATTGAATGGAGCACTCTCAGGTGTGAAGGTTACCTCACGATGTTTTCCTCCATCGTTAAGGCAAGTGATAATCAAATTCTGATCCACACATGAATTCAAAAAGTGAGTGGGGCGGGCCGGGTTCGAACTCACACCCTTCTGCATGGAAGGCAAGCGCTCAACCGATAGGCTATCACTGCAGTTACATAGCCACCCATGATACAGGAGAACCCATGGTACATAAAAAAATCAAAATCCGACCCAGTTCTATGAGATAAATTGCTTAAAACTTAGAGCCTACCGAAACACAGCAGAAGTTCACTCATGTAATGTTGAACAGATCCAGTTTGCAAGTTGCATTACAACAATAGCATACACATCGTTGAGGGCAATTCAACTTTTATGCAAATGTGTGTTTTGTGCGACGCGCCAACTATGGCCGCGAGTCGCGACCGCACGGCTGTTGGCAAAAACACAGATTTGCGCATAACTTAATTTTGTACATTAGTGTTTCGACATTAATGATAGTGATGTGATTATTCTCTTAGGCAATTCTTGTTTTTGTATTATTAAAAGCTTTTATTTAACTTACTTCGTTGTCTCTCTATTAACTACAAACCTTGAGTGTGAGGCAGTCATCAGAACAAGCTGAAATTTTGCTTACACACATGTAGTTCCAATGCCAAAAATATTTAGTTTTTAGATATAAATATGTTTTATGTTATCATCATCATCATTTCAGCCAAAAGACGTCCACTGCTGGACATAGGCCTCCCCCAAGCATCACCACCGACCGTTTTATGTTATACAGGATATTTTTAAGGAGTGTGGAAAATTTTCTGATGGTTCATTTTGTATCAATTTCTTATTGCAACATTATTAAAATTCTCTTTGAAACTAAATGAAAAATCGGCTTTGTATGGGAGACACAAACATTTTTGTAGCGGACGCCATACAAAAGTAAAATTTTAATAATGTGTTTGCAATAAGAAACAGGTTCTAGCAATATGCATATCACACTCATTAAAAATTATCCTGTTGAAAAATACGAATATAGTGACTCTTCTGTAGCATTTATGATGTAAGTGTGAGTTACACAATTTTACGATACAAACATGGTATTGGTAATGCTGCATGAAGGGGCAAGCGTGAAAGAAAAAAAAACCATGAATCTAATATAAGTTTTATTTTATTTTATTGTATACTTATAGTCGAATCCCTTTTATAATTAATTATAATTTTGATTCTTGATTAACTGTATAATATTAGTGAATCTTAATTAATTTAATTTCGTTCCTTCTTTTTTTTCTCTTTTTAATAATTGATCAATTGTATTGTTTATCTAATTCCTAGTAATGCTAATTTAGTGCACTTTTTAACAAAATTTAACCCTGTTTCAATCAATCAACTCAGCCTATCGCAGTCCACTGCTGGACATAGGCCTCTCCCAAGTTGCGACACAACACTCGGTCCTCTGCACTAATATAACCCTGTTTACATGTGGATAATGTAGTGGGCTGCAATATTGTTAATATTTCTTTAAACCTATATTGTTTACATGTACACACATATTGTAGCTGTCTATTGTCCCTCAATAAATAAAATAACAAAATAACAATAAGTATAACTGTGAATAGTATTTATTTAAAAGTGGATACATTCCTTAAAAACTTCAAGGAAGAGGCGCGGGATCGGGAGAAGTAAGTCATAATAACAAAATAATTAATAATTAAAAAGTATATTAGTATTATATCCATTGTCTAGTACCGATAGTACAAGCTCTGCTTAGTTTGGGACTAGAAGAAGGTGATGTGTAAAATGTCCCAAAAATATTTATTTATTTTTATTTTTATTAAAGCTTCATTGACTATATAACCTCGCCCGGCAGGCCGAAAAATTACAGTTTTACATAATTTATTATCCATTTGCTACTATAATAACCTCCTCCTTTTTTTGAAGTCTGTTAAAAACGAAAACCCTGTTCTGCAATAAATTACTACTGGTAAAAAAAAAAAAATTTACTATTAGTTTAATAACATATTTGATAAGTCCCAAACTCCTGCAGACCAGTCCATTCAATCAGAATGTAGTGTGAAAGTGTGTATTCTTCATTGAATATTAAGATTCATTTGACCCATAAGTCGTACCCAAAAGTATATCAAACTAGTATCCACCCGGGACTTTGCTCGAGTAGATTTTATGTACTTTATGACATTCAAGTCCTTATGGGCTATTGAATAATGAAGAGATTATGTATTGTGTAGGAAAACGACTGCCTTATTGGTATAATGGTGGCAAGCGCAACTGCTAAACGTGGGGTCCTAGATTCGATTCCTGGGCAAAGTGATATTGAGTTTTTTCATTAAGAAATTATCAGTTTCAGTCCGGAGGCTGGATTTGTGCCCGGTTAGTGGGAATAGGTTCGCATCGTATTACATGCGACTGATAACATAACTGGCGAAATGTGTGTGTACTAGACACCTCTGCCTACCCCTTTCGAGAAATATATACGTGATGTTATGTAAGAAAAAAAAAACGTTTATTTACGTTATAATTGGTTTTTTTAGCCATGGTGTCAACTACCATATCTGTTTGCATAGCTATTCTTATTTATTTCTCCAAGCCTTTTCAGTCAGCTGTCAGTCTAACCAGATGCGTCTGAACATCAGTATTTTACACGGAACGACTGCCATCAGACTCCTGTAACCCAGCTACCAATAACACACCATCCGACGATTAGACCTGTTGTCAGACTTTCGGGCTTCTGACTATCCGTAAGGACTGCCATAGATATTCGTGTTAGAACCGGGACTGACAGCTTAACGTGCTCTCCGAGGCACGGAGGGGTCTCTATAAGTATTAAAACGGTCACCTATCTAAGGACTTAAGCCTGTGATACACATGCCTGTAACTTGCACGCTTGCATACAAGCTCCTAGCACGTGCCAGCAACTGTCATATGTATACGTTGACTGGAATGCCTGTACCTGGCAAACATGTTGCTGGCACAACATTTGATTTACTGGCATGCAATATGAGGGAAGGGTCGCGGGGGCTTCAAAAACCCGCACATGTGAACGTACGTGACATCGACGGGTACGCCAGTGTCACTCAAATCCGTCTTCTTCTTCTCTTCTTTTTATGTCTCATTAATTTAGCTACACATTCCTGTACTAGTAACAATATGACATTTAATTCACTTTGAATGCTTTCTGTACTGGCACGTGTATACGTTTTGCAAGTTACATGCAAGTTTACTTGCAAAAGTATCCACTGCGTGCCAGTTACTTGCATATATATTTGCATAGCTGGCATGCAAGCTTCTGCTCCATTTTACAAGCATGTGTATTCCGGACATTAATAGCGACTTTTTTTTTTGTTTTTTTTTTCCGTGGGTAATCCTCATGGACGCACTCCGCCCAGGGTATGCGGAGCCAGTGTCGGACTCTTACCGACTAAAACCACCACGGTGGTTCCTTCAACTAACTTAGCCGGGGGCGTGGGAACCCGTGAGTATTCACACAACCACACCCGACAGGTCCCGGCTCGCCACAAGCAGGCGAGCCCCTACTCCCCGTGTGGCCTAACGACAGCCGCACTCTTATCTGTGGCGCACACGGAACACTGCACGCCACCTCACCTCACGGGCCTTTACCAGCTACGCCAGCTGCGCCAACTACGCCAGCTGCTGGTCGGGCAGCAGACTACCCCGAGTCTGCTGCTCGCAGGCCCATCCTTCTGTATTTTTTATAGAGGTGTTCTTCTTCGCGGTCCGGGCGGTAAAGACAAGACCCTCGGTCCCAAGAGGCGCGAGAACACTACTCAGCAGCCACTCCTGGGATTACGAGACCGACGGGGGCAGGGAAGGACAGTCCCCCCGCTGCCTGCCCGGTGACGGGGTGAGTGCTTACCGGGCCCGGCCCTGCTTCTCCACAGTGCCCTCTGCTTTCTCAGAGGGACACGCGGAGCAACTTCCCATTGGCCCACATCGGGCCCCTCCCGTCCCAGAATATTCGCCATAGGCAATAAGGTCCCCCGGTCCAAAGGAGACTTATTGTCCGTGCCCAGGGTGCACCGGCCCAACAACTGCCGATCCCTCTAGACGTATCCAGAAGGACAAGCAGCCGTCAGACACACGTGGAGGTTTTCTGGCCAGCAACCCACATTAACCGTGACTAGCGTAACTTCGTATATCTTGTAATCCACGTGGTTATTACTTAGCCACGAGCCCCTAATCTTATAATCATCGTGTAAATATCTAAAATTATTTTAGAGGCATTTTTAATAATAATAATAATATGACAAACAGGAACAATATAAACCTGAAGTATGTAGATATCACCAGGCCATCAGGTTGGCCGCCTGCCCATATACAACCTACATACAAAAACAGAAAATTTACTTAAAATGGCAAACAGCCAAGAATGTTTTCTAAAAGTTATTACTGAAAAAGAAATCCGCTTTCATATCCGAACTAACTCTTTATTTGTATGGGTGATCCCTTGCGGGTATAAGTTAAAAACAGCTTTCACCGGCCGACGCGTTTGAATAAGTTTCGCTGAAGTTTTATTGAAGTTGTAACCTTCGGGCCGGTTTGATATATGTACTCGCCGCATCTGTACCGAACGGGGCCCGCCGCGCCAAAGTTAGTGCACTCGTAAATTATTCAACCCCTCTGTATACATGTGCTTGTCGTAACCGAATGGTGTTCAAGTCACAATGTCATATTGTGTTTTTTTACCGATTTCAAAAAAAGGAGTAGGTTCTCAATTCGACTGTTTATTTTTAATGTTTGTTACCTCAGAACTCCATCATTTATAAACCGATTATAAAATTTATTTTTATTTGAAAGATGCTTCCAGATTGGTCCCATTTTTATCAAAATCCAGTAATGATAATGGGATCCATGTGGAATTGAGGGAACCCTCAAATATATAGCGATTTTGGCATTTTCATCAACAAGTCAAGCATTTGCATAGTAAAAGTATCATTGGGTGAAGATCTGATGAAGATTTTAGGAGATAAAGAAAGGAACTCTTCAATGGATGACGGCAAATCATCCGGGATTGCAGCATTTGCTTGCCTTTCTATTGTATAAAGCCACTTAAAATAGAAAAATAAAATAAACTATAAAAAAGTAAAAACCAACTTCAAAAAGGATAATATAATTTATGTGAAACAGTTTAGGAAGTCGGTGCCAATTTTTTCTTAAATCAAACTGAATCAAAGCACCTACTTCCTCAACTGTCTCACACAAATTAGTTTTATCCTTTTTGCAGTCGGTTTTTACTTTTTTTTATAGTTACATAACTTTACCTTTAATACAACGTGTAACATAATTAACACAAGACCCCAGACACCCTAATTAGTGTTTTATATATACAATCTGGAAATAATTTTTTTTTCTCAAAATCACAAAATTAAATGGATTTTAGGGTTCAGTAAGTTCCCGAGTTGGTTGCTGGATAACTGCAGGAAGTCATTTAGGGGTTACTGGACACATGGAAACCGTTTCACTGGTCTCCCTGGACCACGAGGACCTACTTAGGATCCGCTCCTAGTGATTCTGAACAGACTACTTTCAGAACTTGTGTTCTGTTACAAATTGTATGAAATTCAGCGCAGATTTTTTCAACTACTTATAACAATAACAAGGCCACCAATAACAAGGTCATCTCTAAACATTAATTAGTGCCGATCTTATTACAGTGTTCCAAGTTCGGGATCGAGGGAGAATTGAAACTTCAATCTTCTTCTTCTATCGTTTCGACATAATGATAATAGCTCATGCCGTGGGGAAAAGATTAGCCAGTCAGCAGGTTAATCTTCAATACCTGCCGGGCATAATGATGTCTAAAATATATTTGAGTGTTATTAAATGCTACTGAAATAATCCATCAGTCAAGTTTTCATTGACATACAAAGCGACATTTTGGTGACATTCAGAATTTGTTTACAATTAATTATTTGAGCGTACAGCATCAAAGTCTGTGCTACATACAGCTTATAACGCCAATTGCCGAGCGACTTACACATAGCAGCAAATTGCACTAAGTCTAACGACATTGCTTGCTTAGTGCTAAGAGCTACGAAGCGCTACGCTCCGGTCTACGCGGCAGGCGGCAGGCTACGACGTATATTAAAATAAAAGCAAAGCGAGTCACTTTAATTCTTAGAAGCGACCCGCCCAGGTGATTCCAACACTGCAGATTTACTTACGTTGCTCGGTTAACTTTTATTACAATTACTGGAACCTAAACTGTGTACCTGACATTTTTTGCTTTCTTTTTCCTGATACAGAAAGGAAACAGAAAAGAAATCTGTCGTTTGGATTAAGTTAAGTCTTCATCCTTACGATACCAAAGAACGTATGTTTTACACAAAAATAAGAAGAGATTTCGCTCATGGTAGCTACGACCGTGGGAACAGGCCACATGCAGTGTACGCCTTGGTAATATTAATACGACGCCACATAATTCTATCCAGTCTCGGTCATAAATATAGCACCTAACCCCATTATTGTTGCAAGAAAGCGAACGGTACAGGCACGGCACGGCTTTCGTGAAACCGCTACTTATTTGTCTATGGGTACCTTATGAAATGTTACAGTTGTGTTATAAACCGCGAACAGTTTGCGGAGAGAAATGTTGAAAGATTTAAACAATGTAGCTGTTAACGATATATTTAACAGGAAGATAATAATTTAATGATAAAAGGGTAATGTACGGTCGCCTGCATGATAACAGTGACATTGACAGCGTCTTTATTTCATGAGCAGTAAGGGCAGTTTTCTAATTCAAGTTTTACCACTGTCATGCAGTCGACTGTACGATCCTCTTTTGGACACAAAATTGTAATGAAACTAGTTTATGCCCGCAGCTTTTCCCGCGTATAAACACAGAAAGGTGTATAAGGTGTGTAAGGCGCATCCTTCGGAAACTAATAATCCGGATTATATTCTATATGCCAAATTTCTTCCCAATCCATTCAGCCGTTTCAGCGTGATTTAAGGATAAACAAACAAACATCCGTTACTTTCGTATTTATAATATTAGATCTTCACGATTGTTTTCTCCGACGGTCATCATCATCATCATCATTTCAGCCGAAAGACGTCCACTGCTGGACATAGGCCTCCCCCAAGCATCGCTACAACGACCGGTCCTGTGCCTTCCGCATCCAGCGGATTCCCGCGACCTTCACCAGGTCGTCGGTCCACCTTGTGGGGGGCCTACCCACGCTGCGCCTTCCAGTACGTGGTCGCCACTCCAGAACTTTACTGCCCCATCGGCCATCCGTTCTGCGAGCAATGTGCCCCGCCCACTGCCACTTAAGTTTGGCAATTCAAACGACGACGACGACGATTCTCCGATGGTATTAAGAAGATATTATATAGTGTTGTTCAAATTACATTTTAGTAATGATAACAACGGTCTAATCTCAAGTAACAGAGAATCAATTACCATTTAAGGTAAACAAAACATTTATTTCTAAAGAATATAATTTTTTTATTTTGACTGACATCTAGAAGCATCAACACTCTATCCAACGAAAATAATTGTAAAAGAAATTAATCAAGAAATCACGTACCGAAAAAGTTATAATAAAATTGTTTAATTATTCAAAGCGATTGAAAGAATCAAGAGTAATTAAAACGTAATTAAGGACAGCAATGGTTTCAGGTGTCCGTTCTAATCTCATGTTCCGAGGGAAGGCAGGCCGATCCCCGAGCGGAATATTCTGACAGCGATACGACAAATTCTACAACGGGAATTATAATAATTTCTGTTATTTATTTAACATTTTATACCAAATAGATTCCATTTTGGAACTTTGAAGATTTTTTTTAAATAATTGCAGAGTTCATTAAAATCCCATTTCATATTATGAATTATCTGTGACCCTATCTCTTCTCTTGGGTGTCGTAAAAAGCTACTAAGGGGTTCACCAAAGTATGGGAAGTAGCGTTCTCTGAGTATTTATTCAACCAACTGCGATAGCCAACCCACCTGTCAAGCGTGGCGAATAGGGCTTACCCCCCCCCCTCCTGGGGGAGACCTCTGTCCAGCAGTGGACGTCTTTCGGCTTAAATGATGATGATGATTACTGATGCAAAGTACAACTTCTTCGGAGATCGGCAACGCATCGTCATATTCTCGTGCTGCCGAAATGTGCACACTTTCGATCGCAATCATCTTGATTTCTATGATCATTTTGACAATCTGTCTTATCGGCAACTAATCAACTATGCATCACGCAATGTATATTGCTTCAATGTGAAGCCCATAGGCGATGGTAACCACTTAACTTCAGGTTGACCGTCAGCCTTTTTTAGGGTTCCGTACCCGAAGGGTGACAAACGGGACCCTATTACTCTCGCTACGCTGTCCGTCCGTCCGTCCGTGTCTGTCAAAGGGCTGTATCTTTTGAATGGTAATAGGTAACCGGTTGAAATTTTCTCAGAAAATGTGTTGCTATGAGGTGTATCACGAAAAATACTAAAAACAAAAAAAGTCTAAAACCAAAGGGGGTCCCCATACAAGAAACCTCAAAAAACATGCATTTTTTTCAACGTTTTTGTTCCTGCTTTATCTTCAAAACGGTAATATATACCAGCGTTAAACTTGGTCAGATTATAGTGCATATTATGTAGTTTAGCAACAAATGCAAAAAATAAGACAAACATAGACAATAGACATATGTTGTGATACCTGCGTAAGAAAAACATGCAAAAATTCATATTTCGCGCACTGTACGTACATATCTTTTGATAAGCTCTCGTAAATTAAATCAGTTGAGAGGTACGGAACCCTTACTGCGCGAGTCCGACTCGCACTTGGCCGGTTTTTTTTCATATCCATGGTAAAAAAAAAGATGGGGTAAGGACAGCAAAACAGAAGTTATTAAAGTTCTAAGACCGAGAGCAAAAGATAAATTGTAATTCAGCTTCGTTAGCAGTTTATAATAATTTGATGATTTTTTTTTATTGCACACGTTTTTAAAACGAAAGTGAGTTAATATTGCATTGTCATTCATTTCTGAGCTATATTTAAAGTTTCAAGTCTTTTTCTCATCGAGAAGTTAGTTTGACATCGATCGCAAAATTCGTAAACAGACAGACACGAATGAAAGCGAGTTAATTAAAACGTGGAAATAAAAATTTGGATTTTCGTAAATTAAATCTCAATAATCAGGAGCAATAAATATATATTATAATACTAATTAGCAACTGTATCACATAATTGTAACCAATATAAAATTGAAATTACCAAAACGACCTCACAAGACCTTTCCCGAATTGAACCGCCTATTCCCCGAATTACATAATACTTCGGGTCATCTAATACTCTAACAGCTGATAATGAACGTGTTAACATTGTCACCGATGCCATACAAGTCCCATCTCCGGACAGAGGATCGGTTGTCCGGAATAAGGCGTCTCCGCGTGTGCTCTTTCCCACGCTTCTCCGCAGACATGCGACGTTTATTAAGCACTTCACGTTTTTGTTACCTGCCGAGAGATTTATTACTTTTAATTATTTTTCATTGTCCGCCACCGTTATTCGTCTTAGAGGCTTCGCATTAAATTATTATGCTCGGATATGATTTACGAAGGAACGTAGTGTAATTTATGTATTGGTTAAATAGCGTGTAGTTATTAGTGTTTCCATTATGTTGAATAAATATGATCTATTTATCTATAATCCCGGCTCACAAATATTTTTCCTGTCCGAGCACACTCAGAGGAGCAAACGACTCGAAACCAAGAGTTTAAGTAATTGATTCAATACAAAACAACAATAAACAACGCAACGCAACAATAATTTCGAGTTGTGTATAATGCTACAAAGCTGTTACAAGACCATCGTTTACATTCGTATGTTGTCATCAGTTTCCCGTGTTTTTTGTTGTGTAGATTCTTTTAACCTGGCAATATGCTGAGCTGGACACCCATTTGTCACAATTTTAAGACACACATGGCACATGACTGTCAATGACTTTTTCCTCGCTTTGTTACTTCTTCACTATATCTATTTCTTGTTCATGTACATCCTTTCTTTTGTATGTGTCTCAGTTGTCTCAAATAAATATTTTTCTTTCTTTCTTTTATGTATGACGTAAGTCATATTATCGTACGGCTTTATAAATATGCGAGATAAAGTTGACAGTTGGGACTTACGGAAGCGAAGCGAAGGACTAGTCGTCATCAAAGCATAGAGACGCATTTAATGCGTTTGTTATATAACAACATAACACAACATAATATAACATCACGCCTGTATTTCCCCGAAGGGGTAGGCAGAGGTGTAATAGTACACCCACATTTCGCCAGTTATGTTATAGTCCCATGTAATAGGGGGTGAGCCTATTGCCATTGACTGGGCACAAATCCAGACTCCAGGCTGCTACTGAGAATTTTCTAATGAAAAAACCCAATAACACTTTGCCCGACCCGGGAATCGAACCCAGGACCCCACGCTCAGCAGTCGCGCTTGCAACTACTAGACCAACGAGGCAGTTATATAATATCACCATAAAATTTGTTGCTGCCGATGACTAGACAGGAAAATTGCTGATCACAGAAGCATATCTAATATAGAAATCGTTTCCAAAAGCATCCAAGATACCTAACTAAAATAAGGCTAACAGACTGTACTCTGTATGTATCTACGATACTCATTGGTCGAGATTACGACTGTTACCGCGTAAAGTGATAGTTTTTTTTTTTTTTATAAGTGATAAAATACTAACAGTGCTACATAAACATAGGCATAACCCGGAAATTATAAGAGGCAGACGGATTTATAGTAGACAAGCCTTGTGCCTAATGGGATTTCTTATTGCAAACATCTCAGGAACCATCCAACTTTTCTGCCCCTATTGAACTCCCTTAAGGGATTTATTTTCCAAACCCTTTCTTAGAGCTCACCTACGTTATATAAGAAATTTCTGTGCAAAATTTCATGTTTCTCGACTGGTTTAGGCTGTACGTTGTCTGTCAGTAAATAATTAGTGTTTTGGCCATAAATAAATAATTTTTTATTTTTTTCATACCGCAACACCAAATTGACTTCTATAGTCAAATTAAGATTTTTTTTAATCAATTTACGCTATTAATTGTGATGAGCTTTCATCGCTTCCTGATTCCTTCCCATTCCCTCCTATTCCTGATCCCTATGGTCAAGAGAAAAAGAAGACCCAATGTTGTCATCTTAGAAAGCGAAGTCACTGTGAGATATGCCATAATTATATATACGCTGAAGAACAGAAGAAAACAACACTTCTTAATTTTCCTATAAAATAATTTGTGTGTGATTTGAGCCGGCTCCCGCTAATAATAAATTAACGGCCAAAATTAATATCCAATCTATCCACCATTTGCCATTTGCACTAGAGAAAGATATTTGACATAAGCTCTATACAAAATATGTATAAGTGCATCATTGTTTCGCGGTTTGTGACATTAAGGGCTAGTTTTTCAATAGTCTGATAACTTTTAACTGAGGAATAAATGTGACGTTTTGACCGATTTTCTATACTACAACTGTCAAAACGTCACATTTATTCCTCAGTTAAAAGTTATCAGACTATTGAAAAACTAGCCCTTACAAAATTAGACATTGTAACGCTGTGCTGATACCAACTTGAGCGGCTGAAGAGATAGTTGGTGAGTCCTTTTTTCCTTACCTTCCCACTCCTTCGGCGCTTGCTCATCACACATGCTCGTTATTTACACTTATAGCCTTAAGCTCAAACGCGCCAGGCACCGCTACAACCAAAATTTAATAACTACGGATAAGTACATAAGAAAAATTCACCTGTAGATGATAGAACGTTGAACAGTGGCAGATTAGAGGATGCGCTACTGAAAGAAATAACATAACATAACATAACATCACGCCTGTATTTCCCCTAAGGGGTAGGCAGAGCATCCACATTTCGCCAGTTACTTTATAGTCCCATGTAATAGGGGGCGAGCCTATTGCCATTAACCGGGCACAAATCCAGACTCCGGGCTGCAACTGAGAATTTCCTACTGAAAAAACCCAATAACACAAAGAAAGAAATAAATATTGTTTAATGTCAAAGAAAACAACGTGCAACAAGTGTAAAAAAATAAAACGAAACACTGTGAAGTATGTAAATGTATGCAGAAAACCCCTTACCTATACAATTTTTTTCAGTTAATTTAGACATTTAGCCTATTATACGCCGTAGCCGCGACAGTGAGGTCCCCACTCAGCATGATGCTGTGTTGTACTATAGCCATAACAAAGCGCTAATCTACTGCTCATTCTCTTGACGATGTTAATGCTATTTTGCATTATTATTATTATTTATTGTTATAAGCCTGAAGTGTCTCACTACAAGGCAAAGGCCTCCCTACTCTCCTTCCACTCTCCCTGTCTGTTGTTACAAGAGTCCAGTCCTTTTGGAAGGATTCCAGCTCATTCCACCATCTCCGTCTGGCCTTGCCGCGTTGACGTCTGCTATGTAAATCCCATTGAGTTGTCAGTTTGGCCCAGTGCAGTGGTCGTCTGACATGCGGCAGATATGTCTAACCCAGTTCCACTTTAGGGTGGCAGCCTTCCGGGTGACGTCAGCTATTTTGTTCTCGAATGGATCGTTGTGTTCCTTATCAGCTGCCGAATTGCGTAACTCACTTGCGATCGCAATCAAAAGGATTTCAATGTTCATTGCTGTGTGTGTTTTGACAATCCATCTTATCGGCAACTACGTACCACGCAATTAATATTGCTGTAGTTTCCAAATGACAGCTAATGTCAAAGTAAATTAAGCATTACACAATTACCCCACCAGTCTATAAGTTTTATTCCCAGAACACATAACTTCACAAAAAACAATGTAGACATTAACGCAACATTTTAAACCGCCACAAAACCTAACATCACGTAGCCTGAAAATTATTAAATTAATATTATAAACAAGTTGTAGGTACACAAAATAGAAATGTTAAAACTGTAGGGCCTTCATCGGTATTCAGCACGGTCATAGTAGGTTCATTAAAATGCGACGAACAATAAACGGTGGCCCGCGGGACCTTTTGTGAGCGCGGGAGTTTTAACCGCATTTCAATCTGTTCGCTATTATTTCCTCATTGTTTATGGCTACTGTACTGTGAGAGGTGCTCTTTTGGCTGGAATACAATTTAGTTGATGTCTGGCGTGTTTATGTGTATTATGTTGTTACAGTTTCAGTCAGATCAAAATTAAATTACATGAATTTTGTTTAAAAAAAGTTCAGTAATTTGGTCCGTGTGGTACCGGACATAAATAATTGAAAGAAAGAAAGAAAAACCAAAAAAAATACCAATAAAGAATTGCACCACCTTATCTATCTCATGGGTGTCGTAAAAAGTGCCTAAGGGACCAGAGGATGGGCAGAAGCGTTCTCTGAGTATTTAACCAACCAACTGCGATCGCCAACCCGCCTGCCAAGCGTGGCGATTTTGGCATATCCCCCCCTTTGGGGGAGGCCTATGTCCAGCAGTTGATGTCTTACGGACGGAAATGATGATGATGATGATGAATTTATTGTATGTTATATTTTTTTAAACCGATTGCAAACACAAAAAATTGGAAATTGCGATTGAGTCTGGATTTGTGCCCGGTCAATGGCAATAGGCTCGCCCCCTATTACATGGGACTATAACATAACTGGCAAAATGTGGGTGTACTATATATTACACCTCTGCCTACCCCTTCGGGGAAATACAGGCGTGATGTTTTGTTATGTTATGATTTCAAACATAATAATGGGTGGTATACCAGAGATTTTTATGTATCAATTTTATTTATAATATTTTTTTTTCATGTCTGACGGCACCTTATGCCGAGACGTGGACACTGACAGTTGGGTTAGTCCACAAATTTAAAGTCGCTCAGCGAGCTATGGATCGCTATGCTTGGAGTTTCTTTGAAGGATAAAATCCGTAACGAGATTATCCGGAGAAGAACCGGAGTGACCGACATAGCTTGTAGGATCAGTAAGCTGAAGTGGCAGTGGGCTGGCCATGTCTGTCGAAGGACCGATGGCCGTTGGAGCAGACGAGTCCTTGAGTGGAGACCGCGTATCTGGGGGGGACTGGATGCGGAAGGCAGAGGACCGAGCGTTGTGGCGCAACTTGGGAGAGGCCTATGTCCAGCAGTGGACTGCGATAGGCTGAGTTGATGAATTTTATTTATATAAGCATAAGCAGCCCAATAATGTTCCACTGCTGGGCACGGGCCTCTTCTCTGAATGAGAAGGTTAAGGCCTCAGTCCACCACGCTAGCTTAGTACGATTTGGCAGACTTCACACACTATCGAGAACTGTATGGAGCACTGTCAGGTATGCAGGTTTCCTCACGATGTTTTCCTACACCGTTAAAGCAAGTGATAATCAAATTCCGATCCGCACATGCATTTGATAAGTCAGAGGTGCGGGCCGGGTTTGAACTTAGACTCTCCTGCATATGGTAGGCAAATATTCAACCGCTAGGCTATCACTGCTTGCTATTTATTAAAGCTGCTTGTTATTTCTATTAGGTGTGACATTATTAGCTAAGTCCTTTATAGTGGTGAATGCACCTACTAATCACAACGAACAACTTTTACAATTAGAGCAACCACACAAACATACACACCCACACACCCCTACACACATTCACATCCACGCACGATTAACAATTTTTTTCAAAGTTAAAACAAAGTTTATTTATTTATTTAACCATGAAATCTCGAAAAAAAAAAGACTATCCATGTCGCTCGATAAAATGTATGGAACAGATATTTTTCTCGCGATTTCCGAGTTACTACCATAGTAAAAGTTGTTTCTTATGATGACTACATTCACTCCTTTAAAAGTACAATTATTTAGGGCTTCTAGAAATAATTTATCAACAAAAACTAAAACATAGGGGCATAGAAGACGTTGATATTTATTTTTTTGTAAAAAATTATTCTTTTAGGGTCATAAACCTGAAAGAATACCGTCGAGAGCGTTTGTATGGAGAAAAGACCTTTCGCATTTCCTCTTAATTTCTATTCCAAGTCAAGAATCTTTAAGCAGATTCTATGCTCACTAATTTAAGGGTTACATATGACATTGTTCTTGCAGTGTACGGTTTAATTTATGCGGGGTCAGTTCAGCCACGTGGTCGCGACGACGCCCAGACTCTGTTCGCCGTATCTACGAGCCACCCGCCCAGCAGATTTCCATATACGCTATGCCGTAAACGCTCGTAAATTAACTACAACTATAGAATAATGTTACTTGGTATTATGTTGCTTTTGATTAACGTTGCAATTAGTTTAATATACACATAAATGTAGAACATTTTCTAATAATAATTAAAGAACAATACCGTACTTAATTTTTTTTATTTTATTATATTTAATTCATAATTTTTTTTTGTTTCTAAACTTTCGCGAATTGTTTGTTTTGTTTTGATTTTATTGCGAAAAGTCCTGTAAATATAGTTCAATATTATTTTTACCGACTTCAAAAAGAAGAAGGTTATTAATACATCTAGGACAGGTCGTTGTGGCGATACTTGGGGGAGGCCTATGTCCAGCAGTGGACGTCTTTCGGCTGAAATGATGATGATGATATTTAACCGGATTACATCGCGTATATTATTTAAATTAGTTTTCCTGACGTTTGGAAAGCTTTGCAGCGTTATAATGTGTAGTGATCGCGAAAACCTAAAAAAATATTCTTTTGAATATTTAATTTTCTGCATTATGTTTATTGCCAACAATTAACTACTTTATGTAATTTTATGTAATAATACTACTTATTCACATAGAAGTGTACATTAAGAAGCCAGAATGTAAATATAGTAAACTAGTCGATTTTCCGACGCGAGTGCTAGCTGGCAACATATGGGTTAAGATATGCGAGTGAGCTCAGACACGGCCCATTCAAAAGGCGCTCTAAACGGGGGGATACGAGCCGTAAAATAGGATTTCATGCATGCCTTGCTTTGTGTGAACAAATATGTACGGTTGACAACGCACGACCTTTGCCAATAACCCCGCTGAATAAAAAAAATCATTTCATATTCCGTACATTTTTCAAAAGTTGAACATTTTCACATTAACCTTTATGGATTACGGAGTGGAGTGACGGAATGTATTTTAAAATAATTTTAACTTTGTTTACAGAGTCGCGACTTTGTTTACGTGGGTGAGCATATCACCTGTGTGACATGAAAGGTGTTCAGTAGCCATATAATTATTTTACTAAAACCTTGTACAGTCAATCTCACGTCAGTGGTAATAATTGAATTACAAAAACCACCCTTACTGCTTACGAAATAAAGACTCTGGTAAGGTCAAACTGTTACCACTAACATGAGATCGACTGTACTTTTTCAGTGTACATTGTAATTAAGTAGTAAGTACTTTTTTTACTTGTAGTTATAAGTATTATACACATAACTGTTTTCGCTTATCAGTCTGATCTTTGACTAGAATACTTTCTGGCTTCATTTTCTTTTCATGTGTCTGCTACAAACAGATAACATTGTTGTTCTTTCTTTACTGACTCTTGAAACAGTTTCAAAATAATTTTTATGCTGATCTGAAACTAAACGAAAACATAAAGAAGTTTTGATATTGCGTGAAAGTTAAGCCTGATAGTTAAACCACTCTAACGTCGGAAACCGATCTTAAGTACAGTGTTGACAACTCTTTAGATACTGATTTTATTGTCAAACTTATCTTAAGTTACCAAATATATGAAGATTAGGATGAAGATACCATTTTGACATTGACTTGAGAAACAACACTGAAAAGAGCATTGATTTAGATGTGAGATTATATACATTGGTTTCTCATTTATTGTTATTACACTTGATTTAGACACACCTAAATCACTATAAAAATATTGTTTTTAACAAAAAACAGTTATATGATTAAACTCACTATTTAAATTAAAAACTACTTCAAGCACAGTTCAACAAAAACAGCGAGTTACACACGGATAAACAACACTTTTATGTATGCTTCAGTGACCCTCACAGATTCATACGAGAGCACTATTCTCAGAGCAATCAGCCACACATACGTGTGTCTGCCCGTCCCGAGTGCCCCATTGCACACTCGTTTTGAATATTGCATTTAGCGCTTCTATCTGTACGACCCCTTAGTATCGCTCGCTGCTTATGCTTTTAGCTGACCTTTTTGTTACAAATAGTTTTATGCTTTCGTAATATGTGGATTGCTATGGTAGGTAATTGAAATAAGCTGGTAGGATTTTGTTTGAAAATGGATCTAATTGAATAACAGACCTTTGTTTTTTTACTAAACAAACTCACGTTTATGGTTAGTATAAAGGACGCCTAAGGCTTGATTCCACCAACGATAATTCTCTGATTAAACGATAGTTTACTCACACTTCCAGTTAATTTTTCAAGTAATCGACCGTTTAATCAAAGAATTAACGTTGATGAACACCGGCCTAAGAAGAATAAATAAATAAATGAATTTTTTTGGGACATTTTTACACAGCACCATCTAGTCCCAAATTAAGCAGAGCTTGTACTATGGGTACTAGACAAAAATATAGTTAAGGTACTTTAAAATTGTTGTCATAACCTTATTATTCAACAATGGCGGTTTAGTGTTCCAACGCTAATGTCTATGACCATACCACAAAATAATATCCTCTATATTAAGGTAATATAGACACTGGTAAAGTGCATTATCATGGACGAACTTAGCAATAAATTAATATAATACCTATTGAATTAATACAATGAACAACAAAACAAAAGACAATAGCTACAAGCTGGTAGTGCAATGATCTGTATTCATTGTTGTTCTTAGAACACAACACAAATTAATATAAAATGGACACAGCTATACCAACAATGGAATCGAAATTCGAAAGACATTGCCAAGAGCACTGACATTTGATCTCGCTATAGACATTGTTTGCATTTCGACTCAACAGTAGTAATCTAAGTTACTGGTCGGATTGTGGAGGAACTTGGACGGAACTATAGAGCTAAGCGTATCCATTTAACTAATGCACTGTCCGACTATTGGTCTTGGTGCAAACGAGGCACTTTGTTCCCTGAGTAACATATTAGCTACGTTACTTACTCTTGTACTTAGTCTTTCCAGTGTTTACAATGTCTGCTACTTTGTAACTGGGGGCGGAGACTAAGAAGATTGTGAATTCGTAAATAATAACCTGTAACTAACTTTTAACTTTGTTGTAGCCTACAGTTAAAATTTAAACGGGAATGTTTATCTGGAATTTTGCGAATTTTCTCTCGACGGGTTTCTTTCAGTGGGTTTTACACCCAGGTTTTTATTTTATTTTATAGAATAGGATGGCGAAACGAGCTAAAGGCCCACCTGATGTTAAGTGGCCAATAACAACTGCAATACCACCTAGACTGTTGCCTAAATGGTTCCGCAAGTCGGTTTGCAAAACTGATACATGAAGATGAAAGTATCATGTGATTGTAATTTCACCGGCACCCGTACCCTTCTGACCGAAACACAGCAATGCAAGCATCAATATTTGGCGGAGAAATAGATATGGTGGTAGTACTTGCCCGGACGAGCTCTTTCACAAAAGAGCTCTACTACTACTACTAAAACGTGAGGTGACTACAGAAAATCTGATTTTTTATTTCAAATCATATACCAAAGGCCTACTGAAAATCGTAATAAAACAATTTTATTACATAAAATATAATTAGCTTACTTAAAAAAAAATCAAAAGATTTCATTGCACAATACATTATTAACTTAAAAATGTATTGAACGTCCATGTCAGATTTTTCAAACCCATCACATTGTCAACGAAAACATTGATTAAATTTCATGGTAAAACAATTTAGGGCGTGTAGTTTGAATGCGGCACTGGCAAGGTTATTAGTTCCAATTAACGTGGTAACCTCAGCACATATATGGGCAATTAAATGGAGTGATACCTTACTTCCATTAGTAGCCTGTGTGTGTTGTTTACATCAATTAACAACGATGTTAATTTTAATGCTCGCATCTGTTGCCTCAGTGTGGCGTGCCTTCACTGACTCGACTTACGATTAAACACTGTTAATTGTGTCGCACGATTCATCCCGTTGTTTGTAATTTACAATTCATTTGCGTAAATCATAATTAATTTTTGTTCCTTGTTTAAATGAGCAGATGCGTCGGTGTTCGTTAATGGCGCGGTTGTATTGATACAATACTGGTTATTTTGGTTGGATGCGCATTTAATTAATGATTTCGGAACGTTAAATAATATGTCACCTCGTCCTCAACCAATAGTTTTGACGGCATTTTATTCAACTTTATTTGTCCAAGTAAAATTTTTGAACTTTCTCTCTTGTCATAACAACATACTTATTAAAAATTGATAAGTAACTGATTATTATTCATTTTTATTCTTCATATTTTAAGAACGCAAGAATTCGTAATATGATACGCTATGATAGTTTTACATGCAAAAGCATGAATACATACCACTTTCATATGGCAAATTTCTACAATTCTAATGTGGTAAGTAAAAAAACTCCGTTGCCGTGTGGTATCCGGCAAATAAAAAGAATAGACCACCCCCCTTCTACCCATGGGTGTCGTAAAAGGCGACTAAGGTTTGAAATCAGGAGGATGGGCAGCAGCGTCCTTTTGTGCACCAACATCGTGCAACATCACCCACTGCGGTCACCAACCCGCCTGCCCAGCGTGGTGACTATGGGCATACATCCCTATGAACGCACAACATATACAACGGCCCCCAGTTCCCGGTGGTCCCTCTATTCCCGACTACGGTAGCGGTCGTGGTAACGGTGGGACGGGGGGTGCTAGGAATCTCCGGGTTACGGCAGGCTACCAAAACCGACGACTATATCTGGCAGCGTACAATGGAAAAACGTTGAGACTGGACCATCACCTCGCCGAGCTTGAAGTAGAGTTAAGTCATATAAAATGGCATATACTGGGGTTATCCGAAGTCCGTAGAGAGGGAGAGGACACGATAACCCTGGAGTCAGGAAACTTACTCTACTTCCGCGAAGGTGATCAGCTCTCCCAAGGTGGTGTTGGTTTTCTTGTCAATAAGGCCCTCGTAAACAGCGTTGTGGAAATCGGTAGTGTGTCGACACGGGTAGCGTACCTTGTACTAAAGCTAAATGATAGGTACAAGCTGAAAATAGTGCAGGTATATGCGCCGACCTCGACACACTCTGACGATATAGCCGAAGCGATGTACGAAGACATAGCGAAGGCTATGAATAGTACCGCTAAGGCTCACTACAACGTTGTTATGGGGGACTTCAACGCTAAAGTGGGAGTACAAGAACGCGGCGAATCGAGAATCGGACCTTACGGTTTGGGGCGCAGAAACCACAGGGGCCAAATGTTGGTCAACTTCTTGGAGTCCCAGGGGCTCTTCTTAATGAACTCCTTCTTTAAGAAGAAGCCCCAAAGAAGATGGACCTGGAAAAGCCCCGACAAGGTGACAAGGAACGAGATAGACTTTATCATGACGACTAAGAAGCACATATTTAGAGATGTCTCTGTGATCAATAGGTTCAACACCGGAAGCGATCACCGACTTATCCGAGGCACTCTAAATATCAATTTTAGAGCTGAAAGAACGCGCTTGATTAAGTCTACTCTCCGACCTTCGCCGCTCCAAACCAGTTTGGGCTCCGAAAGGTTCCAAGCGGAACTTCAAAATCGATTCGACTCGCTGGAAACCACGGGCAATATTGAGGAGAAAACCAACACCATGGTCAAAACATTGCAGGAACTGTCTCGAAAATTCTTTCCGCCGCAGCGTGGAAGCAAGATGCCCAAGCTTTCGACTGAGACTCTCGATCTGATGAGGAAAAGACGGGAAATGTCAGCCGCGCATTCGTTTTCATCAGATAATAGGTCCTTAAACCTACAGATTAGGAAGCTGATGCGACGTGACCTCCGCCGCTCCAACACCCGCGCCATTGAGGCTGCGATTGAGCTAAATAAGGGGCCGAAAGTTTTCGCTCAGCAGCTAGGGAGGACCCATCTGATGAAACTGAAAGCCGCGGATGGCAAAATAGTCACCTCTAAGATCGAGATGCTTGATGAGGTCGAAAACTTCTATGGGCATTTGTATTCCACCAAAACGGCGAGACTAGCAGTTCCTAGCAATGACGACAAAAGAGCCCAGCTCACGCGCCATTACACCGAGGATCTTCCGGACGTTGACCAGGGCGAGATTAGGGCGGCCCTCGAGCAGCTTAAGAACAACAAAGCTCCGGGCGATGACGGCATTACCACTGAACTCCTAAAAGCAGGCGGGGCTCCGATCCTGAAGGAGCTACAGAGTCTGTTTAATGCCGTCATCCAACAAGGCTCTACACCGGAGGCATGGAGCGGGAGTGCGGTGGTACTGTTCTTCAAAAAAGGGGATAAAACCCTACTAAAGAACTACAGACCCATCTCACTCCTGAGTCATGTATACAAGCTGTTCTCGAGGGTCATCACGAATCGTCTCGCCGGAAGACTCGACGAATTCCAGCCACCAGAGCAAGCTGGGTTTCGAAAAGGCTACAGCACCGTAGATCACATCCATACTGTTCGGCAGATCATACAGAAGACTGAAGAGTACAATCAGCCGCTGTGTATGGCATTCGTGGACTACGAGAAGGCCTTCGACTCCATCGAAACTTGGGCAGTTCTGGATGCTCTTCAGCGATGTCACATTGATGAGCGGTATATAGAGATGCTGAGATGCCTATACAACGCTGCTACCATGACTGTTCAGCTCCAGGACCAAAAGACGAAGCCAATCCAACTGCGCAGAGGGGTGAGACAAGGGGATGTAATATCCCCGAAATTGTTCACTAACGCGTTGGAGGACGTCTTCAAGACACTGGACTGGACTGGACAGGGTATCAACGTTAACGGCGAGAACATCTCACATCTCCGTTTTGCCGATGACATCGTTGTAATGGCTGAGTCGCTGGAACAACTGGGCGAAATGCTGCACAGCTTAAACGGAGCCTCTCGACGTGTCGGTCTCGGCATGAATCTGGACAAGACTAAAGTCATGTTCAATATGCATGTCATGCCGAGGCCGATATTCGTCGAAGGGTCGACACTCGAAGTTGTAACGGAATACGTCTACCTAGGGCAGGCAATTCAGCTTGGTAGACACAACTTCGAGAAAGAAGCCAACAGAAGGATCCGTCTGGGCTGGGCAGCGTCTGGCAAACTTCGCCGAGTCTTCTCGTCGCCTATACCGCAAAGTTTGAAGACAAAAGTCTTCAACCAGTGCGTCCTGCCTGTCATGACTTACGGTGCTGAGACGTGGATACTGACAGTTGGGCTAGTCCACAAGTTTAAAGTCGCTCAGCGAGCTATGGAGCGAGCTATGCTTGGAGTTTCTTTGATGGATAAAATCCGAAACGAGATTATCCGGAGAAGAACCGGAGTGACCGACATAGCTTGTAGAATCAGTAAGCTGAAGTGGCAGTGGGCTGGCCATGTCTGTCGAAGGACCGATGGCCGCTGGAGCAGACGAGTCCTTGAGTGGAGACCGCGAATCGGCAAACGCAGCGTAGGGCGCCCCCCTGCCAGGTGGACGGACGACCTAAAGAGCGTGGCCGGGGGGGACTGGATGCGGAAGGCAGAGGATCGAGCGTTGTGGCGCAACTTGGGAGAGGCCTATGTCCAGCAGTGGACTGCGATAGGCTGAGTTGATTGAAGTAAAAAAACTCGGTCAAGTGTGAGTCAGACTCTAGCACTAAGGGTTATGTACCAATACATATGTCTATTTTTACCTTATTTTTATTATTTGTTGGTTTATGGCAGCGGTTCCCAAACTTTTTTGGCTTCGAAACCCGAAAAAATGTTTATGGAACCCCAACACTAACTAAACGAACCAAATTTGTTTAAAACAAATCTTTTCGGCTTTTTTTCGCGGAACCCAGGCTTCCCTTCAACAGAACCCAGTGGCTCCACGGAACACACTTTAGGAATTGCTGGTTTATGTAGTATTTTTTGGGGTTGACACTGAAAATCAGCGCTGTGTTGTGACTCACGTTACAACACAGCATCATGCTGAGTGTCAACCTCATTGCCGCAGCTACGACATGCACCATATAATTAAGTTTAAGTTTAATTATTTTTTATGTGTACCTACCGCATGTCGTCTTGTTGTGGCAATAAATCATTTTTCTTTCTTTCTTTCTTCTTTTCTTTCTATTCACCACAATCAAGCAAAGTTTGACACTTCTATGTATCGTCGTTTTAAAGATAGAGCAGGAACAAGTTTCTTGCATGGGTTTCGATTTTTATTAATTTTTGTATTTTTCATGGTAGAAGTCATAATAATACATATTATGTTAAACCAGCGACGACACAGCCCCTAGACGCCACATAACAGGCGACCGATTTCTATCACACATAAGGGAAAAATCCTGTATGTAAGCCGCCACTCAAACAATTTGAATCAGTTATGACCACTTCTGTGAGCCGTTGACACTTCCGTGTTAGTGAACACAAAATTTACAAATAAATGTTATAATGACTTCTTGCACAGTACGATTGTGTTGTAAAAACAGCAAGACTTTGAGTGTCCAGAAAGACGGCATAACATTTCATCGTTAAGTTAATAATGTCATTATCCAATTAGATTTTTCAACTGATTTAATATTTAATGAGAGTTCATCTTATACTGGTTAATTCGTAACGGACACCAAAGGTGCAGACGGCACGTTGATGTCTTTCACAAAACATCTCTTTCTTACGCAAGCACTTAATACACTATCTCTTTCCCTCTATTTAATTGTCAATGTAACTAGTGATGTACTAAATCTGTTATCGATGAAACAAAGTTCTCCATACTATCAACGAAATTGAAAAATATAGGTAGTAGAATATTTTGCAATCTACAAAAAAAAAAAAAACTACGATTTCAAACATTCAATCTTTATATACCTATAACAGCCAGGGAGTCTACTCCCGTTCAACGATAAACGAACTTTTGTTCCGACCGATACGTACACGATAAATGATATATGTACATTTTTTAGGGTTCCGTAGTCCTACAAGGAACCCTTACAGTTTCGTCATGTCCGTCCGTCTGTCCGTCTATCCATCTGTCCGTCTGACCTAATCCTTTACAGCTTAATAACTTCTACAGTTATAAATATAAGTACATGTCATTTTGTTAAAAGATAGTTTAAATATAGATCTCAATTTTAAAAGAATAAAAAATGCGTGATTATGTATTTTAGGGGTGGCGCCCATACATGTGAAATGGGGATGAAAATATTTTTTTCGCTCCACCCCCTCGTGTGTGGTATCATTGAATAGGTCTACTAAAATGAAGGTAATGTTTCATACAGCACTTTTTTATCAGGTGTACCATCTGCGAAATATAGCCAGCTAAAGTGGCTTGCAATGTGTCCCCCCCCCTGCCATCTCTAAACTATGTAACGTAGATACTTATAATTCTCCACGTTGATAGACCTTTGTAAAAAATCTCTTTTAAAATTATTTTGAGTATAATGTGATTATAAATTTTTGAGTTATAGAGAGAAAACTGAAAAATACTTAAGACGTCCTAGTTTAAAGGTCATTGACCTTAGAGAAAAATGATCTTAGCAAAGAATGCTCCTTTAGTTAGTTCCTTTAGTTAGTCCTTTAGTTAGTTAGTGTTCCTTCGTGACACACATTCGAGGCTCTTAAGGTCATCAGAAAACCTCACGTTGGCGATACCATCGCATTCCACAAATTTCTTTGGTAATTCTTTTACAGTTCAGGCTGCTCGCCTGTGGAATGCTTTGCCAATACAAATGAGGCGTGCTCAATCTTTGCCTATATTTAAAAAACTGGTAAATGATCGCTACCTATCATCACTGTAATTTCCGGCAGGTACATTATGTAATATTTAGACATATTGTATTGTATTTATTATGTTTATTGTATCTTATATTTATGTAGTTTTGTTATAGATATATGTATAGTATTTATGTTATGTAGTATATGTATTCTATTATGTTGTTACACTGCGTACTACCCCTCTCTTTACTTGCCCATATTGTCCATCCTAAGGTTGTCTGGAAGATTTTTCTTTGTTGATTTCTCCATGAAGCTACTTGGTCTTTTACTTCTTTCGAAGGCCTCTTTGCGAAAAACTTCCTCAATTAAAATCAATCGCACTATTACATCCCTGAAAATGTTTGGTTTTGTTAAAACCTATTAAATATCACAATAATACTATCAAACGCGGTTTGACAAGTAAACACTGAAAAAATTACTCAGTACTATCAGAATTTCGCTTTCAATTACTACTAAAATAAAATAATAAAAAAGATTTCAATACCCAAAACAGACCTCTTGAGCAGTCGCATAATTTGAGGTTACATTGACGACAATTGTACAGTTTACTGTCTAATTCAACATTGTTTATATAAAAACAATCAGAAATATATCAAATAGGTTAGGTAAGGTTAGAACTGTGAGCGAGCGAAGTGAGTGGTGCCGCGGTAGCTGCCAGCGAGTACTAGAACCAAATTACAGTTATTAGTTGTTATATTCATTAGTCACAAAATTTGTTTTATTTGATTATATCGAATGGTATTTATAATGGCTTTATTATAAAAGCTCAAAGTTACAAATGCACTATTCGAAGGCTATACATATATAAAATTAATTTATTTAAAAAATGATTAGTGGTGATTAGATTTATTTTTTATTTTTTTTGTCCTTTAAATTTAAGTTATTTTTGAGTAGGTTCTTTTCTTTTGAATAACGTTTTATTTACGTGCTAATTAGCTGTTATAGTTTGCAATAATATTTGTTTTTGTTCCATGCTGTGTTCACTTTTAAATGTTAAGTAGGTACTATAATATTTATACCTAGACGTAGTACCTAGTATGTTAATGTAACATTTTGTGTAATATTGCTGGGTAAAATAAATAATATAATACTACTACTAAATTAATTATTTTATTATTTATTTACTATATAAACGGACAATTACCTCTTTTAAAATATCCGCTTTACAAAATAATAACTCCATATTCAACACCAAATAAATACATAAAGATATTTTTAAAGATATAATTATCTTAATTCTGAAAGCACAGAGCACCCGTCTTACTTTCAAAAGTAGATAATTTTGAAAGACTCCCTCCCTACATGTAATACTTACTATTATTATTAGTATATTAATAACTTTATTATTAAATAATATTAAAAGAAATAAGAAGCTAAAATCCTTATAATTAATACTACGTATTACATAAAAATAATATCGATAAAATAATATTTTATCGATATTATATCGTGTTGAATCTAAATCTGTCGCGTCTCTAACCCTACAAAGTTTGAAGTTTCTATGACATAATGACATTGTCAGGGCCAACCGGATCGCAGTACCCCGCTTCCTCATACCTCAGCTAGTGGCAGAATTGTTTGTACGCATTAAATTCAACAATATCCGTCTAGGGGCTGTGTTGTCGCTGTGTTAAACTTTCATCTGGCTACGTATTACGGTTAAGAAGATACAGCTTTGTGACAGACAGACGGACGGACGGTCAGATGGCGAAGGCTTAGTAATAGGGTGCCATTGGCACCCTTTGTGTATGGAACCCTAGAAAACGAAATCAGCAAAATGACCATCCACCAATCATATTTAAAAGTACAGATAATTTACTGGCGCGCGCAATCTGAAGACTCGAAAACGTCCTAATTAGGACATTTTTATATTAGTACGCGTCAAGTAAGGCGCCGAGCGTGACTATTGACGAAAAAAATACTAAAATGCCGTAGTGTGTGTACAGGAAGTGACAAGACAGAACCTTAAGGAACTAACTTTGTACTAGTTTATGTGTATGTGTGCTGCCGCAGCATACGGAACATATTTTTCGTTTGTTTTGTTAGGGAATAACATATCCATGCTTTTAAATATCATTGCCTTTATCCAAACAATACGTAAAAAAAGCATAAATAAAAACCGTCACCAATATATCTTGAGGTTATATAAAAGTGCGGTATGGACGTTAAGCTGGAATGCAATGCCACAGGTCGTCGTTTTTACGTTCGCCTTTAATGTTATTTCCTCGTTTATGACACTATAAAGACGATACCGGCCACTACGCGTAATGAAATCTTGTGTTCAATACCTCGCAGACACGGCTAACAAAGGAAGCTTTAAGTAAAAATCTAAGGGAGATTAATAAATGATATTGCTTTTAAGTTTTAACTTTGTACACTTTTTAAACGTAAAGGATGGATAGGTCATCATCATCATCATCATTCATCATTTCAGCCAAAAGACATCCACTGCTGGACATAGGCCTCCCCCAAGCATCGCCACAATGACCGGTCCTGCGCTTTCCGCATCCAGCTGATTCCCACGACCTTCACCAGGTCGTTGGTCCACCTTGTGGTGGGCCTACCCACGCTGCGCCTAACATCAACATCAAATTGTATTTTTTTTTAACTAAAATAAGATTTACTTTCACAATTTTTTTAAACTTTCCACTTTGCCAGTGTCTCTTTAAAGCTCATCTCGAAAAGTACTAGGTATATAAAACAACGGTATCGCTTATGCTAAATGCGTACGAATCTTTATTACAATATTTTATCTAATTTTATTACCACTTTTTTATTTATTTATTTTGTTTTAGGAAAGCTTACAGACAAATAAAAACTATAAATAACATGTTATGGGTGACATTTGCTAATTACAAGCTTCCACATATAGATACACAGCTAGTCTTCTTCTCCTTCTAACGTGTCAACATGATCTAAATAATGATAATATCATGCCGTTGGGAAAAGATTAGCCAGTCAGCAGGTTGGTAGCGGGGCTGACTGCCCAGGGTGCGCCGGACGATCAATTAAACATCGTCACTCGTGGAGACTCTTTTTATGCACCCCACACACAGCTAGTGATTTTACAGCGCCTTTATTTCGTAAGCAGTAAGGGCGGTTTTCTTATTGAAGTGTTGCCACTGTCATGCAGTCGACGGTGCCTATTGTATGGAAAAGACATACAGCTTATTAATTCGCTTTCAGTAATGTATGTCTGTTCGATACAAATTTTTAAATCGATTTTAAAGTAATTTCCCGATGAGCTAGAGACTTTAAACTTTAATCAGAACTGCATGACAGGGCAATATTAACTCGCTTTTGTTTTAAAACCGTGGTATAAAAAAACCATTCTCCTCAAATCATTTTTATTTAGTTTTTTTTTTTTTAGGTTTTATGTAAGTTTGATTATTAAGTAATTTATATAGAGCTAGACCTAAACAGTTGTGCACTAAGTTTACCCTCAGCCTCTTTTCTACACTCACTCTATCGCTCAAAGTTTGCTGGTAGAAAACTCATTTTTGAGTTAAGCTCGCCTTTGTACATGTAATTTCTATTTATAAGTTGGTACTGTATTTTTTCTGGTGTACAATAAAGAATAAGAATAAGAATGAATCTAGTATTCTGCATTTGAAAATTATTTTAAATACTCAATGTTGTAAACAGCAGTTTCCATTAACTGCTCTCAATATAACCTAATATATCAGGTCATTGCTCACACTTCATATTCAAGTACCTATTTGCATTAGATCGCAATACATTGCGAACACTATCACACGTCATCTTTGCATTGCGCCCGCATACCTGCTAATCTAACATTCAGGATACGATAGTTCCATCCCAATAACACTAGGTATAAATCCAGAAGATCCACTGCATTATTGCATCATGCGTCAACTCAAGCAAGCTGACGCTAAACTAAGAAAGACATACAAAGTAAAGTATGTAGATATTAGAACACATCACACATTATCAGCTCACTACTGTCCAACGACCATACAGCCCAATAGATGGCTAATGTTGAATGTAATGCGTACAATAAATTCTGCCACTAGCTGAGGCGGAGTACTGCAATCCGATTGGCCCTACCAAGGCGGCTATTGGCTAATCACTAACGCGGCAGTTTTGACGGCTCATGTAAGTGGTCGAAACTGATTTGCAGATTTCAAGAGGTGAATAGTGGCGACCTACATAAGTGAAATTACATAGATGTGTTGCAGACATCGGTCGCCTGTTATGAGGCGTCTATGGGCGGTATGGTCGTTGCTACTGTCCCACCTGGTGGGTACCTACTGGTCTCTCCTTTGAATGAGAAAGTTTCAAGTCTTAGTTCATCATGCTAGCCTACTGCGGATTGACAGACCACATACATCATCGAGAACTTTATCACAGAATATCTAGTAGTACTTTATGGAGCGCTCTCAAGTGTACAGCTTTCCTCACGGTATTTTCCTTTATGATTAAAACATGTGATAATCAAATTTGGAACGCCATTAAATCGAAAAGTTAGAGGCCGCACCTTGGTTGGGTTCGATTGAGCTCCGACCATCATGCATCATCATCAATCGCTTGTAGCTACAGATGGGCAAGCCACCTGGTTTAAACCTACTGCTTAGGTTAACATCTGAAATCACCCAGTAATGATCCAGTATGCACACGGTTTTCTGGGTGTTTATCGGGTTTTAACCCAAGCACCAGGTATTAACCCCGGTGAATTGCCCATCTTTACTTGTAGCACATATTATTTCCTGACATCAAAACCTTTTTTTATAAACACTAGGGAATAAGGCATATTTTATATTAGATCAGATTTTAGTTCATTATAGAAAGTAGTGGGTGTTACTTCATTTGTTTGTGTCTATGCATCCGCGTACAAGACTGTTCTCTTTTACTTTTTAATTTTAGCATTAATTTATGAGGTTCCAATTACTGCGTGTCGGAGTGGAGCTTCTGTACTTAGGTATTTGATATGGTAAGCGCCTCTCGCCTATTATTTACCCATTAGTTACTTAGGGATATTACACAACACTCGAACCGCTGTATTACGTATTGATATTCAATTAATGCTAAAGCTTGAATATCAAACGTTGGCGACCTTAGATTCTGAGAATGTTATTTCCAATAATTTGTAATTTTACTTGAGGAAAAGTTAATAGTAGAAGGATATCAAGGAAGGAGGAGGAATATAGGTTTGACGACGTCTGTGGTCTAGTGGTTCGAGTGTCGGACTGCTGATCACGAGGTCGTGGGTTCGATTCCCAGAGGTCACAAATATTTATGTGATGAACATAAGTGTTTGTGTTGGTCTGGGTGTTTCTTATATATTCATCATTCATCATCATTTCAGCCGAAAGACGTCCACTGCTGGACATATGCCTCCCCCAAAAAGGAGGGTATGCCATAATCGCCACGCTTGGCAGGCGGGTTGGCAATCACAGTTGGTTGGTTAAATACTCGGAGAACGCTGCTGCCCATCCTCTGGTGAATCCCTAGGACGCTACCAAAACGTAATTCCCACCCTCGCACTCCCCTTACACCCCGTAACTGCGAGCCGCTCTCGTCAATTTTATGCGAGTTGCAATAGAACTCATTTTCGAGAAAATCATTCGCGCGCTTTTTACCACGGAAGTAAATGACGTAAGTCTCAAAACAGTTTTCGTTTAATTACAAGGATACTAAACAATCTATAAAAATTTCCTCAAACCAGTATTTAATGAACTTTATTATCTTCCTATCTGCTTAAATTGTATATACTTCACTTAAATTATGAAGGAGAAATATTCGAATAATCTCTAAAAACGCATGTTTTTGAAAAAATAAAAGCATCGAACAAAAATCAACCAATTATGTAACTGTCTAGTCAAACGATAGATTAAGGTTCAAAAAAACATACATCTAAATTTGACATTCATCAAGCATGTGTTCAACTCAGCATATGTTTTCAAAAAGTCACCTCATTTTGGGAGCCTAGCCTTAAGACACCCATGTGAAGATCTGCCGCGCTTGCGATAATCACAGTAAGTCACATTTTTGTCAATATTGAGTTAAGTACATATGCGGAATGTAGAGATTGAGATCTACATTTCTGTGTATTCAAAGTTTGAAAAAGTGGGATAGAACCTCAGATAAGCTTAAGCATAATTACAGTAAGACACATTTTGCGCCAGGAATACTTATTATAAATACGGTATGGGCACATATGGTTGATTTTTTCATAAAGTTAAAACTATTTCCTAGGTATTGCTACAGTAAGTAAATCTTACTATTAATATTTCTAAGCTAAGAAGATTTTTTACCAAGTGTCACTGAAACATATTAACAGTAAGTGGCACTTGCTGTTATTGTATTATGTGATAGAAATAAAACATTGGTCTACTAAACCATAATATATTTACAGTAAGAGTAGTGTTATTTTGGTGATTCTATTTAAACATACCTCATTTCTTAATCATTGTTGCAGTATGTAACTTCAAACTAAAGATGATTACAGTAAGTCACGCACTTACTGTACTAATGTTAAGAAAAGTTTAATTTTTAATTTTACATTCCTTAACATAAATATTTTTTCATGTTTTTCAACTAAAATATTATATCTAAACTAAAATAAAAACATACATATTGTAAAGCAAACTTATATATATTATATAAAATTTAAAAGACTTGGGTAGGATTTACATTTCAGAAGAAATGTCAAAAGTTGTAAAAAAACTTTGACCGCCTTTTTCTCGAAACTGTCTCCAAGGCACTTACTGTATATATCACAAGCACGGCAGAGATATAGGATGGTGCAATTCTTTATGTCCGGCACCACACGGTTTTTCTTATGTATTATAAGTATATATTTACAAAAACAAGTAGATAAGTATTATATCCATTGTATACTTACAGTACCCATAGCACAAGCTCTGCTTAGTTTGGGACTAGATGGTGATGTGTACAAATATCCAAAAAATATTCATTTATTTACTATTAATATCGTTATTTATTGAGTGTATCAAACCAGTTTGTTAACCGAAATGAGGAAGAAAGTTCTTGAAGAGCTTCAAGCATTCAAGACATAGGAAACAAGCAATTATCAACTTCAACAAACCAAATTCACGAGTCTTATTCTCAGAGACTCTAAAATAATCGAAGGACCTTCAAAAAGCTAACGAAGTAATCTAACTTATAAAACATTAAAGCATAAAGTACTTAGCCCGAGAATATTTCGTTTAATAACTCGACAATTTTGTACTTAGTAAAACTGTGTATAACATCATTTGATGTAAATTAATACAATCATAATGGTTGTCAAAGTATCGCACGAGGCCCCGGAGGCTGTGGTAATGTAACGAGGTTACGAATTTGTTATCCCCCTGGGACGTAACCCACTGCCGGCTTATCCCTACCCCGGTTCATCCATAGAGGTTCTTAATAATATTTCTTCATGCTATTCCCCACTTGAGAATACGATGCTGCTGTTAGATTTGTCGAGTTATTTCGCGCTTGTCTACACGTACGTACTGTTTCGTGTTTTCCTTTTTCTGTTTCGTAATTAAACTGGTGAAATTATGTTAGTACGTCACACGTGAGTTCCTCAAGGAATTAGGCAGAGGTTTGGTTGTATCCGGCAGCATTTCTCAACGGTGAAGGAAAACAAGCAAGCAAGCAGAAGTGGGAGTGGGCCGGCCACATTACCCGAAGTACCGATGGCCGCTGGAGTAGACGTGTTCTTGAGTGGAGACCGCGAATCGATAAACGTAGAGTAGTACGCCCTCAGGCTCGGTAGAGCGATAGTTTGGCAAGGTGGCTGGTAGCAACTGGAAGCGAGTGGCCGAAGATCGATGACAGTGGCGTGCCATTGGAGAGGCCTATGTTCCGCAGTGGACTAATATAGGCTGATGATGATAATGATGATGATTAACTGGGAAAAGAAAAGAAAACTTCTTTTACACATAAACATAACATCACGCCTGTATTTCCCCGAAGGGGTAGGCAGAGGTGTATAGTACACCCACATTTCGCCAGTTATGTTATAAGTCCCATGTAATAGGGGGCGAGCCTATTGCCATTAACCGGGCACAAATCCAGACTCCGGGCTGCTACTGAGAATTTCCTAATGAAAAAACCCAATAACACATTGCCCGACCCGGGAATCGAACGCAGGACCCCGTGCTCAGCAGTCGCGCTGGCGACCACTAGACCAACGAGGCAGTCGACGACGACTTCTTTTAAAAGGATTTTTAAACTAAATAGAAACGAGAAACAGTTCAATAAATAAATAAACATAAACGTCGACATAACTGCAAGCAAGCAAGTCTGCAATGCATTGCGTCTTTAAATATATAGAGGAACACATTTAGAATTGGCAAGTATTTTAAAGAATTCACGGAGTATCGCTATAAAGTCGGAGGTGACATCGTTGAACACGTATCTCCGCTAATCCTTTATCCGCTCCGGGGAAATAGGGTTGCTTTATGCACTTTATTTTACTACCAATAACATTGAATGGGAAAATATTCCTGTTATAGCACCAGAAATTGCGACTGATTTGTTCTGGCAAGGTTTATGTTGTAATAATGTTATTATTTTTAACGCATTTACGCATGCGAAGCGAATTCTAAAGATTTAAATTGTGGAAAGAAAAAATCGCTCACGAGCAGGATTCGAACCTGCGACTCCTGGCTCAGTACGCCAGTGCTTTAGCCACTAAGCTACCGTGAACAATGCTCGTGGTATCGAAATTATCCTCCACTATACGTCTTTGGGTGACGTCAGCGATATCTTAATAAGAAACATTGTTTCTTAAATCTTTAGAATTCGCTTCGCATTCGTAAATGCGTTAAAAATAATAAAATTATTAGTAAGGGTAGGCGTATCTATACGACTTTGATTTAACTGCAAAGTTAGTCGAGTTGGTTAAGAAACAATGTTTCTTCTTATTAAGATATCGCTGACGTCACCCAAAGACGTATAGTGGAGGATAATTTCGATACCACGAGCAGTGTTCACGGTAGCTTAGTGGGTAAAGCACTGGCGTACTGAGCCAGGAGTCGCAGGTTCGAATCCTGCTAGTGAGCGATTTTTTCATTACACAATTTAAATCTTTATTTATATTGTAGTTTATAAAGTTTTGGGTTTTCTTAAAAACAATAGGAATAAAAAAGCAATAAAATAAAAATACTTCAAAAAGAAGTAGCTCATAATTCGTCCAGCAGTGGACGTCATTTGGCTGAAATAATGATGATGATGATACATGAAATTCACGAAACAGTAGGGGCCTACATTTTTTTGAGGTCGGTAGTCGGTGCCGACAAAGCCATCGAATATAAAAGTTGATCAAAATAGAAATAACCTCCGATCTCAAAAAACATTTTAGGCCCCTACTGTTACGTTAATTTCATGTATATATATTATACATAGTCATAATCATAATCATTTATTGCTTTCATGGTGTTCAAAAGGTGTTACAGTACTGGGGTACCAGATGAAAAAAAAAAAAAAAACATAATTTTGAGTCAATTTCTTTTTGAAGTCGCTTGAAAAG
Source organism: Asteroscopus sphinx (assembly GCA_949699075.1). Classification (NCBI taxonomy): domain Eukaryota; kingdom Metazoa; phylum Arthropoda; class Insecta; order Lepidoptera; family Noctuidae; genus Asteroscopus; species Asteroscopus sphinx. Next base: position 15,117,145 of record OX453007.1, read on the forward strand.
CCATTTAAAGCACTATTTTATTCCTTAAAGCCTTTTCCCAACTATAATCGATCGGCTTCCTCAATTATTTTTATTATTCAGTTATAATCAGTTCTTACAAAATTTTTACTTCTCCATTTATTTTATTAATAATGCTAATGACAAAACAATCAACGTTTCTATTAACCAAAAATTCACTTTTCTTTAAAAAAAATGAAAATTCGTATTCAAACAAACTTCGAACACATCCCGCCAGTAACATCTCAGCTCGCAATATCTACATTGAAGTCGGCAAAAACTTTCGATCTAGCAACCCTTTAGGGGGTAACAGGCAAGTTTGCCGCGCCAGCGTTAACAGCGAAGCGCAAGTATTGTACGATTTCTAACTCGACTTTCCTCTTGTGTATGTGTTACGTTTTTCACTTGTTATGTACGAATGATAAAAACGTGAGACGACTTTGAATGCGCGATCGAGTTTAGCAGCGAAATGTATGTGAAGATCAACACGAATGTTTTTTTCTTATTATTATTCTGACAGTATGTATGGTACGTTTATTGAATAGAAAAACCTAAGATAAGCAGTAGAATTTAATTTAGTACATTCGACTGCATGACAGTGGCAACATTTGAATTGGAAAATCGCCCCTACTGCTTAAAAATACGCTGTCGATGTCAAACTGTTACAACTGACGTGCGGTCGACTGTAAGTCGTTTAATCTCTATAAAAATGTACGCTAATCTCATGTCGTAAACTACACAAAACATCTATCAAAATATTGCAAATAAAGAGCTTATTAATAACGTGTGAAATTATTAGCTGATAGGGAACAATTTTTACTATGGAAGCAATCCTGAAATCACGAAAAAAACAGCTGCACCATACAATGTCATCGATGTCGCTCGACATAATTTATGAAACAGCAGTTTTTTTTCACGATTTCTGGTTTACTCTCATAGTAAATGTACATTCCTCCCCTAAAAGGACCTCAGCTACTAATGCTAGACCTTATATTATTATATTACAATAGAATTACCCAGCGTCAGCTGTGATGGTAAAGCTTTTTTTCATTATAAATGAAGCAACTGGTTTTCTTGGCTTAGCTTACATGATTTCCTGAAAATTACATGAATCAATATAAAATCCTTATGATTCAAGATATTATTCATAAAACACAAATCGAAATAACATCTATCTAATTATTTATTATTTTAACGCATTAACGCATGCGGAGCGAAATCTAAAGATATAAATTGTAGAATGAAAAAAAAGCTTACGTACAGAATTCGAACCTGCGACTCCTGGTTCGGTACACAAGTACTTTATCCGTTATGCTACCGTGAACTCTGCTCGATGCTCGTGGTGTCGAATTTAACTTACACTTTATATCGATCTTTCGGTGACGTCAGTTAAATCTTATTAAGAAGCAGACCCTGTTCCTTAACCGACTCGACTAACTTTACACTTAATTCGAAGTCGTATAGATGTGCCTACCCTTGTAACGCATTAAGGCATGTGGAGCGAAATATAAAGATATAAATTGTGGAAAGAAACATTACTATTATTGTAATCGCTTCTTATTGTATTATTGTATTGTTCCGTGTGGTGCCGGACGTAAAGAATTGCACCACCCTATCTCTTCTCACGGGTGTCGTAAAAGGCAACTAAAGGATTCACCAGAGGATGGACAGCAGCGTTCTCTGAGTATTTAACCAACCAACTGCGATCGCCAACCCGATTCTCGCTCTGACACTCGCCCCGAGAGGTCGTGCTGCTCCGCTCCGTCCTCTCGTGACGAATTAAGTGCTCGAATATTTTTCGCTACGGCTCACCGTAGCGTCCTCCGCAGTCGCCCCGCCGACTGCAGCCCGATAAGCACATTCGCTGTCTTTTTCAAGACAGCGGGCGCGCTTTTGTCTCTTTAGACAGAGTTTCGTCAAAAACGTAGTGTCCCTTCAGGAAAAACCCACTTATTTACTGTGGTCCTCAGTGGATACCTAACGGTGCTAACGAACTGAGGGGCGTTGACCCGACACGCCAGCTGCGCTCCTTAAGGGCAAAGCAAAATTGGAAGAAGCTAGGGCCAGAAGGCCTTGGGGGATCTCCTAGTCTTCCCTAGCTTTAACCCCGTTTCGTCCTATCTAGCACTCTCTAGGGGTTTACACCCATTGCACACTAGAGACTTAGGGACCTGGTTGCACATTAAGACTGGCAATCAGGAGTGCAAGCTTAGGGCTCACCAGTAGGCACACAACCTCCCCGTCTATACCCGACGGGGAGGGTTTGAACACACTCCCGGGAACACCCACCCGAGGAGCAAACCCCCCATGTTAGTACGCCACTAATTTCTCTCCCTCTCATTTTGCTAGGCTTGGCTTAGTCATCATCTGTACGATGGTGTCTGATGCCAAGTTCCTGAGCATCCTGAAAAACGTCCTCCTCAAGGACCCCAACTTCCTAGCCAATTATGGCAACCTCTTTTGCGACGATGAGGTGATCAAACCTCAAACGTCCGAATCCCCCAACTCTCCTGAGTTGCCCGATACCCCCCCACCCCAAAAGAGGAATAGGCGCCCCGCCCGTTCCGACAGCGATGAGGAGAGGCCGAGGTCTCCGCGTGGTCCGCCTAGGCGTTCAGCCAGCCTGGACCAAAAGGACCGCACCCCCTCACCTCTCCCCACCCCAGCCCCCACTCAATACCCCGATCGCTCCCCGATCCCATCAGACCAAGAGATGTCTTCGGACAGTGAGGTCAACTCAGACGAGGCCGACGCCTTTACCACGGTAGTGGGTAAAGGTAAAAAACGCAGCCGAAAGACAAATAAGGCCGAGGCTCTCGCCTCAAAAGCACTTAAACTGTCCGAGGCAAACTCTGCCCCGGCCCCTACCCCCCGTCCCGCCTCTTACTCCTCCTCGCAGGATAACAGGCCTGCCTCCCCTCACGATCATGAACATACCTCATCTTCCCAGAAGAAGGTACCCATCCCGCCTCCCTTATTCATCCAGGATAAGGCATATTGGACCAGAATTTCCGACTGGTGCAATCAAAACAAAATCAATTTTACTAGTGCCCGCCCCACGCAGCAGGGCATTAAAGTAGTTGTCCCCACCCCCACCGATTACCGCAACCTTACCAGGTTGCTACGCGAGCGTGGTGTGTCTTTTCACACCTACGCACTCCCAGAGGACCGACTCCTTAGAGTTGTGATCCGAGGGATTCCGACCGAAGTCAGCTGCACGGAAGTGCACGCCGACCTCGATCGTCAAGGGATCCCGGTTGCAATAACCCACCGAATGTACCGTGGTAAGCACGGTGAACCCTACAATATGGTTCTTGTCATCTGTCACCCTGGCGAAAGCGCCAAAAACATATATAACATAAAGACCGTATGCAACTTATCAGGCATCACGGTCGAGCGCCCCCACAAGTCAAACCAGCCTGGTCAATGTCACCGTTGCCAGCTGTATGGTCACTCCCAGCGTAACTGCTACGCAAAGCCCAGGTGCGTTAAGTGCCTAGGCGATCACGGGACTTCCAATTGCGAGCGTCCCAAGGAGAGGGACCAGTGCACGGAGCCCCCTAGCTGTGTCCTTTGCGGCAAATCCGGGCATCCAGCGAATTATCGCGGATGCCCCAAAGCCCCCAAAATGCGCAACGCCAAATCGGCGAAACGCGCCTCCGACCGCGTTGCGAGGGAAGCCCCCTCCTACGCAGCCCCCTACCAGTACCAACCACCAAACCCTAGAGGCCCACTCGGGCCCTCCCCTAATTTCCGCGGCCCACTCGGGCCCAACCCCTGGTTTAAGGGTAACCAAAAGCCCCATTTCCCACCTCTTCCGCCCTCTCGTCTCGCGCCCCCGGCCTCAGAGCCCCCTGCGCTGATGAACATACCCATCCCCGCACCTTCTCTCAGGCCCAAAACTGCACCAGCAGCTAAACCCCCCCCCCCCATGAGAACCCCCCCTCCGGTAAACTCCCCCGGCCTCCTGCCGAGAGAATACCTCGAACCCCAGTCAGGGGAATCCCGCATTGACGCCTACTCTAGACTTTGGGCCTTTACCCAAGGCATCCATGAGCAGCGCCTTCAGGTACTTACCAAGTACCAAGACATCTATAGAATACTTAATTCCAATTATAATGTATAATACGGCCCCACCCAAAAGATTCAAACCCCGTTCCCTAATTTTAGGCTTTTTTAATGCCCGAGGCATTAGTGGTCAACGCGACGACGTAGCCGTCTTCTTGCGTGAGCACCAAATCGATATTTTACTCATTCAAGAGTCTTTCCTCAAACCCCATAGTCGTAATCCCAATATAGCCAACTATAGGCTGATTAGAAACGACAGAGCACACACCGCACTAGGCGGAACGCTCATCTATTACCGAAATTCATTGTATTGCATCCCCATTGATCCCCCAGAGCTAGCATGCCTGGAGGCTTCAATCTGTCGCCTAGGCATGACAGGGCACCAGCCCATCACCATAGTCTCGGCCTATAGATCCGCAAACAAACCCGCGAGTCTGCTCGAGGACGACCTCAAATCCCTACTCGATCTTAGTAACTCTGTAATTATTGCAGGCGACTTAAACGCCAAACACCGTTCATGGAGCTGTGTCTCCAATAACGCCGCTGGCATTCAATTAGGAGCACTTAGCGACAAACTTTCCTTCGACGTCATCGCCCCGATGCGTCCCACTCACTATCCTGACACAGTAGGGCACCGGCCCGACATCCTAGATATAGCCCTCTTAAAGCGCGTAAACCTCGGTATTCGCTCTATCGAGGTAATCCAAGAATTAGACTCAGATCATCGCCCTGTGATCATTCAACTGGGTCCCCGAGGTGGTCCCTCGGATCCCGGTATTCCACCCATAACAAAAACGATAACCGATTGGAGGAGATTAGAGGACCGCCTCAAATCTACCTCATCCCCCCAATTAGATTCAATCCCTGACTCCATTGAGACAGTCGCGGACACGGTGGCCGCGATCACCTCGCTCACCAACCATGTGCAGTCCGTAGTGGGCGAATGCTCACGGCAGGTTCCGATGCTGGATGACCAGCGTCTGAAACTGCCGGACGATGTAAATGAGTTGAGGACCGAGAGGAACGCGGCCTTCCGTGCCTATGACGCTTTTCCCAATGAAGCCAATCGTGCCCATATGCGCTCCTTACAGAATACTGTAAAGAGACGTGTAGCTCAGGTACGGGAGGAGCATTGGGACAAGGAAGTCAGCGCAATCCAACCGTCTCATGTAGCCTTCTGGGCCCTTCAACGCAGACTTAAATGCGAGACCACGGCAACTATGCCCCCCCTAAATCGACCCAATCAAAGGCCGGCCTTTGACGACGACGAAAAAGCCGAATGCTTAGCCGACAGTTTGGAGTCTCAATGCACTCTCAGTACGCTTCCCGTAAGCCAAACCCACCTTGATAAGGTAAATTCAGAAGTAGAGCGTAGGTCAGCCCTCCCCCCCCCCCCAATAGATGACCCTGATGACCCGCTCCCACCGATCACCCCTGACGAAGTTCTCTCTATAGTCAAGGATCTTAAGCCCAAAAAAGCCCCCGGCGCAGACGGCATCACCAATAAGGTGCTGAAACGTTTCCCTGCCACCCTAATCGCTCTAATGACCGTCATCTTCAATGCGGCATTTAAAAACAACATCTTTCCCCAGGCTTGGAAACAGGCTACGGTAATCGGTATTTCCAAACCGGGCAAACCAAAAGCCGAGCCGAGTAGTTACCGGCCGATTAGTCTCCTCAATGTCTTCGGTAAAATCTACGAGAAGCTTATTTATAAGCGACTCAAAGATTTCGCCGACTCAAATAAACTCCTTCCCGACGAGCAGTTTGGCTTTCGTACAAAGCACTGCTGCGTTAATCAACTGCACCGCATTGTAGAACACATCAGTGCAGGCTTCGTACGCGGTCAAATGACCGGCACTCTCTTTTTCGACGTAGCAAAGGCTTTCGATAAAGTGTGGCACAACGGCTTATTATATAAGCTGTACACTATGAATGTGCCACATCGTCTCGTGCTCATCATCCGAGACTACTTGTCGAATCGTACCTTTTGCTATCGCATAGAAGGGGCTCTCTCCTCCCCCCATCCCATTCACGCCGGTGTGCCTCAAGGCTCCGTGCTCTCCCCCCTACTGTTCACGCTGTACACCAGCGATATTCCAAAATGCGGTGCAGCCCGTATGGCCCTTTTCGCCGACGACACGGCAATCTATTACTCCGGCATGACCCATGTCGCTATTTCTCGTACCCTCCAATCCGCGGCCAACACCCTAGGTGAATGGTTCCGGAAATGGAGAATCGAAGTAAATCCCGAAAAAAGTGCAGCGGTCCTCTTCGATAAGAGACCCCTGTCACAGTACCGTAAAGAACTGAGCGTACCAGTCTCAATGTTCGGAAAACAGATCCCATGGCAACGAGAAGCCAAATATCTCGGAGTGATCCTTGACCGTAGACTGACTTTCCGTCCGCATATCCGCAGGGTGAAAAACCGTGCCGCCCTCGTCCTCGCACGTCTCCACCCCCTTCTCAATGCGCACAGTAAGCTGCCCACTCATCTCAAAGTAAGGATATTCACCACCTGTATCCGCCCCATACTCGCCTATGCTAGCGTTGTGTTCGCACACGTTAAGCCGGTGAGAATTCACATGCTCCAAACCATCCAAAACCGTTTCATGCGTAGGGCTGTAGACGCCCCCTGGTACGTACGCAACGTCGACCTCCACCTAGACTTCAAACTGCCGACCATCAAGCAGTTTTTCAAGCGTGTCTCAAAACGCTATTTCGATTCCGCTCCCAAGCACCCCAACCCCTTGGTCGTGGCGGCCACCGTCTACCAGCCATCCGCTATCAGCAAAACCCGACGTCCCAGACACACACTCATTGAGCCCGATGACGATATCACACTCCTCCAGGAGTCAGATAAAAGTACAAGCACACTCCGACGCCGTCGTCCAAAATATCGTCCCCGCCGGCGAGGACCGACGCGACACACACACAGAATCCGAGAGTCCGACTCTCGAGAAACAGTAACACATGCCGACGCAGCACCGGCTGCTGGGGGGATCAGTGGCGGGGTCCCCCTGCTGCACCCTGAGTCGAGGTCCGAGCTCCCCCCTGGGGACGCCCTCACGGTGTAAGCAACCGGAGATAATCTCGTCACGCGAGACCGGCCCTATGCTCTAGAGTAGTTCCTAGGAGCAGGCTATTGCGTAGCCACTGGTTAGGTTTTCTAGGTAGGTCTTAGCCTCGCCGGCGAGGCTTGCCGCTTCACGGCGTTTAGCACGTCACCCGATAGGGACCGAAAGTCCGCTACTTTCGAGGTAACCAATTCGATGCAGCAACGGCTGCTAGGGGGACATAGGAACTGCGGGGTCCCCCTGCAATGCCCTAGCGAGGTTCGAGCCCCCCCCTTGGGGGGCGCCCGCCCGATTAAGCGCGGTATTGATGCCGCGCGCATCTAGTTTGTAAGTATGTAGGGAAAAAACCTTCGGCGAATGGAGTCCCACATGGGACTCTCCGCCAACTAAGTCCGGTTAAGCAGAAATGGGACTTCGGTCCCACCTGCGAGAGCCCATTCGAAAAAAAAAAAAAAAAAAAAAAAAAAAAATCGCCAACCCGCCTGCCAAGCGTGGTGATTATGGCATATCGCCCCAAACTGTTTGGGGAGGCCTAAGTCCAGCAGTGGACGTCTTTCGGCTGAAATTATTATGATGAATCGCTTCTTAATAAGATGTAGCTAACGTCACCCAAAGACAGATCTAAAGTGGAAGTTAAATACCACGACCAGAGATCACGGTAGCTTAGCGGATAAAACACTGGCACTGGTGTTCCAAACCAAGAGTCGCAGATTCCAATCCTGCTTGTGAGTGAATTTTTCGTTCATTAATAAAATTTATATCCCTAATATCTATCCAATTCTAAAAGGTATCTTTGGTCACAGTGACCACGACCGCTCTAAAGTATTCGAATTGTCGCGTCGTCGCCACGTCCGCGCCTAAATGTATTAGACGATGAATGAAACGCGATAAAACTTATTTCAATTCAATAGATAAAACAAATTCAATTCCAGATATTCGGCATTATGTATTTTGTTCGATAAAATGTTCAATGTAAAATAACAAAGCCTCTCACAGACTTACAAGATACAGTAAAAATTAAGTATAAATACGTTGGCGGTATGTACCCGCGCAAAGTTTTGGGAGGTTAACTTTCTGCTCTCTTACCCATGCCAGGATTAAATTTTAAACTTCTACTGACTATCCTCATGAAGTTGAAATGAGTTGAATTTATAGACTGTACTTACGAATTTAACTTGTGCTTAGTGTGACATTTATTTAAAAATACCGCAACGGCCGGCCGGCAGTATAATCGGACTTCTAAGTGAGGGTAGGTAATCTACCCCAACGTAAACATAAGGGGTCTATCTCTTTATTTGTATTAAAAAAATCTCTGTGAGTATTTTGGCTGTTTTTTGTATGATACAAAAATTTTTTTTATACTGAACTCGAATAAACAAAATATCGAATATCTACCTAAATTTTCACAGTGAAAGCTGCTTTTTATTTAACAAAAACTCACTTTAGCTTTAATCGGATAACAAACAAAAACGTGTATCTAGCTTATTTATATTTTCATATTTGCCTATTGAAGAGCTCATTTGAAATACGTCAACAGACATATAATACACACATAGGTCTAGGCCCTTTCTATTGTGATGTTAACTCAATCGGAACGCCTATTTATTACTTATCCTTTAGTTTTAAATAATGTTGTTATAATGTTGTGTGTGTGTGTGTTGTTTTATTTGTGTGATGAACATAAGTGTTTGTGTTGGTCTGGGTGTTTCTTATGTATTATAAGTATGTATTTACAAAACAAAAAAAAGTATATAAGTATTATATCCATTGTCTAGTACCCATATCACAAGCTCTGCTTAGTTTGGGACTAGATGGTGCTGTGTAAAAATGTCCCGAAGATATTTATTTTATTTTATTTATTTTATTAATGGCGTACATGGAATGAAATATAAATAAGTATGTGTGTTATTGGAAGTTGAGTTGATTTTAATAATCGAAATTTATAGTTGAAGTTGATAATTTTATTGATTTTAACGAATGTAATGGAGTTATAATACCAAGGCCCAAGCTAGGTGGCCAAAAGAACAAAGAATGTTCGGGAATCGATGAAAACAACTTAAAAACTTATAAAGTGGAAAATAGGATATGCAAACCTCCAGTAACAGTGGAAAAAAACAACAAATTAATGTTAGGTTTCTTAATTCCATAATTATGTAATGACATAATACTAATAATATGCTGGATAAACCCGTTGAAACAGTTAGCTACCGACAATTTATGTTCCTTCCGATGAAAATCTTCAGTACCTATGTTTGCACCAACATAGCGACAACACAGCCCCTGTCGTCGCTGCACCAACACAACCATCAACCAGGTTTGAAGCTACCAATAAAAATAATGTCCTCCCGGCCGAATTTCAGTCACGGCAGCCAATCTCAATGGAGACTAGCCATCTGCGTGGGACATATTATAGTGCACAAATGTATGCGCAAACACAGGTGCACTCTCTATTCCATCAATCTCATAATCCGATGGGACGGCAATTCGACACGACCGGAGAGAGATCAGACGCAGGACCGACGGCTTTACGTGCTCTCCGAGGCACGAAGGGGTCTCGATGTGTAAAGAACGAAACGGTCACCCATCCACAGACTGACCGTGGCTAGTGCAGCTTAACCTTGCAGATCGTACAATCCACACGCTTGCCACTTAGCCACGAGCCCCTTAAGCTACCAATAACAACTTAACGAATAATAAAATGTATATTGAAAGAAATGTAGAGGAATAATGTTTTATAGAGTATAACCATTTTAATTTCGGAAACTAAAAATCTTCCACACGAGTGTACCGTAAGTAGTGACAGAGGGGGCCTAGTGCGGGTTTGACACTTACCGATACTGCCATCTAATTCGATGACTTTCATTCCACCGTTCCTACTTCTCCGCCAAATAGTGATGATTGCATTGCTAGGAAGGGTACGGGTGCCCGTGAAATTACAATCACTTGAGACTTTCAATCTTCATGTCTCAGTTCGGCGAACCGACTTGCGCTACCATTTAGAAAGCAGTCTAGTTGGTATTGCAGTTGTTGTGGGCAAAAGTAACCGCTTGACATCAGGTGGGCCTTTAGCTCATTTCGCCATCATATACTATTAAAAAAAACCCGTAGCACCCCTAGTGTATACGAGCAGGAACTACTGATTTATTAATAAAAGTCGACGAATTCAATAGAAGTATGCAGTAAGTGACAAACTCGCACTAAGCCCTCAGATAATAATATAATCAAATGTTGTGTTACGACACAAAATAACACAACGTAACCACAGTTTTACTATCTATATGTAACTATGACGTAACATTTAGTAAGGTAAAAGTAAATTATAAAAGTAATATCAATAACAAAAATAATTCTCACAAATAAACAAGCTGAAACAAGTGTGGATAGCAACTGGCAATCTTCCCTCTATTATGTAATGGATTGGGGATGTTATTGCACAAGTTCGCGACTTTATTGATAGAGTTGCCAAAGTAATTCCGATAGACACTGCTGTATTCAATATTATTCCCAAGGAAAATAAATATTGGCAATACTTCTGGCATATTTTCGTGACGAGTTGAGAGCACTTCAAACACATATATAGAATTGTTTAATAGTTAGAAGTTGGTTAATTAATTTACAACGAACATACAGCCCATAGACGCCTCATAACAGGCGACCGATGTCTGCAACACATCTATGAAATTTCACTAATGTAGGTCGCCACTATTCGCCACTTGAAATCTTCAAATCTGTTTCGACCACTTACATGAGCCTTCAAAACTGTCGCGTTAGTGATTAGCCAATAGCCGCCTTGGTAGAGCCAATAGGATTGCAGTACCCCACCTCAGCTAGTGGCAGAATTTATTGTACGTATTATATTTAACATTAGACGTCTATTGGGCTGTATAGTCGTTATTAATTTACTATTAGTAGTTTTTTTTTTTTTTAAGATGGCACATTTGCCTTGACATACTTGGGTAGACTGTTTTGACGAACTTCGCTGAATTGTTATGGCTAGAAGCTGTTTTGTGACTAAGAACAAATTTATCTCTAGGGGATGGTTCACACTTCATACCAAACGTATAGCCAACTGTACGCTGTAGAGTACGTAAGGTTGAAAATGTATAAAAACAAGAAACAATCTACCGCTAGTTCATTCCCACCGATCACCCCTGACGAAGTTCTCTCTATAGTCAAGGATCTAAAGCCCAAAAAAGCCCCAGGCGCAGACGGTATCACCAATAAGGTGTTAAAACTTTTCCCTGCCACCCTAATCGCTCTAATGACCGTCATCTTCAATGCGGCATTTAAAAACAACATCTTTCCCCAGGCTTGGAAACAAGCCACGGTAATCGGTATTCCCAAACCGGGCAAGCCAAAAGCCGAGCCGAGTAGTTACCGGCCGATTAGTCTCCTCAATGTCTTCGGTAAAATCTACGAGAAGCTTATTTATAAGCGACTTAAAGATTTCGCCGACTCAAATAAACTCCTTCCTTTCGAGCAGTTTGGCTTTCATACAAAGCACTGCTGCGTTAATCAACTGCACCGCATTGTAGAACACATCAGTGCAGGCTTCATACGCGGTCAAATGACCGGTACTCTCTTTTTCGACGTGGCAAAGGCTTTCGATAAAGTGTGGCACAACGGCTTATTATATAAGCTGTACACTATGAATGTGCCACATCGTCTCGTGCTCATCATCCGAGACTACTTATCGAATCGTACCTTTCGCTATCGCATAGAAGGGGCTCTCTCCTCCCCCCGTCCCATTCACGCCGGTGTGCCACAAGGCTCCGTGCTCTCCCCACTACTGTTCACGCTGTACACCAGCGATATTCCAAAATGCGGTGCAGCCCGTATTGCCCTTTTCGCCGACGACACGGCAATCTATTACTCCGGCATGACCCATGTCGCTATTTCTCGTACCCTCCAATCCGCGGCCAACACCCTAGGTGACTGGTTCCGGAAATGGAGAATCGAAGTCAATCCCGAAAAAAGTGCAGCGGTCCTCTTCGATAAGAGACCCCTGTCACAGTACCGCAAAGAAATGAGCGTACCAGTCTCAATGTTCGGAAAACAGATCCCATGGCAACGTGAAGCCAAATATCTTGGCGTGATCCTTGACCGTAGACTGACTTTCAGACCTCATATCCGCAAGGTGAAAAACCGTGCCGCCTTCGTCCTCGGACGTCTCCACCCCCTACTCAATGCGCGCAGTAAGCTGCCCATTCCACTCAAAGTACGGATATACACCACCTGTATCCGCCCCATCCTCGCCTACGCTAGCGTTGTGTTCGCACACGTTAAGCCGGTAAGAATCCACATGCTCCAAACCCTCCAAAACCGTTTCATGCGAAGGGCCGTAGGCGCTCCTTGGTACTTACGCAATGCCCAACTCCACCTAGACCTCAAACTGCCGACCATCAAGCAGTTTTTCAAGCGTGTCTCTAAACGCTATTTCGATTCCGCTCCCAAGCACCCCAATCCCTTGGTCGTGGCGGCCACCGTCTACCAGCCATCTGCTATCAGCAAAATCCGACGTCCTAGACACACACACATTCAACCCGACGATGCTATTACACTCCTCCAGGAGTCAGATAAAAGCACAAGCACACTCCGACGCCGTCGTCCAAGATATCGTCCCCGCCGGCGAGGACCGACGCGACACACACACAGAATCCGAGAGCCGACTCTCGAGAAACAGAAACACATGCCGACGCAGCAGCGGCTGCTGGGGGGACCGGTGGCGGGGTCCCCCTGCTGCACCCTGAGTCGAGGTCCGAGCTCCCCCCCTGGGGACGCCCTCACGGTGTAAGCAACCGGAGATAATCTCGTCACGCGAGACCGGCCCTATGCTCTAGAGTAGTTCCTAGGAGCAGGCTATTGCGTAGCCACTGTTTAGGTTTTAGGTAGGTCTTAGCCTCGCCGGCGAGGCTTGCCGCTTAGCGGCGTTTAGCACGTCACCCGATAGACCGAAAGTCCGCTACTTTCGAGAAAAAATTCTATGCAGCAACGGCTGCTAGGGGGACATAGGAACGGCGGGGTCCCCCCTGCAATGCCCCAGCGAGGTTCGAGCCTCCCCCTTGGGGGACGCCCGCTTGCGCGGTATTGATACCGCGTCTTTAGTTTGTAAGTATTAGGGAAAAAACCTTCGGCGAATGGAGTCCCACATGGGACTCTCCGCCAACTAAGCCCGGTTAAGCAGAAATGGTACTTCGGTCCCAACTGCGAGAATCCAGTCGAAAAAATAAATAAAAAACAAATACCGCTAGTTCACGATCGGTGGCTGACTGAGCAAGCATTAAATTTGGTCAGAATCGTTCCTAGAAGACTGAAAACGTTTTAAATCCTCAAAGTAACCAGCAATATTTTTTTACACAACCATAAAGAAATTAACTATTTTTTTTTAGAGAACCTAAAACTCAAAAAATATGCGACAGTGAAAATACCAATAAAATATTTTTATTAATATGTCCCAGCTATAAGCAATTTAAATTTGTTCACGTGACGTCATTATTCAAAACCTTCATGGTAACTTGACATCTCTCTGTACAATGCCGGTTAAGCCCGACAAGGACAGAAAATCCCCCTCCAAAAACTTAAAAAGCGTGTATCTCTTGAATTTTTTCAGGTTTTATTTTTTCTATGACATAGTCCTTTCTGTACATTATTTTAAATAATAACAAAAAAAATAAGTGTTAACACTAGTCAACTACCGGAATCCGGATTTTCTGTTGCGCTAGAACACCACCGATAAAGTAATTACTATAAGTGGAGTACACACAACGTGTAAATATCGGGAACCGGAACTTTATGTCACGTAGCTCGATCTAATGTCGCTGTCTCCCCACACTTCCAAGACACGAAGAAATTCTTATCATACACCAAGAAAAACTTAACTTTGCACTCGAAAAATCTTAAAGCGTTAATAAAGTTTTAACTCCAATCTGTATCTACATAGAATATTATAACGCAATATCCTTAATATTAGCAGTCCTCTCTCACATGAGTGAGGAACAGCAAACAGCTTATACTCTCGACACATACGTAGCTCGGCAAATATAATTAACAGCGAGCCGCCTACACTGGCTATTACGACGAAGATAATATGTGGGCAACGTAGGTAAAAATAAAATTTAAGAAAAGTATTGAAAGAAATCGCAAAGGGACAAAGGGATTTGTCGCCAACGGCACTGGGTACTGTCGACGACAAATCACTACTGCCTAATCGTCTTGAAGAAAATGGCTTCGGTGCATTTCATCGGTCGCTCTAAAGAATTTCTCTTTTTAATATGAGCATCGATTCCAATTACAAAAGATCAAAGAATCGCCGCGCGCGGCCCACTTCGTCTTTGTTCAAACGAAAGATGAATTATTCAGAGACCTGGAAACGTTTCAATTGGCCAGCTATAAAAAAGGAAACGGTTCGTTGCCTCTTCCACTAAATTAAAATTTTTCTTTATTTTCGTTTTTAATAAATGTTTTTGAACCATTTTAATTTGGGATTGCGACGTATTTAATTAGACAAGATCGTATTTATTGTGATTTATATTTAATTGCGCAGTGATATGAATAACTTGGTCGACCGATTTTTTTTCTAATAGTTAGTGATAGGCTGTATGATACATTTGCTTAGACGAATAAAAAAGGCGGACGGGATCTCGCTACACAAAAAGTGAAGCACGCTTAGTAAGACGGCTCGCTTAAAAGTACGGGCTGGCATGCACACATTCACACCCGTAGTAAGACAAAGAGTCGCGATTACGCAACAAATCTCGTGTGACGGTAGTCATTGTCGTAGTGTCACAAGTAAAATAACAATATAAATCTGTTGTGTTAATATTCTGTCGAAATTATAGTGGGTTTAGGAAAAAACGAAGTGCTTCAATCTTTTCATAGCGACATTCCGTCCGCCATTTTTTTTTTCGTCCGAGGCCAATGGCTTACAATTCGAAAAAGCTAACCATTACCCACAAATACAAGTTCCATGTGGTGCCGGAGTTCCGTGTGGTGCCGTACGTAAAGAATTGCACCACCCTCCCTCTTCTCATGGGTGTCGTAAAAAGCGACTAAGGGATTCACCAGAGCATGGGCCGCAGCGTTCTCTGAGTATTTAAACAACCAACTGAAATCGCCAACCCGCCTGCCAAGCGTGGCGATAATGGCATATCCCCCCATTTGGGGGAGGCCTTTGTCCAGCAGTGGACGTTTTTGGCCTGAAATGATGAAATGATGATGACATTTAAAACTGTGAAACTAGACTCACAACAGATACCGCATCTAGCCAACTACCTACCAATAACCCACCTACCTAGCAATAACTGTCTTAAGTACTGCATTAAAACGTTAATTAGTTTTTGTTATAGCTAGGTTTATAACACTAACGTTAAAGATTCTTGTAATTTTTAACCAGCGTGGATTTATGGGAGCGACACCTGGCAGCCTTATGATTGAGAGAGCGGACAGCCTGTACGGGAAATTATTAAAACGTAATAATTTATGCGCGCAATTTGTACGTAACTTGAATTCGTTCCTTGTGTCGTTCATCACCGAGGGCCGGTATTAATTTTAACACTCATGTGGGAAAACATTTTTGCTAATTTCAAATATAACGTTTTTTTATATTGAGGGGAATCTTTTTAGAGTTATGTTATCTCAAAATCATAGTTTATAA
Source organism: Asteroscopus sphinx (assembly GCA_949699075.1). Lineage (NCBI taxonomy): Eukaryota > Metazoa > Arthropoda > Insecta > Lepidoptera > Noctuidae > Asteroscopus > Asteroscopus sphinx. The sequence continues at coordinate 15,132,940 of OX453007.1, forward strand.
AAAATGCTATGAAATAAAAAGTATCCAAAAATAAATTTCAATTTCACAAAGTATGTTTCTCTACAAGAATAATTTAACACCAAACTGCGTAAACTTGGTATCCCTGAGGATTCTGAGGTCACACTGAAACACTGTAGAGTATAACAATTACATAAGAATGGACCATGACCTAAAACTGGGAAAAAGAAAGACTTAAAAGTAGGAATTTCTGTCATTAATACTATGTCTAAAAGATTTTATTTTTTTGACAGAGTTCAAAGACAAAATTCAAATTAATATTAATAATTAAATCCAATACATACAAGTAAATAGGCTTGCAGTGGCTTGTAAACGGACCAAATTTAACGTGAAAACTTTATTAAGATTCGGTTGTAGATATAGATAACTTTTCCGTCAGTGACGGCGCGTCCGCTTCCCGTCGCCTTCCGCCGGGAAAGCCCCCTCGTTAATTTTATTTTTGTAACGCTTCACTTAATCCATTACCGGTTTCGAAATGGCTTGAATTTCGCCAATCTAACTATAGGAACGACTTTGAGGTAAATCTATTTTCTTCTATTTAAATGACATTTTCATTTTATTGTTTTGCTGAATGAAGGCCGTGCACACTTGGCAGTCATAACCTAGTACCGGCTAGTGTACAATAAAACCTAATTATTATTCAAATCAAGCCCCCTTTTGTTCATTCATGGGCTGCAATAAAAATTAAATTATACCAAATTTTATTATCTTCCTCTTCGGGCCCATAACTCAGCGAAAATATTCATGAGGAAACTTTTTAACTAGAGATTTGTAATTGTTCTGCAGTTTTTTGTGGGCGTAATTTCATATTGTTGAATAAAATCAGAAATACAGACGTGTACGAAGCTGCAATTGGTCATAAAACGGAATTCTAATTTTGAAAAATGTTTTGTAAGAACACTTCTGAGCGCGCGTTAGACCGAAGGCGGGGCTGAATTATGTATCGTCTGGTTTATGATAAAACTAATTAAATATAACTGTGTAATACACATTTTATAAAACTACGTAAAGGGCATATGCTCGGAGTTTTTCTGAAAGATCGAATCCGTAACGAGGTGATCCAACAAAATTGTTGTTGTTGTTGAAATTGTTGTTGTTGTTGCCCACAGGATAAGCAAGCTGAAGTGGAAATGGGCCGGCCATATTAGCCGAGAACCGGTAAACGCTGGGGTAGACGTGTTCTTGAATGAAGACCGCAAATCGGCAAACGTAGCGTGGGACCCCCTTAGGTTGAGTTTTTCCCACGCCCCCGACCAACGGTCGGTAGAGGAACACCGTGGTGGTTTTTAGTCGGTAAGAGTCCGACACTGCCTCCGCCTTCCCCGGGCGGAGTGCGTCCATGAGGATTTTCCGCACGTAAAAATAAATAAAAAGAAGGTTGAGTGACGACATTAGCAAGGTGGCTGGTAGAAGCAAGATGAGAGTGGCCAATGGTCGATGTCGTTGGCGTGCTGTGAAGAGGCCGAGGCTGATGACGATGATGATGATACACATTTAGTGTTACTTGCTACGTCATACTGCTTAATTATTCAAGTGAAAAATATATAATTCAGTTCGATCCATGATTTGGAAAGTCAAACTTCTGAATCACAGAAAAGTGCGAGTGATGGGGGCAAACGGGTGATGAGGTTTTTTTTTAATCTTTCTTCACAATTCGCAATCAGATTGTCATCTTTTTCTCACTCTAAATTTTGTATCGCTAATCAATCACTCATTCACTCATTAAAACAGATTTATATGTTTAATTCGAGTATAGTAATGTTTGATAAACAAATGACAGACATAGCACTACATAATCGTTTAATCCTCTCCTCATCGTCATCATCATTTCAGCCGAAAGACGTCCACTGCTGGACATAGGCCTCCCCCAAGCATCGCCACATAATCACACTGTCTATTTTTTTTGCCGAGGTCATTTCAGCTGAAACAAATCCACTGCTGCCACACATAGGCCTCCCCCAAGCATCGCCACAACAACTGGTCCTGTGCTTTCCGCATCCAGCGGATTCCCGCGACCTTCACCAGGTCGTCGGTCCACCTTGTGGGGGGCCTACCCACGCTGCGCCTTCCAGTACGCGGTCGCCACTCCAGAACTTTACTGCCCCATCGGCCATCCGCACTGCGAGCAATGTGCCCCGCCCACTGCCACTTAAGTTTGGCAATTCTTCGGGCTATGTCGGTTACTTTCGTTCTCCTGCGAATCTCCTCATTTCTGATTCGATCACGCAGGGACACTTCGAGCATAGCCCTCTCCATTGCCCTTTGAGTGACTTTGAGCCTTCTTATCAGGCCCATTGTGAGCGACCACGTTTCAGTCAATCCAAACCAATCCAAATCCCCTCCTAATCAATCAAAATAATTTAAATACCTGCTAATCAGGATACTAACTTAATGGAACACCACTTTAAAACAATAACACGCGGTATACCGCAGTAATTTGTGTAATTATTTTCTATTCAAATTAATGACTACATTTGATTTCACAGACAGCTTTTGGTTTATATGGAATTAACAAATAATTCTGCGGTATTATAATGGTTTAAACAGTTGTCTGTATAAGATTTTCTTGTCATAGTGAACACAAGACATGTCTCATTAATTATCCTGTATTAGCAACATAATTGGCATTTACAACCACGTTATTGTTTTGAAGTAATTGGCAAATGAAGTATCAATAGATATAATCACTATCTAATCTGAGTTAAGGCTTAGTTCACCAACTAAATAACCGAGTAATTATTGTTGGTTAACGACTGATTTCATGTAAACCATATGAAATCAGCCGTATAAAAGAACTACCTACTATAATTTTATTGTACTTGTTATAGAACTTGTGGCGATGTTTGTGGGAGGCCTATGTCCAGCAGTGGACGTCTTAAGGCTGAAATGATGATTATGATGATGACGATGATGATGATGATGATGATGATGTTATAGAACTATCTGTGCCTCGCGGTTACACCCGCCGTGCATCGCATCGCCCGCCCGTGTTATTACTTCGTTTTCGCTTTTACAAAACTTTATCTTGTCGTCTAACAATGTTAATGAACTTGCATAAATTTAATTTAATGAACATTCGTTTAAATTATTTTAAATGTATGAGTTGTGCTTTTAGAATTAATAACTAGTTCAATTAGCAAATCCTTGCTAGGTCTACCTAAAAGGTACGTAAGTACGTGACAAATCGAATCACTTGTTCGTGATAATATTTTTTCCAAGTTAAAACATATTGTAGGATTTTGGGTTTTGTTACTTTTTGCCTATCACCGACTGCAGGTGCCGAGTCGCGCAGAAGCGAGCTACATCACCCCTTCTTCTCGAATTGCGCACGCGAACAATTTTGTGAAAATTAGCAAAAATAGAAGCAAAACTATCTATTTATTTCTACTACGAGTATCGACAATATCTGTGAATGCTGGTTGAGCTGGTTCTCATTGTATCCGTCCCGGGACCTGGAAAGTTTCCACGCGGCGGTGTACATGGTGAGTCAATTGAAAGGCAAAACATTTTTTATGAATTAAAGTTATTGTGAGCGTTCTGAGCTATCGTATTCAACACACATAATGGTGTCGATTCTTTTGCTAACAAACTATACTTATTTTAAAATACCGCCCTCTTTTAAAACAGAAATAGCCTGATTTTTTAATGTATACAAGAAAGGGATGGCAACAATTTTAGTGCTATCAAATTATTTTACGTGTTCCATTTCTTCGTATTAGTCGGCACGTTCCGAGATCACGACTAGACTAAAACAACAAAGTTAAAATTGTTGCCATCCCTTTCATGAATCTACTATTAGTAAAAGAGAGCGATAATTTTTATCTGTTTAGTATGTGAACAAGAGAATCAACACCATGTAACTCGATGTTTCACTTTTTCCTGGTCAGTAATATTTTTAAGCTTAAATATAATATATTATAGGCATTAAAGAACAACGACATTTCTATGCTAATTTATTGTTTTAAAGTACAAAAATAGAATGTAAAATTTAATTTAAAGTTGTTAAATTGTTTTTTTATTTTATTAATGTGCGATGGTAGCTATTTTAGGATTTTTGGGCACGACTTCCCTTCTGAAAATATTCACCCTTCGCCACTGATGTTTATTTTAATTTATTTAATAATTATTTGTAAAACAGGTGAAATATAACAAACTTGGTGGAATATTAAAATTATTTATGTCACAATATGTTTCGCCTTGAAAGGCATACAATTCGTTGATAATTAACCATTGAGGTAATATGTACTACGTACTAGAGTAGACATTACGAAAATATCGCGCAACTTGCTGACCGCGGGGCTCGCGCGGCGCGAGCGTGGCTTAGTGAGTGAGAGTGCAGGAGCTCTAAAACGTGTTACAAACATTCGATTCGAGGTCTCTTCTCTAGTACACACGGCTACACATCAAGCTGTACATTTCCAGTATAAGCTGACCTCGCATTGTATAGGGTTTCCTTACAACGCGAGGTCAGCCTTTACTGGTTTTTTACAGCTTGATGTGTAGCCGTGTGTACGTAGTACATATTACCTCAGTGTAATTAAAATAATATAGAACATGGCATAGCGTTTTGTTATTAAGTAGCATTATTTATACTTAATTATTTATTAAATTAGTTAAATTGTGTTGTTAATTATAAGTCAGTAACACAATTATTGGGGTGCTCCTCTGCGCTTAACGGCTGTTGGTCCTTCTTGATACGTCTGGAGGGAACAGCAATTCTTGGGCCGGTGCACCCTGGGCACGAGCACTCTTCTTTGGACCGGGCGGATCTTATTGCCCGTGGTGATTATCTGACACGGGAGGGGCTCGATCTGGGCCAATGGAGCGTGACTCCGCGTGTCCCTTTGAAGTTAGCAGAGGGCACAGTGGAGGATGAGGGATGAGGAAGAAAACATCTATAAAAATTACAGGAGGACCGTGACATCGTGTTCCCTGCGTCATGGCGGGGCGCGGGAAGTGCCGCGCAGCGTTCTGTAGGCTGACGTTAGGCCGCACGGGGAGAAGAAGATCACCTGGTTGTGGTAATATTCATAATATTATTGTTGCATCTACCTTGTTTCTTGTCTCTCAATAGCCCTAAGGTTGTCCAGTAGAGGACGCCTGTGGCGTTAAGACCGTTTTTGCACCCAGTTGTACATAAAGAATTAAAATAGATAAAACCTAAAATCAACACACATGAAAATAATCCCATTTAAAATTGCCGGAGTAAGACTTAGAACCGCACTTTTAATTCGATTCAAAAGGCTAAGTAAAGTCAAGGTTCGGTTAACACCCCAAAACGGTGAAAATTTTCCAATCAGCCCCTGTAAATTGGAAAACTTTTATATGCGTTCAAAGTCCAGGTGTATTTCTATCGTTCGCAAGTCGACGCCAAGTTTTTGTTAAAATGGTGTCTAAAAAAACGCTTTAATTAGTGTCGATTGAAATTTGTTGGCGTAAAAGTGAAACTCATTTATTGGAGTAAATTAGCTTTAGTTTTTGTTGGGGTTTGGATATAAAAGATAAGTAGGCTTACTGGGTATAACTTACTTGGGTAATATGTAATCTACTGCTGGTATCTGCTTCAGCAACATTTAATATAACTCTTATTTTTTATGCTTATAACGTCGAATACCTACTCAAACACAACAAAACTTTAAGTCGCTATTTTTTCTCATTATTGTACTGCAATTGAAATAATTACAATAAAAAATATTTGGTGTTCACTTACACACACATAACCATCTCCACACACAACCACACCACACCCTCTCCCCCATACACAACCACACAACCCGGACAAGCACAACATACTCTCACAAAGTACTTGAATGTAACTTTTTTCTAAGTTACCACGTTCCACGTGCACTTAAGGCACTACTAAGAGCTAAGTGGCGCCCCCATCATTAAAAAAAATTATTACTCGCTGAGTACATAATTTATCGAAAATTCTTTTTTAACAATTGAAATACAGTTATTGTAGTTTAATCAGAAACTATGAACTCTGTAAATTATATTCCACTGTAGTTGTATTAATAGAAAAAATGCGAAAAACGACCAATTATGGCACTTTTTCTGTCTATGACTACAGCGAACTATAATATACAGAGTTAACAGTTTCTGATTAAACTAAAGTACATGTACTTCAATTTTTAAAAGCAAATATTCGATAAATTATTTACTCGGCAAGTAATTATTTTTTTACTGATGGGGGTGCCACTTCGCTCTTAGTAGCGCCTTAAATAAAGTTCTTTATCTTTTTTTTTTTTTTAATTTGCACGATTACTCTATTATTAACTTAGTTGGAACACAACCTCAATAATGTAGATATAACTTAACGGAAACAAACTCCCAAACTCTCAATTGTCTATCCAACACCCAACCCACTGAGCTACATCCCCTTAACCCGATCAGAACAACAACGTTGTTATTAGTGTCGCAAATTGGTTTTTGGCTCGGTTCGGTTCGCGACCGCACCCAGCTCGCGGTCATTAACCATTTTGGCAGCTACATGAGCATGTGACTTATGACTTTATGAGATTCCAACGCTTTCTAAATTGCTTTCCACGTACGATATTACGGTATTATTTGATGTTACATTAAATGGATAAGTGCCTGTGAATTTATATTCTTCAAATTTTTATTAAATACCATAAGAAATTACTTGTGTGCAGAAAAAAAGGTTGAACCTGTAGCAGATGGAATTCACAAACAACTCTGGTTATATCGTAGTAGACTCGAACCTAAGGCGGAGAGCCGCCTTAGGTTCGAGTCTACTGGGGTGCTGGCCAGAAAACCTCCACGTGTGCTTGACGGCTGCTTGTCCTTCTGGACACGTCTAGAGGGAACGGCAGTTGTTGGGCCGGTGCACCCTGGGCATGGGCAATAAGTCTCCTTTGGACCGGGGGACCTTATTGCCTGTGGCGAATATTCTGGCACGGGAGGGGCCCGATGTGGGCCAATGGGAAGTTGCTGCGCGTGTCCCTCTGAGAAAACAGAGGGCACTGTGGAGTAGCAGGGGCGGGTCCTGTGTGCACTCACCCTGCCACTGGGCAGGCAGCGGGGGGACTGACCTTCCCTGCCCCCGTCGGTCTCGTAATCCCAGGAGTGCCTGCTGAGTAGTGTTCTCGCGCCTCTTGGGACCGAGGGTCTTGGCTTCACCGCCCGGACCGCGAGGAAGAAAACCTCTATAAAAAATTACGGGAGGTAGGGCCTGCGAGCAGCAGACTCGGGGTAGTCTGCTGCCCGACCAGCAGCTGGCGTAGCTGGCACAGCCGACGTAGTTGGCGCAGCTGGTAAAGGCCCATGAGGTGAGGTGGCGTGCAGTGTTCCGTGTGCGCCACTGAGGAGGGTGCGGCTAACGTTAGGCCGCACGGGGAGAAGGGGCTCGCCTGCTTGTGGCGGGCCGGGATCTGTCGGGGGTGGTTGTGTGAATACTAACGGGTTCCCACGCCCCCGGCTAAGGTTGTTGAAGGAACACCGTGGTGGTTTTAGTCGGTAAGAGTCCGACACTGGCTGGGAGGATTTCCCCACGGGAAAAAAAAAAAAAAAGTCTACTACACACGCACGGAGACGCAACTTGAAGCGACACACTACGCTCAGGGTCCGTCTCTACAACGTGCGTCTATGCGAGAGCCTTGGGCGATGCCGTATGCGACTTCGTACAATTCAGTGCGATGCTAAAATAGTTTGACGCGGGACATTCCGACATGCGTCATCGTGGGAGAACCGCCTAGCCCTTCGAGCACCTCGATAAGATACTGTTACAATAATCGGTCGCTTGATAATACTTCAATGACCACCACACCTCTACAACTGATTGATGCTCGCAAAATTTCGAGATTAGCATATAAAAGAATGCTGCTCATTTTCTTGATATTTTTCCCAACTATATTTAGAAATTCATAGGATGGAGAGGGAGAGAAGACCAAAGAAAAGATGGATGGATTGCGTGAAGAACGATGATAAGGAAGTAAATGATGGGTTGACGACTGATAGACAAAAATGGAAGAAGAAGACATATTGCGCCGACCCCAAGTAATTTGCGACCAGGGCAGGAAGATGATGATGATTTAGATATTCAAAGCTATTATAGTTTCTTGAGTACCACAGTGCATTAGTTAGTCGATCAAACCTCACACTAACGCTCAACGTTAACGTTATATATTTGAAAGTAAGTAGCTACTTGTATATAAATATAACACAAAATCACTTTAAACGGTAATGCAAATTTATTGTGCCCATTTATAAGCTTAATTATCCAAATATGAATGAATACCTAATGCAAATTATTTCATTTGTATCTTCACAAGTAAATTGTTAGACAAGGCCGAAAGACCTAAAAAAAAACACTCGAGCACAGCTACTTTCATCACTACCTATTTTCTCGTTTACTTTGCAAAGCACACGTACATAGATAACCAAAAGTGCAAACTGCCGCCATAATTGTAACATCTCAACTACACAATAAATACTAACGAAGCAACTCAACGTCTGCGGTTAGCTGCGACGTATTTTTAGAGCTAATCAACATTCCGAGCACACACAACGCCATGTCTCATTAGCACACCTTTGTCTTTAATTAACAATGTAGCACTAATTATTACACCCTCAATAATTATAAGGGCCGGTATTGTACATCGGTGAGCTATAGCAGCATGTGTCTTGTCTATTCAGACTTTGATTTGGTACTATAATTATTGTTAATTATGTATTGTTAGCGCAAATCAAATTAGTTTTACTGATTCAAAATCGCAAATCGGATGGCCGATGAGGCAGTAAAGCTCTGGAGTAGCGACCGCGTACCGGAAGGCGCAGCATGGTTAGACCCCCCACAAGGTGGACCGAGGACCTGGTGAGGGTCCCGGGAATCCGCTGGATGCGGAAGGCGCAGGACCGGTCGTTGTGACGATGCTTGGGGGAGGCCTATGTCCAGCAGTGGACGTCTTTCGGCTGAATGAATGAATCGGATGATGAATGATGATGATGATGAATCAAATGGTAGCTAGGTTAGAACGGATGTGGAAGGACTAATTCTCAGATGTCTTGGGCTGTCTCTATAGGCAGCCCAATCTACAACGTGTACCAGAAATGCGTGGTCATATTTGAAGAGCTTATTCAGGGGATGCTATCGAACAAATTTTACTATGGGACAAACCCTGAAATTGCGAAAAAAAATTCAGCTGATCCTTACATTTTGTCGAGCAACATCGATGATTTAGTAGGGAACAGCTGATATTATTTTCGCGGTTTCAGGGTTGGTCCCATAGTAAAAGTTGTTCTATGCTATCTTCAAATATGACCACGCATTTCTGATACACGTTGTATATTTCGACAGCCTCTGTGGTCTAGTGGTTCGAGTGTCGGACTGCTGATAACGAGGTCGTGGGTTCGATTCCCACAGGACACAAATATTTGTGTGATAATCATAAGTGTTTGTGTTGGTCTGGGTGTTGCTTATGTATAAGTAATAAGTATATAAGCTTATTATAAGTATGTATTTACAACAACAAAAAAGTATATAAGTATTATATCCATTGTCTAGTACCCATAGCACAAGCTCTGCTTAGTTTGGGACTAGATGGTGCGGTGTAAAAATGTCCCAAAGATATTTATTTATTACTAGCTGTGCCCGCGACTCCGTCCGCGTGGATGTCGGAAAATAACATCGTGTCATAATTATGAACACAATATCTTCAAATATATACATATAAGCGCCTACACAGACGATTACACTATTTACCGACCATACTATATTTTGTTTTCACAACCAACCGGCTAAGGTGATGGAATTTCATGGAATTAGCCCTAAACTCCCTCATTCTGAGAAGACGCTCGTGCCCAGCAGTGGGAAGTGATTGGGCTGATTATGTTATTCTATAACACTAACCACATCTCTTCTTATGCTGAGAAGAGGCCCGTGTCCAGCAGTGGGACTGTAATGGGCTGGTAATGTTATGTTATTCTAGAATACTAATAATATCCAGTTCATTAACTCTTCTCATTTTGAGAAGAGGGCCATACCCAGTAGTGGGAAAGTAATGGGTTGACTACGTTATGTTATTCTATATTTTCTAGTTTCTTAACTCTTCTCGTTCCGAGAAGAGGTCCGTGCCCAGCAGTGGGGCAGTAGGTAATGAGCTGATTATGTTATGTTATGATAATCTATTACACTAACAATATCCAGTTCCTTAACTCTTCTCATTCCAAGAAGAGGGCCATGCCCAGCAGCGGGACAGTGATGGGCTATGTTATGTTATTCTATATTTTCTATAATACTAATAGAATCCAGTTGTATTTTTAGGAATCTGCAACCTGCATCGAACCAACAATCATGACCTCTACTTTGCATGCAACTTAATACAATAGAGGGGTCAAGCTGTATCGCTGGATCTACTCAACCGATTCAGATAAAACATACCCTATATTTCAAGTTAGATTTATACCAATACAAATGCTAAGTTTCATTACGATCCGTTCAGCCGTTTCCACGTGATGAGGTAACAAACAGACAGACAGACAGACAGACAGACAGACAGACAGACATAAATTTTTTAAACGATTGATTCGTGTTCTATAGCTTATTTCTAGTCCCCCTAGCCGGTTTTCGCGAAAAAAAACTCAATGTACAGACTTTTCGACCTTTACAGTTTTATTATAGTATAGATTTATAGGCCTCTGCCCACAGCCTCTGCCTTTTTATGCATAGCTAAATACTGATTTTATTGATTAATTAGTGATTTTGAGTATTATTGATATGAGATTACAAAAAAGTTAACTTAGAACAAGTGAAGGATATCTCTAGTAGACCTATGCGTATCTATGTAGTGCCTCACTATTTGTAGTCGTCATAGTCATTTCTATACAAGTACATTATGTACTCGCCTATCGTACGGCACGTTGAGATCCCACTCAGATACTGAAAAAATAGAACCCGACATCCTATTGTTTTTGAACACTTAGATTTTTTTAGTAAATGAAACGCATTTCTAAGTAGTAGGTACTCTAGGTACCTAATAAATTGTTAATTGAACGTTCATATAAATGGGCAAAAACAGTAAAGAACATAATAGTTATACAAACTATTATTATTTATAACCACTAACTGTCTCTTTAACTGTTTTCCTTTACTGTCTTCTAAATATTAAGAACAATCAAGAGAGATACACGTGTGGCGATATTTAATTGATCCTCCGGCGCACCCTGACCAGTCAGCCCCACTACCAACTTGCTGACTGGCTAATCATTTCCCCACGACATGAACTATTATCATTATGTAGCTCATGTCGACACGATAAAATAAAAAAATATCTACCTGAGTACTATTTATACTGACATTTCGGTTCTATAAACAGGTGAGTTACTCAACGTCACGTAAAGCATCGTTCAAGTCCCCGAGTAGTCCTCAAGCTTGCGGCTTTCACAACTTTTTTATTTATTTTTCTTTAAAAAATGTCGTCAAGAGGTTTCTTGGCAATGCTCATTAGTAGAAAATAATGAGTTGCCAGTTTTCAGTAAGTATAATACAGTCAAGCGCATAACTAAGGTACCAACAAGTATAAGCAGAGCCTGTCTTGTATGGCACTTTGATACTAAGCCAGTTCCGCCTATAATGGTTTTTATTACTACTGATATGCGGTTGAACGTACAAAAAGTTAAATATAAAAAAAGTTTATTTAAAAAAGAAAAGTTAAAATAAGTTAATAAAAAATGTTCAGTGTGTAAACCATAAAACTATGTCCTCAACCTATCCTAAAATAAATTCTACATACAAAATTTAACCCACACGCTACGGTATGTAAATCAATTAGTGTTTATAACAATTTGTTTTATTTTACTGTTATAATTTTTGTACCTATTGACTTAAAAAAAAAGTCTAGTCTTAATCTACATTAAGATGTAACATTATCATTTAATATTTCAATTTCATCGAGAATTTTTTACCTTCCAAATAATACTCAATACATACAGCAACAGAAATGTTTGACGGGAAAATCACCAAACCCGCAAATAACCTGCATGACTATTGGTTAATTTATTTCCATTACCTGCGTCAGTTCAGAAATTTCATTTAAATGTATCTGCGACTACGTGTATTGAATTCCTGATGCTCAACATTATTATTTAATTGTCCATAACAAACAAAGCAAATTGGTTGTTGCTGACTACACATTGATAATTTTAACGCGTACTTTAATAGGTAGCCTTCGAATTCTTAGAGGAATAACATATGTAACACCAAGCCTGTATTCCCCGTAAGGCACAAATCCAGAGCGCCACCGCGTCTGACTGATACTGAGAAATTGCTAATGAAAAAATCAAATAGCACTGCTCGACCCGGGAATCGAACCCAGGACCCCACGCTTAGCCGTCGCACTTGTGACCACTAGACCAACAAGGCAGAGGCAGACCAAATAAGATTATCTTCATCAACTCAGCCACCTTCTTCAGATCATCGGTACACCTGGCGGGGGGCGACCTACGCTGCGTTTGCCGATTAAAAATATATATGTTTGCCAATATGTTTGCCGATTATATACATTAATTATTCTAGGTGTTTCGTATGTAGTTTAAGTATGTATTAACAACAAAAAAAGTATATAAGTATTATATCCAGTGTCTAGTACCCATAGTACAAGCTCTGCTTAGTTTGGGTCTAGATGGTGCTGTGTAAAATGTCCCAAAAATTATTAAGTATTTTTTTAATTACAATACATATTAATTATATTTTTAAATATAAAAAGAAACATTTTTATTTATTTATTTATTTATATTAACTGTGTGAAGATTATCTTAATGGTAACCAATTCATATCTCAAAGATCCTGATCTACTTGAGACATAGCCGTCAACATAGAAACTCAACATACCTATCACTGATGAAAAAACTTATCCTACGCTTGCCAATGAATAAGAGACCAGTAAAGCATAACCTGGCAATGATCCAGTAAAAATAGAAGAAAAAAAAGTGGACACCCAAAACTGCACAGTAATCCATTGCACGAAGACATTAAAATAAGAATGGTCAATTAAAATCCTCTTTGAACAGAATTCATTGCTACTCCAAGTCCACATAACTCGAAGTGCAGAATATTTAGAGCAGTAATATTATAAATTCTGAATATAAGTGCTCTCACTGAATTTGGAGTGTGTACTTCAGAAAATTACAGGAAGGCGGTCTTATCCTCTTGAACTGCCACTCCCAAAGGTTTGAACTCAAATTATTATCTGCATAGCTCTTGTACAAAATCGTGCTACAATCCATAAGCCACTGATTTCCTCTTTTGATATTTTAAGGTAGGAAATACTTGAGAATTTGTAATATTTGGTATTTCCGGGTCCATCACGATATAATATTTTACCAAATAACGAAATGATTTTTGATTTTATAAAGGGTTCACAGTCACTGATTATTGTGAAGCTTAATACTATTGACCACTTGGACATAGGATATTGCTACATATTTAGCCTGAGCCTGTTACAAAGATAAAAAATAAACGACAATTACATGCGTATTTCTTTATTACTGCCTATTCATCCTACAATGTGGACAAACTTCTTCTATCGTGTTGACATGAGGTACATAATGATAATAGCTCATGCCGTGAAGAAAAGATTAGCCAGTCAGCAGCTTGTTAGCGGGGCTGACTGCCCAGGGTGCGCCGGACGGTGCTTCAAATATCGTCACTAGCAAAGGCTCTTTTAATGCATGCGGACAGTACAATAAACACTTTTTATTTTAAAGAGTTAGTACTTAGTGATACTCTATTTGACTTCATGTTTTTTACCAATCCCATGTAAGTACTATGGTTTATGAATTACGTTGGCACTTTAGCACCACTGTTAAAGATGGCCAATGATAGCTAACCTCTTTTAGGCACCTTCACATCTACAGGAATAGAAGAGTAAAACTTAGTTTAGTTGCTAGGCGACCACTTGTTTGATATGAGTTTTGTAAGCTAAACATAACCTCAAAATAGTTAATATTTTAATAAATAAACGTTTGTTGAGTAGGTACCTTTACTGTCCACTTATTAAAATAGATTGCAACACATTGCCTTCATCGAATTTTATATGGTAAGCATCATCTTTTATTCGGGACTTCCAAAGGCTGGGCACTATGGAACTTTAGCAAATTGTCTTAACCATGAAATTACTTCAACTGTTGGTAAAATTAAACGCTTAAGATTGGTGTGCTTATATGACAGCAATATTCAAAATCAAAGTCTAGGAGACTCCAGGTTCCCACATAGGTACTTAATAGCTAACTAACTTTTCTATTAGCTAAACATATTGAGCCAAGACTTAAATGTAAAAATTCATTAAGATCATCAAACTTAAATAAACATTAAAAGAAGTGAAAACTTAGCGAAACCGGGAGCACCGCGACATGGCGATAATTATTCAAATCGCCTCTCTTTATATTTTTATTCCGATGTTATAATAAAAATTTAATTTCACGTAATTTAATTCTTATCTTCAGCGGCAAGACCATATCTCTGAAGAAAATTCGTAAATTATTCATGAAGAAAGTTTTAACAGAGACATGATTTTAAAACCGACATTTGTAAGCTCCGCGAGGCAATAACTCTGCAGGATTTAAAACGATTGCTGGAACTAACTCACAGTATTAGTAGATTTTACGTACTTTTATGACTTTTTTATGAATGTAACGAGTAGGTATACGTTTTTGATGCTAAACTTCCTGGTACTTACCTTGTTCATTGTAAAGTATAGCAACATATTTTTAGGGTGGATTAAAGAAAATGGTTGAATTTACGATTTGCAAACAATGAGTTTCCTGAATTATACTTCAGGTTTTTTTTTTTTATGGTAATGGGTTTGACTGCTACCTCACCTAGTGGCCTGGTACAAGTTTAACATTTAAGAATACTTTTATAGGTTTTCGTCGAATTCGAGATGGAAGTATTGGTAAGTGTCAAACTGGTACTATGCCCCTCTGGTGATAAGCGATGGTGCGGTCGAGAAACCTCCAGTATCACAAAATAGCATGTTATTTTGGTGATTTAGAATAAAGAAAAATATTTTCAGTGATTTAGAATAAAGCTGTGATAGCCTTGCGGTTAGATGCATGCCTTTCATGCAAGAGGGTCTGAGTTCAAACCCGGCCCACACCCCTGACTTTTGTAATTCATGTGTGGAGAAAAATTTGATTATCACTTGCTTTAACGGTGCAGAGAAACATCGTGAGGAAACCTGCACACCTGAGAGTGCTCACAGTTCAGTTCTCGGTGGTGTATGTGTCGTCTGCCAGCCCGCACTAGGTCAGCGTGGTGGACTAAGACCTTATTCAGAGAAGAGACCCGTGCCCAGCAATGGAACAATAATGGGCTCCTCATTTATTATTAATCAGTTTATTTCAGATAAAATTAATCCATACAAATCATACAATTCCAATAATATCATAAAATTAACAATTTTAAATTAATATTACACAGATAAATTAACAAACATAACATAACATAACATCAGGCCTGTATTTCCTCTAAGAGGTAGGCAGAGGTGTAATAGTACACCCACATTTCGCCAGTTATTTTATAGTCCCATGTAATAGGGCGCGAGCCTATTGAGATAAATTAAATTAGGTACAATATATTGTGTTAGTCAGATTTTATACACTTTGTTAGTTCAACCAACACCCATTACAATACGCATCCATTTATTTTGGATGGGGCCATCCGCACGAGATAACCACCGATACCGTTGCTACTGCCTCGCATGCGCTGTAATAAGGAGGCTACTTTCTTTCGGACAATGGCATGAGAGCCGTCCATACGCGCCTCCGCAAACATTCCGGAGGCACTGTAATATCGAGGCAGCCATATCAGCATCCTGAAGATGTTGTATTGGATACGCAGAGCATTAGCAGCCCGACTAGTGTAATTTGTGTGTACGCAACATATTTCAGTTCTGATGTTTTTTTTTTGTTACCTATTCTAAATAATGTTGAATACCTACATACAAAATAAAAACAAATTTTGGAGATACGTTACACAGGGTATCCTAGTATGGACTCCAGTCTCTCACAAAGGATTGTAATATAATACTAGTGTACAACGAAATTCAGTGCTAGTTATAGTATATTACGATCATTAGTGTATTATATTACGATGGTTATTAATTGCATATTGTCAATCCAACCTACCAATTGTGAACCTTTGTGAAGAGAAATAAAGATTATGAATATGAATACAACTTCTTAGTAGGCTTGTTATTCCTACCTAACAACACACTTACACCCGAGTGCCTAGACTTAGTAGGGGGCAAAAACTATTGAAACTTGTATTTGTAGAACATAAAACTCAACAAAGCCACAATGACGTAATTACTTGTAGCTGACGTAATACCTATTCACTTAAACTCCAAGATAGACAAACAGTAGTCAGCTAAACATTAGCTCTCTAGCGATCCTTCAGACGTTCAGTTATGAACAAGAAAACAACTTGGCTATGAGTCGGCTCCAAGTTTAACGTGTGCTTTGTTATAACAAATTTACAAAGCGAAATAAGAAAGCAAACAAGTAAATGGAGAGTTGGAGTCATCGTTTACTTATACACGAACGTTGTAGTGTAAACAGTAGCTTGAAATACGCTTACAACCGGCGTCGAGTTGAAAAGTTAGTTTTCAGTACAAATAGCTGGCAGCGTGCCGGCCCCTACCTACGTTTCGGGGTCTTTACAATAACGCCTCATTAGTAACAGCAAGTAATAACATTAGTAATAACATTAGTTTAAATCCATATATTCAAATATAGGTAGGTATTTGTAGAAATAAGTAACTAGTAGGCTCGCGTATCTGCACTTTAATCGCGACCTACATTTGAAACTGCAATGACACATGGCGGAGCATAGATGTTGCATTTATGTTAAATATAATTTAGTGTTCAATTAGACGTGGTTTGGGTCGGACAACTTGCATTTTCATTTAGACTCATACCCGTTGGGCACTTACTAGTTATACAAATACCTATAATTTAACTCATGTACGTGCACCGTACAGGTATCATTGAAAATTCGTACGTACGTATATACGTAATGACAGCGTCATAATTAACAGAAATTTGACTGACGCACAAATTAGTCTTCAATTGACGCCAGAGGCTGCTCCAATAGGCATCGCTTGTGGCATAAGTACATTTGCATATAAATCACCGTACCTATGAATTGTGCGTGATTTCTGGCTTCGCCGATTAGGCTTCGTATCATGTATTCATCTTGAATGAATTATGAATGCGTTTTTCTTGAAGCTTCGTGTTTATATGTGACTAGCAATGCTCTTACGGCTTTGCCCGCCGCGTAATGTTTTAAAATGCCCTGTATAATGTTCCCCGTCATCGTTTTAGTTTTGGGAAAGCAAAAAATATATGTATTTATTTATTATTAATAACTTTAAACTTATTTATGTCAAGTGTGAGTACAGGATTTTTTTATAGATGTACTTGAACACCCTCTGGCCTGTATTTTTTATCACATTTAAGTAGGAAAAAATAAATATAGTTACAAGCACAACATAATTATTATATGTAAGAAGTCTTCTTAACTTTAAAACAACTGTTAGAGAATAAATTTATAATTTATGTCAGATAAACAACAAATTAATTGTTTAAGATACTTCGCTGAAAGTTTCGTTTTCTCTTGAACTTTTCTCGTTGTGTAAACAGTGTCGAATATCGGCAGTGTTATGATTCCTTCTACTGTATTTACATACAACAGGAATTCTGTGACCCATTTAACGATTTCATTGGCTTTATTATAACATTAAAATTAAACTTTGTTATAACCACTCTATTTTAGGCAACCAAAGTTCTTGATATTTCCAGAAAGTTCCATTTTCATTGTAAAATTTAATGATATCATAAGTTTTTGTTCGATCATTCTAAATTTAATATTCTTCTTGCAAAGCACCCAAGTATTGTGCACATTGATAAACGAAAGTGTTGATCCTACATCAGCGTAGTCCGCAAATAGCAGGGTCCTGAAAAATAGCAACCAACTAATTACTTTAAGTTCCATGTGGTGCCGGACGTAAAGAATTGCACCACCCTTTCTCTTCTCATGGGTGTCGTAAAAGGTGACTAAAGGATTTACCAGAAGATGGGCAGGAGCTTTTTCTGAGTATTTAACCAACCAACTGCGATCGCCAACCCGCCTGCCAAGCGTGGCTATTATGGCATATCCCTTTGGGGGAGGCCTTTGTCCAGCAGTGGACGTCTTTCGGCTGAAATGATGATGATGTATTACTTTAAAAAAAATGTCTCCTCTTACTCCAAAAATAAATACACTAGGCGTTAGTTATTGACAACAATGTTAATATAACAGCAAACATACTACTACCGACAGTAGTACAAACGGCCGATTGGATTTGAAACAAAGCTAACGAACCGTTGAATCATGTAAACAGGGGCCAAGACGACCGTCTTGTTTATCCAAAGAGCCTTTGCTTCATTAGGATCCAATTTACTGTCAACAAATTAATCCCCTTTCAGAGCTATTGTATAACCGATACCGTTTTGCTGTTATCTGACGATAAACAATCGAATAAGAGGCATTTAAATTCAGGTAATTTGTGATACAAGCCGGTTTAGGCGGTTGGCTGAGTGCGAACTACTATAGCCTACCTACAATACAATTATAAGATGTATCCTGATTATGTGTTAATTGCGTGTGATATTATACGACTAATGGTGATGTTCCATTGGTTATTTGCGCGAAACTCTATACAGACATTGTCCTTTGACAGATAATTGTAAGCACAGTAGTTACGTTGCCAATAAAACACGTTACGTTGTTTCGTTGTTCTATTTTGTATGTAATTACATACAAAATTTTGCCAGATAAATCTGATCTGATCCACCCAGATCATAATTTGTTCATTTTAGTCGAGAAGGCAAGTCAATTTTATTGAAGAGAAAACACCTTAGGTATTTACAGAATTCCTGCAAAAAAGTGAACTTTGACTACCTATTATTCAGAAAATCTTAGATGAATTTTAAATCAAAACAAAAGAAATACAAACTCCTTAAACAATACAATCGACTTCAAATACGATAAGCAAATTAAATAAACAAAACAGAACTGAACAAGACCATTCTCTTATTTTCAATAGTCGGCTAATAAAGGAAATCATTGAATAAGCCAAGCAGTTCAAGAAAGCAAACGGCTAAAGCGGAATACAATGCATCACAACTGAGAACTTTTCTATTGTTGACTTAAAATTAATTGCTTTTCACTGAAGTTATAAATAGAAGCTAAGAAGGAAAGCTTGCTCCATAAAGTGTGCAATCGGCAAAAAGGAATTTCAGAACTACTGAGATAATTACTTAGGCATCTTTGTAATGAAATGCTCTTGTTGAATGTTACTTTGTTTAATAAGTGCTTCGTTTCTGTTTAGCTGTTTGAACTTGCAATCTTATTTAAAAATAAATCTTGGTTTACATTCCATGTTGAATTTATGTCGATACTTAAGGCCGTGTCCTTGTTGACAGCGGCAGGCGAGGCGGGAGCAACGGAAGGACGGAGAGCAGTGGCGTGGCGAGAATTGGTCTGTCTTTGAAAGCAGCGGAAAAATCGCTCGGAATTGCAATAGCGCGAGCGTAGTAGTACGACGGAGTACCAACGCTCGCTCGTCGCCAACCGCTTGTGCACCGCTATCGCTGCCACGCCGCTCCCGCTGTCGTCCCGGCACCATATAAATAAATGAATGCGTATTGTATCATCGCCCCGTTCAAGCCGTTCGCTCCCGCCCCGCCCGCCCCTGTAGTTGTGACTATTTGTGATCTATTTGTGACCCCACAAATTATTATTGATAGTTGCATTCAGTTCTCGACGATCTGCGAAGCTGTTTAGCCGTCAAGTTTTTATGATAACAATCTATGTTACTCAATAAATATTCACAACGAATATTATCAGTAAACCAATGAACTGTACTAAAAACAATGATTTTTAAAGTTACTTTTAAAGATCATTGACTAACAATAACACACATAACATAACATCACACCTGTATTTCCCCGAAGGGGTAGGCAGATTTCGCCAGTTATGTTATAGTCCCATGTAATAGGAGGCGAGCCTATTGCCACTAACCGGGCACAAATCCAGACTCCGGGCTGCTACTGAGAATTTCCTAAAGAAAAAACCCAATAACTTTTTGCCCGACCCGGGAATCGAACCCAGGACCCCACAACTAACAATAAGCTTATCTAAACAACTCTCATTGCAAGATGTAATTACAGGTCTGTATTTGCAAATTAATTTAAAATACGTGAGCGTTGAGTGAGACTGACTTGTTTGCAGTACCTGCAATAAATTGCAATTAGGAAAGCTGTTGTGTCTTGTTATCGAGTTAGCTGCCTTCAAGCCTCTCGTCGCTTCACGAACACTCCAGTATGGCGGCGAACGAACGAATTAATAGCTAACATTGTTATTACATCGAACAATTCAGTTTCATCAAGTACCTTGCTTGCTTTTCTTTTGGTATTAGTTAGAATATTAGGAACTCTACCTATGTATTACATCTGTAAGTTTTTTTGTAAGTTCTGGCGATGCCTGGGGCAGGCCCTTGTCCAGCAGTGGACGTCTTTCGGCTGAAATGAATGAATGAATGAAGACTTTTCAGTCATACATGAGAAATATCGTACATATTATACCGTTACAAGAAGATTCAAATGTTTAAATTATAGAAATTACAGCTTCGACTCCGCTTAAAGACAGCAAATAAACATTTTATGAAAGACTATTCAATGTTTTAAATCATCTGTGGTCTAGTGGTTCGAGGATCGGACTGCTCATCTTGAGGTCGTGGGTTCGATTCCCACAGAACACAAATATTTGTGTGATGAACATAAGTGTTTGTGTTGGTCTGGGTGTTTCTTATGTATTATAAGTATGTTATACAAAAAAAAAAGTGTATAAGTATTATATCCATTGTCTAGTACCCATAGCACAAGCTCTGCTTAGTTTGGGACTAGATGGTGTTGTGTGAAAAATGTCCCATAAAATATTTATTAATTTATCTTACTCTTCACAAAAAAACTCTAATTAGGAATATCAATTACATCTACCAGAGATAGGTAGCTGTTTAAGCTATTTATATTCATTTAGACTTGATTTCAATTAATCATATCATATTTAAACAATCATCTTTGTTGAAGTTTTTAAACTTTCGTGAATTTCACTCATATTGAACTATGTTTACGGGACTTGTCGCGCACAATTAAATCAAAATATAACGAACATTTTGACTCACCTCGACGTTTCGGTCAAGTTGCATTGGCCGTAGTCACGAGCAGCACGAGCACGTGCACGTGTGCGGACATAGTTCAATACATCTTTGTTGAGTTTGTTGGTTGCAGTTTAAAAATTATTCACGCAGCCAATGGTCGAAATGAATAAAACCATGATAGATCACCGCAACCTCCATTAGTTACTAGTCCGAAGAACAACGATCGCATCGGTCAACCCTAACATGACAGCTACGTTGTAAATCATAAAATGGTCGGCGATATTAATTTTGTATTCAACATTTCTGCAATCAAAGTTGCCTTCCTCAAGAATGGAAAAGTCAAAGATAAAATAAACGCCGAATCTTTCCTCGTAAATCTGTCAGCAAAACAATTCGTACCCTTTCACGAGCAATAAAATGCTACCAGAAGAGAGGCAAAGAAAAAAGTATCATAAATATAAGATTCATTTATATTCGTTCAGTCGACCCTTGAGGGGGAAACTGAGACCGCCAGTATCGAAAAAACAATGTGATCAACATTTATGTCAATAGTATAAAAGAGACTGTACTTATTCTTGCTGAACCGAGTGGAGTCGTTAAAATATATCGCTGCAGAATTTGCGAAAATATCTGAAACTATTTTGAAAGAATCGCACGAATAAAAAAGATTTTCTTTACCAAAGTGGTATTGTTCTTCTAAACTGCTTTTTTAAAGAGCATCTGATATCCATTTCCTACAAAATATTACCATTAGGTACATGTGTCGAAATATAAACACTGGTCAACAACAGTTATATTTAAGGTTCAACATTAATTAAAATCTTCTATCGAACCTTTCAAATCGAAACCGACGTAAAGCAAAGTAATTTTAAATTAAAACCCAACAAAAACCTCAATCCCTTTTTGACCACCGATCAATTGAATGTTTTCGGCTCTTTACACCAATGATTTTTATGTCCTTTGATCTATTCTAATTTATCCGAGTGTTTAAGGTCGCGTTTATACCACGATACCTATATGAAATGGTATTACTTTTAGCGATTCTCCTATCACGATCGATTTCAATTTGTGGATTGATACATTAAAAATAGTTTTAGGTTTGTACATGCACAATATAACCTTCAAGTATATTCATTATTAATAATAAAGATGTCGATACCACACACTGCCAAATTTTTCAAAAGTAGCTCAGAGATGAGCTATAAAAACGAGATAATTATTTTAATATTTTTTATTCAATTATTTAGGTATATGATATTAATTTACTTATTGTTGATCTGAATTCGTGCCATATTTAAGGAGATGACTATACCACTAATACTGTACACGAATCACGTGCGTCCAAAAATCTAAGCAATTTTGTTTTTGTTTTTTAATACCTGTTTGTAAACAAACAAATTCCCTCCGTGTGTCGTGTGCGATACAAAAACGATAAGTGTGAACCACCAAAACAATTTGCAGGTATTTCCACTCTTTGACAATGCCGCCGATTACTTATTTTCAGAGTCGTTCGGGATTTATTCTCAAACCCTCGCTATGTTTCGAAGTGAAAATTTGGGTATTAAATAATCGTAGATTTTTTTAAGTATTTTTAGATTACTAAGCACATTATTTATAATTTGCTCTAGAAATATGGCACGGTTACAGATCAACATATTGAATATTCTTTTTGGAAGTTGTACTCCTTCCTTGATTCTTTTATCTCAATTATCCTCCTCGAAAACTATTATTTATATTCGGAAAAAGTATTATGAGTAGTTGCGTCAACAATAATAATATGATTCGTATTCCCTGCCTTTACGGCATAGCAAATATATAACGTTTCAGGAACTACTATATATTAATATTGCAGGTTATAACGCTGAACGAGGTACATTGATACATTCACAAATAAATATCTTCATACGAATATTTCACATTCCGCTTAACTGAGTGCTCCTACACACAGGTTTACTCTTACTTCATATTTTGTACCTTACGGGTAAATAAAATATCTTATAAATAAAATTGACGTCCTAAAGTATTATAAATCTCATTAATTTTATCTGTATCATTCTTAACATACATGGAATTTATTACCTGGATTTCCACAAAATACAAAAAAAAAAAGACGTGGCACTCGGAGACTGCCGCGGTAAAGCTATTGCATAGCATTTTTTATGTAAATACAAAGAGGTGCCCTAACGCCGTAATTCTAAGCAGGCATGAGTCACCAGATTGCGGGGCGAAGAGGGGGATTACGCATGCGCAGTAACGCCGATACAACCAATGCCACCTAGAGGCGATTTGCAGAACTAAAGACACAAGCGTGATATTTCAAAAAGTCATTAAAAGTTCTGCTATTCATCGATAGATAGCAAAACTAAAAAGTATCACCGCTGTGCCGGTCGGAGTGTGGGGTGTTAGGTTATTTTCGTTACGGAATTTCTGGATTCGGTCTCCACGCTCAAGGCCCGTGATAGAAGCTATGCAATAGCTTAAAACTTTCGAGGACTTTAAAAGGCTTACACCACAGTGCCAGTGGCATTGCCTTGCCACCAGGCAGGTCGCGGTACACCCGGCGGCAGCACGCCGCCGCGCGCCGAGGCTGCTTGTAAAACCTTGCCGCACAAAAGAGCCGCCGGCATGACCGCCCGGGTATGCCGGCGGTCCGTGCTGCCGGCACTGTGTGTAGTAAGCCTTTACGATGTAACTACGTGCTATGCTGCCCGATAACTTATCGATCATCATTTAAGAAAAAAAAGAGTGAAGATGGTAAGAACTTCAGACACTATGCACTAAATAGACCAGCTCACTTACTTATTTATTTATACTTTAATATACAATGGTAGTGATGGTAGCACATAAGACGGACTTGATGATCCTCTCAACCGCTCGTACATCCACCGGGGCATTCCCCGCAGTCAGCCTTTGGGCCACAATATAATATCATTTATTTTACTTTCTAATCACCGTAAAACCCCGTTAAATGTATCTGCAACAAAAGTAAATCCACAACAAACAGGCAAGTTACTCGCACTCTCGTACGCAAGTTGACTCGCAACTCGTACACGAATGTAAAATTACTTCCACTTGCGCGCTCCGCCCGATGCGACAACATAACAGATGAGAGGACAAATCCGCCGTTAATTACCCATTCGTGTGTAATCTTTTAATTAACTAAGTGTAAACTTATTCGCGTCGCTGACAGCACTCCCTTTATGTTTCTTGGCCTGTTCTATAATACCTACTGGCTTTTATGTCTACTAATCTGCTTAACTGTGTTTATAATTTTGAAGGTCGGTTATTTTCAGATGTAGGTATTACAAAAAGTTATTCATGTAAAGGAATTTTCAATAGAAAAATATCTAACTCTTTCCGTGCGTTAGCTGTTTAACGTCAAACAATCTTAGACTGAAGGAACTTTCATGCGTGTCAGCATATTCGCTGACTGACTGAGGGTGAGGGGATCTGTTTCTATTATCTAACTGAATGGTGACGCGATGCTACAATTTTTTGGGTATATACTTACCGCCTAATTTAAATAGTGTACTATCAACCTGTGCCTAGAGGTCCTAATTCAAATTTTCTACCTTTGTACCCGTTAATTCAAATTTTCCACCTGTGAAGATTTGTAAATGGCACAGGATTACCTATTTTCACCAGGATAAAGATCTTTGTTTGACTGTAAATCTTCCTAACTTTAAATAAATAATGTAATACGTAGAATTGGTTCATTAGTCCAAATGTTACTTTGGTTCAATTTTGATACGAAATTGTGTCTCAATTCTCAAGCACCATGAAGATAACAAGATCATGTGTCTTTTACACTTAACATTTCCAAAAATTCTATTTCGATTCCCGCCATCTCCATTTTCCAACTCAACAACAAACTCAACAAATACATTAATTGACTATAACAACATACGTCTTGTGCTCTTGTGTGAATAGCATCGTTGCTTTATTGGCTGCCCGTACAATATAATGCTCTTTGGTAAGCACACACAAAGAGAATCCGCATGTCACCGACCAGCAGGTGGCGCCAGCAGATTCATGATAGGCTTTGCTCATTGTCCGGCGTGTAAGTACATAATTGAGATCGGTGTGTACTGTGGTATGCATGGTGTTAGGGTTGCGGGTATTAATTCGAACAAAATTTTATGAAAAAAGATTTATTGCTAAGAATAAAGTTAACACTGAGATGACGCGACTGCTTATAAAGGTTCCATATATCATGGAAATAAATAAAGTTATAATGCGGTGACCTTAAATGAATTGTAAGTTAAATAATTTTTATATATAATTCTTCAGTGCGTGTGTATGTGACAGAACTCCTCCTAAACGGCTGGACCGATTTGGATGAAATTTTTGTGTGTGTTCCAGTGGATTCGAGAATGGTTTGGATTCCCAATTGGACCCGGTAGGTGGCGCTGCTTCTCCGGGCAGGACGACAACTGCCGGGACCGCTAGTGAGTAAAAATTGTTTTGTTATGTGATGTTTAGGAATAGATAAAATAGGTAATGTAAGTGACGTAATTTGTCGACTTGAAAGGAAATGTTTTCCGTTTCCTACTATGGCGGGCGTTGTTTTGCTTTTCACGGGGCGTGCACACGGCACTCAAATCTGCATTACGCAAGCTAGTGTACTAAGGCCCTATTTTTATACTTTTTGTTAATTTTCTTCTTTGCGTTAAATTATATATATCTTAACTATTATAAAATTGTAAACGTCTGTTTGTTTGTTTGTTTGTTTGTTTGTTTGTTCCAGCATCACGCTAAAACTACTGGACCGATTTTGATGATTTTTTTTTTGTTTGAAAGCTGATGGTCTGACTTAAAAACTGGTATGGGTTTTGAGAAAGAAAGAAAGAAAGAAAAAAAGAAAAAAATTAATTCGTGGGTTGCGTACTCACCCGACAGATCGAAGCTTCTATGCATTTGCACGAGCGGATAGTAATGTACGATGAAGTGGAGTGGAGTGGACAGGGGATGGGACTAGGGATGGGACTGGGGACGGAACAGGGGACGGGACTGGGGACGGGATAGTGGACGGGACAGGGGACGGAACATGGGACGGGAAATGGGACGGGACATGAGACGGGACATGGGACAGGACAGTGGGACGGCACATCGGACTGGATATAGGATGGGACATGGGACAGGACGTGGGACGGGACGATAGTGATATAGTGAGATAGTGGGACAGTGGGACAGTGGGATAGTGGGACAGTGGGACAGTAGGACAGTGGGGCAGTAGGGTAGTGGTGTAGTGGGGCAGCGGGGCAGCGGGGCAGTGGGCCAGTGGGGCAGTGGGGAAGTGGGCCAGCGGGGTAGTGGGGCAGTGGGGTTGTGGGGCAGCGGGACAGTGGGGCAGCGGGGCGGGGCAGCGGGGCAGCGAGGCAGTGGGGCTGCGGGGCAGCGTGCCTGCGGTGCAGCGGGGCAGTGGGGTACCGGGCCAGCGGGGCAGTGGAATAGCGGGGTAGCGGGGCAGTAGGGCAGCGGGGCAGTGGGGCATTGGGGCAGCGGGGCAGTGGGGCAGTGGGGTAGCGGGGCAGCGGGGCCGTTGGGGAGTGGGGCAGCGGGGCAGGCAGTGGGGCAGTGGGATAGTGGGGCAGCGGGGCTGTGAGGCAATGGGTTAGCGGGGCAGTGGGGCAGCGGGGCAGCTGGGCAGTGGGGCAGTGGGGCAGCTGGGCAGTGGGGCGGTGGGGCAGCGTGGCAGTGGGGCAGTGGGGTAGCGGGGCAGTGGGGCAGTGGGGTGGTGGGGCAGCGGGGCAGTGGGGCAGCGGGGCAGCGTGACAGCGGGGCAGTGGGGCACTGGGCCAGTGGGGTAGCGGGGCTGTGGGGCAGCGGGGCAGCTGGGCATCTGGGCAGCTGGGCATCTGGGCAGCGGGGCAGTGGGGCAGCTGGGCAACGGGGCTGTGGGGCAGCGGGGCAGTTGGGCAGTGGGGCAGCGGGTCAGTGGGATAGTGGGGCAGCGGGGAAATGGGGCAGCGGGGCTGTGGGGCAGCGGGGAAGCGGGGCATTGGGGAAGCGGGGCAGTGGGGCAGCGGTGCAGGCTGTGGGGCAGTGGGATTGTGGGGCAGCGGGGCAGTGGGGCAGTGGGTTAGCGGGGCAGTGGGATAGTGGGGGGGAGTGGGGCTGTAGTGTAGTGGGGCAGTGGGGTAGTGGGGCGGTGGGGTATCGGGGCAGTGGGGTAGCGGGGCGGTGGGGTAGCGGGGCAGCTGGGCAGCTCGGCAGCTGGGCAGCGGGGCAGCGGGGCAGCGGGGCATTGGGGAAGCGGGGCAGTGGGGCAGCGGTGCAGGCTGTGGGGCAGTGGGATTGTGGGGCACCGGGGCAGTGGGGCAGTGGGTTAGTGGGGCAGTGGGATAGTGGGGGGGAGTGGGGCAGTGGGGTAGTGGGGCAGTGGGGTAGTGGGGCAGTGGGGTAGCGGGGCAGTGGGGTAGCGGGGCTGTGGGGTAGCGGGGCAGTGGGGTAGCGGGGCTGTGGGGCAGCGGGGCAGCTGGGCATCTGGGCAGCTGGGCAGCGGGGCAGTGGGGCAGCGGGGCAGCGGGGCAGTTGGGCAGTGGGGCAGCGGGGCAGCGGGGCAGTGGGGTAGCGTGGCAGTGGGGCAGTGGGGCATCGGGGCAGTGGGGCAGCGGGGCAGTGGGGCAGTGGGGCAGTGGGGCAGCGGGCAGCGGGACAGCGGGACAGTGGGACAGTGGACTGGACTGGAATGGAATGGACTGGACTGGACTGGACTGACGTGGGTTAGCAGAATTTAACGCGAGCGGAGCCGCGGGTAAAAGCTAGTTAAATATAATATTATACCCACATCTTGTTGTAATGAATTTCGACGGACCAAGCGGTGTACAGAAAAACCTAAACTTGTTTATGTTCTACACTGTATCTGCCAAATGTATGTTTTTTTTTGTGGAAATAAATAAATAAATAAAATATATATTAAATCTACCAAGCAGTAAAAATATTTTTTAATAGAATATAAAACACGATCATATGTAGGTCACTAAGAATTTCATATTTTAAACAAGCTAATAAAAAAACAGTTCGGCTTGCAGTTGTCGATACTGTATCGAAGCTGACGTGTATTCGATATCTGAGCGGGGTCATTACCAACGGGCAATTTATAGCCGGGTCACGCGCGCCCCCATCGCATCGCCTCGCCTCGCTCGCTGTCTAGACACACCCACTTATTGCCATCAAAATAAAGATCGCACGTAATTATAAACGATCTGTTAATGAACATATACTCCTGAAGAATTAAACAGTCATCGTAAATATTTCTTGGATAGTGTTTTTTGTTGCAAATAGATAAAATGTTACATAAGGCTTATAATAAAATAATAATATAATAAAACATAATAAATATTTTTAGGACATTTTCACACAGCACCATCTACTCCCAAACTAAGCAGAGCTTGTACTATGGGTACTAGACAATGGATATAATAGGTACTTAGGTATATACTATTTTTTTGTAAATACATACTTATAATAGATAAGAAACACCCAGACCAACACAAATATTTATATTCATTACACAAATACTTGTGTCCTGTGGGAATCGAACCCACGACCTCGTGATCAGCAGTCCGACACTCGAACCACTAGACTACAGACGTCGACAATTATGGCTGTATATAAAAGCGCACGCACTAGTGGTCTCTTCGTTTTGGGCGGTTTGTAACCGTGAGCGGTGATCCACGGTATAGTGATATCCACATCATCATCATCATTTCAGCCGAAAGACGTCTACTGCTGGACATAGGCCTCGCCCAAGCATCGCCATAACGACCGGTCCTGCGCTTCCTACATCCAACGGATTCCCACGACCTTCACCAGGTCGTCGGTCCACCTTGTGGCTGTGGCACCCACGCTGCACCTTCCAGTACACGGTTGCCACTCCAAAACTTTTTAGGTCCATTAGCCATGCGTTCTGCGGGCAATGTGCCCCGCACACTGCCACTTTAAGTTTGGCAATTTTTCGGGCTATGTCGCTCACAAAATCCGCCGGTCCGGTTATGGAATACGCATACATGCTGGAAAAAGTCATCATCCGTATTGAAGTCGTAAAATATGATATGTATCCAAACACAGTTCAACAGAGAGCACACAGTTCAAAAATGATTTGGAGTTCCGAACACAGTATTCAATAACAAAAATGTTTTAAATAACTTTTTGTTCCACCAGGCTTCCTTATTGGAATGAATTTTTATTCAAATTAGAAAAACTAAAGAATCTCCGTTTCTCGACTGAATAAAATAAAAAGTGAGGAAATGCATAAACGCGTTCAAGCTCAATTGGCTGGCCGAAGAAAGGAAATCGTGCTTAAGATGTTCTTTTAAATTTTATTGCTATTACTATTATTTATCTTCAGACGTTTCGAAAATATAATTAATTTATATATATTGTACGTATTGCACATTAATAAATGTAGAAGATTTTTATGCATATTGACATTATGTGTGTAGTTGTAATGCATAGTACTTACTTAGTTACGCCCACAGACATAGTAAAAAATATAGACGAAGTACTGCGAACAATCATAGTGAAGCCGTGTACAAACCAACGATCACCCACACACATGCACCTCGCACCCGTGCTCACCGCTTTTAGACACGTCGCGGCATCGTCAAGTAAGCATCGCGAAAACAAATATCCTTCAGGTGCATATGTGTGCGTGAGCGCTGGTTTGTACGCGAAGGAGCACGGTTTTTGTTGGCTTCACTGTGATTTTTCGCAGCACTTCGTCTATATTTTTTACTGGCTGTAGTTACGCCTGAAGTTTTTCTTTGCAAATAATAATAATAATAAATAAATACAATAAATATTTTTGGGACATTTTTACACAGCACCATCTAGTCTCAAACTAAGCACAGCTTGTGCTATGGGTACTAGACAATGGATATAATACTTATACACCTTTTTTTTGTAAATACATACTTATAATACATAAGAAACACCCAGACCAACACAAACACTTACATGTTCATCACACAAATATTTGTGTCCTGCCCTCGAACCTCTAGACCACAGACGTCGTAAATCATTCATCATTTCAGCCGAAAGACGTCCACTGCTGGACACAGGCCTCCCCCATGGGGGGATATGCCATAATCACCACGCTTGGCAGGCGGGTTGGCGATCGCAGTTGCTTGGTTAAATACTCAGAGGACGCTGCTGCCCATCCTCTGGTGAATCCCTTAGTCGCCTTTTACGACACCCATGAGAAGATATAGGGTAGTGACATTCTTTGCGTCCGGCACCATACGGACGTCGTAAATAAATTATATATAATAATATTATTTTACAACACAAAATATATTAGCTAGATTGGGTGATTTTTGCAGTACGAATCTACTGCTTAACAAAGTCTTCAGTGACAAAGCTGTATTATAAAAATAAAATAATGCATCATCTCATGTTCCCTTCACTAATAAAACAGCTAAACGAGACTAATTTTCAGCTTGAGCTCGCTTTAAAGCTCTTGAATAGCTTAGAGGTACTCGTACAACGGTTAGAAGACAATAAACTCATGACATTCAAGTCAACGTTTGTCAGTGCACCCGTAAAGGGGGACCTACTTCGCGTCATGTCGGGAGATGTACGACAAATTAGGAATCTAGTGAGAGTTTGAGAAGCAAGGAATGTTCTGCATAATTATAATTGATGGATTAACTTATGAAGAGGATTTGTTGGCAAACAAAGGAAATAAGAAAAATATTTACAGTTGAAAAGTCTTCAGTTGATATTTGATACCTATGTGAGTCAAATTTTGTGAGTGATCTAAGCTTCCTGGGAATTTGATATTTATTATGGCACTCATGCTTTTCAATAAAACGTGAACTGCTATTAAATGAACTAACTGGGGAGGTCCTGCCATCATCATGATTGGATTAATCCCGGTGCAGTCTTAACCAAAACGTGGATTGCGTGCGTTCTACGTGAAATACGTTCTACGTTATTTACTACAAGCGCAAACACTATAAAATGTGCCAACATATTCATTTGCAAAGTTAATGTACAAATCAGCTGACTGGCTAAATAATTGACTCAGGCTAGTCTCGCCGCAGTATTGCTTTACTTACTTACTAAGAAATTAAAAAACATGAATTTCGCGATAACTTCGAACTAAGGATTGCGTGTCTTTGATCAATTACGTAAAATTACACACAAACAAATTAACGAACAGGCTACAATCAAATTGATGGTAAAAGATATGACTCATGGAGCTTACTCAATTGATCTATTAGGTAAGCTGGGGTGCTGGTCAGAAAACCTCCACGTGTGCCTGACGGCTGCTTGTCCTTCTGGACACGTCTGTAGGGAACGGCAGTTGTTTGGCCGGTGCATCCTGGGCACGGGCAATAAAATCCTTTCGAGGGTTTAACCTTCGGGGGATTTTATTGCCTGTGGCGAATATTCTGGCGCGGGAGGGGCCCGTTCTGGGCCAGTGGGGAGTTGCTCCACGTGTCCCTCTGTTGCCAACAGAGGGCACAGTGAAGGAGCAGGGGCGGGCCCGGTGTGCACTCACCCTGCCACTGGGCAGGCAGCGGGGGTACTGTCTTTCCCTGCCCCCGTCGATCTCGTAACCCCAGGAGTGCCCGCTGAGTAGTGTTCTCGCGCCTCTTGGGATCGAGGGTCTTGGTTTCACCGCCCGGACCGCGAGGAAGAAAACCTCTATAAAAAATTACGGGAGGTAGGGCCTGCGAGCAGCAGACTCGGGGTAGTCTGCTGCCCGACCAGCAGCTGGCGTAGCTGGCACAGCCGGAGTAGTTGGAGCAGCTGGTAAAGGCCCATGAGGTGAGGTGGCGTGCAGTGTTCCGTGTGCGCCGCCTAGGAGGGTGCGGCCAACGTTAGGCCGCATGGGGAGAAGGGGCTCGCCTGCTTGTGGCGGGCCAGGACCTGTCGGGGGTGGTTGTGTGAATACTCACGGGTTCCCACGCCCCCGGCTAAGGTAGTTGAAGGAACACCGTGGTGGTTTTAGTCGGTAAGAGTCCGACACTGGCTCCACTAACCAGGGGAGGAGTGCGGCAAAAAAAAAAAAAAAAAAGTAGCCTAGGTAAGGTAAAGGTAAGCCTAAGCTCCAAACTTATAGGTCCTATGTTCCGATTCGGGATTAATTAATTTATATCTAAATTCTTCTTGAAAAATAATCGTGCTTTACTCTAGTTTAGTCCGGAAAATATCGATGGACTAGCCTCCTAACTATTAAGACTTAAGAATGTGATAGCTGAACTATGATTGTAGGAGTGGCAAAGAAGAGTTTATGGTTTAATAATAATAACATAACCTATCTGGCTTCTTCGTCTTCGTATCAGTGGTATGACTGATCTTTTGTCAGACTTGGCAAGCCCAAAACTTTGCAACCTCTACGGCGTTATCAGTGGCGGCGCAGAGGTCGCTTAAGGTGCAGGTTTTGGGGCGTAGTTTGAGGGTCATACTCACAACCACACCCTGTCGCCGTTTTGTTGATGTAACCCCATTTTTCAAGCCAACCATGATGCAACCCATCTGGCAGAAAATAGCTTAGTAGGTACATAGTTAAAACAGAAAGATAACAACAATTCATGATTGTTGTTATCTTTTAGGCCCGCTACACTTTCTTTGTAAGTGTAAAGTGCATATTCAATAAAAAAATTAATTAACAAAAACAAAAAACCCGACTGCGTGTAAAAATAACAGAAAAGATATAAACAAGACTTATCAACACGCAGTCGGAGGCTACCTATGAACTATTATGTAATTCATGACCAAAAACATACGTAGCCTCCGACTGTTATTTTTACACGCAGTCGGGTTTTTTGTTTTTGTTAATTATTTTTTTTTTTTTTTTTTTTTTAGTTTTGTCATGTTTTTCATTTTTAACGTTGAATATTTTGTTATTTTTTAGCATTTTTCATTCCAAATTACATTTAAACATATAAGTTGTATATATTTTTGTAAAGCATTTATAAAACCCTTTATTTTGATACCCCACTCGATAGTTTTTGAAGGAAAAAAAAATATTTTGAAGAGGTAATATGGCGCCAAAAAGCAGCCATTTTAATTTTTTAAATTTTGATGTACCCAGTGTCACTCTCAGAATTAAGACGAATCTAACGACACCCCTCAATCTCAAATCCATCAAGCCGTTTAGGCCACAGAGCGTGCCAAAGAAATATACATACATACATACATACATACATGCATACATACATACATACATACACTCGAAAAACATAACCCTCCTTCTGGCGCAGTCGGGTAAAAAACAAACACATACACAGATATTTTTACCCCAGATACCTACTTTACTGTTAAAAGCTGTTTTGAACTTACAACCTTCCGCCTTCATGCCTCGAAGCAAAAAGCAACAGAGTTTTAAAAACAGGAAGCCAACACTTTAAAGAAGTTAAGTGGAAAGTTAGCGGTCTTGGTTTTATTTATGAACTGTTTAGTAGTAGCTACGGCTACTACACTGTGCTCCAACATTTTACTGTATTGAGAATAGGGGCTAATTAGAGTCATAGCTAAGCGCTTAAGACCTCAGGTTCAATCCAATGAAGACAAGCAACAAACGCATGTTACACATTCATGCTGCATCCCTAAAGCAGGTAATTTCTGCCTTTTTCTGTCTTGCTTCAGAAAAAGCACGCCAAGCGCGCCTCACGCACGAAACTTACCTATAGTAGTTGCGTTTACAGACGACGACAAAATGATTGTATAATCAGGGTCCGCGCCAGTATCCTCAAGTTATTTGCGGACAGATTTGACTGTCAGTACATGAACCATGCAGCATTAGTTCATGTACTGACTAATAAAAGATATTGATTGTAGTTATTTTATATTTGATCATTTTTTTTTAATTTAATTTATTTCCATGTCTGACTTTCTGACATGAATTATATTATTTTATTTTATTTTTATTTTATTAAAAGTGATTATTTTATTTATGAAACGATCAAATAATAATAATATGACCATTTATATCTTTGATTAAATTTTTTTTTTTTTTGCAATTTTCATATGCCTTTTTATTGATATCATTCATTTATATATTTTTTTTTTTTTTTTTTTAAATTTGTGTTGTGTTTCCTCGCAAATTTATTTTTATTTTATTTATTTATTTTATTCTCCCACAAGTTACATGCTTAATTATGTGTTAAACTAAGTTAATAAGAAGATGGGAGACAGGAGCCCATACTAAGTAAAACCTGTGCTACGGGTCTCCTGGTCTCCTTATCTCAGATGGCTGGAGCTGTATATGATCCTAATGTTGATTCAAATAAATAAATTTTAATTTATTTTTAATTTAGGTAATAATATAATTATCTACTCTTATACAAAAACAAATTTTCCAATCTCTGCTTTGGACTATGAATTCAAATAAAAAAATTAATTAACAAAAACAAAAAACCCGACTGCGTGTAAAAATAACAGAAAAGATATAAACAAGACTTATCAACACGCAGTCGGAGGCTACGTATGTTTTTGGTTATGAATTACATAATAGTTCCTATGTAGCCTCCGCCTGCGTGTTGATAAATCTTGTTTATATCTTTTCTGTTATTTTTACACGCAGTCGGGTTTTTTGTTTTTGTTAATTAATTTTTTTTATTTGAATTTTTTTAGTTTTGTCATCTTGTTTTATTTATCATACTATTAATGTTTTTTTTGAAAAGTCAAATTCATTTTTAACGTTGAATATTTTGTTGTTTTTTAGTATTTCTCATTCTAAATTACATTTAAACATATAAGTTGTATATATTTTTGAAAAGCATTTATAAAACCCTTTATTTTGATACCCCACTCAATAGATTTCGAGGGAATTTTTTTTTTTTTTAAGCCGTAATTCGGTGCCAAAAAGCGGCCATTTTAATTTTTATAATTTTGATATACCCAGTGTCACTCTCACAATTAAGACGAATCTAACGACACCTCATAAGTTAAAATCCATCAAGCCGTTTAGGCTGCAGGGCGTGCCAAAGAAATATACATACATACATACATACATAAATACATACATACACTCGAAAAACATTACCCTCCTTCTGGCACAGTCGGGTAAAAATAACTTGACACTCGTAGAATTTTGAGTACATGCCAAAACACCACCATCAAGAACGCCATCAAAACATCACGAATTCAACCCGTGTCGCAAAACCTATAAGAGAAACAATTTTCTTCATGATAAATTGAATATAATAATTTTATAGGCTCTTTAAACTCGGTGAGAACTGCTGTTAAAAGTAGGGCGAACACGTTTTATCGGAAAACGCAGAAGCGATGATAATGGTTGCTCATAAAGAACTGGCGAACGATAGATTTCGCAAGTTACCAACTTTTCGGGCACCTACAGCCATTAGAGGGGCACTAATGCGGTTGCCCTCTCAACTGCCCCAAGACCACATTGCCGATGTCATTACAATTTTGTAGCCGTATATACGATGTATAGTGGTTTTCTTGGGCGTCTAATGTATTTCGTTTTTAGATATAATTTGTTTGTAAAGTCACTTATTTTTTCCATATTGATTCAATATACGGGTGTTGCTCTACTAATTGGAAAATCGATGTCCTTTAAATCTATTATTACTAACGTTCTAGTTTTGTATCAATATGACAGTAATAACTGACATATTTTTATTGCATCAGAGAGCAAATTATAATGAGATGATGATGATATATTTAAAAGCCTTTCAAACAGAGCACAGTTCCCTGTCGGGTCCCATACACAGAATGACCAGTTTTACTTACAACATGGGTTAAAGACTCATTTCCAGTTGCATATAACTAGTATGTTATAAGTATTTAGGTACTTATATCGAATCTCAAAATGTCGACTACTACACTAATCCTTTATTTTATTAGCTCCAAACTACAGTCAGAATCATGTAGGAACCATAAAAACTTTAACTGACATAAAACCAAGATTTGCATTTCTAAGTCGTACAGAATACTACCAACAGAATGTTACAATCTCATCTGATCCATTCAAATTTCCGTTTTCTAGCAACGCAAAGAAGAACATCCGTCCGCTTTGATTCTGTGAACGTATTAGCATTGGATTTGAATAGAACAAACAAAGGGTTTGCTCGAGACAGTGTGCTTTCGTAGGCGATTGTAAAACCAGCGTATCGTAAAAATCCCAGTTCCCCTCACTACCCTCCAAAGGCTAAATACATATTCGTTAGCATTTTATTTTTATAACGGTACAATCTGGCACAAAAACTTGCTACATTTTTCCATTTTTTCAGCTTTATGGTCACAAATGAATGCTTAGAACTGCTCAAAAATTTGTCATCGCATTATGGGGCAAAGAAGGTGATTTATGATATAACAATCGCGTATCCTGCTGCAGCTTGACAAATAGCGATGATAAAAGTATAACAAGGGCTTTTTACCGCAAAATTACAATATTTTGAATAGGTACAAGTTGGAGCTACGAGGTGCAATTTTTTATTTTTATTTTTTTATTCTTAACGGTCTTGCGTTTGACCGCCACCTCACCTGATGTTAAGCGATGGTGCGGTCGACGATGATACACGCTTGCCCAGCAAAAACCTATTCACTCGAGTCTTGAAGACCACCAGATTATATTTCTCGGGAAACACTGACAAGGCAAGGCAAGGAACTTGTGTGAATAATAAAACTTTTTAACAAAAAATTGAACCGACGAAAACAGTAACTGAAAAGCGAAAAAATTACTAATTATGAGTCGGCGCCAAACGAACTATTAACAAGCAAAGTGCGTGCAAGTTGCAAGTGGCCGAGCGGAGAACGCATTTTTGGAAAGTAATGGTTTATCGTTGAAAATTTCACGTTGTATTTGATGTGACGTTGTTTTTATTATTTATTTAAACTAATTTAATGATCTTCGTTGATTGGTTGTTTGGCGCCGACTCATAATTAGTTATTTTTTCGCTTTTCAGTTACTGTTTTCGTCGGTTCAATTTTTTGTTAAAAAGTTTTATTTTTTTGTGGTTAAAATCTAACTCCAGGTCTCCATTATGTCGTAGTGACTAGAACTTTATTTTTTTGTGGTTAAAATCTAACTCCAGGTCTCCATTATGTCGTAGTGACTAGAACTATATTTATGTGTGTCAAGTTTCAACAGAATCAGTTAACAGGTAAGAATTCAGTGGGTGAACAAACACTCATCCCCTGTTACTACCCTTAGGGGTGGATTTTGATTTTGAAATTTAAATGGGACCAACTTCGAGATATACTCTATCCATTAAAAAAAGAATCATCAAAATCGGACCACTCTGCAAAAAGTTATGCGTGGTCATACTTAAAAAAAAATAAAAAAAATATACGCGTCGAATTGAGAACCTCCTCCTTTTTTTCGTCGGTTAAAAATGTATTTACTTATTATTTTTAAGTAAATATTATTTAAAAAACATAAACATAATCAGACATTACTGCCCCACTGCTGGGCACTGGCCTCTTCTCGGTATGAGAAGGTAAAAAAAAAAAAAAAAAAAAAAAAAAAAAAAAAAAAAAAAAAAATATTATAGGTTAATATTATTTGCTGGAGATTAATTAACCTGAATGTCATTGCGGACAAATTTTACCGTCCTTTATTGAACTCAATGTCCAATTTACATGTACAGTTGACTGCATGAGAGTGGTAACACTTGAATTTGAAAACTGCCCTTACTGCTTACGAAATCAAGGCGCTGTCAATGTCACAGTGTTACCACTGACGTGCAGTCGATCGTACTAACATTTATTAAGATTAACTGACAAATATTATGGATTGATGATTATCTGAAATAACATGATTATTATTACATTATATTATTATTAATGCAACAGCAGCAGTTATAAGAATCCTGCCTACAAGCTGTATTATGGATAATTGGACTATACTTAGATTTCATTAAATTCTGTCAATAATCGTGGGATCGGTCAGTGGTAACAGTTTGACATTGACAGCGCCTTGTCTTGTGGAAGAGTAAAACTGCAAACAGAGAAGAGATGTGTGCGAAGTAGTTTAAAATATTCCAGGATTGCGGTGCCTTTTGCGGTTTTAAGCTGAACAAACAATATCGTTCTTCAGACTAAGCCAACAACAAACTGGTGTGACATTAAACGGTAATACTTTGTCACCTCTGCATCACCCTAAGGTAGACTAGGAGAGAATTCCTAAGGCATTAAGTCCATCTCGTATGTGCAAATTGTTGCATAAAATTTAAATAAATAAAACTGGTAGGTACAGTCGATGACAGTGGTAACACTTGAATTAGATAATCGCCCTTACTGCTTACGAAATAAAGGCGCTGTCAATGTCAAACTGTTACCACTGACCGTACAAGAGACAGACCTTTGCCCAACATTGGTGCACAGTAGCCATAAGGCTACGGGTAGCTCGTGAAATTCAAAATTTCTTGCGTTTTTTTGCTAATTGTAGCTCTATTTCGCGTTGTATATCAATCAAAATATGATTTGCGGTAGTAATAACAATATATCTACTAAATAATATTCATAAAAAATATAAACCTAGTTCTATTAGCTCTACAAGCACGAAAATCAATAATTTGATCGTAAATAAATATTATACAGCTTATAGAGCTAGGTTAATATTTTTTATGAGGATTATTCGGTAGGTATATTGTTATTACTGCCGCGAAACATATTTCGACCTATATACATTGCGAAATAGAGCTACAATTTACAAAAAAAACGAATGTGCTTTAGACCACACGACTCCTTAGCCAAGTTGACAATCTACACAATCGTCAATCGTCAACGCTAATAGAAAACGATCAAAATGTATGGGAATGACATATCTCAACGAAAAAATCATTCGTTCAGATATGTCATTCCCATACATTTTGATTGTTTTCTATTAGCGTTCACCATTGTAGATTGTCAACTTGGCTAGGGGGGGCTGAAGTAAAACTTCATTAACTTATATCTCCCTCAATACTATTTCAATAAGAACAAAGGAATGGCGACGCGGCGCGCGTCTACTCTGCCGGCGCTGAGTCGCGTGGCTGGCCGTCGCGCGCGCCTCGTTCCCCGCGTCCCGCACTACCCCCTCCGTTCGCCACACTTTTCGTAACGCGATCACCAGCTTACCCCAAGTCAAGCGTGCCTAAAGAAGTTACTTCAAAAATACAAGAAATTTTGAATTTCGCAGGCTTCTCTGTAGCATTCACCTTATCGTAGGTACTTTCTTACCGATACTTTCCTCAACATGATATAAATTTATTTGTGTATTACCACAAACACACTGTATTCTTTAAAGCAATCTTATAATCAAAAACAAATATCCACAAATCTTGTGGTGGTATCGTGTAGTATTGCCATGTAGTATTGCCGTGTACGAGCGGATCTGCCTCCCATATTGATAAATCCTCACAATCGGTTCGGCTTTGCGAATTGCACGCCGCCACCGCCGCCGCGCCGCCGAGCAACTTGTGCCTTGTATTACATTCTCTTTCGTACCTTCTATTGCCAATGTTGTGAAAGCAAATGTTAGGATTTGCTTGCTTTGCATAAGTCTTTGAGTCTTTGGAAGTAGTCGTTTTCATACCAACAGTTTTTAAATGCAACATGATGAACATTCAGCCATCTTTTTGGCCACTACAGTCTGAGAAAAATGTAGTACTATCTTCATCTAGACAACTGCAACTAAAGGCTGACCTTTTAAAAGTGCCTGTAATTAAGTTTATTTGAAATAAAAAAATGAAAAAAAATTAACATCACGGTAAAATGTTATGATTTATTATGAGGGGAGGTACGGTATAGATGTCATGCTGTCTTCCATATATCTGATTTAATCCCTGTCGCGACAAGCGTAGTTCGGTTCCCAGGTTAGAAGCAATGTTTTTCGTAGCAAACATTTATAGTGATTACGTCATAATATACTCGTAGAACTTAGTACGTCATCGATAGAATGCCACTCTCTACGCCACCATGTATGCGTTAACTTTAACATCACTTTAGCTCTATACAACACTGCCAGGTAAAATAGAAATAACAGTGTTGTCAATCGACCTCTGTTAAACACGTTTTCTTGGATACCATTTAGTGCAGGAAACAAAAATTCGGCATTCTTTTAGGAAAAATTCACCATTTTACGCATATCACCTGAAAAATAAAGAGAATATGTCGGACGGTTTGGTTTACTTTGTTTTTTTTTTCTTGTATTCAAACAAATCAATAAAAAGTATATAAGTATTATATCCATTGTCTAGTACCAAATCAATCCATTGTCTAGGTTAAGCTGCACTTGCCGCGGTCAGTCTGTGGATGGGTGACCGTTTCGTTACACATCGAGACCCCTCCGTGCCTCGGAGAGCACGTTAAGCTGTCGGTCCCGGTTGTCATACGAATATCTATGGCAGTCGTTACGGGTAGTCAGAAGCCTGAAAGTCTGACAACTGGTCTAACCTCCGAATGTCAGTATTACCCAGTAACTGGGTTGCGGGGGTCTGATGGCAGTCGCTCCGTGTAAAATACTGATGTTCAGCCGCATCTGGCTAGACTGGAAGCCGACCCCAATATAATTGGGAAAAGGCTCGGAGGATAATGATGATCCATTGTCTAGTACCCATAGTATAAACTTTGCTTAGTTTGAGACTAGATGGTGCTATGTAAAAATGTCCCAAAAGTATGAATGAATTTTGTTGTTTGCAATACATTTCGAATTTCAGTTGTCTAAAATATTTCATGTTGATATGTCCAAATCAAATGCACAACGCATTTGATTTGGTTAATCCATAAATTTAGATGAAGCCGATATATTTCTTTAAATTCAGGAAAGCAATCAACAAAAAAAACTAAGATTGTTTTCTTTGGTTGGGATCACAACACAACAACATCAAACAAAGTCAAATCTTCCTCAAAGTAAATAAAAATAGAATTACCGGACAAATGTATCTAAGGAAAGCAATCCTTGGCTGAGGCTCTTTACGTGATTATACCTCTGGTGACGGTTCCATAGTTCGGGAGTCAATGGGGAGCTTAACAAAAGTATCACGTCCTAACGAAACGGGCATTCGGTCACACGCTCTCTCACCTTCCAAGTGCCTCTGGGGATCACCGACGATCTGCTGCAGACGCTTAGTATTAAAAGTTATTTTTCTGTTTTGTAGGCAGGTGAATTATAGTGATAAATTCATAATTACGTTATGATCTACTACAGGGTCCGGTACCGGTTCACAATACTTAAGTTATTGTCAACCGGTACCGGAACCTGAGTCGGAATAAGTGAATCAATTCACTTTCCATAATAAAGATTACCAACCAGTAATAAGAGACAATTTATTTAAATAAGTTTTAAACACAGATTTAAAGAGGGTGCATTTAAAGAGCCTCCACGAGTGACGATATTTAATTGATCGTCCGGCGCACCTGGGCAGTCAGCCTCGCTACCAACCTGCTGACTGGCTAATCTTTTCCCCATGGCATGAGCTGATGTCATTATGTAGCTCATGTCAACACGACTTCCTTGTTGGTCTGGTGGTTGCAAGCGCGACTGCTGAGCGTGAGGTCCTGGGTTCGGTTCCCGGGTCGGGCAAAGTGTTATTGGATTTTTTCATTAGGAAATTCTCGGCAGCAGCCCGGAGTCTGGATTTGTGCCCGGTCAATGGCAATAGGCTCGCCCCCTATTACATGGGACTATAACATAACTGGCGAAATGTGGGTGTACTATTACACCTCTGCCTACCCCTTCGGGGAAATACAGGCGTGATGTTATGTTATGTTATGTCAACACGATAGAAGATGAACACAGATTTGTGGTTTTAAATCTCAATTGTAATCAAAATTGACATCATTATTAGTAAATCACACAATTTCGTTATAATAGAATTCGCTCAATAATAGGTGTGTACAAGTTATATGGCTGAATGGCAAGACTTGGACAGTTTACACACATTAAGAGGCTTTGTCTTCGCAGAATGGAGTACGTGAGTCCAATGTCTCACTCCAGCAGGCAGCGTCTCAAGTTTTGTACTCCTAAGTTATTGGCCTAACTGATAAGTACGTATCTATTGGTTATAAGTTACCGTTTATAACATTAATAATGAAGCCTCCAACTCAGGTGTATGTAACTGGATGGGGAGGGTATAATCTTACAAAATTACCATGTCTCCTACCGGTTGGCCGAAACTTAGGATGATTTATTGATTGATGTCAATCGATCCCCATCAAGACATTACAGATGTTACCCAAAACAAAACATGTAGGTGACACGTAGAGCTTAATTTTCTATCCTAAAGATAGGGAGAGACGCTACAGTAGCTGCATTTATAACTTCTGACGACCTGAGCGGTAAAGTTGTACAAAGGCAGCAATTGACGATGTTTATTCCATAACAAAGTCTTTGGTTTATTATTTTATCTACACTCGTATCGTAAAATTCGAATTATGAACTCGAAAGTAATGTCATAATGACATACTTTACGCACATGCACCTGTTATGAATTTAAAAAGTTTCATTACGATACAGTTTGCTGAACAAAACAATGCGGTAATTTAATTTTTTTTCCATAACCGCACACTTCAGCCTAACTAAGGAGTTTTTAATGCCACTTCGACCTAACCAAGGAGTTTTCAAACCTTTTTTTTAGCAGTCGTACAGTTTGGCACCAATGAGTACACAAAATTCAGGGTGGCGCCACTTGTCATACATTGAAAAATTTTATCGTTTAAAATCGCGTTTTTGGCAGAACTTTTGATTGTCATATTGCTTTTAATTATATTTAAGTGTTTACAGGCATATTTTTTGTATGATAAAACAGAGATTGACGGAATCCTGACAAGGATAGAAAATTAGTTCCGATTATAATGTTGTCGCCAGACTATATTTTATTATCTGTGTAGGCGCGCACCAGCGCGCGTGCGCGGCCGCGCGCCTGCCCTACTGGATTTGGACATCGTTACTTGTAAATTTATTGTTATTGTTTACGTTATTATTATGGTTTTGTATGTCGAAAGTTTTATTCTGGGCAAAAATATCTGACTACAGCAGTGATACTGAACTGAGGAGAATATGACCCCGCCTGAATTTCTGGATGCAGCAACGTAAATGACGAACAATCTTTTACCAGAGAAATCAAGAAAAACAACGACAATGTTACTAAGATTTTGACTTTGGTATTTTATTTAAAATTGTATGAGTGTAGATAAAATATTGTATGAAACTGACATAATTAGGTATTAAAACACTCGTGTGATACTATTAAAAACCTCGCCTACGGCTCGGTTTTTAAACTCACACTCGTGTTTTAATAACCCCTATTATGCAACAGTTTCATAAACTACTATTATGACGCTAATTTAAATCTCTCCTAATCTGTCGCTATTGTAGATCTGTTGGTTACAGGGAAGCACTTATCACCACCGTGTTGTATCTAGAT
Organism: Asteroscopus sphinx; assembly: GCA_949699075.1. Taxonomy (NCBI): domain Eukaryota; kingdom Metazoa; phylum Arthropoda; class Insecta; order Lepidoptera; family Noctuidae; genus Asteroscopus; species Asteroscopus sphinx. The sequence goes on from OX453007.1 coordinate 15,176,507, forward strand.
GTGTTAAAATGTTGTCATTTAGAGGCTAAACCTGTACCGCCATTTTGCGTGCCCGTCACCTATTTTTTCTAATTTCTAAAACGAATTGAAAAATAATAATAAATAAAAATACGAAAACGCCATACTTTTTATGCTCCATACACAGACATTAAAAAATATAGACGAAGCGCTGGTTGCACACGAAGGAGTACGGTTTTTTTTAGCTTCACTATGATTGTTCGCAGCACTTCGTCTATATTTTTACTATACCTGTGGCTCCATATGTAAAAAAACATTACACTTCGATAAATAGACAGCAAACGGCCTATCCCTTCAATTATTTGTTGGTAATGTATATACTTATTTACCCTATACTTAACTTCGCAATGAAAATTCCACGGGTTATTATTGAAACATTGCATAAAAAAAAAATTGCAATAATTATCTATCTACCATTGCATTCAATTGTGAGGTTATGTTTTGAAAAATAAAAAAAGAGAATCTGCAACTGAGTTTATAAGGAAATGAACATAAAGTAATCTCCTCAAGTGATAATTTTCACCTATTAGGCACTCTCTTAGCGCTCAAAGACTTGGATAGCGATATTGTAGCTCTACTATAGCACTCTTATGACTTTTGATCCATTCTGAAACTCTATTTTATCGCTATTGTAGAACGTAAGGCAATAAGTTGTGCCCATTTCGGGGGTATAGTAGGATGCTCCTACTAAGTCTTAGGACTTTTATAACCTCAAGATTTGGTTAGCTTTTCTGTGCATCTCTTGTAACTCTAATTTAACGTCTAAATATTAGTTGGCTAGGACTTTCACAATTTTGGCCCCAATTGTAAACACTCTAAACCAATTATTTTCTTCCTTGTTTTTTGTCGGGTTTTAATCCACACGGATATGCCAACCCCATAAAACCTATTTCAAAACTTCGCGAGGGACACCTAAGCTAGATTAAAACACGATCTAGTAATGCAGTTTTAAGCATATAACAACATTAACCGTATAATAACATTATAACATTTAACAAAATCAGTGTCCCGTAAGTTTTTAAACCGCTCTTACTCGTAGAATATGTGATAATTAACGTTAGTATGGCCGAAGCAATCTGTCAAAATATGCCCTCTGAGATTACCGGCATAGCTCGGCCTCGGATAGAGGAGAGCCGTCGGCCGACCGCGCTGTCACTCGGGGTATCAAATTTACATTGCACGCATATTTGTGGCGTCTGCAGTAAACCCACTTCGTGAGCAATGTCCGACATCTCAGGACTTGCGTCGGATGTATTCATAGTTGAGCATAATATTGTAATTTTGGTATATTGTTGTTGATTAGTTTACTTGGGTTTTTGTTGAGATGTAACGTGATTTTGTATTGCGAATAAATGTCATACAAATACCTATGACGATAAATTCCAGAAACAGCAACTATCCTACTCGTACTAATATTATTAATGCAAAAGTATAGTTGTTTGCTTGATTAAATTGTTTGTTTGTTCTTCAATCACGCTGAAACTGTTGAACAGATTTGGAAGAAATTTGGCACACAGATAGACCATAACCCGGATATAGGCTACTTTTTATCCTGGGAAAATAAATAGTTCCCGAGGGATGTACGATAACGTATTTCTTTGATAAGCTGAATTACAAGCGAGCGAAGCCGCGGGAATAGCCTAGTAAAGTATGTATTATAAGTACGTATTTACAAAAAAAATAAGGATATAAGTATTATAGCCTTTGTCTAGTACCCATAGCACAAGCTCTGCTTAGTTTGGGACTAGATGGTGCTGTGTAAAATGTCCCAAAAATATTTAAAGAAAAAAAAAAAGGAATATTTTATACGTTACATTATTATCATTGATATCCTATTTTACCGTAACATCCTCACAATAAAATTCATCAGAAATTCTTATCGTCCGTCTACCCTGACGTTTTCTTGATCCGGAGCCTTAAGCTTTTCCGCTCCAGTCCACCTTTTTACATCGGTGTGAAAGACAGATTTGACATTGACCTCACATTTATCAGAAGGAAAACTCTCGTGAGATATTCATGAAAGTTTTCCACGACCTTCTCCGTAACCTTGCCAAATCAAAATACAGTTTACGTGACTTAATTACTTAATTAACCTATGTTTATTCAATTAGTTGTTTCAATATGTACACAACAATATGTAATAACATACTTATATAACAAACACGTGCTTACACACGAGACTCACAAGGGAAGGCAAATGTTAATGGAGATGCTGATTTGCATAAACACATTTGCTGCGATTTTGACACCCTCACTATGGCTGACATTTGAAATCTTGACATGAATATTGCTCGGAATTCCCGACGAATTACCATTACGTCTTGACATATAACGACTGCCTTGTTCTTACCGTTTAAACATTAATAAGTTGGATCTCGTTTGTGAATTCACTCCTTGCTCGCGAGAAACACTCTAGACGGTTGATATTTCATATGTATCTTTAGGTGTGCCCATTAAAATTATAAAAATATTACTGGCAAAATTGTATTCATTTCTCTGTCTATGTTTATTTAATTAATAAACAGACATATTAAATAAGTATTTCAAGCTTAAATTACTGACACTATATTCATAACCTAAAAAACAAGTCATCAATTCAAATAAAGCGCCTACACTAAATTCAAACTAAGAATTCGTCACGGTGTCTAATTAAACAGTAAATAAATAACAAATTACAAGCACCTACAAACGAAAGTAATATTCCGCTGGGCGACTTCATTAGAAAAGTTTGTTACCCTCAAAGCCTAAGTCCCCACCGGTATTAATAAAGTTTTGTTACCAAGTCGTCCGGTGGAAAAGAAACGTGTTAATTATCTGTTCCGAGTGCGGGCCTGGCCATCTGTCACGTGGTCGCAACCCTACGGGACTAGAGGTGTGCTGTGTTATTGGAAGTTTGAATCTGAGGTGATCTTGTTATTATGTTTACCGTTATTTGTTTCTATATTTAGTAATAGCGACCGTAGTTGTGGTATTATTTTTTTTTTCATTGCCGTGTTTACACATGGACACAGATAATATAATACTATAGTACATGGATAAGTTATTAGATATCTTGTAATTGTTTTGGTAAGCTTATAATATATATTTACTATCTAAAGGAGAAACAGTAAGATGATATACGCAATCAGGGGTATTTTTATTTTCAGTGGTATTGTGAATATTTTTGTTCATATTTCAATTATTTTTTCTTATATTTAAGATGGTCATAAGTGGAATAATAATTATACGCATGGTGAAACATAATGAGTAGGTACAGTCGACTGCACGTCAGTGGTAACAATATGACATTGACAACGCCTTTATTTCGTAAGCAGCAAGGGCGGTTTTCTAATTCAAGTGTTACCACTGTTATGCAGTCGACTGTACTTGTGTTCACTTTATGTTAATCAACTATTGATTTCCAATATAGATGGTCATATTTACCTAGCTTCTTTTTTTTTTTGCCGTGGGGATATCCTCATGGACGCACTCCGCCCGGGGTAGGCGGAGCCAGTGTCGGACTCTTACCGACTAAAACCACCACGATGTTCCTTCAACTACCTTAGCCGGGGGCGTGGGTACCCGTGAATATTCACACAACCACCCCCGACAGGTCCCGGCCCGCCACAAGCAGGCGAGCCCCTTCTACCCGTGCGGCCTAACGACGTCGGCCGCACCCTCCTTGGTGGCGCACACGGAACACTGCACGCCACTTCACCTCATTTACCAGCTGCGCCAACTACGCCGGCTGTGCCAGCTACGCCGGCTGTGCCAGCTACGCCAGCTGCTGGTCGGGCAGCAGACTACCCCGAGTCTGCTGCTCGCAAGCCCTACCTCCCGTAATTTTTTATAGAGGTTATTTTCCTCGCGGTCCGGGCGTTAAAGCCAAGACCCTCGGTCCCAAGAGGCGCGAGAACACTACTCAGCGGGCACTCCTGGGGTTACGAGCTCGACGAGGGCAGGGAAAGACAGCCCCCCCCCGCTGCCTGCCCAGTGGCAGGGTGAGTGCACACTGGGCCCGCCCCTGCTCCTCCACTGGCCCAGAACGGGCCCCTCCCTCAACAGAATATTCGCCACAGGCAATAAAATCCCCCGAAGGTTAATCCCTCGAAAGGATTCTATTGCCCGTGCCCAGGATGCACCGGCCAAACAACTGCCGTTCCCTCCAGACGTGTCCAGAAGGACAAGCAGCCGCTGACGGCTGCTTGTCCTTCTGGCCAGCACCCCATATTTACCTAGCTGCCAAAAACTGTCTAATTAAAACCGAATCTGGCTGAACTTCAATGTCAGTTATTTACATGAAATTTAACACGTTATAATTTAACTGATCGTCACGGAATGTACATACCGTTGAATATTTAAGTAATAGGGGGTGTTAAATGACAACAGTACGGTAACGCAGGTGATAAATTTCATTGTTAATGCCTGCGAGCCAAAAATGAAGCAATTTGTTTCCGAAATAAGAGGAGATGAAAAACATTATTCAGCTGAAAGTTTATTAAGTTAGTAAGGCAAGTCACCTGGTATGAAGCGACGTCTATGTCCTGCTTTTTAAAGGAATTGAGGCAAGCTTTAAGCAGAGACAACCCTATTTTTAAGGAATACACACACACCTGTGGTAACAGCAGAATTACTTGTAGAACTGAAATCAAGGTTTTATAGAATACACATACATGCCTTACTTAATATAGGTACCTTCATAAAACTTGCATTCTAACTTTTAAAAAAAATGTCTATGAGTAAATCGTAAATCTTTTTTCAAAACTTATAGTATTGTGGAAAGAAAAAATTGCTCACGAGCAGGATTCGAACCTGCGACTCCTGGCTCAGTACGCCAGTGCTTTAGCCACTAATCTACCGTGAACACTTATAAAAAAATGCTATGTAATAATAATTATAGTATTATATTATCGCTGCTGTTGATGAAACTTATAGTGCGTATCATCGTAAAAGTAAAAGAACTATATCCTGCAAATGTCTAGTCATATAAATATTTATTTCAAAGTTAATATTTATTAGAAAAGTGCGCAAGCAAGTACGAACATTAAACTGATATTTCATTAATTTCACCTTCTAAAGTAGAAACTATGACCTTATTATTATACTTTATTGTACACACATATAAACATTAATATTACAATAGGAAAGCTTATGTACATCGGCGAGCTTAACTCAAAAATGAGTTAAGCTCGCCGTTTACCTTCAATATTTTCCATGAAAATCTATGGACAGCAGGCAGGTAGCGTAGCATCGCTCCGCTGAGACAAATGCCTGCCGGTGTGGCATTGCAAACAACGGGAAATTACGCTCCTGTCGTTGCTATTACAACAGACGTCAAACGAATTGATTTTATACAGTCAACTGAACCCGTGGACCATTTGTAGACAGTTTAAGTTTTGATATTTATTGTTTTCTCTTAGCTCTGCACGAAATAGGTAATAATATGATTTGTGCGAAATTTAATAAAGTGTATTGATGCTGCTGTAATGAAATGGGTGCCGATTGATCGTTTAGAAGGATTGGGTTTGCCAATAGATTTGGTGAAACCGTCATTTTTTTTGCAAGTATAAATGCAGTTGCTGTTCCCGGAATGCCTCTGATGATCATAGTAAAAGTCTTGGTTTTTTTATATATATTTTAACTATATTATTTTATTCAACAATGTATCATAACATAATCATCAAATGATTAATAATATTTATAAACTTACACATTAACTTAATAATAAAATAGCCTAAAATAAATAAACAAAATAAAACTAATTACTACATGTCAGTCAAGTCTTAGATTAATATTATCATCAGTAAAAAACTAAATACGATGCCGCTGCTTACCTTCTTGAAGTTTCCCGTAATCAACTTCAACTCCTCCGACACTCCATCATCGGACGAACAGACGCACAGCAATGTGCCTGCATCCTATAGTTGATATTCCACCCTTACGCACGAAGCGATTTACTAATACTTTCATTATGTGCATATACCGCCAAGGAGTGGAACTCTCATGTTTCTCGATAATAGGTTTAATCTAGTGGTCTTCAAAGTACGAGTTAATAGGTTATTGCTGGGCAAGCGTGGTGGCAACGGTGGTGCATCGCTTAACATCAGGTGAGGTGGCGGTCAAACGCAAGCCAATTCAGGATAAAAAAACCTAGGACAGGACAAGTGAAATGGCGTATTCTTTTATGATGAAACTATACAACATCGAGCAAACATCGATGTTCGCTGTAGTAGATGAGCTCATGAGTGAGACTGTGAATCGGCAAAAATAGCGTGAGACGCCTTCAGGCTAGGTAGAGTGACGATCTTCAAACGGTTGCTGGTAGAAGCTGGATGAGAGTGGCCGAGGATAAAATCAATGGCGTGCTATTGGAGCGGCGTATGTCCAGCAGTGGTGCCTAATTAATATTATGTTAACTACAAAATTTATTAGGCGTTCATCACGAAGAAATAGGATCCTTTCAGAAACAACAAAGTATACACAAAAAGCTTCACAATACATATACATAGTACTCCACTTGTACGAATAATAAGAATTAGCCTGCGAAACCTGTAATTTTTTGTACCAACCTTGCAGAGCGAAAGAAATTGTTGTAATTTAGTTAAGCGTAACGGTGGCTCAGGTGAGCTGAACATTTCGGCCAGCCGGTGCACTGATGACTGTAATCAAAGAAAACACGCTAATTAAGTTTGCTACCCCGAAATATTTCTTACGGCGCCCCTGCGCAATACCTTTGCCTTTTTACGACATGAAAACTGGATTGGTGAAGTCGATGGGTGTGATTTAGAGTGGTATAAAGTATTAGCTTTTAAAGTACCTAAATAATTGATTTTATTTACATTATTTCAAAGTTTTGTCTAATTTTTTTCATTTATTTTTGTAATAGAGGTTGTTTTACGTACCTATTTATGTCTTCTTAAGACTTTAAAAAGGTTTAGCTTACAGACGCATTGTGGGATTCATCAATGATTTCCACTTTCCACACATTTGAAGATCCACCATTTGGAACCGTGTACCTAGAGCCCAACGTTTCACAAGGTCCTGTAATTAAGTCTACATGAAATAAAAAACAATTTTAATTTGATTTGATCTTTTACATAAAATAATAAGCCCATTACTGTCCCACTGCTGGGCACGGGCCTATTTTCAATATGAGAGGTTCTAACCCTTCTGTGTTAGTCCACCACACTGGCCTAGTACGGATTGGCGAACTAAACAAGAACACACACTAATCATACCATTGAGAACTGTAGGGAGCACTCTCAGGTGTGCAGATTTTCTCAAGATGATGTTTAACTGCACCATTAAAACAAATGGTAAGTAATCAATAATCAAATTCTGACCCTGAAAAAAACATTGATATAGCCTAGAACGATTGCCTTTCATGCAGGAGGGTCTGAGTTCAAACCCGGCCTACACCTCTACTTTATCCATAATTTTTAGGGTTCCGTACCCGAAGGGTTCCAAACGGGACCCTATTACTCTCGCTACGCTGTCCGTCCGTCCGTCCGTCCGTCCATCCGTCCGTCCATCCGTCCGTCTGTCTGTCACAGGGCTGTATCTTTGTAACGGTAATAGATACCCAATTGAAATTTTCACAGAATATGTGTTGCTATGAGGTGTATCACGACAAATACTAAAAACAACAAAAAAGTCTAAAACCAAAGGGGGTCCCCATACAAGAAACCTCAAAAAACATGCATTTTTTTCAACGTTTTTGTTCCTGTTCTATCTTCAAAACGGTAATACATAATAGCGTCAAACTTGGTTTGATTATAGTGCATACTATGTAGTTTTGCAACAAATACTAAAAACAGGACAAACATAGACATATATGGTGGTACCTACGGAAGAAAGAGATGCAAAAATTCACATTTTGCGTACGTTCGTTGATGTCTTTTGATAAACTCTCGTAAATTAAATCAGTTTCTATGGGGTATTAGATCGACGGGTTGTACGGAACCCTTACTGCGTGAGTCTGACTCACACTTGGCTGGTTTTTTTATAGTATAGGATGCCGAAACAGACTAAAGGCCTACCTGGTGTTAAGCGGTCATCTTTGCCCATAAAAACGCAATACCTTCTAGGGTGTTGCCTAAATGGTACCGCAAATCGGGTCGCCAAACTGAGACATGAAGATGTAGAGTCTCATGTGATTGTAATTTCACCGGCACAGCAATGCAAGCCTCACTGTTTGGCGGTAGAAGAGGTACGGTCATACGGTGGTAGTACTTCCCCGGATGAGCCTATATTTTATGTCGCTAAATAAGACCATTGCACTATTGGGTCAAACTATCAAATCAATTTCTTTACTTTCATGACAAACATAAACCTTCCTTATGCGTAAACTATTACCCCCTTACCTTAGAGCAAATGCTCTAAGCCCCTTACAAATAAAAGTGGTAGATATAAGCTGTGAATGGTTATTTATTGTTTTGTTTCTTTCGTTCTTATTTCGTTTCACATTAGAACGAAAGGAACAAAACAGTATTTGTAAGGTTGGCTTTTATAAAAAAATTAATATGTTCCAGAACATTCAGGCTTTAAAACGTTATGCACCAATATATTGAGATGCGGGCGGCTCTCCCGGTCTACGGCGGTGTTTGCTCTCAAATCAGTCGTTTAAATAAAACTGTTTCTTTTTTCTCTCGCCTCTGCCAATTCAATTCCCGTAGCACCTGAAAGGACGGTCTACGTTTACATTACATTAGAGTGATTTTAAATAATTGTCTTTAAATAGATTTAGCATTAAGATTTTTAAATAACTTTTCGAATTCTGTATTTCTATTGCTGGAATAGACCTCACTCGCCGCTATGATTATGAGGATTATGCTACAACTAGATTTTGCCTGTGGCTTCGCCCGATAATTCGGCTTATCACAGGAAAAGTTATTGCGCATCCTTCGAGAACTTAGATATTCTTTTTTTCTTCCTTTTAGAGGAATTAAAACATAATAATGATTTATAATTTTATAACATTAAGAAAAAAAAACATGCTGTACTTTTGTAAGGAATTTGCTATTGAGAAGTAATATAAATTAGTTGAGGGTATTTGGGGATATTGCATAGGGCGAGCGAGTGCGATGCGTCGTGTTCACCCACCCACATCTTGGTATAATGAATGTCGACGGACCAAGCGGTGTATGGAAAAACCTAAACTGGTTTATGTTCTACACTGTATCTGCCAAATGTATGTATTGTTTTTGTGGAAAATAAATAAATAACTGTTTAACCTGAGTTATGGTCTATGTACCAAACTTCATCAAAATCCGTTTAGCCGTTTCAGCTTAATTGAGCAACAAACATCAAAACATGTTCACTTTTCACATTTATAATATTACAAGATTAGTATTTCTACTACCTTATAATGGTGATCATAACAGTTTCTACCTGATAAGGTCGAAGATGATAACAGTCGGTTTTATTAGCATAATTCTCTGCTTACGCTCTCGCGCCTTGATCGAGAGAATAGGTGGCACGGGTGTTAAGTGATCCATAAAGCACAGAGTTTGGGAATTGGGAACAGCCTTAACAAAACCGAATAATTTTATTACGTTAATAAGCCACCAAGACGGTGTTTTCTTACGCAAAAAAAAAAACACGGCGTGAAAATACGGTAATCCCCAAATACCAAAATAATCACACAAAAACCTTAGCACATATTTTATCCACGTTACAAGCAAAGAATTCTCTCCCGTCTCCTATTCGCATTTTTCGTAAAAGTAATCGTGTCAATCCGTTGTAATCCGTGAAAGATGGCTCGAGATTATTAAGGCTTCATTTGCAAACTCTCGTACAGAAGATTAACTTGTACGAAATCTTCGCACTTAATACTTGTTCATGTTGGCATGACATGGATTTTATCGCTAATATTAATACGTGAATGGATTTTAAATATATTGCACGTGCTTCTCTCCGTCTTTGTAGACTATGAATAATGTTAATATTTTTTCTTTACAGAGAAATACGTAATGTTAATGTTTGGTTAAAGCCCAACAGCGTATATTTACTAGAAAAAGGTAATTAAATGCACAGACCAATTTTTTTTACTAAACTTTCACCAAAAAATAACCCTCAAAATTACTTTTTTGTTAAATTAAAAAAGTAAGGCAATAAACAAACACGAAAACTCCACAATAAACAAGAACACAGAAAATAATTCCGATACAACATAGAACATAAATTAGAGCGTATCTATATGATCAGCTTGTATGGGTGTGTAGCGTGCACATGATTGCATGTTGACGGGCTTCGAAAGAGCTTGATATCAAAGCACAGCGCTACGAACGAACGGTTTTAAAAACCCGCCCCGTCCCTTTACCATATCCACGGAAATAGGCAGCCAGATACAGAGTTTGCTATAAATTCTCTTTGTGCAAATAGAGTAAAGTACCGGATACTGATGTTCACTCTTGTTCACAAACTAAACTTATTTTAAACTATCGCTCTCTTTTACTAATAGTAGAAACAATTAAGGGATGGCAACAATTTTAGTGCTCTCATATCACTCAAATTTAAAATGTCCATACAAGTTTGTATGTTCAGAAGTGGACTGCGATAGACTGAGTTTTTTTTTTTATAGTGTAGGATGGCGAAACGAGCTAAAGGCCCACCTGATGTTTGTTTCCACCTTTGCCCATAACAACTTCAATACCACCTAGACTGTTACCTAAATGGTACCACAAGTTGGTTCGCCAAACTGAGACAGGAAGATGGAAAGAAGTGACAACTAAAATACAAAGATGTGTAAGACGTGAACTAATTTGACAGCACTAAAATTTTTTGCCATCCCTTTCTTGTATCTACTATTAGTAAAAGAGAGCGATAGTTTCAAATAGTTTCATTTGAGAACAAGAGAATCAATACCAGTGGTGTTGACTGCTAAAGCTGTAGACTTAACCCTTTTACTCTTAACAAGAATATGACAAAACGCTCGATAAGGGTGGTATGCCACTGGTCAAATTTCTTTGTCCAATCCACTTTATTTTATGATCAGTATTTTTTTACATACAACATTTGATGAAAATGATCCAATTTATTTGATCACAGTCACATTGGACAAAGAAATTTGACGAGTGGCATACCCTAAGTTGCTAATCTGTCTATATTGTTAATTTGATAAGATTAATGAATATCCTATCTAGATAGTTTCCATATTTTTTTTACTGTCACTGGTCAGATAAACCAAAGACCAACACATAAATAAAAGGTATGTTGATAATAAAGACGACTTTAGTATTACTCTCCAGTCACCTCTTATGAGGCCCATGGGAAATTAAAGGGTAGTTTGTTCGTAACGAATACCACATAATGATAAAAAGTAAATGTAGGTACCTATTATCCTGTACTTCGCTGGACAGTGATTGCATGTTGCATTATTTTTATTCTATTTTATTATTCATGTTTTTATGCCGCATATTTTATTTTATGCTTCCTTTATTCTTGTCCTATTTATTTTTTATATTTTTTATTTACTTTATTCTTAATAGATTTATTTATTTAAACACGGTTTTTTTACCCTAGACCAATATATATCATGTACTTTTGATTATCTATGAAATATAGTTCCTTCGTCTGTGTGTCACTGCAGCGATGCCAACTGAAAACCAGCGCTGGGTGTTCCACGCCCAGCATATGCTGGTGTTGGTGACCATTTTGGCATGGGCTGGGCATGGCCGACAGCAACTTCATGTTTACTTATGTGTACTATTAGGTATTCTTTACTTATGTCTAATTTTGGTCAATTTATTGTTGTTATTGTTGTGCTGACACTGTCCTGAGCCAAATAAAAGTTCTTCTTTCTTTCTTTCCTTTTTCACGCAATCATCAAAGCATTCAAGAAACCATCACTCTGTTTATATTTAACATAACAACATAACATAACATAACATCACGCCTGTATTCCCGAAGGAGTAGGCAGAGGTGTATAGTACACCCACATTTCGCCAGTTGTGCTATAGTCCCACGTAATAGGGGGCGAGCCTATTGCCATTAACCGGGCACAAATCCAGACTCCGGGCTGCTACTGAGAATTTCCTAAAGAAAAAACCCAATATCACTTTGCCCGACCCGGGAATCGAACCCAGGACCCCACGATCAGCAGTCGCGCTTGAGACCACTAGACCAATGAGGCAGTATATTTAACGACAACAATAAATACGAGGAAATGAACCAACATTGTGAAAATAAACGATTTGAAAGCCCCCACACAAGTTGCGAAAATTGCCAAATAAAAAAATCCTATCAATCCCGGAACTAATTGCGTCTTGATAATCATGATAAAGCAACAAAATAGCAATTTGCCCCACCATAAAAATAATTGAGTTCAAACTGCGTTCAGGCAATAAAAAGCGTGAAAGCAGGCCCAATAACCTTTAGCAGGGGAATCGTGGGAAAACAGGCAGCTGGCAAATAGTGAGGAGTAGAGAGGAGGGCTATTAGGTGCTCACACCACGTGAGGCAATGTAACGACCTGCGCCGTTTCGGATGCTCCATTACTAGGATTTAAAAAAAGAATGATTGCTAGTCTCTAGTTTCTCTTTTCATGGGAATAATGAAATTCTCTTCAACGTTAAGGTGGATTGGTAATATTGAAAACTAGCCTATGCCCGCGGCTTTGGCCGTGTATAATTTCGTTTATCACAGAAAGTCGTTATCGCACATTCCTCGGAAACTGTTTGTCTACCAGAGATAAAAAGAGTTTTCCTCATAATTAAGAAAAAAAAATACCATGGGACCAACCCTGAAACTGCGAAAAAAAAAACAGCTGATCCCTACATGTTGTCGATTTGTGTGAACACAAATGTGCGCGATTTCAGGTTTGGTCTTCTTCATAATTATGACCCCTTAATAGGTTTATTATGTACTAAGAATAAGGTTGTATATGTTAATCCGGATTATTGTCTACCTGTGTGTTCAATTTCATCCAAATTCATTTAGCAGTTTCAGCGTTATTGATAGACAAACGAACAAACATCCTTACTTTCATTTATTATATTAGTAGGATAGTAGTATGTTTTGTTGAGCCACTTACCAGGCTTACACTAATGGAAACAGTTTGACTGAAAATGAGTTTTACAAACAGTTAAGGTACTGAAAACATTTAACACTGATTTTCTATATGGACGAGGTATGTCTCTTATACTTTTATCACGATCCCGAACAACAAAAAGATGCGTATCAAATGAAGTTACGTAGACATCGTCAGTTTACCTAAGTATACAACAGCCGATGGTGGATTTAATCTACGGTCCTTTGATAGATTACTACCATGACTATATATTCTTCCTCCAGGATTAAATAGACTGATACCTATGTCCATTACACTGTACTCATAATGTTGGCGAAGAAACGCGTAATCCATCATCATCATCATCAACTCACCCTATCGCAGTCCACTGCTGAACATAGGCCTCTCCCGAATTGCGCCAAGGCTGAGGACCGAGTGTAAAAAAATTCTTAACAGAAAAACCGAAAGCTTTGTAGAATCAGACGCTTGACAACCGACCATGCGACCACTTGCACTAGGCCATAGAAGCAATTAGTTAATTAGAGTAATAGCAATACAATTATGATATTAGTTTAAGGTAATCAGCTTGCTAGCGAGATTATAATCAATATCCCTGCGTCTATCAGTTTAACATCTGAGGTTTAAGAATTAGTCTGGCATTTGACATTACAACATACGCATGTATGTTTCATACAAACAGAGACGTTTGATAGCGAACATGACAGCAATCATAATTGCTGTCATGTTCGCTATACACGTTTAATATCTGATATGCGTATTTCAAACAAATTAATTAAATACGTTTACAATTAAATTACGTGTTTGCGTATCATCATAATTTCAGCCGAAAGACGTTCACTGCTGGACATAGGCCTCCCTCAAACATCGCCACAACGACCGGTCCTGCGCTTTAAGCATCCAGCGGATTCCCGCGACCTTCACCAGGTCGTCAGTCCACCTCGTGTTTGCGTATTGATTAAAATAAAAGGAAATTGAAAGTAAAATCTACAATTAAGTGATAACTAATCTCTTTTTATTATGTGATTTCTAATTAAATTTTGGCATTAGGTACCTACACAGGAATCAATGTGATTAAACAGCGAACGGATAAAATAACACCTCGGAAAGTAACATCAAAACCTATATAATGTAGCCTTCATGCACAAAGAGTGATAGTGTTACCAGTGGAGTTAATAAAATTATGAATAACAATAATTAGGCAGTTACGTATTTAGGTACAGAAAAATGCAGTTTAAAATAAAACAAGCTGCATAACCACAGTGAATTTCCACTGTAGATGTTTTTCTAGATAAGCTCCATATTTTTAAGCAAGCCGACTTTACAAAGCTTATTTCGACTATAAAATCCAAAGCAGAGACAAATGCACCGCTTCCACTAGAAAATGAAGACTAGTGTTAAGGGCATCTTTACAACACGCTAGGGAGACGGCTAACCGTGAGTTATGACGGCCTTTTCTCCTCCCTTATGAGGAAATACGACAGTTTCAGCTCGTAGACGGGGAGGGTCACCCCTATGATTGCCCAAAGTTAAGCTAGGTGACCGTAGTCTATAAACATGCCCATTTTTGCGTTCCGTGCCCAAATTGGAAAATAATACGCGCGCTATCAATTGTCATTTGTATTTTTTGCACAGATTTCATTTCGTTTTTCGGGCTAGTTCGGGGTTAAATTATAGTATATTTTTTGAAAACAAAATACTTTAAGTTTTATTTTTTATTTTATGTTCTTTGTTTATTTATTATATCAATTTGAAGCTGATCTTGTCCGTCTGAGTATTTTGACGTTGAAATGAGTTTTTATTTTATAAATATCAGATTTCTTGAAACAAAATCATTGACTGACATTCTGACACTATGCAATACAACTTGTCCGTCAAAGATGCAAGAAATATTTTATACATTTTTTTTTACTTTTATTATACATTATATTTTGTCCGCGGCTATGCCTGCATACTGAAATAAAATATAGCCTATATTAGTTTTGACTAAAAAAGCATTCTAATGGTGAAAGAATTATTAAAATCGCTTCGGTAGTTTAAGTGTTTATGTAGCTGTAGCTTTCTAATGGTGTTTTTTTTTTTAAATCGGCACAGTAGTTTTTAAATCGGCACAGTAGTTTTTAAATCGGCACAGTAGTTTTTGAGTTTATTCATTACAAACATACACACAAAAATACAAATCTATCCTCTTTTTTTTTTTTTATTCTTAAAGTTTAAAAGGGACTTTTCCGCTTTTCCTCTTTATAATATTAAAATAAAAATATAAGTACCTATATTAGATTAATAAAACAACCAATCTTAATAGGTATATGTTGTTGTACAATTTGCTGTCAGCTTTTCTACTTGTGTTTATTTATAATTTATATGGGAAAACATGTTATTGGCCTTTTTTATGTTACGTTCATTTACTATTGTTTTTTCACCACTATAAGATTTCGATAAAAAAAACGTATTACAGTAAACGATAGTACGCAATAAAACGCATTTTAAACCAAGAAGAAGATAACAGTGCTGCCATATCGCGTCCCCTTCCCTACTAGACACTCATTATGCGTCGTGTGTCGTCAACACTTAGCAACACTTTGCCAACACTTTATCGTTCACATTTAAAAGCAGACGGGTTTTGACAACATCTGTGGTCTAGTGGTTCGAGTGTCAGACTGCTGATCACGAGGTCGTGGGTTCGATTCCCACAGGACACAAATATTTATGAGATGAACATAAGTGTTTGTGTTGGTCTGAGTGTTTCTTATGTAATATAAGAAAAATAAAAGTATATAAGTATTATATCCATTGTCTAGTATGTGTACTAAAAACATTCGAAAAACTGCCACTTTTGGCACTTTTTGTATCTACATCTACAACTACAGCAAACTATAATTTACAGAGTTGATAGTTTCTAATTAAACTACAGTACCTGTTATTCAATCGTTAAAAAAGGATTTTCAATAAATTATGTATTCAGCGAGTTATAATTCTTTTACTGATGGGGGCGCCTCTTGGCTACTACATTCCCCTTAAGAACTGTCAAACTACATAAAATTGCTTTTAATTAAAATTTCGTTATTTACACATCTTTACTCCGCATAGCTTCAGTGGATAGAAGTGATCAGAGACGTTGTCATCAGTGAGCAGAGACGAGAGGAAATGTCTCATATTTGCACATGTTGTGATCAAAACAGATATATGAGCCATGACTCGTAAGCAAGCCGACGGCACACAGCGGGGACGAGGGATGTGAGCGACGTGCGGCGAGCGGCACCGATAGTCCCCCCACAACGCACTATCCACCCGCCGCGCCCGAAAAAAATATCAAAATCCAGCGCTCCCCACACACAGCTCGCATCTCCGCTCTAGCCAATACACATTTCTGGTCCGGTCTAGCCAGTACACATCTCTGCTCCGGTCAAGCTAGTACGCATCTCCACACAGCTTCGGTGGGTACACCTTAGCTGCTAAACATCTCGTCTCCTCTCCGCTTCGCATATCTCCGCTTTGGTGGAGTCCAGGCCTAAGCCTACGACTTTTTTCTAAGGCCTTACGGCCAAAATTTATTTAATCGTATGGCATCTTTATAGGCTATCTATACATCTATATTATTTTATTCACAATGACAAATTGAGATTCTTTAACCATATGGTGGCGTCAGGTGTAAGGGTGAAAAGATCCTCTGGAGAGCCAGGATACGACAATAAAGGACATCGTTGGATTATATGGTCCACAGTCTGGTCCTCTTCGCCGCACTCACAGAGGCTGGAGTTGCTCCATCCCCACTTATATTTGAGGTAATTACATCTTCCGTGTCCCGTTCTCAGTCTGTTTAATCGGCACCACAAATGTCGGGGTAAGCCAAAGCCAGGCAACTTTGCAGTGGGGTTTATGGTTTGCACGCCCGAACCAAACGTTGCGTTAGCCCACTCAATCTTCCAACTTTCCATGATGTCAAATTCTGACAGATTTCGTGCCGTTAGGTATGGTGGATGGCGAGATTTAAGTCGGTATGGTGGAGGGTGTGCAAGGTAGTGAAAAATAGGCAAATTAGGGTTCTCATAGATCTTAGCGGCTTCTCTTTGGAGCGCGTGGCTTCTACGTAGGTGTGGAGGAGCAATGTGACAAAGAACCGGGAGCCAGTGCGCTGGAGTTGATTTGATGGTGCCAGAGATGCAACGCATTGTATCGTTAAGTTTTGTGTCTACTTTGTACGCATGTGCGCTATTTAGCCACACTGGTGCACAGTATTCCGCTGCTGAGTAAGTGAGCGCGATGCCAGACTAATATCCAATCTATCCACGATTTGCCCTACTAGAGATAGGAATTTGACATAAGCTCCATACAAAATATGTCAGATTTCTATCTCCAGTAGGGTAAATCGTGGATATATTGGATATTAATTTTGGCCGTTAGTTTGTAGGTGGCACAATCTGGCAGTTCTGTTACTTGTTAGTTCTTATTTTCTTCTGTCTCCCTCATGTTTTATCTGCAAGTAAATAATGACAATATGTTTTGTGAAGCCCAGTCGGTGCTGTAATGTTCTAATACAAGGCACAGAAGGCCACAAATACTAGAAACTATAGAAAGCAATTACGGCGGCCGGCGGCGGCGTTGCTTCTGTTGCAATATGAAGGCGAGTATAGGCCGTCCATGATCTAATATTCATCGTCGACAGACGTGCCTGTCTACATGGCAAAGCATAATACGTAATTAGATACAGCAAATGCTCCCAGGGTCTGTGTCGGTCCGCCAGCATGCATTATGCACGAATCTAAATTGAATGTGCAGTTAGTTGGCTGGATTAAACCCCGACATACGCCACATGACCATTGCGTTTTAGTTAATGCCATTTTTATAATGTTACTCGTTGTTGAATTTTAATGGTGAAGCTGAGTGTAATTCAAATTCAAATGTTTTTTATTACAAATAAACCTAATTACAGGCACTTTTGAAACGTCAGGCTCTAGTTGCACGGTTCCAAATTGTAGGTCCTATGTAGAAGAACCGGCAAAAAAACTCCATGGATATACTCTTTTTAAAATAGGTTATTGTTTATTACATCAAATTCATTCAAATAATGTGAGTATAATGTAGGGTAATGTCAGAAATAAACAAAAGTTTGTAAGTGAGAATATTGCCTTGGACATTTACTTGGAATTATCTAATAGTAGTTATTTAAACCTTCATTGAATTTGCAACCGTCCTTTTCTAAAATATGGCAAATTGCGCGTGTAAGAACAGTGCGGAATCGCGCTGTTTTGATGCTTTTTTTACATTTTTGCAAATATTTCAGCGAATAAACATTTAAATAAAAATCTGTTACACCAGAATTTAGATATGTACAAGATATATCTTATTCACAAAAAACAATAGTAAAAACTATTGCAATTTCTAAATGCAATGCGAAATAGTGCAAAAACAGACCTTACTTTGGAAAATAAACTTATCCAGCAAATTTCATTAAATCGTGTTTTCCTTATACCAAAATCTAGTAAATATAATGAAAAATCTTAAATATGAAAATTAGATCGACGTCGTATCCACAAATGAAAATATTTTGATTCTAAAATCCCTATTTTTCCCAATGCTGCCCCTTAAGGGATATACCTAGAACACCCTTTGCGTGGATACACTAACAGCACTATACTAAGCACTACTATACTTAGTATAGCACTGTACTAAGGTAGGACAACAGATTTACTCTGAATCCAACTGTGGCCAAAAATATAAATTAAGGTATCCACACCTGAAGATTGTACTTTGATGTCTAACGGCCAAAATTAATATCCAATCTATCCACGATTTACCCTACTAGAGATTGGAATTTGACATAAGCTCCATACAAAATATGTCAAATTTCTATCTCTAGTAGGGTAAATCGTGGATGGATTGGATATTAATTTTGGCCGTAAGGGAGTGTAACGGCTTATACTTATAGGGACGTCTACTTGACACTAACCTCCAGTTTCTGGAAGGCTGATCAATTTGATCTGTTGTCAAATCTAATGTCAGCTCCTGTGATTAGTCGGCAAAAAAACTAACAACCTATCACAACACTTGACATGAGATTTGACAGTTGATTAGTTAATTTTTGCGTTGACCAGCTTTTCAGAAACTGGAGGTTAGTTATTGAAAAGAGTGACAACTGATTTACAACAAAAGTTATCTATCTATTTGTAAAAATGAACCAAACGATAATTGCAATTACATGTTAATATTCAATTATATAGCGTTGTGATGTACTTCATTATAAAAACAAAGAAGAAGGGAGACTCAAACAAAGAGTTAACTCCCTAAACAAGGTAGCCAAACATATTATAAAGCTCGTCCTATACAGAGGTTTATTTTGGATCGACTTAACGAACGTATAAAAATTCAATAACATGTAAATTGGTGTGTCTGTACGGAAACTTTTCAAAGGAAGTTCTTGACAAAAGCAAGTTGATTGAGCAGCTTAGGAGCACGAAAAGTCAATATAAATGTGTTGAAAAATTGAACTGGATTTATTTATAACATTGCCTATAATATTTTTATTTATTATTTTTATAACAGGCATCGCTACAGTACTGCAGAATAAATATTGTGCATCGGCAAACATCGGAAACACTCGTATTGATTGCGAGTGTTTTTTTAGGACCAAATTACTTTTGTCACGTTTTTGTAATGAACAATATGAGTGTTTCCGATGATTGCCATTGCACAATATTTATTCTGCAGTACCGTACCTTACTACCATATAAACATTTGATACCTTTTTTTTAAATTTCTTTTTACCTAAGTTAAATATTTTGCAGTTATACTTTCTGCCTTTAAGAGAGGCTTGTGGCTAAGTAAGAACCATGTGGATTGCAATATCTGCGAATTTAAGCTGCGGTAACCGCGGTCAGTCCTTGGATGGGTAAGTGATTCGTTACATATCGAGACCGCTCCGTGCCTCGGAGAGCACGTTAAGCTATCGGTCCCGGTTGCCATACGAATATATGGGAGTCGTTACGGGTAGCCAGAAGCCCGAAGGTATCACAACTGTTATAACCTTAGGATGTCGGTTGCTCCATGTAAAATACCGATTTTCAGCTGCATCTGGTTAGACTGAAAGCCTTGGAAGGCTCGGAGACAGAAGACTTTCTGCCTTTAAATCTGGAATTAAGGTAAGCCAATAAGGGTTTTTTTTGTTTCAGAATTTTATTTACTGGAGATTATTATAAATTTAATATAATTTATTGGAACAGAAAACACGTTTACATAAAATATGTGTACGAAAATGAATGCGTTAGTTATTACACTGTGTCGCAGTCATTAACGCCCATTTCAAATGGATTGAGGCGACTGCGTTCCAAACAAACGTTTTAATATTTATCTTAAATTAACCAGGAAAATTTTAGCATCCTCACTGGTTGATTTTGAGGTACCGTGTTTGACCGACGCTGTGAACGCTTGGAAAATGGCCTGTCCCAATACGGATTTGCCCCTCATCTTACCTTCCCAGAGACGTGGGACGGGCCGCTCTGCAGTTTGACACGGAATCATCTATTAAATACGTCAGTCAATACTGCCGAGCGTGCCCATCTGCTGGCTGTGGGTGAGTGGGAGGCAGGACTGTGGCTTCAGGCCCTCCCGTCACCCAACTTAGGCACTATGTTGGATAACACAACTTTTCGGTTCGCTACCTGCCTACGGTTAGGCGCTCCATGCGTTGCTCCACATCGGTGTCATTGTGGTGAAGCTGTCGACAGCCTCGGACACCATGGCCTTTCTTGTTGCAGGAGTGCAGGTCGCATATCACGGCACGCCCATGTTAAAGTCATTATTCGTCGTGCTCTTGCTACCGCCGGCGTACCAGCCGTACTAGAACCTAATGGCTTGGCACGTGACGATGGTAAGAGACCAGACGGTATGACGTTATTACCTTGGAAGTTGGGTAGGCCTCTGGTGTGGGACGCAAACTGTGTCAACACCCTTGCTCCATCCCATCTTCCTAGCTCGGCGGGCTGTGTCTGTGCTGCCGCTGCAGCTGCGGAGACCCTCAAGCGGCGCAAATATAGTAATCTCATTGGATGCTATGATTTTGAGCCGTTTGGGGTCAAACGCTCGGGCTATGGGGGCACTCGGAGTGCACGGCTCCTTTTCAAGGAAATATCTAAGGGACTGGTTGACGTTTCGCGTGACCAGAGGGCTGGCTTGTTCTTTGGGCAAAGAATAAGCGTTGCCATTCAACGTGGCAACGCTGCCAGTCTTCTGGGCACGCTTCCGGATGACAGTGATGTGGAGGAATTCTTCAACGCCTAAGTCTACTTTTATGAGATTTTAGTATAATTGAATCTGTATTTTATTAGTAGTTTATGAAACTATTGCATAATAGGGGTTATTAAAACACGAGTGTGAGTTTAAAAGTAACGATGACCAAATCCAGTAGGCCGCGGCCGTGGCCGCGCGGCCGCGCACGCGCGCTGGTGCGCGCCTACACAGATAATAAAATATAGTCTGGCGAAAATATTATAATCGGAACTAATTTTCTATCCTTGTCAGGATTCCGTCAATCTCTGTTTTATCATACAAAAAATATGCCTGTAAGCACTTAAATATAATTAAAAGCAATATGACAATCAAAAGTTCTGCCAAAAACGCGATTTTAAACGATAAAATTTTTCAATGTATGACAAGTGGCGCCACCCTGAATTTTGTGTACTCATTGGTGCCAAACTGTACGACTGCTAAAAAAAAGGTTTGAAAACTCCTTGGTTAGGTCGAAGTGGCATTAAAAACTCCTTAGTTGGGCTGAAGTGTGCGGTTATGGAAAAAAAAAAAAATTACCGCATTGTTTTGTTCAGCAAACTGTATCGTAATAAAACTTTTTAAATTCATTACAGGTGCGTGTGCGTAAAGTATGTCATTATGACATTACTTTCGAGTTCATAATTCGAATTTTACGATACGAGTGTAGATAAACATGTTTATGTTGTATATATTATTTTTTATTAGGTAGTAGTTAATTATAAGATGTGTATTTATATTGTATAAAGTAGTATGTAACTTCAATATGTATATTTTCCCACAAGTAAAAGTTTATCTTTATCTTAAAAGTATTACAAAACCACAATTAAGTTTAAACAAAATAATGAAATTGTTAAGTTATTATGTGTGTGTGTAAGGTGAGTAATATGGTGATTTTGCGTAGAGATGTGTGTTTATATTCTGAACATGAATCTCTCTTGCTATGAAAACAATCAAAACATAACTCACACGTTCATATTTTATCAATATCAGTAACAAAATATATAGAAGCACTTCTAATAATATAACTTCATAACAACGAAAAAAGTATTTACAAAAGCGCGTTCGAACAATAAAAGCGTCAAGGCATTTTTCAGATTTACCTTGATGTCGTCATTTTCCTGCTTTTTAATACCATCTCGTAGAAATTGATTCATTTTTTTATACCTCATTGTTCTCGATGTTAAAAGCATTTATTAAAATAAAAGTGATCACAGAAAAAAAGCACTATGAAATTACACAGCTGCCAGAAGCGATTGGCTATCAAACAAGATTTTCGTTGACATATTTGTGGTAATTACGAAGTCATGAGTGATGTGGCAAGGTGAGTGTGCGTTGGAATTGCATTTGATTCCCTCTATTAGCCCATTCCGTCATCGGACGACCAGAGGCACGACGATGGGCCACCCTTATACGGTTGATATTCCACCCATAAGCACAAAGCGTTTTGCTTACACTTTTATCAGGCGTACCGCTTAGGAGTGTAATTCCTTTCCAGCCTTCCTTGACTGTGATTCTCAATAGGTATAATCTGTGTGGTATAATCGGACGGCTGATGGCGCAGTAAAGTTCTGGAGTGGCGACCGCGTTGGAAGGCGCAGCGTGGGTAGGCCCCCCACAAGGTGGACCGACGACTTGGTGAAGGTCGCAGTTATCCGATGGATGCGGAAAGTGCAGGACTGGTCGCTGTGGCGATGCTTGGGGGTGGCCTTTGTCCAATGTCATTTGATAATGATGATTATAATCTGGTGGTCTTCAAGGCACGAGTGAATGGGTTTTTTTCTGGGCAAGCGTGCACCACCGTCCACCGCACGATCGCGATCTCTAAATATCAGGTCATGTGATAGCGGTCAAACGCAAGCCACGCACACTTAAGACGTACCTTACTAAATTTACATTACTAAACTTGTTTTTTTTAAAATCATTTTTTCCTAAAACCACGCTCAGCAGCGTCACCAACGAATAAAGATACAGCAAATGAACATTTCAACGTAACATGTGGTTTTTAAATGAGGGTTTGCAGCCAAAAATATCAAATATTGTGGCATCACGAGTTGATTCCGGTTACGTGTACTAACGAAGATCGTATCAACGCGACGAACGTTATTATCAAAGAAAGAAAATATCGCGAGAAATCCAATACCTTCGATTGAAATCGAACAAGCTCTACATTTGCACACAAAATAAATTGAGAAAAGATAGAATATTTTTTTAATAATAATAATAAATAAATATCTTTGGGACATCTTACATAGCACCGTCAATTCCCATAAACAAAAACATTTCAACAAAAACATTATTACTACCAAATATCAGTAAGTAAATAAAAATATACTACAATAATTCAGCGTTACAGACAATTTAGAGGCCCGCGTGACTGGCCCAGATGAACGCGCAGGCACGCAGCGTCACCCTGAGGCATCCGGAGACTCGCTAACTATTCGCAATCTTAACACCCGCCCAACGTAGCTGAGCAGTATTTTCTCATTGACGCCAACAAGATTGAACCGGAGTAAAGCTATCATAACTCATGGTTAACTGTAGCCAGAGGTAATCTGGGAGCGTGGACGCCATAATAATCCCTAGCCGTCCATTCTATAGGTGAGGGTTGTAATTTTTATACGTTAACCAAACAACTATTTACGATGTCTTATCCGGATTAAGGATTCGTGGGTGTCAGCGATTGTTGTGTGATACCTACAACTCAGTATTGTTATAACTATTTTCTTATAATAGGTAACTACCGTTTTTAGAACGAAAAGTAAATCCACACAACTCACTTCATATAATGTGTTAGGTTTTTAAATAGGGCTCGTAACCTTTTTGTTTTTGGGTTGGAAATCCTCATGGATATACTCCATCTGGGGCAGGCGGATAGCTATGTCAGACTCCTACCGCCTAAAACCACACGATGGCTATCCTCAGAATAAAACAGAGGAGCACCGGTAACTCCAATGGACCGCTCCGGAAGGGCTCGTAAACTAGCCGGATCGGGCTGGACCTTTCTCTGCCAGCAGTAGTGTCCGATGTGCTGACAGATCCGATGGCTTGGAGGGCCGTGGCTACCTTTTACGAGTTACCTTATCGTCGGGGAGGCAACCACCCTGGCGCAAGGCCCAGATAGGGCGAAAGGTCGCAGACCTCCAGGATCGTGGACGTTAAGAGTGGGGGGACTCGAGGTGTCTATTCAGAGATTCTGGGGAGGCCAGCAGCACGTGGTGGTCGTGTGCTGCTATGAGAGAAACAATATTGTTTTTCAGGGACGTTCCAAAGGCGTAGCACTAGACGGGCACCGGTGCGGTCCTATGGAGTTCCTGGAGCTCCTCTATTTTGTGCTGAGGATGGTCACCCTGTGGTTTTAGTCAGTAGGATTCCGACATATCCCACCACCTTCCTCAGATGGAGGATATCCATAGGAATTCCAACCGAAAACAAAAATTAAAAAGGGCTCGTAAACTATACATTTCGAATATTTTATCATAAATAGGTCTTCATAATCATAATCAGCACGTTACGGTCCAGTGGCTCGGCAAGGGTCTCTTCTCAGAATGAGAAGGTTTCAGACCTAAGCTCACCATACTGACCTAGTACGGCTCGGCGACCTACACACCCCGTCTCTCTTGTGTACAGCTTTCCTGAATATGTTTTCCTTCATTGCCCCGTTAAATTAAGTGATAATCAAATTTTAATTCAGGTGGCTACTGTGATATTCAAACTACATAGGCTTACCCATATTTGAACTATGCACCTGATTAAAGTAGCTGGGGACTGGGGAAGGCAGAGGACCGTGTGTTGTGGCGCAACTTGGGAGAGGCCTATGGCCAGCAGTGAACTGCATAGGCTGAGTTGACAATGATGATGCTGCACTTGTCTCAAAAAGCAACTTTTATTTCATTCTGAACAAAAAGACAGGTACTGAACGTTGTCAGATAATTTTTAAAAGGTTCCAGAAATCGTAATTTCTACGTATAACCGCATTCCCGTATCAAAAATGCAATGCAAAATACAATACGAATTAAGGTGAAAAAAGCGTTCGTATGAACTGGTCTATTCTAAGTGATTGCACGGCGCTGCAGGGTACATCGATAGCCGGCTTGCAATAATAATGAAAGCAAAGCAACATGTTCTGAATTTATTTTCCAATTCAAAGTTCATTCAGAATTAAGTTCCGTGCAAGAGAAGCGCCCTGCAGCCAAATGGGATTGCGTTGCAGCATCTAGACTGAGAACTTCCTAGGGGAGTATCCTATTAAGTGAATAATATCTTTGTATGTGTTTATATCTTGTCATTGCAGGTAAGCAGACATCTGTATTCATTCTGAAAGACGCATATGCGCTTATAGTTTATGATTCGAAAAAAAAACTATTATTTATTTATTTATTATTTATTACAAACTACTTACATTAGAATTTATTGTAATTTTGTCATATTGTTGTTCTTCGGCCGGAAACTTCTACCATCATGACAACTTGTTGACATATATTTATTTATTATTTATCAATCTTTCGTAACCAAGGAGATGTTACGAAGCAACATAAAACCTGCATATTTATACATAATAGTTAACAGTACTATTCCTTTTTCAATACGCCTCTGTACAACTCCCATGAACTTGGGCAAAAATATGTCAACGTCTTCATCCACTATAATTTTAGTAATCAAACGTGCAGCACGTGACAAGGGGGCAAACTTGAGGAAGTTAGTCGTAGCCATCGGCACGTTGAGCAGAACGGGGCGAAGGCGCGCGCCCACATACCCTGTGGGCACCCACAGCCACAGTGCCTCCAGAACTTCTGGGTGGTGTACGGAACCACGCAGCACCCTATAACCACATACTTAACCAGTCCAACGTCTCTCCTCGCTGCCAGCCTGCTCTATCCGACCATGCCTTTGAACAAAAAAAATTACAACAGTTCATCTAACAGAACACGGGCCTAAGCTTCTACTGGGCCGCCACAATGAAGAGTATAACAAAACCTTTTATTCTCTTTATTAAACTCTTCAGTGTGGTGATATATCGGACCTAACCTATTGGTGATCGCTATTTTTTTATATTTTTTTTTATAGTATATGATGGCGAAACGAGCTAAAGGCCCACCTGATGTTAAGCGGTTACCTTTGCCCATGACAACTTCAATACCACCTTGGCTGTTGCCTAAATGGTACCGTAAGTCGGTTCGCCAAACTGAGACATGAAGATGGAAAGTCTCATGTGATTGTAATTTCACCGGCACCCGTACCCTTCAGACTGGAAGATATTCTTTTATTTTATAGCAACAACCAGCAGTGGCGCAATTGTGTAACTCACTTACAATGACATTCATCATCACTCAATCATCAAGACGTCCACTGCTGGACAGAGGCCTCCCCCAAGCATCGCCACAACGACCGGTCCTGCACTTTCCTCATCCAGCGGATTCCCACGACCTTCACCAGGTCGCCGTTCCACCTTTTGGGGGAACTACCCACGCTGTGCCTTCCAGTACGCGGTCGCCACTCCAGAACCTTACTGCCTCATCTGCCATCCGTTCTGCGAGCAATGTGCCCCGCCCACTGCCACTTAAGTTTGGGAATTCTTCGGACTATGTCGGTTATCTTCATTCTCCTGCACTCTCCATTGCCGTTTGAGTGACTTTGAGCCTTTTTATCAGGCCCATTGTAAGCGAGCACGTTTCAGTGCCGTCAGTAATTACTGGTCGAAGACTTTTGTCTTGAGACTCTGCGGTATTTTGGACGAGACGATACTGCGTAGCTTTCCGAACGCTGCCCAACCGAGTCGGATTCGAAGATTGACCTCTTTCTCATAGTTGGACCTACCTAACTGGACAATTTTTCCTAGGTATACATAATCGTCAATAACTTCGAGTGTAGATTCTCCAATGTTTACGACATAAATAGCTTCCATTTTGATATTACAGCTATATTCGTTGCGTGGTGCATAGTTGTGCTGATAATATGGTCTGTTGAAACACACGATGATATTTACATTAAAATCAACATGATTGCGATCGCGATATGCAAGTGAGATATACAATTCGACAGCAAGAGGATGCTATTGTTTCGTTTACACAGTTCTCGAGCGTGGTGGCCTTTCTTTGGACACACATGCAGGTAGGTACATACGTATCTGCATTAATTTTATTCCCAGTATTAATCCTTTCATATGGCAAATTATTACGCAAAGCTTCCCGTAAGAGCGTTCCAGCTTGTACAAGCAGAGATGCTGTAATAAAGGCCCATTAATTAAGTACACGACCACGTATGCAGGCAGTAAACACAAAGCCGAATTTACAGGAAAACACTCAATAATCGCCTCATTGACTTGGTCCTAACAAGCTGTGCTTCCCACAGTTTAAACTAGTGCTTCGATGTTTTAGTTTATCAGATCTTAATGACATCTCCATTAATAAAATTATATTTGGATGTCGTAAAGGTATAACATGATAGACCTTATAAATAATGTTGTACAACTTGCATACTCTGCGTGTATACTCATCTTATGACAAATAAATATTATCTTATCTTATCTTATCTTAAATCAAATCAAATCATTCTAGTTTTAGTGACGGGACCAAAAAGCAATGATAGCCTAGTGGTTGAACGCTTGCCTTCCATGCAGGAGATGTGAGTTCGATCCTGGCCCGCACCTCTGACTTTTCGAATTTATGTGCGGATATGAATTCGATTATCAATTGCTTTAACGTTGAAGGAAAACATCGTGAGAAAACCTGCACACCAGAGAGTGCTCCATAAAGTTCTCAATGGTGTGTGTAGTCCACCAAGCCGCACTAGGCCAGTGTGGTGGACCACGGCCTTATCCTTCTCGCACTGAGAAGAGGCCCGTGCCCAGCAGTGGGACAGTAAATGGGCTGGTTATGTGACGGGACTTTGCGGCACGGGACTCGGGTGCCACTCGGTGTAATATGAACTATTTACCTACTGTTAATACAAAATTTTCATGAAGTGACTCGGTCTGGCCTCGTCCGGGGCACGGCTCGAGCCCACCTTGGTCCTGCCACGGTGTAGCATTTTTTAAATATATTATAGGATGGGGCAGTAAAGTTCTGCAGTGGCGACCGCGTACTGGAAGGCGCAGCGTGGGTAGGCCCCCCACAAGGTGGACCGACGACCTGGTGAAGATCGCGGGAATCCGCTGGATGCGGAAGGCACAGGACCGGTCGTTGTGGCGATGCTTGGGGGAGGCCTATGTCCAGCAGTGGACGTCTTTCGGCTGAAATGATGATGATGATGATAGGATGGCAAAACGATCTAAAGGCCCACCTCAATGTCCACCTGATGTTAAGCGGTTACGTTTGCCCATAACAACTGCAATACCACTTAGACTGTTGCCTAAATATTACTGCAAGTCGATTAGCTAAACTGAGACATAAAGTACGGAAGCCTCATGCGATTGTAATTTCACCGGCATCCGTACCCTTCACACCGGAACAGCAATGCAAGCATCACTGTTTCACCATTCTACACATCAGTACATCGTTCGTTGTTCTGTTTCAGTTCTACATATTTCACCAATTATGGTGTACAAATATTTGGCAGGACCCTTAAAAATTAGTTCATCAACTCAGCCTATCGTAGTCCACTGCTGGACAAAAGCATCTTCCAAGTTGCGCCACAACACTCGGTCCTCTGCCTTCCGCATCCAGTCCCCCCCTCTTCAGTGCATCAGTCCACCTGGCGGGGGGGGGCACCCGCTGCATTTGCCCATATTATGACATTATATACAAATTAGTTTCTTATTTAGATTTCACTCAGTAATTAATTAGTGCATGTGATCTGTAAACTGTGTCTACCTTATATACGTGGGACACTCAGAAAGTTTTGCGAAACTAAAAAAAATTGTTCTATACGTACATATATTTTTATCAAATCTTTTCAAAGTACTTTCCACCAGCCTCTATACAAAGATTCATGCGCCTAAACCAGTTTTCAAAACACTTTTTCCAGTCCGCCGCAGACACCTCGTTTACAGCCTGCTCGAACGCAGCCAGCGCATCTTCCGGCGACGAAAATTGTATCCCTTTGAGCTGATTTTTTATTTTTGGGAATAAAAAGAAGTCACACGGTGCTAGATCAGGGCTGTAAGGAGGGTGACCCAGGAGTTTGACTGGCGTGCTGTCCAGGAAGTCCCTCGTTTTGAGTGCGGTGTGCGCAGGTGCATTGTCGTGGTGGAGCAGTAGCCCGCGGAGCCCTGTGTTTGGTCGCTTGTTGCTTATAACAGAGAAAACTTCTGGCAAACATTTGGTAGTATACCATTCGGCATTAATGCTTCTTTGATCCCGTAAGGAAATTGATACCAAGTGGCCAGTCAAATTAAAAAAGCTAGCGATCAAAATCTTACCCCCGCTTCTAGATCGCTTCACTTTGGTAGGCGTTGGCTCATTTTGAAACACCCAAACAGTCGACTGGCGCTTGGTTTCTGGGTCGTATTGATAAATCCAGGACTCATCACCTGTAACGATGTCGTAAACACGCCGAGACGAGCCTGCTTCAAATTTGTTAAGCATATCACGGCACCATTCCACCCGGGCCTGCTTCTGAGCATCGGTGAGGTTGTGCGGCACCCAGCGTGATACTATCCTCCTCACGCGAAGATGGCTGTGTAGA
The DNA here is from genome assembly GCA_949699075.1 of Asteroscopus sphinx. Classification (NCBI taxonomy): domain Eukaryota; kingdom Metazoa; phylum Arthropoda; class Insecta; order Lepidoptera; family Noctuidae; genus Asteroscopus; species Asteroscopus sphinx. The sequence continues at coordinate 15,206,418 of OX453007.1, forward strand.
ATCTCGTGAACGCTTCCCGATCCAATCTTCAATATGTGTTGAATCTCCTGATATGTAATTCGCCTATTGTCTTGGATTAAAATTTTCACTGCTAGCACGTTTTCTTCGGTAACAGCCGTCAAAGGGCGACCGCTTCTTTCGTCATCCCCCAAAGTTGGTCGACCGCGCTTGAATTCGTTATACCAACGATACACGGTTGCCTTGGAAGGGCCTTCATCCATGAATGCCATTTGAAGTCTATCGTACGATTCATCCGGTTTCAGGCGACACTTGAAATCGTATAAAATCATAGCTCTAAAATGTTCCCGGCGCAGATCCATATTTCAGTGAGACCAATGATTTTACATAAGTACAGATATGATATACCCTAACAAATCAAACGAAAAACATGTTCCGTGCGCAGCGGTCGCACACATACACAATGTTTTACATCACTTACATTTCACAACATTGCCGTGTCGTGTGAAAGAGATGGTGTATGTAAACCAATATGAACAAAAAAGACAGCTAGTGTTTGTCAGCTACGTGTAGTGTATGTGGCCATTTAAGCCAGCCAATCACAGCACGCAGCAGCACGCAGGGTAGCCAATCACAGCACTTTTGGCATAGATTAACGAAAACGTATACAGAAGGTACAAGTATTTTACGCGGCAAGTATTATACCCTACGATTAAAGATCCAACTTTAATCGTAGATTATACCAGGGTTGATTGATTTAAATCAAGTGATTTTTTAATAAAAATGATTTTTTGCCAAACTTTTTTTTTTCCATAAAATTTCATTGATTTATTTAAATCATAATGATATGGGACTAGATAAGAAAAATTCATATTAAAATTTATAGTTTTAATTTTTTACTGAATATTGAATAAAAATATGGCATTCAAACTACAAATAGTCAAGAAAATCGAGTTAGGAGATGCTTCTATTAGATGTTGAATTTACTTTTCGGAACTGATTATAGACCAGTAATTTTTATTACTGGTCTATAATCAGTTTATTCAAACTTCTAAGACTTTTGTCTTAGAAGTTTGAATAAACTGTTTCCTACATTTCTGTACTTAATTACTACTGTCATACTAAGATTTACTTATGGTTTTTCTTTCATTCTTACAAAGTTGCATACTAGTAAAACTTTTCGTAAAAATATTCATAATAAGTGAAAAAGTAGGTAAGAGTTTTAAGTAATAAAGGAGTAAGTCTTCTTCAAGTTTTGTTTTTTTATTTTGACGAAGTAATTTTTGTCATAAATATGGAAGATTCTATGTCAGTAGAGAAAACCATTTAAAAATGATAACTAATTTTGGAGATAAAAAATGTTTTTTTACTTATCTAGTTTTTCTTCGGAACCATTGGGATTTTTGAGACAATATTTGGAATATTATCAGTTAAGAGTATGTAAATAATAAAAATCAAGTAAAAATCTTAAAAAGTCAAATAAAAGTGAAAATAAATAATAAAAAAAACAAATAAATCATGATTTTTTTTATTAAAAAAAAACTGTCATAAACCAAAAAGTCATGATTTTTATCAACCCTGGATTAAACCCCATACATACCCCTGTGGCAGTATAAATTACATTAACTATGCTTTCATTCAATTGATCTCAATTCAAAATTCGTAATTTACTAACATTAGGCCGCGTTCAGTATTATCGTCCGACGACGCCCGCAGCGTACTTTGGTTGTTCAGTTACTCAGAGTGATCATACAAACGAACGCCCAAGGAACGCTCCGAGCGTCATCCGACGACATTGGATGATAATATTAAATGCGGCCCAGGGCAATATTTACTAACAAAATGGATGCAAATCTGAAATAATGATGATCCTGTCTGGTGCAGGGAATTCAACCATTAAATTGTATGCTTTTTAAGGTGAATGCTACCGGGTAGTCAGAGAAATTAATAATTTCTTGTGGGGGTATTTACAAATTGTAGCTCTATTTCGGGTTGTACATCAATAAAAAAATAACAATATATCTACTGAATAATACTCATAAAAAGATTAACCTAGCTCTATAATCTCGATAATCGATAATTTATTGTATTATTTCGCATTTACGCATACGAAGCAAAATCTAACGATTTAACGATCAGTTGATAGATCAAACTGTACTTGAGGAATGTTCTGTAATACGGACCTGAGCTGAGTAACTGAACGACCAAAGTACGCTCCGTGCCTCGTCGGACGATAATACTGAACGTACCACTTTTCTGCCTACGAGTCGCATCTGCATCTTTATAATCTCTGTTTTGTCTTATCGCTCTCGGTACAAAAAATATTTATTGTTTTTAAATAGAAATACGCCTATAATGCAAATAATTTTTTGTACTTACAAGTGGTATGTGATCCCTTTTTGATTGTTTGCTTTCATATCATAATTAGTACACTTTCTGTACATTCACGACGGCATTTTTGTAATTTTTTGTCACCGGTTACGCTCGGCGCCTTGCCTTGACGCGGACTAATAGCAAGATGTCACAATTAGCTTGTTTTCGAGTCTTCAGATATTCGCGCTAGTCACTCATCTGTACTTATGTAATATCATTGAGTGAGACACAATACTTTGAATTAACTCGCAAAAAATGTGGAGGGAAATTTTGAAATTGGAACTTACTTATTTTTACTTATAAATAATCATATTTTCGAAAAACATTATAACTGGCCAGTCTCCCATATATAAAAACTTTTTTTCGCAATACTTTCTGAGGGGCCTGGTATAACCTTTCGATAACTAACGTGTCAAGTGTAGTTTCGTTTTTGTTTGACTAATTAATTACCGATAAAAGTGATTAGTATAATATGTATATGACTTGCAAATATATTCGCAAGCACCTTTAAATGAATTGTCGGAAGCTTTTAAAATGATAAATACTGATTTAGCTCGTATATCTGAATGGAGTACAGCGCATGGGTTAAAGATTAACCCTACGAAAACTCAGGTCATTGTTGTCGGCAGCCCTTGGCTGACTTCCAGAATCGACTGGTCACAACTTCCTCAAATTATATTTGATGGTACCACAATACCTCTAAGTGACTCAGTCAAAAACCTTGGGATCCACATTGACAGAAACCTCTCTTGGAGTCATCAGCTGCAAGAACTCAGTCGCAAATTGTTTGCGTCAGCGGGATCCTTGAGGAGATTACGCAATTTCCTCCCAACTGCTACCAAAACTGCGCTTGCCCAATCCCTTCTTCTTCCAATCCTTGACTATGCCGATGCCAGCTATCTAGATCTTACACAGGCACAATTAGACAAGCTTGAGCGACTCCAAAATTTTTGTATCAGATTTATATTTGGCTTGCGCAAATATGATCACGTTTCCGAATTTCGTACTAAGCTCAGGTGGCTTCCAATACGGCTTCGCCGGAATACTCATATTTTATCACTTCTCTACAGTACTCTGTTTAATCCTAAAACCCCCATTTATCTCAAAGAACGTTTTATGTTCCTTCATGACACACATACTCGATACTTAAGATCATCGGAAAACTTGAGACTTCAGATGCCAGCACATTCAACCATATTCTATGACAAATCCTTCACAGTCCAAGCTGCTCGTTTATGGAATGCGTTACCTGTGCCTATAAGACGTGCTCAGTCGCTAGCTTCTTTTAAAAAACTTGTAAAGGAACGTTACCTCTCTGTATAAACTGTTATTTTAGTGAGATGTTGCTACACTGGTATATACACGTATTTTATTTTGTTATTTATTAAAGAATATTATTTGTTGTTACATTTGTATATATTGTATATATTTGGTATATATTTATGGATATATATTAGAATTTATTTTATTTATACATGTAATATTTTCTATGGTAGGTAAATATCTATTTATTTATTATATTAAATATTAGTAAATTTTATGAAAGTGCACCACATACTGCCCCCATCTATTTTTCACGTCTTCCTTGTCCATCCAAAGGTTGTCTGGAAGATATCGCTATTAGCGATAAGACCGCCAATGTACCCTTATTTTACATGTTAGTCCTAAGTTTAATAATGTTATTGGTGTACAATAAAGAATATTCTATCTTTCTATCTATCTAGTATATTAGTTAGTATCTACTAGTATTAGTTAGAGTTCCGCAACTTATCTTTGTGGAAAAACCCAAATTGGAATATAGTAAATACATAATTTACTTATACTTTCCTGTAGAACTTTCCACTTTCCTGTTCCTTTCCTTACTTTTTCTTATGCTCTTAATCACATAAGCTTTTGTAATGTATAGAGCTAGAGTATTTTTTTCCATATAATTACGCTGATAAAGCACTAACAATATGTGCACAAAAATTCGCATGCAACTAGAGCCTGACGTTTCAAAAGTGCCTGTAATTTGGTTTATTTTAAATAAAAAACATTTGATTTGATTTGAAAAAAGGTGGATTTGTCGGACGCCTTATGTGTAAAAACATGTATATTTAACATCTTATGTACCATAATCCTTGCGAATAAATATCTTTATCTTTAGAATAAAGATATAGCCCTAGATAAAACGATCAACTCTAAAAAACGAAATCAATGGAAATACCAAGTACGTCTTCGTCGTTTTGTGACAACAACTTAGCGCGATCGTCGTTAATTATCGTCGAATAACACTCGGCACGGAATTTAAAACGTTGCAGCGATCGCTCGCTACACAGCACACTTTTATCTGGAGTGACGCTTAATGGCGCAACAATTTCGCAGGAATCTCGCGACGCGACGCCTTTGTTTAAATATGCAGCATGTCACCACCGGTGACGTCACTCCACTATACTCAAAATATTATAACGTTCGCCCGTTAGCATAATAAAACGAGCATCGCTACGGGCGGCGCCGCATTAAGCTGCACTAACGAGGTGTGCGAGGGAATCAAATGTCATTCACTTTGTTTTATAGTTTACACTCAGCTTGTTCCTGGAGGCTGTAGGTTTATGTTTTTTTTGTGAAATAATAATTAATCTTTGTCACTACATCTTCTTTCACTCCACAACGCTCCCTTATCACGTTATTCCTTACTTTATCTCTCAAAGTTACACCACACATACTTCTCAAAGCTCTCATTTCTACTGCATTTATTCTGCTTTCATGTTTTTTCTGCCATACCCAACTTTCACTACCATACATAAGTGTAGGCACTATAGTGTGTGATTGAGAAAGGTATGTTAAGATGGTTTGGACATATAGAGAGGATGGACGAGAGGAGATTGACGAAACAAGTATACGAAGCGAGTGTTGATGGAAGAGTTGGTAGGGGACGACCTCGGCGAACGTGTCGCGATCAAATCGCGGATGTTCTCAAAAAATGCCAGGTTAAGAGTTCTCTAAACCGACGAGCATGCATGACGAGGTTAATGGACGTAGATGAAGCGAAAGAGGTGTGTCAGGATCGTAGCAAGTGGAAATCCATAGTCTCTGCCTACCCCAATGGGAAACAGGCGTGATAATATGTATGTATGTATGTATGTATAATTAATGTAGGTTTTCTATGTTAAAGGATGGCAAAGCTAGCTAAAGGCCCACCCACAGACCAGTAAGCCTATAGACGCCTATTAGCCGGATACCCCCGGTCACAAAGCATATGCAGTAGCACTGCATATCTTACGCCCAGCCACCAATCGGGACGTCACTCCATCAGCGTGCGGCACCAATCATATCACCGAACATTTGAGCCGACCAATCATAACGCGCCGTCCGCCCCCCGGTCCCCGCCAACATTTTACGACTGTGTTCTCATGCAAAACTTTGTTTATGTGGCGTCTTGAGGCTTACTGGTCTGTGGGCCCACCTGATGTTAAGCGGTTACCTTTGCCCATAATAACTGAAGCTGTTGCTTTAATATAATTGCGAGTCGGTTCGCCAAATTGAAACATGAAGATGGAAAGGAGATTCGCGAAACGCGTCACCCACCCGATATACCGAAAGTCCGCCACTTTCGAGAAAACTATTCCCGATGCAGCAACGGTTGCCAGGGGGACATAGCGGCGGGGTCCCCCCGCAATGCCCCAGTAAGCCGAGGTTCGAGCCCTCCCTTGGGGGACGCCCTTATGCGGTTTTGCAACCGCGTTTTTAGTTATAAGTTAGGTTTAGAGAATTTTTTCGGCGGATGGAGTCCCTAACGGGATTCTCCGCCATCCGCCCGGTTAAGCAGTTAGGGTATCCATTTTGGGTACCAATTCTGCGAGAGTCCATTCGAAAACAAAACAAAAAAGAGTACGAGCAAATAATTAAGTAGTGTTGACGCTCCATTTTATATAAAAACTCAGGTGAACATTCAAGCAGTTTCAAATAGTAACCCTTACTCACATATACAAAATGCTTGACTCTAGATTAAGATTCAAGATTTTTCTAGAATTTAATCTGTAATAAAAAAAAAGATTTAACCAAAGGTAACGAAAACAAAAGTGTGTTTGCTATAAATATGGGCTTCATGAGTTCGCGTAAAGCCATCATTGAGAAAAAATCGGCAGAAGATGTATTTGACCCGGCGGATGTGTTTGACAGTCGGGCCACATCGCGACCTGAACGATTTACATATTACGTGACACTTTTACCCAACTCGCCATTGACTTCTGCCTGATAGACTGAGACATGAACGCGATATTGTTTTTCCAATGTAGCCTCCCATCCCGCCAGCCCTTCAAGACAACTGTTTTTTTATTGATACTGAAAATTCTATGAATGTCTTACCTTACACCCTTATACTCACGAAATCGAATAATATACTTCATCTGCCCCATTTTACGAAATAAATTTTGTTACGTTAGACAAAGATTATTGATTAAATTACGTGAAAACATGTTGCACCCCACGCCAGCGGTGAGATTAAATTATTTAACATAAAAGGCGGGCCAGATTTTGATACTAAGAGATTTACACCTTTGAGACTGCGTCGCGTGTATTATATCATTAGTGTCATTACAAGCAACATTAACCTCAATCCTTTGATGTTACAACACAACCACTTTTACATATCTTAAATAGGTTAGTGTTGATATTAGATAGACAATAAATGATGTATTCGTACTGACTAAATAGTAAAAAATATGCAAGATAAATATTCGCCATGCATGAATTTGAAATATATATTATTATGTATCTATGTGTGGTTAACTCAGCGGTAACCACAAGGTTCATTTACTTTACAAATATTTCTAGAGCATCAGATTTAAAACCTAATCTTATTAAAAGTTGCGAAGTGGCCAAAGCCGGTGTATTACAACAAGCTAAGGCTATGCATTCCGACTGCAATTGCTTAAAACTTGCAAATATTAAGCGAAAATTCTAGCCAATTAGGCCAGCGACTGTGCTGCCAGCCTGCAACTAAGGAAACTTTCTGGAGTCCCACTTGTACGGGAATACAATCGAGGGCTTATTGGCTTTTGATTTGTAAAGGCATAACTTTTAATAATATTACAACGAATTTGCTACTCTATTATTTGAACAAGGTGTATCTTTATAATTGGAATGGTTCGGTAATTAAAGATTTTATTTAAATCACCCGATCATGAGTTACTAATTATTCTAGAATTAACAGAAAAGTGTTTGTGCAATAGGATATTAATAATTTTTTCAAAGACTTTATTCATTTAGTAGTAGTGTATAAGAGCACAACTAACTTAATTGTTTAGCCTTTTTTGTATTTTTTTTGTTTTTGCAAATAAATATATTAATAGCTTCATCTTTTATGAGCCTAATAATAGGATAGTATTATAAACTGAAGACATTTAGGTACTATACTTATTATTATGTTAATTTCTAATTTAGTAATTCTATTCAACCCGTTCCACATTAAATAATTATTTCAAAAAAATCTTATGACTAGGATATTTTTTTTTTTTTCAGTTAAACCGACAAAACGGACAAAATACCACAATCCTTAGAAAACCTGATTTAGGTGAATTAATAAGAAAATTAGAAACACACGCATACATAAGGACAAAAATAAAACCCCACTGCAAGATATAAGTAGGTAGGTACAATTGATATCAACCATTCGGTATATTTTAACTATGGCCAAAAAACATGACGGTACAACCAATTTAGAACGTGACACTGTACCGATACGTGGACAGATGACTCGTCCATTTGTTGCAGCGATGTCCGGACATGTCCGGACACATCGGCTCTGTTTAATTGAGCTATTTGTGTTAGTCCGCCGTGACAACGCCGCACCGTAACTTTATATGGCACCGTTGTTTACCTTTGATAAATTCGCTTTTGATGCGCGGGCTCGGTGATGTGCTCTTGCGGTATGCCTCTTTATGAGTAAATTGAATATAATTTTGATTTAATTAGTTGTTCATTGTAAATATTTGTATGGGAACGTTTACATAACACGGTTACCGACCAAAGGTAAAATAAAATATTATATCAAACACTTAAAAAATTAAATACTGACTGCTAATAACCGTATAACCTAGCCTAACACCATTTTAGAAATAGGGCAACATTTCAAAGTCAGCGTTATTGTAAGTACTTTGATTGCTTTATACAAAATCTTCACAGACATAATATTGTCAATCACAGATCCTTTTACTCCCTGTACTGTATGTCCTGAACCCAGTAAAAGTTTTATAATATGTACCGAAGAACAAAAAAAACTTAGCTCTAATCAATATACCTACTCACATAATTTTGTTTATAATTGCATCTAAGGAGTTTTCCGAGGCCAACGCTTACTTATATCGCTAAACTAGTTGCACCTTCATTTATTTCGTCTGGCGAAGGCCAACTATTTGAACGAAGACGTCGGGACTCTTCGCCTGCAGTCGAAAACTTCTCGTTCATTTGCTCCAAGCGCTGAGCTTCGATAGTTTTCCGCCTGATTTGGGATTGTTGCAAATTTAACACAGAGTCAAAGCAAGCTCTTCTGATCGCAAAGGCACTAAATTAGCTGTCAGTTCGGAAACTGTCTGCTGAGTTAGAATTATTTAGAATGTTATAACTCGCGATGCTTGGGTAGTAATACTTCGCAAGTTTATATCAGGAAGTTTCTGGAAGTGGTTAGTTCTAACAAAATTCCTCTTAATATTGTTTAGTTCTATAATATTCTGTCGTTTGCCAAAATTCATAAATATTCCATCACGCTTGTCTTTTGCCAAGTTTGATGAGGTAGGAACTTACTATAAAAAAAATCACAGCTTGATTGCAAATTCATTTCCATTTATAGTAAGTTCCTAATTTAGAAATTAAATACATTACATACAATACATTTAATATATCTAAAGACTTCATCATCCTCCTCGCGTTTTTTTCCAAATATATTGGCGTCGGCTTGCAGTCTAACCAGATGCGGCTGAACATCAGTATTTTACAAGGAGCGACTGCCATCAGATCCCCGCAACCGAGTTATTGGGTAATACTGACATTCGGAGGTTAGACCAGTTGTCAGACTTTCAGGCTTCTGAGTACCTGTAACAACTGCCATAGATATTCATACGACAACCAGGACCGACAGCTTAACATACTCTCCGAGGCACGGAGGGGTCTTAATGTGTAACGCAACGGTCACCCATCCACAGACTGACCGCGACAAGCACAGCTTAACCTTGCAGATCTTACAATCTGTGCGGTTGTTACTTTGCTACGAGCCCCTCTATACAATAAATATTTGAGAGGGAAGATGCAGGTGCATTTCTGTTACGCCAAGAAAACTTTATACAGCATAGGTAGTTAATGATGTACGGTCGACCGCACGTCCGAGGTAACATTTTGACATTGACAGCGTCTTTATTTTATAAGCAGTAAGGGTGTTTTTCTAATTCAAGTGTTACCACTGTCATGCAGTCGACTGTACCTACATTATACGCCCATAATATGGAAATAAAAAAAAAAACGTTGACTGCATTCGATGCTCATTTCCACGCGAATTACGACTCATCTCAAGAAAATGAGTATGAGACGGATTTGCAAACCAATATGACACTGATTCACGTGGCTTACTGTTTTATTAGTGTATCTTGGATCGAATTATTTGCTTACCTAAGAAGTATAGGGAAAATATTTACTTTTTTGGGGAGATATCCTCATACATACCGTCAATCTAGTTGGAGTTGAAGGGATATGTCGGACTCTGGCCGTTTTCAGCTCCTGAGAAAACTCCTGAAACTACGGTGGAATGCATCAAACCAAAAAATCTTTCGCCGTACTTCTTTCCTTCTTCGATTCTCCATTGACGGGGAAGACCCATTTCCCAATAAAAAATGTTGAAGTAATAATAATTAATACAAATAAAATAGCCAATGCCATTATGATTGGCAAGTGCTGATAGATATTATACACATCATTGTATTGATTCATAATAAAAACACAACAGAGATGAATCAACAAGTCATATAGTCGTTTTCGGTAAAACGCACAAAAAATCTTTGCCTTGAACCGCTTCTTAATTTCGTACCTTAACGTCATAATAATGAATCTAAGGAGTAATTTTTATAAAGTTTTTTTAGGGTTTTTAACCTCTGTACATACTCAATTAGCCTGGACTAAAATATCGATAGACTGGCATTTTCTCAGAAACCAGTGAACTAAAAATGACAAATGGCGAAATGACGGATTTTTATTTTATGATAACAACTATATGTAACTCATTTCTAGCAAATAAACATTCTTATTCTTATTCTTAAAATAAGAAAACCGGGAAAGAGTATGTCGGGCCATTGCTGCTCATAGGGTTCCGTAGCTGATAATACAAGCGAATCAAATAGAATAATCAAAATGGTGCATGGTGTAATAAAAAAGAAGGCTACTAAAGGAGCATTGCTTGCAAAGATTATTTTTCTCTAAGTTTAATGACCTCTGAACAATTAAAATCCTCGAAAAGTTAAAATCACTCTACGTTCGAAATAATTTTAAAAGAAAGCTTATACTAGGGTTTATCAATGTGGAAGATTATAAGCTCCTACGTCGCTCTGTTTAGAAATGGCAAGACGGGATACATTGCAAGCTACTTTGGCGTGCCATATTTCGCAAACAGTACACCTGATAAAAAAGTAATGAATAAAACATTACCTTCATTTTAATAGGTCTGTTCAATGATATTCCATAAAAGGGGGTTCTTGAAAAAATTTAGATCTGTAGCTAAACTATTTTTGTACAAAACGTGTCTAACTGTAGATGTAGCTGTAGACGGACAGACAGACGGATGGACGCAACGATCTTATAAGGGTTTTTGTAGTACTATAGAACCCTAAAACTTTTTAACAAATCGTTTCATACAGAAAGTAGAAATTAGTAAATAAATAAATAATCACGTCTGCTATACTGAGTATAAATGCAGAGGGGCTATTACGTTGTCAAGGGTAGGCGACAGTGAGGTTTAGAACGGAGTTTTGGTCGCCAATGTTAGAGGACAGCGGGTAAAAGCAGACATCATTTAAAATATAATTTAATATATAAAATGTAATAACATAAAGTTCAGTTTCCGTAAATGTTTAAGTTAAAATAATATTTATATTTAAAAGAAGTTTAAATTAATTTGGGAAAAAAGGTAATTATGTACTTTTAGTTACAAAATTTTACAAAAGTGTCTATACTCAGCACTAGAATATTAGACTATTAGTACTAAATACTGCCCTTCCACATTGGCTCCTTGGTAGCCTGAGAACTTGTTACGCATTTTCCTCTAAAGAGTTGAAAGAAAGAAAAATAAATTGTTTATTGACCCAGTTAACAGCGCTGTTGCTCAATTCTATAAGCAAATCAAAAGTTTTGTCTTAATTACATGTGTAGGAACGAGGTATTTTTTCCCTCTAACACAAAGGGCGGAAGGCGAAGATGATGATGTCGCTGCTGCGTCGAAGGCTGCAATGTTGTTTATGCTAGCATCACCATTGCGGAAACACTGTAACGGTCACGTCGGGGTCACCACTGTGAAGGAACATAATACTTTATTCCTCCACATATTATACAATATATCGATTTCACAAACTTAGAACAAGTTTATCAAATAATAAAAAATCTGACTATTTATTTAATCAAATTCAGTAAACTGTTGCTAAATTATAGCAATTCTAATTTATCGAAAGCATCATAACTCTGGTGACAAAATTATTCTCTTCCAAGAGGAATGTGGAGAACCTAGCAATTTTCCTAAAGAAACAAACACCTTGCCCGCTTTATATCAATAATTCTCATCCGACAAACTAACAAGGATTGTAAGGAGTGTTCCATTTAGTGTCGCTCCACCCTACGCAGGGACAGGTGTCTCGCTCTTGCCACAATAAATAGCTATTTACCAGCGAATGCGGCCTGCGGCTCCTGGCGCCGGAAGGTGTTCTCAATTTGTCGCTCGGAATGAGATTGTCACCGCTTTCAGTATTAGGTAAGTGGCTTTTACATTTCACTTTATACGACCAACATTGATTTTGATTTTGTCGGCTAATGGTACCCGGTTGTGGAGTGGTGCAATTTAGGAAGTGTACTACAAAATGGCAAAAAAGTTGTTTTCACAAACTGTTGTATTTTTGAGGTGAGCTATAGTTTGATAGTTTTTTTTTTAGCTTGTAGGTAATATTTATTTTTAGAACTATGGAAAACAGTAACCAAGATTTAACTAATTCGTTTCGATGTATCCACGTGCTTCGATTCCACGTGTATAATTATAGCCAATTTTACCCATTTGTGGGTTTTAATTTAGGAGTTAATTTAAAAAAAACCTCATTCTGAGGCAGTCAGGTAACAGGGTTGCGTGTAATTGTTAATTTGTAACTACACCCACTAAATTACACTACAACAAGTAATTTACAGCGAAAAAAACTATTTTTTATTTATTAGGTAGAGCAAGAGTCATTACGTAACATCTTAATTGCATTTTAACGTTGTGATTTTTCATACTGACCTTAGAGTGGAAGAAAACATTATCCTTCATTTCACCTCCAGACAGCACTCACTCGTGAGAAATTGGCACCAGCTTGTCCCGTAACGTCAACATACAAATTACAAACGAAATATTTTACTTCGACAACCCTATCAGCAATGAGACTGTTTATTAAGTCCAAGTTCTTGGTCTTGGTTGTTTTTTTGTGAATTCGTTAATGACGTAGGTATGAGCACTCTGAGATCCTGTATTGACCATAACAGCTGCTTCAGAAACCGGTTTCTACGTTTACCATACGTACTCATATTCTGCGAATTTGTTGAACGAAGATGGACGTTGCAGTGGCTTGAATATTGAAAATTAATATTTATATATAAAACATAAGTTTGAATAACATCAAAATGTTCAAGTGTTTGGTCGTTGCGATTTGTGCTGGTTCTTTGATAAGTGTAGTTTTTTGTGCACCCGGATATGAAGATATAAGAGGTTAGTTTAAATTACCTTAATTGGCCTTTTTTTTACTGCGAGGTGATTGAACAGTGTTGACGTCTCATGGTTTTAAATATGTATAGTTAATATTCGTTCTATTATTAAACTAAGTGCTATGATTAAACATAATAAAACTATGAGATTTCACTCACTTTTAACTTTCAAAGAAACGATTGAATGTAAGTGATATATATATATAGTTAAAATGTAAAAGTGATCGATACAATAAATCCTACTTAAAAGAAAATTAATGTATATCAAGGAAGGAATTAAATGTTCATAACTGTGCTTACCATTTATTTATTATTATTTTTGAGCCGAGTTCGATTTGGAGAAGGTTCAATATAATTTTAAAATATATTGCAAGCTCATCTTTTTCTTGCTATTTTGAAAAATTGTAATTTAATTTAAAAGAATCCTGGTGCCTCAGAGAGCACGTTAAGCTGTCGGTCCCGGTTGTCATACGAATATCTATGGTAGTCGTTACGGGTAGTCAGAATCCTGAAAGTCTGACAACTGGTCTAACCTCCGAATGTCAGTATTACCCAGTAACTGAGTTGCGGGGGTCTGATGGCAGTCGCTCCGTGAAAATGCTGATGTTCAGCCGCATCTGGCTAGACTGGAAGCCGACCCCAATATAATTGGGAAAAAGCTCGGAGGATGATGATGAAGAAGAATCCTGGTGTAGAGAAATATTTTGATATATTGTCCCAGTTTTTAAAACCGCTGTTAATATTTATTTTCATTATAGGGGCAAAAAATGCAGAAACATGTTAACTTTATGATAGGTAAAACAGATAAGTAAAATATACTCAGTATCACACGACCTCGAAATATGTGTACAATGCAAATACTGTTTATACCAACAGAGTCCCCATTATTGCCTCACCTGAGATGCCCATAAGCTTCTTCATTCAATTTTAGTCGATCAACAAAATCTGAATGATTTTTGACAGGATACAACTTCTCGATTTAGCAAATAAGCTACACGAAGGAATAATTGCGTGTACTCGTGGATGCATAATTAGGGATTGATAAATTCTCAGAAATCGATTAGGAGAAAAATAAGACGCTATACTTACTTAAAGTGTAAGAATATTAAAATGTAAGAAATAAGGGAGCTACATCTGCCAACAAACTACTTTACGGTTTGGGAGAAGTAATATTTTTTTGTAAAATTGTTATTTCTGAGAATTATTTTTTCTTTCTTTTCTTTTCTTAGTGAGTTTTTCCATAAAAACATTCCATGCCCGATAAAAAGCATTACAGACGTACTTGTAGCAATACAAGGTAGATGACCTTCAGACTATGCAAACATTATGTTATATATAAACAAGACTGTTGGAAACATAAGTTAATAATCGTACCCTTTAAAGGCCGTATGATATCACACATGGTCTTTAAGTATCACAATTTATGTGTAATGGTGTCTACAGCTTTACAATGTTTGAACAAATCAACAAGTATGACCAAACACTGACAATTTACACAGAGGTCACTGGCACTTCTTGTTTTTCGCTAGCGAATATTTCGAAGAACAAAACGGGCAAGTGTGTTAAGAATAAAATTATTGATTTAACGTTAATAGTGCACGCCTTTATGTTTACTTACCCTTTTAGGAATAACATAGATACATATATTATTAAGTAGATATGTTATTGCCTGTGGTTATTGCGCATATCGTGAGCATTTTTTTTTTCATTTTTTTGATTACTTAGTGAGATACGTCAGTGCTTTGATTCATGAGTGACAGAACCAATATATCTCATAGAAATATTCAAGAAAATTTTATTATTTTCAAGGATTTTTGCCAAAAAAAAACAAATTTATCTTTGTTTTCACTATAAGTATTTTAATTTACCTTTCTAATTCATTGCATTCATTATATTTTTACGTAAACATGTTCAAAATTTGCAAGTGGATACTCTTTGACACGGTTCAAATTTCTTTTTTACCAGAAAAGCAGACCAGTTGGGAAGATGGGACTGGCCAATTTAATACTGATGAGGCACCGAGAAAACGACGTCAGAGCTGGGAAACAGTTGATGTACATTATATCGATGCTACAATGATTGACTCTACAAAGTTAAAAGACTTACAAAGCAAAGAGTCATCTCGTTTAGAACCTGTAAATGATGTTACAAATCTTGTTGGAAATTTCCAACAACAATATGAAACCAACACGGAATTGGTAACTAAAAATGCGAATTATGTCATATACAAAGTGAAAAGTAGTGACGAATCTTGTTATGGAAAAGAAGACTGTACACGTGACACAAATTCTTCTCTAAATGGTTTACCTGATGATGAAATGAGACGAGACTCTTACTACGACAATCAGAGATATAGTTATGATAGTGAGCAGTATTCGGGATACTCTGAAAAAAGACATCCGCCACCGCCACATGATGACAGGGGACCACCACAACCGCCACCGCATCATCCCCCCCCACCTCCTCCACCACATCATTATCCTCCTCCTCCACCACCTCCACATCATCATCCACCCCCACCACATCATCACCCACCCCCACCCCCACCACCGCTTGACTATAGATCAAATTATTATGATCGGTCCTTGTCCTCATATTACGATAACTATTACAACAGACCTCCTCCTCCACCTCCGCCCCCACCCCCACATTACGGTGATAGATCTAGAGGAGTCTATGATGACAGACAAACACGGCAATCTTCTTACTATAACGAGAGACCGCCGCCACATCAACATAGTTGGCCCCCTCCACCACCACCGCACCATCGAGGACCTCCTCCATCACACCACCATGGTGGCCCACCACCTTACCATGATGGCCCACCGCCTTACCATGATGGCCCACCGCCTTACCACGGTGGCCCACCACCTTACTATAGTGGCCCACCACCACACTATGGTGGACCACCTCCAAACCACGGTGGACCACCTCCAAACCACGGTGGGCCACCAGACCGTTATGATGATAGACCGACCCGTCAATCATTCGATAAACCACCTCCATATAATCGGCGACCTCCCCCTCCCCCTGACAATCGAAGACCTCCGCCTGACAGAAGACCACCTTATAACGGAAGAAACGAATTCCCTCAATATGATGTCAGGGAATCATATTCTAACCAAGATCAAGGTCAAAATCAAGGGCATGATACATCTACTACAACAGAAGCTGAAAGTGATGACAATCAATACATGCTTGATGTAAGATTTGTTGATGATCCACCTACCCAGAAAACAATGGAAGCCATTCATTCGACAGGCGGTATAACATCTTCTCATCCATTGTCTCCGTTTTTATTCCAGGCTGCTGCTGTTATACCGGAAGAATAATAAGTTTAAAGATACTCGATTTTATTACTCTTTTCTATGTCCTCGTATAAAAATTACTAGGAAATGTTACTGATTTACAATGCTAAAAACGTATCAGTATTTTGTTTAATATTTTAATAAAAAATATTGAATTTTTATGGTGTTTCAATACTATCATATTTTTTTGTTTTCTCAAGGTCAATCAACTAGTGAGAAATGTATGGGTCTAAAACAAGATGTTTAATTAAATAAAACCTATAAAAACATTTAGTTATACAAAAAAACATGACACAGCTTATCGTCAGTGTACAATTTTTTTATCAAATAACTCATCAAGAGCACAGACCTAGTAAAAAATATAGACGAAGTGCTGCGAACATTTATAGTAAAGCCAAAAAAACTGCTCCTTCGTGTACAACCAGCGCTCACGCACATGCATGTACCTCAACCGTGCTCTTCCCTCTCAGTACACATGTCGTGGCATCGTCCAATAAGCATCACGAAAGCAAATATCCTTTAGGTGCATAGTGTGTGCGTAAGCGCTGGTTGTACACGAAAGAGCATAGTTTTTTTTTGGCTTCACTAAGATTGTTTGCAGCACTTCGTCTATATTTTTTATAAGGTCTGTGATCAAGAGTGATAAAGCTAAATGATTCAATAAGATTTTTACAATAGTATACCATAAACAATACTTTTGCAGTTCTATTATTTTTCTTATGTAGGTACATTTATGAGCTAAGAAAAACGGCCAAGGTCTAATCGAAGACTCGCACTAAGGGTATCAATAGGGTAAAATAAAGCCCTTTGACAGACAGATTCCGTAGACATAGTAATAGAGTTCTGTTAACACCCTTTAGGTACGAAACGCTAAAAATCCACAAATCTAAATATGCATAACATAGTACTACCATCTATTTCATTTAATAATTGTGTGTTTAATATTATTTTATTTGTGTTATTTATAGACAAACGGTCTCCAAAGCCTGATCCACCCAGTCACGCTGGACAGAACAGAGGTAGGGGACCGCCAGCCAACAGGGGTCCTCCAAATAACAGGGGTCCTCCCAACAATAGAGGCCCCCCTGATAACAGAGGACCACCAAATAACAGGGGACCACCAGACAACAGAGGTCCGCCAAACAACAGAGGCCCACCAGATCAAAGTGAACCATCCTATTACGAAGGGCAACAAAATTACGAAGGAAATAGAGGTACGGACCCTAAAGGCAACTCAGATACTCAAAACAATAACGCCATACCCGACGGAAACACATCAGATAAAGGATCATCTAATCACCAAAACAAAGAAGAAACAGAAAATTCTATGAAAGACAAAAATAGAGAACAAATCGTAGCAGTTCTACATGAAATATATGGTGATCGTTTTGCTGAAAAAAATCCAATTAAACAATCAACCGAACAATCAACAAAGCCTACAGTTAACACTTACCCAATATTTCAAGCAATTGCTGTAACTCCAGAATCATAATAATGATTTAGAAGTTAACTAATTTTTCTACGTTGACTAACTTATCCGTGTACCCGGAGCAGCGACGAGGTCACCAATTTCTATAGGTCTCGTATAAGTTCATAATTATATCATAACAATAATAATCATACTATATCTGTATTAATAAATCATTTTCAACATATATCAAATAGTAATAATATACACTTAGCACACGAGGTTTTCGGCATGCGGGATGTGGACTCTGCAACTATTTTGCCGATAGTCGTCGCGGCCAATGGCTTAGTAGCCAAGAGTCTCGATCAACACCTAAAGAGGCTCGTTGGGCGGCTGGACCAAGGGCCTGATGCAAAAGGTAGTACTTTTTGAAACAGCACAAATTGTGAGGAGGTTCCTTTTTCTGGAGCCCGGTAGCTTGGACCATGTCCCGATGCCGATGGACTACTATTTTTTTATATTTTTAAATGTTTTTTTATCGTTCTGGGGTTCGTTACTTTAAACAATGTTATTACTATTAAATAACTTACAAATTTACATTATATTTGCAGTATATAGCGTTATTGACTTAATTCCTTATATGTATGCTATAATTACTATAAAAAGTTATGTATTTCACATTAAAACCTATTTTTAGGGTTCCGAACCAAAGGAAAAAACGGAACCCTCATAGGATAACTTTGTTGTCCGTCTGTCTGTCTGTCTGTCTGTCTGCCTGTCCGTCTTTCAAGATTTTATAACAGGAACGAGCAGAGGTATCATGTTGAAATTAATATCATACTAAAGTATACGGACCCTTGGAGTAAAAAAATCAAGCTTCTAAGTCAACGTAATCAAAGAATACAGCCATTTATGTCACATATTTTGCTACTCGCAAACTCACTCATCATAACCTACGGGGTACTTCTCGTTGACCTAGAACCATGGAAGCAAAAACATCTGAGAATTGTTGATTTGTGGTTCAATAAACTCAGCCTATCACAGTCCACTGGTGGACATAGGCCTCTCCCAAGTTGCGCCACAACGCTCGGTCCTCTGCCTTCCGCATCTAGTCCCCCCCAGCCACGTTCTTTAGGTCGTCGGTCCACCTGTCCTGTCGATTTGTGGTTATATCACATTTAAAAAAAATTGCCACTACAATCTTACATATGCAGTTGTAGCATCGACCATGATGTAGACCTGTGTATGGAAGAATTTTTTTAAAGAAAGAAATACTTTTTTTATTTTGGTTTGCATAGATCGCATATAGCACAGCATAAACTGAAAACAAAGTTAAACAAAAAAAAAAAAAAATTACAACCCGATTCTACTGTCTTATTTTTCCACTGCAAAGTTCAGTTGGTCCTTAAATCCGACTTAACATCACGCCTGTATTTCCCCGAAGGGGTAGGCAGAGGTGTATAGTACACCCACATTTCGCCAGTTATGTTGTAAGTCCCATGTAATAGGGGGCGAGCCTATTGCCATCTATTGCCATTAACCGGGCACAAATACAGACTCCGGGCTGCTACTGAGAATTTCCTAATGAAAAAACCCAATAACACTTTGCCCGACCAGGGAATCGAACCCAGGACCTCACGCTCAGCAGTCGCGCTTGCCATCACTAGACCAACGAGGCAGTCCGACTACAAATCCGACTTACCTTTTCATTAGAAAAAAGTTCGGTGCCTACCTACAATTTATGAATTTCTGTTTGTAAATTGATTATTAATAGAAACGAGAGGTCACCCAATGGTCGAAATTCGACAGTAATTAATTAAATTTTTATGACTGGACTGTGCCGAAAAAAATAGTTTTTCCATATTTTTTTACTGATAACACTAATTAATGCTCTATAACTATATGTAATAATAGCTACTAAACAAAAAAGGAAGAAAATCAGTTGATAAACAGAGGAGAAAATGGTAATGAACCGTTTTTTTGGCCTATTTATCTGTATAGGTAAGGCAAACACAGACATGTGTGGTGGTACCTGCGTAAGAAAGAGATACAATTACGAAAGACATCAATATGCAATGCTGCACCTCTAATGAACTCAGATTAACAGCACCTTAAGAGGCTGACAACACCTAAAAAATCAGATCTCTGCGGTCACTGTCGTTTCGTACAGAACTGAAAGAGACGCAACGAGCTGAGAGACGTCGGATACGCCGCTCAACTTGAATGAAAATTAACAATATTTTTTTTTTATAAAAAACTAAAAGCTTATTTGAAAAACAGAAACAACAAATGTTTAGATTATTGTCTTTCTCAAATGTTTTCTTAATTTTATTTATAATATTTAGTAAATAATAGAGATTGTTTGCTTTAAAGCATGTTTTAAGAGGTTAGTTTACAATTCTTTTCTATAGAGAAAACTTCAGGAAAACGTGTTTTGGGCACAATACAGTTTCAGAAAATACGATCAAGATTAAAATATATTTTTTTCACTGCCACAAACTGAATAGATACAGCTAAAAATGTTTTTAAAAGAAGCCTTTTTGGGGTATTTGGCTGTTGTCAGCGTCTTAAATTAAATCAGTTTCTCCTTAGAAAAACTGATTTAATTTAAGGTAATACCCAAGGAATACCCCTTGGTATCAGGTCGATCTGTGGTACGGAAACCTAAGTGCGCGAGTCTGACTCGCACTTGGCTGGTTTTATGTATGTGTTATTGAAATAAGTGAAAACCTTTTAAGGGGTCATTGTACTCATCAGTATGAACAACTTTTACTATGGGACCAAGAATGTAGGGGACAGCTGATTTTTATTAGCTATTTCAGGGTTGGTCCCATAATAAAACTTGTTGATACTGATGAGTACAATGACCTCTTAAGAGGTTTCGGTTATTTCAATAACACGTATTTAATGTAAAAAAATTAAAATCATGTATTGTAATCGTGTATTAATTAAATCTAGGAAATGTAATACATAGTATTTTCTTCATACTAAATAACATCGGAGTCACTCCCAAGATAATTATTGTTATCGTCTTTGTTCAAAGTTTTACAATCCGTGTTGTTTTACAATTATGGATTGTAAAAATATGGTATACTATTGCAAAACCGTGGTTCAAACACACGTGTTAATTTACGGCTAAAATTAATAACCTATCTATCCACGATTTGCGCTACTAGAGATAGAAATTTCACGTAAGCTTTGACATTTTATGTCAAATTTCTATTTCTAGTAGGGCAAATCGTATATAGACAGGTTATTAATTTTGGCTGTATCAGTACCTCATGCTGATTTAAGAACGCAAGTATGAAATAGTTCTGTGATCAAAAAATGTCAAGTATGCAGTATGCTATTTACCAAGAAGTTACTGAACAAATCAATTGGAAAAAGAACTAATATTCTTGCCATCACACGTTGGCTACTAGTGCCATGAATTTGCTAGTCATATATTTGGAAACTGATTAATAATTTTATTTATATTTTTTACTTTAAAATAGTTTAAAAGACCAACATTAGCATCACTGTGATGTCTACATCATCATCATCATTTCAGCTGAAGAAATATATGTTTCAAAACGGGAACATAAATAAAGACACTTCAATATTTAAAATATCTTTTACTAATTTCACTTTCTTGTAAAAAGTTTAAAATAAATTTACTAATAAATGTATAAGTGTTTTATTTTACAAATGTGTATCATATAATATAGTTAGCATGAAATACAAGTCTCACATATACAAAAATCTGTTCAATAATGTATAAGTATATTTTTTTAAATATCATAATGATGTCAGTAATCAAATAAAACTAGTACACAAATGAGAAAAGCTGCTACTAATGTTTGAAAAAAAAACTAATAAAGTACACGTGATTAAAATACAGACACGTAATCATTTAGTATTATTATCAAAAGGTGGGTTTGCATCTTCCGTCGGCGGTTCTCATAAATCCAGAGATACAAGTACCAGAAAAGTTCTCTCTACCATCCCCTGGTAATCCCGTGGTTCCATTCTTAGGAGTAGTCTGTACCGGTGAGGTCGTAGTGGTCGTAGGCTGAGGAGTAACTTCTACTGGTTTAACGGTTTGTCCTACTCCGACATCCTCATTCAAGTCATCTTCAAAATGAATATTCGTAGACGCATCATTGTTTTCATCTTGTTTGTTGCTTGCATTCGGATTAAATACAATCCTCACATCTTGTCTCACTTTATTTGAGGTCTCACGAACACGCCCAATGAAATCCTTAATATTTCCATTAGCACTGTTATATTGTGAAGTTAAAATAATACAAAATAAAATAGAAAAAATTAACTTCATTTTCAGAAATCTTGTTCGTGTCACGTCTTGTCAGATAATTTTCTCTTGACTGAAGTGTCGAGAATAACTTCAGTATATAAGATAACTTAGCTGACCTTATAAAAATTATCTTACAACATAATTATTCCACGAACTGATAAAATACCTACAACGTCAAAGAAATTACATTATTCCTTATATCCTAGGTATCTTGTAATAATATTTTACATATTAACTTGTAAATGTAATCCCTTAGGAGCACCACCTGAAAATAAATAAAAATTTAACTAAAACAATATATTTAGTTAAAGAAAACTTACAGTTTAAAAGTATTTTCAATTAATAAATATCAAGAGTAAAGAAATTTTGTTCTCAATTATTTAAGAATATATTTTGTTAGAATAGGTAGTTATTCTTTTAATATTTAAAGCGTAATGTACTCGTATGTACAGATATGAACAAATGTCACAGGTCATGGTACACACATGACTCAATCAGTACGTAAATATAATTGATAAACTAATACCTAGGAACTCTGCTATTTAGTTAGTAATACTGATGATAACGACGACAAACAATATAATTAAAATAAAGTAGGTACCTCTAAAGTCTCTGCCTGCAGTTTCCTAGAGGGTCTCGCCTCTGTCCTGAGGGGCATTCCAATTCCGGTACTCGTATTATTTGTGAGGTTTTCGTTAAATTTTCCACTGTTGTCGAAGTTGCCATTCGAATTTTGTCATGGAAATTAAAAACGACCCGGGCTTCAGTCCCGGAACACATGCTCAGGACCATCACAGTTACAAGCAACACACATTTCGCGTCCATTTTAATGTACTGCATTGAGCATACTACGTCGCAGCTATACTTATATACAGCTTATACGACAGGTCACCATGGTTGTCTGCACACTCCGTTGACATCCATGACTAAACCAGAACTACATCTCACCGCGTTAAGTGGCACTTCTATCATTTTAGTTTGAGGATTCTTTGGTCCTTTATCAGTGGATGTATCTTCTTGCACACTACTTACTGTAGGAGATTCTTTTGGTTTGATAAATGTATCTTGGAGGTCTTTAATTGGATTCCCGAATATCTCGAGGATGAACTGTCCAGTGAAAGAGGAGCTGGCGGCACAAACTACTAAGTTGATTAATATATTAAACACAATAATACGTGTCGACACAGAAGTCATTTTACAATACTACAACATATCGGTGCTTGCCGTACGTTTATCAGGCCACAATTACCAAGCGGCTACACAAATACGATAACATTCGCATACATAATGTTAATTTATATCTGTAGAATTTTTGATTATTTTATTTAATGTTTCCGAACACGTTGCCTATTTAGAAAATCAATAATATTTTAGAACTTAGCCAAACATTATCTATTATTTTTTTAGATACACTGATTCATTAGACACTAGTGGAAACAATCTGTATATGAACTGAACTGACACCAATATGATATAATCAACACTGGTTCTATTTATGGGTCAAATAGAATCGATGTAACACGCACGGTCCACCAGCACCAAATAAGAACTGATCTGATTGTCGTCGTCAAGTCGTCAAAACGTAGGCCACTTCTAGGGTTCATCTACTTGCAACCCATTGTAAAATGAATTCTTCTTTTATGTGTTTTCAGTATCTCTAAGATTATTAACTTTTTAATTATTTAATGCTACGATTACGTGCTATGGTTTCTGTAATAACAATTTATTTTTCCTTATTATTGTCTGTGTACTTTATAACTCTAAATATGGGCGTACCTTCCTCAGTTCTTCATTTAACTTATTCTTGTCACAATCAGGATGCATTTCACAGTACAAGTTGAGCCACATCACCATATGTTTAGATTTATCAAGACGATGAATTAAGGAATATGAATCGACGTCAAGTAATTTAAGTTTAGATTTTATTATGACGTATTTATTGTAATCTTCGCTTTTGTCTCGCAATATTTTGTAATATTGACTGTTGTTTGGCACGTGTATAATGTATGCAAGTTCAGTTTTATCTTCACTATTCTTCAAATAATCTATCACCGGGCGTTCGTCCACCTCCTTTATCGTATCAACTTCATAAAAGTTTGTTAGATCCTCTACTGCTTTTTTCAAAACTAATCCATGACTTAAGAATATGTAACAAAATAAAATTAAAACAGTGAAGATTAAGTTATCCATCACAGATCCTATGTGACGTCTGTCTGAAACCAGTTTCAATGAAAGAATATGAAGAGATACAGAGTTGCTAATGAATGTAGATTGCGCCGCACAATACATAACTCTGTAAATGGTCCATTTGATCCTATTGCGCCAATTGAGTTCTATCAGTGCTTCTATTATTGCCAATTGACTTACAAAAATGCATATCAACAGTATTTTATTAATTGGAATAAATTATTGCCGTTTAGTGAATGGCTTTGGCCATCAAGTTTGCGTGAGCTCTGGTGGCCTAGTACGAATTTGACAATTACAAATACTATCATAGTTTTCGTCGACTTTCATTCATAAATCAGTAGCGGGGAAATACAGGCGTGATGTTGTGTTATATGTTATTTTGTTTTAGTTGGGTAGACATCATGACACTGATTTCCATCGAATATTTTAACTACTTTGCTTTCTAATTATCACGTCAAAGAAGCTATGTACGTTGTCCATGTCGAAACTAACATCATAAAATTGTTTTAGGTAAAAGCAAAAAGTTCTTTCATAACTCTACGCTTCATGAGTTCCAACAAACTAAAATAAAACAAACGAAAGCATATTATTATTATTCCAGTAAGTAATAACTACCTAACTGATGATTACACTGCTTGAATAAAGGGCTCTTATAGTTCATCATGCTGAAATCCTCGTTAGCCGCTCCCGCAATACAAGTCCGCTTCAGCGATTTTATTCGTTCCGTTTCGGAACAAGATAGACCTATTTTTTTCTGTGAAACTGACCGTTTGAATTAAATTTGAAGCCTTTGATTCCAATGAAGCTATTTTGTTGTTGCCAACAAAGACAGGAGTGCTCATTAAGGCTTTAATGAACTCTTTTCTTTGCTGAGTCCGTAAAGAAACAACGATTATTGTTAAAATGCTTTGAAATTAGCTATTAACCCTCGCTTTTCTTTATCTAAGCCAATTTCTAACCTTTTGGATTCAACTTTTTTAAAAGAGCCAGCTAGTTGTGCGCTCGTTAGCCAACGAACGTGTCTTTTTTTCTTATAAATTTGATGATTTTGAGATTTGTTGATTGAGAACAAGACAGCTACAATATACAACTTTTAGATTCAATCGCCAGATTTTCGTAGTTTGATGACGACATGCTGGTAAAGTTATAAAGACTTCTGATATGTTTTAAAAGAGATAAAAAGACCACTTGGTGTAGTTATAAAATAAATTTACGGTGGATTGATTGGTGGATGGATAGGTGGATTATAACAAAGTTAGCCCTGCTACAGCATCGGATACAGTATAAAAGGCTATGTCATATCCTTTGACGCGGCATAACTGACGCTAGAGAGTGAAAAATGCCACGCACCAGCTTCACGTGAGAGGCATTTCGTGATTAAAATACCTACCGCCGGCCATATTTTAATTAAACACCACATGTTTACATTTATACGAAATAATACAAAGTAGGTAGTCCAAAATAAATTAATAACCGGTGTATAATGCGATGTCAATAATGAAAACATGAATGACAATAATGGGAATGTAACAAATAAATGTATTAACTATATTACGAGTTTAATCAAACCACAGCAATTGGTTTTTCTGTGTCGTCATCATCTTGTTAATTACTATTAACTGCCTACACACTGAGGAATACCTCAGTGTGCCTATATGGTATTCCACAACACATCAATCATTCATAAAGAAATTATTTGAACAAATAACATTAAAATACTTCCTGTGATGTATTTTAATGTATTTGAACACGCATTCAATCGGACAAAGGATGTCATTATAATTGTTATTCTTTTGATAAGTGAACACTCTTTC
Organism: Asteroscopus sphinx; assembly: GCA_949699075.1. Lineage (NCBI taxonomy): Eukaryota > Metazoa > Arthropoda > Insecta > Lepidoptera > Noctuidae > Asteroscopus > Asteroscopus sphinx. The sequence goes on from OX453007.1 coordinate 15,232,719, forward strand.
AATGGTCGTCAATGAGCAAGGCTCAAAGTTCATTAATTAATTAGAATCTAACCTATAAAATCTTCTTATCTTATTCTGGGTGGTTTTTTTCAAAATATTTTAGCGATGGTAAGAAAGGTACGGTCGACCGCACGTCAATGGTAACAGTTTGATATTGACAGCGCCTTTATTTCGTAAGCAGTAAGGGTGGTTTTCTTATTCAAATGTTACCACTGGCATGCAGTCGACTGTACAAGTTTCTTTGCTATTTCGCTGAAAATCTTCCAATTCAAAAGCAACTTGTAACGTTAAATTTATTCAACAATTTTATACAAAAATGAAAAAAACGTATATTTTGTCAAAATAGATAAATCACAGGTTTGAATCAAGATTTCAGTTTTGAAGAGTCTTGTCATCTAACATTTGGAGTATAACATCGTCAAGTAGAACCTGGAATATAATAATTTAATTCTTGGTACCACTGCATCGCTTGCCCTTAAAATGCTTGTATTTCTTAGGCTGAAACAAAAATATTAATATTATTAAATAGTAAATACTTTACTGACTTCCACGTAACAATTTAAATAAGTCCCTAACTCCAAAATTAGCTTATCCCTGTGTTTTAGGAGTTAGTTCCTTCCCAATTGAAAAAATATTATATTCCAAAATGAAATGTATTAAGTACAAATAATTCTTTTTGAACTTTTTTTTTGAAAAATATTCAAAACAAGCTTTTAGAGTCTGACCACGCTAACTTTGCAGTGGAATTATGGCAACACTGTAAACAATAACTATCAAAATCTTTGTAATGATCTTATTCTTCCAATGCAGAGTTAAATTTACTGGTCTGAACTCACTTGGCTTTGGTCTTAGCGCGAGTCAGCGCGACTGCTGAGCGTGGGGTCCTGAGTTCGATTCCCGGGTCGGGCAAAGTGTTATTGGGTTTTTTCATTAGAAAATTCTCAGTAGCAGCCCGGAGTCTGGATTTGTGCCCGGTCAATGGCAATAGGCTCGCCCCCTATTACATGGGACTATAACATAACTGGGGAAATGTGGGTGTACTATACACCTCTGCCTACCCCTTCGGGAAATACAGGCGTTATGTTATATTGTTGTAACTATAGTTCGGTTAACCGGCCGACCGAATCGATTATATTATGTTATGAGATTATGTTATGTGTTATGAACTCACTTACTTAGTCAGACAAAACTGCATTAGAATAAAAGATCGTTACAGAGATTTTGATAGTTATTGTTTACAGTGTTGCCATAATTCCACTGCAGAGTCAGCGTGGTCAAACTCAATAATACACGGATTCGGTACTGTAAGCTGATCAATATGTGCCTAAACACCATCTATCTACTGTTATTCATTGAGAGTACAATGGTGTACCTACTTCATTGTCACAAAGAGTGTTGTCATCCTCTTCAGAAGATGACGATGACGACGACGATGATGACGACGAAGATGAAGAAGAAGAGGATGATGATGAAGAATGTTTACTCTTCTTTTTTCCCTGAAACATAATACATTTCATTAATTGACCAGTAAATAAAATATTTTTTTAAGGAGGAGAACACAAACTTTATACTATATTAAAACTATACTATACTATAACTATATTTAAATAGAAATAATATTAACGATTTAAATTGTGGAAACAAAAAATCGTTCACGAGCAGGATTTGAACCTGCGACTCCTGGCTCAGTACGCCAGTGCTTTAGCTACTAAGCTACCGTGAACACTGCTCATGGTATCGAAATTAACCTCCACTTTAGTACATCTTTGGGTGACGTCAGCGATACCTTATTAAGAAACTGTGTTTCTTAACCGACTCGACTAACTTTGCTGTTAATTAAAAGTCGTATAGATATGCCTACACTTACTAATTAACGATTTAAATTGTTAATCGTTAGATTTCGCTTCGCGTGCATAAATGTGTTAAAAATAATAAAATAATAATAATATTTTCAAGTTCAAATATTTTCTGTTGTACACTTGTTTCTGTCCTCTTATATCAACATCTCTCTATCGCTCTAAGCTTTGTTTTAGAAAACCGATGTACATAAACTTTCCTACTGTAAAATAAGTCTATAAGTGTGTAAAATAATGTTTAGTTTCGAACACAAATAGGTAAATTGCAGATAAAACTTAGTTCATGAAAGTCTTTAACAAAATGTTTCTGGGGGTGTACTCGCATTTGACGAACGACAAACGAAATTCGAACTTTCGTTCCGATTGATACTTTCACAATAAAGATAGGCACATAAAAAAGCCACAATAAAGATAGACTACTACGGTTCACCAGAGGATGGGCAGCAGCGTTCTCTGAGTATTTAAACAACCAACTGCGATCGCCATCCCGCCTGCCAAGCGTGGCGATTATGGCATATCCACCCTTTTTGGGGGTGGCCTTTGTCCAGCAGTGGACATTTTTCACCTGAAATGATGTTGATGACGGTTCACAGCCGTAGCCGTATAAAATTAACCGGAGTTCAGAGAAACAAACTTCAAAACACGATCATCGCATGCGATATGGCAACGACGGTTGACCGGAGTAGCAAATTGTGCGATGAATTGTACGATTAATCGAATATCGTAAAACGCAAGTAGACTTCCTTTGCCTAATCATACAAAAATGTAAATAAAATAGAATTGTTTCAAATACATTTGTCATTAACACCCCAATACAAATAAAATGTAATAAATATTGCAAAAATGCAGATCAGTGTTTACAGTGGTGGTTTCAGTCTCCAACTTAATACAATTTGTACAACGAATTTTCGAACTTCACTTCGAAATGTAGGCGTTAACGTAATAAATTATTTAAATAATCAACATTACTTTAACGGGAACAAGTTTATAAATGACCTTTCATTCTCAAAGGTTGGATATTCCAGTTTTATCATTAACTAGCCTGTGCCCGTGACTTCGCCTACGTGAATGTCGTTTATCGCGCATCTCTCAGGAACTGTTCATTTTTCCGGGATAAAAAGTCTAGCCTTATTAATCTGGATTATTGTCTATCTGTATGCCAAATTTTATTAAAGTTGGTCCAGCCGTTCTTGAGTAATAAATGATGTAACTAACCCGACTTTGTTTTATATATTAAGGTAATTACAACAGCAATTATGGTTACATACTTTGTGAACTAAAATGTAACTAATTCCTTTAGGTAGTAAATCAAGGGGGTTGGCTTCTTAATATCTGTTAAAGTGTAAATAAAGTAATAAAATTTTAAAAGTTATGGGAACAGTTTCATCATGATTGCTAATTAGAGCTGCAATTGAGGCTCGCTCGAAGGAACTCGTAACACCAACATCCTGCGAACAAATTGGAATGTTCCTCTGCATTCTCCGTAGCTGGGATAAGCATTAACACGTGTAAAACCTAGCTTTATGGCGTATTACCTGTTTTAATTCGCACCATTTTTTGTGTTTATCTTTTTAATATTAACTAATTGTTTATACTGCGAATGTTGATTTTCCTTATGGCTACTGACGTGAAATATTAAGATAAAGTTCCAGAGGACTATTGACTATAGGTGACTATGACGACTTTACTAGGTTCCATATGATAACACGCATTATTAAAATAAAAGTACAGTGACACTTGCATAAAAAAATTAAAACAACATTTTTGCCCTTTTTCTCAAATCAAAAACGCAGTAAAATTATACATATTATGCTCCATTTTTATTTATCAATCACTTGTTGACTAGGCGTTGAATCACGAATTACGTCATTATAGTAAGTAAATAGTCATCGGGCAATCCCCGCGTGCCGCGTGATTCTTATGAACGGCTTTTGTAAGATAGGTATTTGCAATATGGAGAAGCCCATCAAATAATCTATTTCATTATTTTTATAGGTATCAAAATATTTAATATTAATTTATTTGTACGTAGATATTAGATTATTATCTACAATAAATTGATTAGACTTGGGTACCTACTTTTTAATAAATTGGCTATGATTTTGTTTTATTTGGTGGTATTTATAAACTATTTGTCTGAATCCTTACAATACAGATCATCAACTAAATTGTTGATGATCAGTGAACCAACCAATTGCGATCGCCAACCCACCTGCCAGGCGTGGCGATTATGGCATATCCCCCCGACATATACTCGGGGGAGGCCTATGTACAGCAGTGGACGTCTTTCGGCTTAAATGATGATGATGATGATGATTATCAAAGAAATTTGACCAGTGGCATACCACCCTAAAATATGTTTAAATGTTTAAATCAATACTGACTGTTGGTGATCGCAATTGGTGGTTGCACAGATTAAAGAAGAGTTTGGTAGTTGTTTATTTTTTAGGCGAAATTAATCATATGCGCGGGACCTTATCTTTACAGACTTACGCTGCCACACTTTCTCTCGTCCTCTTCGGATGATGATGATGACGAAGACGACGACGATGATGACGATGAATCGTCACACTTGTTGCAATTGTCACAGTTACTACAGTCGTCACAGTCGTTTCTGCTTTTCTGAAAAAGTAATAGGTAGTTGATAGATATTAGATATTGATATAAAAACCCGCCAAGAGCATATCGGGCCATGCTCAGTATTATATGGTTCCTTAAGTAGGTCTAATTACAAACGAATCAAATCGAATATTAATCATTGCAATTTTAGTTTTTGCAAACAGCGCCAACCGACCGACCGATGGCCGCTGGAGCAGACGAGTCCTTGAGTGGAGACTACGAATCGGCAAACGCAGCGTAGGGCGCCCCCCTGCCAGGTGGACCGACGACCTAAAGAACGTGGCTGGGGGGGACTGGATGCGGAAGGCAGAGGACCGAGCGTTGTGGCGCAACTTGGGAGAGGCCTATGTCCAGCAGTGGACTGCGATAGGCTGAGTTGATTGATGAAACAGCACCACCTAGCGCTAAATTTAAGAAGCTGAATTGAAGAAGTGTGTCATATCAATATAACACAAAGTTACTTTTTGTGATTTTTTTAAATAGAAAGTAAATAAAGGAGCATTATTTGCTAACACCATTTTTCTCCAAGGTCAATGACCTTTGAATTAGGATGTCTTAAGTATTTTTCAGTTTTGTCACTCGAAAATTTATAATCACATTATACTCGAAATAATTTTAAAAGAGAGTTTTTACAAAGGTCTATTAATGTGGAAGATTATAAGTTTCTACGTTGCATAGTTTAGAAATGGCAGGGGGGGACACATTACAAGCCACTTTGGCAGTCTATCTTTCGCAGATGGTACACCTGATAAAAAAGTTATGTATCAAACATTACCTTCATTTTAGTAGACCTATTCAATGATACCCCACAAGAGGGGGTGCAGTGAAAAAAAAAATTTCATCCCCATTTCACATGTATTGGCGCCACCCCTAAAATACATAATCTCGATTTTTTTATTCTTTTAAAATTGAGATCCATATCTAACCTATTTTTTAACAAAATTTCATTTACTTATGTTTATAGTTGTAGAAGTTATTAAGCTGTAAAGGATTAGGACAGACGGACAGACGGACGCACATGACGAAACCATAAGGGTTCCTTGTAGGACTACGGAACCCTAAAAAGGTTTATTTATTTTATAAACATTTGACAATTCTAATTATCATGAATAGAAATTGTATTTGGTTTATCCATACGATTAAACCCTTAAAAAAATAACGCAACTAAAAGTTATGAGTTTGAAAATTCAGTCATAGTACACACGGCTACACATCAAGCTGTACAAGTCCAGTATAGGCTGACCTCGCATTGTAAGGAAAACCTATACAATGCGGGGTCAGCTTATACTGGAAATTTACAGCTTGATGTGTAGCCGTGTGTACCTATCGCGAGACCTGTTCCGTGTGGTGCCGGACGTAAAGAATTGCACCACCACTATATCTTCTCATGGGTGTCGTAAAAGGTGACTAAGGGATTTACCAGAATATGGGCAGCAGCGTTCTCCATAGAGGTGGCCAAATACCACATGAATACAGTGTGAAGTAAATAAGAACCATTGACACGAAGAAGAAGCGTTCTCTGATTATTTAACCAACCGACTACGATCGCCAACCCGCCTGCCAAGCGTGGCGATTAAGGCATATCCCCCCCTTTTTGGGAGAGGCCTATGTCCAGCAGTGGACGTCTTTTGGCTGAAATGAAGATGATGATGATGATGATGGTGATGATGATGATGATGATCATGAAACCTGAGCATAGACGCTACCAGTGAGGATACCTTGGTAGGGTTAGATGGAACAGCCGGAACCTAATAACACTGATTGAAATATTAGCAACAAATAAACCCAGTAAAACCATTCAATTCAATTAAACAACAACTAAATTCCATTGACGTAATATAATATGCATAATATCAAAAATATTTATGCAAACATGATACGACACAGATGGCTTGTGGGTTACAATAACAATCAGTTTTAATAGATAGTAGTAGCCAATAACAAATCCTTCACCCGTGATCTGCTCTAAATATTATAGCTAAACGATTTATTAGAGTCTGACCACGCTACCTCTGCAGTAGAATTTTGGCAACGCCGTAAACAATAACCATCAAAATCTCTGTAATCATCGTATTATTCCAATGCAGAGTTAAATTTAGGTACTGGTATGTACTTACTTACAGTCTGACGATACTAATTGGAATAATAAGATAACAATACAGAGATTTGGATAGTTATTGTTTACGGTGTTGCCATAGTTCCACTGCAAAGTTAGCGTGGTCAAACTTTATAATATTATTTATTACTGGCAAGATTATTAGCACCCTTTTTGTATTGGTTAAACAGAAGTGCAAGGTTGTCAATAGCGGCTGCAGCGAAACAATATAAAATCAATTATGTCCCATCAACCGTTCTTTGATGAACTAAGGATCGCCACTCGTGGAGGCAATTTCATGACATGAGAGACATGAGACTTTCCATCTTCATGTCTCAGTTTGGCGAAGGCAATAAGTTCATTAAGGCAACATCCTAGGTGGTATTGAAGTTGTTATGGGCAAAGGTAACCGCTTAACATCAGGTGAGCCTTTAGCACGTTTTGCCATCCTTAAAAACCCCGCTCAAACTGATATAATATTATCGTATTACACTTTTAGAAAGAAGAGTGAAGAGATTTTTCCATACCAATAAATTATCTAGATACAAACTGGCTATATTACCAAGTCTGCTCTACTTCTGTCTGATGATTTAACAAATAAATATAATCTTGGTTACAAAATTATGTACGAGAATTACAAGTTTAAAAAGTTGATGATCATACCATCAACTTGAAATCCTACTTCCTACTAATATTATAAATAAATGCAAAACAATGGATGCTTGTTTGTATATTCATTTGTTTGCCCTTCAATCACGCTGAAAAGACTGAATGGATTTGCATTAAATTGAACTATAATTATGCCAAAACTCATGGGATCGTGCGCGCAATATGCAGGAATTGAACTATATGCCAAAACTCATGGGATCGTGGGCGCAGTATGCTTAAAAAGGAATTGAACTATATGCCAAATCTCACGGGATCATGTGCGACATATGCTTAAAAAGGAATTGAACTATATGCCAAATCTCACGGGATCGTGCGCGCAATGTGCTTAAAAAGAGGTACAAATTTTTCCCCTTCACGTATTTATAAAAGATTATTGATAACACCAAAGCTCGTAAGTATAGAAAATATTAAACTCTTTACGATGTTATACTTACTTCTTCACACCGCGTGCGTTGATTACCACTGAAACAAACAAATAATATTAGATTAAGTTTGTAGTAAAAGGTGTGCAGGATCGTAGCAGGTGAAAATCCGTAGTATCTGCCTAGCCCAATAGAAAACAGTGGCGATGGTAATCGTAGCATGTATGTATGTAGTAAAAAACACAATCATTTACGCTAAAATAGTTATTATATCTACCCTAAAATTCTGATAGAGCCTTGCAGTCGAATAGTTGTTCCTTTGTTGTTGTTATAAGCCTAGTCTTCTCTCAACCTTCAACTCTTCTTCTAAATAATCTTTAATATACGATAGCTTCGGTTGAATCCATTTCATATTGGTAATAAGATGCAAAGTCTAAAAAAGCAGGGTGAAAATCCATTTATTGGGTACAATTCCAATCCCGATTTAAGACTAAGAAGCAACACATAAAAACCCAATTACACTTTTTTTGAAGTGGGAATTAGACCTAGCCTTAGGATATCGGGAATCGTATAAAAGTTTGGTGCAGACCATTTTTGTGCGATTACGACAAATCTTTAGCTATGGAATTTACACTGCAATATATGTATGGTAGTGATGGCCTAGTGGTTGAACGCTTGCCTTCCATGCAGGAGGGTGCTATTTAGATTCCGGCCCGCACCTCTGACTTTTCGAATTCATGTGCGGATTTATATTCGATTATCACTTGCTTTGACGATGAAGGAAAACATCGTGAGGAAACCTGCACACCTGAGAGTGCTCCATACAGTTCTCAATGGTGTGTATAGTCCGCCAACCCGCACTAGGCCAACGTGGTGGCCTTAGCCTACTCGTACCGAGAAGAGGCCCGTGCCCAGCAGTGGGACAGTAATGGGCTGGTTATGTTATATTATGTATATGTATGGTACTCACCATGATCGTGCTTCTGTTATCGCCAATATGGCAAGTGTAGCCAAGAGTATTAATAAAGCTTTATTCATTTCTGCGATCTCTCTGTAAAAATAAGTTTTAACGTTAATAGGCATCAAGGCAATAACTAGTTGTAATGGATGTTACTAACTAAGATTTCAGGTAGCCGGCCACCTAAATTCCATTGCATATGCTTAAGTACAGTCACAGATAATATAATACTATACAGTGTACGTTTGAACTGCAGAAAATACGCTTAAAATACCTTTTAATTAAAAAATTTACTATATACCATCGCTTTACATCAGATGAGGTGGCGGTCAAACGCAAGCCCAGTGTGTGTATAGTACACCCATACTCAGTCAAATAAAAAAATTTATATATATATATTATACTATCAATATTTTGTGACTTTGGAGTTGCTCCCAAACATGTATATTTCAAAACCTATTATACCAATGCCAAAATAACCAATTCTGCTATTTTTATAAATAATTGTAGAGAAATGGTCTTTTTTCCTAAAATGCTAATGATATTCCTATAAAATGCTGACAGACTGATCTCATTCAAACATCTTTAGGATGGTAGTATTCTTTACCTATTGGTAAAGTCTGTTTTTTCTCTCTTGTTTGGTAAACAATCTTGGCATGTCTTTTTATTCAAATAACTACAGATAAAATACAATTACTAGTTCTACACATGTAATTAGGTTAAAAAATTATATTTAGTGTGTGAAATTGTTAACATAATTTCTTTTAATAATTATTATTGACGAATTGCATCAAAATGCAATGCCAAGATTGTTTACTAACCAAGACAAGTAAGAAAAAACGTAGTGTAATATGTATTCGTTCATAACGAAACATTAAAACAAGTAAAAATATACCAGTTAAGTCACCTTCTCGTCACCTAATGATCTGAATCAGCTGACATCAGCTGTGAAATATTATTATGTGCGTTGTGCATATTATGGACAACGCACAGACCTAGAACCTGGTCTACTTGCGAAATAGCACTTTGGGTGTTTATTTCGAGATTTTATTTTGGGATTTTATTTCGAATAAGCATTTACATGCACTTTCAAAACGTTAATTATGAATCTAGTCGCACGGTTCCAAAAAGTTGGTCCTATGGAGAAGAGCCGGCAAGAAATTCCATGGATATACTCTTTTCAAATAATAATAGTACAATGATTTGTTACATGATTAATTGAAAAGAATTGTGTGAGAATAATGTAGTTTAATGACTGAGACTAATTCCCTGACGTAAACTAATTAATGACTAATTATGATATTAAGTTTTTGCTTGACCATAATATGAGGGAACCCAACGATTCGATACTTCATGCCATTAATAGCTACATTACTTTGCTCTGTTCTAAAAATATTAATTGTCATGAAAAAAAATCGATAATTCTTTATTTGCATTTTATAAATAAATGAATGAGTAGTAGAAAAAAATAAGAATACTAACACAATTCAAATCCTGTTGAACGTTGAATGTATAAGTAAGTTGTTATCCCACAAAACTGTATTATTGTTCAGTGCACCAAAGTGATCAGTACCAGCAGTTTGCATCGACTGAGTTTTCGAATTTATTACTATAAAATTTGGGTCAAATTTACTTAACTCTAAGGTTTAATCACTAAGGTCAGTCAGATAGCGCTGATCTTTGCAAAGAGATGCACGCCCTCAGAATCGTTTAAGAACATTTTTGACTGTTATATACGTAGTATTGTTGTTCCTACGCTTTATATATATGAACGTAGGTGTAGCGTTATCAATTGTATTATTTTTCTAAATTCGAAGTGTAAGGTCAAGACGCAAAAACGAAAATTGTTTACTTGTTATTAGCAAATATTTTTTTGGTCAGTCCGACGTTTATCAGTTCTTTGACTAATGCGTTTTGGTTGTAAAACATCGTTTATAAACACTAACATAATTTAAACGACATCAGTTAATCAGTGTAAAAAAACTATAATACTATTAGTGTAAGAGACATCATGTTCTGAAAATACATCTGTCGTGAATATTAGCTTTGTGGTAACGAATATTTCCCTATAATATCTACACTACTTCGCAGAATTGTCTTATCATAACAATAACACGGCAATTCTACGAAACAGTTTATTTTTCAACATAACCTTGGATTAATTAAGCTGTTAAATAACCGTATCGCAAGTTAAAGTTCATTTTAGCTGGAGGTAGCCAGTGTTATCAGTATCTGAGAACATTCCGAACTATCTGCATTTTATTTATTCTGTGGTAGTATTGTACACGCTCAATTCACTCAGCTTTATCAAGATTATTCGATAAACGCTCCACAGTCAGCGAGAAAACAAGCTCCTTACACAAATAGGGGATTTTAATATCCTTAAGTAGTGATGATACTGGCCTCTCGTATAAAAGACTTGCAAAGTAATCCAGAGAGGGCGCAGCTATCGCGCGAATCTGCTTGAGTCATCTCATCCTTTTCAAATAAATAGGGTCCGAAAGATGTCTGAAAAGCAACGTTTTATTTTTTATCCATAATTCAATTGCAAACAGATTTTTAAGGGTTATGTTAATGTCTTCCTTTTTTACGTAAAATGTGGTGATGTTTAGGGATGGTTTGTAAACAAATTAACGAATTAGATGACCCTGATTCTACTTATATCAGCAAATACTAAACTTGTTGTTGATAATTACGAATGATTGCCAAAAAAGTCACAATTTACAATAACATACAATGACCTCAACATGCCTACTATGATTGTTTTACCCGCTCAATTACCCTCACATAAACCAGTCTTGATCTTCTTATGTAAATATTACAGCACAAAAAATATGTCAGTGTTTTTTCCAACAAAATAAATAATTTCAACCCTTGCCAGCCGCGCAGATACGGAAACAGTCATTTGGAAAATTCAGCAGTACAGGAAGCCCATACGTCACATTAGGCACGGCGTTCACAGAGCAAAATGTCCCACAAACGTGTTGTGTTCCGTTTCGCTCCGCACCAGTATATCAACTCATTACCAAACGCCCCCAATGTATGCCAATAAATCGTTTTTATTGCTCAACTCGTACTTATTGAATTTACCTTTGAATGCTAAACGTTACGTACTCTCAAGTAAAATTATGAACCGGTTTAAAACTTCTCGATGAAGTGGAGTTCGAAAATAGCATTATAAATTCACCGGTTTACAATCACAGCGCTACTTGGCGAAGGCAAAAAACCTTGGCGGGAAACTCGTTCTAACTTTTCCTATTTTTCTGCGTTAATTTCACCTGAACCCATTACACTTTGCAACAATTCTTAGTGAGAACGTTTCTATTAGGCTGTTCAAATTGCATTTTAAATAACTTTCAGAGACTTTGGAAAGGACATCTTGGAGCCCTTTCATGTCAGCTGATAACTTGTTATTGGTTTGGATATAAACATTAATTTTAATGTTTATTCAGAAAATAATCTCACTTCAATTGTTTTATTACCAATTCTCAGTTAAGGTGGTCTAGAGGTGAAAGATACTAAATGTCTTGAATCGTATCATTCGTATCAACATTATACCTACATGTCTTTGATAACCCAGTCAAACCAAGTCTCTCCATTCGGACAAAGAAAAAAGAAAATGCAGAAGGCAAGTGCTTCAAAGTATTTATGTTATGCAAATTCCAGGGCAGGAGTTAACGGCAGGTAATAAGGATGAGACGTGGAAAGTACCTAAAGCGTAAAAGTAGTATCCAAGTTGAGCAATGAAATGTTAAGGATGAATAAGTTAATTGGCCCCCGGGGCGTATCGGCGGGCCCTCCTGTGGCACAGAGGAATGCATTTAAATTGGATTTTAAGAGTAGAAATCACCGGCGTTCTCTCCGCCTCTCGCAGCCTTGTTAGAGCCAATCTCAAAGTTTACGTAAACGAATAAACCTCCGCCGTGAAACCGAATTTATCGGTATCCATTCAAACTATATTTATCTATGATCGTTCGCCCATTCAAACGAATTGCTAAACGTTGCAGATTTGGAGAGGCTATTAGTTATTAATTATGGGTAATTTAATTATATGTTATTAAATATTATTTTATTTTATTATTTTTAACGTATTTACGCATGCGAAGCGAAATCTAACGATTTAAGTTGTGGAAAGAAAAAATCGCTCACGAGAAGGATTATTTTATTTTATTATTTTGACGACGTCTGTGGTCTAGAGGTTCAAGTGTCGGATTGCTGATCACGAGGTCGTGGGTTCGATTCCCACAGGACACAAATAATTTTGTGATGACACCCGCATACTTCAGTCTGCTCGTGACCACAGCCAATGCAACTTGGCCGAAACGTCGAGGTTAGTCAAGATGTTTGTTTTGTTTTAATTTTACTGTGCGTGAAAGTCCCGTAAATATAGTTCAATATAAGTATTTTTGTTGGTCTGGGTGTTTCTTATGTATTATAAGTATGTCATCATCATCATAATCATTTCAGCCGAAACACGTCCACTGCTGGCCTCCCCCAATATTGTTGGGGGGATTTGCCATAATCACCACGTTTGGCAGGCGGGTTCGCGATCGCAGTTGGTTGGTAATTGGTAAGTATGTATTTACAAATAAAAAAGCATATAAGTATTATATCCATTGTCTAGTACCCCATAGTACAAGCTCCGCTTAGTTTGGGACTAGATGGTGTTGTGTATAAATATCCCAAAAATGTTTATTTATTTATTTTATTATTTAATTTTTAACTCACTTGTTCGTAAAATGGCTCTTATTGCACCGCTTTTAGGTTCATAATGTAGGTTATAAGCTACACGTTACGTTACGTTTGGTTTATAACGCAACTGTATTAATTAAAATATGTTAAATAAACATTTCGTTTCATCAAATTATTTATTTTTGTTACTAAAATAACATTAATTTGTGTTATAAATAAAAAAAAATATTTATTATATTTTTAATATTAGGCTGTTGGCGCTTTCCTTCCTGCGCGCGCATACCTGTCTTTAGGTCACCGTGCGATTACAATAGCCCACGCGCCTTTTTTCACAAATTAAATATTTGCCTAAAATATGTTTATATGTTTTTTTTTCCCGCAAGTGTGTTGAACGTCGTATTACACGCGTGAGCATTGACTATTATACTCTCCGGCTCCATTACGCCCTCGCCTTCGGCTCGGGCTGCAATCCAGCTCGAGTATAATAGCCAACTTAGCTCACTTGTATCATAATGTACTATTAAACAATGGAAACAAAAACAAAAATACAAATTTACATAATATTATAACTTTTAATGATGGGTTTATTGTCTATTTGCAATTTAATAACAGCAACATTAATTATAAAGACTATATTGATTTAAAACGTAATTTAGGTAATAATTTACTTAATAAACATATTCAGGTAAGATTACAAGTTTGACTTCCAAAGGTCATATAGGTAAACATGTGAGTGAACCAAGTAATTTGATCACGTGTTTCAAAACACTCATGTCGATCGAAATCAGTATTTTAGCGTTCCGTACCTCAGAAGGAAAAAACTGGCTAAGTGCGAGTCAGACTCACGCAGTAAGGGTTCCGTACCACCCATAGACCTGATACTCCATAGAAACTGATTTAATTTACGAAAGTTCATCAAACGACATCAACGTATCGTGCGCGAAATATGAATTTTTTCATCTCTTTCTTACGCAGGTACCACCATATATGTCTATGTTTGCCCCATTTTTATTATTTTTTGCTAAACTACATAGTATGCACTGAAACCAGACTAAGTTTGAAGCTGTACCGTTACCGTTTTGAAGATAGAGCAGGAACAAAAACGTTGAAAAAAAATCATGTTTTTCGAGGTTTCTTGTATTTTCTTAACTTTGGTTTTAGAATTTTTTAACTTTATTGTATTTGTCGTGATAGGGATCATAGCAATACATATTTTGAGAAAATTTCAACCGGCTACCTATTTCCGTTCAAAAGATACAGCCCTGTGACAGACAGATGGACGGACTGACAGCATAGCGAGAATAATAGGGGACCCTATTACTCTCGCGATCGTTTGGCAGTCTTTGGGTACGGAACTCTAAAAATGGAACCCTTACTTACTGTGATTCTACACAGTGTAGTCCGTCTGTCCACTTGTCAAGACTGTTTTTATCAGCAACGGGTAGAGATATCAAGTTGAAATTAATATCAAATAAAAAATTCAAGCAAGAAGGCAACGCAATCAAAAGATACGACCATTTATCCCACATATTTTGAGGCTTGCAATTTGTCAAAAAGCAACACAAGCTTTGTCTCAGCACAAGTAAAGAAAAAACATTATTTTAGCGTTTACAATCTTACATTTGCAGTTGGAGCATCGATTGTGATGTAGACTGTTGTATGGGAGAAGATTTTTTTCGAGTTCGAGAGAGAGAAGTTAGTATATCGTTCAATCTGACTTAATTTTTTCGTTAAAACAATGTTCGACGCTTAACTTACCTCAACTCAGCCTATCGCAGTCCACTGCTGGACATAGGCCTCTCCCAAGTTGCGCCACAACGCTCGGTCCTCTGCCTTCCACATCCAGTCCCCCCCAGCCACGTTCTTTAGGTCGTCGGTCCACCTGGCAGGGGGGCGCCCTACGCTGCGTTTGCCGATTCGCGGTCTCCACTGAAGCCTAACTCAAGCTTAACTTACCTATTATTTATGAATTCCAGTATGTTTTTATTAATAAAAATAAGTCAAACAGACATGTGTAGTGAAAGAAATGCAAATAAGACATCAACGGCACTGCTGCACCTTTGGTGAACTCTCATAAATTAAATCAGTTTCTAGTGGTACGGAACCCTTATTGCGCGAGTCAGACATGCACTTGGTCGGTTTTTACAAAAGATTTAAACGACAAGTCTTAAGCTTATATTCAGAGACGAATCTAAGGGCGCGTTTATGGACACGGGGTGAGGTGCGCGGCGCGTCTTGCGTTGCGGTGCGTTTTGCGAGAAGCTATTTTTGTCTCACTTTTTTTAGGTCGCGGCGGCGCCCGCAGTGGGTAACGCTGCTAAGCCCGCGGTGGTAACCGCGGCGGTGGAGTCTGCGATCTCCATATGTATGTATTTGCGCGTGTGACGCCGCGGGCACCAACACGGGCCCCGTTGCTGATATCACCATGGAGAGCCACGTGACGACCCGCATTACGCCCCGCGTGTCGCCCCGCACAACGCGCCGCCCGACGCACCGCGTGTCCATAAACGAGGTCATAGCGTGAACTCATGCATCCATGACTGTCAAAATACAGTGCTATTTAAATGTCCCAAAGATATTTATTTATTTATTTGCCAGTTGGAATCATGAGTTCATGATGAGTTCACGTTTAGAACGCTTTTGTCTCTGAATGTAAGCCTGAATCTAGCAATAGAGGGAGTCGAACTCGCATAAATGTAGACACTCTACTATTAAATACGTTAACTGATTCAATAGAGTACTTTTTAGGCAACAAATTTACAACACGAGCAAATTATGAAAGGTTAATAAACACACAGGCTAGTCTAAAAAGTTTATTCGTAAAGTTGAATAAAAACGTTATTCAGAAGCCATTCATATTTCATACATGAACGATAAATTACGTAATTTCAGCAAGGTTTAATTACTTCTGCTGTAAATATTGAAATAATTAAGTGTTGAGAAATTAAACGGGAGAGCTCTCGTAATATTATAGCGTTATGTGCGAAGGACTTACAAGCGTTTATTTGTTCGTAATCATTACAATATTGCTGCAAAACTGAATTTTGTTTTCTTTTTAGCACCGTAACCAATATAAAACATTGGTAGTTATTTTTTTTGTATATATTATGTATGAGGTTCTTAATACAATTGTTAGTACCTACCTGAATATAATTACGATCTAGTCTATAAGACTAATAAGTAATTTTATGTAACTTAAACTTCTAATAATATTATTTCTAAGAATGTGTCCACTGGCTAGTGCCAGTAAGATAGTTCTTAGCGGCTCGCAGCCAAGTGGCGCCCCCATCTGTAAAAAAAATATTACTCGCTGAATACATCAATCAATCAATCAATCAACTCAGCCTATCGCAGTCCACTGCTGGACATAGGCCTCTCCCAAGTTGCGCCACACATACATCATTTATCGAAAATTATTTCTTAACGATTGAAGTACCAGATACTGTCGTTTAAACGTCTACCTAGGAGCCAATACATATTTTTGTGGTGGTAGTCCAATTCTTCTCTCTTCTTCTTGACGTGAACCTTCGAAAGAAACTTAGCTTCAAGCGTCATACCTAAGTATTTAGCTGTGTGCTAACACGATAGTGTGTATTGGTTGTTAATTTAATTGAATGATATAAACTCTGTTTTTTCTCTCTTGTCATAATTAGTAAACAATCTTGGCATGTCTTTTTAATGCAATTGGTCAATAAAAATTAAAAAAACAAGACATTTATTTATTTATTTATTTATATATGCTTTATTGTACACCATAAAAAACATTACATTACATTATGACATTATTATTACTTAAGGTTGAAAATGCCAACTCATTCCACAAACTTCCTCGAAAAGTCCTTTACTGTGCAGGCTATTCGTTTGTGGAATGAGTTACCTGTAGGCATTAGACGTGCACAATCACTACCTATTTTCAAATAAGACAAGTAAAAAAACAGAGGTTAGGTACGTCTGACCTTGTAACATTTTGAAAGGCCCTAAAGTCGAATTAATGAATGTATCCCCATTGTACATAATTAACATTTGCGAGACATTATTCAAGTGACCTCGCCTTCTATAAATCTCGGCAAGGATCTGTCTTCTCGCTCGGGAGGGTTCTGTATTTTATTTGTACTGTAAACACTAGATTCACGCTGCTTTTTTTACAAGATAAGTATCCTGTATTTGAGAAAGTAAAACAGAAGGAACGAGGAATTGGAAGTCTGAACAAACTAATAGGTATTGTCGAATCACATGTCAACCAATGATATTTCATGTCAACCAATTAGATTGGTTAAACATAAAGTTCTTACATGATTCGTGCGGGTTAAAAATGGCAATAGCGGACATTGACCCGACTTTTACCCTGAAGTTGCGATACTTAAACGATATTCCTACCCTCTGCTACCCATATAATTTGTCGTTGATGTCATTTACTATAATCACATCATACACAGGGAGCTGTGCAACAGGCATTTTTTTTTTCTCGCAAAGTAACCGCGCGTAATTTTATTTTTCATTACTGCTTTTCACCAGGTCTTAGGACTCCTGCTAAAGAGCCAGGTAAAGGGTGGAACGCCTAATGCATGGTGTGGCAATCCCAAAAGTTCGATCTTAAAATCAAGCGTTTTGCTATGTTAAGGCCCGCCGCGTATTGAACCCAGGCCGCGCATAGCACACGGCATACCTAAATGGTTTTGTAAAACGTTTAAAGTAATACAAACTGCCTATGGGTTCCTCAACATCGAGCGCCACCAGAGAATCATTTGCGAACAAAAGACATAAAAGTGCCAACTGGCACCCAGCTGAGCTGGGCTGAGTTCAATATGTGGCTGGCCGTAGGTGCTGGAAGAACCTCTCATTACATGCACGTGGCCTTACAAAAACACATGTAATAACTGCGATTCCTAATAAATCACCAGCTTCCATAATAGAACGGTCTCGCTTGCAATAATAATCTAAGATCGTTTATTTGATGATTAGTAAGTTAATTATGTGATCACATCTCTGGTCATCTTAGTCGGGGAGACATTACGGTAATGGCTGACATCGGCCTTACGTTCGCGGTATACCTCATAATGACACATTAGGCCAACCTCGTACCTCACCTATCTATAGGTATATGCTTGATTAGCAATAATTTTTCTGCTTAATAGTGAAGGCGAATCTTTTTTATTTTTTATTGAATTGGATGGCGAAACGAGCTAAGGCCCACCTGATGTTAAGCGATTACCTTTGCCCATAACAACTTCAATACCACCTAGGCTGTTACCTAAATCACAGATAATATAATACTATACTAGCCTAAATGGTACCGCAAGTCGGTTCGCCAAACTGAGACATGAAGATGGAAAGTCTCATGTGATTGTAATTTCACCGGCACCCGTACCTACCCTTCAGACCGAAACACAGCAATGCAAGCATCACTATTTGGCGGAGAAGTAGATACGGTGGTAGTACTTCCACGAACGAGCTCTTGCACAAAGGAGCTCTAGGTACTACTGCTTTATACTTCTCGGTTTTATATCGCAGAAACGGAAAATATTGTGAGGTTAGCGGCAAATTAACCATTGCAAAATTAATTACCTAACTAAATATTTCATTTAAAGGGAAAGAGTCTCGAAAAAAACAATAACAAAAAATTAAATGTCTGTATCTTGTACAGACATTTAATTTTTTGTTGTTGTTTGTTGTTCAAAAAGGACCCATCTTAGCATATGCTTCAACACCAAAATGTTGCAGCGCTGATTTTCGAATGAGTCCCGACAGTAAGCACACGGGCAGCACGAGCAAATGTATAAAATAAATGAATATCGATTTAACTCAAATTAAGTAAAACGAATTACATTATAATTACATTAAATGTAAATATTTTTGAATTACTCTCATTTTGCTGACTTATCTTTTATTGTATTCGCGAAGTACCATAGCTTGTTCACAAATTAACAGTTTTCTTTCTTACTACTTGCTCTGAAGACGTTTTTTGTTTATTTATTTTTTAAATTTATGAACACACAGAGAAATAATAATAAAATACATAGAAATGAATAGTACAAAGGCACTGCATATTTCATTAAGAAATTTCTTCCAGCAGACCGTAGCGAGAGGAAAATATGAATTTTTCTACTTCTTATTCTTATTAATTTTCAAAACTACTCCCATCATTAAGTTACTATTGATCATAGATCAACGTGTCCAGGCTACATCTGTTTAGCTTATTATAGAGCCGGCTGAGGAGCGGTCTCGGGAGAAATTCAATGGTATTGTTGAATTTTCGCAAATGGCCTGCGCCGTTCACGCCGCACTCTGTGACAGCCAAGGGATCTGGGACACTATTACTTGTCTCATGAATAAGTACTGGCTGCTAGATATACGTACTCGACTGTTGACTTCTTGTCATATGAATGTATGTCGTGTGCACTTTTGTACGGTTACATTTGTATTGTATTCGACAAATTTTAGGGTCCGACCGACTCTAAAATGCTACCGACTTAGGAGTCCGATATATCCCTCCGCTTTCCCCTGACGGAGTATATCCATAAGGATTTAACTGAGTTGAAGAAGCTGCGGGCATTACCTAGTATTTATTTTTATTAAAAAATAAACAGGTAAATACATTTGTTGCTTATGTATCTAAATCAAAACCTACATCACACTGTACAAGCTACAGACACGTGTAAATGCAAAACATACATCTGACACATTATTCTGCATCAATCTCGAAATATAATATGAAATTATACCCTAACGTATATGTCTGACCTTTCATGATACGATATTCCGATTTGTGTTCAACCCCCTGAATTTTTGTTACTCATCCACTAACCTGACCGGGACCTGTCCACTTAACTTGAATAATGATGTGCGAGGAAAAAGGATCGGTGAGCCGAACCGGCAAAATGCGGACCTCCGTGCAATCCGCCTGCCGCCATGCCGCCGCCCACCCGTCGAATCAACCCACCGATTGAAAAACTAATGTAGAACTTTCCTTTTTAATCTTGAACTGTTATTTTTAGGGTTCCGTACCCAAAGGGTGCCATCGGGACCCTATTACTCTCACTACGTTGTCCATCTGTCTGACCGTCCGTCCGTCCGTCCGTCCATGCGACTGTCTGTCACAGGGCTGTATCTTTGTAACGGTAATGAATAACCAGTAAAAAAAATCACAAAATATGTGTTTTATGTGCCTATCACGATAAATACTAAAAACTAAAACTAAAAATAAAATAAAGGGGGTACCCATACAAGTATCGATGGGTGGTACGGAACCCTTACTGCGTGAGTCTGACTCGCACTTGGCCGGTTTTTTTTTATGTAGAACTCTTTTTCAGTGATTAGAACAATTTTAAAAACCTTTTGTTTACGCATCCGTGTAGGTAAGGATTATTATTATTATTATCAGCCAGTAGTGTCCCACTGCAGGGCAAACCTTCCCTTTTTCCACTTGTCCCTGTCTTTTGCCTTCTGGGGCCAATCCTTCAGATAGGAGTCAAGTTCGTCCCGCCATCTCCTTCTGGGCCTGTCGCGTTGTCGTTAAAAGTCCGCACTTGGAGTTTGTCAGCGAGCAATGGAACTCAGTATCCTAGGCGTTAGACTTACTGATCGTGTAAGAAACACTATATTGCGTTCCAAAACATAAATTGCTGATGTAAGCCAAACAGCTGCCAAGCTTAAGTGGAACTGGGCTGGTCACATCTGCCGCATGCCGGAGGAGCTATGGGCGAAAACAACCACACAGTGGGTTCCAGACAGCAGCAAACGACAACGCGGCAGGTAAGAATACCTAATTAAAAATGAAATCTCGTGTGACATAAAATGTGGATGAGGCCTAATAATAAAATGTAAGCAGAAGGCGGCGATGTAGTTGCGGTGCGTAACCCCGTGGAAAGAAAACGGCTTTCTTTACGAGCTATTCCGCTGAGCCAATATTTCTCCGCGACAGTGCTCGGCATCATAAAATAAAACGAAAAATTCCAGCGCAGTGCCTCGAGCTGCCATGAAATCATAAGAGGCGAGATTTTATGCCCTATCGGCCAACGTACTTCGTCAGGTGATTAATATCATAAATAATAACTACACATGTGTTTTATTGTTCCTTTCTATGTAAGGCGAAAGTTTATCAGTTGTTAATAATATTTATTTATTATTTATTCAAGTGTTAGAAAATGAACTGTCGGTCTAGCGTTCATCGAGATGTCTGTCGGAATGACGTGGTAGAATCGAATAGGTACAGTAATAGCACAGTCTAAGGATCTCTAGCTCTGTAGTTTTAATTACGCTGTGGTCATCGTATGCATCTTGTCAGGGCAAAATGCAAAAGTCTACCAAACCAGCAAAATTTTAAATGTTCTAGTATAATCCTTTTTAGGGTTCCGCAGTCAAACAAGGCACCCTTATAGTTTCACCATGTCCGTCGGTCCGCCCGTCCGACTGTCTGTTACAGCCATTTTACTCGAAAACTGCGAGTGTTGTGGAGTTGACGACCTCTGTGGTCTAGTGGTTCGAGTGTCGGACTGCTGATCACGAAGTCGTGGGTTCGATTCCCACAGAACACAAATATTTGTGTGATGAACATAAGTGTTTGTGTTGGTCTGGGTGTTTCTTATGTATTATATGTATGTATTTACAAAAGAAAAGTATATAAGTATTATATCCATTGTCTAGTACCCATATTACAAGCTCTGCTTAGTTTGGGACTAGATGGTGCTGTGTAAAAATGTCCCAAAAATATTTATTTATTATTTATTAAAAGGCATGTTTATACATACTCATGACGACTACAAAGTAAAAAAATCTAAAAAAGGTTTTTTTAGGGTACCTGCCCTCCATGTAAATAGGGGGTGATGATTTTTTTCTTTCACGTGTCCGTTCGTTTCGGGTATCGATGTATAGGTACCTATTTAAAAAAAATGGGATTGTCTTACAAACTTTTTTGATACAGGGTTCTGTTTACGTAATTTAATATCAAGGTTTAAAACCCCCTACAGGTTAAACTACTAATCCTGAATATTTGGAAACTATTCGGAATATTCACAACTAAACGGATTTAAGAGGAAACCTCACGGATGAGTATTAGGATTTTCTAGTTTACGTGTAATAATAGACCAACTTAAGCATAAATGAACTGACTTTACATTTTTTTTTAAATTAAAAAAAATATATATATATATATATAATAATAATAATTAATTATTTAATTAAATTAATTATTTTTTAATTATTCTTTTTTTTATTTATAATTACACCGAGTTTAGGCTTAGATGTTTTGTAAGAATTTTGTGTAGCCTGTACTGACCATGGAACCCTCCCTACCCTATGCTCGGTCAGACACACACCTGGCTAATTTTTGGAACGAAGTTTCTTATATCGCGGCTTTTTTTTTTAATCTTTTTGTTTTTGAGGCTTTAGTACACCGCGGTGACTATGCCAGCCTCATAGGTACCTCTTATTATTGTTACATTATATAAAAAATATACAAAACTATACTATGTACAATAAATATCAACATATATCCTCGGACCTGCTTAAAACAACATCTTTTATGAATCTATATACAGCTACTGCATTTTTAGATAAAGGTTGGCGTAGAATGATGTTAATTCCACCATTATAAAAATCTGGTAGGTGTTATTCGGGAGAAAATGTAACGTCACGTCAGATTTTAACTATTAAATAAAACATACAAAAAGACATGTTTTATTGGTGACCGAACCTGGGCTCTGTGGTATCTTAGTCCGAAGCTTGACGTTCGCTGCCATCTATGCTTGTATTATCGTTGCAAAATTTAGCATTATAATGAACCGGCAGGCCCAAAAGGAGACGATGGGACGAACTTGACTCCTATCTGAAAGATTGACCCCCAGACGCCAAAAAACAGGGACAAGTGGAGAAAGGGAAGGGAGGCCTTTGCCCTGCAGAGGGGCACTACAGGCTGACAGTAAAAGCTTGACAATTGAATTAAGAACTCAATGGAGAGTTCACACGGTCAAGACCATCCCCATCATAATATCCAGCACTGGTGTCATTCCCAAAACTCTTCATACAAGCCTTAAAACCTTAAATATTCATTCACTCGCATTTACACTCCTAAAGTACCTGTAAGTAGTCCTGACCGCACACGTTTTTGGTTTTTTTTTTGTTTAAGATCTATATTTCCAAACAAAAATTATTATGATAAACAAAACACTTATTTTCCATACGTAAGCCTCGTTCTCATTTCGACTACAGCGAATGAGCGCGTGGAGTGCACTTATTATGTTCTGCGCTCGAGTCTCGTACGACAACCGCTTGACAAAATACTCTGCCAATTGTGTCGGAGTACCGCCCTCAATTGTTCCACATGAAAAATGGCCTATTCGGATTGTTCCCGAACAAATGCGTGCCGTGCGGGTCATTACGCTTTGTTTTAGGTATAAGTACGACAAAAAATTCACTGTGAAAAAGCTGAAATTTTCGCTTCCGTCCTCTTGAGTTGCGAACAAGCAGTGTTTAAACTAAGGCCAATTGTTTTGCCTTGAAAAATTATTTCCCGCAAAAGAACAAACATACCTATTCCTTTATTTAGAGTACAATGGAGCCACCTTCGTATATTATACATGTCCATTACGTAGTCGTAGTTTTCCATTGTCATAAGATGCCAACATTTGTGAAATTGGAAGAATAATATTTAAAGATGAAAGTCTACGATGGAAATCATAACAGAGATTTTACTGCTCAACGAGCGATTGGAGCGCGAATGCCAAAGATTGTTTCAGAGCTCGAGCAGGATTGAGGCGATAATAACAATGTCGTCACTTCCTCAATCTAACTTCTTCAATATTTCCTGTCGAACCGATTCGCTATAAATTTTTATCCGTCTGGAATATTTTTATTCGGTGTCGTTTCAGCCGATTCTTTTAAGTATTGAAATAGCTTTAGTTATTAATCTAAGATTGAAACAGAATTTTATGACAGATATAAATAGACGAAAAATCTTTTGAAATGAGCTATCAAATAGTTGGGTATATACTAACATAACATAATATAACATCACGCCTGTATTTCCCCGAAGGGATAGGCAGAGGTGTAATAGTACACCCACATTTCGCCAGTTATGTTATAGTCCCATGTAATAGGGGGCGAGCCTATTGCCATTGACCGGGCACAAATCCAGACTCCGGGCTGCTACTGAGAATTTCCTAATGAAAAAACCCAATACCACTTTGCCCGACCCCGGAATCGAACCCAGGACCCCACGCTCAGCAGTCGCGCTTGCAACCACTAGACCAACGAGGCAGTCGAGTCAAGGGTATATACTAATAATGATGAAAAGTTTTTATTTCCCATTCCATTTACAGAGGTATGGTGCTTACTTGAAAATTTCAATTAAAATAGTCCTACTGTTATTTATTATTTCTTTGTGAAGGACTGATAAGTTTCCAATGTCTAACAGACTTCCAAGTATTTAATTTAGATCTACCGTCACTTAATAAATATTTTTAATGTAATGTAATTTTTTTATAATATTAGGTACATTCATAAGCCATCAGTGCCTTTGTGGGCCATGGCATTGAATAGGTCAGTCTAACGAGGATAGCGAGGAGGGCGTACGCCGACCTCCAGCCACCCTAGGAGTGGGCCTGCGGGCGGCGGACACGGGGTAGCCCGCCGCCCGATCAGTCAAGGCCCGTGATGGTGGGGCGTCGTGTTCCGCGCGCGCCAGTCAAAAGAAGGGTGCGGCCGATGATGCTGCACGGGGAGAAGGGGCTCGCCTACTAGTGGCAAGCCGGGACCTACCGGGGATGGTTGGACGACTATAAGTTTCCCACGCCCCCGGCCAATGGTTGGAAGAGGAACACCGTGGTGGTTTTAGTCGGTAAGAGTCCGACACTGGCTCTGCCTTCCCCGGGCGGAGTGCGTCCATGAGGATTACCCCACGTAAAAAAAAAGGATACGATTGATCATTTCACAACACCATAATACGAGAGTAAAAAAAAACTATTGGATGGATTCCTGAGAAAAGAAAACAGTCATTTTTGCTGAAATCACAAAAATCTTAATAGGTATTATATGTAGAATATTTATTTTAGTATTTGTTGCTAAACTACATAGTATGCACTAAAATCAGACCAAGTTTGACGCTGGTATATATACCGTTTTCAAGATAGAGCAGGAACAAAAACGTTAAAAAAAGCATGTTTTTCGAGATTTCTTGTATGGGCACCCCCTTTGGTTTCAGTTTTTTTTTATTTTTAGTATTTGTCGTGATACCCCTCATAGCATCACATATTCTGAGAACATTTCAACCGGCTACCTATTACCGTTCAAAAGATACAGCCCTGTGACAGACGGACAGACGGACAGCGTAGCGAGAGTAATAGGGTCCCGTTGGGCACCCTTCGGGTACGGAACCCCAAAAAGGGAGGACGTGCTTATAATTAGAAAGGTCAAAACTACTTTCCAGTCAAGCAGATTCAGACATTCTTACGACGGAATAAGAATAAACAATACAGAAAAATATTACTAAACGAAATGACAACTGCAAAATTAAAGCCCCTTAATAATTAAAATCTTGATTGGTATGGCGGTGTTACAAAATAACCGAATTCACTATTTACGCTAAAACAATTAAATTAGCTGCCACCAGTCTGTTAAAGACACATCTTTAGATGCTGGATACCTCAAAGGCAGAAACAATTACTTATATGATTAGTTTTTGAAGGCCCAAAACATGTTTACATACCAATTTACGAGTCGCGTAATTAAACTAATCATAACAATTAACGCCGTAGTTTACTAAAATTAATACAATACAATACAAATCCTCTTTATTGCACAACAAGATTACATTAATTTCTTAAATAACTACTTATGCGCTAGTGTACAACTGGCGGTCTTATCGCTCCACGGCCATCTCTTCCAGACAACCATTGAATGGACTGGAATGTCATGGAAGAGACAAAGGGTAGTTACCGGTGCACTTAAAAATCGGAAACTTAACTAATTAAACTAAACTAACTTAGCTAGTAAAATAAAATAAATATACCAAAATATACATACATGTATAATCCTTTATAACATCATAAACTTACACACGATTACAATAAATAAATATAGCTATATATATATATATATACCAAATTAATATAGGACAACAACATACTCATGTCATTACTGAGACAGATAATGCTCCTTAACTAATCGCTTAAAAATAGGTAATGATTGTGCACGTCTAATCCCTACAGGTAGGTAACTCATTCCACAAACGAATAGCCTGCACAGTAAAGGACTTATCGAGGAAGTTTGTGGAATGAGTTACCTGTAGTAGTTATCTGTGTAATAATTACGTAAATTAACTATAGTTTACAGACTCGGTTCGGTTAATTCTAGAATCTTAAATGTTAAAGCCCCCGAATAGTTTTAAACCATATTGGCCGATAAAAATAAATATTTTTGGGAAATTTCTACACAACACTATCTAGTCCCAAACTAAGCAGAGCTTGTGCTATGGGTACTAGACAATGGATATTATAATACTTATATGCTTCTTTTTCGTAAATACAGCATATTTATAATACATAAGAAATACCCAGACCAACAAAATCATTATGTTCATCACATAAATATTTGTTTCCTGTGGAAATGGAACCCACGACCTCGTGATCAGCAATCTCGAACACTCGAACCACTAGACCACAGAAGTCATATAATGATAAAGAAGACTGCTAGCTGCAGTGCTAGGCCAAGCTGAATTCATTCATGAAGAAGGCCGAGATAGATAAATAAATAAATAGATAGATTGATAGATAGATAGATAGATAGATCATTTATATGTTATTTTGTTTATTTTTTATTTTTTTATTTTTTTTTATTTAGAATTGGATATTGCAGATTTGTGAAGCTCCTTAGGAGGTTAAAATGTCTATTGCATTGTTTAACATAGACCTATGTCTGATCTAGATAGATGACAATGCGCTTCAGTCCATTATGTACGTACGTTACGTAACGTAAACATAATGACGTCATACAAGCTTGTTTTGCGCGAGCTTACCATGTGTCCACGGTTCCGTGTTCCGTCTTTTTGCACCAGGTAAAATCATAGAGTTTTAACAGTGCAGGTAAGACGAAGCGTACGTACGGAGCATTAGTCCTTAGAGCATACCTTCGTAGAAATGCGAACTGACTAATGAATAATCGTAGTATTGCCACAGCGGTGACACTCCGTCTACATGTGAGCTCGCTCGCCGGTGACCTTGAGCGACCGCGTGAATGCAATAGGTCTTGGCTGAGGCAGCCGAGAGACAGCCCGTTCCACACGCCGCGCACCGCGCACGGCCCCCGCGCTCGCCCCGACCCGCACACATAGCCGCGAGCAATTTCACTAGCACACATGCGTAAGTGTCTCTTCTTGTCGTTAGTATACATTCTATGGTATTGCCACGTTAGTTCTCATTAAAGTCAGTTACTAGAATTAGATAATAATAAATACTAACATTACGCAGCTCATAAATTAGTAAATAAGCGCAACCATATTTTACACTTCTCGTCATAAACATGTCCCAGAATCTTGCATATTGGCCATTTTTACCCACTTAGGTAAAAATACAATGCTTCTGTCAAACCATTGTTGTTATCATTGCTAAGTTACATAAATATATATCAGAATGATCAACCCGTGAAGAGTTCCAATGAAGACGATCATAGGTATTTATATCGTCTCTTCGTTCAGTGTTCCTAAATGCCTGGCAACAAATTGAACGGAGACTAACAACAGACGGCCAATTCTCGTAATTAAAAAAAAGTTCTAAATATAGTTCTAAACTAATCTCAATCTCCTGACAGTAGATGTTTCTGATTGCCATTTATTGGTGACATTAATGACCTAACTGTGGGTTTGCACCAAAAAACATTTAACATGTAATGTCTCGAAACTTGTCATATGAAACTAATGTCACAACTTGTTTTGTTGATTATTAAGTTCGCACTGCAGAAAACTGGGTAAATTCTTTGACAGATTTCAAGATTTGTTGTTGGCTGTGTTTGCACTGACTAAAAACTTATACATTGACATGTTTTTCTATAGATTTGTCACGGCTGACGTTCGCACTGATGCTTAATCATGTATAAATCTCGTTTTTTGTGTTATCCAATGAGGTCGGTAAACATGTATGGCCGAAAGCAGATACTTTGAAGTGTATCGAAATTAATTGTGAAACATGTCAATAGACTATGAAATGTCAAACAAGTTTCGTTTTAAAAAGTTGTGTGATAATGCAAACGCGATTCGATACATTGACAGAAAACTGACTTTTCAACATGTTTTTATGTGAATGTTTCGTCAGTGCAAACTCACAGTAAGTGTCACAAATAAACGACAAACAGAAACATCTACTGTCAGAAGATCGAGATTTTAAACATTGAGATTAGTTTGGAACTATATTTTGAACGTCTTTTATTATGAGAAATAGCCTTCAGGACTGAACTACACACCTCTCCGTATATTCACAAACAAATTAATTAACTCACACGTCGTATCGATGTATCTCGATTCTTGTTATCGATACGAACTTATCTCATACGTCGTATTTCGATATTTGTTTCTAATACGAACCTGGCCTAAGTTTTAAAACACATCATGTCAAAGCTATCGCAAGGAATGAATGGTCATTAATTAATTAGTGTGAACCCTTTGCGATGTGTCCCTGAGGAGTCATTACTTAATTAGCATTACTCATGGGTAGGTCCCGGGCCCGGGCTTCGCGACAAGATGCGATAAGATAAATAAATTACTACTTACCTTTATGTGCTAGTAAACAGTGGTGGTCATGTGGGACTTGAACAGCCCCTAAGCTAGCCCCCAAATATTTGCCTTAATAAAATAAAGTTTTATGGCTTAAGTGGCCAGCCTTGACCACCCTCTGAGTGCCGATTCCGAGTTTGATACTTACCGCATAACCGATCGAATGCGTTGACTTTCATTCATAAATCAATAGTTACTCGTTGCATTGGCCGTGGTCACGAGCAGACTGAAGTATGCGGGTGTCATCGTCTTGAGCGGCGGGTGTTTTCTCGAACTACCCGCGGTTGGTTTTTCGTAACGTCGCTGTCCGTAACAAGAATGCTGAATCACGACACACAATGCTGACAATTTCGGCGGACATACATGTAGACATACCACGACCCGAACACTTCTCGATTACCGGATTCCACGAGGAGGACAACCTATATCCATCTTCCCGATAGAATTTTTTTTTACTCCTTGATTCCGCCAGGAGCGCTACTGATTTATGAATGAAAATCAAAGCATTCGATCGGTTATGCGATATAGTATGCACTATGTTTCAAACTCGCACTATTAGGCCCTCAGGAGCAACAAATCAGATGTGATTACGTCTCTATAGGGTTTAATACTCATCAACTCAGCCTTTTTCAGTCCACTGCTGGACATAGGCCTCTCCCAAATTGCGCTACAACACTTGGTCCTCTGCCATCCGCATCCAGTCCCCCCTAGCTTCTTTCATCAGCTACTTTAATGCTCGATGTTCACATAATGATGGCAAATATTTAATGTGGTGAATCTACTTCATCATTCATTCATCATTTCAGCTGAAAGACGCCCACTGCTAGACATAGACCTCCCCCAATTAAGGGGAGATATGCCATAATCGCCTCGCTTGGCAGGCGGGTTGGCGATCGCAGTTGGTTTGTTAAATACTCAGAGAACGCTGTTGCCCATCCTCTGGTGAATCCCTTAGTCGCATTTTACGACACCCATGAGAAGAAATAAGGGTGGTGCAATTCTTTATGTCCGGCACCACACGTAACTTAAAATCTACTTATCATAACTATATTACTTGTTACTACTTATAATTTACTATGGGAGCAAAACTGAAATCGCGAAAAAAAATCTGCTATTCCTACATTTTGTCGATTTGTGTGCACACACAAATACTAAGAAATAAATATTATTCTATTCTATTCTATTGTCTAAGCACAAAAAATAACATCATACAAGTTATTATGTATCCTTAGAGTAATCTCTATTGTGACAGTTTAAGTATTACCTACTCATACACCTACGTGGAGTATTTATTTTTAATCTTCCGTGGACCGTAACAGGTAACGTATGACCTTGCTTTATACTGCTATT
Organism: Asteroscopus sphinx; assembly: GCA_949699075.1. Taxonomy (NCBI): domain Eukaryota; kingdom Metazoa; phylum Arthropoda; class Insecta; order Lepidoptera; family Noctuidae; genus Asteroscopus; species Asteroscopus sphinx. The sequence continues at coordinate 15,263,077 of OX453007.1, forward strand.
TTCCTCAGGAAAGAACGCCTCACCAGCATTATTCAAAGCCAGACTTTACTAATGCATTTTATGGTCGAGGGTAATATTTACGAGGCCCAGGTGAACGCAAAAAACGTACGTAAGCACCTCATCGGGGCGGATTTTAATATTAGTTTAACGCAATATTACTACGAAACTCATCCCTAGCTTTAAAATAAAGTTAGACTTATGAATATAAAAGAAAACAAAAAATAATTTAAAGTCCACAAAAAAGGCCATTCTTGTAAATAAGTATTTATTTATTTTTATCACCGCATCCTAATTGCTTGTTATCTTTCTTTTAGCACCCAAGACTTAAGAAGCCATTCTATAATCCCGGTATTAAGAGTTATACGTGGCGAGGGATTTGAAACGTGTTTTCCCCTATTTTTGGGCCAAGCCGTCGCGTCCCGCTATCCCTAGGGATTTCATTCCGAAAAACCTCCATAAATATTTCTTACAGTATTTGTATCTTCCTTGGAGTATCGTTAGCACAATGTTTCCCTTTTTTCCTTGAACCGGGAAAGCATCTGCTCCCACAAACTAGATTGTCTACGCCCAGGTACAGTTTTACGTAGTCTGCGTCTACGTTTTGTAATAAACTAGTAAAACTATTATTAACAGTACCATCCCCGAAAAGGCCAACATTTTATATCAATTAGTACGCTGTCTGGAAAAAATATGAAAACAATTTATTTCTGTAAGAATCGTAGTCATTTGTTTTGATTACCTCGTTTTCTAATCAACATATACAAAGATGTACAATTTGTATAGGTAGGTGACAGGCTAATTATTATTATGACGTCATCGGCAATTGTGCGTTGGAATTACACGATCTAATTTCCCCAAGCCCTTTCCATCATCGGACGGCCAGACGCACGGCGATGCGACACTGTTATATTGTAGACATTCCACCCTTACGCACGAACCGATTCGCTAATAGCTTTATCATGCGTACCACTAAAGAGTGGAATTCCTTGCCGGTATGTGTTTCCTGAGAAGCTTAATCTGGTCGTCTTCAAGTATCGAGTGAATAGCTTTTTGCTGGACAAGCGTGTACCATCATCGACCGCACCATCGCTTAACATCAGGTGAGGTGGTGGTTTAACTCAAGCCAATAGGTAATTAGCAAATCCTGTTTTTTGTCGTGAATCAATATTGCACCTGCCTTGTCATTATATTATATCGTCCTAAGGTTGACTGGGAGAGAATGCCTAAGGCATTAAGTCCGCCTATGTACACATGTTGCATGAAGTTTAAATAAATAAATAAAAACCTCCTCCTAGGATTTCGGATAACCCTACAATAACATCAGTACGTGTAAACGTATCCCAGTGCACCTATGTCACCTAGCAGGATTGGACGTGACAAACAAAAACACTTTAATACATTTGCTCCAACGTCATTACAGTTTATCGGTACTTTGGCGCGAACCCGAAATAAATAGCCGCTATCAAAGAGCGATTACACAAACTGTTCACAAGCTCATAAAAAGACAAACATTACGAAATCTCTGATGTCAAAGAAAAATAAATCGGTCATAAACTTTAACTGCTCTACAATAATGTTATAATGGTAGTAACAAAAACGATATTTTACATTATTGAACGTTAAATTCATTCATAGGCCTTAATACATAAAAAAAATAACCTGCCACCTGACATATTTTAGTTTTAGTAGAGAAGTAAATTTTACTTGTGTGTTGTGTCAACTTATGTCTTAACTCTGAATAGATTAATTCGTTACTTCCAGTGGGAGGCCCATTAGAAAGTATGTCTGTGACGGGTAATGTTAGAAGAACGGATAAACCTAGTTTTGTCAGGTATACCTGGGATTATCCAAGCTCTTTGTATAAAGTTTGTTTATTTAACATCAATTCTAATTCGGCATTTACACGGGTAATGTTAGTTTAAATAAAATACATTATAGGATTGACAGCAAAAAGCATTTACTTCGATAGGATGGAACTTTGACATGACTCTGGTAGTTAGCGTCGACGGAGCCTTGCTTCGCTTCGCGGGGCCCCTTTTTTTATCACCTCGTTTTCATTAACTCGCTTTCTGTTTTTGTACTGGAAAATCAAAGATTACGTAACATTACTAACACTACCCAGTCAGCGCTGGGTAGGCCTAGGTGTATTTGTCCACCGAGTGACTTCTGGGAAGGCGGCGGCATGTTGTGGTCACGTGCTGCCATGAGAACCGGTCATTTACACCGGGAGACAAATAGTCTCCCTTGAGACGTGCCTTACAGGCGTAGCATAGGGAGGGCTCCGGAAGCTTATCATTTTCCCGGAGTCCCCCTTATTGTGCTGTAGACGGCCACTGGGGGGGTTTTAGTGGGTAAAAATCCCACACACCCCGGCCTCCATCCCCCGTGAGGCCGGCAGCCTTTTGAAGGTATCCTCCTCGCAGCAAAAAAAAAAAAAAAAAAAGGTGTATCCAGGTAGATGCCTAATTAGAACAGATTTTTAAGAAATTTCGGACTTCACACAAAGAGCTTGGATAATCCTAGGTGTGCGAGGACAGCAGTACGTGGTGGTCGCGTGCTACTGGGGGGGAAATAATATTGTTTTCCCGGGACGTGCTAAAGGCATAGCACTATAGGGGCACCGGCGCGGTCCATTGGAGTTCCCGGAGCTCCTCTATTTTGTGAAGAGGATGGCCACCGTGTGGTTTTAGTCGGAAAGAGTCCGACATACCCCTCCGCCGTCCCCAGACGGAGGGTATCCATGAGGATTTCCACCCGAAAACAAAAAAACAAAAAAAAAAAGGTGTGCCCAGAAGGCCAATTCTCGTAATTAAAAACGATCAAAATATCGTTCCAACCTAATCTCAATGCTTTAAATCTCAATCTCCTTACGGTAAGTGTTTCAGATTGCCATTTATTGATGACATTAATGACCTAAGTGTCACAAATAAACGGCAAACAGGAACATCTACTGTCAGGAAATTGAGATTTAAAGCATTGAGATTAGCTTGGAACTATATTTTGATCGTTTTTAATTACGAGAATTGGCCTTTAGATAAAACTAGGTTTACCCGTTCTCCTAGCTTTACCCGTAACATATCCGTAGAATGGACAGCAATTAAGTTGTTATTCATTTCTGTTAACTCATAACTTAAAATATGACCATCGCAGCACGCGTCGAATATGATTATTGTGCTAATATCTCGCTAATTATCTTACTTTGAACTGGTTAAACGCTAAACGGAGATTTATAAAGAAAGCCAACTCCAAATAATATGAAATCCACAATAGGGAAGTTGACTATTTTTTTTTTTTATAAATCTCGAAACACAACAGTGGAAAACCTAATTACATATTTAATAAAACGTCAGAGTTATAAGCGATTTAAATGTGTTCACTAGACAGAGACAGCTTTATCAAAGAATGACGTCATTGTTCAAAACATTCGAAGTAACTTGACTTCTCTCTGTACAATGTCCGTTTTGCACGACAAGAACAGAAAATACCCCCTCTAAAAACTTAAAATACGTGTATCTCTTAAATGTTTTCATAGATTTTCTTGATTTTTTTCTAAAATGTTCTCCTTTCTGTACCTACCTTCGTTTAAATAATATAATATTTTCGATATTTTTTAACAATAATCAACTACCGGATTGTTCAATATTAATAGTATATCAGTAACATTACAGTTTATGCACCTAATGATCGAAGTTAATCACACTTCAGCGTCCAATAATGAATCATTAACAAAGTTGATGCGTTTCAACAAGAGTGATCAACGCAGACCATTGTGCAGGATGTATTGTGCTTACAGTTTAGGATTCTGGAAACTAATACTTGGTACCTTGACGATATGGTGTACATGAAATCCCTTGACATACGTGACAGGATATGTTAGAACACGAAAATTTTGTAACACCTAGTTATGTACCATATTCTAGCAAATAAATGTATTGAATTGACTTAGTAAACAAACATGCAATATAACAGCTACCAGTTGATACTAATACTACATAGTTCATTAGCTCCAAAACATTTTGAATCTCACAACATAGTAAGTATATAAGTATATCTTCGAGTATAACCATTTTAAAGCAGCTCACTTTCGTATTATGGCATTTACCTACTTTCGCAATAGATTCTGTTCGGAAGAGTAGTATAAATTTTATTGCATATATTTTGAAGGTATCGAAACTCGAGCTTAATTGCAATTCACGCCATTCACGTTTATGTGCTTGGCAAAAACATCTGGCCCCTTGATTGCTTACGTTTTTATGTGCACTTAGGAACTCAAACACCACTCCCGGGGAAAATGTATCCAGGTACCTAAATAATGCAATCACAAAGCTCCACATTTATTGCCATATCGTAATTTATATTTAAATTGCGAGCAAAACCTTTTCACTCGTTCACGTAAAATTGACAAAGTTATAAATTATCTATCTTATGATCTTTTGATTATAAAGAGCTACAAAACTGAGCTCAGATTGCAATCGTCGCGGAATTTACGCCACCTTGGCTGACTCCATTAGTAAATTAGCTGTATTTCTGATTACATTAATGTCCCAATAGCTTTTCATCACGTCTTTTGCTTTTGGTGGTAATTTTTTAAGCCATATAGGTAATTTGAAATTCTTCAATTAGATTAAAACGACACAAGTACATACGCCAGTGCAATGTTCTCGTTCCATTGGTATTCGTCTATAGCACATATGTTATGTTAAAAGTTGGTATTTCTAATAATGCTCTCGTGAAAGCGAAACCGTGTAACTCGATCCTTTGGGGGGTTTTAAGTAACCACATCGTAAGGGTCAACTGAAAGGTTTGACCATACAACAAGCATTTGGAATTGGAACAATGGATATGGACACAGATCAACTCTAAATAGCTGATCCTTGTTGTTTCTCACAAGTATTTTTCTTCAAGCCCAAGGAGAGAAAATACGGGTAAGATTTTATTTTGTTCTATTATTATTTTCCATAAAAATCTTTTTCTGACGAAAAGTGGACCGGCAACAACCTGCTCATGGTGTTTTTTTTCTAACTTGTCTTAGGAAATATTTATCACAAAACTTCACGTTTAGATATCATTTGATATTACCTATAGTTTAAAAATTATATAGCAAATAAAATATGAATTTGAGAGACTCGTACCAAAAAGTTAGTGAGCCTATAAATTCATTTTTATGACACCCACTAAATAAGTTATCCGGACACATATATGCCGTTAGTTATACAACAATGCAAACAGATGGGAACACGTACACATGCGTACATGAGGGATACATTTTATTGAAAAAACTTGTTTCATTTTTTTATACTGACATATTTTAAAGTGGAAATCGCAACTATGCGTAAAAAACTTCTAAAAGCTTACAAAAATAAAAGATCTTTTACAGCTTAAGCTATTTTCTAACGTTTCCTTTGAAGCTTGACAAGCTCAAAATTAAATTCAATGAAACCAACTAAATGAAACTAAAACAAGAGCTTACACTACACAAATAGTTCCCTAAAACTAAAATAATAAGATGTTGAAGTGTAACAACAGCCGGACACGGTATAAGGGCATTTGAATAGCCTCTAGGTGCGTTAGTTATTCAGCTCGCGACTGGCTCGGCCGCCGCCGCGCGCTCGTAAATCAAACTCGCCATTCGCTTATGCATTATACAGTTTTATTTGTGCGAGTCCGCTGAATAGGTAATAAACTATGGCAGGTGAAATGCCCTGCGTGTTCGAATGCGCCGCGAATTTGAAACGTAGGCAAATATACGTCTGTTTACTACGCTCGTCGAACAACATATAGTGTTTGTGATTGGATTACGCGAGTATCTGGTTTTAGTGACATTCTGCTTTTTAATGGAATGTGTGCTCATGCTGTAATTAGCGTTAATTTTCAGGGTGTAAAGTAAGACGACTGAATAATAATGTAATGTTTTTATGGTGTACAATAAAGCATATATAAATAAATAAATAATAATAATAATAAAGTAGGTGAAAAATAAAAATCTAGTTCTAAAAACAAGGTTGAAAATCCTCAAAAAGAAAATATTAAATAAGTTATGAATTGTCATAAGTATCTAAATTCTTTTCCAAATCATTGCATACGTTTTTAAAATACTGAGTCTGATACCAGTTTTGCCTACTAATTAAAAACACCATCACATTTGCTAGTGAACAGCGCAGGTTATTAGGCATTTTCCGAAGGTCCCTCCATCTCGCGGCGCGACGGAGCAGAAAATTCACTGCGGTCCTCATTCCACAGGCCCAAAGCCTCGTACGTCGGAGGCCGGACTCCACTAATCCTCTTACTAATTTCATTATTTTAGTATCAACTTTTTACCTTTTTTATCCATTCAATTAAAAGGATTGTAGCTCTCTACATGTCAAAGTTTTCCGTTCAACTTTTTCGTTACAAGGCTATAATTCAGTGAGTTTGTTTGTAGACTCAAGCACATTCGAAGAATAAGCACTGTTATGGATAATCTCTGGTTACGTTATTAACTTTATTGATACGACAAGCACATTACCGAGAAAATTGAGGGAATAATTCGCAATGGTTTCTTAGTATACGCAAAAAGTATTCTTTTGTGGTAACAGGAGACATTAGGATATCACAGACACAGTAAAAAATATAAACGAAGTTCGGCGGACAATCTAGTGAAGCCAAAAAAACTATGCTCCTTCCTGTAGGTACAACCAGCGCTCACCACGCACAAGCACCTGAAACTGTGCTCACCCCTCTCAGTACACATGTCGGGGCATTATCCAGTAAGCATCACGAAAGCAAATATCCTTCGGGTGCATGGTGTGTGTGTGTGTGTGTGTTTGTGTGAGCGCTGGTTGTACACGAAGGAGCATAGTTTTTTTTGGCTTTACTATGATTGTTCGCAGCACTTCGTCTATATTTTTTACTATATCTGTGGTGGATATATACTGATTTCAATAGTTCCAAGCCAAGTTACAGTGAAGTATCTTCAATTCTACGCAATATTGATTGCTTCACCCAGTTTCTGGAAGACTGATCAACGTAAAAATCAACTAACAGGCTGTCAAATCTCATGTCAAGTGTGAATTGGGTTGCTGAAAGCATGGTCAATGGTCAACTACTTTGATTTGATAATCTTGTCAGTTAACAAACAGGGCTGTAAATTTTTTGATCAAAGTCGTATGTCAAATACCATTTTGGGTTTCTGGAACGCTTGTTAAGCCTTGATCATAGATCAATCTGGTGTCAAAAAGTCTGTCAAGTAATCGGTGCTTGTGGGCGAATTAACTGATAAACGTTATCGTTTATTTACCTAAATCTACTAGTTTCTCTGCAGATCTCCATTTGTAAGCTATGTAAATCATGTTATCAAAGAAAATTTGATGTTTAAAATGTAATTTTCTTAACAAAAAAGTTTCTTTTTTACAGCAATATTGTAAGACTTGATATTTCGTGTTGTACTACCTACCTAGTTATATTATCACATATCTGTTGGATAATGTTTATTCTTGTGTAACTACGCAAAATACGCACTTAGACGTGGAGTTGCGGAAACCAGCCCGTTATAAATAAAATAAATAAATACTTTTAAGACATTTTACACAGCACCATCTAGTCCCAACTATGCAGAGCTTGTACTATGGGTACTCGACAATGGATATGATACTTATATACTTTTTTTTGTAAATACTTAGGTATAATGCATAAGAAACACCCAGACCAACACAAACACTTATGTTCATCACACAAATATTTGAGTCCTGTGGGAATCGAACCCATGACCTTGTGATGAGCAGTCCGATCGACACTCGAACTACTAGACCACAGACTTTCAAAGGGGTATGACCCTACACTCAATTCATTCATTTCAGATAAGCGTTTATTCATCCAACTGCGATCGCCAATCCGCCTGCCAAACGTGGCGATTATGGCACATCCCCCCTTTTTTTGGAGATACATATGTTCTGCAGTGGTTGTCTTTCGGCTACAATGATGATGATGATGATGAAGCGTTTATATATTTAATAAAAATACTTTATTACAAAAAAATAAATCAACATGAAATAACTCTCATCACATTCACAGCGATCAAAACAGAAAAACCGTACCTACACGGCAAAATAAGCATACTTTATAGGTTACATTGATTTTATTATTATTGCTGAACAGATACAATCCGGACTCCGATCACCATTCATGTTAATGAAATAGCAAATAAAATGATCGTAATTACGGAAACGTTTTTACTGCATTGTTGGCCGTCGCCGAATCACCTGGCATTACCGTCGCGACAATATTTCCAGCGAATTGGCCATTTATTCAAGCACCAGACATAATAACTTTTGTAATTACAATATCAACATTATGTTGCAGATACCCTCGTTTGTTACGTCGCCCTTCAAGAGGGCTGTTTGACATATTACATTTTTGTAGGATTTTGGCGAGATTGTAGAAACAATGTTGGTTTAACTGATGCTATGGTTTTTTTAACTTTGACATTTATTATTCATAAAATGAAATTAAACAAAACCAAAAATGTTGATGTTCTAAAATTAATCGTTCCATCTAATCACTTATACAGCTCTGGGTGAGGGATGGAGAACAATGGTGTCATTGGTTTTTTTTTTAAATCAAAGTCGACTTTGATTATGCCATGGCCGCACTGTAATTAGAATAGGCCAAAAAACTATTTTAGTTAGCAGATTAATATGAATTCTAATAATAATAGTACCTTTGTTTGCTACCACCCAATTGATTTTTACTATTATTTTATGTTTTATTTAAGTAATTAATCCATTTATTTTCTGTTGTTATCATTTTTTTATATAGTTTAGTAAGCTAGCATCTTTAGCAGCTAAAAGCACAAGTTATAGGTAGAGGTACGTCCATAAGTGTTAGCAGAATGGGCCAAATTTCATATCGAGCAACTTTTTTCTCGCGACAAGATCCCTGCTAAAATATTAGGTATAAAATAGTAGGTACTAACGATTCGCTCACTGAAAGATTTTCCACTACACTTTTCCGCTGACGCCCGTCGCTCCGCCCTTTTATGTGACACGCACTTAAAGTAAACGTTATAATATGATATTCAATGCGAGTGACAGGTAGAAACAGGTTATCAAAAGGAATTTAATTGAATTTCACTTTGCCTACCTATGTGCCATACATACTCACATTAGATTACTTACTTTGAAAGTGAAAGCAATGCTTTGTGGTTTATCTAATTATTTCAGTATGTATCAGAACAGAATGCGTATAGTGTAACAATTTTGGTTAAAATACGTTTACATAAATACAACTCGTTAAGCTGTGTATTCTTTTTGAATTAGAAATGTTTTTGTCCAATTTTCGTAACAGGATCACTACAAAGCAGGAAGAAAGCATTGAAAATTTCGTGATGTCACTATACTGGAGTTTTTTTTTAATATATAGAGTAGGATGGCGAAATGAGCTAAAGGCCCACCGGATGTTAAGCGGCTACCTCTGCCCATAACAACTTCAATACCACCTACGCTGTTAAATGGTGCCTAAATGGTGCCGCAAGTCGGTTCGCCAAACTGAGACATGAAAATGGAAAGTCTCATGTGATTGTAATTTCACCGGCACCCGTCCCTTTCAGACCGAAACACAGCAATGGAAGAATTACGGTCAGTTGTAGTTTTGGCTAGTTCGATATTATTCACTATTTATATTCTTCGACCACACTTTTTACTAAAGTTTCCGAGAAACTTGTCGTAGATTATTTCCCATGACAAAAAAAACAAATTAACATGGATAAAGCGTGTACACATCATACACAAGCTGGGCCCAGCCTGTATATTGAGTGAGGTTTATATTGAAAGTTTGCACCGGCACGCCGCGCGCCCCCCGGGCCCTAAGGACACACATCCTACTTTGTTCTTACACACAACTTTAAGAACTTGCTTAACAGATGTTCTGCCTGACTTTTGTCCCCAAGTAAGTAATGTATCCTTGTAACATACGTTTTATGTGCGACGCAAATAATGCCTGCTGTCGATATTATATACAGCTGTTTATAGAAACACCGTTGAGAATTGTAAACCTTTTAAGAACTATCTGTAGGTATTATAAATTCTTCTGTGGCATTTTCAGTAGTATGGGATTTGTGTAAGTAAGATTTATTCCTATAGTTTTAACAAAATAACATAACATCACGCGTGTATTTCCCCGAAGGGTTAGGCAGAGGTGTACATGCTACCCACATTTCGCCAATTATGTTATAGTCCCATGTAACAGCCTATTGCTATTAATCGGGTACAAATCCAGGCTGCGGGCTGCTACTGAGAATTTCCTATTAAAAAACCCTTTGCCCGTCCCGGAAATCGAACCCAGGACCCGACGCTTAGCAATCGCGCTTGAGACCACTAGACCAACGACGCAATCTATAGTTTTAAAGATGTATGAAAAGAGATTTTTCTAGTGGCCAAGAAAAGAACTTACTTGAATATTATGGACATCGGTCTAGATCTAGATCATAATTATCCTGAGAAATTAAACCAATGAGGAAATACAGCAAACTGATAACAGTGACTTCAATACTCTTGTCTGACAGGCGAAGCATATTTTCAAAGCTGGCTCAACTCATTGAGTTTCAGACGAGACCAAAAAGGAAGCCCAAAATACTAGCTAAACGTGACTTGCCGATATTGCATCATTTGTACCACATCCGACCGCATGTGCACGTACTCCTGATCTTGAACACCGCACACCGTACTGTAGGTATTGTTCGCAATATACGAACGTACGCTACGATATTTTGTCATTCTTTACAGTAGAACCTTATATAATACGGAATTTATCATTGATCGAGTATCATATATGTTATGTTGATTTTTACAGTTCCATCAATAAATCAACACGTCCTATGTAACACCGCTGTTGGACATAAGCCTCTCACAAGGTGCGACACTTGGTCCTCCGCCTTCGGCATCCAGTCCACCTCAGCTCCCTTCTTCATGTCTCTACAGTTAGACAGAGATACTCACAGGTAATTTTGGGCCTTTTCCATGAATGGACTACTGATTCTCGAGGGATATTGCTGTTCATTTAGCAAGCTGATATAGCTGACCTCATCAACTCAGCCTATCGCAGTCCACTGCTGGACATAGGTCTCTCTCTAATTGTGCCACAATACTCGGTCCTCTGCCTTTCACATCCAATCCCCCCCAGCTACTTTCATCAGGTCGTCGGTCTACCTGGCTGTCCCAATACTACCGTTTACCGTTTGCCGATTCGCGGTCTCCACTCAAGGACTCGTCTGCTCCAGCGGCCATCGGTCCTTCGACAGACATGGCCAGCCCACTACCAATTCAGCTTACTGATCCTACAAGCTATGTCGGTCACTCCGGTTCTTCCCCGGATAAACTTGTATATGATGTCAGTGATGTTATAAGCATGCAGTTGACCAATTTCCTGTTCTGACTATCATCCGAGGGATCCATTTGTTTCAAAGAGTAGTAATATCAGTAACCAAGACTTGCGTTTTATGATAATTTATCACCTCGTAGCCTTAGAAAAACATAATTGAATCTAGTGTAAAATTTTCGAAAGCAAAGACCTCCTCGAAAAACTCTCTCGTGTAATGGAAATCGTGCCCCTCGGCCCCCAGGGCATCGCGGATTCTCTGCACAAAAGGCCCAACAAAAAGGTCCTGCCGTCACATGAACATTGTAAAACTCGGCCTCGTATTCACGTCTCCACTTACAAACCAATAGCGTCTTAAAAACTTTACATGTAAGATTCAATTTTGTTCTACCAAGATTGTTTTGTAACAGTTTTTTCCAATCCGATAATGCGACCTTAGCGTCGGGATCATGGTTTACTACAAATTGTATTAGAGTAGTAGATTTAACTATTTACGCGGTGTACGGTCCGGTCGGGCGGTTGCGTGACTTCTCCGTACCTCGTGGAATGCTGATACTTTTGTTATCGTACATAGCGTAAATTCTTTAGAATAGTTTAAGACATCATGTACCTGAGAGTTACCTAGTTAACATTACTTTGGAGTCGTGTAATGATATTAAAGCATTGATTTTCAGAAACAGATTCATGTTTCAAGATTCATCTACCTGAAAGTCCAATCTATTTTGACCATCTAACAGACAGCACAACTCCTTGAAATGTATATCAGTATCAATGCTATCCAGCTACATAAACACATCTAGCTACATAAATACTATGTCAGAGTAGGACACTCAGCGTAGCTTCATCTCGAGTGCATCTCTCGCGATCACGGGAGCTTTTGCCTCTAAGGAATCGATTATCCATGGACGTCTCGCATTCCTCAGATGTCGTCTTCATCTCGACGAGGATATGACGAAGTGCATTAAAATATCGATGTAGGTATTATGTTGTGTGCAATCTTGTTCCACCTGATGTTTGTTGATAAGTTACTTTTACAATGTTTGTTTTGATTCTCTTCTAGCTATGAATTTAATATTATGAGTCATGATGTGCTTACCTATACAGTGTAGAATTTCTTGCAGAATAAATTAAATTTTATTTTATGTACTTTACATACCTAATGTTATTTTATGGCTTACGTATATTTGCTCCAGTATTTATTCAACCAACTACGATCGCCAACCCGCCTGCCAAGCGTGGTGATTATGGCATATCCCCCCCTTTTGGGGGAGGCCTATGTCCAGCAGTGGATGTCTTTCGGCTGAAATGAGGATGATGATCTTTTGTGGTCATAGGAAAACCTAGCTCTAGCAAAGTAATAGTAGTAGTAGAGCCCTTTTGTGAAAGAGCTCGTCCGGGGAAGTACCTACTACCACCGTACCTACTTCTCCGCCAAACAATGATGCTTGCATTGTTGTGTTTCGGTCTGAAGGGTACGGGTAATTAGTTAAAGAATACTACCTTTCCAAATAGATTGTAATTTATTAAGACATTGCCTATGTATCCAATCTCTATTCTAAATTGTAAGATTATTAATATATATATTATATATACCTATATGTGTAATATTTTTTGTGCTATTTATTTATTTTAGTTTAGTAGTACGCCACGGACTGCCCCCATTATCTAGATCTTACGTCTTCTTTGTCCATCCAAAGGTTGTCTGGAAGATATCGCTTTTAGCGATAAGACCGCCCATGTACCCATAATTTATACGTTGTTCCTGTTTACTACTATTTTCATGGTGTACAATAAAGTATATTATATCTATCTATCTACGGGTGCCGGTGAAATTACAATCACATGAGACTTCATGTCTCAGTTTGGCGAACCAACTTGCGGTACCATTAAGGCAACAGCCTTGGTGGTATTGTAGTTGTTATGGGCAAAGGTAACCGCTTTACATCAAGTGGGCCTTTGGCTCGTTTCGCCATCCTATACTATAAAGAAAGTAAATTAAAAGTAAAACCGAAAAAAATTAAACTCAAATAAAGCTCATCCTGCGCGGCCGGGATCTTGGACTCACAGTAAACATAAAGCCATGAAAACACAACAACAAGCATTATCTCCCAAAATCCTTGTATCGAGTTCTGGAATCGTTCGCATTGTTGTCCTTTGTGTTCGCGTTCGCATTCGTTTTCCATCGTACACCATTATTCACATTAAGTGGACAGATCTCGGGTCAGATCCAGGCACGAGAAAAGCACAAAAAGTGCCCGCTTTATCCGAGCATGATAAATCTACTTCAAATCCGAGAATAGCGTCTTTTATGAACGAAATTGAAATAAACCGACCGTGCGGATAACGGCTAAGTAAGAAGATCGAGATCCTTTTAGAATATATTGGTGAATCATTTTCATTCATCAAGCCTACTTAGAATACCGTCTATCTACGTGTTTGTGCAGGTGGAGCTTTTAAATAGTTTTCTTAGGGTTTTATTTATTGAGAAAATGTTATCTTGATCAGCGCGAAAATTTATATCCCTTCTATTTCGTAAATTTATTATTTATGGCATTCCACAATACACATTTTAGGTGGTTAATTGTTCCATTTTGGTGGAGTGCATTGAAAGAGCCTCCACGAGTCGTCCGGCGCACTGTGGCCTGTCAGCCGCGCTATCAACCTGCTGACTGGCTAATCTTTTCCCCACGACATGAGCTATTATTATTATTATGTAGCTCATTTCGACACGAAGAAGAAGAAGAAGGTGGTTAATCTCTGTTTTTTAGGGTACCGTACCCAAAAGGTGCCAAACGGGACCCTATTACTCTCACTACGCTGTCCATCCGTCCGTTCGTCTGTCCATCTGTCAGTCACAGAGCTGTATCTTTTGAACGGTTATAGGTAGCTAGTTGAAATATGTGTTGCTATGACCTCTCTCACGACAAATACTAAAAATAAAAAACCAAAATAATGCATATTTTCCAACTTTTTTGTTCCTGCTCTATCTTCAAAACGTAAACAATCTTGGCGTGTCTTTTAAATGCAATTCGTCAATAATAATTATTAAAAGAATTTCACACACAAAATAATGTTTTTAACCTAATCACATGTGCAGAACTACAATTTTTTTTTTATCAGTACCCATTTGTGAAAAAGAGATATGCCAAGATTGTTTACTAAATTAGACAAGAGAGAAAAAAACATAGTTTACGTGGACGATACGATTGGCATAACGGCTAAGCGATTGACTTCTGCACTGGGGTCGCGGGTTCGATTCCCGCACGGAACAAATATTTGTGTGGTCCACAGATACTATTTTTCGGGAATGCGTGCTTGTGCATGTGAGATTCGTGTTTCTAAACGCACTCACCACGGTACAGGAGTAAACCTAGTGCGTTTAGTGAGCAACGTTATTTAATTATTTTTTTAAACCCACGGAATACATAACCTCCTCCTTTTTTGAAGTCGGTTAAAAATGAAATAAAATAATTATATTATTATATAATTATCCTAGAATGATTAATTTTAGATTCAAGTCTTAAATTATCATTCTAGGATAAATATTTAGGGCGTTTGAAGAGACAACACGGTATTTTTAACAGACTTCAAAAAAAGGAGGAGGTTATGTATTCCGCGGGTTTTTTTTTAAATTAAATAACGTTGCTCACTAAACGCACTAGGTTTACTCTTGTACCGTGGTGAGTGCGTTTATTTTTATTTTTTATTTTGTTTCTTGTATGTACACCGATTACTCCGAGATTTCTGAGCCGATTTGCGTGGTTGTTTTTTTATTTGGTAGAAAAAGCCCGCGCGGTGGTCCCATATAAATTTTATTGACTTAGGTTGAGTAGTTTTTTAACCAGCTACAATAAATCAGTTTATTTTAGCTTCGCCTACCTAGATGATCTACTAATAGTTTCGTTTTTCTGTGAATTAAAAACTAAAAAGTATGAAATAAAAACATTTTAACAAAAAATAAAACCGACTTCAAAAACCTTAACTAAAAAACTCGCCAAATACATAACCTCCTCCTTTTTTTGAAGTCGGTTAAAAAGTAAAAAATAATCCTTGTATGTATTTCAAAATCTTAACATAAACCAAAATTTTGAAGGCGGCGCGTGACTGTCCCTTTGCGTCATGTAAATATAATGTACTGTCGAGCGCTTATCTATAGTAAAGAAGTTGGTTAAAAACAGTTTATGCGAACATACATGAAAATCACGCGCCGCCTTCAAAATGTTGGTTTATGTTAAGATTTTGAAATACATACAAGGATTATTTTTTACTTTTTAGTTAAGGTTCCAAAAAGTTTTGTGTTGTTTTGTTTTGTTTTGTTTTGTGTCTTTTTTCGCAAAATAAATGAATTGAATTGAATTGTCATAAACCAACGTTTTGAATTAAAATGAATGCCATTTTGATTTTTGACCTCGATAATAGCCGTGCAACTAGAGCCTGTTACGTCTATATGAAATAAAAACAATTTGATGTTGACACGATCAGATTTCCCAGCATTAGGTACTTTCTTCTTTGCCCCATTACTGTCTCACTGCTCATTCACTCTGAGGTTTCCTATTATAATAATAAATAAATAATATGTGCATGTAATAATTATTTGGAAAAACTTGAACCTTTTGATGACTCTCTGAACGTTGAAGCTAATACATTGAAAGCATTCAATTTTTCAAACAGCTACTAAAGAGCCATACGTAGACAGAAACGAAACGCCGTATTTACAGAAACTATTAGGTCCGAAAAGTATCAGATTACAGAATCTTCTTTTTTTATTCCATTTCCATTTTGTTGTTCACTACAAACCAATATTCAAAGATGACTACATCCATTCCAAGCATGCGTCGTCTATACGACCCTTTATTTTTATTTCTCACTAAAACATTTATTTTCTTTTTTTCTTGTTCCACATAATAGATCGTTCGCAAGATATGTCCCTATTTTTAGTGGTAGAGATGAAATCGACCGTGAAATGGTTACCACACGGAGTGGTTGTCTCGCGAACAAACGAATACCGGATCGCCGTTTGCCGCCGGGGCGTTTGCCGGAAAATTGGCTGGCACACCACTACGCTCGGGCTTAATAATAACAATGTATTGAATGTCTGTCCGTGATAGGTAACTATCTGATACGAATGTACAATAAAAGTCCGATGTTAAATAAATGTTATGGATTTTGATATGTGGAATAACCACGAAGGGAACGCAATAACAGTTATTGTTGAATTTTCAACAGGAGAATTGTGGAAACATATTATGCCGGCAACCATGTTTATAATAATAGTTTCCCAGTTCTCCAAATTGCATAAGTTTTGCGTATTATAGACGAAACCAAATAACAACCAACCAACTATTATTATGTATATATGTATGTATTATGTATTTTCTGTTTTTTCTCTCTTGTCTTATTTGGTAAACAATTTTGGCATGTTTCTTTATTCAAATAAATACTGATAAAATATAATTACTAGTTCTGCACATGTAATTAGGTTAAAAAATGTTATTTAATGTGTGAAATTGTTAACATAATATATTTTAATGATTAATATTGATGAATTGCATTAAAAAGATATGCCAAGGTTGTTTACTAAATACTTTATAAGACAAGTAAGAAAAAACAGAGATTATGTTCAGGCATGATAGTATTTTTTTCTAACGACCTTACTTCAATAAGCTGTGTGTTCCTTTCTTTACTTTAATAAGCTGTTGAATCTATAACCAGCTTCAGAACATTGATTAGGGATCTGAGGATTAGGGATAGGTATCCATAGTCAAATTGGTTCGGAAGAACCACAGAAATCAAGAATAACTTTTTAACAAAAATATCATAGAAGCATAGAATTACCTATAGACATATAACACATAGACTGATAGTTCCCTTTAACAGATCAGCTTATAGTGACGCACAAAGAACATCTATGTGTGTGTAAGCGAGCTCACCAACAGGCACACAAGCGCACAAATAATGTTGCAAGTAAATTACATTTTCCCGAAAAAGTAGGGAAAAATAGGTTGCATTCAGAATTTTGCAGCCAGTGAATAGTAAGATAATAATTTAGCCGTCAGATTTTTTTTTATTAGATACCTATCTATTCATTTATTTATTTATTAAGGCTAAGTTCAGAAAACGTCAACTGAATGATTAAACCATTAAGAAAGGGTTTTTGCATTACGACGAAATGGATGGTTTGGCAGCAGCCGCGGCCTGCGTCTACTGGGTTTCTATGTGTTACATAAAAAACTAGGATGAAAGAACCTACTTAGTAAGTAGGTTCTTTCATCGTAGATAAAAAAGGACCACAAAAGGACTTATTCTTCTTCTTTCGTGTCAATGGTTCACACTTTTTTTATATAATATTTGGCCACTTCTATGGAATGACTGACTGACTTTTCTGGTGACATGTCACGTGTCAATTTAGATTCGCTACTTTTTACAATTTGTATCTAAAACGTAGTGATTATATTATTTTTGTTTGTAGTTATTTTAGTTGCATTTCCACTATTTCAGATAGCTAGTAAATTTTAAATGGTATGAAGAAACAATTAAAAGGAACCTTTGACCAATTTTCCTTTTATTTAGACTTGAACATTGTAGTATTCAGAAATGAGTGATAATGAAACAGAAGCTAACAAAATGCGAGATGCTCTTACCGCAATTGCAAAAGAAATGCAAAAGTATGTTCCAAAAGTTTTGATAAATTAATTCTGTATGTATCTGTGTAATTAATTATGTAGGTATGTATGTTCTGTATGTATGTAGTAGCGGATGTTCTCAAAAATGCTAGGTTAAGAGTACTCTAAGCCAACGAGCATGCATGACGATGTTAACGAACGTAGATGAAGCGAAAGAGGTGTGTCAGGATCGTAGCAGGTGGAAATCCATAGTATCTACCTACCCCAATGGGAAACAGGTGTGATAATATGTATGTATGTAGTAGTATAGTTCCTGTTATCTTATTATTTACTTATCTTATTTAATGAAGTAGGGTTAGGTGCTCTTATCGCCAACCTAGCCTACACTAAACTTGCCTATGACAACTACGACAGGACCTAGGGTCTATACTTATTCTACATACATAATGAGACTATCAAAATTAATATCATAATCATTTTATTTGACGTCGTTGATCATAATAATTTAATAAGTTATTCCTGTGTTCCTGTGATCATAATAATAAGACTAATTTGAGCAATAGCTCTTTTGAAAATGTTACTACTCTTCTACGCAAATACATGATGCTATGGCTTAGATAATTTAAATAATTTAAATAAAGCTTGCATCTAATGCACCTAACACATAAGAGGCCGCATTACGGATTTTGCTCAACAAATTCAAAGTAGAACTCGATATCTACGAAAGCTACGAGTTAGAGGTTTTGAAAAAAAGAAATATTGTCATTTTTTCTTTGGTTCCTTAACCGTGAAAACACGCTTGGAAAAAATAATCTCGATAGAAAAAAACATGAATTTCACTTATTTATTTAACATTAGTTAGCACTATGCCCAATTTTTTAGGGTTCCGTAGTCAAACAAGGAACCCTTACAGTTTCGCCATGTCCATTCCGTCGGTCTGACTGTCTGTTGCAGTCATTTTACTCCAAGACTGTGAGTGCTATGGAGTTAAAAATTCAAATGATTATACATTCTATGGCGCCTACAAGTTACGAAAAAATCGGAAAAAAAAAGACGGGTACCTCCCCTGCATGTAAAATGGGATGTTTCAGTTTCTTTCGCGTTTCCCATCATAATTCGCACCTTTAATAATAAACTGAACTAACTCAAAAATCATATTTGCCTTTAAAGTTTAAAACTTCGAGCCCTGTAACATTTTTTGACGAAAGCAGCAATACGAAGTGGTTTTTTGGCATTCTCATTCTGTTCCATGGAAATATCTATAGAAATGTTCATTACTGGCTTACGGCCAAAATTAATCAAAATTAATTAATCAAAATAAAAAGCCAAAATTAATTAATCTATCCACGATTTGCCCTACTAGAGATAGGAATTTGACATAAGCTCCATACAAAATATGTCAAATTCCTATCTCTAGTAGAGCAAATCGTGGATATCACAGATAATATAATCCTTTAGATATCTCAATACTGAGCCCAGATCGTGTGATACTGAGCCCACGTCGCGAGCGCAAAGAAATATAATAATCTTTTGATTTAAAGTTTATGATAAGATATCTTTTAAATTATTTTCATGTTTTAATTTTATTATGTATGCAAAATTCTGAATTTTTATAATGTATGTTTTTTGTTTTAAAAACTTTATTTATTTTAGGAAAAAATTGAGTTTTAAAAAACCAATTTTCCAGTTGGAAAATAGTTATTTTAAAGTGGTAATTTAGCTGGACCGAAGATAATTTTCAAAAAAGTTATAAATTTTGTATATTCCAAATATTATTAACTAGATGGTGCTGTATTTTTTTTTTTAATAAATAAATATTTTTGGGACATTTTTACGCTTCACCATCTAGTCCCAAACTAAGCAGAAATGAAATGAAATGTTTATTTGTACGAAACATGGTACATACTGGTGTTACATAAATTAAAGTTCTGCATGTTCCGCCAGCCAGCTGGCATACAAAATTAGATTCATGAATTTATTTATAAACTTGATTTCAATTATTATCACAAATTAATTATATTAAATTATTAAAAAAATGGATTTAAAAATGTCAATAATTATTACATACACGTTAAAAATAATATTAAAATGTCACTATACACAATTCTAATTTATACACGATTATTTTACATACAGAGCTTTTACTATGGGTACTAGACAATGGATACAATAAAACTTTTTAACAAAAAATTTAACCGACGAAAACAGAAACTGAAAAGCGAAAAATAACTAATTATGAGTCGGCGCCAAACAAACTTTTAACAAGCAAAGTGCGTGCAAGTTGCAAGTGGCCGAGCGGAGAACGAATTTTTGGAAAGTTATTGTTTATCGTTGAAAATTTCACGTTGTATTTGATGTTACGTTTTTTTTATTATTTATTTAAAGTAATTTAATGATCTTCGTTGATTGTTTGTTTGGCGCCGACTCATAATTAGTTATTTTTCGCTTTTCAGTTTCTGTTTTCGTCGGTTAAATTTTTTGTTAAAATGTTTAATTTTAATTTTTATTGTGGTTAAAATATAACTCCAGGTCTCCATTATGTCGTAGTGTCTAGAACTATATTTATGTGTGCCAAGTTTCAACAGAATCGGTTAACAGGTAAGAATTCAGTGGGTGAACAAGCACTCATCCCCTGTTTTCCTACCCGTAGGGGTGGATTTTGATTTTAAATGGAACCAACTTTGAGATATACCCTATCCATTAAAAAAAGAATCATCAAAATCGGACCACTCTGTAAAAAGTTATGCGTGGTAATAAATAAATAAAAAATAAAAAAAAATCACTTCGAATTGAGAACCTCCTCCTTTTTTTTCGTCGGTTAATAATTAGACACTTTTTTTTGTACATACATACTTATAATACATAAGAAACACCCAGACCAGCACAAATACTCATGTTCATCACACAAATATTTGTGTCCTGTGGGAATCGAACCCACGACCTCGTAATCAGCAGTCCGACACTCGCACCACTAGACCACAGAAGTAGTCGAATATTTTATATTTATTTTGGTATTTACATTTCATATTTATTTATTATGAAAAAAAATTAAACAGTTTATAGTATTAGTGATAGCTGTGATCCAGGACGTTAAAATACCACTGATTAGCGTTTAACCAACCTGGTGGCGGGAAAAAATGGTTATTGTTTGTCCTAGATGCAACAAATGAAAATTCTACAAAATTTTACATACTTTCCTTTTTAGGGTTCCGTACCCGAGGGGTGACAAACGGGACCCTATTACTCTCGCTACGCTGTCCGTCCGTCCGTCCGTCTGTCTGTCACAGGGCTGTATCTTTTGAACGGTAATAGGTAACCGGTTGAAATTTTCTCAGAAATTGTGTTGCTATGAGTAGTATCACGACAAATACAAAAAATAAAAACAAAAAAAAGTCTAAAACCAAAGGGGGTCCCCATACAAGAAACCTCAAAAAACATGCATTTTTTTCAACGTTTTTGTTCCTGCTCTATCTTCAAAACTGTAATATATACCAGCGTCGAACTTGGTCAGATTATAGTGCATATTATGTAGTTTAGCAACAAATACTAAAAATAAGACAAACATAGACATATGTGGTGGTACCTGCGTAAGAAAGACATGCAAAAATTCATATTTCGCGCACTGTGCGTTGATATCTTTTGATAAACTCTCGTAAATTAAATCAGTTTTTATGGGATATCAGGGCGTTGAGAGGTACGGAACCCTTACTGCGCGAGTCCGACTCGCACTTGGCCGGTTTTTTCTTTTGGGCTATGCATACTTTCTACACAATTTCATTAAAACTTACTTATTTGCAGGCTTCACAGTGAATCAAGTCGCAGCGGAAAATCCGAAAATGAAGAAATTTTGTATAAACTTATAAAATGCAAGACCTCATTAAACTTGAGAAAAATTCAAATAAAAAAACTGAAGCAAAATCTTAAAACAGCGTGTGGTAAGCAGTAATAAGCTGTAATGCCCGATTTACTTTGGTCATGTATTTAGCGAAGTGTATTAGTACAGTGAGAAAGGACAGTAGTGTAAACCGATCGGACAGTGGCGAGCGACAAAATCCCTTCAACGCACCCTGCTACATTACACGTAGCCACCGCTGTCATCGAACATTGAATGCAAGCGATTTTAGCCTTAGTGGTGGTAAGTTGGTTCACCGGAAAGATTTCTGACTGTACGTACCTACTGTACTTATTGACTCGCTAAACACTTGACCAATGTAAATCGGGCATAAATGTCTTGACTGACTGACTGATTCATCAACGCAGAGCCAGAACCTCTGAAGCTACAAACATGTTGACATCAACAACATCAACATCAACATGACATCCTCTAGAGGCTTTTTTGGAAATACCACCCTTAAGAGGGTGAAATAGGGTCTTAATGTTTGTATGACAAATAGTTTTTCCTGGATCGACTCACTCAAAACTTAGAGAAAACAATGTTGTTAGTAAATAAATAATGTATTAGGTATCTATTTCTTGCGTTTCCAAAACTACTCCTAGAGGAGGATTCATTGGGGCGTAAACGTTTGTATGGTAAGTAGAATATTATTGCGTGGCCCCAGTGAGTTAATACCCGGTTGGAATCATCATTGAAGCAATTAATAAATTAACTGCGTGTTTTTTGTTTTTTGCGAAAATTAATATGAGAGGGGGTGAAAAGGTGATAAGGTTAGATTTAACACCCTTCTTCGTTGGGTGAAGCATGACGTAATGCTCTTCAAAGTAATTAATAATAACAAAAAATGAACATTTATCATGTATTTAATTGTATCCGTTTTCCAAAATGTCGACGGGATACATTAAACGGGACATGTTAAAACGTTTTACGAGAGCGAAGCCGCAAGTGCACTTCTAGAAAAGTACCTACATAACTAAGTAAACACTGCAGGTAAGACAAATTATAAAATCATATTTTTTTCAGTGGTTGCCAAAACAATGTCATCAGCCAAGGCAACTGAAACAGCATCGCTCAACAACCATTTAGATTTTGCCAGAACAAAATATTTGGATTTAGTGCAACAACAAAGTGAGAAAAATGAAATAATCAACAGACTAAGCTCAGAAAACCACAGTCTTCGAGATCAATTAGATTTCTACAACAACGTTATTCAACTTGGTTTTCAAGAGTTACAGAAAATACGAAGCGAACGCGTAGAAAATATTTCCATTCTCGAACAACTGAAACACCTAATTGTTTGTTGTGGACAGTATTACGCAGATCATTGCAATGAACATGAAAGATGTACACGACTCGAACAAAAGAATCGATTCCTGACCAATAAGATACAGATTATGGAAAATAATTTAGAAGCAGCTTTAGATGAACTTCGAAATCTTCGTAATATCATAAAGCCTTCTAAAGAGAAAAGAGATACTGTAACAAAAACACGACAATGTTTCGGTGTAGTGTGCTCAGAGTACAAAATAGGTACAACTAATCAGAATAACTTTACAAATCTAACAATGACAAAAATAGAGGTTAATAATCGTTTTTCCCCAACTAATGTTAGAGATTTAGACCTAACGACTCATTTGAAAACGGTGAGAAAACTTATTAACGATCAAGATAATCTCATAAAAGATTTGAAGAGCCTATCAAAAGTAATAAATACTGATGAATCATAGATGGACTGTTTTTATTTGTTGTCATTTTTACTTCGATGTTTCCCAAATCAGTAGTACCTAGGTACCTATAGCTAATAGCTAAATGTTACGGGTAAGATTAGAAGAACAGGTAAACCTAGTTTTATCCGGGTATACCTAGGATTATCCAAGCTCTTTTGGTAAAAACCGAAATTTCCATAATTCGGATTTACCCGGATACACCTAGATTTACCCAACGCTGAGTGGGTAATGTTAGTTTAAATTAATAATCAAATAAGAAACTTTATACGATCGACAGCTACAAACCTAAGTCTAGTGCTGAAATTATGCTCAGGTATGCAATGCTATGCTCATCCGATACGTGATACTGTTATCGATCAAAAATAAACGTACTTACATCTCTGCCTTACCCTTCGAAAAATAATAACGAAACTTGTATAATACATATCTATCTGAGCCCAGGATATAATCGAGCCACATGTGACACGTAACCACGTCGGGTGTGATTAGTTACTAATGAGCACAGACCAGTAAGAAAGAAAGAAAAAATATTTCTTTGCTTCAAAAGTGACGCACAAAATTACCAAAAATATTCAAGAACACAGAACAAATACAGGTACAACTACAGAGCCAAGAAGTGTGGTAAGATATGCGTCACATCCGCGCAAAACGGTCACCGCTCAGAATATTAAGCCTGAAGCCTCAACGAGTAAAAAAAATCATTGTATTATACCAGGAATTCGGGTGATCTGTACCACGCAATGCTTTATAATTTAATTTATCCAGAAAAATCTTGAATCTTGAATCTAGAGACAAGCATTTTGTGTATGTGAGTAAGGGTTACTATTTGAAACTGCTTGAATGTTCACCTGAGTTTTTATATAAAATGGAACGTCAACACTACTTAATTATTTGCTCGTACTCTTTTTTGTTTTGTTTTCGAATGGACTCTCGCAGAATTGGTACCCAAAATGGATACCCTAACTGCTTAACCGGGCGGATGGCGGAGAATCCCGTTAGGGACTCCATCTGCCGAAAAATTTCCCTAAACCTAACTT
This sequence comes from Asteroscopus sphinx, assembly GCA_949699075.1. Lineage (NCBI taxonomy): Eukaryota > Metazoa > Arthropoda > Insecta > Lepidoptera > Noctuidae > Asteroscopus > Asteroscopus sphinx. The sequence goes on from OX453007.1 coordinate 15,287,708, forward strand.
ATAAACTAAAATCGCGGTTGCAAAACCGCATAAGGACGTCCCCCAAGGGAGATCTCGGACCTCGGCTTACTGGAGCATTGCGGGGGGACCCCGCCGCTATGTCCCCCTGGCAGCCGTTGCTGTATCGGGAATGGTTTTCTCGAAAGTGGCGGACTTTCGGTATATCGAGTGAGTGACGCGTTTCTTGAATCGTCGTTAAGCGGCAAGCCTCGCCGGCGAGGGTGAAGCCTACCTAACCTACCTAATCCTAACACAGTTGCGTTAAGCCTACTCCTAGAAACTACTCTAGAGCATAGGGTCGGTCTCGCGTGACGAGATTATCTCCGGTTGCGACACCGTGAGGGCGTCCCCCGGGAGGAGCTCGGACCTCGGCTCAGGGTGCAGCTGGGGACCCCACCACCGGTCCCCCCCGGCAGTCGCTGCTGCTTCGTGTTGGGTTTCTCTAGAGTTGGACTCTCGGCATCTGTGTGGACGTCGCGTCGGTCCTCGCCGGCGGGGACGATATTTAGGACGACGGCGCCAGAAACCATTGCGTGGTACAGAGCTCCGGCAGTTCTGTATTGCACCATGGTTTTCAGCAAAAATCGACAATTATCTTTTCTGAATTAATTGTGTAGCTTATGGCGTAGCACCGCGTAGCACAGACGTCGCTCTTGAGCTTTGGATAGCGCAATGTTGTATGTTTCTAAATGCTTATCAAACGCCGCGCCACGCCGCGCGCCGAACTCGCCACCGCAGAGATGAATGAGATGGAAGATACAGTAGTGAGTGAATTATAGAAATAGAAATATATAAAATAAAAAAATAAAAAATTCTTTATTTCAGGCTAGGCATAAGTTTGACGTCATACACACATACCAGGCCCCTCAGAAAGTATTGCGAAAAAAAGTTTTTATATATGGGAGACTGGCCAGTTATAATGTTTTTCGAAAATATGATTATTTATAAGTAAAAATAAGTAAGTTCCAATTTCAAAATTTCCCTCCACATTTTTTGCGAGTTAATTCAAAGTATTGTGTCTCACTGAAATATGGATCTGCGCCGGGAACATTTTAGAGCTATGATTTTATACGATTTCAAGTGTCGCCTGAAACCGGATGAATCGTACGATAGACTTCAAATGGCATTCATGGATGAAGGCCCTTCCAAGGCAACCGTGTATCGTTGGTATAACGAATTCAAGCGCGGTCGACCAACTTTGGGGGATGACGAAAGAAGCGGTCGCCCTTTGACGGCTGTTACCGAAGAAAACGTGCTAGCAGTGAAAAATTTAATCCAAGACAATAGGCGAATTACATATCAGGAGATTCAACACATATTGAAGATTGGATCGGGAAGCGTTCACGAGATTCTACACAGCCATCTTCGCGTGAGGAGGATAGTATCACGCTGGGTGCCGCACAACCTCACCGATGCTCAGAAGCAGGCCCGGGTGGAATGGTGCCGTGATATGCTTAACAAATTTGAAGCAGGCTCGTCTCGGCGTGTTTACGACATCGTTACAGGTGATGAGTCCTGGATTTATCAATACGACCCAGAAACCAAGCGCCAGTCGACTGTTTGGGTGTTTCAAAATGAGCCAACGCCTACCAAAGTGAAGCGATCTAGAAGCGGGGGTAAGATTTTGATCGCTAGCTTTTTTAATTTGACTGGCCACTTGGTATCAATTCCCTTACGGGATCAAAGAAGCATTAATGCCGAATGGTATACTACCAAATGTTTGCCAGAAGTTTTCTCTGTTATAAGCAACAAGCGACCAAACACAGGGCTCCGCGGGCTACTGCTCCACCACGACAATGCACCTGCGCACACCGCACTCAAAACGAGGGACTTCCTGGACAGCACGCCAGTCAAACTCCTGGGTCACCCTCCTTACAGCCCTGATCTAGCACCGTGTGACTTCTTTTTATTCCCAAAAATAAAAAATCAGCTCAAAGGGATACAATTTTCGTCGCCGGAAGATGCGCTGGCTGCGTTCGAGCAGGCTGTAAACGAGGTGTCTGCGGCGGACTGGAAAAAGTGTTTTGAAAACTGGTTTAGGCGCATGAATCTTTGTATAGAGGCTGGTGGAAAGTACTTTGAAAAGATTTGATAAAAATATATGTACGTATAGAACAATTTTTTTTAGTTTCGCAAAACTTTCTGAGTGTCCCACGTATACACATATACACCTATATCACATTATTATATTACGTACAATAATAAATGTGATTACTTAGTTTGAATCACAGAATAACTTTTTTGTTTGAATCAGGGTGTCTTCCCGAATTCATCCTTGCAGAAAAAGTTGTCTTTTTGTTTTAATTGTTGTAAAAATTATTTGAAACCGCAGTAAAGGACTATCCAATTATCCATATTACTGATTCAGATCAAAGGAAAAAGATTACTGCAAAGAGAATATAACCCATAAGTATACAAATGTCTTTGATATAATAACTACGTGGTATACCTACAATATCCGGGCCACCGTTATGGTGGCTATAGCTAGGGAGGTAAGTAATCAAAACTAAAAAGTATCGATATCGATGCTCGTGTTTCGTACCAGAGATGTGTGCTGATTAAAATCATTTTCAAATAGTAATAAATAATGCAATTATATCAAATACTAAGGCCAGTATTACAGAACGATACTCAAGCGTTGATCTCAGTTTAAATCTAGTTTAAAGTAGAGCTTTGATTTTAGAACGTTCCTCAAGCAGAGATTTGTTGATTAAAGTTCAGCTGAGTTTAGTTTTGTTCTATACGGTCACCTGTTTCGGTATTTGAGCTGAGATTTGATCTGTAATCACTCTAGTGTGGTCCAGACTACGCTTGAGTAGAGATTTCTATTATATTTCAGGTCAAATTCATGTGTTATGTTGTTGAATTAAAGTTTATAATTACCGTTCTGGAATAAGACCGATACTCAAGTAACGATTCTATCCTTAAGTAGTGATCAGGTGATTGGAGTTTAAACTGTACTTGAGGAAGCTTCTGTAATACGGGCCTAAGTTCGGCTGTCCCTAGGGCATAAAAAATCAAGCTTCTAGTTCAAGGCAATCATACGGCTATGTCACATTTTGATACTCGCAAACTCACAAAAAAAACCTATAGGGTCCTTCGCATTGACCTAGAATAATGAAATTTGGCCAATATAACGTTTTTTTTTTTTTTTTTTCAATATATCGAACTCGGATTGTATATTTAAAAATATCGATAGATCGAAAATCTGATATTTAAAAAATATCAACAGCCCTAGTTTGTTTACTTGACAGCTCATGTACTATGGGCCACATTTTTTTTTTTTTTTTAAATTATTATGGCCTGGTTGCTAAGACCTTTAAGCCAAGTCATTTATTTGTTATATTATATGTGAGTAGTTTTATGGCCTGGTTGCTTAGACCCTCCAGCCAAGTCTTTAGTTTACTCACCCTAGTAAAGTGATGGAAACTTTACCAGGTTTTTGAGCGGATGATGAGAAAATACGAATGTCACGTTTTTCAACTTTGTACCATTTACCCACACTTGTACACGTTAACGAGCACTTAACATTTAATAATCCACCATTATTACACATTAACACTCGAAGAAACACAAATTTAGGAAAATAATATAAAATCCACAACACGATCTTTCCGAATTTTCCCGCCAACTCATGGGCCACATTGCGGGGTAAGCGGGGTTGCCACGCGGCGTAGGTATTTTGACATCCCGTAAAGATGTTGCCAAACAGAGAATATACAAATAGCATGCGATCTCTTTTACCAAATGACATAACACGTTTGTTAACAAGAGACAAAGAATAGTTTCATAATTCAATAACGATTTAATAGATATTTGTATAAACTAGGTGGATATAGAAGAATGGGCCACTTCCATAGGTTTCTTAATTCAATGGGTTTTCTCCGTCTACGGTTTCACCAATCTGGCTGGCAACATTGGCTTGGGCCATGTCATTTGCGGTGCTGCCAATCGGTGGGGAATTCCCCGATTGGCGGGGAATGGGAGGCCTGCGGGGGCAGCGTGGGGTTTGACTAAAATCGGGGAATTCTGGGGAATGAACACATTTTACCGGTTTTTCTGAACGCACTAATTTCTTTATCAAACATAATGGTTGTCTATGCTTGTCAGGAATATGCTGAAGGCAAAGATATGAGGTATAAATAGCCATCCATTTTTATTGACTTGAATTTTGATGATTTTTTATTGACTATAATCTAGACATGGGTAACTCAACAAAAATGCGTGAGCTGCAGTTCAGCTCACGGTTCAGGTCAGTGAGCCGGAGCTGTGAACCGGCTCACAGATCAGCTCAATTTGTCTGCCTACTTCGAGTTATGATCTGTGATGCGAGTCGCTGAGCTTAAAGACCGTTCGATCTGTTTGAGCTGCGCTCGCTCGCTGACTCTGCGACTCACCGCGGATCTGTCGCCGCTCCAGCTCACCGGTTCAAACAGGTTTTTATCTATATAGACATATTTTATCTTCCGTGCAACAAAAGTTGTCGCACAGATAGATACTATTCTTTGAGCCGTGAGCTGCGTATTTTGTCATTGAGCTGCAGCTCAACAGCTCAAGCTTATTGATCTGTATATTTGAACCGGTTCTGAGCTGAGTTACACACCTCTACTATAATCTAAAATAATTGATTACCTATCATTGATTTATACAACTGTCAATAACAAAATATAGAAAAGTAAGCTATATTTGTTGATAGTATAACAATTAACCCAAATAAAATGTTTTATTTCTTTAATATTAATCATGTCAGGGAATTTTCTTGGAATTTGTTTTTATCAATTCCAGCGGCCGCGGCAGCGGGGAAAATCGGGGAATCAAGCTTATCGTGGCGGGGTATAAAAATTATACATTGACAGCACTGGTCATTTGTTTTATTCGAATTTGACATTGTTGACAATCGTATTTGGAGAACTCTTAAATACATCGCAATTCGCACGTGTTTACATTACAGTCTATTAAACAGTTGTAACTGTATCATATACACGTACATACTACATACTACATTTTGTAACATTCGTCTAATTATAACACTGATGAATGTTGCTTAGAGTGTATGCAACAGCGATATTGAAACACAGCGCTACAGTTGAAAAGTTACCCCGGTTTTGTAGTGTATGTGTTAAAATGTCTTTAGAACAAGCTAAACAAGTTGCCGCAAACCGGGCCGTTGATGAGTTCGTAACAAGCGATTGCATTTTTGGCGTCGGAAGTGGATCTACGGTTGTGTACGCTGTCCAACGTCTTGCTGAACGCGTTGAAACTGAAAAGTTGAAGGTGACCTGCGTGCCTACATCGTTTCAAGCCAAACAGCTGATCCTCAAACATAACCTGACATTAGGTGAGCTGGATACAAGCCCGGTGATTGACGTCACTATCGATGGAGCTGATGAAGTAGATTCTAAAATGACGTTGATAAAGGGTGGTGGTGGTTGCTTATTGCAAGAAAAAATTGTTGCCTCCTGCTCCAAGAAACTCATTGTTATAGCTGACTACACTAAAGATTCTGTTAAGCTAGGTGACAGGTACAAAAAAGGAATACCGATTGAGGTTGTGCCCATGGCATATGTTCCTATTCAGAAAAAGATTGTGGCTATATATGGAGGTGATATTAAGTTACGCAAGGCTGTAGCAAAAGCAGGGCCTGTGGTGACTGATAATGGTAACTTCATCCTTGACTGGATGTTCATTAAACAGGATTTAGACTGGGACAAAGTTAGCAATGTTATAAAGATGATTCCTGGAGTGGTTGAGACTGGTTTGTTTGTAAATATGTGTCATAAAGCATATTTTGGACAGCCTGAAGGTAATGTTGTGGAAAGGCAATGATTTGGTTTATAAATCAATTTACTTTGCTACCTATATCATAAGCTCAGCTATAGTTTTATATTGTATGTCTATAATTATTATTATAAGGATAAACACATCAATATTTCTGTAAAAGGCTGTGTATTCCCAAAATATTGAGGATTTGAATATCATAGTTAAGAAATATTGCAAATACAAAGTAAGAATAATTTTGATAACTGTTAAATTTATCCTATATTAAAACTACTATATTTGTATAACTTAGCAACAGACTAAACATCCATAAACTAAAAGCTAGTCCAAGATAAAAAAATATTTTTATAAGATAATGCAAAGAAGTTTTATTAGCTCAAATACATTGTTATCAGTAAATATATTAGGCATGTATTAATTGTGAAACAGTGAACCATTGTTTATTTCACAATCAAATGCTTAAATGAGTGGTAATAATTTGATAAGGATTCCTTGGCTAATAAACAAGGCAACAGTTAATTTACTGTAGCACTTTTCTTCTTTAAAATTATATTTTATTCATACTAGTTTCTAACACCCATATTCTTAGTCGTTTCCTTAAACGTTTCTAGATTCGTACTCATTCAAGGATGCCTTAAGGGTTTCTACAAATAATATCAAAATCTATATTCTTAGACATTTCATCAAAGTATCTTGAGAAAATAATGCTGCAATGGATAATTGTATGGGTCTTGGTACATATATTCCATAAATTCATCAATCTAATTCATCATCATTTGCAATGTGATTATTGTTTTCTATTCTGAAATGTGACCGATACATTTCAGAATAGAAAACAATAATCACATTGCAAATGACACTCTTCCAGTCTTGAGGAAGCCTTAGGGTTGGTTGTTATGTACCTCGAGTTCTTCACCACCTTGAGTAAGGAAAACTATCATAGTGACAGAGATTTTTTGCAACCGTGCATACCACAGAGGAAATATTGTTATAAGTGAGGTTGAGTGGAGTCTAGAAATGTTTGAGGAAACAACTTAGAATATGCATGTAAGCCACAGATTCTTTACAGTCCTCTGAGAGGCTCATGCAAGGCTGATTATGCCTGTTAATAAAATTTAAATTTAGTTTTAGTTAGAAATACAGAAACCATACTCCAAAAAAGCTGTTAGTCTTTATCAATTTGTACTAAGCTTCTCAGAAGTCTTCCTAGTAGTTTGTAGACTTTTGAACTCAAAAGAAACTGATATTTTAAAGATCTGTGTGTTTAACCTGGTCACTTATGTGTTGTTAAGTGTATCCCAGATGGTGTTCATTAGTCGAAGGCTAGCCATTAATAAGGTTTAATAAATAAAACAAAACAGCTAAGATCTTTGATTTAATCAAATTAGAAATATTTCACTTTGGCAAGTTAAAAGTTGAATTTGTTTGGGTAGAACAAACCAATATAAGAGGTAGACCATTTGATTGATGATACAAAAATACTCGATTAGGCCTTACACTTAAAATGTATCTTATTTTTTTAAACTTAACTAAGAAAAACGAATTTAAAAAGTTGTGACAAGTTATTTGCTCAGAAAATAAAAAAACTCTGTAGGTACCTGTGTGATCCAATCAGATAATAATTCAGATCTATTCATATTGCAGAATTCATGTTTCTGTTGAACTGCAAAGAGCATGCTTCATAAGTTGGAATGTAAAAAGTCACTATTTTAAATAAAAATCCATTTGATTTTCATTTTTTGTGTTGTTTGTTTATAATACTGCAAAATAATATTAATGACCAAAACACAATAAATAATTAATAATATACAACATATAATTGAAATAACTAAAAACCTCTTAAGGGGTCATTGTACTCATCAGTATAAACAAGTTTTTCTACCCATAGTAAGTTGTTTATACTGATGAGCATTGATCCCACCCAACCAATGCTGAAATTGATTGAATTGAATTGAAAAAATGCCGAAAAAAATACCGCTGTTCCCTACATTTTGTCGAATTATATTTTTTATGGTGCATCATTCATTCGCGATTTCATGGTTGGTCCTATATTAAAAGTTGTTCATACCGATGAGTACAATGACCCCTTAAGAGGTTTTCAGTTATTTTATTAATATTAACATGTTGTATAAGAATACTGTACTCAAAACACTCAAATTGTGCATTATTTCTTGTGGCCAACTTATCTATAAGTGAAATTAACACCAAAAACATTATACAATAATGATAAAAATACAAGTCATTATCTTTTTGGACTAAGTAGTACTACATTAACCAAAAAGTACCACTTTAATCATGCCAACTTAAATTAACTAAGTGGGGTTAAAAGTTGATAAAGCTAGGTATTATGTAACTGGCATAATAACAGCCTATTTCCTGTCCATAAATAAATTGACATACACCTATGAAAAAGAAAAGTTATGTTACACAAAAAATTTACACCAATATTGATGATTGGGGGTGTTAACAGGAACTGCAAGTACTTATACCTAAATTATATCATTATTATACATTTATTTATAACATAATAAAATTATTTTGATGAGTGTGCTGCAAAAACATTAACAATAACTCTAAATAAAAGCTTTGATACCCTATGAAAACTTCCAGAAAGAGTGTAATGTATGTTAATAAAACAAAAAAAAATTGCTTTAGAAACATACCCTTGATTAACCCTAAAATAGATGTGTTATTTGTATCAACTAAGGCCGGTGTCATCAACATTAATTCTCTGATTAAACAGCCAATTCCCGAAAAATTAACTGGAATTGTGGGTATATTGTTGTTTAACAAGAGAATTATCGTTGGTGAAATCAAGCCTAAATTATTCAGTTGCAGTCGAAAGTGGTATAAATATGTCTGCCATATTCGGCAATACATGCTACAGAATTGTCTAATAGAGGCTGGTCTTCTTCATAATGCGCAGGAACTCCTCTTGATTTATTTCCCCATCACCATCTCTGTCAGCCTCATCTATCATTTCATGAAGCTCTTCATCTGTAAGGTTCTCACCAAGTTCCTTTGCTACCCTCTTGAGATTTTTGAATGATATCTTGCCTGGGAAGGTATGAGAAAAAAATTCAATAGAACTATGAATGTGAAGAGGCATAAATATAGACATCAAATACATCTTACACATGTCATTATAACTGAATTGTTGCAGGACCTACAATGCATGTTGGAGGGAATAGCTGACTCTTATCTACACATCGGTCTCTGCATGAACTACCAAGTTAGTTGTTGTCAACGGAGATTCTCTCTAAGTTGTTCGAGAATATATTAATCTGGGGCAAACTTAGCAGTTAGCTAAGAACAACTTCAAGAGGGAAGCTAATAGAAGAATACAGCTGGGCTAGGCCGCATTCAGGAAACTGTGAAGTCTTTTCTCCACCCATTCCACAGAGCCTAAAGACTAAGGTCTTCGATCAGTGTGTCCTACCTGTCATGACTTACAGAGCCGAGATGTGAACACTCACAGTACGGCTGGTTCACAAATTTAACATCTCTCAGTATGCTGTAGAAAGGGCTATGTTCATAGTTTTCTCTGAGGGATCAGATCCGAAATGAAATGATCCAATAGAAAACCAAAGTTGTCGACATAACCTACAGGACAAGCAAGATGAACTAACAGTGGGTCGGCCATATCAGCCTGTGTGTGTGTGTTCTAGAGTGGAAACCGCAAATCGGAAAACATAGCATAGGATGCCCTCAGGCCAGGTGGAGTGACATCTACACAAGGTGGCTGGTAGAAACTGGATGAGAATGGCCAAGGATAAAAGTCAATGGCGTGCTACTGGAGAGGCCAATGTCTAGCAGTGGACTGCGATAGCCTGATAATGTATGAATGAAGTAAATAACTTATGAAACAGCTCTGAATATATTACTATCAAGTAGGTACTTTTAGCTGATTAGCTTACTTTAGGCTGATAGTCAAATGCATAATGAATACTCAATCCCATTCTCTTTTGGATAATAAGCATTTAACACTTCTTATTACCAGATTATCTATCGTAGAAACAGGGTTTCAAAACACTTACCAGTCTCATCATCGTCAAATAGCTTGAAAGCTTTCATGATCTCTTCCTTGGTATCCTTTTCTGCCATCTTGACAGTCATCAACTCTTGAAAGTCTTCAAACGATACTTTGCCATCCCCTTTATCAATTTCTGCAACCATCTTTTTTATTTCTTCCTTTCTAGGTTCAAAGCCTAGGGCACGGATAGCAACCTTTAGTTCCTTTGTGTCTATTTTCCCTGTATTTTCTGTGTCAAAGAGATCAAATGCTTCTTTTATGTCTCTTCTCTGTTCATCTGTTAACTCAAACTTAGGTCCTGATTTCTTACGAACTCCTCCAGTATTGTTTGAGCCCACAGTTTTCTTTTGAACGTTAGCCACAGCAGTTGCCTGTAACATTTTGATTTCGTAAAATAATATTCGTTTATATTTAGTGATTCTCATGAAGTATGAGAATAAACATCAAGCTACAGGTACGCCACAAATTAATAATATGTATTTAAGAAACAGACTTACCATTTTGATAATTTGTAATTTAATAAGCTTCCTGGGGAGTTTTTACCTGCATATAAAAGTATGTTTACAAGGTAAGAATCATTTCTATATACCGCAGGTAGCAGGAATCAATACAACTTTATCGATCCAACTCCTATTTTTATTCCGAAATCAAATAATCATAACATCGAAAAGGTTGATCGAAATCGAAGTTTGACGCATAAATTTATTTATGTTTATGGTTTGACGTCATACGTCACGAAACGACAACCGACAAATGACATTGACAATACAACAATGACATTGGCTGTGTCAGGGTTGCCAGACGCGTCGAAGTGAAAAATAATCGTACCAAACAAAAAGTGATCGTACAAGTATGAAAAACTTAGTTTTGTCAGGGTTTTCAGATGAGTACAATTGACCCCACTTTAGTGGTAACACTTAAATTTCAAAACGCACCCTTTCTGCTTCATTCCAGTATACAAAGTCTTTGATTCATTCATTTCAGCCGAGAGACGTCCACTGCTGGACATAGGCCTCCCCCAAGCATCGCCACAACGACCAGTTCTGTGCCTTCCGCATCCAGCGGATTCCCGCGACCTTCACCAAGTCATCGGTCCACCTTGGCCTACCCACGCTGCGCCATCCAGTACGCGGTGGCCACGCTAAACTGCAGAGAAGGACAAGACTACAATGCCTATTGCCTACTATAACATAAGCCAAATTATTATCTACCATAGTAAAGTATTTCATTGGTACCTACCCTACCTATAACAATAGTTTGCCGTAGAATCGGAACATATTCAATTTTGTGGTTTACACTTGTTCAAACAAAACTGATTGTTAGTAAAAAATATATGGAATGAATGGACATACTTAAGGTGCTATTGGTGCTATCATATTTCTAAAATGCATGCTGTAGTGCCGCAAACTGTTATCCTGAATTGATTTTTTGCACTATTTGGTGTGTCGTTTATGACACAGTAGGAGCATAGAATAGGTACCTAATAATACTTTTCTTATGGTAAGAGCAAGTGGGTAAGGCGAAGATATACGACATTTAAAGATTTTAAACTGACGATCACGTCTAAAAGAGCAGTGTTTCCGTTTTGAAAAAAATAAAATGATAAACTATAACATTTTATTAATAATTTAGTATGACGATATTTTAGATTATACGCGTGACTGGACGAACGAGGGGAGGGACATATTCAAGAATATTTATGGTAGCACGTATACGTAGTTAGTCATAATAAATAAAAGTGTTCGCGGTTAGGCTTAGGTACTGCTGGCTCGGTCGGTTGCCATAGCTGTGATGGCGGAACCCTACAGCGTCCCAGACCATCCTCGCTGATTTGGGGACACTGAGGGCTCTGTATCTATTTACTGGGCCGGTGGACCTCCTTGCTCCCTCTTAGAAAAGGGTCCAGGTTTTGTTGCCGTTGAGTGGGGAACTTTGGCAGTAGTGGGCTGCTATATCTCTCCCAATGTGTCTCTCGCTGACTATGAGAGATATCTGGACGGGTTGGCAAACGGCATACGTTGCAAATGTTTACCTCGCCCAGTGCTTGTACTGGGTGATTTCAACGCTCATTCCAGACTGTGGGGCAACACCCGGGACAGGCCGAGGGGAGACATTTTACAATCCTGGGCGGCGTCACTTGACCTCTGTCTCTTAAATCAGGGGTCTATTCCTACATGTGTTCGGTGGCAGGGGGAGTCGGTCGTAGACTTGACGTGGGCTACTCCTTCGGTCACTCACCTGGTGTCAGGATGGAGGGTGGCAGAAGAGATGGTCACGTTGTCTGATCATCGCCACATTGTCTTCGATTTGGCCCTCCACCCTCCTGCTGGTCCAGGCCGCTCGATCTCTGGCTCTTCGCCGCGGCGTTGGGCACTCAAAAAACTCGACAGAGATTTACTTGTCGCAGCTGCCTACGTGGTGGCGTGGTCGGAGGGTAGAGATGGCGGTGAAATCATGGCCGATCCAGAGGAGGAGGCAAGTTGGTTCCAGGACACAATGACGTCGCTCTGTGATGCTGCAATGCCCCGGGTCAGGTGTACCATGCACCGGAAGGTTTACTGGTGGTCGGAGGAAATTGCGCAGCTGCGCGTAGTCTGTTTGAGATCCCGCCGCCGGTACACGCGAACCAGACGCAGACGTCGAGCAACAGTCGAGGAAACAAACGAAGCTTACGAAGCGTATAGGGCGGCTAGAGAGGCACTCCACATCGCCATCACGGAAGCGAAGTCTCGTTCCTGGAACGAGCTCCTCGAGGAGCTGGATAGAAACCCGTGGGGTCGACCCTATAAGGTTGTGATGGGCAAACTACGCCCATGGGTCCCCCCGTTGACGGAGACATTGGATCCGGACTTGTTGGGAAGAGTCGTCAACACCCTTTTCCCTGCAGTCCGGGACAGTTCCTCATTGGCATCGACTCCTGCAGTTTGGTCAGATGAGATGGAGGTGACAGAAGGGGAGTTGGACCGAGCCATTAATCGCCTTAAGGCTCGTAATACCGCGCCAGGACCCGACGGTATACCGGGTCGGGTGTGGGTGTTGACATCGGATGTGCTAGGGGACCGCTTGAGGCGGCTTTTCAACAGCTGCCTCAGAACAAATGTGTTCCCTGCTGGCTGGAAGGAGGCTGGATTGGTTCTCTTAAAGAAGGAGGGTAGGGCCGCAGAATCTCCCTCTGCATACCGTCCCATATGTCTGCTTGATGAGGTTTCAAAGCTATTTGAGAGAATAGTTGCCGCTCGCCTCGTCAAGCACCTGTCACGGGTGGGTCCCGACCTCGCCGATAGCCAGTATGGCTTCCGGCAGCGGCGTTCCTCTGTAGATGCGATACTTCGTGTCCGCTCGCTGTCGGAGCAGGCGGTATCCCGGGGTGGGGTAGCGTTAGCGATTAGCCTAGACATCGTTAATGCTTTTAACTCCCTGCCTTGGGACGCGATTAGGGAGGCCCTTGTACACCATCAGGTGCCTCCCTATCTGCAGGGCATTGTCGGGGCCTATCTTCGCGATAGGCAAATACAGTATGTGGGTAGGGACGGTAGTGTTCATCGGAGGAACATTACGTGTGGCGTTCCACAGGGGTCGGTTATGGGCCCACTCTTGTGGAACCTTGCATATGACGCGGTCCTACGTGTCGATCTTCCCGCTGGTGTGTGTGTTGTTTGTTACGCAGATGACACCTTGGTCATTGCCAGCGGGGATAACTTTGAGGGAACCAAACGCTGACGACGACGCTCTCAAACAAGGTCCAGTTGAAAACCAGCGCCAGACACTAGTTGTCTGGCTGTTTTGCTGAACTGAGCCTATTTGGTGCAGCCGCGAGGCACACAATTATACTTTTAGGAGACTATATTGATTAAAGCTGTATATTATTGTTATTGTGTGTGTTGTGTGGCTGTAGTAAATAAATCATTTTTCTTTCTTTCTTTCTTTAACCATCCGGCTTGCAGAGCTGGGAGTGGCAACGGTCGTGGCCAAAATCCACGAGCTGGGTCTGGAGATAGCGCCTCAGAAGACCGAGGCGCTGAGGTTTCATAAACTGCCACGCAGCAGACAACCACCCAGTTCGTCGGTTTGTGTCGGTGACGCGCAAGTCCAAGTGGGCCAGAGTATGAAATACCTTGGCCTAACCTTGGACAGTCGCTGGGGCTTTGAAGGGCATTTCGAACGCCTTGTTCCCCGGGTCGAGAGGGCAATGGGTGCCTTGCACAGATTGCTCCCTAATCTCGGGGGACCACGAGAGGAAGTTCGTCGCCTCTATGCGGGGGTCGTGCGATCGATGGCCCTTTATGGGGCGCCTGTGTGGTCAAATAGACTGTCAGGCGTCCGGCGCTGCAGAGCTAAGTTTAACAGCTTGCAGCGTAAAGTGGCCATCCGTATCGTACGAGGATATAGGACGATCTCATTCGAGGCGGCAACTCTCTTGGCGCGCTTTCCTCCCCTAGACATACTGGCGGATATGGATGCGAGGGTCTATGACCGAATCCGTGCCATCCGCCAGAGCGGCGAGAGCGCGCCTTCTAGGGCGTTCGAAAGGTTAAGGCGGCAGGAGCGACAAAACGCGCTCGAGCGGTGGCGTGAGCGGCTTTTAGAGCCGCAGTATGTTCACAAGCGTGTGGTTGAAGCCATCCTGCCGTGCTTCGAGGCTTGGTTGAGTAGGAGTGAGCGCGTCACCTACCGGCTTACCCAGGTATTCACCGGGCACGGTTGCTTCGGTGAATACCTGAATAGGATCGGACGTGAGGCCATGGCGAATTGCCACCATTGCGGAGCTGATCAGGATACCGCCCAGCACACACTCGGAGAGTGCCCTGCATGGAGTTCTGAGCGGCGTGTCTTGGTCGAGCAAATCGGGCAGGATCTCTCTCTGCCAACGGTAGTGATGGCTATGTTGGCAGAGATAGAAAATTGGAGGGCAGTAGTCTCTTTCTGTGAGACCGTCATGGTACAGAAAGAGGCTGCGGAGCGGGATCGAGAGAGGGCTGATCCCGCTCGGAGAAGGCGGCGCCGGAGAGGCAACCGCTCCGGTGCCTAGCCCATCAGGGCTACACACCGTGCCCTCTGCTCTGTCGATAGGACAGGTGTGCGGGGGGCCTTTGAGGTCACGGGCGTCCAGAGTGGGGACTTTAGGCGTCCACTGGGTGATCTCAGGGATGACGGTGACACGTTGTGGTATTGTGTCGCCCTATGCTTTCGCATCGAGAAGGTGTTCAGGGAGACAAAGTCTTCCCTGGGACGTGCCTTACAGGCGTAGCACAGGGGGGGGCACCGGTAGCATACCCATTCCCGGAGTTCCCTCACTATTGTGCTGAAGATGGTCACCGGGGAGGTTTTAGTGCGGTAAAAATCCCACACACCCCAGCCTCTACCCCACGACGCCGGTAGCCTTATGAAGGTTTCCTCCTCGAAAACAAAAAAAAAAAAAAAACAAAAAAAGGTACTGCTGGCTAAACAGACCAGCAGCCGTCTGGTCTGTTTAGCCAGCAGTAAGCCTATAGTCGCCAATTAGCCGGATACCCCCTTCACTAAGCATATGCTATGCATATGCTGACAGTGCTACTGCACTGCCTAATATTTGCCCCACCGCCAATCGGTACGTCACCATAGAATATAGCAGTCCGTGTCGTAGCGGTATTATGTTCTCTTTGTCGTAGCGAACCAAATCACTAAAATAATAAGTACAAGGCTAATGGTTATTGGTATTCGATTGTGTTTAGGTAGTATATTAATAGCGTTTCGGTTTCGGGAGCGTTTCCCTGACACCCAGTATAGTAGAGAAACACTGATAATTTAAAAGGTTTCTAATGTGATATCGTAAATTAACACATTTTTTTGCGCTTGCATTGCAAACGCTGGCTGAACCCGTAGTATCCCCTAGTAGTCTGTGGCTGAACCCTACGAGATAGATCAATTTTTTTTTTTTTTTTTTTTTTTATTCATGACCATGGATACATGTCCTTCAGTCGTAATCATTGAACATATTATACTTGTATCCTAGTGAAGTGATGGAAACTTTACTAGGTTTCTGAGGGGATGATGAGATAATACGAAAGTCATGTTTTTCAACTTTATACCATTTATCCACACTTGTACACGTTAACGAGCACTTAACATTTAATAATCCACCATTATTACACATTAACACTCGAAGAAACACAAATTTTGGAAAATAATAAAAAATCCACAACATGATCTTTACGAATTTTCCCGCCAACCAGATCAAAATTTTTTTTTTTATTTTTTTATTCATGACCATGGATACATGTCCTTCAGTCGTAATCATTGAACACATTATACTTGTATCCTAGTAAAGTGATGGAAACTTTACTAGGTTTCCGAGGGGATGATGAGATAATACGAAAGTCATGATTTTCAACTTTGTACCATTTATCCACACTTGTACACGTTAACGAGCACTTAACATTTAATAATCCACCATTATTAACACTCGAAGAAACACAAATTTTGGAAAATAATACAAAATCCACAACATGATCTTTACGAATTTTCCCGCCAACCAGATCAAAATAATGTACTACAGTATTGTCACCTTAAAAAGATCTACAAAAAAGTCCGAAATGGTATAACTATGTCTATCTCTTAGGGATAACCCACAATAACCATTTTTTACCCTTTACTTTTTACCAGAAATAATGGCTTATTTACGAAGCGATTTTAAGCTATACAGCATTAATCCTTATCCAATTAAGTACCTTAAATACACTGTGCATTTAATATAGATCAATATGGCCCTGTATAGCATGTAATTTAAATGAATATATTCGAAGATATTAGATTTAAAATTCAGGGACATAGCGGTTGCGGCGGTAGGTACCGGCCGGGAGGCAGGTGGCGCGTGCTTATAAATAGCGCGTCGAAGGCCGCGCCTATATTCGCCGTCCTAGACACACTCATCGAACCCGATGATGATATAACTCTCCTCCAGGAGTCAAATAAAAATACAAGCACACTCCGAAGCCGTCGTCCTAAATATCGTCCCCGCCGGCGAGGACCGACGCGACACCCACACAGATGCCTAGAGTCCGACTCTCGAGAAACAGAACACGATACAGCAGCGGCTGCCGGGGGGACCGGTGGCGGGGTCCCCCAGCTGCACTAGAGTCGAGGTCCAAGCTCCCCCCTGTGGACGCCCTCACGGTGTCGCAACCGGAGATAATCTCGTCACGCGAGACCGGCCCTGGGGGTCTACTCCCGTTCGACGATATTCGATAAATCGTACGATTCATCGCACAATTTGCTACTCCGGTCAACCATCGTTCCCTTATCGCATGCGATGATCGTGTTTTGACATTTGTTTTTCTCATCTCCGGTAAATTGTATACGACTATGAACCGTAGTCTATCTTAATTGTGCCTTTTTTATGTGCCTATCTTTATTATGTAAGTATCAGTCGGAACGAAAGTTCGTACTTCGTTTGTCGTTCGGAAAACGCGAGTAGACCTACTGGCCCGGACCGACCGCGAGGCTTGCCGATTAACGGCGATTCGCGAAACGCGTCACACACACCCGATATTATACCGAAAGTCCGCCACTTTCGAGAAATTCATTCCTGATGCAGCAACGACTGCTAGGGGGACATAGGAACGGCGGGGTCCCCCTTCAATGCCCCAGTAAGCCGAGGTCCGAGCCCCCCCTTTGGCGACGCCCTTAAGCGGTATTGCAACCGCGATTTTAGTTTTTAAGTTTAGGATTGGGGAAAACTTTCGGCAAATGGAGTCCCACATGGGACTCCGCCACCAGTCCGGTTAAGCAGAAATTACACCCCTGTGACACCAGCGAGAGACAATTCGAAAAAAAAAAATACCGCGCTTCGCCCTATAGCACTTTAAGCAGAGATCGCGCGCGTTTATCGGAGTTTAGAGGCTACTTTATCTATACTTATATTATAAAGCTGAAGAGTTTGTTGGTTTGTTTGTTTGTATGTAAGTTTGATTGTTTTCTTGAACGCGCTAATCTCAGGAACTTAAATAAATCTGAAGAAATTTTTTGTTTGATTGTTTGGTTGAACGCGCTAATCTCAGGAACTACTGGTTGGAATTTAAAAATTATTTTTGTTTTGGATAGTCCATTTATCGAGGAAGGTTATATATATAACATCACGCTACGACCAATAGGAGCAGAGCATTAATGAAAAATGTTGCAAAAATGGGAAAAAAATATTCCTTTTGCAATTTAACTAATGCGACTTACGAATAAACATTACGTTCCTTTTGGGGCAGTCAGGTAAAAATAGGAACGACAATTTTGCAATAAAAGCTAGTGATTGCGTAGCTAGGCGGTGTATTGGATAGAAATAGAATATTTTGTTCTGAGATCAAATCTGAACTTCCGACTTTTTTTTGTGTATTTTTTTTCGATATTAAATATTAATAAAATTATCTTCTTCTTATCTTCTTATTCTTAACTGTTATAAAACTGTAAATGTCTGTTTGTTTGTTTATTCGTTCGAGCATCACGCTAAAACTACTGGACCTATTTTGATTAAACTTTTTGTGTTTAAAAGCTGGTGATTAGACTTCAAAACTGGTATGTTTTATTTTTCTTTCTTACTTCTTTCTTTTATGAAAGAAAGAAAAAATTGGTGGCGTGTGACGTCGGGTGACGCCCGACAGATGCGAAGCTCCTACGCATTTGCAAGCGTGGATAGAAAATGTACGCGTGCAGAGTTGGTCAAAAATTCTGATAATGATAGGGCTGGAGGAACTCTAGACAAATAAAGGTCGAAAAAATTCTGATGGCCATATCTCGTAAACCATAGGTCTTAGACTCAAATAAAAGGGCTCGATGAGCTCTAGATAAGTAAATGGTCAAATTCTGATGGTTATATCTTCTAAACCACAGGTCTTAGACCTATCTTGTTGGTACTCAAATGAAAGGGCTCCATTGCTCTACATAAATAAATGGTAAAAAATTATATTGGCCATATCTCCTAAGCTATACCCATAATATTGGTACTCAAATAAAAGGGCTCGATGAGCTCTTCTCAAATAAATGGTTAAAACTTCTGATGGCCATATCTCCTAAATCATGTGTCTTAGACCCATCGTGTTGGCACTCAAATAAAAGAACTCGATGAGCTCTAGACAAATAAATGGTCAAATCTTCTGATGGCCATATCTCCTAAACCTCGGAGTCTCGCGAACTGTCAACACGCGTAGATACGCTGTTGAAGATTCATGTGATTTTGTGCATTAAAACACAAGTTTATGCCTGGAAATGCAATTAAAGTGAACTTTAGCAAGTGAGAACTGTGTAAAACTATTAGTGGCGTAAAGTGTTCACCGATTTAAGCAATAAAAGCAGTAAACAAGAAACAATAGTGACATTCAGTTTTCGACAAATTATTCACCACCCTCAAATTTTTAATTTTATTTTATATCCAAATATCTCATGTTACAATGTCATCTGACATTTGGAAAAATGTTGCCATAATATTAAAATAGTTTTCTGCCATGGACTCTGGAAATGGTAGAAACTTGATTGGAGTGGTAGATCAGGCTCCAAATCAAGTCAATGATACTGATGAAAACCGAAAGAATAAAACTTCACCGAAAAAATTAATACAGCAAATCTTCCATCCTAGTTTATTTACAAACTCAAAAACGAGACACTCATCTTTGGGGGATTTACCAATCCCAGGAACCAGCCAGTTTGAACCAAACAGGGAAACCAATGAACTCATGGCTAAAGAATGGTATACAGTACCCAATAAACATCAAACCTCAGGGGCTAACAAACGAAGAAGAGTCAGCAGGACCTCATCCTCCGACCTTGAAGAAATACCACTACAAAATAGCTTTTCTATGCTAAATATAGAACTGGGGGAGCAGAATCCGCAGAATCAAAAGAAAGTGGAAGCTCGTAAGCCTCCACCTATCATCCTTTATGCAGTCCAAAACATTGGGAAATTAACAGAGTTAATTGAAGGTGTACTGCAGAAAACCGAATACACTTACAAAATCGTAACTCGTACTCAACTACGAGTAAGCTGTAACAGTATTGAAGCCTATAAGAAATTAATGCAAGTAGTTAGAGAACAAAAATTGATCGGTCACACATTCACGCGCAAGGATGAAAGACCGTACAGAATCGTTATTAAAAAACTCCATTCATCCACACCAATCGAAGCAATCACTGAAGCGATTAAAAGTACTGGAAACCTAGTTAAAGGCGAAATCATAAACGCGAAGCACGGATCATCTAAAAAACCCTTATCCACCTGGTTTGTGAATCTTGAACCAAGCCCCAACAACGCAGCGATAAAAAACCTTCGCTACATCTACAATACCTGCATTACAATAGAAGACCCTAAACGTAAGAATACTATAGTCCAATGCAAAAGATGCCAGCAATATGGTCATACGCGCAATAACTGCATGAGGCCATTTAGATGCGTCAAATGCGCAGGCAGCCATAACACCACAGACTGTCTCAAGAAAGATAAAACTACACCATGCAAATGTGCCTTGTGTCATGAAGACCACCCCGCAAACTACAAAGGATGTAAAGTATTTCTTGAAATCCAGGAGAGAAAGCAACAAACTTATAATAACAGGAAAACATACACAACCAGAGATGTGACGACTTCGAATCGTAACAAAGAAAAGACAACTCCCCAAATCAATATCAAAGTGCCAGCTATGCAGGCAACAACTGTAGATCAAACATACGCAGAAGTAACGGCTGGCTCGATCGCGAATTCTCTAGAGAAACTCCTCACACGCCAAGGCGAAAAGCTGGATCTCCTCATACAACAAATAGGTACACTTATGAGCCTATTGACTACTGTCATTAGCAAATTAGCCCCATAATGGAATCCATAAGAATAGCAACATGGAACATAAACGGTTTGTTAAACAACAAAACAGAAGTATACACACTCCTAAAATGCCAACATATTGATGTATTACTGATATCGGAATCGCACATGACAGAAAATAAGTCTTTTAATATACAGGGATATTCTACGTACTCAACATGTCACCCAGATGGTACCTCACATGCAGGAACAGCTATACTAATAAGAAAAAACATCAAACATCAGTTACTTACTCCGTATAAAACGCCACATATACAAACAACGTCTGTAATGGTGGAAGATAAACTAGGACCCCTAACACTTACTTCAATATACTGCCCACCAAAATATAAAATCAAAAGAGAACACTTCAACCATATGTTCGAGTCACTGGGTGGCAGACTGATTGTTGGTGGTGATTGGAACGCTAAAAACATCCAGTGGGGCTCCAGACTCACGGTTACGCGTGGCAGAGAGCTGAAAGAAAGTATTGATAAAAACAAGCTAAAAGTACTCACCACGTGCCGACCAACCCACTGGCCATCAGATGCTAAAAAGATGCCAGATCTGCTGGACTTCTTTGTGTACAGAGGGTTAAATACTTACTACATGAATATAGAAAGTTGCCTTGACGGTTCTTCAGACCACACACCAGTTATTGCTACAATAAGTACAACAATAATTGAAAAACCCAATAATAACTATCTCTGCAATAGACGCACAGATTGGCAATCTTTCCGGAAGTATTTAAATGATAATATTGACCTAAAAGTAAAACTCAAAACCGAAGATAATATAAATGATGCTGCAACATACATCACAAATTTAATACAAAAGGCAGCTTGGCTATGTACCCCTGTTAATGACGATTATAAAAAGGATACTTGCCGTAATCTACCCATAGATGTGAAGAAGAGAGTCCTAGAAAAGAGACGCTTAAGAAGAGTATGGCACAGCACACGCTACATTGAAGATAAAACAGCATTCAATAAAGCAGCTGCGGAACTAAAAATATATTTACAAAACATCGAAAATGACACCGTTCAACAAAAACTAGAACAAGTTACGCCAAATGGAAATAATGAATATTCTATATGGAAAATCCTCAAATCAGCTCAAAAACCCGACTTACCGCAGCACCCTTTGGCGTTGGAAGAAGGTGACTGGGCAAGAACTGATAAAGAAAAAGCTGAGGCCTTC
Organism: Asteroscopus sphinx; assembly: GCA_949699075.1. Classification (NCBI taxonomy): domain Eukaryota; kingdom Metazoa; phylum Arthropoda; class Insecta; order Lepidoptera; family Noctuidae; genus Asteroscopus; species Asteroscopus sphinx. Next base: position 15,309,532 of record OX453007.1, read on the forward strand.
GGAACATTCCTGAAAAATGTCTTTATGCCAAATGAAGGAGACTCTAATAAAATTCTGGACCAAGAAATTAAGTCATACCTAGACAGCGACATGCAGCTAAGCCTCCCTGTCAGGTATTGCACGCCGTCTGAAGTACGAAAGACTATTCAAGCTCTAAAACCAAAGAAGGCTCCTGGTTTTGACCTTATAACTTCAGAAGTACTCGAACAACTACCAAAAAGAGCCCTAGTCTTCCTGACTATACTCTTCAATGGTATACTAAGAATTTCAGTTTATCCCACAGTATGGAAAGTGTCTCAGATAACTATGGTTCCCAAACCAGGGAAACCTCCAAATCTGACGGCATCCTATCGGCCTATTAGTCTTCTCCCTATCCTGTCAAAACTTTTTGAGAAAATACTTAAAACACGTCTGGATGAAACACTTGCAGAAAATAACACCATCCCTGAACACCAATTTGGGTTTAGAAGCAAGCACTCTACTATAGAACAGGTTCATCGAGTAAGTGACAAGATACGAAACACTTTAGAAAACAAAGAATACTGCTCTGGAGCGTTTTTAGACATACAACAAGCCTTTGATAAGGTGTGGCATCAAGGTCTGTTGTACAAACTAAAGAAACAACTACCGCATAACATGTTTACGATATTGGAATCGTACTTGGAAGGTCGAATGTTCTTTGTTAAAGTGAATGACGAAACCTCCGAACTTCACAATATCAGCGCTGGAGTTCCACAGGGCTCGGTACTGGGGCCAATCCTTTATCTTATTTTCACCGCTGATGTACCGCAATCACAAAATGTAATGACAGCAACGTTTGCTGATGATACTGCCGCGCTCTCATCCAGTAAAGATCCAGAAGAGGCATCAAAAACACTACAAAAACATCTAGACAAAATACACAAATGGATGTCCAGTTGGCGTATCAAGGCTAGTGCTTCAAAATCAAACCACATTACATTTACACTGAGACATGGAGATTGTCCTACAGTCAAACTAGGCGAAGATACACTCCCACACCAGACTGTTGTGAAGTATCTTGGATTTCATCTTGACCGCAGACAAACATGGAAATACCATATTCAAAAAAAACGTGATGAATTAAACCACAGATTTCGTTCAATGCAATGGCTACTGGGTAGAAAATCTAAACTTTCACTAAATAATAAAGTACTGATATATAAAGCAATTCTTAAACCAGTATGGACCTATGGGATACAAATCTGGGGCTCAGCAAAAACCAGCAATATAGAAATCTTGCAAAGATTCCAAAACAGTGTTTTAAGGACAATTACAAATCCACCATGGTTCACAAAATGCGCTGAAATGCATGAGTACTTGGAAATGCCTTCTGTAAAAGAGGAAGTCGATCACATAATCAAGTCCTACAAAGAGAGGATTTCAACACACAAAAACCAGCTTGCCAAAGTCTTGAGTGATCCATTGCCTAAACGACGGCTTAGGCGACAACACATCTGGGACTCCTTGCCTATTTAACCATAGGACCGTATAGTTGTCTAACATGAGGGCAACTCAACACTGGTTGGGTATGCCTTACACACAACACCCCATAAAACGTCTGCTTATGGTCGACAGACCGATCGCAGGACAGAACTTTAAATACTAAAAAAAAAAAAAAAAAAAAAAAAAAAAAAATATCTCCTAAACCATAGGTCTTAGACCCAGAGTGTTGGTACTCAAATGAAAGGGCTCGATGAGCTCTTCTCAAATAAATGGTTTAAACTTCTGATGGCCATATCTCCTAAACCATATACGTGGGACACTCAGAAAGTTTTGCGAAACTAAAAAAAATTGTTCTATACGTACATATATTTTTATCAAATCTTTTCAAAGTACTTTCCACCAGCCTCTATACAAAGATTCATGCGCCTAAACCAGTTTTCAAAACACTTTTTCCAGTCCGCCGCAGACACCTCGTTTACAGCCTGCTCGAACGCAGCCAGCGCATCTTCCGGCGACGAAAATTGTATCCCTTTGAGCTGATTTTTTATTTTTGGGAATAAAAAGAAGTCACACAGTGCTAGATCAGGGCTGTAAGGAGGGTGACCCAGGAGTTTGACTGGCGTGCTGTCCAGGAAGTCCCTCGTTTTGAGTGCGGTGTGCGCAGGTGCATTGTCGTGGTGGAGCAGTAGCCCGCGGAGCCCTGTGTTTGGTCGCTTGTTGCTTATAACAGAGAAAACTTCTGGCAAACATTTGGTAGTATACCATTCGGCATTAATGCTTCTTTGATCCCGTAAGGGAATTGATACCAAGTGGCCAGTCAAATTAAAAAAGCTAGCGATCAAAATCTTACCCCCGCTTCTAGATCGCTTCACTTTGGTAGGCGTTGGCTCATTTTGAAACACCCAAACAGTCGACTGGCGCTTGGTTTCTGGGTCGTATTGATAAATCCAGGACTCATCACCTGTAACGATGTCGTAAACACGCCGAGACGAGCCTGCTTCAAATTTGTTAAGCATATCACGGCACCATTCCACCCGGGCCTGCTTCTGAGCATCGGTGAGGTTGTGCGGCACCCAGCGTGATACTATCCTCCTCACGCGAAGATGGCTGTGTAGAATCTCGTGAACGCTTCCCGATCCAATCTTCAATATGTGTTGAATCTCCTGATATGTAATTCGCCTATTGTCTTGGATTAAATTTTTCACTGCTAGCACGTTTTCTTCGGTAACAGCCGTCAAAGGGCGACCGCTTCTTTCGTCATCCCCCAAAGTTGGTCGACCGCGCTTGAATTCGTTATACCAACGATACACGGTTGCCTTGGAAGGGCCTTCATCCATGAATGCCATTTGAAGTCTATCGTACGATTCATCCGGTTTCAGGCGACACTTGAAATCGTATAAAATCATAGCTCTAAAATGTTCCCGGCGCAGATCCATATTTCAGTGAGACACAATACTTTGAATTAACTCGCAAAAAATGTGGAGGGAAATTTTGAAATTGGAACTTACTTATTTTTACTTATAAATAATCATATTTTCGAAAAACATTATAACTGGCCAGTCTCCCATATATAAAAACTTTTTTTCGCAATACTTTCTGAGGGGCCTGGTATCTTAGACCCATCGTGTTGGTACTCAAATAAAAGAACTCGATGAGCTCTAGACAAATAAATGGCCAAATCTTCTGATGGCCATATCTCCTAAACCATAGGTCTTAGACCCAGAGTGTTGGTACTCAAATGAAAGGGCTCGAAGAGCTCTACACAAATACAAAATAAAAAATTCAGCCAAGCGATTTTAGCCCTTATTGACAAATATTTAATTTCATAGAATTTGATGGTTATCATTAGTACTAGTCCAAATGTAGAAAAGAAATGGTTTTTCCCAAAATGTCAGTAAGGCGATAATCGCTTAGCTGAATTTTTTATTGTGTTTTTGTGTAGATCTCGTCGAGCCCTTTCATTTGAGTACCAACACGATGGGTCTAAGACATGTAGTTTAGAAGATATGGCCATCAGAAGTTTTGACCATTTATTTCTCTAGATCTCATCGATTCCTCTCATTTAAGTACCAACACGATGGGTCTAAGACCTGTAGTTTAGAAGATATGACCATCAGAAGGTTTGACCATTTATTTGTGAAGAGCTCATCGAGCCCATTCATTTAAGTAGCACCACATTGGGTCTATGTCAGTGTTTCTTTTCATGAATAGCCCGTATATTATATCCGATTTTTTTTTAAACATACCTATGAATTGCGATTTTTTATCTGTAACTTCCAGTGCTAGTGCCCGCAACTTTGTCCGCGTGGGAGTCGGAAAATAACATCATATCGTATTCATAAACACAATGTCGTATTTTTATAATTTTCTACAAACGCCATAGATAAATATTTATTACAATTTTATAAAATTTAAACTATTGAAAAACACCACAGATTTGACATTTACTGCCGATCTAATGTCAAATCTCTGGAAAAACACAATTAATATTCCAATATCGAAAAAGAAAGTCTGCAGTTTGGATTTGTACTCGGAACAAAACAATCTAATCCTACCCATTACACCGCCTGGCTATTCGTACACTGCAAGAATAGGCGAAATTGTCGTTTCTATTTTTAGATTTGACATATTACTCAGTTTGATCTTCTTTTAGGAATGTAGAATCTGTAGTACAGAAATTCTAGAAACTTCATTTTTGACATCAGTCTCGTTAAGTCTTGTTCCTAACTTCCTAGGTTCTTATATGATTTTTTCCAAAAACAATCATGTACAACACATACACAGTAATCGTCTCGTTAACTCTCGTTACGATTCATGTGACAATTTGAGTACAGCGCCATCTATTTGCTATTAGCTTAAATCTAAACGAAAGTTCAATGGGTGTTTCGGCATTGTAATTGATTTCAATGGTGGGTTTTGACTGAACTAAAAGATCAATTTGTTTTTCGTTGTGTAAGTGTTATTACCGAGTGTAAATAGATAAATGTACAATAAATGACGATGCCTTGATTTTTTATAACAGTTATTTCACGAAAATATGCCGTATAACGTTTTTAAAGATTTATAATATCACAAGAGTTATCTATGCTGCCATCTATGGGTTTTTTTTATGACTAATTCTATTTGCTTCGTGTTGGTACCCCATGGTAGACGGTTAAAGTTACGCAAAAATCATGTATGACGGTATAGTGAGTGAGTGAGTTAGTTAGTGAGTGAGTGAGGGACTGACGGACTGAATGACTGACTGACGGACTGACTGACTGATTGAATGTCAAAATAGTTAAATCCAGAAGTCTGTCAACGTTCCCGAGGGATACGCTAACGTCTTTCTGTGATAAACTGAATTACACACGAGCGAAGCCGCGGGCAAAGTCTGGTAGCAAATAAAACAAAACAAGTTTATACAAAACATGTATTACAATTTATTTCGATGCGAATGAATTTATTCATATAATATTGGAAATACAACAATACTAATAAATACAATTTTGATCACAGAAATAGATAGAATGGTTGTAATCTCAATTTTACTTGTGATTCATGCGTGGCAACTTTCGAACAAACTACGCCTTAGGTTCACATTGACGTGATACTAAGCTTTATGTTGAAATACAACTGATGTCTACTTATCAGGGAACAAGGCACAGATTCCCTATTAGTTTGACCAAGGGATATAGTAAATAATAGTTACATTAAGGTGAATGCTACTGGGTAGCCCGCGAAATTCAAAATTTTTGGTGTTTTTTGCAAATTGTAGCTTTATTTCGCGTTGTATATCGGTCAAAATATGATTGGCGGAAATAATAACAATATATCTACTGAATAATACTCGTAAAAAATATTAAACTAGCTCTATAAGCTGTACAAACTCGAAAATTTGATCGTAAATTAATATTATTGAGCTTGTACAGCTTATAGAGCTAGGTTAATATATTTCATGAGTATTATTCAGTAGATATATTGTTATTATTTCCGCCAATCATATTTTAATAGATATACAATGCGAAATAAAGCTACAAATAGCAAAAAACGCCAAAAAAATTAATTTCGCGGGTTACCCCGTAGCATTCACCTTAAAGACTCTTTAACACAAGAGCACAAACATTTTATAAGTCACATAAACAATCACCAGATTATTACATAAGGTTACAAAATTACTACTTTACAAAAATAAGACTATAACTATGTCAGGTTATAAATATGTCCGACTTCTACGAGCGCTCGATTTCAAGTGAGTTCGGTGCAATGTTGGCACGCGCGCCCTGCCCACTGTTCCATTCTATTTCTGTGATTTAGATGTTTAGGCGGATAATATATGAGGAGCGTCTTTTCAAAAACTGTTATAATCCTAATGACTATAAGGTTCAATTTGCTACTTTTTGTAAAGCTAAGTATGCTAATTTGGACCTTATGGTCATTTGACTATAATCGTTTTTGAAAAGACGCTCCTCATATAGAGTAGAGATAGTTTCTAGGGTGCAGACGGCATGGTTCCTATGGACTTCATGAGGTGGTAGCAGTGGGGCAGGCGGCTGCGGTGGCCGATCCTCTGCAGGGTGGCGGCGGCCTGCGCGAGCATGCCGGCGCGCTCGCCCGGCGCGGCCAGCACGGCGGCCGGCAGGTGCTTGCACGCCATGTACAGCGCCACGGCGCGCTCGCCCTCGCCGCCGCCGCCTTCCAGAGCTCGCTCTGCCAAACGTTCAATGTACAGTCGAGGAATGAAAAGATTCTTCACAATAACCTCTATTTTTGTTTATACTGGTAGATAACAAAAAAAAAAAAAAACTTGCAGGCACGCAGACCCATATAAAAATTAAAATTAAATAATACATTTCCATTAAAATAATCTAAAATTTATTTAAAAAAATAATAATAATATAATAACAATAATTACGTAAGTATATGTAGCTTACTTAAGTAACACAAAATAGGACAATCCAGTTTGTTCGCAATGACGCCCAGGAGGCTGTTGGTGCTGGCACGCACTGTTAAATAAAATAAATAAATGTAATTCAGTTTAAGTCGAAGGGAAGGATGTTGTATGTTAAGTATCTAATGGTATTATTATTTGATGTTGTAACTTACAGGAATGTTATTTAAATAATACAACTCTTTATTGTAGCAGCCATGTCTATTCATCATAGAGTAACAGATTTCTCATACCATAGATTATATCACATAAAGCCCTCACTACACAATAATACTGTTACACCAACGCTGGCCACCCCATAGACGCTGACAACATGGCAACATTATCGACACGCCCATCCCACCTCCAGACACTCGGAGATGACACGGCGGGGAAAAAGTGTATTTAAGACATCGCGCATATCATTCGGTCTCGCCCGCCCGATTACGCGCGGTATTGATGCCGCGCGCATCTAGTTTGTAAGTATGTAGGGAAAAAACCTTCGGCGAATGGAGTCCCACATGGGACTCTCCGCCAACTAAGTCCGGTTAAGCAGAAATGGGACTTCGGTCCCACCTGCGAGAGCCCATTCGAAAAAAAAAAAAAAAAAAAAAAATCATTCGGTCTCTCTTTTGTTACGAACAACTGCCTAGGTCGAACCTCTGTCGCGTTGCTATAATAATCTTGCTGTCTGTGCTGTATATTGAGTCTGTTAAGTATATCCTTAATCATTTATGTTTTAGTGCTTGTAATTAATAATTAAAGTAATCAATGCTGGTTATTGTATTTAGTAATTGTCAAATTAGTCTTTTTAAATTTATTGTCTATATTAGTAATTTCCTGCAGTTGATTAAATTGTCGAGTGTGCATAATATGACTATTAAATTAATGGTTGATGTAATGTAAACTTTGTTTTATTCCATCTTTTCCTTCCAGTGTCTAATCTTGTGTAACAGTTTCAGAAGTGTGATTACTCCGCTCAACATGAAGAAGTCTGAACAGAGCTAGAGGTAATAGCGGTAGCAGCAAAATTGCAGTTTTAGATTTGCAAGTCGCAGAGAAGAGAAGCGGGCCTGCGACGCATCATTGAAGAGTATACTAGAACAATTGGTAAATGAAAAGATTGAAGGTATGTTGAACAAATTCTTTGGCGGTAGGCGCAAAAATATGCGGACTGTTTTAAAGGTGACAGTGTTCTATTATTTTTTATAAAGAGGATAACTTGTGTGGTTGAAGAAAGTAATCTGGTTTGGTGATGTTTTTGGCTAGGAATACACAAAACGCTCGTATTATATACCTATGCAGACAAGGTTAGATGTTTGGCTAGATGCTGGTATGATAAGCTGGATATAGATGTTTGCATTAACAGAATCTGTTGAAGAGTTGGTCTGAAAAAGAGACAAAGTAAATAATGTGCCGATGTCATTGCATAAAGTACTTACTCTTAATTAATAATTCTATTAGTTTATTACAAATAACAATTAATCGTCGGTTACCTAAATAGGAAGGTATTTCACGAAATTAAACAAAAAAAAACAAAATACGTCTTTGCAATGTCGACGACTATGAGGTAATTAGTTTTGCGATAAATTGACAATGCAGATGTAAGTTTGATAATAGTGCTGCGGTCTCTAGTATTATTCGCATCCCACCCTCACAATCGCAAACAAGCACTTACAATTTTTTAAAATCCGAATTCAGAAGATTTCATCTAGAGTTATTAGTGTCATTGGAAAATTATGTTTCTCATTTATGGAGACTTTGTGAGGCTGATCAATACAAAAATCTTACCTATCTTCTACTATCACTGTAATACTGAGGGTCACTTGGTTAATTTAATAAGTGCACTAATTCTGATATACCTAGTTACATTACATTTAGTGTATTCTGTCGCTATTCGTGAAGTCCTATTATTGGCAGAATGTATAATAAATATCATTGTTAGTCTAAGGAAATTGCTGTTGATCTTCCAAAAAATAAATACGTAGCTGTTGAAAAAACTGCCGGAAGATTACATATTGTAACATTTTGTAGGGTGAATGTGAATATTAAAAAGCGAGAGAAAAAAAAATTAAAGGTAAAAATATATATATATCGGATATAAATCTTTTTGGATACCTGTACTAAGCAAAGTTATGTTTCTCCGGATTGGTTAGCAGTTAAAACTGATCCACTAGTTGACCTTTAGTCAACTTGAGGAAAATTTATAGACTATAGAGGCCCTTGTGGGGATTGTCATTAATAGAAATCATACCTCTTAAATCTATTCTAGTATTACAGATAGAAAGGAAACGCTAACCCCTGTTATTTCAACCTCTCAGATTATGGGTACCTACATTATCCCAGCATCTGGCGGAGAGTTCCGAGTAGACAAGAGTTTCGAAGGCTGTGGAACTTGTTGCTGGTGTGAGCTATTATGCGAGATGTGACGGCTACAGTGCGAGGGCAATGCTGTGCCGAAATAGAACAAGCTGAAGCTGTGTTGGTGAGTCAAATCTTTCTTTGTTGTTGGTCCAATTTTGACGTTAAGAGCTAAAATAATAACGCTGTTGGTTTCGTACCGCATTGAGCTGAAGCAAAGCTGGGATGACGAAATTGGACCAGGAAGATGTTGTTTACATATCTGGTGATGTGTATTTGTGGTGTTGATTTGACCGACATAAACGTGGGTACCTATTATTAGCAATGGCGACAAGTAACTTTTATTCACCATTTTGATACATAAATTAAAGTTAATTTATTTGCCAGAATGTAGGTGTACAAGTATGATCTTAAATTTAAATGGCCCATTTACATTCTACCATTAAATATCGTTGTACCTTCGTACTTAGTAATTGTTTTGTTTAAGAGATTGAAGTTAAAGTAAATATTCATAAATTTACTGCCGGTAGGTATAGGAATACAGACTTTACCTCCCAGAATTTTGATAGTAAGCACAAAGTTTTTAAAATTTTTGGAAGGTGGCATTATTTGTGAAAATCGGGTATTGTTTAAGCGCCAAGTAGGTAATTCTTCAATCAATTATGTATTTTAGTCTCGAGACTACACGTCAAGAACAGATTTATTATGTTTACGTTACGGATTATAAAGTGGCAGTAGTAGGTTATTAAATATGTTCAAACTTTATTTATTTGTTTATTTATTTATCTGATATTGTTACTGCTTTTCAAACTTTTATTTTATAGAACTAGACTTCGCCCGCGTACTGATATAAAATATAGCCTATGTTACTTCTGGATAAAGTAGCTTTTTTTTAATCGTGATTATTTTTTTCATTTAAATCGGTTCTCGGAGTTTAGATTTCAAACAACCAAACAAACAAATCTTTCCTCTTTAAAAACATTATTATAGTATATTTTTATGTAACTGCTCGATATAGGTAATATAGGGCTGGAGACAAAATAACCCACGTTGATGAGCTGAGCTGTAACCCAGTAGAGAGACCCACGTTTATGCACTGTCTACTGATGACGATTTGTTTTTACTGTTCAAATGAGATCATAAGCTGTGCAACATCGACAATTTTGGATCTCTGATGCCAATCCAGACATGGCAAATAATTGTAAATTATTTAGTAACTGTTTAAATAAAACTTTACATGGGAATCTATTGTTAATGTCTTGTCGTTATAGTCACTTCGTGTCTGGATTGTGTGTTTCAAAGAGGATATTATGGAATGGATGGACAATTTAAGCTACCAATGAATATGTATCCGTCATTTCTGTATTCTTAGAGGTTACTATACACTTTACTCGCCTAAAGCCTTTTCCAAAGTCTAGTAAACATAATCGGTGTATTTTAGTAACTAGGTACATTATTCCTTCGGGAGATGTGTTTTTCCAAATTTAGTTGAAACTATCTTCATCTTACCTACGTCCTATTTTTATTATAAATAATAAGTATTTGGTTTTCCGTCCACCATAATATCCAATCGTGGCGTTAGTTTTTAGCTGTTATCTAGGTTATCTTGAAGCTGTTGAATTGGGGTAAAATATTTTACATTGCATTTTGTAGTTATTTTAAAGCTGCGGAATTTGAGTAAAATGTTTTACATAGCTGAGTGCGATATTTGACATTGCATTTTGTAGCAGTTATTTTAAAGATGTTGAATTTGAGTAACATGTTTTGCATTGCAGAGTGCAACTTTTTACATACTATTTATTTAGTTCAAAGCTAAATAAAGTAAATTATTTTTATATTGCGGAGTACAATATTTTACATTACATTTTGTTGCTGATATTTTAAAACTTTTGAACTTGAGTACAATATGTTGTATTTCAGAGTACAATGCTTTGCCTTACATTTCGTTGGTGTTATTTTAAATATGTTAAATTTTAGTAAAATATTGTGCATTGCGGTTAAAATATTTTACAATGGTATGCCAATGGTCTGTTCAATTATATTGCATTTGTAGCTGTTGTTTCAAGCTCTTTAGTTTGGGTTAAATATTGCATCTTGTAGCTGTTATTCAAAGCTCTTAATTTTTATGCCCTTTAGTTTCAGTAAATATCTTAAATTTCTTTTAGTAGTTTTTTTTAAAAAGATGTTGAGATCAGTTGCAATGCCAAAAGAGAACAGTCAGCGAACATTACATTTTTTTTAATATTTTTGGAACTACACACTACTAGAGTGAGGAGAATAATTGAGATAGTAACCTACCTGCGTAATTTCTGGTATGTCTTGAAACCAAAGGTTAAAAAAAAAAAAAAAAAAAAATTGTCCCTTTTAATTTAAGTTCCAAAAATAAAAGTAGTTATAATATCTAATTTAGACAATAGTGAATGTAATTGAAATATACCTACCTATATAGTCGGTGATCGCTGCACTGCTAATATAGAAATTGTTATAAACACAAATAAGATAAAAAGATGTTAGTAAAAGGGGGACTTAAGGTCGTAATTTGAAGTAATTAAAATCGCCTAGTAGTAGCTGTTTTAGTAGTAGTAAAGCTCCTTTGTGAATGAGCTCGTCCGGGGAAGTACTACCACAGTACCTACTTCTCCGCCAAATAGCGATGCTTGCATTGCTGTGTTTCGGTCTGAAGGGTACGGGTGCCGGTGAAATTACAATCACATGAGACTTTCCATCTTCATGTCTCAGTTTGGCGAACCGACTTGCGGTACCATTCAGGCAACAGCCTAGGTGGTATTGAAGTTATGGGCAAAGGTAACCGATTAACGTCAGGTGGGCCTTTAGCTAGTTTCGCCATTTTAGTACAATAGTGTACTGTGGGTACTTTAAGGCTGTATGTGCTGTGGATACTTTAAGGCCGTATGTGCTGTGGAGTCTGTGGATATTTTAAGGCCTTAAGAGCTGTGGATACTTTAAGGCCGTATATAGCTGTTGCTGGTTCTCATAATGATGACGCTGATGCTGAGATAGCATAGATTTTGTAGACTTGTTGGAAAATTAACTAATGCGTATCGTGTGGTCACTTTGTTTCAGGACGGCCGAGCTGTTACACCAACGCTGGCCACCCCATAGACGCTGACAACATGGCAACATTATCGACACGCCCATCCCACCTCCAGACACTCGGAGATGACACGGCGGGGAAAAAGTGTATTTAAGACATCGCGCATATCATTCGGTCTCTCTTTTGTTACGAACAACTGCCTAGGTCGAACCTCTGTCGCGTTGCTATAATAATCTTGCTGTCTGTGCTGTATATTGAGTCTGTTAAGTATATCCTTAATCATTTATGTTTTAGTGCTTGTAATTAATAATTAAAGTAATCAATGCTGGTTATTGTATTTAGTAATTGTCAAATTAGTCTTTTTAAATTTATTGTCTATATTAGTAATTTCCTGCAGTTGATTAAATTGTCGAGTGTGCATAATATGACTATTAAATTAATGGTTGATGTAATGTAAACTTTGTTTTATTCCATCTTTTCCTTCCAGTGTCTAATCTTGTGTAACAATACCATTAGATACTTAACATACAACATCCTTCCCTTCGACTTAAACTGAATTACATTTATTTATTTTATTTAACAATTATCTCTCAATTAAAATTAAAATATTACTTTCTTGTATTCTTTAATAGAAGGTTATGAAGTTTTACTTAAGACTTATTTAAATACATGAAAGTCTTTAAAATGTGATGGTGTTTTAGTTATTCTACCCGATCTTGTTACATAATTTTGCTCTACATTTTCTTCTGTTGACATTTGAACATTTTGTGGCACATTATTATCTGAAGTTACATTTTCATAAGTACTATCCTCTATCCTCTCTTCTTTTACATTATATTGTCCTCCTCTAATCAACATGTTTCTATTTCTTTTAATTACATCTCCATTCTCATTAATAATATTGTATGACCTAGGACCCTCAGCCCTACTTAACACTACTCCACTTTGATGTGGCTTTATATGAGATTCATTTTGAATCTTTACAATTTCTCCCTCTTTCAGCTCAGGTAAAGACCTAGTTTTTCTGTCAAAATAAGATTTTTGTGACATCTGTCTTAACATTAAATTTTTCTTGTGACGATTTCCATTATCAATAATTTTATTAGTTTCAACATAAGGTAATAAATGCTTTACTTTTCGGTTATACAATAATTCACAAGGAGTTTTCTCACTATTTGCAATAGGTGTATTTCTATACATTAATAATCCTAACTGCACATCTTTGTTAGTATATATTAATTTTTTCAACATATTTTTTACGGTTTGAATGTACCGCTCTGCTAATCCGTTTCCTTGGTGATGCTTAGGACTTACAATTTTATGTTCAAAGTGCCATGTTTTATTAAATTTCTTAAACTCATAACTAGTGAACTGAGACCCTGAATCTGAATACAATATCTGGTAAACCATGTCGTGCAAAATTTTCTTTTAAACAATTTATTATTGATGTAGCATACAAGTCATCCAATTTATTTATTTCTACATACTTGCTGTATGAGTCTACTAATAGAATATATGGTTTTCCATAGAGAAAAAATATATCTGTTGCTACTATTTGCCAAGGTCTAGTTGGGATCTCTTTATTTATCATGGGCTCTTTTCTATTACTATTTTGAAAGCTCTTACATGCATCACAATTCTGAATGATGTCTTCAATTTCTTTTGACATATTGGGCCAAAATACTGTTTTCCTAGCTAAAGCTTTGCATTTTTCAATACCTAAGTGTGCATAATGAATTTTTTCTAATATTTTAGGTCTATTGGTTTTTGGTACTATTATTTGTTCTCCTTTAAAGATTAAATGTAATTCAGTTTAAGTCGAAGGGAAGGATGTTGTATGTTAAGTATCTAATGGTATTATTATTTGTTCTCCTTTAAAGATTAATCCATTATATTCACTTAGCTCATCTCTGTAACTATAATAAATTTTAGCATCAGTATCAGTTTCATTTTTGCTTTCAGGCCAACCGTTCAATATGTATTTATAAACACACTGTAGTTCCTTATCCTTGCCAGTTTCTTTTATAAATTCTGTTAATTTCTGATCTGTTATTTGTACACTACCTAGAACCATTGCTACATGAGCTTCTACATCTAAATCATAAGTTTGAGTTGTGTCATTTAAGTAAGAACGACTTAAATGATCCGCTACTAATAATTCCTTTCCGGGTTTATATGTTACTTTAAAGCTATAAGGTTGTAATGCCATTTTAATTTTCTGCAATCTTGCTGGACATTTATTAAGTGGTTTAGCAAAGATTGACACTAGAGGTTTATGGTCTGACTCTACAGTAAAATCCTGTCCATAAACATACTGATGAAATTTTGTAGTTCCATATAAAATAGCTAAACTTTCCTTTTCTATCTGACTATACATTTTTTCTGCATTTGTTAGTGCCCTAGAACCATATGCTATTGGCTTTCCTTCCTGTAAAATCACACATCCTAGACCATCTTTTGATGCATCAACACTCAATGTAATTGGTTTATCTATTTCAAAATATGATAGTACTGGAGGTTCACATATTAATCTTTTTAATTCCAAATAAGCTTTTTGCTGCGATTCTGCCCAAACAAATGGCACATCTTTTTTATTTAATTGACGCAATGGTGCTGTCACCTCTGAAACATTGGGTATAAACTTTGACACATAATTAATTAATCCTGAAAATCTCAATAATTCTTTATTATTTGTTGGCTCCTTCATATCCATTATGGCTTTTATTCTATCGCTATCTACTTTTATGCCTTCAGTTGTCAGTATGTGACCTAAATATTTTACTTCAGTCTTCTTAAAATTACATTTACTTTTATTAAATTTTACACCATATTCCCTGGCTTTATCTAACACTTTTCTCAATGTCTCATTATGTTCCTCTTCTGTTTTACTATGCACCAATATATCGTCAATGTAAATTTCTACATTTGGTATATCTTTAAATATACTACCGAAAACTCTCTGAAAGACCTCTGGACTTGAGCACAAACCAAATGGTAACCTATTAAAATGATATCGACCATAAGGTGTGTTGAATGTAGTAAGTTCCTTACCGTCATCTGATAAAATAATCTGAAAAAATCCTTTATTTGCATCGAGGGTACTAAAATATTTACTTCCTTTCAATTTAACTGTTATTTCTTCCAATGTGGGTATCTGCATATGCTCTCTTTGAATCTGACTATTAAGATATTGTGGATCTAGGCAAATAAGTAGTGACCTATCTGGTTTTCTAGTAATAACCAAAGAACTTACAAAATCTGTGGGTGTTTCAATCTTAGAAATGACACCATAGTTTTCTAGATTATCTAACTCACTTTTTAAACTATCCCTTAGTTTAAACGGAACATGTCTACATGGTTCTATTTTACCTTTTGAGTCACTTTTCAATTTAATCTTGTATTTAAAGTTTTTTATCTTACCTAGTCCTGTGAACACATCCTCATATTCTTTGAATAACTGAATATCAGTGTCTGTTCTAATATTGGTCATATGGACACATCTTTGTACCAACTTAAAAGCCTCTATTGTTGGCAAACCTAAAATGGGAATAAAATTTTCCTTGCTCACCTGAAAATTTATTATTTGTTCTTTATCAGAAATTCTACATTTTATATTTATCTGACCAACTGTATTTATTTTATCACCATTATAATTTGTTAACTGTAGACTTGACATTTCTATTTTGTTCAAACCTAAATTTTGACATGTTTTCCTCGATATAACATTGCACTGTGCACCTGTGTCTAATTTAAATTTTATGCTCTTATTTTTATCTACTATCTTAACATATTGGTACCAACTCTTATCAATATTAGCTACATTCATATGAGAGATATTTAACTCACCATCCCTCGGTTCATTTGAAGACTGACTACTATAATCAGACACCTGTACTGCACTCACTTTGTTTGAACCACATTTCTTGAAAAAGTGTCCCATTTTACCACACTTATTACATTTTTTCCCATAGGCCGGACATTTGTTTCTTTCATGAGTAAAGCCGCACCTAAAACACTCCATATTATGTGCTCGTACTGATCCTCTGTCTGAAGTATTTGCTCCTCTGCCTCGACCTCTTCCTTGGTGTCTGCCTCGATTGTTTTGATGATAGGTATGTCCTCCATTTCCTGTACTTGGGCCAGCTTCATCATTTCCTGTGCTAGCTTGATATGTATTTTCTTTTGTCTTCTTAATATACTGAACTACTGTTTTCATGTCTCCATCAATTTTTTTCATTTGTTCAGTAGCTACCTCTGCTGCTTTGCATATTAATATTGTTTTTTGTAAGGTTAAATCAATTTCTCTTAGTAATCTGTCTTTCAGTCTTTTGTTAATTATTCCAGCTACAATCCTGTCTCTTATTAATCTGTCATTTAATTCTCCAAAATCACAATCTTTAGCTAACTTTTTCAGCTCTGTTAAATAAGCATCAAAATTTTCATTTTCATGCTGGTTTCGCGTGAAAAATAAATGCGAGTTTACACTCTCATTCTTTATCGGCACAAAATGTTTTGTAAACAAGTCGATAACTTCTTCATATTTTTCAGATCCTTTTAGATTAAACGTGTTGTAGATATCAATGCAATCTTCACCCATGCAGTGTAACAACAATGACACCTGCACCTCATCGGACTTTTTGTTCGCCCCACTTGCTTTTCTATAAATGTCGAACCTCTGTTTCCACTTTTTGTATTCCTCCGCTGTATAATTTCTTAGTTTTTCTGGGGGTTTTAAGCCCAAAACACCATTTTCTGGAGTATCCGACATGTTGTATTATAGTTTTCCAACTACCACATAATACAGTCTAATTTCCGCGTACCTTATTTTCCACCAATAGATTTCGTTTTTCTCTGTTTTCCTCAGCGCCATGTGATGTTGTAACTTACAGGAATGTTATTTAAATAATACAACTCTTTATTGTAGCAGCCATGTCTATTCATCATAGAGTAACAGATTCACCATACCATAGATTATATCACATAAAGCCCTCACTACACAATAATACCATTAGATACTTAACATACAACACGCACCCTGTATAACAGGGACGCAGCGCGGTTACGCCTGATCGCTGCAAACCCGTCAGTGTGCGCGTCCGCGAACATACCCGACGCGCTGCAGAAGCGTGGCAGCCCCAGCAACATCCTGAACGCATTGGTGTACTGCACACGAAGAGCGTTGACGGTTCTCAGAGTACAGCTAGTCCAAAGGCCACACGTGTAAAATACTTGGCAATATGCCTTAAAAAGTGTAATTTTTACCGGTCCTGTGCAACGTGAGAACCTTCGGACCAGCATGTTACACCTCACCGCCAACGCTCTCCGCTCCCGATCTACATCTGGATCGTCCTTTATATTATCTGTTATAATATGTCCTAAATATTTGAACTGATGAACACGGTTCAAGACACCACCACATAAAGTAACAGTTGGGTAGTTCTCAGCGCCCTTGTTACCTGCTTTAAAGATAAGTAACATACTTTTCCCAGTGTTGTATCTTAAGCCAATAATGACAGTTGTACGTAAACCCACCAAATTATCTCTCGTACGGAGTTTGAAAAGGTAACATGTACTTGCGACACTTTTAAAGGAATCATATTATTAAGTACCTACATGATTGCAAATGATAGTCTCCTTAACACGGAAATACCTACTGATACTAAATTTGTAAACGAATGAAAGAGCCTAGATCTCACGACACAGGGAATCCTAGTGTGAGGTCTAGGACCTCAACCCAATTTGTATGTAACCTGTATACAATAAAAAATATCCTTATTCTTCTTATTCTTATTAATCAATTTGAAAACTGACGAACCTTTTCGTTCCTCGACTGTACAGTCTAACAAAGCAATTAGTATAAAGGGTCACTAAATATAGATGAAGATTTCTCAGGAAGTTATTATAGAATGGTTTGATTTGTTGTTTTTTGATTTGTGCCCGGTCAATGGCAATAGGCTCGCCCCCTATTACATAGGACTATAACATAACTGGCGAAATGTGGGTGTACTATACACCTCTACCTACCCCTTCGGGGAAATACAGGCGTTATATTATGTTGTTGTTGATTAGGGTTTTGTATAAATACAGTTTAACTTTGTCCATAATTAAAATGACATTTCACTCGAAAAAAACTATGATCTTCTGAGAAAACTTTATTTATAAATCTCTCTAACCTGTATACCAATTGCTTTGTTAGACTGTACAATACTTGCCACGGTTCTTTGAATTACCCCAAGTTTTTGAAAGGCTGATCAATTTGATCTGTTGTCAAATCTCATGTCAGCTCCTGTGATTGGCCGGCAAAAATGTTAACAACCAATCAAATGATAGCAACGCTTGACCTGAGATTTGACAGCTGATTAGTAAATTTTTGCGTTGACCAGCCTTTCGGAAACTGAGGGTTAGTACGCGCATTATACATACAGTCACAGCGAAAACACAATAGACGTTTTAAAATTAGGTATAATTTTATGATGTAGCTAAACATTATTGTTTTAATATTTCTTCTAAACAATAGTATTGCTTGTTATTTAGATATAATTTTATGTAGTCTCTGAAGAAATCTTAGTGTATACGCAAGTAAACAGAAAAGGGCGTGGCCGCGCCCAATGTTTAAATGAGCGCAATTGAGAGGATAATAACTAAACGTTAAACTCACTAGTGCATGTACAGTCAACAAATCGGAATCATGACCCACTCAGTCGATAATTCGTATGAAATTGTCAAAACAGTATAATTTTCTTCTTATTAGCATCGTGCTGCACTTAGGACATTTTGAATATTAAGGAAACTGCGTTAATACGGGTCAGAGGTCTATGCAATTTTCACCTTTGTTATTAAATGCAATAGATTAATAATTAGATAAAAGTTATGCTTTTGGTAAAGCTAGAATTATGTTTTGAATTTCGAATTAACTGTCATTCCGCATAGTTTACCTATTAAAAAGAAGTAAACAAATACATTTTTTCAAAAACCTATACTACCTTTTTCAATTTCAGAAGAATATTAATTGTCACTGTCCAATAAAAATGATAACAAGTTGGTTGCCAGGGAAATATCTTTAAGCGAAATGCGACCTAATTGTATTAGAATGTTTGTAGAAAATTAAGCTTATGGTGGGTCATGATTCCATTTGGTCGAGTGTACCTAATAACATGTTTATGGAGAAAAACGTCAAAATACAAATTCTATTATTTGTCTATCTAAAACAGTATTCTACGCGGCATTTTTAATATTAACAAGTACTTAACAACAAAACTCGTCCAAGCTCGTCCGGGGAAGTACTACCACCATACCTACTTCTTCGCCAAATAGTGATGCTTGCATTGCTGTGTTTCGGTCTGAAGGGTACGGGTGCCGGTGAAATTACAATCACATGAGACTTTCCAGCTTCATGTCTCAGTTTGGCGAACCGACTTGCGGTACCATTTAGGCAACAGTCTAGGTGGTATTGCAGTTGTTATGGGCAAAGGTAACCGCTTAACATCAGGTGGGCCTTTAGCTCGTTTCGCCATCCTATACCATAAAAAAAAAGTTTCGTCAATTTCAGAACCATTTGTCAACCGAGTCGGTTTGTTATCTCGTTTCGTCTTATGATTCACACAACGAGAGAAAAAGAGATAACAAACCGAATCGGTCGACAGCTGGTTATCGTGTGGTTCTGAATCGAGCAGCAGGTCAATATGAGTGGACCTGTCGTCTCAACTAATGGCACGCATGCATAAGCCATCGTGTAGTTTAACCATATTTTAGGGATATATTATAGAACCATAACACTTACATGCTAAGAACATGGTAATTGTGTAATGAACTCACAACGACTAGCTTTTATTTTGAAAATACAGAAATATTTATTGTGTGGAGCATAGTTGCTGATAGAACGGATTGTCAAAACATACGGAGCAATGAACATAAAATCAAGATGATTGCGACTATTGCCAGCGCACGAGTGAGTAACACAATTCAGGGGCAAATAAACCTGATGCTGTGTATTAAAAATATTTTTGATTACCCTTCATCAACTCAGCCTATAACAGTCCACTGCTTGACATAGGCCTCTCCCAAACTGCGCCACAACACTCGGTCCTCCAGTGCCTTCCGCATCCAGTCCCCCCCCCCCCAACTACTTTCATCAGATCGTCGGTCCACCTGGCTGGGGGTCACCCTACACTACGTTTGCCGATTCGCGGTGTCCGCTCAAGGACTCGTCTGCTCCAACGGCCATCGGTCCTTCGACAGACATGGCCAGCTGAGCATGAGCTGGCCATGTCTGTCGAAGGACCGATGGCAAGCTCACTGCCACTTCAGCTTACTGATCCTACAAGCTATGTCAGTCACTCCGGTTCTTCTCCGGATAGTCTCGTTACGGATTTTATCCTTCAAAGAAACTCCAAGCATAGCTCGCTCCATGGCTCGCTGAGCGACTTTGAATTTGTGGACTAGCCCAACTGTCAGTGTCCAAGTCTCGGCACTGTATGCCATGACAGGCAGGACGCACTGGTTGAATACCTTTGGTCTTCAAACATTGCTGTATAGGTGACGAGAAGACTCGGTGAAGTTTACCAAATGCTGCCCAGCCCAAACGGATCTTTCTCGAAGTTGTGTCTACTAAGCTGAATTACCTGCCCTATTAAGGTAGACGTATTTCATTACAACTTCGAGTACCGACCCTTCGACGAATATTGGCCTCGGCATGACATGCATATTGAACATGACTTTAGTCTTGT
Source organism: Asteroscopus sphinx (assembly GCA_949699075.1). Classification (NCBI taxonomy): domain Eukaryota; kingdom Metazoa; phylum Arthropoda; class Insecta; order Lepidoptera; family Noctuidae; genus Asteroscopus; species Asteroscopus sphinx. Next base: position 15,330,047 of record OX453007.1, read on the forward strand.
CCAGATTCATGCCGAGACCGACACGCCGAGAGGCTCCGTTTAGGCTGTGCAGCTTACTGATCCCACAAGCTATGTCGGTCACTCCGGTCCTTCTCCGGATAATCTAGTTACGGATCTTATCCTTCAAAGAAACTCCAAGCATAGCTCGCTGAGCGACTTTGAATATAAACAGTTCCAGAGAGATGCGCAATAAGTCTTTCTGTATTAGACGAATTATTCGTGGGCGAAGCCGCGGTCAAAATCTAATCTATAATACGTTAAGTAGGATTGGGACGACATTTTTGTAAGACACTAGTCACTAGTCAGGGTATGATAAGCTTCTATACAACGTGTATCAGAAATGCATGGTCATATTTTAAGAGCTCATTCAGGGTATGGTATAGAACAACTTTAACTAAGGGGCCAACCCAGAAATCGCGAAAAAAAATTTTGTTCCTTACATTTTTCGAGCGACATCCATGATTTAGTAGGGATCAGCTGACACATTGAACATGAACAGCACGCATTTCTGATACAACGTGGATATGACAATACGACAATAAATTAAAACATGGATATTACTAGTCTATAGAAGTATTTTAAACACATAAATTAGTTTTTATCGAAAATAAAAAAAAATAAAAAAAATATAACAAAATAATACATCGAAATAATAAGTAACACCATTTGTAATCATCTGTTATCATTGAGAAAGAGTGTTTAAAATTATATGGACTCGCACAGGTCTTTGACATAACGATCTTTGCCTAGAAAAATGGTTCTACATTCAAAATTAATGAAATTAAAATAATTTCCTGTAGCTAAGCTATTAACTGGATTTGATTAATATTTTGTATACGATCAGAGGGCGTGATACTCTGTACGTGGTTTTATTTATTGTCGTATTGTCATATCCACCCTGTATACGATAGAAAACATGCGAGGCTTTGTTTACCTTTCCCACAAATGATGGAAGAGCGATTGAATCTTGGTCGCAGGCTGCCGTCCAGCAGCTGCTGTGTTCGTCGCGGCGCCGCGCCCGCCATCATGCGGCACACCGCCGACTGCAGGAACACGCGGGATGTCACCCACTAGAAGCGTGACAGTACAATTTATTTCAGAATTGTAAGCCAAAGGAGCATCGAAGTAAAGGTCGCATTATGTCGACAATAGCAGTGACATAAAGAGGAAAGGGATTCGCTTAAATAACACAGATTTTCAGAAGACTCTGTAAGAAGCCCAAAGTTGGAAGCTAGTTGCTACTTTTGCTGCTTCATCAACTCTACCAGCAAGTGGCAAGGAACCTTATTATCAAATGGAATCCGCGATTATCTCTGTAGTGTCTAACGGCCAAAATTAATATCCAATCTATTCACGATTTATACTACTAGAGATAGAAATCTGAAATATTTTGTTTGGAGCTTATATCAAAGAACCCCGCACAAAATGTATGGGAAAAGCCGTTCGGTCGGGCTGAAATTTTGGGAAAATATAGTCTTTAATACCGTGATCGATTGTGTAAAGTTGCAACGTTAAATAATGACCAGTTTCGGATATATGGCTATTTTTCAGTCCCAAAAAATTAAGCTCGCCCCCTATTACATGGGACTATAACATAACTGGTGAAATGTGGGTGTACTACACACCTCTGCCTACCCCTTCTGGTAAATACAGGCGTGATGTTATGTTATGTTAAAAAATTAAGGACAAATAAGACTACAAAATTATTCGTTTCTAATTTGGAAAGAGTTTGTTGTGGAGTTTGTATTATTTTCCATAACTTGTGTTTCTTCGTGTGTTAATGTGTAATAATGGTGCATTATTAAATGTATAGACAAATGGTACAAAGCGCAAAGTTGAAAAACGCTTTTCGTATTTTCTCATAAAACCGAAAACAGTTGTTTTCTCTTTATTCCTAAAATGTAAGAAGTTATTTTTGATGTTCACCTACCGCATGTCATCTTATTGTTGTGGCATTTGGCAATAATAATTTTCATTTTCTTTCATAAATCCCTCAGAAACCTCTAGTAAAGTTTCCATTACTTTATTCTCTAAAGACATGGCTAAAAGGTCTAGCAACCAGGCCATAACTGCAAAAAAAAACTCACGGGCAAGTTCTGCGATATCCTCCTCAACGAGTGCAGGTCTCGCTGGAAGGCGCGCAGCTGCGCGTGCGGCGCGGGCCCGCAGAAGGCGTCCGCGTCCGCGCTCGCCTCCCACACTCCCGCACGCACCTCCAGTAGCCAATCGCAGCACAGAACTTGCATAAGCTGTCAAAATCATAATTCCAAGTGTCAAAAAACTGCAATGGTTTCTTGAATATATTTTATAGTCATTATGAGCACAACACATTACAGAGGAGCACAAACACATAAGAGAGAAAAGATAGATAGATAGATAGAATATTCTTTATTGTACACCATTAACATTATTAAACTTAGGACTAACACGTAAAATAAGGGCACATTGGTGGTCTTATCGCAAATAGCGATATCTTCCAAACAACCTTTGGATGGACAAGGAAGACGTGAAAAATAGATGGGGGCAGTATGTGGATGTGTGTATGTAGATACTGACTTGAAATATTAAAATTGGCACCAACTTCCTAAACTGTTTCATAGTTCCCACGCTCATTTAAATTTCTTCTTGTTTTGTTATTATTTATATTTTACGTTACTGTAACTGTGAATTGTGTTAAAATGAGCAGAAACTTTAATATTGAATACTTTTGTGGTAAACAAAGTGCGGGAATAAAATAATTAGCTGAACCGCGTAGGCCATTTCTTAATTTAGAAGTCAGACAAACAGAAAAAGTTTACAAGTGAATAAAATTAAACAATAAAAATTAATTTTCGTGTGGATTTCTTTTGTTTTCTTCGTCGATTTGGATGGAAACTTGTATCAAATATTTTCATTGTATTTTAAATTATTACCCGACTGCGCCAGAAGGAGGGTAATGTTTTTCGAGTGTATGTATGTATATTTCTTTGGCACGCCCTGCAGCCTAAACGGCTTGATGGATTTTAACTTGTGAGGTGTCGTTAGATTCGTCTTAATTGTGAGAGTGACACTGGGTATATCAAAATTATAAAAATTAAAATGGCCGCTTTTTGGCGCCAAATTACGGCTTCAAAAATTTTTTTTTTCCCTCGAAACCTATCAGGTGGGGTATCAAAATAAAGGGTTTTATAAATGCTTTTCAAAAATGTATACAACTTATATGTTTAAATGTAATTTAGAATGAGAAATGCTAAAAAACAACAAAATATTCAACGTTAAAAATGAATTTGACTTTTCAAAAAAAACACATGATGACAAAGCTAAAAAAATTCAAATAAAAAAATTAATTAACAAAAACAAAAAACCCGACTGCGTGTAAAAATAACAGAAAAGATATAAACAAGACTTATCAACACGCAGGCGGAGGCTACATAGGAACTATTATGTAATTCATGACCAAAAACATACGTAGCCTCCGCCTGCGTGTTGATAAGTCTTGTTTATATCTTTTCTGTTATTTTTACACGCAGTCGGGTTTTTTGTTTTTGTTAATTAATTTTTTTATAATCTTAACTATTATAAAATTGTAAACGTCTGTTTGTTTGTTTGTTTGTTCCAGCATCACGCTAAAACTACTGGACCGATTTTGATGTTTTTTTTTTTGTTTGAAAGCTGATGATCTGACTTAAAAACTGGTATGGGTTTTGAGAAAGAAAGAAAGAAAGAAAAAAAGAAAAAATTAATTCGTAGGTTGCGTACTCACCCGACAGATCGAAGCTTCTATGCATTTGCAAGAGCGGATAGTAATGTACGATGGAGTGGAGTGGACAGGGGATGGGACTGGGGATGGGACTGGGGACGGGACAGGGGACGGGACTGGGGACGGGACAGTGGACGGGACAGGGGACGGAACATGGGACGGGAAATGGGACGGGACATGAGACGGGACATGGGACAGGACAGTGGGACGGCACATGGGACTGGACATAGGATGGGACATGGGACAGGACATGGGACATGGGACGGGACGATAGTGATATGGTGAGATAGTGGGACAGTGGGACAGTGGGATAATGGGACAGTGGAACAGTGAGACAGTAGGACAGCGACAGTGGGACGGTGGGACAGTGGGGCAGTGTGGCAGTGGGGCAGTGGGGTAGTGGGGCAGCAGGGCAGCGGGGCAGTGGGCCAGTGGGGCACTGGGATAGTGGGGTAGCGGGGTAGCGGGGAGGTGGAGCAGTGGGGTTGTGGGGCAGCGAGGCAGCGGGACAGTGGGGCAGCGGGGCGGGGAAGCGGGGCAGCGAGGCAGTGGAGCAGCGGGGAGGCGAGCTAGCGGGGCAGCGGGGCAATGGGGTACCCGGGCAGCGGGGCAGTGGGGTAGTGGGGCATCGGGGCAGCGGGGCAGTGTGGCAGCGGGACAGCGGGGCAGTGGGGAAGCGGGGCAGTGGAGCAGCGGGGCAGGCTGTGGGACCGTGGGATAGTGGGGCAGCGGGGCAGTGGGGTAGCGGGGCAGTGGTTTACCGGGGCAGTGGGGCAGTGGTATAGTGGGGCAGCGGGGCAGCGGGGAAGTGGGTTAGTGGGGCAGCGGGATAGTGGGGCAGCGCGGCAGTGGGGCAGCGAGGCAGCGGGGCAACGGAGCAGCGGGGCAGCGGGGCAGTGGAGCAGCGGGGCAGGCTGTGGGGCAGTGGGATAGTGGGGCAGCGGGGCTGTGCGGTAGCGGGGCAGTGGGATAGTGGGGCAGCGGGGCAGTGGGGCAGCGGGGCAGTGGGGTAGCGCGGCATTGGGGCAGTGGGGTAGCGGAGCGGGGCAGCGGGGCAGTGGGGCGCAGCGGGGCAGGCAGTGGGGCAGTGGGATAGTGGGGCAGCGGTGCAGTGGGGCAGTGGGGTAGCGGGGCAGTGGGGCAGCGGGGCAGCTGGGCAGCGGGGCTGAGGGGCAGCGGGGTAGTGGGGCTTTGGGGCAGTGGGGTAGCGGGGCAGCGGGGCAGTGGGGGGCAGTGTTTCAGAGGGGTAGTGGGGCAGTGGGGCAGCGGGGCAGCGGGGTAGTGGGGCAGCGGGGCATTGGGGCAGTGGGGTAGCGGGGCAGTGGGCAGCGGGGCAATGTGGCAGCGGGGCAGTGGGGCAGTGGGATAGTGGGGCAGCGGGGCAGTGGGGCAGCCTGGCAGCGGGGCAGCGGGGCAGTGGGGCAGTGGGGCAGCGGGACAGTGGGACAGTGGACTGGACTGGAATGGACTGGACTGGGCTGGACTGACGTGGGTTAGCAGAATTTAACGCGAGCGGAGCCGCGGGTAAAAGCTAGTACTAAATAAAACAGTACAGTGCACCAGCGGTTCTCTCACGCAGCAGCCGCCACTGATAACGTATAGAATAGTTTTGCTTTATTTTGAAAATATATGACGTCACACAGGACTTCTATGCAACTGCCACACCTTACAGGGCGTGGCAGTCTATGTGCTTCTTTCCCTGATTCAATAAATATTGATACTTGTAATGATAAATTGACGAATGGGTTGGTAAACCGCAGTACGTCGTTATTAGCATCCAGGCAGGAGGATTATCTTTCTGAGACTTTCTGTCTACAGGATGACCATTAATATACGTTCAAAGTGTGAAGATGGCTTATTTCTCGCCGGAAACCATGTAGCAAGCTACATTATAATCATCCTCTCAAGTGTTTGGGTCAAAATAATGTTTTTTTTTTTAAATGGATGCCATCGGTTATGGCTCGCGGTGGTTCCAACTTGCATTTTGTACGAAAAAACGTTATGGACCAACGGTGGTCCGGAGAACACTTGGGGGGAAGAAATAATTGAGAATGGATTACAACCTGTCACTACTACTCATGCACATTCTGATCTCTAGATCTTCCATATTTCTACATTTTATTCTAGTTTATACAGTACTTATCCAACTACTGCTAATTTCTTAGGGCCGATTTTTCAACAATTATAAAAATATATTTTGGTGATTTATTTGATTCCTGTATTAAAATCGGAAAATTACTTTTCAAAAAATAATTTTAATTTCGATGAAAATAACGGCTCTAAGAACACTTAGCCCAAAATCAAACAACAACAAAAAAACCATCTACTTAAAATTAAATCAAACAAAGCAATAAATAAAAAGTAAACCATGCAATAAAACACCTTCGATGCGATGGATGCAACTAATGCGAGATTTGCTTTGTAGTAATATTGCACAACTCGTGAATTACCAGTGCAATGCAACTACAATGCACTCCCGTAATAGTTATTTCTTCAAGCTTCTTCTAGTTGCTAACATGATTCAAAGGAAAACAGCTGAAATGAGCATAAAAAATAACAAGCAAAAAGTATTTATAAATTGAAAAAAAAAATATAAAATAAATAAATTGTAACAATTTTTTTGCCACTTACCAACATAAGCTGTGTTGGTTTTCTGCAGCAATAATATGCCAAGGAATCAGCTAGTCTGGTTCCAGCAATATCACACACCTGAGAATTTAATTTTGATGATTAGTCTTCCCTCATTCCAATGGGCCTAGTTTTAATTAACAATAGAATTTGTTAAAGTATTAGTAAAATACTTTCAACTAATTAGACGAAGGTTTAGTTAACAGTTAGACTAGGCACATTGGAACTACTTAGTACTATTACTACTATTGGTACAAATAATCAGACATAAAGGCTACACAGCTCCCTCAATTTTCCCTTCATACAACAACATACGTGGGACACTCAGAAAGTTTTGCGAAACTAAAAAAAATTGTTCTATACGTACATATATTTTTATCAAATCTTTTCAAAGTACTTTCCACCAGCCTCTATACAAAGATTCATGCGCCTAAACCAGTTTTCAAAACACTTTTTCCAGTCCGCCGCAGACACCTCGTTTACAGCCTGCTCGAACGCAGCCAGCGCATCTTCCGGCGACGAAAATTGTATCCCTTTGAGCTGATTTTTTATTTTTGGGAATAAAAAGAAGTCACACGGTGCTAGATCAGGGCTGTAAGGAGGGTGACCCAGGAGTTTGACTGGCGTGCTGTCCAGGAAGTCCCTCGTTTTGAGTGCGGTGTGCGCAGGTGCATTGTCGTGGTGGAGCAGTAGCCCGCGGAGCCCTGTGTTTGGTCGCTTGTTGCTTATAACAGAGAAAACTTCTGGCAAACATTTGGTAGTATACCATTCGGCATTAATGCTTCTTTGATCCCGTAAGGGAATTGATACCAAGTGGCCAGTCAAATTAAAAAAGCTAGCGATCAAAATCTTACCCCCGCTTCTAGATCGCTTCACTTTGGTAGGCGTTGGCTCATTTTGAAACACCCAAACAGTCGACTGGCGCTTGGTTTCTGGGTCGTATTGATAAATCCAGGACTCATCACCTGTAACGATGTCGTAAACACGCCGAGACGAGCCTGCTTCAAATTTGTTAAGCATATCACGGCACCATTCCACCCGGGCCTGCTTCTGAGCATCGGTGAGGTTGTGCGGCACCCAGCGTGATACTATCCTCCTCACGCGAAGATGGCTGTGTAGAATCTCGTGAACGCTTCCCGATCCAATCTTCAATATGTGTTGAATCTCCTGATATGTAATTCGCCTATTGTCTTGGATTAAATTTTTCACTGCTAGCACGTTTTCTTCGGTAACAGCCGTCAAAGGGCGACCGCTTCTTTCGTCATCCCCCAAAGTTGGTCGACCGCGCTTGAATTCGTTATACCAACGATACACGGTTGCCTTGGAAGGGCCTTCATCCATGAATGCCATTTGAAGTCTATCGTACGATTCATCCGGTTTCAGGCGACACTTGAAATCGTATAAAATCATAGCTCTAAAATGTTCCCGGCGCAGATCCATATTTCAGTGAGACACAATACTTTGAATTAACTCGCAAAAAATGTGGAGGGAAATTTTGAAATTGGAACTTACTTATTTTTACTTATAAATAATCATATTTTCGAAAAACATTATAACTGGCCAGTCTCCCATATATAAAAACTTTTTTTCGCAATACTTTCTGAGGGGCCTGGTATCATTAACTTCACTACAAAAATTACAATGGATGCTTTACCACAATGATTGACTTTTCGCTTGATGGTTGAAATTTAGTTTGCATTATTACTATATTCAATAAAAAAATTGTAGTTTCTAAAGCATCCATTATTATTTTTGGTGTGACAATAACATAACAACATAACATAACATCACGCCTGTATTTCCCCGAAGGGGTAGGCAGAGGTGTAATAGTACACCCACATTTCGCCAGTTATGTTATAGTCCCATGTAATAGGGGACGAGCTTATTGCCATCAACCGGGCACAAATCCAGACTCTAGGCTGCTACTGAGAATTTCCTAATGAAAGAACCCAATAACACTTTGCCCGACCCGGGAATCGAACCCAGGACAATAATATTTTAATAAAACAAAGTTTAACCGGATTACATCGCGTATATTATTTAAATTAGTTTTCCTGACGTTTCGAAAGCTTTGCAGCGTTCGTGGTCGCAGGAAGACTAAGATGACAAGCGTCTTACAGATATTTCAAAAAAATCAAAAAAAATATAAATTAAAATCGTTTCGATGCACGCAGTAATCACTCACAATGTCATTGTCTTTTACAGTGTTGCGTGCTGTTTGGGACTTGATTAGAATAATAAATTAATAATTAATTAATTTAGATATTTGAATAATAGTTTAATTGAACGACTTCATTATCTGGAGAAACAACACTAAAAGGATATAAAAGGATTTTTACATACTGGCTCTGCACCAAAATCATCAACTTATATGGGTAGCTTTGCCTATAGGGAAACGGACAGTGTAAACTGTAACAAACAGGCTTACAGTAAGCATAAATAGGATGAACATTCTCTACCGTCTTTTAATACCGGAACGCGTATCGCCGGTTTGCCGCTACCAACACACAAATACGCAATTAGGCCCACCATGTTTCTAGCATTCAATGAAAAATAAATTAAGCCTGAAAAAAATCCCCTGTTAGATACGCTGCAAAATACAATTTTAGTGACTTCACGTCCAAAATAGCACTGATGATCAAGCAAACGGTTTGCGCACTGGTGTTCTACGAGAAACCTGCACGCGGCGACAAGTTCACGTGCCTTTACCACTTCTATTACCTTATTATTTAGATTTCTATGATTTTCACCAATGAAAAGGACATTGCTAAAGATCCTTAGTGACTCCGCCTTAAGGCGTTACAAATTAAAGTTGATGCTCACCATATACAACTCAATGAAGCCAATGTATTGCAATACATTCATAAACACGGACAGTACTAAATATAATTTTAGATTTTTAAAATATTTACTATTTTGACACATATAATCACAGATATCTGTGCTATTTTGATGTCATGTATTGCTTTTTTTGTTATGTGATGATACACAGATATCATAGATGATACAATTTTATCCGGTTACTTCATTAATGTATTGATACTCCTTAAAATATAAAAAATGGTTCTTGTTCTGTCCGCATTAAATACAATATATATTATGAAACGAAAAAATTCGCATGTAATTTTCGTATATTGTTCATTTTTGTAACAGTTTAAGGCTATTTTTATCAATGTCCTTTCACGCACTTGCAAAATTTTCGCCTGGCTAACAAACACTAGATATAAAGAAATGTGCACACACCTTGAGTATGGTCTCGGCGGTCCTCTCCAACGAGCGCTCATCTCGACACTGAGCGAGGCTCAACAGCCCGCGCCTGCTTTTGTACGCCATATGCAACGCCCTACGAATAATAGTACAATAGCTATATTTTCATCAGCTCATGTTTATGCTATGAAAGACAATAGTTATTAATACAACAACTATAAACTATACACTTTTGTTTTATAAACACCAGTGTGCTAGAATTTCTAAGTTTTCGCATGTATGAGAATCTTCTCATTGTTAATTAGACTGCTGTTAAATAATAATTTAATTTAATTTACATGTTATTGACCTCCATTTTGTACGGAGATTATTTATGTATTTGTATTATACCTATTGAAACACACATATAACTGAGCATTACAGTGTTTTAATAATGTCTGGGTACTACAAATACCAACTAATAAAAAAACTATTTCAACAGCCGGAGGAAACATAAATACAACATGTAACAAAAACCCTGCTGTCCCTGTGAGGTACGTTATCAGAATCGATATTCATACGTAAGGACACAAGTCATTTGGAAAAACTCTTCAATAAAAATAATCAAATTAAATATTAAATCACGAATTAATCAATTTACAATTAATAATGATTTAATATTTAATTTGATTACTTTTATTGATATAATCACTGAGTGAGTTAGTTTTGAGTGATATAATCACTTTAAATTTACAATTAATAATGAATTAATATTTAATTTGACTATTTTTATTGAAGAGTTTTTCCAAATGAGTTGTGTCCTTACATATGAATATCGATACTGATAACGTACCTCACAGGAACAACAGAGTTTTTGTTACATACTGTATAATAGTTCCAGAGTAAGTTTATCGTTTCGTGACGATGCGATGATGCGATGTAATCACATCATTTTATATCATCATCTTCATTTCAGCCGAAAGACATCCACTGCCGGACATAGCATCCCCCAAGCATTGCCACAACGGCTGGTCCTGCTCTTTTCTCATCCAGCGGATTCTCGTGACCTTCACCAGGTCGTCGGTCCACCTTGTGGGGGTAGTACTCACGCAGCGCCTTCCAGTACGCGCTCGCCACTCCAGAACTTTACTGCCCCATCGGCCATCCGTTCCATCGAAGAATTGCCAAACTTAAATGGCAGTGGGCGGGGCACATTGCTCGCAGAACATTTTATATCAGTAGTTATAAATAAAAGAAAGACATCCAACGTTCGTCGCGGCGGCGAAACCACTTCATAACAGAAAATGTTGTCCTAACAATTGCAGGGCAGAGAGGACATCTGTAGATAATACAGTTTCTGTATTCAAAATGTATTTAAACTAACTTTGCATTTTTTTTTATAGTATAGGATGGCGAAATGAGCTAAAGGCCCACTTGATGTTAAGCCGTTATCTTTGCCCATAACAACTGCAATACCACCTAGGCTGTTGCCTAAATGGTACCGCAAGTCGGTTCGCCAAACTGAGACATGAAGATGGAAAGTCTCATGTGATTGTAATTTCACCGGCACCCGTACCCTTCAGACCGAAACACAGCAATGCAAGCATCACTATTTGGCGGAGAAGTAGGTATGGTAGTAGTACTTCCCCGGACGAGCTCTTTCACAATGGAGCTCTACTACTACTAAAACTAAAATACAACATACCCGGGTAAAGGATCTTCGCAGTTGGCGATAGGTTCGGGCAACATGTTGAGACGGTCGCCAATTTCCACGGCTTTACCGGTGTCGGCCAGCAACCAAGTGGCGGCTACGCCCACGATGTTCGCCCACCATTCCATCACAGGATCCCAGCAGCCTGAAGGTTTATGTGGAGTTAATATTTTTAATACATACTAGCCTATGCCCACGGCTTCACCCAATTGGATGTCGTTTATTGGGCATCCCTCGGGAACTGTTCTTCTTCCCGGGAAAAAGTAGCCTATATGTTAATCTGGGTTATGTTCTATCTGTATGCCAAATTTCATCCAAATCCGTTTAGACCTTACAGCGTGATTGAGCAACAAACATCCCAATATCCAAACATCTTCACAATCTTTCACATGTATAATATTAGTAGGAGTAGGCCCCCACAAGGTGGAGCGACGACCGGGAATCCGCTGGATGCGGAAAGCGCAGTATCGGTCGTTGTGGCATCATCATCATCATTTCAGCCGAAAGACGTCCACTGGTGGACATAGGCTTCCCCAAGCAGTTTGGGGGGATATGCCATAATCGCCACGCTTCGCAGGCGGGTTGGCGATCGCAGTTGGTTGGTTAAATACTCAGAGAACGCTGCTGCTCATCCTCTGGTGAATCCCTTAGTCGCCTTTTACGACACCCATGAGAAGATACAGGGTGGTGCAATATTTGTGTATTGCATGAAAATCATTCGAATCGAAATAAATGTTTCTTTCTTTCTTTCTACAATTCACGTCAACGTCATATCAAAGTCACGTCAAAGATGTTTCTTATCCTATGATAAAAGTAATATCATCCTGAATTGTCATACTCCGGGACTAAAAAACAAATTCCAGCAAGACCATCTTCTTTCCCCAAACATTTTCCCAATTATGTTAGCGTTTGCTTCCAGTCTAATCAGATGCGGCTGAACATCAGTATTTTACACGGAGTGACTGCCATCAGACTGCCCCCGTAACCTGGTTACCGAAAAATACTGACATCTTAAGGTTAAGCCAGTTGTCAGTGACTTTCGGGCTTCTGACTTTACGGGTAGTCACGACTGTCGACTTTAGCAAGATCATCTAAGAATATGAATGTTTTCACGGTCCAAAACCAGGTTCACGTCGTTCGGAACAGCCATTTTATAGGAATTGCTAAAAATCTTAACCTTCTTCAACTGATGAAACCGTCCAGCCAAACAACTAAATTTTATTAATGTTTTATGGACCAAAAAACATGTGTCTATAATTTTAAATACTTTACCTGTATGATGAGGTGCATCGGTAGACACGTCGTCAGTAATCAGTTTGATAAGTTCCAGCACATCACGTGTGTTGCTTCTCTCGTCGGCACACAACAGCATCTGCAGGCTCTTTTGCAGAAGCTCCAGATGGTACGCCTAGGTATAAGTAATATACAGTAAATATTTATCTTATTTTACCCCAAGTGTTTGTAGGTGCGGTTCCAATTAGGAAGAGCGTGGAAAGTACTCTATATCGAAAAGTGTTTTCGGTAGTGAAAAGGGCAACAGTTTTTTTAAAGATATCGTATGATGCGACAATGCGACTAAATATAATAATCAGTATAATCACACTTATCCAAAACTTTAGATTAAAAGCTTGAAAATCTTGTCTGTTTTTCATTTGAAGCAGCCCCGAAAAGATTGCATCGAATGGGTTATAGGCCCACTTCAAATTTTGACGATTGTTTTGGCCATAAAGGACTTGTTATATCAAGCGCAGATTATTATACAAATATTTTTAGGGAAAAAATTGGTCTATCTTGTTATAATAATTATTAAGGGACCAGTTATAACAAGCGACCGGGTGTTTCGGCTTTTTTTTAAACTGTTCGACGAACGACAGCGCTTCATATAGTAGTTACATACAATACTGCCCTCCGAAGCCTGAGAGCGGTAGTTGAGATACCGCTCTTGGGCTTCGGTCATAGAGCGTCCGAAACGCAGCGTATCGGGCTCGCGCCCCAGATCACCCAGGTGCCTGTAAAGTGTAAGACCAACATTTTTCCCTAATCATATTTAATTAGAATCTTTACCTGCCTTTGTCTACATTTTATAGAAAACAGATCATCCTATATCATGCAATGGTTTTACAGTATGTTGCAGTATTATGGCAAAGAGCACCTGACCAGATTCGTTTCTGAATCATCCAGGCAAGCCTCTTTCTTTCGTACGGGCACATTTTCAACATTCGTTAAAAAGATAAAAAGACTAACCGCGCCTAAACATCGCTCGGCAGTCAGTCGTTTATTCTATGTATTAGAAAATCATATTATTAACACGATTTAAAAAGCGCATACACAGCGATGGTTTTACTGAATTATTATTTTCATCAGCAAATGTTTTCTTATTTCTTAATAAGAGCCTTAGCCAGGCCACAGATAATATAATACTATACTAGTACAGGCCTTGGTAAAAAAATTAGGGTTAGGTTAATTTTTGTCCTTAACATAAGGGATAGAAAAGAAAGAAAGAAAAATTATATATTTGCGTCAAGAGTGACGCACAAAATTACCAAAAAATTTCAGAAAAACACAGAACTAATACAGGTACAATATTATCTACATTTTCCAAAAAAATGCGTCGCAATGACGGCTTGTCCTTACACCGTTATGTGTGCAATCAGTGATAGACTTTTATGTCATAATATTGATAGGAGCCTCGAAGGGAAACTATGCAGATCATCTAGCTGATTCATTAGCAAGCTGTGTAACAATAAGATTGTTTAATTCATTAGTTAACACCAGCTGATAGTGATGTCACTTTATTAATCCAAATATATAAAACAAAGTCGGGTTAGATACACCATTTATAACTCGAGAGCGGCTGGACTGATTTTAATTAAATTTGGCATACAGATAGAACATTTGACATTGGACATAACCCTGATTAACACATAGGCTACTTTATATCCCGGGAAGATGAACAGTTCCCGAGGGATGCGCGATTAACGACATTCTCGCGGGCGAAGTCGCGGGCGGGCGCGGGTTTCGCCCGCGTATAAAACGGATTACCACAGAAATATTTTATCACACCTCTCTCGGGAACTGTTTATCTTCTCGGGATCAAAAGCTAGCCTATATGTATGGTTTATCTAAGTGTCAAATATCATCCAAATCCATTCTGTGATTGAAGGACAAACAAATAAAAAAACGAAAAAACATCCATACTTTCTGATTTATAATAATAAGTAGGATTAGTATAATTTAGCTTGCTTTATTGTTTGTCTGTCTGCTACAAATCTCGTAAGCAAATTTTAAGTCAGTTCCTGTTATCCAAACAGCCTGAAATTTTGCATACACATATAGTTCTAATGACAATACATTAATATGAACTTTAAAAGCTTTAAAAATAATTTTAAATTAGATTTTATTCTTAAATTGCTACAAACGTGCTGATATAATAACAAAGAAAATATTCTCATTAAGGGAATTACATTCTACCCACTTGTGCGAGAAAATATTGTGCAATTATTTTTTCACTGAAATGTAAAAAAATGGGTCTTATGATTGTGTGATTGTTTTATTAAAATATTTGTATGCACGTTTTTGATTAGTAGTTTAATGAGTTTAGTTACCATGAAACAACCGTAACTAACTGAAATGACCGTAAAAAACACGCGTTGATAATAATTCATAATTTGTAGTAAAATTCAAAATATTTATTTCGAATTAAAACCAAATGAATTAATTCACTCACATTCTTCATTTACCACACAGCATTCATATTTTAGAATTTTACCAAGTGTTGATAACATTCTAGAGGATTGAGTTTCAGTCCAACCAGAACTAGTCCATTAATTTATACATAAATTGGTTCATCATTTCAGCCGAAAGACGTCCACTGCTGAACATAGGCCTCCCCCAAGCATGTTGTGGGGATATGCCATAATCGCCACGCTTGGCAGGCGGATTGGCGATCGCAGTTGGTTGGTTAAATACTCATAAATAGGTTCATTCATTCATTCATTTCAGTCGAAAGACGTCCACTGCTGGACATAGACCTCCCCCAAAGGGGGGGATATGCCATAATCGCCACGCTTGGCAGGCGGGTTGGCGATCGCAGTTGGTTGGTTAAATACTCAGAGGACGCTGCTGCCCATCCTCTGGTGAATCCCAAATAGGTTACTAAGCCACAATTACATATACTACACCTAAACTGATTTGGAAAAAAGTACCTAAAACTTACCCTCATAGCATAAGCCAGCGGATCAACAGGGTCGGGCAGACGGCAGAAGAGCGCAGCAGTAGTGGGGTTACGATCATACGTCCAGCGGCGCGTGCGCAGGAAGCGCATGCCGCGAGCGCTGCCCACCCAGCGCAGGCGCAGCGGCCACTCGGCCAGCGAGTCCGTGCACGACACGCGGCAGAGGCGCAGGTAGTATCTGGAAAAAGAAACTTAGCCTACTTAGCCTGGTTCGAGTCGACTCAGATACGGATGAATACGTTTGGGTGTTATTATTATTATTTGAGGAAAGAGGTAGGGGTCTTGAACGCCCCTAAGCCACTGCGACCTGATAAGATCTATTGTGACGCCTCTTGCAGCATTACAGCACTTCCCCAAGCTGCAAGTCAATCATGAAGTCGACTATGACCTTGGGGGAGGAGGATTTGATCTCCTGCATTGAGATGACGTGGCCTCCAAGATGCTGGCTTCTGATGTGGTGCACTGCATCACATTCGCATAGGATATGGATGGGCGTCTCATCCTTATCGCGACAAAACCTGCAAACTATGGTATCACTGAGGCCCATCCTGTGAAGGTGTTTATTCAGCTTGCAGTGCCCAGTAAGGGTTCTTGTCAGGATTCTTATCTGATTCTTGTTCAACGAAAGCGCTTCTATCGTAAACCTTTTATTTTTGGGTGTAGGCCTCCTCCAAATTCCTCCACTCCCGGCGGTCTTGAGCCCTTGACATCCAATCCAGGCCTGTGTGTTGTCGGATGTCGTCCACCCAACGTTTGGGTGGCTGACCCGCGGTCTAGTGTGCTGTCGTGGTTGCCACTACAGCAGTCTCCGCGTCCATCGTTCCTTGTCCATTCGAGAGATGTGTCCCGCCCATCTCCATTTACGCCTAGCTATTATGGACACTAGGTCTCTGACTTTTGTCTAGGAGCGTATCCACTTATTCGCCTTACGGTCACGTAAGGTGATTCCGAACATTGCTCGCTCCATTCCTCTTTTCGCTACTCGTACCTTTTCTGCAGATACACACTAATATCTCTTTTGTAACATCTAATATACTCTTCACCAGAACTGTTATACACATTTTCCACCCCTTTCATATCAGTAGAGGGAGACAACTTAAGTTGCAGTGGGTGGGGCACATTGTTAACAGAACGGATGGGCGATGGGGCCGAAAAGTTCTAGAGTGGCGACCACGTACTGGAAGGCGCAGCGTGGGTGCCACAGCCACGAGGTGAACCAACGACCTGGTGAAGGTCGGAATCCGCTGGATGCGGGAAGAGCAGTACCGGTCGTTGTGGCGATGCTTGGGGGAGGCTTATGTCCAGCAGTGGATGTCTTTAGGCTAAAATGATGATTTATGAGAGGGAGATAGATTAGGCAGTGATGGTTAATATCTTAAATTGTGAAATTGATATCGGGCTTCTGACTGAGTCCTAGGAATTCATGACAAAAATGACATTAGAGAAGATTAAATGTTGAAAATAATAACAAGCTTCAAATCCGAACTCTACAAATCAATTAACTAAGCAAAAAATACATCACCAACCACCATGTACTTTACCACTCAGTAAAGTTTTTTTTTTATAACTATGTAAGTCACTCACCCACACAACCAGTTCCCAATCTTCGGCATGTAGTCCTTGAACACCAGTGCGGCTGTGACATACGTATCAGCCAACAGATGTCTATTACCAGTCACTTCAGCCAGGTTCACCGCTTGTAAAGCCAAGAGGACGCGTTCACTTCTACCGCTGTGGCTTGACAGAACTTCCAGTTGTGCGAGGCGATGGGACACAGTTGATACTTCACCAGCCCAGTGTTGTGTTGCTCTTCTTGAAGGACTGACAAGTAAAATATTTTAAGTTTCTGTTGGTTTAACCATCTTGGTTATCAATCCATATACGATCTTTGTGAAGCTGAAGGTATAAAACGGAATTAGTAAAATTTACTAAAGCGACTAAGGAATTATTTTATGTAAACTGATAACATCATACGAAAATGCTATACCCGCAATGTGTACAACCAGCAAGCCTTACACAAAATAAATATCACATGCCCAGGGCACCCAAACTTATATCTGTATGAACAAATATCTGCTAGCCATACAAGTAGAAGTAGTGGTGTACAGTGCCGGGAACACAACCGTAACCTTTGCAGGACCTTAAGGTTTTTGATTACCATCAGGCGCTTAACATCAGGTGAGGTTAAGTGAGGTAAAGGCAAGTCCATTTCTGAATTTTAAGCTCGCTCGCTCGCTTTGTTGTCTATCGTCTGCTACAAATCTCGCAAGTCAATTTTGAGACAGTTCCTGTTATCCAAAATGGCTGAAACCTTGCAAGCACCTGTGACTTCTGACAACACAATAATACTGGGTGTCAGGGAAACGCTTCCGAAAACGAAGATAGATGATAGTGCTGGTGATTACTGATACGAAACCACAAAAAAATGCGATTCTTTTGTTAGTTTTTTTGCTATTTTCATACATAACCAGCTTTGGGCAAATAAAATTGATTTGCAAAAAAAACCCCATTTACTTTTTTAAAAAAAATCGCAATGTAATTCAAATAAAATATCAGGTGGCGCTAGGGGTGAATGAGATCCGCTCGCATACGCAGTCTGTGTCGTAGCGAGCGTAGGAACGTTAGGCACGCGCGGCATTGATCCCGAGTTTTGTACGCTTTACATTGCGGGTTGCCAAATACCAAATAACTAAAACAATGAGTATAAGGCTAATGGTTATTGGTATTCGATTGTGTTTAGGTAGTATAGGCGTTCAGGTGCGTTTCCCTGACACCCAGTATAAACTTGTTTAATTTTTGGAACGAAGTTCCTTAACGCGGCTTGTGGTACGTGTGGTTCGGGAGAAAATGTAACGTCACGTAAGAATTTTACGTTATGAGCAGGCCACACCGCGCGCTTGCTCTTTCTTTCTCTTTTTAGTGTGTCTATGTGTTTGTGCGTGAGGGACTTCGTTCCTGACGGGGGTCGTGACTGCACACGTTTTTTTTGTTTTGCAATACAAAACTCACCTATCACTCCACAAATCGCCAGCACGTCGAGCAAGGAAGGATCCAAAGGGTAGTCTTTGCAGCATTTGTCGCAAGACAGCAGCGATAAGGGCGGAATACTTCGCGTGCCCCTGACCACCTGCTTGTACACTCTTCCCAGATACCGCTAGACTTCGATGCAGTTCTAATCGAGCGTTATCTAGGTCGCCCTGCAAATACATTCATAACAAATATTCAGTTAATTCAGTTACAGTAAAACACAACAGTGGCTAGCAGCAGTTACAGTGACTTGTGCCAGACATTTCACTGATGCAGCTGTATATTATAACTAGCTTTTACCCGCGGCTCCGCTCGCGTTAAATTCTGCCAACCCACGTCAGTCCAGTCCAGTCCAGTCCATTCCAGTCCAGTCCACTGTCCCGCTGCCCCGCTGCCCCACTGCCCCGCTGCCCCGCTGCCCCGCTGCCTCACTGCCCCGCTGCCCCACTGCACCGCTGCCCCGCTGCCCCGCTGCCCCACAGCCCCGTTGCCCCGCTGCCCCACTGACCCGGTACCCCACTGCCCCGCTGCCCCGCTACCCCACTGCCCAGCTGCTCCACTACCCCACCGCTACACTGCCCCCCAATGCCAAGCTGCCCCGCTACCCCACTGCCCCGCTACCACGTGGCACCACTGCCCCACTGCCCGGCTGCCCCGCTGCACCACTGCCCCGCTGCCCCGCTACCCCACTATCCCACTGCCCCACTGCCTACCCAGCTGCCCCCCACTGCCCCGCTGCACAGCTACTCCACTGCCCCACTGCCCCGCTACCCCACTGCCCCGCTGCCCCACTATACCACTGCCCCGCTACCCAACTGCCCCTCTGCCCCGCTGCCACACAGCATGCCCCAATGCCCCGCTTCCCCACTGCCCCGCTTCCCCACTGCCCCGCGGCCCCACTGCCCCGCCTCCTCGCTGCCCCACTGCCACACTGCCCAGCTCCCCCACTGCCCCGCTGCCCCACTGTACCACTGCCCCGATGCCCCACTGCCCCGCTACCCCACTGCCCCGCTGCTCCACTACCCCACTGTTACACTGCCCCCTCTGCCACGCTGCCCCGCTACCCCACTGCCCCGCTACCCCGTGGCACCACTGCCCCGCTGCCCGGCTGCCCAGCTGCACCAATGCCCCGCTACCCCACTGCCCCGCTGACCCACTGCCCCACTGCCTGCCCAGCTGCCCCCCACTGCCCCGCTGCCCAGCTACTCCACTGCCCCCTGCCCCGCTGCCCCACTATCCCACTGCCCCACTGCGCCGGTACCCCACTGCCCCGCTGCCCACTGCCCCGCTGCCCCACTATCCCACTGCCCCGCTACACCACTGCCTCGCTGCCCCACTATCCCACTGCCCCACAGCCTGCCCCGCTTCCCCACTGCCCCGCTGCCCCACTGGACCGCTGCCCCACTGCCCCGCTGCCCCACTGCCCCGCTCCTCCACTGGCCCGCTTCCCCGCTGCCCCGGTAACCCACTGCCCCGCTTCCCCACTGCCCCGCTACCCCACAGCCCCGCAACCCCACTGCCCAGCTGCCCCACTGCCCCGCTACCCCACGGCCCCGCTGCCCCACTATACCACTGCCCCGCTGCCCCGGTACCACACTGCCCCGCTGGCACGCTACCCCGCTTCCCCGCCCCGCTGCCCCACTGTCCCACTGCCTCGCTGCCCCAAGACCCCACTGCCCCACTACCCCGCTACCCCACTGCCCCACTATCCCACTGCCCCACTGGTCCACTGCCCCGCTGCCCAACCGTCCCACCGTCCCACTGCCACTGTCCTACTGTCCCACTGTCCCACTATCTCACTATCGTCCCGTCCTATGTCCCATGTCCTGTCCCATGTCCCATGTCCTGTCCCATGTCCCATCCTATGTCCTGTCCCATGTCCCGTCTCATGTCCCGTCCCATTTCCCGTCCCATGTTCCGTCCCCTGTCCCGTCCACTGTCCCGTCCCCAGTCCCGTCCCCTGTCCCGTCCCCAGTCCCATCCCCAGTCCCATCCCCTGTCCACTCCACTCCACTCCACTCCATCGTACATTACTATCCGCTCGTGCAAATGCATAGAAGCTTCGATCTGTCAGGTGAGTACGCAACCCACGAATTAATTTTTTTCTTTTTTTCTTTCTTTCTTTCTTTCTCAAAACCCATACCAGTTTTTAAGTCAGATCATCAGCTTTCAAACAAAAAAAAATTTATCAAAATCGGTCCAGTAGTTTTAGCGTGATGCTGGAACAAACAAACAAACAAACAAACAGACGCTTACAATTTTATAATAGTTAAGATACATGTGAGTCACGGGCGTATCTATCTGTGGCGAAGGGTCTATATAACACGACTCCCACCGGCTTCCCTCTAGGAATTGCTTTAATACGGATCAACAACATTTCTATGCTAATTTATTGTTCTAAACTACAAAAAATAATGTAAAATTAAATTAAAAGTTGTAAAATTGTTTTATTTTATTTTATTAACGTGTAATCTTAGTCATTTTAGGATTTTTAGGTACCTACAGCTTCCCTTATGATAATATTCGCCCTTCGCCACTGGTAGTTATAGCTTATAGCTGTTACTCCCCGTCGCGCGCGTAGTATGTGTGCCCGGAGGGTGGGGGACGGGCACACTCTGCTTCACCCACAGACCAATAAGCCTCAAGACGCTACTTAACCAGATAGCCCCGGTCACAAAGCCTGCATATCATACGCCGCGCCGCCAATCGTGAGGTCATTCCGTCAGCGAGCGGCTCCACCGAACTTTTGAGCCGACCAGTCATAACGCACCATCCACCTCATCCCCCGCTAATATATTACGACTGTGTTCTCATGCAAAACTTTGGTGATACGGCATCTTGAGGCTTACTGGTCTGTGGCTTCACCTTACAACTATCGTTTCTTGCTATGTCAACCAAGTGGTGCATTCAACCAAACAATTTTGTGGCACGGATCCAAAAGGCGGATATTCGGCGAATAACAGCGTTTTTGCGTAGAGTAAGGTTTAGGTGATCCCAGACCCTCTAAAAGTCCCCCCCCCCCTTACTCCATGTCCGTATACGTCCGTAAATAATGGTAAATAATGAATAATAAACAACTTAAAATTGGTTTTTATTTAACAAAACTAGCTGATGGAACCTCTGACATGTGTTGTACTACTGGTTCGTTAGTGTTCCTAGTGCATTTAAGTGACAGCTTCAACTTTGACCGGTACCATATAAGCAAAATTGATTTACAAAATAATAATAAAAAAAGGCAAAGTTAGGATAAAATTAAGAATTAATAGAATGAAACCATCAACATAGAATTAATCGATATGATAATTAGATGTAATTAAAGCATCCTCTCAGTCATTTAAAATAATAAAAAATGTGTGTTAATAATTCTTATCACTTACTTTTTTCAAAAAGTTGTCAGCTTGTCGTTTATGTTTGTAAAAAAGTCCAGCTTCTTTAGATTGTGATTTTGGTACAGAATCCCCATAGACTAGTAACTTGATCAAACATCCTCCCAATATGAAGAAGTTTATCAGATATATGAAGAAAGTACTGAACAGCCAAGTACCCCATGATACTCCAGTGTAACCTAGAATTTAAGATAAGTAATTTATAAAAAGTCCGGAAAAGCAGGGTTTAAATAGGAAAAGGTTTTACTCAGCAGTGGGTGGGACTAAATTGCTAATGATGATAAATTTACTGAAGTACAGTCACGAATGTCACAATACTTCACGGTGGTACATTTTGTCGACAAAATCCCTTGAACGAATGCTGCTACATTACATGTACCTACCGCTGCCATAGAACATTGAGTGCAAGCGATTAGCTAGCCTGAGTAGCCTTAGTCTACTCACCGGAAAGATTTCTGACTGTACATTTACTCGAAAGTTTAGGTAATGAACTAAAGGTAAACAATCTTGATGTTTTTTTATCTATCTAATAAGGGTACTATAAAATATACAAGTTTTGTTATAAAGTATGGTCGACCGCACATCGGTGGTAACACTTTGACATTAGCAGCATCTTTATTTCGTAAGCAGTAAGGGCGGTTTTCGAATTGAAGTGTTACCACTGTCATGCAGTCGACTGTACTTGTACTATTACTTAAAAGTTCACAAACCATTTACATTAATTATTTTGTAAGATTGCTGTTATTTATAAATGCATATTTACACACATGCACATGACACGGATGACATGGATTTCCGCAAAGTAAAGCCTGATTCCATTATTTATCTTAAAATGCATATTTAGAAAAAAGACATATAAAGATTGTTAACCTAAATATTTCGAGTAAAAGTGTGTGCAAGCTTGCATAATTTTTAAAATCGTACTTATTTCCTACTTTTGCTTTAGCCATTTATTTAGTCAAGTAGTTCCAAACTACCAATCTTCTATAGATTCTTTATGGAGGACAGATAATCTAAAATAATATCGTGTTATTAAATAATTTGATGATAGAATTACATAGAAATCTAATGGATTTGTACACTTATTTGCAAATAAATGCTTTGAACTTTAAACTTTGAATAAGTACTTATCCCACGCTGATTTCATCTTATTCCCTAAACAGTCACATATAAAAATTCCCCAACTTAAGTATATTGAAATTATAAAACTTACTAAAATCAGTATCTGCCAATATTTTTCTTTGATCCACTCTTGCTGAGAAATCTGTGATGGATGACTCCAACATGAAGTTTCCAAAGAACACACTGAATGGGTTGAAGGCTATTAGACCAACCATGAAAGCACATAAGGCTAATCTGGAATGATCGCCCATACCCATAACGATTTTTGAGTTTGAGTACTTATCTTCAACCTGAAAACAAATGAGATTAAATCAATGAATGGTTACATCACTTAACATCAAGACTTGTAATCAACATCTGAAGGCATACTAAAAATATCCTTTCATAAACATGGAATTAACAAAAAATTTACCAAGAGTACAAAATGTGGATACTGATTTAATAATTATTCACTATGTCGTCTTTTTGTGTTATTCACAACTCATGACCTCTTACCGAGTTCTTTCTACCATTTACTGAGTTCTCCTAATTTATCTGACTGCTGAGAATTCCACAGGGGTCAGATTATTATTAATTTTTTTCTGTCAGACACAGACAAACAGGTTAGTTTAATTTGCTCATTAATATAATTAAAGTTTTAGTAAAACAAACCTTATAGTCAGGTGATGAAGGTGAATCACTATCAAACCCGTGTGGTGAACTGGAAGGTGATGAGATATCGCTGCGTGGAGGAGTGTATGTAACATCGAACTGTGGCTCTTTCACTCCAGACTTCTGGAAGGCTAGCTTCAAAGCCATATTCTCTTGTTTCAAACGAGTATTCTGATTCTGTAGGTACTTGATGTAGTCTATTGTTTTTCTTAGTATGGCTGATTTGTTCAACTAAAAATGTTTACAACTAAAGTTTCAGTTTAATATACATATCACTTCAAGATTACAAGTTACAAAATAATCTTAAAATGATACCCACAAAATATTAATAACTAGCTGTGCCCGGCATGCATTACGATGCCATCTTTTTTTCATCAAAAACCTTTGCGGGGGCGCCCACATCAACTCACCTAAGTTTCATCACAATCGGATGAATGGTTTCAGAATACATTGAGGACATACATACAAAGAAACATTCATTTATACAACGTGTTATTGAATTAACTGAAGACCTCTTAAGTGGTCATTAAACTCATCAGTATGAACAACTTTTACTATGGGACCAATCATGAAATCGTAAAAAAAATAAAATAAAAATAAAATTTTCATGGTGTACAATAAAGTATATTCAATCAAATCAAATAATGGATAGTAGGATGTATAAATAGATTGTTTATCACACAACAATCAATCACAAAATGATGCAATCATCACAGTGTATGATTATTGCATCATTCTGTCAACACAACTGATTCAATAACGAATTAATAAAACAATACATACTTTTGCTTCTTCTCCAACCAGCATATTCTTTAGTTCCACTATCCTATCATTAATACTAGTTCTATAACGCCTCTCAATAGCATTGTGTGCACTTCGTTTCACCTCCCTAACCTTTGGTACACCCATATGTGGTGCCTGACTTAATGCTATCTTTTCACCTTCAAGAACTACTGGTATTCCAGTAAGGAGGGTCTGCCCATTATTGCTTGTAAAAAATGTGTGAATCGGTCGGTTCTCTGTATTTGCTTTTGTGTTTGTGATAATACCTGGAGTGGTACCTAAAAATGAAACATGGAAATTAGGTAACACAAATTAAATAGCTGAGAAAAAAACTATTAAAAAAGTATAGTTTCACTTATTATTTACTCTATAAAAAACAAATGAATATTTTAAGTTTTATTTTAATAGTTCCTTTTTCAAATAATTAACAATATACAGAATCATGTTAGAATTTACCTTGCACTGGAGCACTAGTATACATAAATGTTTGAGTTCCAGGGTTAATAATATTTGACTGTAACACAACTGGAGAAAAACTTGCATCAGAAGTTTTTAGAATAAGAGGTGTCAATCCTTTGGTATTATTCTGTATTAGTAAAGGTTGACTTGAAGGCTTCAGTTGACTTGACTGGTTCATTTGTGGTGTTCTCTCCAATTGGACCAATGATGTTCTACCGTCAGGTAGCTGTTGGATATTTGGCGCCAAATTGACATAAAGAGGACTCTGAACCACCTGTTGCACAATCATGGGCGCTGGTGCAGGTACCCTGCTACTTCCATGCTGTGTGACGTCAGGCAGTGGAGGGCCATCGTTGTGTGGCAAATTATAACTTTCGTCTCTAGCATACACGCCTTGTACAGGACTGCTTTTAGCTTGTGGCGTTGTTATTGGCGGAGCTTTTGTTCTGTGAGTGTATTGTGATACCATAGGATTTCCACCTGAGTTGTAGCATGGTGAAACTTGGGGTTGCGATGTAACTTCGGGCTTAACTTCGGACTTAACTTTGGTATCAATACTAAGTATTAGAGGATCATCTACGCGAGCCAGCTCATTCTCAAGTGTCTTCATAAAATCTCCATCGCAACCACTTAGAAAGTCTGAAATTATTCAATCGTTACTCATATTACTCATACTTTTACGACGTAAGAGTTGTACATCTTTCTAACCAAACTACACAAGGCTTACCTTCTATTTCAGCGATGTCGTGGACGTTAAACACGTCCGAATTTATAAATGGATCGTCCTGCTCCATTTTTGAATCCATTTATTACCAAATTAATTTACTATATGTGTTTTTTCACAATAATATTACACTTGTTTATGTTTTTTGACATTTCGGACATTTGACATTTGTCTGATGATATAATTCGACCAATCAAAAGAAAGAAAAGAGGTGGTGTGATATGACGTAATTTTAAGGTGCGTTCATAAACCAAACGTCACTTTTTAACAGGCCGAATCTCAGATTAATAACTAAAGTATTAGATACCTGGCTAAAATACCGACTGAACTAAATATATTCACTTCATTTTAACTTATGGAACCGCTATGATGTTAGAGAAGGACACGTATACAGAAGACGTTTCGAAATTTCAAAGGTTGCCACTAGTTTTATTTTGACTAGTGATGTACCCACTAAATGTCAACGTCGATAGAATTGTCGATACAATGACATGCATTATCATTTATATTATACTGCCAAAAATATAACCTTACCTAAAATAAATTACTAAGCATACATACGAGAGAATACATACATATACACATCGTTTTTTTGAAGTTCGTTAAAAATTAAACGATACTTTAATAAGTACGAACGAAATAGTTCGTCATCATCTTTTTCATGACTAAAGTCCTCCTTGGTTCTGTTATATCTTTAAATACACTCCACTTTGTGGCTACACATGTGGCTTTAGGTGTCCAATTTCATCTCGAAATGCGTTGTATCCATACATTTTTAGGGTTCCATACCCGAATGGTGTCAAACGGGACCCTATTACTCTCGCTACGCTGTCCATCCGTCCGTCCGTCTGTCTGTCACAGCGCTGTATCTTTGTAACGGTGATAGATAATAGATATAACCAGTTGAATTTTTCACAAAATATGTGTGTTACTATGGTGCCTATCACGACAAAAACTAAAAATAAAAAAGTCTAAAACCAAAGGGGAGAAAACAAGAAACCTCGTAAAACCCATTTTTTCAGCATGTTGTTCCTGCTCTATTTTCAAAACGGCCAGCGTCAAACTTAGTATGATTATAGTGCATACTATTAAGTTTAGTAACAAATACTAAAAATAGGGCAAACATAGACATATGTGGTGGTACCTGCGTAAGAAAGAGATGCAAAAATTCATATTTCGCACATAGTGTGTTGATGTCTTAAATGTCTTTTGATGAACTCTCGTAAATTAAATCAGTTTCTAGTATCAGGCTGATGGGTGGTACGGAACCCTTACTGCGCGAGTCCGACTCGCACTTGGCTGGTTTTTTATTATTCTTCGTCTGTAGGAAATCTAAAACAAAATCATTATTACTATTATTATATTAATTATGTCACTACGCACTAGGCCAGCATAGTGGACTAAGGCCCTCAGCCTTCTCGTACTGAGAAGAGGCCCGTGCCCAGCAGTAGGACAGTAATGGGCTGGTTATGTTATGTTATGTATATTAATTATGTCAGGTATGTAAAATAATTATTGAAAAAATACCGCTATCGATAAAAAATACATCACTAATAACCTTTAACATTATCATTCGAAATCGATCAAAATATCACAGTATACGCCACAAACTCAGTATAATAGTTGTGGGAATGATTTGCCATTAGTTTTTCTACAATATCGCTATAAAAATTCTCTTACAACGAGTACTTAAGTAACAAAATTTACTGATGAAACGACAATAACTTACTGGTATTTTCATTCCTTGATATAAGCGATTTACATCCTTGTACCAAACATTCCATCTTGCCAAAACAATAACAGAACTGTTTCAGACGCAATTTACACGACTCTTGATTATTTAACCCATTGATTTCCAATACTTTTTCGCAAATTTTCACATGAACGTCCAAAAGTCATAACAGACATTGACATGCAATCAAGTTGAGTTGACACCGGTCAATGCATTAATTTGCATTACACTTCAGAATATTTTAACATGAGTACTCCGTACATTTTAATTCGATGGGGTTAAAAGAGAACCTTTTTTTTTTCAAGGGGAGGTAGCGTGGTTTTGTCGGGCTCGCACCCACTAAAAACTCCGCCGTGTACCTACTCTCGCCTTGGTGGATGAGCCGCAAGAACTACAAGGCATGGCATTCGCGACCCATCCAGCGTAGCCCTTTTTCGGGTCCCTCTTCCTATAATGATGCTCTTTAGGCGATGTCCTGGCACACTTGGGACATCACCACAACTCAAAGGCCGTGCAATGCGGACGACTGACTCCCCAGTCTATCGTCCGCTGGCTTCTGTTAGGGCGGTATCAGTTCGGCGTAAAGCCGCCTGCGCCGACCCGTCCTCTTGCGGCGGATTGGATCAGCGAAGGAGTCTTCTTCCCTGACCCGCTCCGCCGCTTCCTTCTGTGAGATAACCTCCTCACAGAAGGATGCGACCGCCTCCCACGCCTCCACACTGTCAGCCTAGGCCTTGACCACAGCCGGCAGCGAGAGGTCTCCCCCGATTACTGTAGTGAGAGCACGGTGCCGCACCACCCAAGGAGGACAATATGCAAGGGTATGAAGGGCCGTGTCCTCACTACAGTCGCACTGGTGGCACCTGGGAGTTGCCTCCCGTCTCGCCACTTTATGCAGGTATTTGCCGAAGCAACCATGCCCCGACAAAACCTGCACCAGACGGAAGGACAGCGTTCCATGTCGCCTCCGTACCCATTCCTCAAGGATCGGCTGGATAGCCCCCACAGCAGGCGCGGTTCTAGGGGGGGGTCACAGGGGTCATGACCCCCCGCAAAAACCATCCAAGCTGTACCACAAAATTATCCTAACAACTAAATAAGAAAGATTAAGTGTTATTTCAAATAATGAGTTGTCACGACATCTACTCGTACGTAAAAAAATACTTAACATTATTTTGGAATTTTGTGTAAGTACACACGGCTACACATCAAGCTGTACATTTCCAGTATAAGCTGACCTCGCATTGTATAGGTTTTCCTTACAACGCGAGGTCAGCCTTTACTGGTTTTGTACAGCTTGATGTGTAGCCGTGTGTACCTACTAAAGTTCAATTTACAGCATGGGTAATGGGTATTATTTTGCTCAAAATAAAGTATGGATGGAATTTCCAATTCAACGATAAATAATATCACACATGACGGCGATATTTCATTTTGTTGAACGGTTTGCGCTACTTTGCACGAGCCTGCCGTTGCGATTGGACACTATATTAAAGGCACAAGCGTCAATCGCTTTTGAGGTGAAAAAATAAATAAAAATGAAAATTTCTCGCTCGTTACGCCGCGCTCGCGCTTCCTCGTTAATGTGTATTTTGGGCTTCTGTTGTGCTACATTTTTATATTAAGTAATAAGTATATCACTTGGTGCGGATAATAAATGGAATTGAAAATGGTGGCATTTTTATTCTGTGTCTCACGCTCACACAATACTGTGAGCGAGAGGAAAATACAAATGCCGCCATTTTCAATCTCATTCTTTATATGCACGAGTAGTACATAGCCTAAAACTCCAAAAAATACACTTGAATTGAAGTCAACTTTTCGCATGAATCTGTAAAATTTCGCGCTCGCTTCGCTCGCGGTTGTACGCGCCGGTACTTTCTTCTTTGTCAACGCGCATTTTGGAAGTAAGTATTCTGTAATGTTGCATATTATACTAACTCCAAAATTTTTTGTAGTCGTTGTTGCGGAAATTAAAAAAAAATATATACCAGGTTTTGCTGGTACATTTGGACCTTGAAACTGTACGTAAGCCAAGCTGACCCCCCCCAAAATCTTGGGCTGGAACCGCGCCTGCCCCACAGTCCAATGACTGGCACTGGGCGTTTCCAGCCTCTCCCTCCATTGCACCATTATGGCAGCCTGTGCCTCCCTGCGCCACGTCTTTACGACTTCAGGTGGCGGGCGTCTGCCACTTTCCACCGGATGGTCCACTCCCTGCCAATAGATCTTGGCGAGCACCTGAACCTCTAAGTCACACGGGGGGGTGCCTGTAAGTGCTCACGCTACCTCCGCAGATATTGTGCGGTATCCGCGTATGACCCTGACTGCCATGACTCTCTGTGGCCTTCGCAGCAGAGATTAAAAGAGAACCTAATGCAACCTTTTTACATTTCGACATTTGAAACTTGTGACACGTTCGAATACAATAGAAATAGACAAGGAATTTTTGTCTCCTTTTTGGTTATTGAATTTATATTACCAAATTTGAGACAGAAACATGTTGCAAAGTTTTTATTTTAGCCAGGTATCTAATACTTTAGTTATTAATCTGAGGGCCGAATGCACAGATGACATCTGTGGGCCGAATGGGCCAAATTATGCAAAAAGACGTAAAGACGAACTGACGAATGAGAAAACTCTAATGGCATAGGTAATAATGTAGGGTAGAGTGGTAATCAGTGAACCAAGCAGCAACAGTTAACCACCATAGGTATCTCAAGAACGCGACGTTGTCAGTTCTTGCATTTATCGCCGTCCTTTGCGCTTTTGTTAAGGAACTTCCCTCCGGAGTTGCCAGCGAGCTCGCGCAACGGACACTCAAGCTATGTGAATTTTTGTGTTTTATTGCGAAAAAAGATATTAAAAATTTATGTTTTATTTTTTTTCTTGCTTCCTTTGTGTTCTTCATATCGGATTCACCATAAAACCACCTCGTGTTGTGTTTCCTAGCGTTTTTATTTATGCTATCTGTGTCGATCTAGTATAAACGTGTGTTTGGCAACATGCATCTAAAGTCGATGGGACCCCGTACTTTGACAGCGAACCAAAATGAAGAGGTGAACAATGAACCACGGTTCACTGTAGCTGCTAATGTTCTCGTCTTTTCAAATTAACAATTAATTTGACTGCACTTGTGGCATAGTCGTTAAGGTGGTCACCTCTCTATTGACACCACGCCAAATGTTGTGGGTTCGATCTCCACACGGAATAAATATTTGTGTGACCCACAAACAGTTGTTCTTAGTCTGGGTGTATTTTGTGTCTGTGAATTGTGTGACGTACATTATGTAACAAAACATTATCTTTACTGTCCTTAATATACATAACAAAAGCATTTAAATTAAAGTTGATTGAAACTTGAGTTTTTCATTCAAGAAACCGGGATTTAGTCAGTAAATAATTCTACTGGTTCACTGTATGTTTTGTGGTTCACTGTATAAGTATAGGTGGTAACAGTTAAACAATTTAATAAAAATAAAAAAGCATCCGTACTGCTGCAAATTGTTGAGTTATTGATTGAGTTATTGAATTAAATCGTCTTAATAGTTAAAATTTATTAAATTTCCCAGGTATTAGTATATAATAAGACTCTGTTTTGTTTATAAATATTAGAGCAGCGACGCATCAAACTTTTGGTGGTTCACTAATTACCATCCTACCTAATTCGACTGGTTCACTGTATACTTTGTGGTTCACAGTGAGTCATACTGGTGGTTAACTGTATATGCATAGGCAGTAAGAATGAACCAATTTACTTTTTTTATTAAAACATCCCTACTGCCCCAAATAGTTGAGTTATTGAATTAAATCATCTCAATAATTTAAATTTATTAAATTTCTAAGGTATTGGTATATAAAACACTCTGTTATGTT
This sequence comes from Asteroscopus sphinx, assembly GCA_949699075.1. NCBI lineage: Eukaryota > Metazoa > Arthropoda > Insecta > Lepidoptera > Noctuidae > Asteroscopus > Asteroscopus sphinx. The sequence continues at coordinate 15,361,305 of OX453007.1, forward strand.
TATAGATATAAGAGCAGTGACGCTCCAAACTTTAGGTGGTTCAGTGATTACCACCCTACCCTACCTATGTAATAGGTACGCTATTTTTTTACGGCAAATTGCCAGGAGCAATGATCAATTAAGCACTATTATAAAGTAAAATGGTTAAAGCAAAACTAACAGTCATATGAAAAAGATAGAAAATCTACGAGGTTAAGCTGCGCTAGCCACGGTCAGTCCTTGGATAAATAAAAAAATAAAAAAGTTAACTTTCGGAACAAAAACAATAGGTACACTAACAACATAGGTAGATAAACTAACAAGAACAAAAATAAAACGGATGGGTAACCGTTTCGTTGCACATCGAAAGTGCCTCGGAGATGTTATCTCGTTTCGTCTACGATTCACGTAACGCGAGAAAAAGATATAACAAACCGAATCGGTCAACAACACTGTTAAAAAAATCTGGATTGGGGTAATTGGAAAAAGGCTCAGAGAAAGAAAGAGTATAAAGGTTGCATTTACTAAGTGTTATTAATAACACATAATATTATAATTGGATACCTACCTACTAAAATAATAATATGTTGTTAGATAATAATAAAAACTATGGCCTAGGCTTCTACGCTTTGCAAATGTTCGAACCTTGAACAACATTGTCGATAGAATAACGGCCAAAATTAATATCATATCCTTAGAATCCTTTCTATCCACGATTATAGAGATAGAAATATGACATATTTTGTATGGAGCTTATTTCGTAACATCAATTCAATTAATGTACTCTGTGTACCTATTTAATAATGATTAAAATTATGATGAAATTTGGAACTTCCGTAACAGCATGTGCCATCTGTTATCCACGATTGGAACCATTTACAAGTTAAAGTACACTTGACATCTGAGTACTTCAGTGCTATAACCGCAAGGAGCGTAGCCAAAGTGGCCAAAGGTCGTAGCCAAGTCGTAGCTGCAGCGTAGCGTGAAATCGTGAAAGATGATTCAATTAACTCTTTACAATACTAATCGTTTACGTTTGTTGTCACTAGGTGGCTATATTTATGATAACAATAGCGACAATAATTTTGAAAGAATACTTGCCCGAGTATAATTTGGTTTATCGCAAAAATACGCTATCGAACATCCCTCGGAAATCATTCATCTTCCCGGGATAAAAATTAACCCATATGCAATAAATACATATGGATTTAATTTAATGATATTTTTTCCCATTTTATTATGTTCATTCGGATTATCATCTATTTGTATGGCAAAGAATCATGGCGTGATCCATACATTGATTTTTACAAAAACAAAGATTTTTAGAGAAGTTGGAACAGTTTTTCTATTGATCCTTGGACCCTAAAGAATAATTTTCGGCATTTGAAATATTTTTACCATTCCATGAATAACATGAGCTAATTTCTGAACATGACTATTTATTCAATTTCAAATATGTATTAGGTACTTTGTAATATTATATTTTATTCCGGGGTTCTAAGAATATTTAAATGCTGAAAGCTATTCTTTAGGGACCAAGGATCAATATTAAAATTAAGTATTCCAACATCGCGTATATTATTTAAATTGGTTTAACTGACGTTTCAAAAGCTTTGCAGCGTTCGTGGTCGCAGGAAGACAGACTGATGACAAGTGTCTTTACAGATATTTCTAAAAAAATATTATTTTTATCTACCATACAATTTTTATTACGCTGCAAAGCTTTCAAAACGTCAGGAAAACCAATTTTAAATAATTTCTATTTTATTATAATGTGTAGTGATCGCGAAAACCTAAGAAATTATTTTTCCAACTTCTCTAAAACTATTTATTTTAAGTACAAAATTCGCCGTCATTCTTTCAGCATGATTGTGGTCAAACAAATACCTATGATTTTCATTAAATATTTCATCCTTTTTTTCCTTTCGTGGCGAAGTAACAACCGCGCGTATTGTACGATCTGCAAGATTAAGCTGCACTTGCCGCGGTCAGTCTGTGGATGGGTGACCGTTTCGTTACACATCGAGACCTTTCCGTGCCTTGGAGAGCACGTTAAGCTGTCGGTCCCCGTTGTCATATGAATATCTGTGGCAGTCGTTACGGGTACTCAGAAGCCTGAAAGTCTGACAACTGGTCTAACCTCCGAATGTCAGTACCTGTATTGCCCAGTAACTGTGTTACGGGAGTCTGATGGCAGTCGCTCCGTATAAAATACTGATGTTCAGCCGCATCTGGTTAGACTGGAAGCCGACCCCAATATAATTGGGAAAAGGCGTCCTCGCCTTTCATCAATATCGTCCTGGATGATGATGATTTGATGCTGGTTCGATCGTTGGCTTAGGGAAGACAACACACACAACAACATAACATAACATCACGCCTGTATTTCCCCGAAGGGGTAGGCAGAGGTGTATAGTACACCCACATTTCGCCAGTTATGTTGTAAGTCCCATGTAATAGGGGGCGAGCCTATTGCCACTAACCGGGCACAAATCCAGACTCCGGGCAAGAAGACTTTAGGGAATACAGTTTTGAATAATCCTTAAATGCAGTATAAAGGATGATTTATGCTACACCGTGATGGGACGCGAGCCGTGCTCCATACGTGACGCGTACGAGGCCCGGACGAGGGACTTCACGAACATTTTGTTCCTGTTTCTGGGACTCGGATGCCGCTTGGTGTAGCTAGAACTGCTTTCCGTCTGCTTCATACAAAATGTTCATGACGTGCCTCGTCCGGGTCTCGCACGGGGCACACCTCGCACCCGTGAATGTCCCGTGACAGTCTACAGCATAAATCATCCTTTACTTGCTTTAAAAAATAAAATATAGTCTTCTATATATATATGCATATTTTTTTTTATAGGTGACATCAATAAAAAGATGAGGTTCTCATTTGGATGCGTATTTTTTTTTCAATATTTAAAATTCTTTCCCCCGTAGCACGATGGGAGACCCTGAATATCTGTGTAACCACCACCACACGGTTAAAAGAGAGAACTTGGTAGAGAAGATTTTTATTCTCATCGTTTTAAAATATTATGTTTGCGATTCTCAATTAGTCAGTGGCGGATTTACCAGCAGGCTGAGTAGGCTGAAGCCTAGGGCGGCAGATTTTAAGGGCGACAAATTTGGGGACAACATTTTTTTTGACGACCTCTGTGGTCTAGTGGTTCGAGTGTCGGACTGCTGATCGTGAGGTCGTGGGTTCGATTCCCACAGGACACAAATATTTGTGTGATGAACATGAGTGTTTGTGTTGGTCTGGTTGTTTCTTATGTATTATAAGTATGTATTTACAAAAAAAAATAGTATATAAGTATTATATCCATTGTCTAGTACCCATACCACAAGCTCTGCTTAGTTTGGGACTAGATGGTGCTGTGTAAAAATGTCCCGAAAGATATTTATATTTATTTATTTATATTTATTTTTTTTGTCTGGCAGAAATTAAGAAGGTTCATAGTTCATACCTATTTATAAAAAAGAAATGGTAAAACTTCATTGAATTTCATTGTCATCACCAGCCGGATTGTTAACAGATAATTATTTTAAAACTGTAAGTTAGCGTGATAAAAATTACGTTTACCGAATGTACATTATTATGTAAGTAGTATTATAGCATAGGCACAAATTACCTATTAGTTACTAGCATAGTTACCTTACCCCACCTTATTAGTAGTACTTACATAATTTAGCTTTTATTAGCTCAGAAATATACCCAAAACCAAAACCTATTTCTTGTGCAATCTTAACTAAATCGTTCTAACATCATCATTCAATCATCGTTACATCATCGTTCAATCTATTGTAAAAATAATCTAGGAACTGACGCTTCTAGAGGTCGGTAGGGGCGGCAAAATTTGAATAGCCTACTGGCGGCAAATGTGTATATCCGCCACTGCAATTAGTTATGTATTATAGTGAGCCAATAATTAATTAAATTCAACACCGAATAAAGCGATTGAATGCTACATTGAACCACGAGGCGCTCGTGACCATTATTTTAGGTAGAATCGAGCCAAAATTTAAGAAACTCATGTGTTTTTTTATTCGTTACTCAAAACATTGTTTTGATACTTGTGTTCTTAGCTCTACAAAAGAATCAAATTATTAACGATGTTTATTGCATTTTTCTTATAGAACAATCATAAATAGAGCTTGATTGAAGGAAGAATAAAATAACCATTGATATTAAACGTTTAATTTGTATTTGTAACATTATATTATCTGTAAATATAGAGTTCTTACTATAATAATATGTAGTTACTAGATAAACAAACTCGATCTAATATAACTTAAGTGTATACATACAGTACCAACTACATATTAAAGTACATATGATATTTTCAAATCCCAACTTAATCGATGAACTATAGTGCAATAACATCATACTTAATAACATATATTTATAGGCACAAAAGTGGATATATAATAATTACATTATAACATTCGATTTAACAAAAAATGTGAGGTATTTAATTGATATGGCAGGCAACACACCTGCAGGTATCAGTAAGTATCCTGTCGAAGGTCCTACGCCTGATGTTCTGCCACAAAACACAAGAGTGCATAAGGTACACCTACTGGAATGTCCTAACATACATAATGTTTAAATTACAACAAACAAAGGCACAAAATAGTGAAACCTACCAAAGTGTAGCTTCTAAGCACACCATCGTGATCTAACTTAATTAATTACACATTTGCGGATGCAAAATTATTATTGTAGATACATTCGTAGATATCTATGGCATTTTCAAACTAGACTAAAGTAACAAATCAGTCTTCCAATCAATTACCAAAAAATAAGTAATGTATTTATGAACTTATGAATAGTATAAAATTATATGTTAACTCTTAGGATTTTAATATACATGGGTACTTCTACTTAGGTACTGAAGAAATCAAGTTTTATAAGATGTAATAAATTACATATGAACCTACAAGAATGATTGAGAAGTGAAAATGTGCATCTTTGTACATTTGGATATTTTTCTAATAAGAACAAATACTTCGAGCGAAACATACGATATTACACTCCTAGACCAAATATGAAAAAATAAACTAGACATTTTTACGTATAACAGCGCGTCGCGACGGTTTTTTCTATTTTACTGAAAACCTAATAATAACATTGAGCATTCTTAACTAAGTGTTTATGAAATCTCTTAACTTTAATATGAATCACCGTGCTTGTGCAAAACATTATATTGAGGACATGGTGAGCACAATTAGATATTTAACAACGAACAATTATGGCAATCGACGAACAAATTAATAAATTATTCTAACCCATAACGTAAGGAAACAATATAGAATAGATCGGTATGTAGATACGTCGCTATCCGCGATGACATGGGCGTCGCACGCAAGATTTCTTCAACATGCATTGTTGTCAATAAAGTAAGGATATCTTATTAACGGTTTCACGTGGATGATATGGCATGGTGCGACGCGGTGGACTAGAGTGGCTGTAGCGAGCGTGAGGTAGTAGCGGCTTTTCAGTCTATAAACATCACAGTCGCAGACAACAAATTGCACAATAACTTTCCTGAGCGAACCCACCAGAGGCGCGGCGGCGTGGCCAGCCCTGCCTGCTTGCCCTTAGGCCCTACAAAGTTACCAGTCCAACTAAGACAACATTATATGCTAGTTAAAGCTAACTTATTCTGCTATTCATTAACAAAGACGTAAATGTTATAAAACGAAAAAAACTAGGGAAGAAAATAAACAAAAATAAAATCACAATAAGGCGTCGTCCAGCATCAAACGGAAATTTTATTTCATTTTCAAGCTTCGACGACGCTTAGAAATAAATAGAGAAGAAGAAAGGTAGAGGAGATGTGGCCGCGGGGCCCATTGCAATCGCCCGGCCGGAGAGCCCGGTCATCGGCGGCGTGCGCACGCGGCACGGCCTACCAGTTAGCCTACCATTAAGTGCCTTACTTCTAACTTTGTACGCCTAAGTCAGTCTTTTTGAATGTACATTCCACGATGTTGTATCGTTCAATCTCTTTCGCTACCACAATCTAACGCAAAATTTCGAGGTGGAACAATAACGCCAGGCGGCTGGTCTATTTCACGTCGACGAGGTACAGATAGGTCTTCGACATGGTCATCGTCCATGGGTGATCGCGGTGAACGTGGTGGCGATCGAGGAGGCGTACGTGGAGCCAGAGCCGCGTGTGCGGCCGCAGCCAACGCCATCGCATGTAAAGCTTCTCGCCCACCATCTCTTGTCGCTCCCTCTAGCGCTTGCTGTAGGAATGATGGATCAATAAGGGGTGTAGGTGGATTCCCATCTTCACCACCACCTCCGGTGCCACTTAAACCATATGGGAATCCCGCACCGTTCGACTCTCTTTTGACCCCTCGACTCATTGGACGGCTGGTAGTTATTCCGAGTTTCTTCACTTTATCGTATAATGTACGTGAGGGAACGCCGTATTTACGCGATGCTTGTAGTGCGCTCATACCATTACGCACACATTCGATAGCAGACAAAATATCAGATCTTGTATATTGTTTATACCGCTTCCATTCTGGTTTCTGTTGTGGTGGGACGTATGGTGCTAATCCGGCCCTCACGTCTTGTTGAAAATTAGCGGGCGGAGGAGAAGGATGGAAAGTGCGTTGGCTTTCATCGTCGAAAGATCGTTCCGTGTAAGGGGAGTGAGCGTCTTCTGACCTATCCGACCTAGTGTAATGGGGTGACGAAGCTCGCGAAGAAAGTCTACGAGGGCGGTAGTCGAAAGGACGATGTGGGCTAGCAGCGCGTTCAGATTCATGTGCCGAACCGTTGGAGTGCAGACGAGGTGGTGCGTGCTGGTTAACTGGATGGCACACGAGAGACATGGGTTGTGAAGAGTCCACGGGGGAGGTCTGCGCGAGAACGTTTCGTAAAATAGGTGTGTCGCGAGTGGCCAGCATGCTGGACAGTTTCTTGCGTTTGAGGGGGTTCATGTCAGCAGAGTCGTAGGCGGCAGAGAGCGCTGGCGCAGCGGGTGGTGGGGGCCAGCGCGAGGGTGGTGCCGGCGCCGGCGGGGACACGCTGGAGGGCGCGGCGGGCACCACGCGCGGGGGCGACGCCGCCGGCGTGCGCTCCGTGCTGCCCGGCCGCCGCCGCAGCTCCGACATGTCGAACAAACCCTTCACCTCCAACTGCTCGGCCACCTTCATAATGTGTGGGATGTGAGCCTGCGTCACGTTCACCTCACCCGTATACATGTACTCGAGTAGGGCTCGCATCTCAAAATCTTTCACACCAGGGAAAAGGATGCTGCAGTGGTCCATTGGAACATCGGCTAATATTGACTGAAAGTATGGAGAGTTTGCAGCCAAAACGACTCGATGCGCCTTGAACGTCACCTGGTCGTCGACCACTAATGTGCAGTCCACATACGTCTCCCCCTTGATTAAAGCTTCTAAGATTTCCACTAAGTTTGTTTTGTGGTGATTCCATTTCAAACAAAAGGTCTGCGGTCCTTCGGTGCTTCCCATTTTTCTCAGTTGTGATTCTGTAAGTAAAAAAAAAATGTTTTGCTACTAAGTAGGTATATTGAAAAACATTAACACAAATTATTAATTTAATCTAAAATCTTTAAAAATAACGAACAAAGCTACTCCAGATTATTTATAGATACCCATAATTAGGTATTCGATTTTGAACCATCGTCGACCGCACCATAGGAGAGGTGACGGTCAAACGCTAGCCGATTAGGAATAATAATAAAAAACTTAAAATACATCACGTCAACAACAAAACATACAATACAGGACAAAAATTAGAATACAAATTAAATATTATATTATATTATTTATGACTGTTCACGGTAGCTTAGTGGCTAAAGCACTGCGTACTGAGCCAGGAGTCGCAAATTCGAATTATGCTCGTGAGCGATTTTTTCTTTCCACAATTTAAATCGTAAATATTATAATTTACACGATTTAAATCGAATATCTTGATAAATAGTGTTTACTGAACAATCATTTATATAACAAGGCTGTATGTTGTTATTTTAATTTTATTCCTTGTGTAATACCTATGCTGTAAATTAATTATTTAATAAAAACCGCATTTAATAAAACACGACTAAATTTATTTATTTATTTCTCAAAATAATAAAATAAATAATTCTACTTTATAATCCATGTGTTTACAACTTTTTAAATGTAACAAACATATACCTGGCAAAATAAAGTCGTTGGTAGAGACGGGATACATCGTAGAAAATAGTCCAAGTCACGCACTAGACGGTCAAATGATGATAATCCTTGCGTGCACAACACAAAGTTCGAGCAACCTGTATGCGATGCGCATGGCACTGCGACCAGCACTGACTGACGGCGTATGTCGCGGCCAAGCGCGACTGCCCGACTGCACTGCCCTTCCTCATTTACATATTACGCTCTATAGCCCTTCCATACCGCCAAATTGACTTTTTACCTTTTATTCGGCAGGTATAATCGAAGTTAGGGGACCGATGAAAGCAGTTACGCCGGTTTCCCTCCTGTTGTGTTTCCCATAAATTTTGCACCGAATCGGCTTTCGTATTTCCATCTTTATTTTCCATGGAATTATGCATAAAATGCGACAGCAAAATTATGGCACTTATTTAATTCATACAAACCTTGAATACAAAACAGGTCCTGCGTTATCAACCGGCTACGAAACCTCGTAGCACCTCTACGAAAGTAAAATTATAAACAATAAGTGAATCTTACCTTCTAGAAAATTAATCCAGCGTCTACACGTCAACAGGATTGATGATTAAAATGTTTGTATCAGGAAAACTTATGTGAAAATTTCCGCACTTGCACTTAACAAAGTTCGTAGCACGTTAGGGGTTGTTTCGCGCGAGTGGAGAAGTGTCGGCTACGCCCTGCGTGCGGGGGCGGCGTGCTCTTGCGAGCGTCTGGCAGTGACTGTGTTCAACTGTGTTGGTGGAAGGCGGCCGGTCGCGGCAGGCCTGTGTTCACCTCCTCCCCTCGCCTCTTGTGTGCGCTTTTTACGCACGCAGCGCAGCGTGCCGGAGTGCAGTGCAATTGCGTGCGGGCGAGAGGGCGCGGGACGCAGAGGCCGGCGCGCCCGACGAATTGCAGCGCGCTGAGGAGGGCTAGCGACGATGTGTGCGTGAGTGCGCATGCGCATGTATACAACAATTGTAGAAGTGTGCACCGCGAACGCTGCCGCTCGGCGTCAACGTGATAAAATAAAGCCGAAATCAGCTTATAAAAAATTAATGCCGCGCCTCACTGCGCCTTTGTAACGTTGAACTTCGCGGCTTGCCTTCAGAATCAGGAACTTAATCAGTTGCCTTATAAACATTAATTATACAAAATACAAATGGACACGCATCGTTGTTCTGGTTTCCTTATTTAAGCGATATTTTGTAAAATTTAAATTACTTCATATAGTTTAAAATAATACAACAATATATATATCTTAACGTTGCGACAGATCTAGGTCCTTGACCCAGTCAAATGCATAGCTTCCTAAAAAAACATTATTCATTAATTTAGTTTGTCTAAAAGACTATCATAACAATATAAGAACCGTCCCTTAATCCTCAAAGCCCCTGAAAAAGTTATTCCGCAAATAAATACCACTCCACGTTAAACATTTCGATACAACATGACCGTCCTAAAAATTCCCAAAAGTGAGTGAACAACGCTACCAAACGGGGTCATTGACACATTGCTCGCGTAGGGAACGCCAAAATAGCGCGAAATGCACTCAAAAATAGACCAAGCTGTGTGTGCAATATTTTTTGTTAAGCGAGGCTTGTCTTCCGCCAAACTTGGGGGACGCATCTTCGGTCGTACGTCATTCCTATTATTATAATACACTTTTGGACCTAATTTTACGAGAATAGAGTCAGTTATTGTCTTTGTAGTTTGAGTTGGAAATAGTAACAGAGAAATAAATATACTATTATACATATAAATAGTGTAATTACTGTTTGATCCATTGCAAATGTCCACGTTGCGGAAAGTGTGTGTTGTGAAAGCAGTGCAAAAATTATGTATTTTCATATTTTCTGAAAGATGACCTATGTCTCGAATGATTAGTTATTTTTCTCACTCTTTATCATAGAAAATTATATGATTACTTTTTTACGATCTTTAATTACATCCGATATTTTATGTTAATAGATAGAGCTCTACGCATCCAACTGATATTATAAATGCGAAAGAATATATATTTGTTTGTTTGTCCTTCGATCACGCTGAAACGGTTGAATGGATTTGGATGAAATTTGGTACACAGATAGATCATAACTCAGATCAACATATTCGCTTTTCATCCCGGGAAGATACGCAGGTACCGAGGGATGCCCGATAATGTATTTGTGTGATAAACCGAATGATAAGCGGGCTAAGCCGCGGGCATAGGCTGGTCTTAACATAACATAACAACACGCCTGTATTTCCCCGAAGGGGTAGGCAGAGGTGTATAGCACATTCACATTTCGACAGTTATGTTATACTCCCATGTAATAGGGGGCGAGCCTATTGCCATTAACCGGGCGCAAATCCAGACTCCAGGCTGCTACTGAGAATTTCCTAAAAAACCCGATAACACTTTGCCCGACCCGGGAATCGAACCCAGGACCCCACGATCAGCAGTCGCGCTTGCAACCACTAGACCAACGAGGCAATCTCTAAGGCTAGTTTTACCTAAAGAATATTACTCTTACATCACATATGCATTATGCATGCATAAGTTAAAACAAATGCAATAACAAACGATAAAGTAATAATAAAAGATATGTGCTCATATGAACGCTAAATTCACCACACATTAACTGAATAAAACGTCAATCTTCATGATCGGGGTTAAACATCCCACAATCGATGATACGGGATGCGAGAACATCCCTGACAATGGAATTAAAAAAATATTAGGGTATAATTAATGGTATTAGTTGTCATATTGATCTAAAAGGAGCTAAATTGATACTTGCAATTCTAATTTTGGACAAAATGGATTTAAAAAATCTTTGTTACGGAAAGGATTTTAATTATTGTCTATTAGTGTTACGGATCCTTTAATTTAGTAATGTGGCTTGATCTTGAACCTCTCCGGTCATATTTGGAGAGCTAATTTAAGGCATCGCATAAAACAACTTTTGATATGGCGACAGCCCGAAAATCGTGAAAAAAAATATTGTTTCATAGAAAAGTGCAATCTCTTGACCGAAAAGTATGGAAGGACTGATTTGATTTGATTTGCGACGACACAGGGTATCCCAGCTAGTATGAGGTTCAATGTTAAATGTAATCAATTGTAACACTTTTTCTTAAAATTAAATAAATTATTATATTAAACTGACTGCCTGTTGGTCTAGTGGTCGCAAGCGCGACTGCTGATCGTGGGATCCTGGGTTCGATTCCCGGGTCGGGCAAAGTGTTATTGGGTTTTTTCTTTAGGACATTCTCAGTAGCAGTCTGGATTTGTGCCCGGTCAATGGCAATAGGCTCGCCCCCTATTACATGGGTCTATAACATAACTGGCGAAATGTGGGTGTACTACACACCTCTGCATACCCCTTCGGGGAAATACAGACGTGATATTATGTTTATTTAAATTATATTATATTATATTTATTTTTCGAGATTTCAGGCTTGACCCCGTAGTAAAAGTTGTTCGATAGCGTTACCGAAGTTGAGTAGCGGTGAAGTTGTTCTGCCGTTCGTATGAAAGCGTGCGCAACAGCCTTTTATCTGCTAATTTCACTGGATAGTGACTGGCTGTCGCATTATATTATTATTAACTTTTTATTCATATTTTTGTGTCGCATATTTCGATAACTTCTTGTATCCCTTTTTCTTCATATTCTCATGGCTTAATTATTAATATACATTTTCTATTTATTTTATTAAGAGCTTGTATTTATTTAAACACATTTCTTATGAACACACTTAAGAAATGTTCATATTTCTTATGTATTTTTGATTATCTATAAACATGGTTCCTTCGTCGTGTGTCACTGCATGGTGCCAACTGAAAATCAGCGCTGGATGTTCCACGCCAGCATAATAATGCTGATATCAGCGGATCCCAATTAGGTCCTTGAAGTCCAGGAAGACCAGTGAAATAGGTTTCTGTGTTTCAGGTAACTCCAAACGGCATCCGACAGCTATCCAACAACCGACTCGGGAACCTATTAAAACCATGTAATTTATATATTTCCACATAGTAATCATAATATTATTAGTGTCTGAGGCCTTGCGCTAATTTTGTTACACGGTGTATAAAACGTTTACATAGACACTACAATTAAAGAAACACACGTATTTTAAAAATAATTTAAAGAGAAGTTTACAAAATAGGTCACATAGAAAAGTTCCAGCGTCGAATAATTCATTCTTTCCTATATTTTTCTCACGAAACCACGCAAAACCCAAATTCCTTGGCCCTAAACAATGGCAGAGAATGTCAGAGCAATTCTCTCCTATCAATGGCAAAGTGTGGAGTGCACTTGATGCCTTTCAACAACCATTTGCATATCGATACTGGCCTCGGCTTTAAGCACCAATTATTATTAATTCAATTACGTACGCGAATGTGGGAATGCTTGGCACTTGTAGAAATATTGGTAGAGTATTTTTTTTTGTATACCTACCTATACCATGTTTTGCTTTCTGAATCAACGTTTGAGAGTGTAGAGACCGATTGAAAACATTCAAGAAACGGTTCCTACGTCTTTAATAATTATATATTTGGTGGCATAATATGTGTTTGTCTTCCCCAGTTATTAGTTTTTCAATCAACAACATTTCCAAAAGCACCAAAACATTTAAAAAGTCCGCATTTTTTTAAATCATATACTATGTCGAAACGAACTAAAGGCCCACCTGATGTTAAGCAATTACCTTTGCCCATAACAACTGCACTACCACCTAGGCTGTTGCCTTAATGTTACCGCAAGTCGGTTCGCCAAACTGAGACATGAAGATGGAAAGTCTCATGTGATTGTAATTTCACCGGCACCCGTACCCTTCAGACCGAAACACAGCAATGCAAGCATCACTGTTTGGCGGAGAAGTAGGTACAGTGGTAGTACTTCCCCGGAAGAGCTCTTTCACAAAATAAATAAATATTATAAGACAACTTAGTCCATAGGCACAGTAATTATTCACAATTTTATTATAATGTTAGAATACACGCCGTCTGCACAGTAGGTTTACTCCAAACACATGGAGTTCAGTAAACCTACTGAACAGTACGGTATCGTGGAGCTCTATTATTACTAAAATCCAACCAATACATCCTTCAGTTAGTCCATGTCATCCTTCAGTCATAGATACTGCCATCAAGTACTTAATATGGACGAGCATAAGGCTGAATAATCTGACAAATAAACAGATTACGACTATACATTACATATACTAGAAGCTCAGCAAACACCCCTTATAGGTCCCGGAAATAAAAACGAATTTTATTTTTGTTCCTACTAAATTAGCAACTATTTATATCATATTTGCGAACAATGGTTTGCACCAATTAAGTGAATAAAAAACACGTTGTAACGTCAGCGGTCAACCACACGACCGTTATTATTTCACGATAATTTGGCTATTGCTCCGGAAACACGAATGCAAATGTGCCATTGTCAATACTTAACAGTTATGACCTTTGATTCGGACGTCGGCGTCAGTAATTAGTTTAGCGATTCGCAGAAGATGTCTCATATTCATTAGGCTAAATAAACTTTGTAAAAGGTTCACATTTGCAATTCACACCAATAAGCCGATGAACTTACATAAATTTTAGCGACAATTGGTGAACAATGCCTTTAGTGAGGGATAAAAGTGTATTATGCTAATACCAGCATAAACAGAAACGCACCGCGACCTATCCCACGAGCGCAACAAAAACTGCGACAGGGAATAGAAAAAGCTAATAAAAAAGCAATAATGCGATCCCGCATGGTGGCTTGTTGAGATCCGAAATTGACGAGACTGATGAACCGTAAGGGATAATATTGATGTACGATAGCCGAAACGTCACATAGAGTTCCAATTAAAAATATTTCATATTATTCCCGCGGCTCCACCCGCGTATAATTCGGTTTATCACAGAAATAAGATATCACGCCACCTTCGAGAACTGTTTATCTTTCTAGGATAAAAAGTCGCCTATATATTAATCTGAGTTATGGTCTATCTGTGCGCTAAATTTAATCTAAATCCATTCAGCCGTTTCAGCTCGATTGAAGGACAAACAAACTAAAACCCATACTTTCACACTTATAATATGAATAGGATTAAATAATAATTCAACGAATAAAAATCTATTTAAAATTATATTTCTAAAAACATAGCTATTTCAACAACTATCGGTATTTTCCAATGCCATTTGCGATACGCACATTCGCATTCACAAAATATCACGTAACGGCGCGGCGCCAGGAGTTAATGATATAAATATTTTATAGACGTATTAAAATAAACATATACACTGGTACAATTAATGCGTTAAGTTTGCATAATGAGAGAAGGGTTGCCAGCATAAAGAGATAATTGTAATTTTACGCGTCCTCGTCATTTGTCACCAGCATCCTGCCACGCGCTGCTACTGAATTTATTATTTTATATTATCTGGGGTGCTCCTACCCTTATCTACAATTAACTATTAAGAGATAGTAAATAATAGACTGTACAGAATCCCTGATTTTGCACACACTACATTTTTTTGTGTCTATTATTATCTTGTTAAGTACCTACATTTAATTAATGTATCTAATATTTTATACTAGTGAAATAAATTACTGACTGCCTCGTTGGTCTAGTGGTCGCAAGCGCGACTGCTGATCGTGGGGTCCTGGGTTCGATTCCCGGGTCGGGCAAAGTGTTATTGAGTTTTTTTCTTTTGGAAATTCTCAGTAGCAGCCCGGAGTCTGGATTTATGCCCGGTTAGTGGCAATAGGCTCGCCCCCTATTACATGGGACTGTAACATAACTGGCAAAATGTGGGTGTAGGTACTATACACCTCTGCCTACCCCTTCGGGGAAATACAGGCGTGAAGTTATGTTGTGTTAAATAAATAAAAGTTACGATTTTGTTCCTGAAAACAGATTTGTCTCAACGCTAGAATTTTTACTCACGACAGATTGTTTTTTTACTGTTTACTTATTTATAATTATTTTGACTAGGAGTGTGAGGTGTAGGTAAGTAGGTAGGTGTATGTGGAGGATCCATGTTCAGCAACTGGGTTGAGGGGGTTTGATCAGATGGGAGTCGCTCTGTGTTAGGTACTGATGTTCAGCCATATCTAGTTAGACTGGAAGACAACCCCAACATAATTGAAAAAAGGCTAACAGGAAGAGAGAGGAGTCTGAACTGTAAAGTTTGTTAAATCACTATGTGCAGCAAGAGCTTCTAAGTTACACTATCATCATCATCATCCTCCGAGCCTTTTCCCAATTATATTGGGATCGGCTTCCAGTCCAGCCAGATGCTGAACATCAGTATTTTACACGGATCAACTGCCACCAGACCCCCGCAACCCAGTTACTGGGTAATACTGACATTCGGAGGTTAGACCAGTTGTCAGACTTTCAGGCTTCTGACTACACGTAATGACTGTCATAGATATTCGTATGACAACCGGGACTGAGACCGACCGTGCTCTCCGAGGCACGGAGGGGTCTCGATGTGTAACGAAACGGTTACCCATCCACAGG
This sequence comes from Asteroscopus sphinx, assembly GCA_949699075.1. NCBI lineage: Eukaryota > Metazoa > Arthropoda > Insecta > Lepidoptera > Noctuidae > Asteroscopus > Asteroscopus sphinx. The sequence goes on from OX453007.1 coordinate 15,376,980, forward strand.
CTGACCGCGAGAAGTGCAGCTTAACCTTGCAGATTGTACAATCCGTGCAGTTGTTGCTTCTAAGTTACGCTATATACCTAATAAATAAGTGGTATCGTTCACGACGATATTATCAAGGGGCATGATGGCATACCTAATATATTCAGTTTGGGTCCGCGATCGTCATCGTCCACGCCCGGCGACCCCGGATGCGGTTCATTGTAGCGAAACTCCCCGGACCCCGAGGTGAAACAATACACTCTTTCCTTCTATTGTCTATTGCCCGCCCGCACAAGCATTCCTATTCATATTTTTATGTTTAATTGTATACATGTAGGTAAAATGCGAAATTATATTCAAAAGCTCAGAAAGAAATACTTTACACGATTTTTGTTTTAACAATACCACCCTTACTTTGTTTTTATTTTGAAATTAGAAAGATATAATCATATTAAGCACCCCAAAATACAATAAACATAATTCAACTCTACCAACGAAAATGTCATTTTTTTATTTTGAAATAACATCGGTTCCTTCAGAAACGGGTCAAGTGGGTATAGAAAAAAAGTATTAAATTAAAAAATGGGCGGTTCTGCTAAGTATCGTTGTCAAAATATCGGCGAGCACCTGCCTAGACAGAGCGGCGCGTAACGAACTTATGAATCTATTATACTCAGTTAATAATACTGTTTGAACATTTTGCTTTTATTAATTGTCTTGAAAATGCTTAAAATAAAATTAATTACTGAACTTTTAAACGTTTCTACAGTTACTGTTTATTCCATCATGCAGTCAATTAGACAGGCTCAACTTAAAGCTTTACTTATCTCGCATTTACGACACTTAAGCTTCATTTATCCAGCACCGCGTGATAAGCATCTTATAAAGTATATCCAGAGATAATTCGCTTCTCTCGCGGCCATGTTGCCTTCGACCGCGGCTCGATAAAATAAAACAACCGCGAGCTCGACGCTTTGGACTTTTTTTATACAGGATCATTTTTCTTGCCGACTCGGCCAAGGGATTATCTATGATGCATGGTGATGAAAAATGGTCCTTTGGTGCATAGTGATAAGGTTGTATGGATTCTGGAGGCTGTAGAGTGGACGTCCTTGGGCGGACTCGATCTGCTAGCCGAGAGATCGTCCCATCGCGCTGCGCTGGTCGTTGCACCGAAACTATACTTTTAAAATGCATTGGAAAGTAGAAAACTTATTCGTGTGATATTTTCGAGAAACTTCTGCTGAATTACCAGTTTGTGCAGGGCGTAGCTGTTTCTAAGTACCTATGTTCTGACTTAATTAATAAACGATTCAAAAGAGTTTAGAAGCGAATAAGACTTGCCACTACAGCTAACGCACTTTCAACTTTGTATGCAAAATAATGTATGTAAGATAGAATTCTTGACAATTTAACAGATATCTTTTCAAAACAGTAGATATAATTTACATAAATTATGCAAGGGAATGTTTTGTAACTGTAGAGCAGTTTGTTTTAGTTCGCGCCCATCACTAATGAGTCAAAATGTGTTGCCCTCGAATTTACGACTTGACGATGTCGCTAAATGTTGAAAAAACCGCCTCATGTCGCAATAACGAACCAAACTGCCATCATATGGGTGGTTATCTACTGTTTTAGAAAACAACTTTCGCAATTCACTTTGTTAAAATACTTTGAAATCAAAACGCAGAAAATGTTACGTTAGCTATGAACTGGCAAAACTGCATGAATTAAATGGCTATGTTACATCATAAACTTGATATACATCTGAAAAGATGTGGAGTTAGTCACTAATTCTAGTGAATTACATAATAACAATTTAATTATTAGTATAGTTACATAGTGCTTGAACTGAATAGTATTTTTTCTATTCCTGTAATTTCCTTACCTTTTCTAAAGTAGGTAGTTAATGGTTTCCTCGGGGAAACCTGATACCTAAACGCTTTAGATATCTAATAGATTGAAGTGAAAGACAAAAATCTGCTAATAGGAACTATATTAGATGTCTTTTTAAAGGATGGTCTTACTTAGGTCTCCTCTATTTTGATCTCGTTAATGGCCTCTTTTTGAATGACTTAGAATCGATTTTTATGCTTGTTAAATTGTATACGTAAAACATTCAAAACTCTTTCCATGTAGTCCACAAAAATATTTTCAGGGCTAACTCAATTCTTTGGAATTTTAGACCAATTCCAGTTCTGCCATGCAAAATATCAACAACAAACGAAGGGGTAAAATAAACAAACAAACGACAGTCACCGATAGGGTTGTGACTAGTGTGTTTTAGCAAAATCAATAGCAGTTATGGACTTCCGTTATTTCTGTCGCGTATAATAACTGTGCATGGACGTGGACAGACGGTGCGAACAGATGGACAGTGCGATATGCGGTCAGGGCGTAATTACGGGTATCATTTGCAATAAACTTGTCCACCCTGTATAGGTACCGGACACGTGAACGTATGCAAAAGTAGATAGCTGCATGAATTGTGTGAACGAATGATGAGTAATTACTGGGTTTGATGTTGGCATTGTATTGGGTTTTTCTGGGGCCTTACTCCCGACTGGATCGAGTGCTGTATCAATCGAATTTGAATTCGGGTTAGTGTCAATTCGTACTGCATTTCTTTAGGAATTGACATTAGCTCAATTTGGTTCAGAGATCGAAACAGTCGGGAGTAAGGCCCCTGGTTATTAAATCAGTTTGTTTCATTTATCATTATTGAAGATATCTCTGACGAGAGAAGCAGTCTGCACGGCTTTGCAAAGTACGACTCTGACTCTATATTAGAATCGTCTTACTTTTGTCTAACAACAATCATATTTTTTTTTTTTTTTTAGGTCTTATGACCTAGTCCTAATTTATGAGGTCTACATATTTTTATTTAAGAAACAAAAGAAAAGAAGAAAGAAATTTTTATTTAAAATAAACAAAATCATTTTTACAGAAAAATTATTTGGTGTCATTAGTGCATTCTTAGTAACAATATTCATTAAGAAACAGTTTATCGTTTAAGATGATGTCCCAAAGCTCACCCCTCAGTGCACTTTACGAAAATCTTCAGACACATTATCACATTTACCTCTTTAGGTTTAGAATGACAAATATTGCCGCAATTTGTACCCAAATACCGATCAAGCGCCAATAACGTATGTCAATACTAAACCCTACAATGTTTACGGGTTTTATGCTCGCTTTATTCGCGAACACCCCTCGATGGTTGCCATGGGGTTGTGGTCAAAATTGTATTTTTATTATAATTGCTCCGTTTTATTGAGAGCCCGTCCATAGGGTAAACATTGTACAGTTTCAGTTTGTATAAAAACTAGTAGATATCATATAATTAGCAACGAATATTTCTATTGTAGGATTAATGTCTTGGTGTAAATTGTAAAGGTGCTATTATAGATCAGTGGATTTAAAATCATGTTTTAACGTTCAACAATCTCATTCTTTTGATATAATTTTCGGGATCAAAACTAATAAAACTAAACATAATTTAGGCTGTTATTGATTCATAAAACTATATTCTGAACAAACGTTTTCAAAAACTCCATCTCCATATTTATAACGATTGCGCAGCAAAGATACAAAACACGAAAAACAAAAAATAAATATCATTTAAGCGTAAGATAACACTGACAGTTTTACTATTCAAATAATAGCAAAAAAAGCGAATACGTCCGCCTGTCCATACTCAATTGGACCCGCATCAAAAAGCTTAGTATAAACCCCTTTTCTCATTTTTATATCACGAAAAGATTGCCCATGACTATTTTGTTGGCAAATATGACTTGATCCCATTGTCCGAGAAAACTATTCGTGTCGAATTTAAATGTTCTTGCTAGGAGGAGAATTACTGCTCAATATAAAATAAAAATATCATAAAAGGTTGGCTAGACAGTAGTTACACCCATTCTTTTATCTTAAACTCCCACTTCGCTATATTTTTATGCATTCGGTGCCTTTATTCTATGATATCTTTTTTAATTATGAAGATCAGGTTTGAGAAAAAAAATCACTGCACCAAAATTTCCTTTGCAAATGATCACAACTTAGTAGTTACCCTCATCAACTCAGCCAATCGCAGTTCACTCTTGGACATAGGCCTCTCCCAAATTGCGCCACAACTCTCGGTCCTCTGTCTTCCGACTATCCAGTCCCTCCAGCTACCTTCATTAGGTCGTCGGTCCACCTGGCTGGGGGGCGCCCTAAACTACGTTTGCCGATTTGCGGTCTCCACTCCAGAACTCGTCTGCTCCAGCGGTCATCGTCCTTCGACAGACATGGCCAGCCCACCGCCACTTCAGCTTACTGATCCTACAAGCTATGTCGGTCACTCCGTTTCTTCTCCGGATAGTCTCGTTACGGATTTTATCCTTCAATGAAGCTCCAAGCATAGCTCGCTGAGCGCCCAACTGTCATTGTCCACGGCCATTTATTCCAAAGCCATCTTGATGAAGGCGCTTGTAAATAAATATAAATATTTTTGGGACATTTTTACACATCACCATCTAGTCCCAAACTAAGCAGAGCTTGTGGTATGGGTACTAGACAATGGATATAATACTTATATACTTTTTTTTTTGTAAATACATACATAAGAAACAACCAGACCAACACAAACACTCATGTTCATCACACAAATATTTGTGTCCTGTGGGAATCGAACCCACAACCTCGTGATCAGCAGTCCGACACTCGAACCACTAGACCACAGAGGTCGTCAAATCACATTCACATGCCGTTCGTGTACCAATTTCACCATCGATATTGCAATTTGTCATTTCGTTATCATCTATTATCGCAATGCATTAGGTTCTGAGTAGAGATAGTGTTATCTTTAACTAGAATTCGCCTGGCTTGATTACGACGTAGGCGCAGCGCATGAAATGCAGATTTCTATGCTCATAACTTTTGTTATAATATTTTTTTAACGAATATTTGTGAGATGTTTGGTTTGGATGTTGTGAATGATAATATTCAGGACAGAGTTTTGAGAATCATGAAGATTAGATTTAGAGAAGACCCACGTTGATATTTTTTTTACAATAATACATAAAATATATATAATTTCAAAGACCGCGGTGGTTATTATTCTTGAAGTTTTTTTTATGAAAGATAGTCTTCGCTTTTGTTAGCATAATATCTTATAACTAGTGTATTTATTAGCGATACTTATGCGTGTTGAACAGGTACGTGCTTATTATCGTAATTGCATATATGGCTTGAAACACTGTAGGTACACATCTATTTCTGGATAATCGATCTAGGGTTTCATATCTACAAAGTATGGGATTTTTTTTTGGCGATCTATACGCTTTCATAATAATTGAAGTTCCATGTGTTCGTAATCAATCACCAAGATGTAACAATTTGTTAAAATGCATCAGTTTCACAACACCATCAAGTAGTATTAAAATTGTATTGGATGGAAACGTTGGTCTTTCTTGAAATTCATATTAATACCCTCATCTATAATTTTATTATATTGTTCAAGTTTATTATATTGGAATAGCATGTTCAGTGTTCCAATATCTATTGTACTATTAGTCAACGTGCAACTATGCTTCGTATCATCAGTTTCACATGTGCGTTACGCATAGATTTCACAATCAATCTCACGTATTGTGAATTCTATAAATAATTGGTAATACGTTTGCGAAAGTGGCATTTTTATGCAACGCACATAATTAATTAGGAACGTGTGACGCGACCGAGTGCGTATCGCGCGAAACGCAGGCGCACGCACGATTCCTACGCGCACATACAATGCGCACGCCCGATAACGCAAGTCTGCTGCGATAACACACTGTCCGTGTTGATACTGCATATGAATCTGCTCACACACTCCACTGGACTTTTACCCGCTTTATCTACGTAGATTCTATTTAAAATCAATCGACCAACCAACGAATATTAAACCATTACTAATGTATCAACAGAAGTTTCTCAAATACTACGGAGTACCTATTCTTTGCTACGGACGTATTCGAGTCTGCCATTCGAACACGCGAATATAAAATTCACGCATACACTGACGAGTGGTTACATACACAAGGACAAAGCCGTCTAGAGAGATTCGCACAGCTCGTGAATCAGGGGGTATCCCCGACCTACAAAAAAAAATTGCAAGCTCGTATAAATAATGCACAGTCCACTTTTGTAGTGCAGTCACCGTAATGATGACATAACAATGACGAATGTCAGGCGCGTGCGCTTGCAAAAAATCGTTTTACTTTGTTGTAGGCGGCCGTGAAATTACGTCAATTTCGCACAATTGTACCAGGAGATTATAAGTTTATAAGAGGTGTTTTTGTTGTTGCGAATAATGGTCAGCCTTGCTCGGGTTTGTTGCCTTTTTTCATTCATTCAAGTTTGCAAACATTTTCTTGTTCCTCATGTTAGAAAGCTAACAGAAATAGGTATTTAATTTAAATACCATTGAAAACCTATCAATTAGATAAAGAAACTAAAATATGTATATTAATTTAATGTTACTTTGGTAAACAAACAGTAATTTTTATCGAATCGTTTTCATCTTGTTTATTAACATTGTGTAATTCGATCTGGAAGTTGCGCAGAGTATAACCAATAAACATTATAGAAGTAATTATTATTGATCGAACAAAGTATCGTTATTTGCCTTTGTATGACGAATGACTAAGATATCCGCCATAAAAATTAGTTGAATTTACTAACTAGTTGTATTTAAAAGTAAATCTCGGTGGAGATTCGCGTAATTTCATTAGGAGAACATAAATTAATAAAACTGTCAGCGGCAACAGGGCGGCGTCATACATTTACACAAAACATAATATTTTATGATTACTATTTATATCTATACTTACGCACAAGGATTTCTTAACACATATATCAAAATTAATAATCCATGAAATTGATAACGTATCATTCAGTTCATAGAATTTGATATTTCTTAAAGATCTATTATTACTTAGGTATTTTGAAAATATTAGACTGAACATTTCATAAAACAAACTCTATCAAAAGTTACGTTCAAAGGTAGAGTCATACATAATTCTTGACAAACTTGGAATTTGTAACGACAAAGTAGAGTATTTTCTTTGTAAACCATAAAATGTGTGAGCAAATGTCTACCAGGGTACTAGGATCTACCAGGAGATGGCTACTAGGAAGTGTATTTTAGTGGTAAACGTGTTATGTATACATAATACGTCTGGCTCGCTTATATAGTAAGAATTATAGCTATCAGCCGTGACGAGTGATGACGATGACTTGTTTTGGCAACTGGTTGGCGAGGAGGCGTTGCCAATTTGCTATCTCACACATACGTAAATTCGCGCACACTAACAAGTTCCGTGATAACAAATTCTGATGTCCTAGTACTTATTATAACTACTGTTAATCGCAACGCTATTGGTTTATAAAATAAATATTCAGACACTATTTTTGAGATAATTATTTAAGTTTAGTTTTATTTGCGCACTTAGTAAATTGTTTTGAAAGGAAATAACTATTCTTTCTACATGAAAGTATATTAGTCAGTAAGTTTTTGTATGTGGAAGAGAAAATAAACTATTTGTATTTATTTTATGTATTCAAGGGTTTTTTTACTACTTGTGAGATAGGTGTGATTATTATGTAAAAATTAACTTCATCTAATGTGATTTCTAAACTGTTTTGAAGAATATGTAATAATTTAAATAAGTTAAAACAGCATAAAATGTGTTTTTATCTATTCCGTTGCGATATTTTTAACCTAAACAGATTGTTAAACAACGCTGTCGAGGCTACTCAGATTTTGAGGCCAAGGTTTAACTGCTAATATGTAGATATATAATGTACTATATTTTGAAAGGTTAAAAAACTGGTACCATTTATATTAATGTTTAAAATAATGTAAACTGTGCATAAAATTAATGATAGTTTAGCATAATGACGATATTATTTTACTTAGAATTATTGACCTGGTAAGGAACGTGTGTCATGTCCTCACATGTATGTTTTTGGTTCATTAATTTGTAAATCAACCCCTTGAATGTGGTATATATTGATGGTTAGTAAAGGGACGGCTGTGGGCCGCAGGACCGCGCGGCCTCGTGACCAAAATACGCGCTTTGAATAATTGAAGCATAGGGCCACTACCACCTCCCCCCACCCCCAGATCACCGGACTTTCAGTTTTTATCGGTTCATTATAATATAGCGCGAATTATTGATGATCGTACACCATAATGTAGCTGCAAATAATCTTAAATTAAATAAATAATTTAACGATGTCAATGTCTTTGCTTACATGGACATTGCTTTAGGGTGGTATGGTATGCCACTGGTCAAATTTCTTTGTCTAATTGAATTTCTTTGATGATTAGTGGTAAAATACATTCAACAATTGATGAAAATCATCCAATTTCTTGATCAAAGTCACATTGGACAAAGAAATTTGACCAGTGGCATACCACCCTTAGGTTTGTACCATCAACAAATAATATATTTTTCTTCCTTTTCGATAGCTCTACTAACAACCTTCTTTGTCCGAGCCTTTTCCCAACTATGTCGGGGTCAGCTTCCAGTCTAACCAGATGCGGCTGAACATCAGTATTTTATACGGAGCGACTGCCATCAGACACCCCACAACCCAGTTACAGGGCAAAATGAACATACTACGGTTAGATCAGACCAGACCGCCATAGACATTCGTTTGGCAACCGGGATCGGCAGCTTTACGTGCTCTCCGAGACACAGGGCTCTCGATGTGCAACGAAACAGTCACCCATCCAAGAACTGAGTGCGGCTAGCGTAGCTTAACCTCGCAGACCTTGCAATCTACACGGTTATTACTTAGCCACGAGCAACTCAATACTCTACTAGCAAGCTCTACCAAACTAGCGGGCCCGGCAGACGTTGTCCTGACCGGAAAAGCAGCGCCACATATAATTAAAATCGTTCCTGCCGTTTAGGAGAAGATCACATACCGACAGCAGCGCCACCAACCGGGTCCAATTGTGTTTTCAAACCAACCAGGAACCCTTTGAAATACACACATAAAATTTCATCCAAATCGGTCCAGCCGTTTAGGAGGAGTTAGGTGACAAACACTGCACATAACATAACATCACGCCTGTATTTCCTCGAAGGGGTAGACAGAGGTGTATAGCACACCCACATTTCACCAGTTATGTTATAGTCCCATCACCCATGTAATAGGGGGCGAGCCTATTGCCATTAACCGGGCACAAATCCAGACTCCGGGCTGCTACTGATGACAAACACACGTACAGAAGAATTATATATATTAAGAAGATAACAGGTGGACCGACGACCTAAAGAACGTGGCTGGGGGGGACTGGATGCGGAAGGCAGAGGACCGAGCGTTGTGGCGCAACTTGGGAGAGGCCTATGTCCAGCAGTGGACTGCGATAGGTTGAGTTGATTGATTGAAGAAGATAACTGAAAAGCTTAGACCAACAAAAAACTGTTGGTCTGTGCTGAAAAGTTTGCAACCGTTACGCTACTTTTAACAAGACACTTAAACAAAACACACATCGACACTTTGAGGATGAAATGTAGTAAAAGCCATTTTTATCAAAATCAAAACTTTTGATGCTGTCTTAATGAGCTTCGCCAGTTCAAAAGCTTGTTTTTGTAAAGTTGTGTTATTGTTTTTACTACATTTCATCCTCGAAGGATCGAAATTTGAGTACCTATTGCCCTAAAGTAACCTACAAAGCCAAAAGCAGTAGCTTCCCAATAGTCACCCTCCTAATAATTGAGGATACATTTGTCCATCGGTAATTACATAGAAAGATTCGGCTGTCGTAGGTTCAGCCACTATTTGTCTTCCACACGCAAATGTGGCGGGGAATTACTGTGAATAATTGATACGTGTCATTTGGCGACCACCCTGACCCCACCACCTCGTGTCACCAAACTTAACATACCCACGCTTCTCTACTTAAGTACTTTACTGGTGCGTCAAACATTTCTTTCATGATAAGTTATGTAGGTGGTTCGTTCCTCTACTTATTGCGAACAACAGCTATAATACATATAATATATTATAAGTGTGTATCTACAAAAAAAAGTATCTAAGTATTATATCCACTGTCTAGTACCCATAGTACAAGCTCTGCTTAGTTTGGGACAAGATGGTGATGAGAAAAAATGTCCCAAAAATATTCATTTATTTATTATTTATACTTATTTAAGAGTACGTTCTCCCCTCTCTCTTCTCATGGGTGTCATAAAAGGCGATCAAGGGATTCACTATAGAATGGGCAGCAGCGTTCTCTGAGTATTTAAACAACCAACTGCGATCGCCAACCCGCCTGCCAAGCGTGGCGATTATGGCATATTTCCCCTTTGGAGAAGGCCTTTGTCCAGCAGTGGACGTCTTTCGGCTGAAATGATGATTATGATGAAGAGTACGTTGAATTGAAGTCTTTATATAGGACCAAATTTTATCATAGAATATTATTCAAATAGTTACAACTGATTTCAATTAAACGGCCTGCTGATATTTGATTCAAAATCTCTATCATTGTATCGTAGACAAACATTGAGAGTTGATGACTGAGTATGTTTAACATTTGGGGCTTAATTCCAGACTATTGAGAGAGTAATCATCTCATCATCATCATCAACTCAGTCTATCGCAGTCCACTGCTGGATATAGGCCTCGCCCAAGTTGCGCCACAACACTCGGTCCTCTGCTTTCCACATCCAGTCCCCACAGAGACCTTCTTCAGGTCGTCGGTCCACCTGGCTGGCGGGGGCGCCCTGTATTTGCCGATTCATAGTATCTACTCAAGCACTCGTCTGCTCCTACGGCCATCGGCCATTCGACAGTCATAGCCAGCCCACTGCCACTTCAGCTTAGGTACTAATCCTGCAAGCTATGACGATCACTCCGGTTCATCTAATTAGTTATCCTCTAATTAAACTAAAATAATGTTCGTTTGGTATACAACGCGAGGTCGACGAAGATGTGGTGTTGTCCACGCACTTTGGTGGTGGTGGTGATGCCCCACATCGATATTTCGTGCATTATTGAATAGTCGCGTGTGGCCTCCCGAATTTCCAATGTTTGGCGATTGATGTGTAGATTGACTTTTGTCATTTGCTCGGCCATGTCAAACAGTAAAATGTTTTTCTATGCCTTCTACACAAATTGTTGGATCGAATCGTAATGGACTGGCGATTGATTGAAGTATATAAATATTTTTGTCCCCCTCCTATCTGATTGGCACGGCGATGGATGAAAGCTGTCTGTTGTTTTCTTTATTCACGTGATCGATTAGTCGGTGTTTTGTGGCTGTTACGAATTTGTTCGCGATCGATGATAACAAAATAATGAGGGGTAGCATACAATGCCTACACGTTGCCTCCACATATACCATGGGTGTACTTCTTTCCACACCATAAGCACCTACATATTCTTTGAACTCGTTTAGGTTCTTCCAATGCGGAATAGTTTGCCTGGATTTGATTTTTTCATATACCACCAAGTCCATTGTTTGTTAGGCTAACTGGTTATTGTCTGAAGGTGTTGAATACCGTTAAGCAGAAAGCCTAGTGATAAGAGCCACGTAACGTTGTGCAAATGTAGTGGGTGGTCGGCGAAAATTTTATGATAGCCATAAAAGCGGTACCTTTACAAGCTATGATATAAAATAGCGGCACCTTTATGTTGTGCGCAAGCGCCAGTACAGATATAGCTTCATTCAAAAAGAAAGTTTTATTTCGACGAAACTGTTACGTGATCCTTTGTAAGAGCCGCTTTGAGATTTAGCAATTAAAGAAAAGGATGTATACTTTTTTTTTAACGAACCTCTTTCATGCATAGACTGAAGAAGATGCGCATTTGTTAAAAGGTGGAGTGTTCTAGTATTTATAAGTTCCTAGTGGCTCTAACATACTTTGAGCATTTCAAGAAATATATCAAATCTCATGAGTTATTTAAGGTATCTTAATAATCCAAGTAATGCCTGTCATGACTTACGGTGCCGAGACGTGGACACTGACAGTTGGGCTAGTCGACAAATTCAAAGTCGCTCAGCGAGCTATGGAGCGAGCTATGCTTGGAGTTTCTTTGAAGGATAAAATCCGTAACGAGATTATCCGGAAAAGTACCGGAGTGACCGACATAGCTTGTAGGATCAGTAAGCTGAAGTGGCAGTGGAAGTCTGTCGAAGGACCGATTGCCGTTGGAGCAGACAAGTCCTTGAGTGGAGACCGCGAATCGGCAAACGCAGCGTAGGGCGCCCCCCTGCCAGGTGGACCGACGACCTAAAGAACGTGGCTGGGGGGGACTGGATGCGGAAGGCAGAGGACCGAGCGTTGTGGCGCAACTTGGGAGAGGCCTATGTCCAGCAGTGGACTGCGATAGGCTGAGTTGATTGAATAATCCAAACATGCATAAGTGCAGCATTGTCGTGTAGGCTTTTACCCATACACTTACCATACATAACATACATAACCAGCCCATTACTGTCCCACTGCTGGGCACGGGCCTCTTCTCAGTATGAGAAGGCTAAGGCCTTAGGCCACCACGCTGGCCTAGTGCGGATTGGCGAACTATACATACCATTGAGAACTGTATGGAGCACTCTCTGGTGTGCAGGTTTCCTCACGATGTTTTCCTGAAGGCAAGCGTTCAACCGCTAGGCTATCACTGCTCTAACATACTTTGAGCATTTCAAGAAATATATCAAATCTCATGAGTTATTTAAGGTATCTTAATAATCCAACCATGCATAAGTGCAGCATTGTCGTGGAGGCTTTTACCCATACACTTACCATAACACACTTAAAATGTTTTAACTCCGGCTACAATACTTTCCATGATAAATATTACTCGTGAAACATTTGACTTATCTGCCGATAATACCACGACTTTACAAGCCATCCATTAGACTCGTATAAAGGAGAAATGCTTTCCAAAAATACCGTTACGGTCCTTCCAGCATCAAATAAAAGAGAAACCCTAACCCACAACAATTAACCCTTTTGCGCACGTTTTCTGCGGAGAATAGCGCAATTTTTATTAGTTTACGACTCAACTCGAATGTTGCAGAACTGGCCGCTAAAGACGCCGACAGAAATTGTTAATATAACTAAATAAAGGGGTACAATAAAAACAAACGGAAAGGGTTTACAACAATGCGGAAAAATTACGCAATGACTAGTTTTATGATTGCGTAAAAAAAACTTCGCAGGTACGAAAAGGGTCTTGTACTCTTTTGTCGCTTGGGCCAAGTTTTGGTTGGCGTTGATTGTACAAAAGAGGTCCGAACTGCGAATACAAGTGTCATTCACCAGTACAATGATAGTGTATGCAAATAGATGCAAATGTTTTTACGATGGTTCTTTTTATTATGACAATGAGGGTATTGTGCGATCGACCGGCGCTACCGAATTCGATTATGAATATTGTAAACACATTATTGATTCCGGGAAGTTGTGTCGTAGAACTGTCTATTTAAAATTGGAATATTTTGAAAGTTACTCTTGCTGTATAGGTACTCTTTCTTTTTATTCGTCTCTCTAGGCTCTTCATGGAGGATTCCTGTCGTGGTATGGTCCTTAGGAACCCTTTTTTTTCTGCGTCCGCTGTATAGGCAATATTTTCACAACAAACATTGCTTTTTCTTCTACTCATATTCTATATCTACTTATACTAAATAATAATATTATAAAGAGTAAAGATTTGTTTATTTGTTTGTAATCGATAAACTCTGAAACTACTGAACCGATTTTAATAATTCTTTCACCATTAGAAAGCTACTTTATCCAGAAGTAATGCAGGCTATATTTTAATTTAGTACGCGGGCGAAGCCGCGGGCACAGCTAGACATTTATAATTACAGAGTGCTATAGAAGCTATAAAGAACGTTTAAAACTCCTTTCACGAAAACAACTTCTAAAAACCCTATCAACTGCATGTTGTTTGCCCCTTTTGAACTTGATCTTTTTATCAAGTGTGGCTGTGAGCCCAAAATTATATCAGCGCTTCGTCGCCGCATTCCGCGTTCACGCACCCACACATCCATGCACCCTACTTTATATTAAACAACTATGCACACTTACAGAGTGTAGTAAATAGGTATCATGTATGGAGAATTAGCTGTCGATCTAGGAAAAAAATTAGCATACTTAGGTGTTTTTCTATTTAATAATTACCTTTCCATGTTCGTGGACTCATGGTTTTCGAGTTTGTTCAAAGGGTTAAGGGTTTAGTTTCCTAAAATCGCAATTGGTCTTCATTTCTGAACAGTCTTAAATTGATATCTTAATTAAGAATGCCAATTAGTTCAACAATATTGTAAGTAGTCGTAGTAGAAAGTGTGCCGCACTTCTGCTCAAAGTGAGCAAGCAAAATGTTTTTTCAAAACACTACATGAACATTGATTTTTCTACCAAATTATTTGTAACTGACATTACAACAACAAGATTTATCTACCTTGTGCCTATTAGTAAACTATCGTTTCCCATAAATCGCAATCATTCCTTGCAGGCACGTTTCACGTATAATCATCAGAAATAAAACGATAAATTCTTTAACAAATTAATGAATAATGAAATATACCGCCAATACTGTTTACAGAGGTTCAAAGATGGTGTGAGATAGCATTTAATCTATCAGCATGTATGTACCAACACACGCTTGAAACTGCTTCAAGACGATGCAGGCACTCACGCACACATACGCACTTGCCATAGACAGTGTAACTCTTACTAAGAGTTCGAAACTCGAATTATCTCACAGACGCGGTTTTTCGCACGAGTCTTTCGAACAAAGCTTAATCGTAGCGAGTATTTTAAGTGAGTTGGAGGTTTGTGATGAATTTAAGGTGTCTTGTGAGTTTGTGGTAGGATGTCGTGCATCTATACGCACACAAGGGGATTGGCTAGACATGAATATTGCTCGCCATGCTAATGCAGCGGAGATTGGGCAGGTCGATGGCCGCTCCCGGACGCTACGGAGTCATTCGGCAGAACCCGTCGGCCACCCTCGCTCGCCCTCACAATCATTTAATCGTCTCCTTGATATCTCTACCTAGAAATTCTTTACTATTTTCTTTGGATTTGGCTTTAGATGAACTGTGTCTTGTTGAGATAAGATTGAGTTAGAGTTTGGCTTTGGTTTTTTCAGGGGCGTACAGAATTTAACACATTACATGTATAAAAGTATTTTTAGAAACACAACTACAATACAGAATCGTTCAATTAATAGATTTTATTTTTACGAATAACTGTACGTATCAATCAAGGTTTTCTTTTTCTGAAAACTTTAGAAAAGATGGCGAAAGTATTTAATTTCGAGTAACATTGTGTTGGTTTTTTTATTAGTCTTTAAAATAAGGTGTGCTGACTGTTTGCTTTTTCGTCATGTAGAGTTCTCGTTCATTGTGTCCTGAGAAAATTTTACACAGTCAAAAAAAAACTCTCAAATCTCTAATGGATAATAATGACAAAGTTAAAATAGTGTCCGAGCCGCGTCACTGGCCAGTGACCTTGAGTGGTGCGCGGGCGCAATAGATTAGTCAGACACACATAACTCACACACGCACCACCCCATTACGACACACAGAGTTGTAGGTGTGTGTGTACTTGCATCACGTTGAGGGGTGAGGCCTGCATGTTTTTTAGATCCAGATGATTTTGATAGTATGAGAACTGTGATGATAAAAATACTGATGATTGCCACATCTGGTTAAACTAGAAGCCTACCCCAACATACCATGGGAAAAGCTAGGAGAAGGCTGAATCTATATGATGAGTGGTTTCACGAGCAAGCTTTTAGTACTACAGTGTAAATAAACTGTTTGTTTATGCGTGAAATATTAATTTGTTACCCCACTTTTCCACTAAAACAATCGTTTAACTTTAAATACAAACCTTTAAAAACATTTTCTAAATTATACAAGAATCAAAACTATACAGTAATTTACCGCATATTATCTTAGTGGAGTCAGAAAAAAATGTTCGTTGCGTGGGTGTTTTGACAGGAGAAAAGACAGCCGACGACGCGGCGCATAATGGATGCATAATAATGGTGTGCCGTGTGCCACATCTCGTGAAAGTGCATCGCTGCAGCGGCAGCAGCCTTGAGCGGGCCCTTTCCCTCGTCCATCAAATGGGCGCGGGTCTCGCCTCTTAACATAACACCGTACATTAGGCTATCGAGCGACATTTTATCGCACAACCGAGACTTCATTAGGCGGCTGGCGACATACAACTACTTAGAGAAACTTATTAAGACCAATTTTTCTTTAAAGAACTCTTCCTGTCGTGTTCTATGCAAATTTACTCCTGTTAGAGTGTGTGCTGGGGCTTATTTCAGTAGTTAATCCGGTGTTTTCTTTTCAAATACAGCCATAATAATTATAGCTTGGTATAAAACATGACTAGCTTTGAATCTGAAAGGGTTCGTTGTTTACAAAGTAACAAGTACCAGAACTCCCCTTGCGGTGGTGTGATAGGCGTGCCATGCATGGCTATAAGGCGAGTACATCCTGGAGTGCGCGGGGGAGGGTGGAGCGTGGGTGCGGGGAGACACAAGCGGTTATTTCGGTATGCACATTGCATGCGGCGCGGGCGACGGCGGCATAAACGCAGCAGCGCACTTGCCACTAGAAATAGTCAGGTCAGGGACCGCGAGTATCGCCTCGATCCTGCCCCAAGGTCAAGTCACTGCAGCACCGACACCTCCCACCCCCCCCCCTTCCCCCACGACGCGTCTATGCACATTAATGTAAATGCCTCACGAGTCACGCCTGGCTATGTACTGTACACCGAAATTCGGTTACCGGGTCCATTTTAACGCTTCATTTCATTATTAGACACGTAGTACTGATTATAAGTTTTATATTGAAATAACAAACCTATTACATAGGCAAACATGTACGTTAGGTATTGCAAACATACAAGATAAAGAAATGAATGCATTTATGAATTTGTTATCAAAACGGATGTTGCTAAACGTGACCCGACGATGTTTTAATAGGTTCTTAATTGCGAAAATCCAATTAAACGTCGCGAGATAAAACCGCGACGTGCGTAGCGATCGTTAGGGTCACAATCAATGTCTGAAATAAGAGACTGCGAATTGAAATCTATAGAATACTTGCTTAATTAAATTGAGGCTGGAGATGACGCATCATTTTGCAAGGCTAGCAAAAAATCAAAAATAGTGACTGCTTTTTAAGCACGAAAGTAAATTTTAATATAGGTATCATAAACAAGCAACGAGTAGGTTCTTAATATTTACCTAAACTAAAGTCATAATTATCATTTGATTGATTTAAAATTACTCTACCAATTAATGACCATCAAACCCTTTCGCAAAATGAATGTAATATATTTGGTCTAGTTATGGTCAAAGCAAATGAAATTAGACTGCACACATAGAAAAACATGATTACTGTTCATGTTTAGTAATAAAAAAGAGTCTACTTAACACTCTCCAGTATTCAACATTATGAATGACTTCATTAATAATGAATAGAAAAGCAAGAAAATGATAGACATACACTAAAAAACAAATTGCTAAGTGTAGCCGAACTTCTGCTACCTGTAGGTAGTAACTGTTAGGTATGATATCTGTGCTGCCAGCTAATACATAACCAAAATTTTTGTTCTTTAAAGATAAACAGTTTTATAAATCAAGTTAACTTTAGTAATGTCTTACCAAATTTGGTTGTCACTCACACTCACAGTTTGGTTGAATTTTCCTTTCAGTGTAGATGCTGTAAAATGTAGTTTAATATTGGATGTTATCAATTCCTAGAAAAAGTTTATCAGTAATAATCCCTATCCCGTGAGAATTTTCAAAAATCCGGTCAACCTCTTTGCGTAATTTCAGCTTTATAGGTCCAAGGGTTTGGGCTGGACTTTGATGAGTCAGTGAGTGAGTAACACTACAAGCAGTTACTTTATCATGTACTGGGATACCTAAGGACTATATTAACAAAATGCTGGTATGGCTACATAAACAATAACAGGATTCACCCTCATGGTAGCGGTAACTATTATGGCTTCAGCTGCCCCCAGGTTTAGTCATCGACACCGAGTTTAGGGGGAACCCTTAGCCAAATGTCCTTAATTACACTGTGACACCTGACGGCTTCGCGATTACTTAAATTTTGGATTTGCAAGGTAAAGACACAGTATTTTCACATGTAAATGCTTGGACGTAGAACCACGAAACAATCCAGGGTTGTAATCTATGTAGTTTAAAAATTACATTACGACAAGGTTGAATTAGAAGAGGTATTTAATTTAAGAGTCTTACAACATTGCGAATGTATTGCCCCAGTTGCTTTGTTAGAATAAATGAACCTACGTCAACTCTATACAGAGCATTATTAAAACTCACCAGAAATGATATCATAATTCCTAAACCAATTAAATTTAAAATAATGCTATTAAAAACACACTGTTTTCCATTATCATATCAATTGTCCATGTTTGATCTAATCTTGGCAATGATTTAAAGCTGAAGAATTTTTGTTTAAAAAATGTCGATGTTTCTGGGCGCAAAGGAAAGATCAAGGCGTCCGTTGGCGAGGACATTGCACTTCGTACCCTGCCCCCTTCGGCCCTTTGGTCCTTCCCCCCACTGGCCCTGCCGAAACTCGCTAACCAGTGTTGCTAGCCGACCGGATTTGAGTGTTTAGTCACCGTTGCATTTGGGTTGTTTGGTTTATGTATAAAAATTATCAAGCTCTGACGTCAGGAATTGAAATAATATTAGTTGTTATGACTATATGAGTCAGGAGCATCAATGATGCAGTTAAGTTTTTAATTGTTAGAAACGTAAAAGATACACGCCACTAATTGGTTGCCATTTATTAGACAGACAATGGTCTAGAAACAACATGAAAACTATTTGCTTTATAAGCAGCAACGTCGCATGTGATGGATGGATGGATGGATTTAGGTGATTTTTCATATACATATAAAGATTACATAAAGATTACTATAAACAACATGATGCCCTATCAGCTTGAAAAGTTGTCTCTACCAAAAATTGCATACATTTTGAATGTATTGGGCCATTCATTCCTTGTATGTAATTTTATTTAGATTTTTCAACTATTATATATTTTCTTTTTGTATAAATCTTTTTACACTTGCAAATAGGTACTAACCATTCAATGTATCATTTAATGTTTAAACTTTGTTTGTCCGACAATCAACTACATTACCTAATATCATATTTGTCTCCCATCAATTAAAAAATTTGTACGCCGGAAATGGCAGAATATTACGGATTCGAACTCTTTTGTAACAACTATACTTATTGTACCATATTCTTACAAAAAAAAATGTATCTAGCTATTGAGATAATAATCTCGCTGGCCAGTTCTCATTCGGCCAAGTATCTGGCATTGAATGGGAGGATTGCATCAACAACGTCGCATTGGCTGCAGGCGGCGCAGACGCATCGTTTCCCGTTACTTGCTATGTAACGAGTACATAGCCTGTATTTACTTATTACTTGTACTGTCAACAAAGAAGTTTCATTGAAATTTTGGGAAAATTAAGTAATGTGTTTGGACATGGTCGCCTCATGGGCACACTTTGATGAAAATATTTTTTGTAGACATTTGGTTTTATCAACGCTCTATGATTTAACTTTTTCTTTTGAAGGTAGGTCTTGTATGTTACTTTGCTATGGATAATTTTATTTTGCAAAGTTAATGAAACTACGCAATTTACTTCTGATTAAATTTTGTTTTTTAACATGGTACAAAGTCTTTTCATTCTTAAATGTATTCGATTAGTCTGTATTCTGTACCACTGCACAAAATATGCAACAGCTTACAACAACAAAAAAACTAGTTAACTAGCCTAACTTTGCTGACTCTACGTCTGCAAGAGATGCAACAACGTCGGTGGACGGTGCGGGGCGCGGGAGGCCGTTCGGCCTGCCTCAACACGCAGCGCGTTCGACGATGCGCCTGCGCAGCGCATGACGTCGGCGTTTCCTGGACCAAGCAGTATGTACTTGCATTTATATTACTTAGCATTCAATTTGATAACAGTAGTATCTACCTATGAGAAAGGGCATAATTGTCTTCTTATGACGAAAGTTGATGGTTGTTTACAATTGGCATGCTTTTTCCAATATATAGATAGGTACTTATTCTATTAATCAATATGCATTAAGATGATTTGAAATATTTATTTTTATCTTTTGGTATCCATAAACGAAATCAGACGTGATTTGTGTAATCTCAGG
Organism: Asteroscopus sphinx; assembly: GCA_949699075.1. Lineage (NCBI taxonomy): Eukaryota > Metazoa > Arthropoda > Insecta > Lepidoptera > Noctuidae > Asteroscopus > Asteroscopus sphinx. The sequence continues at coordinate 15,397,188 of OX453007.1, forward strand.
TAAAAAATAATATATCTCAAAGTGTCGGCTAAGTATCTTTCTTAATTCACCTGTAAACAAAAAACATTCGGCATATAAGTACCTATTGCTTAAAATAGGTAAAATAATAAAAAAGGCCAGATAAAAATAGAAAACAAACTAAATTGTCCCACTTCCGTGGAAGTGAACTGCTCCCGAAACAAAACCGAAGTTAAAAATGTTTACCGAGCTTGTCCAGCTGATTGGAATAACTTGCTCCACAGGCGTACTATTTTAACTACTTATTAAGACCACGGTGCCATGAGGAACTATCGTCCTAAAAATTGGTCAGTCCAACTTTTAACGGTTTTAAAATAGCCGTACCTACTTCCAAACAGAAACGGATTGTTTGATGCATTTTAAGTTCGATGACGATCTGGGAATGGCAGTAAAACCGACATAAAATATATTAGCTGCTTGTCATTCCAATCAGGTTGTAAAAGTCAACTGTAAGGTACTGTGAAGCTTTGATATACGCACATTTTGGGCGTTGGAAGACATGTTACATAATTATTAAATGGCACATTAGAATCCATACAATTAGGTATACTTGCGATCAAATCCAGACTTTTTTAGTGTTGTTCGAATACATAACGAACCTGAAAAGTATTAAAAACAAGAAAAAGCCCACACTATTTAATATGAAGTCGGTTAAAAATGTTAAAACAGTTCTTAATTCAAAAATGTCTCAGTCGCAGAATACTTATGACTACGCTAAGCAACTTCTGATTATAATGTGTATGCAACAAATTGTTGTTATGATTATTAATATAGCGATCTACCTCTCTAATAAATAGAATTTAAATATAATGTTACAAATAGTTATAATTTAATAATTTACACAATAATATTAATAATCTAATGAAATAAGAATGCACGATACATCTTTCACTTGTATACAGGGTGGATATGACAATACGACATTAAATAAAACCACGTACAGAGTATCACGTCCTCTGATCGTATACAATTTTTTTTAAATCAAATCCAGTTAATAGCTTAGCCACAGGAAATTATTTTAACTTCATTAATTTCGAATGTAGAACCATTTTTCTAGGGAAAGATCGTTAGGTCAAACACCTATGCGAGTCCATATAATTTTAAACACTCTTTCTCAATGATTACAGATGATTTCAAATGGTTGTACTTATTATTTCGATGTTATAATATTTATTTTGTAAAAAAAAATAGTTTTTATAATTTCCGATAAACAGCTTATTTATGTGTTTAAAATGCTTCTATAGACTAGTAATAACCCTGTTTTCATTTGTTGTCGTATTGTCATATCCACGTTGTATATGACATAATTATATTTAAAAATATTTGCAATAATAGTAATAATAGCCCTCCGTCGAATCCTTACGTTGACGTCATGGTAGGGGTTGTGCGCCTTAATGAGCGCTAGGGCATACCTGTTGTGAGTATGCAGGCAGGTCTAGGATGAAAGGTCAGACCATGAGGGGTACAACTTTGTTCTTGGTCCACTCCCAGACCAAGAGCACTTTCCTTGCCCAATTTCCTTTAGATATTTCAATTTCATTTCAATTCCAAAGATAAGCCGTTCAGACAATATGTAGCCCTCAATATTGCAATGCTTGCAAAAGGCCACTAAGTTATTAACACCAAAACAAAAATAACACCAATTACATCATTGGTGTTATTTTTGTTTTGGTGTAGTCACTAACGGCCAAAATTAATATCCAATCTATCCACTATTTGCCCTACTAGAGATAGGAATTTGACATAAGCTCCATACATAATATGTCAAATTTCCATCTCCAGTAGGATAAATCGTGGATAGATTGGATATTAATTTTGGCCGTTAGTATTCAATAAACCTTTGAATCTAATGATTCAAAGATAATCCACAGTGGTAATCCACTGCTGGGTACGGGCCTGTTTTCAGAATAAGAAGGATTCAGACCTTAGTCCACCACGTTGGCCTAGTGCGGGTTGGTGGACTACACACACCATCAAAAACATTATGGAGCATCCTCAGGTGTGCAGGTTTCCTCACGGTGTTTTTTTTTTCACCGTTAAAGCAAATGATAATTGAATATTCTGTTCTGCACATGAATCCCAAAAATCAGAGGTGCGAGCCGGGTTTGAACTCGGACTCTCCTGCATGGAAGGCAAGCGTTCAACCGCTAAGCTATCACTGCGTTGTTGCAATGACAAAATAAATTTTAACGATTTTAAATTGTGGAAAGAAAAAATCACTCACGAGCAGGATTCGAACCTGTGACTCCTGGCTGTGACTGGCGTACTGAGCCAGGAGTCGCAGGTTCGAATCCTGCTCGTAAGCGATTTTTTTCCTTCAACAATTTAAAATCGTTAGATTTCGCTTTGCATAAGTAAATGCGTTATAATAATAAAATAAAAAGAGATTTTGTTTACGTGTATTGCTTCGATCCTCACGTTTACGTAACATATTTTTCAATAGGTATGAATCTCGCAATTAAAGACATTGCACTTTCTACATTCGTGTTTAGGTATTTCTTGTGAATCCACAAAGCAGTGCCAAGTTCAAGTTAATGTCTGGAAAATTAAGAACATAATTAAATGTTGTAAGTAACGAGTAATTGGATCAATGTGTGAATGTTATTAAATATTTACAATAGATTAGTTAGTAAATACAACTTTCTTTGTCTGCAAAATGTATATAATCTGTTAATTACTGGACCTGTATACTTGACCCTATTATTTATCTATTTGGCACATTCATAGCTATACTTTGTCTTAATACTTTCCGAGTACGATGCTAGGGTTCCTCTTCGTTTATAGACATTTGTTCCGTGTGCTGTCGGACGTAAAGAATTGCACCACCCTATATCTTCTCATGCGGGTGTCGTAAAAGGCGACTAAGGGATTCACCAGAGGATGGGCAGCAGCGTTCTCTGAGTATTTAACCAACCAACTGCGATCGCCAACCCACCTGCCTAGCGTGGCAATTATGGCATATTCCCCCCTTTCCGGGGAGGCCTTGGTCCAGCAGTGGACGTCTTTTGGCTGAAATGATGATGATGATAGAAATTTGTCCTGCAAGCATCGTTTTTGGAAAGCAGCGTCTAGCTTTATTTGGAAAAACTGTCCTAGCGCAAATCCTACTAAAATCACGTGACATATTATAAGCGGTTGCTTTCATATCTGACGAATCGTAATAGTTACTACAAAAATGGAAATGAAATGAATTTTTTTTTAAATTATTTATTCTGCAAATTGAATGTTAAAATCACTTTTACAAGTCAGTTCTTTTAATAACTAGATGCCGTCGGCATTTCCTTGTAACTACCTCTAAGAAGAAACGCTGAAACAAAGTCAAGGATCAAAGTCTCTTTTAAAGTCCAGAGATTTATCTTGTTATAATAATTTGTGCGACAAGAATGCATGGCAACTGCAACGCTTGGACTGACTGTATTTCAATATTTGACAAAGATAGCCTGAAAGTAATGTTATCTACATCAATCCTTACCCAAAAACATTCACATCTGATCTTGAAATTTCGGCAACTTGGACGTTAAAACCACGTTTTGATTGCTCATAGAATGTACCGTTTTGTTGGGTTTTTTCCAACAAAAACTTTTTTTACAAAACCGATTTTTATATTTAATCTATTGTTACGAGCATTTCAAAAAGGGTAGTTATTTTACAAAAAATCGCAATTGTTCGCTTAACCCGGATAGATCAGAAGATCTACACATTATACACAATAAAGTCACACAATTTTATTAGTTACAATTATCATCAGCTAACAATTTGTACATTTGATAATGAGAGTTGGGCCTACGACAACAATGTCCCATTTATTTGTTTGTGGAACAGTTACAGTGATAACACTATCACTCAATGCAAATTATCATTTTACATGGCCGAATCGCTAATTGAAGTGTGAACTCAAAACTGATAGATAAAACCTCAATAATATAATAGTTTTTTACCATCGTAAAAACTGTAAGTAACCTATGCATTTCTTAATTTTAATATCTAGTTTTGAGCATTGCACATCATCCTTATCATCCTCCGAGCCTTTTCCCAATTATATTGGGGTCAGCTTCCAGTCTAGCCAGATGCGGCTGAACACCAGTATTTTACACGGGGCGACTGCTATCAGACCCCCGCAACCCAGTTACTGGGTAATACTGAAATTCAGAGGTTAGACCAGTTGTCAGACTTTCAGGCTTCAGACTACCCGTAACGACTGCCATAGATATTCGTATGACAACCGGGACCGACAGCTTAACGTGCTCTCCTAGGCACGGAGGGGTCTCGATGTGTAACGAAACGGTCACCCATCCACAGACTGACCGCGGCAAGTGCAGCTAAACCTTGCAGATCGTACAATCCGCGCAGTCATTGCTTTGCTACGAGCCCCTCTTTTGAGCAATGCACCTCTTTACCCAAAAGTAAGTAAACAATAGTAAGTTTTTGGGTTAAGGTTGTATAAGAAAGTATTCCAACAGCTTATTGATAAAGGTGTTGAAAAGGGTTTCCAATTGCTATGATTTATTATTATTACACATAAATTGGCTTATCTAGCTGTAGAATGTTTTAATTATTTAGGTAATACCAAAAGGAATATAGTAAAGTATTATTACACATAACTTATGTGACATAAGTTAGTGTTGTTGAGACAGTCATTAAAGCTTATTTCTGCTACAATTTGATTGAAGACAAACATATCTAAAAGGAATTTTAATTCAATGTTTTTCGTCTGCGTCTTTCAAGAAACAATAACTTAAATAAAATATGAATCTACGTCCCCTATATGTAAGAAACGGATGGAGCTCTGTGAAATCAAAAAGAAAAGAGTTCAATTATATTTAGCAATCTCCCCTGTAATTACAGAGCAAGTTTCCTTAATTACAGTCCCCCAATAAAAGGATAGGTGCTTCCTACTTCCCACGTACGGGGGTGGGCACAGCGCATGCGCGACATGTGAGCGATGCGGCTTATTATTAAACAAATATAAAATTGTAGTTACCTGCACAGAGTTAAGAATCTTAGTACCTACAGATTATCCCGATACAGATTTTTATAATTAAATATTCTATAGCATATTACTAATGATGGGTCGACTATGGGTTATGCCGCTGAGCCGACTAGCCGACAAATCAGTTAGAAAATTGTCGATTATTCGGCCGACTAGTCGGCAATGCCGATATTTTTATTTCAGTCACATTCGGACGTCTCTGACTCGCCGAGACGATGGCAGTCTTCAATGAAGGAAGACTCTTTCGGTTAGTGGCGACAGAATAATACGCGATACTTAAAAATGGCTTTTATTGCCAAAATATATTATTATCTGAGTAGTCCCACTAGCAGTGTAAGGCACTGTCTGTATTGAAAGACTATTTTCGGGAATTTATTACTGAGAATTTGTATGACAATCTTGTTAGTACTAATTAAACAATTTTCTAGTTTCCTTTGTTATTTCTGTGTTTTTACTTTTAGTACTAAAAATAAATGCCGAATTTTTGGCTATTTTTGCCGACTAATCGCAGATTAGTTATCGACGAGAAAACGTGCCAAATAGTCGGTATTCCCGACTCGACAAAATATCATTTACATTAGCCGGCACAGAAAACATTTGATAATAATTTTCGAAGTGTGTTGAGTACAAAACGTTAAGCTTAGAAATTGCATACCTACCTACAAGAGAAGCTCTCAATGTGTCGGTACGGAACCCTTAGGGCGCGGGACAAACTCGCACTAGGCCGTTTTTTTTCTTGTTTTGTAAATATTTACAACGAATGTGTTATGAACTTATGACTTAATTATTACTTATGACGACGTCTGTGGTCTAGTGGTTCGAGTGTCGGACTGCTGATCACGAGGTCGTGGGTTCAATTCCCACAGGACACAAATATTTGTGTGATGTGACATGAGTGTTTGTGTTGGTCTGGGTGTTTCATATATATTATAAGTATGTATTTACAAAAAAAAAAGTATATAAGTATCATATCCATTGTCTAGTACCCATATGCTCTGCTTAGTTTGGGACTAGATGGTGCTGTGTAAAAATGTCCCAAAAATATTTATTTATTTATTATTTATTTATATTGAGGCGGTTCTACTCGTCTTAACTCTACATTCATACGTATGTGCGTAAGTTGATATAAAATAAAAAGACATCAAGTTCCGGCTGCACATGAAGACCAGCGGCAGACGGTCTTCTTCAGACGACAGATCCGACGATTAATTGATCACGTGTTACGTTACATATAATTAATGTACCTATTTTTAGACGCAACACTGAAAATGATAAACATTTATAGTTAATGTTCATTACTGATGTGGTGTGTTGATTTTTATATTGGGTAAGGTAAAGGTATACATATTACTGTGAGTGATGTTTTCATCACGAAAACCAGCAGTTTGGTTCAGTTGCAAACCAGCGTCAGATACTAGTGACCTGACATATGCTGAACTGGACCTATTTGGCACAGCCGGGGGGCACATAATATTTTATAAATCCACTTTTTTTGTATTGAACTATGTTTACGGGACTTGTCGCTCACAATAAAATCAAAACATAACAAACATTTTGACTAACCTCGACGTTTTGGCCAAGTTGTATTGTATTGGCCGTGGTGACGAGCAGACACTTTTTTGTGTTCCATTTGTGTCCTCAATTTGTAGCAAATAAAGAATTTCATTCTTTCTTTTCTTTCTAACATCATCATCATTTCAGCCGAAAGACGTCCACTGCTGGACATAGGCCTCCCCCAAGCACCACCACAATTGATGTTTTATGCGGTGTATAAACCACTTTATTTCTCAACTTCATAAAATGTCGACCAACCACCTGGAAATATTCTTAAATAGTGCCTATTCCTATTGTTGTGCCTTTTTAGATGAGGAAATGCCTATAACTAATAGGATCTTTCCCCTACAGCCAGCAGGCCAATTCATTCCGTATTCAGCCAGCTAGCCAGTCACTAGCCAGTCATCATTATTGTCTTTGGAAAAATGTATTTACAGGCATGTCCGTAATTCGGGCAAGCGATTTTCCAAGCATTCACAGCGTCGATCAAGCATGATATCTAAAAATTAAAGGCAAGGATTGTCCCATTAATTTTTTCAGTACTGTGAACCCTAGAAAAAGTACTCCGAGGATAAGGATGCAGGTAGAACTATTGCGTTTTAAGCTTAATTTAATTTTTTTAATGATTTAATGAAATTATTAAGTCAGTACCTCAAAAGACTCATAATAATTATGACACCAACTACTACCTGAAAATAAAATCTACAAGCTTTTATCCAATCAAACAATACGAAAATGCGAATACGAGAATGCCAAATGCGAGTCGGACTCGCGCACTAAGGGTTCCGCACCGTACCACTCATCAATCTGACACCCCGTAGAAACTGATTTAATTTATGAGAGCTCACCAACGGTGCAGCATTGCGCGTTGATATCTTTCTTACGCAAGTGTCACCACACATGTCCGTGTTTTCCTTATTTTTACTAATAATTAACTTAGTTACTTAAATTAATTAATTATAATTAATGCTACCGAACACCACACACAACACCATGTTCGGTGGTAGCACCGAACATTGATATAATTAAAAGGTAAATCGGATTGTAGCACAAACTTAAATTTGCAGTAGAAAAAAATGCTCTCCGAATGACCGAGATGTAGACCAACGTATGACGTTGGTCTACATCTCGGTCGATGCTCTAACTGCAAATGTAAGTTTCTAATAGCAAAAAAATATTTTTGAAGTAAAACTTCTTTACGCACGCTTGATCGCGTTACGAAAAGTCTTACTGTATGTATTACTGTAGGGTCAAGAGAGGTGCGAGCATTTTTAGTGAAGTTTTACTTTAGTCGTGTGGCAAGCACACTCGTTTTTTCATGTGTTATAACTGTTACGGTTACTATAAGGTTTAACTGTAAAAAGACTTTAGACGGCAGACTTTATCCAAAGAGCTTGGATAATCCTAATACCCGGATAAAACTAGGTTTCCGCATTCTCCTAACATTACCCGTAACGGCCGTAACATAAAGTTACAAAATACCGATTTTCGTATATTTTCTTTAACTTGTTTTGTGAGACCTTGATTCCTGGCAAATTTTATGATTTTAGATCAACGGGAAGTAGGTACCTTATATGTTTTGATGAGTGAGTTTGCAAGTATCAAAATATGTGACATTAATGGCCGTATTCTTTGATTGCGTTGACTTAGAAGATTGCATTTTTTACAACTCCATGGGACCATAGACCTTAGTATTTCTTATAAAAGGGGTCTTGACATACGGTCATACAGACACATGGACAACAAAGTGGACCTATAAATAAGGATTCCATTTTTCTTTTTCGAGGTAAGGAACCCTAAAAATAGTAGATAGTCGTCGTTTCTGAAATGGATACAATCGTTATTCGAATTGCCATCAACTGCCATCAACTGAACAGTACATCTTTATCGACGGCAAAAAAGTGATTGAAAAATTATTGAGCTTTTTCAGCATCTTTGACCTTAATAAAAACCCATATTAAAGATATTAAAATTAAACTTTAGTTTACGTTAAAATTGTATCGTTACGTTAAAATTGTAACGTTACGTTAAAATTGTAACGTTACGTTAACGGTATACGGTTACGTTATACGGTTACGTTATTGTTGTTACGTAAGATATTCTGTGCTAAAAGTAAGTAAGTTAAACTTGTTTTATTATAATGTGTAGTAATCGCGAAAACCTAAGAAATTATTATATTAAAATTGATTGGAATAAAATATATTTTACTCGGGCATCGGCTGAATACGTAGAACCTGTATTCTTATAAACATACAGTGTTTTACACATAATCACTACTTCTGTATTCGATTTCTTGTTGCACAGTTATTATAGATACGAACTAAATGATAGGGTTGACATGGGGACTAATTAACTAATCACTGATATTATTGAAGTGTCTTTAATTGCCAACTAAAGTACGGGTAAGAATGTATTTTATATGACTCATAATCAGATGTTTATTTACAGCATGACTAGGTTAACGAGGGACATATTCAAGAATATGGTAGAATATGCGAACACTTATTGAAAAAATATTCCACGATAAATTACGCGTAGGTACAGGAGAAAAAAAACTCGAGCAAGCTCTGACTGGGTCTGCTGGCTAATACAACAGGCGGAGAGGATGGAAATAGCCACCGATGGACACTGCTGTGCTAGGTGCATTAACTCGTCAACAGGTCGGCACAGGCGTCTATACGGCGACCTAATACCTAAATGAAGCCAGTGGGCGATAGATTGGGGAGTCTATCGTCCACATTGCACGGCCCTTGAGTTGTGGTGATGTCCCAGGTGTGCCCGGACATCGCCAAAACACTTTACAAAGAAAGTATGTAGGCCCTGAAGTATGCCGCGCTGGATGGGTCGCGAAAGTCATGCGTAGCAGTTCTCGTGGCCCGTCCATCCAAGGCGAAAGTAGGCACACAGCGGAGTTTTTCGTGGGTGCGAGCCCCACATAACCACACTTCCTTCCCGGCAGTGTGACATGCGAATCATGCCTTTTTTATACATATTTGGAACGAGAATCAAGTACTGAACATCCTCCTTCAATAAGTCCCTCTTTCAACCTAACAACCTGTATAAATCAATACATAATAATTGATTAGTATTTTTTTATGCAATAAGTAATATACTTAAAAGTTCTTGGCATTTTCCTGAGTACGGTTTACTTTAAAGTTTAATTTGCGGAAACGTAAATAAAAACAATGAAAAACACAGGGCATTACACTTTCGGTTGTAATCGTATTTACAGGGCAATGTACTGAATGCTAATAAATTTTTACAATTTAAAGTTCATTACCGCCAAAAAACGGTAAATTATTTACGAAATCATGTTTGATAAGTGAAAAAGAAAATAATTACAATATGTATAATTGCACAATGTTTCTTGACCATATGACGTATCATACAGGTTTTTAAATTATTTATTTAGTTTGATGACAGGTTTTGCGATCATAACATAATCAGCCCATTACTGTCCCACTGCTGGGCACGGGCCTTTTCTCAGTACGAAAAGGCCTTAGTCCACCACGCTGACCTAGTGCGGGTTGGCGGTCTACACACACCATTGAGAACTGTATGAAGCACTCTCTTGGTGTGCAGGTTTCCTCACGATGTTTTCCTTCACCGTTAAAGCAAGTGATAATCGAATGTAAATCCGCACATGAATTCGAAAAGTCAGAGGTGCGAGCCGGGATCGAACTCACACCTTCGAATCACAAATTCGCCAATCACAAAATCATGAACAAACATCACAGTGTCGCGACTAATAGCACAATAGTTATTGTTTGAAACATGGAAATAGATAGAATGGAAAAGTGGGCAGGGCGCGCGTGCCAACACTGCACCATAGTGCAGGGCATTTAAAGCCTTTCTCAGGTACGCCTTATGACTTCTTTCTGTAAATACTGTAACAAAAACCCAAATATGCCCTATTGTTCTGTTTCTAACTGCAGAAACAAAAGCTGTAAAGTACGCACGGCTACACATCAAGCTGTACATCTCCAGTATAAGCTGATCTCGCATTGAACGGAAAGCCTATAAAATGCGAGGTCAACTTTTACTGGAAATTGCAGCTTGATGTGTAGCCGTGTGTACATTTGATTAAAGTTTTTTTTTTAAATTAATGACGTCAATATGTAAGGCGTAGTTTGTTTGAAAGTTGCCCCGCATGAATCGCAAGTAAAATTGTGATTACAACCATTCTACTCTATTTCTGTGGTTTGAAACGTGCTATTAATGGAAAAGGACTTACGCAAACGACCGAATAAACTGTTTGTTGGGTCGATGCCGGCCGTCATTGCACTTTGTAAATAAAATGACAAACACCTTGTAGGATCGATCGGACTTTTTATAGAAAGCCACAGCCAACGTTTACTTTGCCTAATCTCACGTGTAAATTTTAAAATTAAAGTAAACAAATGCAATAGAGTGGCCAATGACATTTTGCCGGACACAGTGTCACGTCGATCAATGAACCTCATTGTTGTGACTTGCGAAACTCTATTAACATGCTCACCTCGTAAACGCTTATAAATTGCGAATTTCATTAATTAAAACGTTGTTACAATTCCACTTATTCATGTAACTTGTGATTTGCATACGTGGCCTACCTTTAACCGTGGTATATATTTTATTAATTTAGCCTGCTGATGTATACATTTTTACTTCATATGCCAATTTACTTCAGTAATCTAGGGTCAACATAAGATTACCTACAGTTGCCGAATTAAAACACTAAGATGCCATTGACCCCATAACTTATTTTCGAAGTTTACATGACAATGGTTTTGTGTCCAATGTTAAAAAATGTTTGTTTATTTTAAATACACAACTTATGCTATTTTCAGAATGTTTCAAGAATTTTAAATCAAGACAAAACATCCTTCTTAGACATTTCCATATCAAAATGTTCTTTACAAAACATTGCATCTTTTTATGCACTTCTAAAATCCATATTATTTTACATTAAGCAGAAGGATGGTCAAGTCGTTGGCGGGTCAGAGGTGACCAACGTCCGAACGGAACCCTGCATGCACCCTTTCGCAATTGCATACACAGATGGCTAGAAGACGGATTTACTGACCGTTTTTTGTAATTTTAATAACAAAGAAAGGCATTCAATAGCGTTTCGATTGATAGCTCTACTAGTTACAAATTATGAGAATAAGTATGAATATGTGATATGATAAACAGATATTTTGCTGTTTGGATTCAAGAATGTTAAAATATTGTATTTAATTGAACAAAGTTGTTGTTGTTTTACTTTAAGCTGATACTAGCAAACCAAAGATGCCCAATAATTATGCCAACTTCGTTTGTTATATTTCAAAAATATCTTTACTAAATATCAGTTCAATATGACCATCTTGTTGTGGCAATAAATCATTTTTCTTTCTTTCTTTTTCTTTTGACTAAGGATAACATAAAATTTAAATCTATAAACAATAAAGAGGAACAATTAATTCGTACAATTTGATTTTCTAAGAGAAATTAATAATTGCTTAAAAATTGGCAGGCCTTACCCTTACAAAAAATATAAAGCCTATTCCAATGTAAGTTCAATGTCAGTGTTACCGTGTAAGGTACCTCTATCTACCATGTAGAACAAGCATTGGATCCCATGAGGTCACCGGTCATCGGTCAGGGGTGACCAACGGCTGTCCAAGGGGTTGCGAATAAAGCTATTTGACCATGACCAAATAGCTACATCTTGTTAAGATTTTTTATACCCTTTTTTTTAGCTTTGGGTTTTTTAATGTTCGTGATTTGCTACGATGGTAATCGGTATATTATATGCCAGTTTTGGAGCACTTTTACCAGTTTTATATCAGTACATTAGTAAATCCACAGGATTTACAAATTATTATTAATTATTAACAATCTACATCTAAACATGAATGTAACGGTTAAAAGCATTATTTGTTAACAAAACAAAAAGCGAAAGTATTGCTGACATTTGAATCAATGATGTCTACACAATAACGGTGCTGACTTGCAAGTTACATAACAGATTGCTGACTTAACAAGTCTCTCATTGTTTATTATTATGTATATAGAGCTATTAGTCATCTTTGCGAAGTTCAATGTCGGTGCACGGATTAAGTTCAAGTTCTCAGTCCCATAGGGTCAGTGGTCAGAGGTGACCAACGGATGGCGAATTCATGTCCGAGGTCGCAAAACCCTTCACTGTGCAATATTCACCCCACCTGTACCCAGACACCATTGTAATCTCACAATGGGATGTTTCAAGGTTTTTGCTTGTATTATCAGTTCGCAAATAGTTTTCGCAATTGTGTTATCAGTATACCACGCTTGTTAACAAAACAATATAAATACTAATGTCGATAAGTGAGGTAAAAAGTTCCGGAATTCGTAACAAAGTAACAAAAGAAGATTCCGGTTACCTCATTGCTAAGAATTTTATCATGCGAATAGGTAGAAAAGTACCTACTTTTCAAAAATATCTCACAAAAGGGAATGTTAGGTGGATTTCTGTGTGAAATAAATAATAATTGAACAATAAGGGAGGGATCGGAATTGCTCGTTGATGATAAAACCGGGTCTGTCCGTCCGTTTGTCACCTCTGACCCACGCTTGACCGGTGCGTCCCCGGGACGCTCCGCTAATCTTTTAGATTAGCAAGTTTACACCACCCGTGATGTATGCTGTATATTAATATTATTTTTATAAAACAGGGATATTGATCAACTGCCTCGTTGGTCTAGTGGTAGCAAGCACGACTGCCGATCGTGGGGTCCTGGGTTCGATTCCCGGGTCGGGCAAAGTGTTATTGGGTTTTTTCTTTAGGAAATTCTCAGTAGCAGCCCGGAGTCTGGATTTGTGCCCGGTTAATGGCAATTGGCTCGCCCCTATTACATGGGACTTATAACATAACTGGCGAAATGTGGGTGTACTATATACCTCTGCCTACTCCTTCGGGAATACAGGCGTGATGTTATGTTATGTTATGTTGAGATATTGATGTAACTTGCAGTGTTATTTACGCAGTCTCATATTTATTTTCCGCACTGATAAGCGCTATCTACGCTACGATACGCTGTTGATAGATCGGAAGCGAATATTTGGGTGCCGTCAAAACATTACGTTACTCACGTAGGTATTTTAGCACTCGTTGTTTTTTTAATTGTATAGGTACTTAAAGGAAATAAATAGACTTTAGCACTAAGGACATCTATTGATAAAGATTTGATAGTAAATAATTTTTGTTCACTTTGATTTCTGAAATAATTAAGTATAATACGATGACAATTGATTAAATTATAACCACTTATTCAAGTAGGTATAGATGTACGCGAACTTAGATAAAAAGTGAGGGAATAGAGAGTGTACCTACCTGTGTTTGCGCACACACTTGTGAACTACATTTTCCGTGCAGAAGGCTAGTCTCCTTTGAGATTGGCTGCCATGACAGAAATTCGCCCGGGAGGACAATATGATTCTTATCAAGGGGCAGAAGTTTTATTATAAAATCGCGGTTAAAAAACAAAACAAGTTAGGTAGGTAACGTAGTTTCTGGTCATCCAAATACATTTTGTACCCATTATTCCTACGTAAAACTCTGTTGTACCCGAAAAACGTTTCGTTAGCTTATCATAATACACCTTTCCCAATCATTTAATAAAAAACGTCACATCAAATTTCACAGTTTTGCACAACATGTTATGTGCAGTGGACAGCGGTCAGTCCGATTTACGGTTCTTTTATTTACTCTAAGCTTATTAAACCCTATCCATTGTGAATATTTTGAGGGTAATTAATAGTGGGTATTGTGCAAAATACTCTTTGTTCATCGGTGTTCGCGCTTTGTGTTCAGCCCTTGCGCATTGTCCGCAGTTTTGTTTAGCCTGTCATTAGCCCAGTGGGCAGTTTCGCACTGACCGCTCAAGATATTTTTCTCACAGATATAAGCTACCACGACCGTTAGGCCTATGATTAATTATTGCTATTATTTGCATTTTTAAATAACAACGCTGACGAGTTGACGTGTTAAAATTTATTTTGAAGCAAAAATATTTAAAGCTTTTGCATTTTCATGTTGTTTTGAAACACAATATATACCATGTAAGTAGTTATTTATAAATCTCGTTACAGCAGGCCTCTATAAATAATGAATATTTATTTGTATTCATTTGAACCATTAAAAACATTCTAATGGGTAAGTACTAGGTCTAAGCTAGCCATGACATAATTTACGCTAGTTAGTATGCATTGTGAAATAAAATTTATTCAGTTTTCGTTACAACAATAGGCAAACTGAAATGCATTCACGCAGCGCAACTGACCACTGCACATACACGCTCGGTCCGTGATGACCTCTGAACTCCGTTCTTCACCAAGCCGTTGAGCAATTGTGCAAAGACTGGTTCTCAATTTTCACTTAAAATGCGTGTGAATCGATTGATCATAAAACGTTCGTATAAAATAAACTAATAACATAATAGAATCGCAGTCAAAAACCGGACAGACGCTGTTATATTAACATATTTGAGGTTGAAAACCTGTAAACAGTGATTCAAGATAACCACGCTCTTTGTAACGGTAAATAGACAGTGACGCGCAAATAATAACAAACATCTCCTCAATACATAGTATATTATGCTCGCCTGATATCACAACTATGTATACTTACAATAGTATATAACACACAAACATAGATAACGCAAAAACAATTCAAATGTAGAGACACTTGTGCATGTGTGGGTGGGTTGTAGGTATTTGCGCAGGACGCGAGGCGATTTGCCATAGTTGTGTATGTAGTGGTTCGCGAATCACATCAGACGAGAGGAAGGAGGATCGCCCTCCCGCGCCGCCAGCCAATAGGAGGACGTTCCGTCGCGTCCGAGCTCCGTATCGACTCGTGCCGATATCGCGAATATATTAGCAAATGTATAAACGTCCTTTTATGTACTAAACATTATCTTTTGTGCAATAAAACTTTGATATATAGTTTCACGAGCCCCTATTGGTTGATTAAAAAGTTCAATGAATACATAACGTTTATTTATTCAATGAATTAAATACCTACGTTTTCAGTGACGCAACGATGAATGAGACCTCTTCCGCATCATGCGGCCTTGGTACCGCGATGCGAACGCAAAGTTTTCTACGCGGCTGTTCGGAACAATAGTTTGCGTCAAATCGTCAAAAATCTCTCAATTCCCGACCGGAAACGTAAAAACAATAGGCGAGGGGTGAATTCTATTAAGAATTGGGAGGATTACTTCTAATGAGATTCTAAAACGCGGCAGGGATTGGACTATGTTTAGCAAAGCAATGTGCAACCCTTCTCCGAGTAAAATATCTCAATTTAAACGTTTAAAAACACGTGTTCGACTGAACAGTGATCCCTGGAGACGGGAACGGGATAACACATTGCTTGTTGTAGCAGTTAATTATGTTGGCTTGAAAAAATTAAGCATCAAACAAAACCTTGCATACTAATAGTAGTCGAATTGATTAATCATACTTCGTGAATCAATTTCAAATAAAAGTTTAACCAAATAAATAAGATTTACTTCTATTACTACTTTAGAATACTTTATCCTAGCGTCCACAGGTGATGGTGAGCCTTAACGTTTAGCGTTCGCGTTTAAGCTTTTTCTTTTTCCTTGTGCCAGCACATTGTGCGACCTCAACAAAGCCACAGACAATTCACAAGACGATATCAGATACTTAGCTGTGCCATCCATAATTAAATTGTACCATCGATACGAATGATATGTCTAACAGCTCCTACCAAGATCAGCTGCACAAAGATGTAGGTATACACTTGGCGAAATTAAAACGTTAACTTAAGAAAAGTAGGGATTGAAATCCTTCAATATTGTACACTTAGCATCTACTAATACATACGAATACCAGGTTTGTGAATATAAAGACATAATCAACAAGTTTTTCCTAAAATTTGTGTTTTTATTTTGTTTAAGTGTACACCTTTGGGTACGAGTTCGATCCCGGCCCGCACCTCTAACTTTTCGGATTCATGTGCGGATCAGAATTTGATTATCACTTGCTTTAACGGTGAAGGAAAACATCGTGAGGAAACCTGCACACCTGAGAGTGCTCCATACAGTTCTCGATGGTGTGTGTAGTCCGCCAACCCGCACTAGGCCAGCCTGGTAGACTAAGGCCTTAGCCTTCTCATACTGAGAAGAGGTCCGTGCCCAGCAGTGGGACAGTAGTGGCCTGATTATGTTATGTTTTATGTTATGTACATCTTTGTGCAGCTGACTGTATTTCACATGACAATTTTTTTCCTTTATTTCTTAAAAATATACCAAAACAAAACACCAGAAGTTATAAAAACCCAAAAATGGCATTAACAAATGTTGAAACAATTACCGCATACCTACAAGGTTAGACAAGGTATACCGCAACCCCTTTATAATTAATGGCAAAAAAGCTCAGGGGATGTCGCGGGATTAGCCCTCTGCGTAGCAAGGCAAAAAGTCATTGCACATGGGCGTATTTCAATTAGCTGTCAGTTTGTCAACTACACCGCTATTCTTTCTCAGAGGACGTTGCAAGTTACCCCTTCCCTCAATGGCATTTTAAAAATAGTCTTAAGTATCTTAAAAGCTCTGTGATACTTTGCACGGGTGTCGAATATTGAACTTTGAAACTATTGATGGGAATAGACGAGCTGAAAATCTTACGAAGAGAGAATAGAACGTTGTTTGAGGTTTAACACTAACTTATTTTTTTATATCTATATTCTGTTTTTTCTCTCTTTTCTTATTTAGTAAACAATCTTGGCATGTCTCTTTATTCAAATAACTCTTATAAAATATAATTACTAGTTCTGCACATGTAATTAGGTTAATAAATGTTATTTTGTGTGTGAAATTGTTAAAATAATGTCTTTTGATAATTATTATTGACGAATTGCAAAGATTGTTTACTAAATAAGACAAGTAAGAAAAAACAGAGATTACGTTAACATAGGGCAAAAGGTAAAATTAAAAATTTATCAAATTTTATCCATACGCACATAGTTACAAAATTGTAGTAAATAATTTTGAAACAAAACAGTATTTCAAATTCTTAATAAAAGAACATATACAAACACATTATAATAATTAAATTTGTCGAAATATAGTAATTTATTATAGGGCAGGTTTTTTCTTATTAATACAGTTTAATGGCAGCTTCCTATAACGATTTCACATCCTCAAAAACAAATCTCTGTTGATTTTTTGCCGATCGCGGTTATTCCATTTAACCCTTTAATGCAGAGGAAGTGTAGGTAAGTAGGTCAGATAGTACATTGCACATGTTGTGAAAGCGGGGTAAAAAAATACCCCTTTATTGCGCTTTGTTTCCACACGGGTAAAAAAGTTTGATTATTGCCTGCAATTTGTACCCTCGAGGCCGTATAGTAGGATTGTTTAAAGTTGGCAGCTGGGAGTAATTTAAAAGCAAAGATTAAGATTCAAAGCAATTATTTCTTACTTGCAGAAGTTATAAATCATAACTTAATTATGCATGTTTTAATATTTGGGATATCCCTGTTACGCATTCTATTTTAAATTTTTACCATTACCATTTAAACCATTTATTTTTCCACACACAAATAAAATACACATATCATTACCTATATTACAAAAATAAAAACAGGATGAATTACAGAGAACACAGCATGTACCTACCTATACAAATAAGTATAGCAAGGGATCCAGCTCAGTAGCACGGATTTTCAGCTGGTCTACCATTTTGGACTAACATATGTGTCTTTTTTTGTGGTGGTCTTTAGCCATGTAACTGATTTATGTGATTAAACTCGTGTTATTGTAAACTGTATTCTTCTACTACTTTAGCTCATACTTGAATTCATAAATTGTAAGTAGCTAATACTCCATATCGTCACTATACCTAACATACCAGCATTTTATCAAATTTTTTGCTCTCTCTCACATACGTTTTAACCCTTCCCGCGATCTTGGCAGCCATTCTTTG
Organism: Asteroscopus sphinx; assembly: GCA_949699075.1. Lineage (NCBI taxonomy): Eukaryota > Metazoa > Arthropoda > Insecta > Lepidoptera > Noctuidae > Asteroscopus > Asteroscopus sphinx. Next base: position 15,415,708 of record OX453007.1, read on the forward strand.
CCTACCAAATAATTTTTTGTTCGTTCCTTTTTAAATGGCACATGCAGTGAGAGCCAGTTTTTTTAGGCAAATCAACCCATTTTACTAAAACGCAATATCATCAGCCTACCTGGACTGTCTCGGTGTCTATTCTTTTAATAGATCATACATAATCGATTTAAGCTTGACAAAGGTGGATTCGATATTGAAGCATATCAAAGGTTCTTATTATTTTCTTATAGGATTTTGTGAAAGAGCTGAAGTAAATTTTGGACATACAAAAAAAACGCGACAATTTTGGATCTCTGTTTTATATTTAAATAATTGCCAGCATCGCGGTAACATGAGAAACCTTTCACCAAAAAGTCCAAAAACTAAATTAAAAAATCCTCAAACTCTTATGAAATATGAGCCTTCGTCAATATTTTTTATGTGCGGCTAACAGTAAACCCAAATTCAGCTATATCTTCACCAAAACAAACGGTCTCGCAAAATGTCAGAATTGATGGAATCCGAAAGCGAGAACAAAAAATGGCAGGTAAAAAGTCATATACCGGTATAATTGTCACAAATTAAAGCAAAAAATTTCGAACAAAAGGTATCAAAATTCTGCAAGCCACACGAGCAGGTAGGTAGGCGAACTTTATAAATTTAGGGTTTTTTGTGTGGAAATTGTGCAAAAGCGTGGGACGGGTCGTGGAGTTATAACTGTACTCTCCAAGACATGTTCGATCGCCGTCGCTGGTTCGATCCGGAACATAAATCTTCTGTCTGATTATACAACGAAGAAAGATATTTGGCTTTATTTTGCATTTTTTGTAAACTATCATTTATTTTTTAACAAAGGCACTAATGCTTTTATTAAGGTAATAATAGGTTTAGGAAACACTGACGTGACTACCTACCACTGTACGTTGTTTTAAAGGCAAAAATGAGAAACAATGAGATATTTTTATTTCCGAAAACATCGATCAGGAGTGCATTTGATTAAACTACTTATTCTCCTATTAAAATACCTACATACATTTCTATCTGACAAGACTCGAAGTACCTACACCCAAACAAAATATAAATTTGCAACACAATATTCATCGTCACGAATCTTTGCTTCTAAAAACTTGAGTTTACTTTTATCATAAAAGTAAACAATTCAGTCGCGACGAAAAGTGCCTTAATAGTTTTTTGTCAAAAAGAATTTTGTGCAAAAACTGCGAACAAAAACGAAAATCTGCTCTCGCTGGGTTCGTAACGTGATAAGTTTATTTTGAAATGGAGATCGGAGTTTATCGGCTTAACAGAATTTTGTATATTTTTAACATGACTTTCATAGAATAATGTGTTTAATAATATTTACTGTAATTTAACTCGTATTAGTAATTGTGATTGTTCTAGTATTGTAATTTTATGTTCAAATTTATCTATCATTAGCATGCCAATTATGATAAATGTGCCGAACTGAATTGTACTTGACACCTGTATCTACCACATTTAGTAGTAGTATTTTATTTTTTAGTAGTAGTAGAGCTCCTTTGTGAAAGAGCTCGTCCGGGGATACTTCCCCGGGTACTTCTTCCAGGTTCTTTACTTTCTTTTTACGGGTATTACTATACCCGTACCTACTTCTCCGCCAAAAAGTGATGCTTGCATTGCTGTGTTTCGGTCTGAAGGGTACGGGTGCCGGTGAAATTGCAATCACATGAGACTTTCCATCTTCATGTCTGAGTTTGGCGAACCGACTTGCGGTACCATTGAGGCAACAGCCTAGGTGGTATTGAGGTTGTTATGGGCAAAAGTAACCGCTTAACATCAGGTGGACCTTCAGCTCGTTTCGCCATCCTATACTATAAAAAAAATAAGCAAATGAAATTGAAATTGAATTAAAATTGAACAAAGCTTTATAATAATAATAATAATACAATCTTTATTTCAGATCACAAGTATAGATACATATAGTGTTAGTAAAAACAAAAGAAAACCTAAAACCTAATGATAGTAACTAATACATTTTGCTAAAAGTTAAAACAGGTAATTTGCACTAGACTTGTGAAGTCCTATCCAGTGTCGCAACATTGGACAATCCCACTTGTCGCACAATGCACTTAAGATGCTGTAGGAGCTGGAACGCATTCTGCAAAGGTTCGAACCAGTTGGGAAGCCGAGGACGTAATCTTTCTCGTAGGTACTTTATAGTATTATACAATGTAATATATCGAGTGGCCGAAACAATGACGTCCAAAGGAAAATCTAGGCTTATGTCGTGCCTCATCCGAAATGACCCCATGTATGTTCTGCGATTTCTAATAGTTTTCGAGAAATTCACGTTTTTCGAAATGTACCTACTCCCATAGAAGTTCTACTGATTAGCTACATTTTCTTTGCCGATTTGCAAGGAAAAATGTCCGTAAAGTAATTGTTTTTTTGTATGATTTGGAGAGTATAGAGTCCGTAGAAGTTTTTAAAATCAGTTTAACATCAAGACAACCATTATAAGTTAAATTTTTTTGGATTCAAATTAAGAGTCAAAGATTTTGCATAATTATGTTTGGTTATTTTGTCAATAAGACTCTTCAGATAGTTTCATGAGACTTTTGAATCCAAGAATAGAATTATATTATTATTTTTAACGCATTTACACATGCAAAGCGAAAATCTAAAGGTATAAACCAAGAAAGAACTTGTAATAGATGTATTGGTGTCAAACTGATTTTAAAAACTTCTACAGACCCTATACTCTCCAAATCATACAAAAAAACAAGTATTTAGTAGGACATTTTTCCTTGCAAATCGGCAAAGAAAATATACCTACTTAGTAGAACGTTGATGGGAGTACATTTAGAGTAACGTGAATTTCTCGAAAACTATTAAATATCGCAGAACATACATGGGGTCATTTCGGATGGGGCACGATATAAGAAGCCTAGATTTTTCCTTTGGACGCCATTTTATCGGTCAACCTGTTTAAGGGCCGTAAAAAACTAAGATCTTATGTAAAATGTAAGTTGTTTTAAAGGCATTTGTTTCTGATTCTTACAAAACATTAATTAGCTATAAAAACAGTCTGCAACATAAATGATAGGTAAATAATAATCGCTGCTAACTCAAATGTTTATCATATTCAAAGTTTTCATGACCCAATTTAGGTATGAAATCAAAGAAGCTTTTGTATTTTCTATCCCAAACTTTACACATCAACTTATCAAGAATCGCAATGAACAACATCTGCAAGTAATATTTTCTTATTCAAACAACATTTAGTTAGCGGAGCCGCGCTTGTGAGGGCAAACGTGAACATTTGCGTGGAGTCGTTGAACCCTCCTGAACAAAAACTCCCCCGAGTTTCAGTTGCGCAGGCGCAGGCGCGGCTGTGTTCTCACGCCGCAACTGAACTCTGACACCGGTAAAAAGTTGCCAAAGTATACGTTTAACGTATACATTTTAACATAGATATATTCCTGAAAATATAAATAATTATAGGTATATTTTATGGACCTGGTAAAGGTCGCGGGAACACGCTGGATGTGGAAGGCGCAGGACCGTTCGTTGTGGCGATACTTGGGGGAGGCCTATGTCCAGCAGTGGACGTCTTTCGGTTGAAATGACTGAATGAAATGAATGAATATTTTTATTTGTTTATTGAGGACTTCTAACAAAATAAGTACAGTAGTACACTAATAAAACATTAAAACAAGTTCTAAATGATTCTAATTAGGACACAGTGACACATACTCGCAGCTTATTGTCTATCTTCTTTAATTTTGTTAATATTTTTGACTTTCTCCAGTAGACGTTTAATTACCCGACTACGGCACAGCAAAAAGGAAGGCTATGATTTTGACCGGTATGTATGGATGTTGATCTGTTCCCTCATAACTTCTAAACTACTTATCATAATTTGACAAATGAGGTATCGTTGGAAGCGTCTTGATCGTCCACTGGTTATAAGCTATGTTATACGTATGTTGCCTTCTGAGGATATGACATCATGAAATAAATAACTTTTATTTTTATTTTGCCGTGTCGAGTGTCAAGTGAAAGGGTTTAAATTAAGCCATTACTAGATAATTTATTTATTAGAAGTTTTTAAAGTGTCGCGAATTTCACTCATACTGAATTATATTTACGGGACTTTTCGCGCACAATAAAATCAAAACAAAACAAACATTTTGACTAACCTCGTTTTTTTTGTTTTGATTTTATTGTGCGCGAAAAGTCGCGTAAATATAGTTTAATTTATTTATTATTTTATTAATTGGGTTGGTATTATTAGGGCTTTAGGGAATGAGAGGATAGTCGTGGTCATATGCCACTTTGCCTAAAGAAAATTTGTAAGTCTTTGGCCTAAAGCTTATGATCGCTTACTACTGTTAGAATGTATTGTTTTTTTAGGGTAGGTGGCATACGACCACGGCTATCCTCTGAACATCACTATAAATGAATATTTATTAAATACATTAAAATGTATTACGTGTAAGTTGTTTATTTATAAGGCAATACATATTTAATAGTTTGTAAATAACAATTTCAGATGAGAATATTTTCTTGTTTCATACTTTTTAGAGCGTGGTTTTTCAGTAGACAGGTTTTCTGTTTCTTTAGACGTAAGATTTAGTTGTAATTTATTCGGTCAAGCTCTGTATCCATTTCAAGCAGATTCCTATATTATTGTAGGTACCACTCGGTATCCTGCCTAAATCGTGTAAAGTATTTACAGACATACTATGTAATAATATATACAATTATTATTTTCTGGGTCACTTATAGCTTCTAATTATATGTATTTACTAGTAAACATAGAACTCAATCGATCATGATCAAAATCACTTTATAACACAAACACTTATAGCGTAGGTATATGAAACTGTTTTCATAGTACAGACATTATGACATTGGCCGCTAATTTCGCTCGCCGGGATGACCCTGTCGAGCATTGTCTCATTATCCCCGAAATAAGATTTCTCATAAACACTGGCTAAAATATCATAACAAATCTATTAGAGGGGCTAATAAATATTAAAGGTGGGAGCCAAACCACCTTTTAAAGACGACGTTCATTGTTTAACTATTATGTTATTTTAATTGGCAGTGGAGCTCTTAGGTATTATTTGAAAGTGGTTATAGTTGTTGACAAACCCGATTTACGCAAAACATGGGTAATGTATGTAGTATTACAGCTAAAATGGCTTCCACTCCAAATGGATCGATCTATGAATGCCAATCAATGGTTGTCTGGAAGAAATTGCTTTAAGCGATAAGACCGCCAATTGTTAGTACTGTGCTTATGTTTGTTATAACTTTATACTTACTTACTTACTTTATACTTTATTGTACACACAAATACACATTAATATTACAATAGGAAAGCTTATTATTTTTATTTTTATGATGTGCAAACAATAAAGTATCCTCTATCTCTATCTCTCTCTATATATGAGATTCATATTCAAAATGCCTTTATTTTAGACAACTAAATCAAAATATGCTTAGTAACAATAACAACCATAACAACTTATATTCTAGTAGGGCTCGTAGGGTGGTAGTATCTTAAATATCAAAAAGAGTCTTAAGAAAATAGGTGCATTTTGTGTGTAAATATAAAAGACCGAGTTTCTCCGCTTCAGCAACGTGGCTGCGATCCAGTAATTACTCTAATCACAACTGATTCCGATGTTCTGGAAAAAGCTTGGATGCTATTATTATTTAGGTTATTCAATCAATAGGTATAACCATAGAAATCTAAATAATAAGGTGATAGAAGTTGTACCTAAAGGTGCATGAACTTGCCACCGCATGCAAGTGTCTCGTAGGACACCAGTGTGCGAACCGTTTGCTTGATCAGTGCTGTTTAGGACGCAAAGTCACTATATTGTATTTTGCAGCATATCTAACAGCGGTTTTTTTAGGCTTAATTTATTTTGCATTGATTGCCAACAACAACAACTCGGTGGGCATAATTTCGTATTTAAGTATGTGTTGGTTACGGCAAAACGGCGACACGCGTTCCGGTATTAAAGACAGTAGATACTTAACATTTGTTTACCTTATTATTTAGATTTCAATGGGTATAACATAGCCACACAAAACCTTGTAGTCCGTCTTTAACTAATTCCATAGTTAATAAAACATTATTTATACTATAGCTAAGCTAGAGATACTATATATTCAATAGGTACATTACAATAAAATTGTCCTAGCAAGATATTAAATGAGATGACGATAATATAATCGAAGCATAGCCCTAAGAATATTGTGTTTACTCTACCTAATACTATAAATGTAAAAGTATGGATGTTTGTTAGTTTTCGATCACGCTGAAACGGCTGAACGGATTTGGATGAAATTTGACACTTAAACAGACCATAGGATACTTTTTATCGACATAGAGAAGAGAAGAGAGATAAGAGAGAGTACCCACGGGCGACAGCTAACATAACATAACATAACATCACGCCTGTATTTCCCCGAAGGGCTAGGCAGAGGTGTAATAGTACACCCACATTTCGCCAGTTATGTTATAGTCCCATGTAATAGGGGGCGAGCCTATTGCCATTGACCGGGCACAAATCCAGACTCCGGGCTGCTACTGAGAATTTCCTAACGAAAAAACCCAATATCACTTTGCCCGACCCGGGAATCGAACTCAGGACCCCACGCTCAGCAGTCGCGCTTGCACCCACAAGACCAACGAGGCAGTCAGTTGACAGCTAGTTTCTTATAATTCGATTACAGATAATAGTTAGCATGTGGCATCACCGGAAGTAGTTAGAGTGCGAATGGCTTCCCTGCGCCCTGCCGCGAACTCTCATTATTCTTTCAGCAAATATGTTGTGACTACCCTTTACTTGCCTGGGGCGGACGTCGCAAATGATCTCCCTTGCCCTCATAATGATTGTATCATTATCGATCATTAAAGGGTAGACAGTCACCACATGGCGGGTAGTTAGACGCCACAAGGTGGATTAAGAAATTTACTGGTTTTATTTTATCATTCATTAATCGAAAATCCCATTAGGTTTCTAGGATGTCATGGTTTTTTTTTCTTAAATCTACGGGAAAGCACGTATCCAGACTTTTGGTTCGGGGGGAGGGACAATCATTGAAACAACAATGTGAAAGAAATCTTACACGCAAAAATATGTAATCACTGCAATGCGGAATGAATGGGTAATAGAGCAAGCCCAGTCAGCCGCTCTCCCCCATTTTGATCCTTAGGAAAGATTTTATTCTCTTAAGCACAAAAAATTATCAAAAAAAAAATTGTCCCGTCCCGTTATGCCAAATTACGGGTTGGGGGGGGGGTAAATCCTAACTATCCCCCCCTCTGTATAAGTGCTTGCCTACGGGTATAAATGTTATGTCTAATTGTTAACTTAATTCTACTTGAATCTTGAAAATTGCATTGAACTATCGGATATCAGTATCCAAATTATTTCAAGTATCCTTTATCATAAAGAAAGTAGAGATCGTCTTATTTAACCTACTTTGTCATATTATTACGGCATTAATCTATGAAAAAAAATGCAGGGCCCCCCGTGCAGTTCTAAATTGACGATCTATCGATTCGCACGCAAATCTTAATATTAAGTTTCCAGAATCACATTCATAAAAAAATGTAATAAATAAATATTTTAGGACATTTTTATTATTTTTACGCAGCACTATCTAATCCCAAACTAAGCAGTGCTTGTGCTATGGGTACTAAACATTTACCCATTGTATGTAATTGTATTTATTATTGTAAATACAATAATAAACTATATACTTACATACTTTTTTTTCGTAAATACATCATCATCATTTCAGCCGAAAGACGTCCACTGCTGGACATAGGCCTCCCCCAAGCATCACCACAAGGACCGGTCCTGTGCCTTATTGTAAATAAATCATCATCATCATCATTCTAGCCCGGTATCACCCACGGCTGGGTATAGGCCTCCTTTCATTTTTGCCAGCCTCTTCGATCTTGTGCGTCCCTCATCCAGGAAAAACACACAAAAAAAAAAAAAAAAAACTACTTGAAAAAAATACGTACGTAAATAAATACTTCAATAAAATACATAAGAAACACCCAGACCAACACAAACACTTATAATAAAACAAATTTAACCGGATTACTCGCGTATATTATTTAAATTGGTTTTCCTTACGTTTCGAAAGCTTTGCAAATTGTTGTCTGTTTCATAATAATAAATAAATAAAATTAAATTTGCAGCGTTCGTGGTCGCAGGAAGACTAAGATGACAAACGTCTTTTAAGATATTTCATTTTCGTTTCGATGCACGCAGTAATCACTCACAATACAAACATATTTGTGTCCTGTGGGATACGAACCCACGACCTCGTGATCAGCAGTTGGACACTCGATCCACTAGACCACAGTCATCGTCGAAAAATAATAAATAATAAAAACAAATATTATAAAACTCGGTGATTTGGTATATTTGTTACTGTCCTAATGTTATTCCAGTGTTTTTTTTTCTTAAAATATATTTTACAAGAGGATAACTGAACTAAACCCCTTTGTTCGCAAAGAAATACATTGAATAATCTCTAACCCGTTAGCTGCTATAGAATTATTCGTTGCAATAAAAAATGTGCACCTTGCAAATACATTGCACGGTATCGCAATACCATTTATTCGTGCACAAATCATAACGGTAATCGATTGAACAATCTATAGTTGTCATCACTTCCTCAATCGCACAGAATTGTGGGAACAAATTATCGCAAACACTTCTGTCATGCGCAAAAAAGTGTTGCACAAAATACTGTAGGCAAAAAAAATTTACTCCCACGCTATGAAAGGGTTGAGCATGCACCTGACCTATATTAAACTGTGTAAAAAATCTGTGTTTTCTTTACCGTATTTTTTGCTCATTATTCACATTGAAGATATCAAGAGAATGCGTTTGATTTTATACTGTCACCATCCTACAAGAATATTGTGGAACAATTTTAATTGATAACGTTTTAGCATCTATGTAATCGGCTCTTCCGAAATGCCTGAAGAAATATTTTGAGCCCTAACGCTACATCGTAATCGCTCTTAAATCAAAACAAACAATTTAGCATAAGATAATCCAATGCTTGACTTTATATTTATTTTCTTTACGTATTGTAATACAGGTATAATACACATGGGCACAGGTTGCATAGAGAAAAGAGTTTATTTACATAACAAATAACAACAAAACGATTTGTCCGGCACTACTGCACATTATATCCACCCCACTTGCGCAGGAGTTGCGCACAATGCGCGTATTGTTGGCGCTCCGCAGGTAGATAGGTACTAAAGGGTTATCCGCTTATGCAAAAAATACACTAAAACTATCCGATTAACACCACTACAAAACGCGACTTAGAAGCCTTAGATCCCTTGTGATTATTTTGTTAGTAGATTTAACTATCCATTATATCCTAGACGTGTGCAATAAAACATGAAATTGTATCAAACGAAAGTTTTAAATAATACGCATAAAAGTTAAAAATGTCTACGCTTTAAAGTTCAAATTGACGACGTAATCGTATCTAACCAAATATCAATTTAAATTCATAATCAAACTTTCGCTAAAACAACAATGACGCAATTGCAGATATTTATAAAAACTTTTATTTCGCTACCTTTTGACGCTCGATTACATCGACTTTCACTCTAAAGCGAATAATAAATAAATTGCCGTATATGAAACGGTGTGCGTGTCTGTATTTTGGTTCACGCCTCAACAACATGGGGTTTCGTGAATTTGGCGGCCTTTAACGAAGGTGGTTCATTAAGAATTCATTGACGAGAACGCGTGAGCCGACAGGGGAGGGTGAAAAGGCCGACAGGCGATGTGTTGCAAAATGAATAAATACTGGCGAGAAATAGGGGCAGTTCGCTAAGGTAACGACCGATGTAACTCAATAATGCAGCCAAATGTACGGTTTTAGACTGAAAACCCCGCCTTGATGTGTAAAGCTATGGACGAAGAGATCCAGTTAGACTGGTCCTGAAAGTACGACTCGAAACAAAGCATTGGTAATGAGAATCGCTGACACGATAATGCCATAGCAAACAGTTGCAATCGACAGTTTGCAACCGCTCCCTTTCTTGTCAAGGCTTCATTAAACTATTATCTTTTTATTAGTTGCATTTTGTTGTTCGTTGATAACATCATTGTTGGTTTTGTATTTTCGAATACATCGATTGCTATTTTCATATATCTACATACGTAAGTATAATAAGTAAAAAACTGCATTAGACAGATATGTGTGCGCAAATGTATAAAAAACAGTGGTGGAGCACCATGTGCAGTCGCAGGTGCCCTCCGTTCCCACACAACCCTTTCAGCGACCGACCTCTCGGTTCGCACCGCCCCCGCTCCGCTGCAGCCCCTTAAACACTGCATAAAAACCACCAGCACAAACAAACATGACAAATTCAACCGTATTTCGTCAACATGATGGTTATTTTTTTAACACCAAAAGCTCTGGCCCATAAGTCTTTTAAGCACGTTGCAATCATTAGTTCCAAATTCTACCTGTTCCGATTTATAGAGGCTGTCGTGTCATTAGATTTATTGTGGATATAATGCAATCCTCTCCATATTTTTTGCTTATGATTCGGACTAAGTATGTGCAGTCCTGTATAGAAAAAGTTATTTTAAATGCCTGTTATTTAAATTCAGTTTTATACTAAAAGCTTATTATTTTCTTATTGGAACGCACTTTACACGTTTTGTTAACTTATTACGCAAAGCTAGAAAATATAAATTTGAACATCTTGATAATAGGAGAACCAATTGTACTAAACGTGGTTTCAAATGCAAGTTGCTTTAGCAGTAATTATTTAAAAAATCTATTTACTAAGCAGAAATTACTGTAACTACATAACACAAAGAAATGTGTAGTAATAGTGCGCGGTGTAGCAATTAAGCATCAATTTTTTGCCATTTGATGCCGATTGCTGCAAAAACGAAAAACGTATCAGTGGTGTGATAAAAAATCCCTTTTGTCCCGTTATCTGTGTCTGTTTTTGTAAATGGGATGTGTTTTGTAGCCAATTAAAGGTAGAAAGGACCCGGCTGTTGGTCCACAAGTCCACAATAAATCGCAACCCTACACGAAATGTTTCCGGCGCGACGAGTGGCCAGCCTGTTCCGTTTTTAAACTGATCATTTGCATTGGAAATATGTGTTTTTGCCCTGTTTTTATTACATTATGTAACTTGTGTTTTGTTATTGCGTATGTACTTGATGCTACCTTAAGTAGATTGCACTACCCCAGCAAAATTAAGTGCTTTAGAAGGATGAGAGTATGATAGGCAATTAGTGTTGTGAGGAGTAATTGTGCGCAAAAAGCAACATTTGTGAGTCTTTTACTTTCGGAAGTATTCGTGAAAAACAGATTTTGCTGCGGTAACGTTACCCCAGCAAAATATTTTTTTAACCGTTTCAGTTCGGAACCAAATACATGACAATAGGTGGGTTTCATCGCCTGGTAAATGTGCCCGACTAGCAAAATAATGTGCATCTTACGGTTTTCGAGTCAATCAAGATTTTGCTGGAGTAACATTTTGAGGTTTCCTATATGTATTTGTCGTCATGTAAGAAATGGACGCAGGTAAAACTGTTTTCGTTCTGTTCGAGCTACGTGCAAATCGGAACGTACGAGGTAGGTACTATCAGCAAATGTTCCGGTGAACCACCACCACTAAGGCTAAAATCGCTTGCGCTCAGTGTTCGACGGCAGCCGTAGGTACGTGTGATGTAGCAGGATTCGTTCAAGGGACTTTGTCGACAAAATGTATCACCGGTAAGGATCCTGACTGTACGTAGCTTGTGATTTACATCCTTATAAATCCTCCTTACTCCTCTTCCTTCCTTCCTTTTCCTTATCCATTCCTTGAATCAAACATATTATGATTGTGAACAAAAATCCAACAGATTTACATAGGTAAATCTACCTCCCTATCTGTTTACTGACTATGAAGTCATGAAGCCTTATGAAAGAAAGAAAGAAAAAAAATGCTACTTATAACAGAACCAGAAAAAAATATTTATAAACAAAGTCTTCTTAGTAGGAATACTTGAACACTTACCTCCGTTGATGAGCCTTTTAGAAAAACTGGAGGGTTGGGTTAGTTTAATAGTTTCCTTCGTCCGTGTGTCAATGCACGGTGCCAACTGAAAATCAGCGCTGGGTGTTCAACGCCAGCACATGCTGAGTTGGTGATCCTTTTGGCATGGGCATGCCCGGCAGCAACTTCATGTTTTACTTATATCTATTTTAGTACTTATGTTATTGTTGTGCTGTCATTGTCCTGTGCCAAATAAAAAAAAATCTTTCTTTCTCCTTTCTTTCTTTCTAATGTTAATTGTCTGATGCTAATTTACATTTTTATGAAATTGACGACTCAGTTTTTCTTTATTACTTCATAGATATCTTTATTACAAAATGTACATATTATTCTTTGGAAAATATAAAACGTGTTATCAAAATGCCCCTTAACATTTATAAAGAGTGGTGAATTAATTCAGTTTGCGTGACGTAACGCGACCCCATTGGCTGATGCACACAAGCTGCGCACGATTGCAGATCATGACGATATTCAGCCTTCACATCTGCCTAGCAAGCCTGACCCGTAATTACTTATTGATATTTATTGCCCTCTAGACGCAAGGGTGGTTAACTTTCGATAAGTTCGCATGATGAACGAAGTTACTTATTTCGTCGTATTTCATACTTATCGAAACTGGTCGAATTTTGGTATAATAATGAGTCGTAAGGAAGGCTTTATTTACCCAGCAGTGATTAAACCTGTAAAATTATTCAATTTAGTGGCAAAAATGCCTTATCGTGTAGTAAATTCGACCATTGTTAAAAAGAATATCATCATCATCACCTAGCCCGGTATCACCCACTACTGGTTATAGGCCTCCTATCGTTTTTGCCAGCTTCTTCGATCTTATGTTTCCCTCATCCAGGTGTTTCCTGAAAAATAATTTATATTAAACTAACACAGTAACTTATACTAGGGCATGCTACAACGCGTAGGCGGCGTGCGTGTGAGGACACGGCCCTTCATACCCTTGCGTACTGTCCTGCTTGGGTGGTGCGGCGCCGTGCTCTCACTACAGTAATCGTGGGAGACCTCTCGCTGCCGGCAACCAACATCTTGTGCTGCACGACAATCAGTTCGGGTTTCGGCCTGGGCTTTCTACAGAAAGTGCAGTTTTGTGTCTCAAGCGGGCCGTCAGGTACTACACGAAGCGAAAAACACCTGTGTTTGCATGTTTCCTTGATCTGTCTAGGGCTTTTGACCTGGTTTCCTACGACATATTATGGAAGAAACTTGAGGCTATAAGCTTGCCTATCGAGCTTATAAGTATTTTCAAGCACTGGTATGGAAATCAGGTCAACAATGTTCGGTGGGCAGGAGTGTTGTCGGAGCCATACCAACTGGAGTGCGGGGTGAGACAGGGGGGTCAGTGACTGACTGTGCATTGTATTTGAGGCAGGGACTAAATATCATCAGGATGTGCCACCTATACGACTAAACGGCGTTCCACTCGAGCGAGTGGAACAATTCAAATACCTCGGTCATTTGATCACCACTGACTTAAAGGACGATGCTGACATCGAAAGGGAACGGAGGGCTCTGTCCGTGCGGGCGAATATGGTGGCCCGCAGGTTTGCACGTTGTACTTCAGACGTAAAGGTGACGCTCTTTAGAGCATTCTGTGCATCTTTCTACACGTGCAGCTTGTGGGAGAAGTATTCGCAAGCATCGTATGGGGCCCTTCGAGTCCAATATAATAACGCGTTCAGAAAACTGATGGGGCTGCCTTGGCGTTGCAGTGCGTCAGGGATGTTTGCAGCGGCGCATGTAGACTGCTTCTACACTATTATGCGCAAGCGTGCAGCATCACTGGTGGCACGAGTCATGGCCTGCTCCAACAGGGTTCTGAACATGATAGCTGACAGAGTGGATTGTCCATATATGATCCACTGCTGTCAGTTACATGTATCAAAATATATAACTGTATACTAACTAACACCTAGGTTTAAGATAATAAAATTGTTACTAACCCTATAAGAGTTCTTTTGCTCGAATTAAAGTTTTTCTATTCTATTCTATTCTATTCAAGGCGTGGGCGCCACAGTGGAGGTTGCGGCCGTCGTTAGGCCGCACGGGGAGAAGGGGCTCACCTGCTTGTGGCGAGCCGGGACCTGTCAGGGGTGGTTGTGTGAATACTCACGGGTTCCCACGCTGCCGGCTAAGGTAGTTGAAGGAACATGGTGGTGGTTTTAGCCGGTAAGAGTCCGACACTGGCTCCGCCTACCGCGGGCGGAGTGCATCCATGAGGATTCCCCAAGAAAAAAAAAAAAAAAAAAAGTCGGCTTTACGCCGATCTGATACCGCCCTAATAGAGGCCAGCGGACGATAGACTGGGGAGTCAGTCATCCGCATTGCACGGCCTTTGAGTTGTGGTGATGTCCCAAGTGTGCCCGGACATCGCCTAAAGAGCGTCGTTATAGGAAGAGGGACCCGAAAAAGGGCTACGCTGGATGGGTCGCGAATGCCATGCATTGCAGTTCTCGCAGCTCATCCACCAAGGCGAGAGTAGGTACACGGCGGAGTTTTAAGTGGGTGCGAGCCCCACATAACCACGCTACCTGCCCGGGTGGCGTGACATGCAATAGGCATTTTATCCGCTTCAAAAAAAACAAATATAAAGGGCGTGCTACAACAGCGGCGGTAAGACCTATAGTGGAGGAGTGGTTGGAGAGGCGACCTAGCGCCCTCACCTACCGGCTGATGCATATACTCTCAGGGCTGCCTTGAAGACACGGTGCAGCACACACTGACGAAGTGCTTAGCTTGGGCCACACAGCGCCGTGACCTCATCAACGCAGTAGGCGGCAGCGATCTCTCGCTTCCGGCTGTGGTTCTGACCATGGTTGGGAGCAAGAGCGCTTGGGAAGGTGCCCTTCTGTGAGAAGGTGATGATTGCGAAGGAGGCGGTGGAGTGGGTGTGAGAGGCCCTGTCTCTCTCCCCATCTGCAAGAGACAGACCGGGCACTGCAGGACGCTGATCTCCATCCACCCTAGGAGTGCACCTGCCAGTCAAGGCCCACGACGGTGGTGCGTTGTGTTCTGCGTGCGCCAGTCAGGAGGAGGGTGCGTCTGATGCCGAGGCCGCACAAGGAGAAGGGGCTCGCCTGCTGGTGTCAAGTCGGGACCTGTCAGGGGTGGTTGGTGAATGCAGAGCGTTTCCCAAAGGCCAAGCTTTACCGGCAAAAGATAGGTAGAAGAACACTGTGGTAGTTTTTGTCGGTAAGAACCCCGGTTCCGCCTTCCCCGGGCGGAGTGCATCCATGTCCCTCATATTTTTTTCGTGGGGTAATCCATGAGGATTACCCCACGAAAAAAAAAGTGGTCACTTACACTAATATTATGACGCTCGTAATAATGCCTAAATATGGGGAACTCAAAGAAAATCATTTACATGGTAAATATCCCGAGACATATCTATACCTAATAATATTATAATAATAGTATTTTTCCGTCTATGAATTGATAAAATAAACTGATATGAATAGGAATTGTAAAAATTAAACCGTCCCGAGTTATATTTATATAAAAGTGAACAAAGTTGAGCAGGTTGCAAGGATTCTCGTATATGATAATTAATGGACTGAACTATTGAAATAGTTAGCGCAACATGAATTCTTCTACAACATGGACTTCACGTTATTTATATTAGTTAATTTACATGGTGATCTTCAGGATAATTTTCCCATCTGTCGTTCTAATGCTTATTTTCCACGATTAGCAAAAAATGTAAACAAACATGGACTATAGACGGGAATACACTTGGCTGCAAAATGGAGCAGTAGCTTGCTTGCTAGTTAACGGCTAGTGCAAGTAAATGGCACACTGGATACATTTGCATGTAAACTTGCATGCAATTTGCTTTCTCGCATGCCTGTATCTTATTAGAAGTACACACGAGCCAGTATCCCATGCTACCGATGCACAGGACATCGCGATGTCCTGTACAGCACATTTTCTAATAGATATTTTTAAAACCAAGACCCATCATATCTGAAGACTCGTATCGATAAACCTTTACAATTCTCAATCCATGACACTTAATAATGTATACAGGTACTACCTTACTATATTTAACATTCACATAAATTTGACATTTTATGCTTGTTAAAATTTCTTTAAATTACTTGTTTATGTTTGTGCGGCAACTATAGGCTTACGTTTTTTTTATTGTAACCTAATAACATATATAAATAAATAAAAACCGAATTGTACTTATCTAAACGGTATACCTTTAGGTTAGAATTATATAAACTCAAAACTCAAACTCAAACTCAAAACTTTTATTGATTGATTTGATTTTTTGACTTTTATATGAGCGATTAGAACTATATTATATGTGGTGTGTAGCCAATATTGCGTTCTTAATGCAAAAATAACTTAAATTCGTTGTTTCAATTGTTGACGGAGATTCACAACATTTTTGTAAATTTACAATTATTTTCACAATGACATTGTAATAGCAATAACACAAAACACACTTGTGCGTCTGCGTAGATATAAAGTGAACCCTGAAACGAAGGCCGAGATAACATCAAAGCAGAAAAGATTATTCACAGCAAGTACCTACTGCATGCCAGAAAAAACCAAAGGGCATGAACAAACATTTGACAATACTACGAGTATATGCAGTGGAGAGTTTCCGTAACCGATATTTCTCATTAAAGCCGTTTGTTTGACGTTCGATAAAAAGCTGTGGCCGATGATGGCCGGTGGCCGCGGGAAGGGTTAGCTATCTCAACCCTCCAGTGCTGAGGAGGCAAACAAGCAGATGTTCGCAGCTACAATTACATAATCAACAGTTATCGTATTCAAATGGGCTCGCATTGATTTCGACCACAAATCATACAAACATTGTATGCGAACCCAAATGTTTAATACATCACTAGCTTCAACGGGCTGTCTACCTATAAGATTTGGTTTCTGAATAAACAAAGATTTTATTAATTGTTTAAACGAGTATCATATCAATCTTTTGATGTTTGGTTATCACTGCATCTCATCGTTCCGATTGAAATGTGTTACCCAATAATTGAAATTGAAAGTCGTAAAGAAAGCAAGAGATTCATATTATTGTAAAGTCACTAGAGCACCGGGTAACGATTGTTACGTTCGTGCGGCAACTAGCCAGTCTGTTTTGGGGGTCCCTCCTACCACGCCGCCTGCGCAACGATGTGGATCACGTTTAAAGTTACACCGCCGTATTTGTACTAGGAACTCTTTCGAGATGCGTAGAGAAGCGTCAACGGATGTTTGGTTACTTTGTTTCTTAGTCGTTTGAGCATTTGGTAATACAAGTGGTGATCACGATGCGCTATGTACGTAACGGTGCAGTGGTGTCTGAGTCACAGGGAACTGACCTACGGGCATGCAGCCGAGTGCATTGACGCCGCTGCCGACGCACTTATCACTGGCATGCCTCTTCAAAGATAATGTTTAGAACATGCCCTTTCCAAGTGATGAATAACACATGTTTCATGTATTCATGTCTGACTACCCAGAATTATATTTGAAGGTCAAAAACACTGTATTTATCAAATTATAGCATTGAACAAAATGTTTACAATGTCTGCACGAATTTTAATAACAGCTACATAGTCAAGGATTGAGTCGAGCATCATTTTACTTAATAAACAACAAAGAGCCAGTTTGGCTAAAAGACTAGCTCACTATTTTCCTCATACTATCCTAGTCATTTAGAGCACAATTGCTGATCTGCGTATGATGTATGTTATAGAAATATACAACAAAAACTTGCAACATAACGTTCAAAATGATTTGTCTGAATAATTTTGCAGTTCGTTGAACATTTTACAATAGCAAATAATTCGGCCACGCTTTGGGATAATTTTGATCGAAAAAAAAACCTAGTCAAATATATAAACAAATTTAAAAACATTCCCTGGTTTGAGTATAGATGATACTATGTGGAAGAAAGAAGCACATAACCATCAGCAAAAAACATCGTAGCAAAAAGAATCGTACTAAAAATCTGCGTAGCACTAAAATTTGCGTAGTACTTAGTTAATTTTGCGTAGAATTTGCGTAGCGAATTATTTTCGTAGCAGATTATTTGCGTAGCAGGAAAATTTGCGTAGAAGCTACAAGCTGAATTCACATGTACGCTGTACTATACCAAAATTTGCAAACTATCGATTCATACCATACATAACAACCTACAATTATTAGAACATTGGAAACGGAATTTTATCATGAAAAACAAAATATTAATCGTGAAATCGTCAACTTGACCGTAATTCGTGTGATCTAGCCAAGGCCCCGCCGGATGATAAGGCGTGTGTTTCACAATAGCAGAATTATTTGCGGCGGAGGGCCAACCGTCGCCTTGAGATGCGCGCACAAACAACTGTAGCGAACGACGCCGCTGAAATCTTATACAGTTGCACGCACAAGTGATTGGGATGAAGCAGCAATTTCTATTGTAGCTTGCATATTTGAAGAAAATTAGCCTGAGGATGCAAAGTATTATTATTAGTTCAAATTCAAGTGACATTATAGTAATCCTTATAATGATCAGTAATCTAACTAAGGAATATTTTTGGCTAAATTTGAATCCTGAAATGTCTTATACAACATCGTTATTTTGTTGTGACTTGTCGAGAATTTTAAATATTAATTTCAAGAGTTCGGTGATATAACAACTCAGATTAAAGGAGCGTACGTGACAGGCGAAGTCGCGAAGGGCTTTCATCGGCGAGTGTACGCGGTGCGCGCACGCAGCGTAGGTATGTGTAAGTGGGTCAATGGCGGCGCGTGACGCTGACGCGGCCCTTTGCGAGCCGTAGGGTTCGCCTTGAACCGTCCCACTAATACCGGCAGCTTGACTGTATTAATTTGCGCTCGATGTTCTGCTAAAAATAATATAAATCTGAGTCTAGGCCACCGTGGAGACAACATCCGCCATTTTAATTTTGTTGTTCGTGTTGCCTTGATTCTGCGTTACTGAAACTCATTGTTAACTATTCTGGTCTGATATTATTAAAGTCATACGAATGTGCACAGGAAAATGTTTTTTTTTTAAGTGGGTAGATATCATCTCTATGTCAGTACCTTGGTATTTACTTTTATTTTTGTAGCATATTTTCGGAAGCCTCCAGAAACGATAACCTTAGAAGTACAAAGAGGGTCAGTGGCCTGTCATCTCGTCAGAGCCAATAAAGCGAATTGAGTCATGATCCTGTTCTATATATTTGGACTTGCAACCTGATACCTACTTTAGGTATAGGTACTATGTCAATAGTAGGTTGAAAGGATGCAAAGGATGCAATAAAGCGAATTGAGTCATGATAATATTTTCTATACATATATTTGGACTTGCAACTTCTTGATAATGTAGGACCTTATATGTATACCTAGATACTATGTCAGTACTAGGTTGAAAAGATTTATACAGGGACTCAAGACAGTTAGTGGTTATTGAAAGTAATACCACTACATTCTAAGAACAAGTACGATACTTGTTTTATTCTCCCACTGCTGCTGCATTTTGACTGTAAGAAAAGAAATTGTTTTTTTTTTTTTCAAATAATCCTAGTTACAGGCACTTTTGAAGCGTCAGGCTCTAGTTGCACGGTTCCAAATTGTGACCCTTGTTTAAACCGGGTCTAACGACAAACTTCATAAATAAAAAAGGTGTTTAACCCTGGCTTAGGCTAAACCTATTACATTGCTGATTTTCCGATTTTGTAATAAGGTGGATGCAGTTTACGCTACCAGGACTATAAAGTTTATTGTTTGCATAGTGACTAATTTAGTTATTACGTTTATAATTAAATTAAAATATCCTTTGTGTAAATCAATTTAATGAAGTATGGAACATATCTAACTGAAAGGAAAATGTGCGACACTAGAAATTGTCAGTAATGCCAAAGTTTACGGAATCAATTAATTATTTACAAAAAATGTCAAGACCTAGTCTTAAAAATATGAAGACCCATCATCATCGTCATCATCATCCAGTCGCTTCCAGCCACCTTTCCAATATCACAGCCCCACAAAGCCTGAGGGCGTCCTACCCTACGTTTACCGATTCGCGGTCTCCACTCAAGAACACGCCTACCCCAACGGCCATCGGTTCTTCGGCTAATGTGGCCAGCCCACTGCCACTTCAGCTTCAAGGTCTTCAATCAGTGCGTCCTGCCTGTCATGACTTACGAAGCCGAGACGTGGACACTCACGGCACGGTTGATCCACAAACTCAGCGTGCTATGGAGAGGGCTATGCTCGGAGTTTCTCTGAAGGATCGCATCCGAAACGAGGAGATCCGACAGAAAACCAAGGTTGTCGACATAGCCTACAGGATGAAGACCCAAGTGATTGCGAAATAATTAGTGTTACGAAGGAGATGCTGGAAGTGAACCATGGTGTGCGGTTTCTCCTGAACCTGGGCGTAGGTGAGTGAATGCAGTAACACGAACCGTCAAGACATGTTGTTTATTCGGAGTTTCACAGCAAACAGCGAGCGAAATTACAGTTACACGTTATTTTATAATTTCTAGTAATCTGTGTCGCCAACGTGATAAAATTGTTAATAGATACATCGTTAAGTAAATTGATAATTAGGCTAAAATTATATAATATGATCAAGTTGGCTAGTGACGAGATTTATTAATCTAATGACTGGATATAAATATGATGAATTGAAAGTATAGTAATCGACTCTAAATACAAGACATAGTGACTTCATTCGTTCCTTTCGCTGATAAGAAGTGGTCTCTGGGTTGGCTGATCCACGAGCTTGTAACATTAGGTCTAACTCAAAATATATGTAACTTATGATTATAATCGTGTTGAACTACAAAAACTTAGAAACATACGAGCTTTAAATTAATGCCAATTATAAAAAATCATCATCATCATCATCATTTCAGCCGAAAGACGTCCACTGCTGGACATAGGCCTCCCCCAAGCATCGCCACAACGACCGGTCCTGTGCCTTCCGCATCCAGCGGATTCCCGCGACCTTCACCAGGTCGTCGGTCCACCTTGTGGGAGGCCTACCCACGCTGCGCCTTCCAGTACGCGGTCGCCATTCCAGAACTTTACTGCCCCATCGGCCATCCGTTCTGCGAGCAATGTAATTATAAAAAATAAATGTAATTAATATTATAATAAGATTACTGCTTAAAAGTTAAAGAAATTACAGAAATATTCGCTCATTCGTTACTTACTGTTATTTGATTAAATATTCTGATTTAGGTACCTGCTTTCGAGAGCGTTCTTTCGCAACCTCTACTAATTTTGTGAAACATTTTGATTCACGTCATCAGCCAGTTGCCGAGGTCGTGTAATAGAGATGAAAACTGTATTCCAATGGAATGCCTGCATAACATTATAAACGATAAATCATTGAACGCTGCAAATGCTGTAATTCGTAAGGAATAAAGGAATGTCAGTTACCTACTTATCATCCAAAGTAGACTGATTTAAAGGGCTTACAATCTTTCTCTGATCACGATTTCACGAAGATTTCCACTTTTTGTAGTTCAAAAACTCGACATTATGTACCTACAACTGAAATCTTTTTATTCGCGTTTTCAATTGAATTTTTTGCCCGTTTCACGAAAATCTGTAAGACAAATATCTTTGGCAATTTTCGCAAACATCTATTTTTTTCGGCGTCTGCCCTCATATACCTTAGTATTAATTCGCAAGACAATTTGAATACGATCAAATATTCAGCCAGGCTTAGGATGTGCCTGAACTGGCATATTTTCCTGTACCATCGAGGTTGAGACCAGGAAATCATGCTTAAACAACTGATAGTCACGGATCGAGCGTCCGAATTGAAGGTTCGTTAGAATGAGTTGATTGCAGTATAATAAAGTAGCATTGAGTTAGAGTAGCTTCGTACCGGTAGTATAGTTAAAGCAAGCACGCGCAAAGACGATTTGCATAAGGGCCGTTGTCAATGTTAAAACCGGTGGGCAATGGACAGAAGGTCTTATCGACCTTCCGCCGCCAAACCGAGGCCCTTTGATTCGCCATGACGCCACTTAGCGCTCCGATAAATTATTGTGGAAATAGCTTTACATTTTTACAATAATAACGCCACAAATAAGATTTAAATAAATTTTGCAATTGAAATTCCTAACGGGAAGCTGGAATGTAGGAATAAGAGGATAAACCTGGGCAATAAAGAAGAAACATGGTCAATACAAATACAATTTGTTTCTCATCCTGTTTTGTTTCGTGAATAAATATTGCACTTCTCGTGGGGAAAGTCCTCATGGATGCACTCCGCCTGAGGAAAGCGGAGCCAGTGTCGGACTCTTACCGACTAAAAACCACCATTATTGCACCTGCCTTGTCATCTCTGTATCACCCTAAAGTTAACTGCGAGAGAATGCCTAAGGCATTAAGTCCACCTATGTACACTTGTTGCAAGAAGTTTAAATAAATAAATACAATGGATTTTAGGATCTAACATTATATGACACTCTTTCAGGATCTTAAAATAAATTATATTTAAATTATTGGAGATACGAGTATCTCTAAATTGTAGCCTTGAGATCCCCAGTTACGAACAAAGAATGTGTATTGCTCGTAACACACACACGAAGAAATAAAGTTAAAACTACAAGCAGTCGGTTTGGGCCATAGCATAATATATGAATATGTACGACACGATCGATCAAGGCAACACTTGTCATTAACAGATTACAGTCAACATCGAATGTCTCCGTATAGTAAGGTTCTGGTGGATTCGGTGATCATTAACATTGCTAATATTCTGTCGCCAAATTATTGACACACTAATTTTCTTACGACCAAAATTAAAAACTGATCTATCCATGATTTGCCGTACTAGAGATAGGAATTTGACATAAAATGTATGGAACTTATGTCAAATTTCTATCTGTAGTAAGGCAAATCGTGGAGATAGAAAAACTAAAATGGTTGGTTGGTGATTTTCTTGAAACTTACATTTACTGAAATTGATGCACACTTGTTGAGTGTAGTTAAGAGCTATTTTTACCTTAGGCTACAAGAATTTCAGATAAGAATTTTAACTTTTCAGTCTATATTATTTTCTGGAATCATTGGTAGGTATTTAATTAATTTTGTGACTTGAAAATACTTATAAAAATCGACGTTTCTGTTTATTAAATGAACAATAAACTGCACCAAGGATGATCAATAAAATATCTGGAAAAATGTCTGAAAAATTATATCAAAACTATGGCTGTAATTAACAAATATAAAACAAAACCTGAAGTTTACTAAATAGCTGCTAGCACCGTCATCATATCAAACTCTTTACACAATAGTTGCAAGTAATCTTGTTACTACATATTGGGGACTTAAATAACCGGGTCATGTCCACGATATCCTGGCTGGCCGGCTGTTCCATATATTCGCGACTGCAAGGTTGTATTACGCAACGCAACACGTTACACGTGTCGTTTTCGGGCGCGACGACCTTTGCCGAACACTTCCGATTCGCATGCACAACAACTTAACTCGAATATTTTGAAAGCCGAAGGTGATCATCATACGGAAACTTGTAACACGAGGCTGCGGCTAAAAGATTAATCACATCTTAATTATACCTCATTTTTGTTTATTTTATATTATTTTATGTATTGTTGTAAATATTTAAATCCAAATGTAAAGATTTTCCATTCGTGTGATACCTATTTCATTATTTCATTTCAGTTGAGTTTGTTGACTTTGTCGTAATTAAATCTATGTAGACACTTCTGATTGTAAGTAGGAACTCACATGAACCTTTAACCTTCAATAGGTACATGCGGTCGATCAGTTAAAAATAAAAATACCATACCTTTTTTCATTGATTGATTAAAACAGAATATTCTAGTACTCGTATCTACGTGTTATTTATTGTCGGTCCAAATTCTCATTTTCGAGGAACTAGATTTAAATAGGTCAATAAAAACCACAATACGTAATACAAATTGAGATGAAATTCTCTTTATATGTATGCCGATCGAGGGACATTAACATGTTTTGAATAACTGCGTTTGCATCTGGGTTATGACTTGCTGGCAAACTTGATTTTACATAAAATGAAAGATAAATCTGTTATAACGAGGTAACGAGGTGTGTTGTCGCCATCTCGCGGCAGAGTCGCCATCTGACGGCTCTCGGCATAATGTATGGGCTTTATTAGCGCGCATGCAAATTCGAGTACTGCCGGTGTGACCTGAATTCGGCGTCACCGCTAGCGCTAGCTCGCTGGCGTAGCGCGTAGCACTGCGTAGCGGAACGGCGTAACCGACAACTATAGGTTAATATCGCACTAGGTAGCCTGCCTAGTGCATGGCTGCGTCGGATTGGCTAATACAACGTGCGTCCATTTTATCAGCAACGTGACCGGGTGTGCAGCCTGTTCTAGTATGTTATCTATACTAGGGCTAGACGACTAGAAGTAAATAGGTAATATAGCCTCATTGTACGTGTGATTTTCAATAACAAAAATTTAATTAAATGAATATGTGAATAAAATAAAATCAGCAAAGGCTTTGTGTTTTTAGTTTTTAATATAAAATTATGTCTAATTGTTATGTTTTCACTCTTTGTCTCGGAGTAATGATTAAATGAAATAAATCCATTATCAACGCATTTTATAAAATCTTGCATTCTAAAAATAAGTTAAAGATAGATACGACGAGAAGTTTAATTTACTTACTTAATTTAAGGTTTACATCTTATATATGTATAAAAATCTCGTGCCACGGTGTTTGTAGTCGCACTCCTCCGAAACGGCCGATTTTTATAAAAAATTTGATGTATATTTGGTAGGTATGAGAATAGGTCGTAAAGTATATTTCTTACCGCTTGGTGATTAGGGTGTCCCTATCCAGTTTTTTTTCTATTTTTTTGACTTTTTTTTAATAATTTATATGGCAGAACAACTTTTACCGGGTCAGCTAGTATTATATATAAATCGACAATAGCTTCAAGACTCTCATACCGAATTTGGAAAGTTTAACCAACCAGGAAACCTTTAGCAGACGTTCTAAAGTGGCTTGTTTCTCTAGACTAACGTCCACTTTACAAGTAGGTACCTAGGTACTTATTTTACAATTATACGATATAAATATTTTTAAGATCGACTGAATTGAATACCTGATATGTTTTGTCAATTACATACAAACAAAACAAAAACTTTATGTAATACATTAAGCTATTTGTAACATTAAAATTCTTGTACAATCATCCGCCATTTATATTTTTCCATCGACGAAATTCTAAACACATCGCTGAATATTTATCAGTCATTAATTTCTGGACAAACTAAAAAAACCTTTCTCGCATTCCATTAGTGACCGTATTGGCCATTGGCCATGTGGTCCATGGCTATATTGAGGTCTGCCAATGTCAAGTTGCCGAGTCGCGCATTCTAAAGACATGGTGTACGAACTAACGGGACAACCCACAAAATATTTGGACTTGAAACTAAGGTTGCCAGCCTCATATCTTGTAGTTTCCTACTGTATTACGCGTCCTACATTCATACTACAATACTTTTTTTTTTTAACCGAACTCATTCCTTGGGAACTACTTCTACGCTAAGCATTCCTATCATGAGACTAGTTTAAGAAGCTTATAATAATAAAAATACTTTATTAGAAACAAAACATGTGATTGAAAAAAAAAATCCTTTTATATTTTATAGGTAGGTACTGGCTTCGTAAAATGATCAAAAAAAAGTTTGGCAACCCTACTAAAACCTGCTGGTTCTGCACTATGTGATCCAGTTTTACGTGGAATGTGTCTAAATATGACATTAGCAATGGAAAATACCTATGTGAGCCCTGTTTAGGGCTGTATTGCAATGCGTATTTGTATTCGTTTTACATACATCGAGAAAATTCTAACAATATTGCGTATTTGATTCAAACAGGACCTTTAAAGTAAATTGGTGTAAGGAGGTCTCAATATTGTACAGGATAAGATAACCTTATTATTGATGCTCTATAAACATTTATAGCCTGAAAAAAAACGTAAGAATAATAATAATTATACACTAGTGTGATGTGTCCCAGTTGTACATACTAGGTAGGTACGATTCTACATGAGTTTACTTTATTCTGAAACATAAGAACAAAATCCTTCACACACATCAATTAAGGAAAATTCAAAGCAAACAACTATTTATCATCAAATTAATCAGCATTGCGGTCAACTGCTATACAGTTGAAGCCCTTCAATAACACATACAAACTTCGTACACACACAGGTGGAGCTAGCACAGAATCGACACAAATAATGTCTATGTACGTGTGTAGGTTAACACGCACACACACGTGGGTTTGAAGACTTTGTTTTGCTGTTGAGATTCGCGCGTGCAGTTGCGCAAGCGCCGGTGGAGGCCATTGACTCGCGTGGCGGCCATGTTGGCGGCGCGGGCGCGGTAGTGGAGCGCGAATCCAGCGACTTCTGTTCCGCAGCATGTCGTAATCGTGTGTTTACGCCTCACCGACGCCGATCGTCGCCATTTGCTAGATAACAAGCTGAGCTGCTAAGCTGCCCTTTTACAAAACTTTTTAGTAGAGTTTTGTTGCCTGCCAATTATACCAACCTATTATGATGTCATGAATGATACAAGTGATGATATTCTGATTATGTATAGCCATATTTTAACTTACACTTAGGTATATCTCTTTGTAGTTAAAATATAATGTCAAACAAAACCGTATGTGTGTGGTTTTAATAACTAGCTTACCTTACCTATTAGGTACTTTCTTTTATCATTACCCACAATCAAATCGTAAAGCTAGTAAAAGCCTTTTTATGGGCTATTAATTATCATAAAAAGGTTTTAATGTGGATCTAAGAAACTAACTAAATGTGTTTAAGATAAAACCTTTTATTATAACGCCTACCTAGAATCCCTCATGACTTTTCCATACAAACAAAATATCTAGACATGTTTCGGATAGGTACTAATATTATGGGTGTTTTAGTATACAGTTATTAGGTACAAATAGTTAAAATACTTAATTATTATTATAGCAATATAATAGCGAGAACGACCCGCCTCGGCTTCGCACGAGTGCATTTTTATTTTCCAAAAATTATCTCTCACTCAAACCTTGTCCTGACAATTAAGAAGACAATAAAAAAGCAGCCAAATCGGTCGAACCGTTCTCAATTGATGATCTTTCATACACGCGGCAATTGATTTTTATTTTTATATAGAAGATTAGACAAATAAGGCTAACAAGGGCAATAAACATCTTTTGATCCAAGGCTCTATGTAGAGTTTCAGCATATGAAAATTGGCCTACCAAGTTCATAGACTAATTAAATTGTCTTCGACCTTGGCTAGAAGCAGTGCTGTATTTTATTTCTACACTTTTCCTTGTCTTTAAGGTTATGTTTTGTCTAAGTTACAGTAAATGAAGTATAGACTCCAATTGTCATTCCGATTCTCTGTCTTGTCTTATCTCAATGCAGAATCATCAATTTCCCGACACTAAAAGATGCGGAATCTTGAAAATCACCGAAATTTCCACCGCCACTTACAGTGAGTCAAACATGTAATTTAATAATTTGTGTCGCATCGATTAAGTCGGTCTTCAAGGCGATTTATAATTCGACGACGGACAATCAACTATGGGCTTCGAAACCGAAGGAAAATTTGATACAAATCGATGGTCACTTTAGTGATTTGACCATTTGAAAAACGTAATTTGTTAGAGCGAAATAGGAACTTATTTTACCCGTTGTACGTTGCGCAACTATATTCGCGAACAGATAACAGAGTAGGTATAGCCCCTCCGTCCTCGCAGAATCCGGTCTCATGCGCCGCTCTCGCTCACTCGCACACTATCAGCCTATCTTTGTCTCGCCAACACTATGACATAGATACCAGGCGAGTTGCGAAACAGCGCGGATTATATAGCAGGTGGATTGTGCCGTAAACGAGTTTAAATAACTGCTTTCACATGCCTCTGAATACATAAACATACATAGCACGCCATTTGTATATAATATACAACATAATACATATTAAATGCAAATCTCACAATCAGTTCCGTCTATTGATAGGAGCGCGTTTGAATGACATCTTTTATGCGCCATAAAAATCATAATATATTTGTTTTTCAAATTTAACTAAAACTAAGCTGCAGTAAATTACGAATCATAATTTTAAATTGTCAATAACAAGAGTATTAACATATAGTGGTTTTTTGTGTGAATTGAAACTCTTGATTCTACCAGGCGAACATAATCCCATGCGGTATCGATATCAAGCGTTAAAGATAAAGCTATAAACTACACACATCGATAATCGTATGGTACCTACATAAGCATCGTCCACCGACATTGTCTTATCAACCTACAAGTATAAAGCCTAATACGAGCATCGGATTTGCACGCAAATTGCGAATAGTGACATCGGAGGCGGAGTCCGCGACATCCAATACAAGGGCCAACAGGACGCATGCGCCATGACGGTATAAAATACTGCTGAGCCGATGCGTGCATTTTGATTCCCATTTATTCGAGGCGACACGCCACCGATAGCCGGCGATAAGATAAGCATAATCGATATTTTCGCGCGATTTGCCGCCCGCCAGCACGAAAGGTCACTCACGTTGCGAAATAATGTAAAGAACGCCGTTGTTATGAACACACGAAACAATAACACGAATGCTGATATAATCACGAAATTATAAAGCCGAATCGTCTAATAAATATATTTAGTTGGGACAGGAAAATGTTGTGACGATTGAGCGATTTCCTTTTGACCTAAATACAAGTATTCAAGTACTAACCATGAACCTTTAGGAAGCATGTGTTTATTGCGTAGAACATAAATTACTTCAACAGTTCCAGTACCTTACTGGCACCTCAACTACCTTTTTTTTATTTTATTTTCGGGTGAAATTCCTCATGGATAGGTATTCTCCGTCTGGGGAAGGCACAGGGGTATGTCGGACTCCTACCGACTAAAACCACACGGTAGCCATCCTCAGCTCAAAATAGAGGAGCTCCGGGAACTCCTGTAGACCACGCCAGTGCCCCTCCAGGGCTACGCCTCCCGGGGAAACAACAATGTTTCCCCAGCAGCAGCACGCGACCACCACGTGTTACTGTCCTTCCCAGGGTCGCTTAATAGTCGCTTCGAGTCTCTCTACTCTTAGCGCCCACGATCCTGATGGTCCCCCGAGATCATGTGGCGGCGGGGATACCTCAACTACCTACTTATCTAAAAAGGCAACAACTTTTAAGAGTGGTTGACAATCCAATTACCTAAATCAATTTACCATACTGTTTCATTCAATTGCTTTGTCAGCACCACAATAACCGCTATCAAGTACGACCCTACAATCTACATTGTTATATTATCAATAATAAATCGCGTCTACGTTTAAACTGTAACCTTGTCTATTTGCTAAACAATTATGGTAAATTGGTACTTAATTGCAAACCACAACAACAATTCTATGTCTAATAGAAGAGCGCGAATCGTGAATTACCAATGACGGCTTGGGGACTGTTCTATGAACCGTACCTATTCAGGTAATGCAACCATTTCACTTGTCTTACCCAGTGACATTGACAAGCTGCATTATGGATGAGGTAATCACGGTAAATAGCGTGCAATGCCTGCCTAGACTGCACTATTTCAGTTCATTGGACATGGTTAATGTGAAACTACTAGTAGCAAATAGCGAGCTGTTTAGTTTTGATCGTATACAACGTATAATAACTGAAAACCTGTTACGGAAGAGCGGAGTCTCCTAACACAGGCATTAATTGCTTAAAAGGAGACTCCAAGCACTATCTTGTAAAATTATTTGTTAAGCCCAATAAACTATTTGTATTTGTATTTACCTCTTAAGGGGTCATTGCACTCATCAGTATGAACAACTTTTACTATGGGATCGACGCTGAAATCGAGAAAAAATCAGCTGATCCCTACATTTTGTCGATTGATGTCAACAAAAATGTACAGTATAGCTGTTTTTTTCGCGATTTCAGGGTTGGTCACATAGTAAAAGTTGTTCATACTATAGAGTATAGTACATTTGCCCCTTACCTATGAGGTTTTCAGTTATTTCAATTACAAGTTGTATGTTAACGCAGGACATAGCCTCAAATAGTCTGTGCGCCAGATTCTATCCAAATAGTTCGGCCATTTCTGTGTGATTGAAGGACAAACAAACAAACATCCATACTTTCGTATTTATAATAATAGTAAGATAACAATATTTTGGAAAATTAATGACATGGTTTGGGACTTAATTTACCCTGGTGAACTCATTAGATAAAAACCGGCCAAGAGCATGTCGGGCCATGCTCAGTATTATAGGGTTCCTTAAGTAGGTGTACAAACGAATCAAATCGAATATTAATCATGGCTATTTTAGTTTTTGCAATAATCGGCAGCATTCGCGACTCAGAACGTGTTGTTAGTAGCGCCATCTAGCGATAA
The DNA here is from genome assembly GCA_949699075.1 of Asteroscopus sphinx. Lineage (NCBI taxonomy): Eukaryota > Metazoa > Arthropoda > Insecta > Lepidoptera > Noctuidae > Asteroscopus > Asteroscopus sphinx. The sequence continues at coordinate 15,446,217 of OX453007.1, forward strand.
ATTCAAGAAGCCAAATTTAAGAAGTCTGATTGATGTCAAAGTTACTTTTTGTGATTTTTTCAAATAGAAAGTAGCTAAAGGAGCATTATTTGCCATGATAATTTTTCTCTAAGGTCAATGACCTTTGAACTAGAACGTTTTAAGTATTTTTCGGTTTTCTGTCTATAACTCAAAAAATTATAATCACATTATACTCGAAATAATTTTAAAAGAGAGTTTTCACAAAGGTCTATCAATGTGGAAGATTATAACTTTCTACGTTGCATAGTTTAGAAATGGCAGGGGGGGGGACACATTGCAAGCCACTTTGGCGGGCTATATTTCGCAGATGGTACACCTGATAAAAAAGTGGAGTATGAAACATTACCTTCATTTTAGTAGACCTATTCAATGATACCCCACACGATGGGGTGCAGTGAAAAAAAATATTTTTTCCCCATTTCACATGTATGGGCGCCACCCCTAAAGAACGTAAAAACTATTTTTTTATTCTTTTAAAATTGAGATCTATATGCAGACTATTTTTTAACAAAATTTCATTTACTTATGTTTATAACTGTAGAAGTTATTAAGCTGTAAAGGATTAGGACAGACGGACAGACGGACGGACATGACGAAACTATAAGGGTTCCTTGTAGGACTTCGGAACCCTAAAAACGAATAATATACCGTCATAGTCAACCTCAAGGGCTCAATTTCCAAATATGAACTATCGTCGCATCCTACGAATAATTCACCATTTTAGGCCGAAGTCGAGCCATGATTAATGACCGTTGTTACTTAAGCGGGATTTGCGATATTTTTTGTTTACTCACAAACATATAATTGAGTGATTTATGAACTGGAAACTATTTCATTAGACACGGCTTGTTGCCGAGGTGTCGAAAGAATCCGTCCTTTACAGATGCTTCAGTTTTGCTATCATTACATTTACTAAAACAACATCCCCAAATTCCCAACAAATGGAGCTCTACTTTTTTGTAGACGAGTATTTTTAAATTTATTTCTTTTTTCAAAATTTTGCGCAAAGCCACGTCCAACATATTTTTGTATGCTATTCGATCAGTGTGGTCTAGAAAATTGTACCTATAAATTTACCTACCGAAAACCTACGGCTGTGAACCTTCGTAGAAATATTGACTCAAATAAAAATACAAAAACTTGTCGGCGCCTAGGTATGTACTATATTTTTCTTCCATACACCCATACATTTCTATCAGCCATCATCAGCTTAATGTTTACTTCTCGCCAAAAAAAAGCTCTACGTCTATCTTCTATCTATACTATTATAAAACTAATAAATAACTAACTAAACTAATTTGCTGGTTTTATGTTTCTTCAAGCATCATGCAAAAAGGATTGGACTGATTTGGATGAAATTTGACACAGATAAGCCATAGATTAAAATATAAAATACTTAATAATTTCTTGGGTTTCCGCGATCACTACAGATTATAATTAAACAAGTTTTACGGGATTACATCGAGTATATTATTTAAATTGGTTTTCCCGACGTTTCGAAAGCTTTGCAGCGTTCGTGGTCGTAGGAAGACTAAGATGACGTCTTTACAGATATTTATTTTATTTTAATGTACCGTACAATTTACAAAATACTATAAAAAACTAAACTTTTATAAAATACTTACTTTTTATCAACATACCATTGGAGCGAAGCCGCTGGCGTCAGCTAGCATTTATTAAAATAAATGATCACCTTACTGATCAATGATATCTCTCATAAGAGCCCTTACATTAAAATTTCTTCCATCAATGGATATTCGCATTTTAATTTAAACAATGTAATATGTAGGTACTCAATACATTTATTGCATAAGGTCAAGTCGGTAAAACCCGGACCGTCTGTAAGCCTTATCGCCAAAGCCAAAGGAATCACCTGGATCAGGGATACATAAGATCAAAGAGGTTGGCAAAAACGAAAAGAGGCCTGCAAGCAGTGGGTGATATCGGGCTAGAATGATAATGATTGCACTCCACAATGTGAACTTAGGCGGTAGTAGGTTACAAATTATGGTTATCATGGTCTGGCAAATCAAATTATGAGACGGAAAGCGACATTATTTCTGTTTAAATAATTATTGTTTATTTGATACAGCCGCGTTTTCAATATAACCTATACGTGATGTAATCCGGTTAAAAGTTGTTATATTATAAATAAGCATTTAATAAACTGTTCAATGTAAATAATGGATGGTGTAGTGTTTTTAACAATTATAACTGTATAGCGAATTGAAGTAAACTGTAATATTGTGCATTTATATGTGAAATAAATAATAATAACAACCATTCACTTTTATTTCATATAAATAGACCCTGCCGCGACCTGAAAGCGGTACTTAAAGATAGTGCCTTCTTTAAAATGTATCGTTATTGTCCATTTGGATAATGTATTGTTTGACCGAACATACATTGTAGAATGGATACCATGCCAATATGGAAATATCAACAAAACATTGCACTGCTCTGAGTGTTCGGTATGCGAGGCAGGCATTTATATTAAAAGATATGGTTAATTTTTATGGCATATAGACTATGCCCGCAGTTTCGCCCGCGTATAATTCAGCTTAACACAAAAAGACTTATCGCTCATCCCTCCGGAACTGTTTATTTTCCCGGGATTACAAGTAGCTTATATTTTAATCTAGATTAAGGTCTATGTGTGTGCCAAATTTCATCGAAATCCGTTTGGCCGTTTCAGCGTGATTTAGTAACAAACATCCATATATCCAAACATCTTCAAACAAACAAACTAACAACAAACTTTCAAATTTATAATACTAGTAGGATGTGCCTAGTAAGAGGATGGCGAAACGAGCTTAAAAGGCCCACATGATGTTAAGCGGTTACCTTTGCCCATAACATCTGTAATACCCATATTGAACTATATTTACGGGACATGTCGCGCAGTCCCGTAAATATAGTTCAATATGAGTGAAATTCGCGAAAGTCTAAAAACTTCTATCTGTAATACCACGTGGATTGTTGCCTAACGGCCAAAATTAATATCCAATCTATCCACGATTTGCCAAACTAGAGATAGAAATTTGACATATTTTGTATGGAGCTTATGTCAAATTGCTATCTTTAGTAGGGCAAATTGTGGATAGATTGGATATTAATTTTGCCAGTAAATGATATTACAAATCGCGTTCACCAAACTGAGACCTAAAGACCCGTAATCAAGCAAATAAATGATTTAATTTAATTAGTCTCATGTGATTGTAATTTCACCGGCACCTGTACTCTCTACGCCGGAACATAGCAATGCACGCATCACTGTTTGGCGGCAGAAATATTTGCGAAAAAAAAAAATACTAAAAAAAAAAAACTTTCTTTCTTTTTCTTTTCTTTCGATGGTAGTACTTCCCCGGAAGAGCACAATCACAAGCTCTACTACTATTTTACAAAGGTTTAATTATCGGTCTTATTATTCTTAGGTATAGATATTTCCAACCCTTTCCTCTGGTGTCGTAATAACTAAAGGAAGATCACTGAGGTAATATGTACTACGTACTAGAGAAGACACCTCGAACAAAATGTTTGTAGCACGCTCTTGCACTCTCACTCGCTTAGCCACGCTCGCGCCGCGCGTGCTCCGCGGCCAGCAAGTTGTGCAAATATTTTTTTGTTCCTGATGTCTGCTCCAGTACGCAGTACATATTACCTCAATGAGGAAGATGAGAAACAGCATAGACCGTTGAACTTTTTCTGGGATTAATCATATAATATTTATGCACTGTAGCATGCAAGCCCGGGGCAGCATCCCAGATGAGGATGTATTTTTACTACAATTTTTTTCTGATTTAGACCTGCAGTCTTCGAGTCCTATCTCAAAAACTCATTCTCAATAATATATTTATCATATCAAGAACATATGCGCAAGAGCAGCGAGCTCGTAAATTTTCGGATTTTTACAAAAATGTTAAGTACTTCGATTTAAGTGTATTTTTTGGACTTTTAGGCTTTGTATTATATTTTGCATGCCGATCATACGGTGAAAAATGATGTACCTGCCAAAAACCACTAACATCCTTGGAAAAAACCATGTTTCTTGCAAATAAAAAATCTCTTTGTATTATGTTGAAAAAATTGTTTTGACTAGAATATGGGGGCCCTCTGGTGGTGCGGACCACCCCCCTTAATCCACCATTGCTGTAACGCTCTGATTGTCTTTTTGCTTCATCCATCTATCTACTATTGAACTCATCTCAACACCATCCATAGGTATTTATTCCTCTTTCCTATCTGTAACCAAAAGCTTATAATAGTATACTTCAGTACAAAATTGCTATGTGCTATGTGTGCTAGACACTAACTGTGTAGTTTCTTAAAGTAGGTAGGTACTCCCTGCAAAATAAATTATAATAATCAACATCTTACAGCTTAATGTTCGCTTTATCAGTTATTGCTGAGCTTGAGTTTGCTGACCCCGTAAACCGTGCGTGACAACTTAGTCAGAACTATTTCAATTGAAATTGGACGAAAAGATTTTTAGTTGCAAAATGTGAATTGCACATTATTAATTTTAGTTAAATTTCCAGTCAAACCTAAAATAACATCAAATCTGTATTCCCCGAAGGGGTAGGCATAGGTGTGTAGTACTTACACCTGCATTTCTGCAGTTATGTTATAAGTCCCATGTAATAGGGATCCAGCTTATTGCCACTAACCGGGCAGAAATTCAGACTTCAGGCTGCTATTAAGAATTCCCTAATGAAAAAACCCAATTACACCATGCCCGATCCGGGAATCGAATCCAGACCCGGCTTCAACTTTTCAGCCAAATACGATTAAGTCAAATGGATTACTATGGTCAACCATAAAATAATATGTTCAACGAATGGAATTCGAACTTGCAACGATTGATTAACTTTAAGACCAAGCTTCAAGTTATATCGATATTACATAAAATCACGCCTTTATTCCCAGAAAGGAGAGGCAGACGTGTTTAATAACACCGATATTTCGACAGTATAGATTCTTCATTTTCACGATCTTCCTAACAAAGAAATGCATTTTTTTTATAAAAACAGTATAATAGGTATTAAATTCAAAGAAAACAAAACACCTACTTGAAAAATAAAACTATAGAAAACATAGCAAAGCCACAAAAAGGTGACAAATAAGGCTTATAAATAATCTCGGCCAATCTTGCGTGCCGAGTGGACGAAAAGTTTTACGCACAAAATATACGGGGAACGCACATTTCCTACACAAATATAAATAAATGCATAACTAAATGAAAAGATAAAGAAAATTAAATACTTGCATGTCCAGAAATATTCGTAAGAAATGCCTTTTTTTGTTTGTTTATCATCATCATCATCATTTCAGCCAAAAGACATCCACTGCTGGACATAGGCCTCACCCAAACAGGGCCTTATACCATAAAGGCCACGCTTGGCAGGCGGGTGGGCGATCGCAGTTGGTTGAATAAAAGTAAATACTCAGAGAACGCTGCTGCCCATCCTCTGGTGCACCCCTTAGTCACCTTTTACGAAACCCACGAAAAGAGATGGGGTGGTGCTATTCTTTGTATCCGGCACCACACAGAACATAGGGAGCTACACAGTATCGGTACCAAAGCGAGTGATCTCCAACAAAATACACTTTGTAATATAATTAACATTATCTATTATTCCAGATGAGGCATGCTTATGGACTACATCGTAATGTCCGAAGATTGCGAAGCTCCATTAATAAATTCACTTTACATGTGCGCAGAACCTGCTGCCTAATTGCGTAACTCACTCGCGATCGCAATCATTTGGATTTCAATGTTCATTGCTCTGTGTGTTTTGTCAATCCGTCATATTGACAACTATGTACCACGCAATGAATATTGCTGTAATTTCAAAATGAAAGCTGATGTCAATGTGGATGCATTACACAATTACCCCACTGGCCTTATTCAGGATAAAGGACTACAAGCTACAAGGTTTTTTAGACAAATAAAACCCTTGTGAGATGGAACCCTAGAAATTTAAATACATATATCTACATTCTAGCTAACACCCACGGCTTTGCTCTAGTGATATGTCAATAAAAAGTATTAAATGTATTAATCCAGGATATGATCTATCTGTGTGCCAAATTTCATTCAAATCCGTTCAGCCGTTTCAGCGTGAGTGAAGGACAAACAAACAAACATCCATATACTTTTGCATTTATAAAATTGGTACGATAGCATTTACTTTCTAAGTTGCGTGTGATTTCTGAAAACATACTGCGATCACAATTTTCTCTATCAAGCGTTGTTTGTTTAGAGAAATTTCCTCATTTAGAGGGTCGTGACCAAAAAGTGGACATTTTTGAGATCACGCTTATAAAGATGCAATAAATACATACTTACCGAATCACATAAATTTTATGGCCTCCGCAGACAAGGTTTAAGTACATCGTTCAAAGTGATAAAATACAGATACTTAGGAACCGAAGTTACACTGTCATATTGTTCTCATTATGAACTGAATATTAATTCAGCATCTCTCAAGGTGTACAAACGTCGTAAAATATAACTCCTTCACCTCTAACTATAATAGCATGGCTTAGCTCTATCCATGTGTTACCGATAAAACTTAAAATAATTACCACAATGCCCTTATGAATTTATTCAAACAAAACATGCTCACTTCAATTAAGGGCTTATTGAGCTATTATTTTATGTGTATATTTTTGAATAAGTGTAGGTACTTTCATATTGCGCATTTCAAACTTACGAGAGGTCGCCCAAAGGTCGAAATTCGACCGTACCTATTTAATAATATTTTTATGATTGAACCACGGACGAATAAAAAAAGACGGACGGAATCTCGCTAAGAAAAGATTTGAGCACTTCATGTTTTCCTAAGCCCACTATAACTTCGACATTATTTCAACACACCAGACATCATATTGTTATTTTATTTCTGACACTAAGAAACGACTACCATCACACGAGATTTGTTGTGTAATCGCGGCTGTTTGTCTTACTGTAGGTGTAAATGTGTGCGTGCCAGCCCGTACATTTAAGCGAGCCGTCTTACTATGGATGCTCCACTTATTGTTTAGTGAGATTCCATCCGTCTTTTTTTATTCGTCCATGGATTGAATCATGTCGAAAAAAAACTATTTCCAATTTTTATTAATTGATAGGGATGACTCAGAAGCAAAAAGGAGGGTCTCGTGGCTAAGTAATAAGCGCGTGGATTGCATGATCTGCGAGGTAACTAGCTGCGGTCAGTCCTAGGATGGGTGACCGTTTCGTTGCACATCGCGACCCCTCCGTGCATCGGAGAGCGCGGTCCCGGTTGCCATACGAATATCTATGGCAGTCGTTACGGGAAGTCAGAAGCCCGAAAGTCTAACAACTGGTTTAACCTTGGGATAGTATTTTCCAGCAAATGGGTTGCGTGGGTCTGATGGCAATCGCCCTGGGTAAAATACTGATTTTCAGCCGCATGTGGTTAGACTGGAAGCTGACCCCCATCTAAATTAGTAAAATACATGCATACATACATACACACATGCATACATATTATCACGCCTGTTTCCCATTGGGGTAGGCAGAGACTATGGATTTCCAGCTGCTACGATCCTTACACACCTCTTTCGCTTCATCTACGTCCATTAACCTCGTCATGCATGCTCGTCGGTTTAGAGCAGCGGTACTCTAAGTGTGTTCCGCGGAACCCTAGGGTTCCGCGATACCCCTGTAGGGGTTCCGCAAGAATTTAGAAAAAAAAAACAAAACACCTCTCTCTGGTCACTGGTCGAACGTTTTGAATCCGCCCGCCGCGCGTATACTTGTGAGCGCGCAGTCCCTTTGATAAAAGCCGCCTCTGAATTAGACGCTATAGTTGTGAACAAGCGACTTTCGGCTCTATCTTCAAAAGCATAAAGTCGAGATTGTTTACAACGCATTTTTTTGTATTTATATTTTTATTTCCGCTTTTTGTTTATCAAAGGCGCCGACTCGAGTATTTTTGAGAATGTTCGAGTTCGAGTCTAGGACTAAGTATAAAAGTGCTATTATATAAAAAAAGTCGCGCCTCGTCAGTCAGTTGACGATTAGCGTTCGGAGCGATAAGTTCGTACCTACCTACTTACAAGCTGGCTAGCCTGCTGCCTTCTTGTAAGTTCTACTGCCCGCTGTATTCTGATTGTATCAGTTTTGTACATTTCTTCTTTGGACTAAACTTTGTCTCATAAACGCAGTAACGATTGTGCATTATTTTGACCCTACCATCCTGACGTGTAACATTATTAATAAAGAAGAATGGAACGTTGGCTTAAAGGTGTTAAACGTGTTGCAACGACATCTTCTAATGACGCTGAATGTTCAAAAGCAGTACGCGCGGAGAATACAGCAATTACCGATCCAGACGATGATGCCACGACGTCAAGCTCCACGGTTTCAAAGACGAAAAAAAGGAAGTATGATGAATCATATATCAGTTTCGGATTTGTTGATTCCAACGGCTCACCTCTCTGCATGTTATGTAGTAAACTGCTTCCTAATAGTTCCATGGCACCTGCCAAATTACGCAGACATTTAGAAACTGTACACCCCGAGTCTAAAGACAAGAATAAAGAATTTTTTGTTCGTAAAAAAGAACAGTTATTGGAAAGTCAAAAAAATATGATGCATGTAACACAAACTATCAATGAAAAGGCCACGGAGGCATCATATTTAGTTAGCTATCGCATTGCACAAGCAGGTGAAGCGCACACTATCGCTGAGAATTTAATAAAGCCATGTGTGTTAGACATAACAAAATGTATGCTCGATGAAAAATCTGCAAAGCATCTTTCTACTGTACCGCTATCAAACGATACTGTTTCACGGCGAATCCATGATCTGGCAAGCTACGTCAAACAAGAACTAGTTGCACGTCTACAAAAAACACGATTTGCCTTGCAAATGGATGAGTCAACTGATGTCACTGGTCTGGCTATCTTGCTGGTTATCGTGAGATATCCATATGAACGTTCTTTTGAAGAAGACATGCTTATGTGTTCACCGCTGCCCACAAACACTACCGGGGAAGAAATTTTTAATAAAATAAACATATTTTTTAAAGAAAATAATCTTAGTTGGAACGATTGCATTGACATTTGTACAGATGGGGCCAAGGCGATGACAGGTAAAACAGCAGGAGCAGTATCACGAATAAAAAGTAAAGCGCCTAATTGTAGTTCCAGCCATTGTATTCTGCATAGACAAGCACTTGCGATGAAGCAAATGCCGTCAAATCTAAAATTAGTTATGGATGAAGCGGTAAAAATAATTAATGTTATCAAATCACGACCACTACAATCCCGATTGTTCTCATTATTGTGTGAAGATTATGGCAGCAAACATAAAACACTGCTGCTCCATACAGAAGTGCGATGGCTGTCTCGGGGTAAAACTTTAACAAGGCTATTTGAACTTAGAGCCGAGTTACAAATGTTTCTTTCAGCAGATACAGTTTCTTTTAATTTGAAAGACCGTTTGTATGATAAAACTTGGTTGTTCCGATTGTCTTTTATGGCGGATATCTTTCAAAAACTGAACGAATTGAATTTATCATTGCAAGGTAAACAGACAACAGTGTTCCAGGCCTATAACAAAATAACTGCCTTCAAAAGAAAATTAGATTTTTGGATTATTTGCGTTGGTAAGAGAGAAATAGAAAGCTTTACGTCACTCAGTGAGTTTGTTAGCGATAACGACTCGGAAATGTTTCAAGATGATGTGTTTGAAGAATTGGTCCAATATCTCACTTCGATGCGCGCATCTTTTGTAAAGTATTTTCCCGAAGAACATAATACAAAAATGAAGCTGAATTCATGGATTCATAATCCTTTTTTACCCAACTTGCAAAAGCCCGAAAGTATGTCAAACGAGATATATGAATCTCTTTTAGAAATGTCATCAGACACAAGTATGGAGTCACTGTTCAAAACGACGCCTCTCAACGATTTTTGGTGCAGAATCCGTGATGAATATCCAATGCTTGGCAGAATGGCTCTGAATATTCTTCTCCCGTTCCCAACAACATATTTGTGCGAAACAGGATTCTCAACCTATGCAGCCACGAAAACAAAATATCGCAATAGACTGGACGCCGAACCTGATATGAGACTTCAAATGTCTTCTATCAAACCTGATATCAACCAATTGATGAAAAATAAAAAACAGTTTCATACCTCCCATTAGTTAAGATTTTTTCATTTTTAATATCTTCTATTATTGTACTTGGCATGTGGTTAAAGTAAGTAATAATTAGTAACTGTTACATTGTACTTTTATTATGCTTATATAATAAAGAATACACTTTTAAAAACTATTGTTTTATTGTAGGGTTCCGTCAAGTATTTTGCTTGTCAAAAGGGTTCCGTGACCAAAAAAGTTTGAGAACCGCTGGTTTAGAGAACTCTTAACCTGGCATTTTTGGAGAACGTCCGCGATTTGATCGCGATACGTTCACCGAGGTCATCCCCTTCCAACTCTGCCATCTAGACTCGCTTCGTATACTTGTTTCGTCAATTTCCTCTCGTCCATCCTCTCTATATGTCCAAACCATCTTAACATACCTTTCTCAATCTTTGTCACTACTACATCTTCTTTCACTCCACAACGCTCCCGTATCACGTTATTCCTTACTTTATATCTCAAAGTTACACCACACATACTTCTCAAAGCTCTCATTTCTACTGCATTTATTCTGCTTTCATGTTTCTTCTGCCATACCCAACTTTCACTACCATACATAAGTGTAGGCACTAAGTGTTAAATAGTAAAATAGTCGGAGAAAGAAAGAAGTGGATGTCTCGGAAGCCCTGAAAACCTCTATCGACTAAATAATGTTCGATCAGTAAAATCCTGAGTGACATTATTTCCAATTAGAAAGATTTCCAAATAAATTCCCTTTCATTAAATTATGTCGATAACGTTATCAATATGATCTACCTGTTGACTGGGCTCTGACCGCAGCTACTATTTACTTTTAATTTTATTCGTAAATCTCACACAATTTGGCGGGAAATCTCGCTGTTGTAGCATCCAACACGGAGAGCGAGTTTTTATCGCGTTTTTTCATCGTCTGCATACAAGCAGGTTGACAGAGACGAACTGGGAACGTATCCACCACACATCGCTCCACACATTCCCATATTTCTGCCCGTTCATTTTATTCACAAACCTTTGGACAAAGGCATTTTAATTTCCTCGCCGCTTTCGTTTATAATAATTGTAATAAGCTGCATAAACTGAGACAATTTAATAATAATACATTTAAAAAAGTTAAAGATGCTGGAATAATCCAAATAATAAGAACCGTTTAGAAGTTATCACCTAATTCACCTATATTCTTATAACCACCACTCTCTCTTTTTTTATTTTCATAAGTAACTAAATTTAAGATTCATACATACGTCTCTCCCTCGTGACATCTCCGGCAAAATCATGCACACAGAAACACTTACCATACGTACACTTCCACGCATACTCAACAACACACTTACACTTCCACACATACACACCCACACCCCAGCGCAAACATTACACGCAGGACTTACCATTCATTTTTTATTTATTTGTTTCCAAACAACTTTTTTTTTTTTTCTGTACAAGTAAAAATTCGAATATTGTCATATTATAACTATGTGTTCATTATATGAAACGAGAAGACACTGGCTCCTGCAACACAGTTATTACTTAGTGCAGGAGTCAGAGAATTAAGTGTATATATATGCTATGCATTTATGAACATAAACGACTCTTATTATTATACAAACGTTATCCAGGATACGGATTCAAACAAATACCTCTGAAATATAGAACTATAAAAGTAAACATTTGAATTTTTTAATTGGCATACTTTAATCGCACGGCAAATCGCGCTGGACAAAGTAGCTTTAGTATAAAAACATGTAAAATTTTGTCGCTAACGTTAATTAAACCGTAGGTATTATAATTTCAGCGGTATCGCGATCACGAATCCGCCCCGCGGTTCTGTTGAGTTATTTAATAGTGTTTTTTGTGCGGTGGCGGGCGATTGCGCTCTGCCACCCTCAAGCTTCGCGCAAAAAACCCTCTGCTTCACAAATACTTAGAATGTTGTTTTGTAGGAGTGCGGGGCGCGGGGGCGGAGGCTCGAGGGGCGCGCGAGATCGCTATCGCACGCACCCAATGCACGCACTATCCTAAAGCTAGCCACTTAATTGTTATGTATGACGCGAAGCCTAAATAAAAATTCGCCCTCATAGTTTCGGACGAAGAACTTTACGAGAAAATGTTGACAGAAACCGAAAGTTGTAATAAAAAGTTAAAGACCCATAATCAGACCATTTCGATCAGATTTATTATCAATCATTACGATTACGGTTGCTTCCCTTTACATGAGATGATACGATCTCTGTTGCAAGTAAGTAATTCTCGAGATTACTTTTCACTTGTTTTTACACAAGACACTTCTGATGTCGTTTGTACTCTCAACAAGTTCAACCTGTCAATGACCATTGACATCTCATAATCCAATAAGCAGTTAGTGGTGTCGATTCTCTTGTTCACGAACTAAACTTATTTTAAACTATCGCTCTCTTTTACTAATAGTAGATACAAGAAAGGGATGGCAACCATTTTAGAGCTGTCAAATTAGACGGAATTAAATATTCCATACAAGTTTAGTCGTGATCTCGGAACGTGCCCACTAAAATACAAAGAAATGTAACACGTAAACTAATTTGACAGTTCTAAAATGGTTGACATCTTACGGCCAAAATTAATATCCAATCTATCCACGATTTACCCTACTAGAGATAGAAATTTGACATATTTTGTCCCTTTCTTGTATCTACTTTTAGTAAAAGAGAGCGATAGTTTAAAATACGTTTAGTTTGTGAACAAGAGAATCGACACCAGTAGCTATATTCTAAACACTTTTATCTGGTTACGTCACCGTCACCGTCTAAACTAGGGATTACGTTACATCAGCACACATGGTGTCATTCGACATTCACATAGGAATGGAACCGAATATCATAAATTCATACATAAAATACACACACATATAAATATACAGCAGACATCGCGACAGGTGGGTGCATGGCAACCTGTTCTCTTCTCCCTAAAATACGGCAAAAACTCTCACTAACCCTTTGGATCTTAAATTAGAGATGTCTCTACGACTCTACCATATTGCCATGTGGCAACATATCTAGCACTTATAATAATTACTACTATTTGTGTATTGAAAATATAAGTATCGGTCTATTGCACATTATTATGAATTAAAAGTTAACTGAACATATTAGCAGAAAGAAAACATGATTTTTTTAAATTCAGCTTCAAGTTTCAATACCTAAGCACTTAGTGCTGAATCTGTTTCCAAAAATAACCCTAATTTAAGTTTTGAATCATTTTGTATGCGTATAAGTTGTATAAGTTGTGACTTCATCCACCGGAAGTAAGAAGACCATCAGTCTACGGAAGTTTCACCCCTAGGCTGGCCACTAATGCTTCCCTTTGACATTACGGTGGATTTATTAATATAATCATATTATTTTTACTAAAACCTTAAGTTTTTGTAAGAGTTCATTACCCATTTGCAACATTTTTTCTTGCTTACATTTTATATTTGACGTTTTTCGTGTTGTTAGGGGTAGCTGCACAAAAATGCGTATTGGTGCGTGCGTGTCGCGAGAAGCCAACGGGGGGAGCTCATTAAGGTAAAAAGCCGAGTGCAAACGGCGACTAATGGCGAATTACACGAAGGGGAGCAATAGCCGACGACGTTTCGACGACCAGCGTGCGTATTGTTGACGGATTCCCTGCTCTTTTTGGACATAACAAAATTAGATTCATTTTTGTACATGTTGCCCAATTGCACCGTTTCCTTTTCTACAATTCGCACCTTTAAAGACAAAGCGTTTCCAAAATAAATTTTTCAAGAATTGAGTTATCAGTGTCATCTATCTGTAATTTTAAGGTAGATGGCATTGATGACATGACTCAATCCTTGCAAAATTTCGTTAAGAGGTGCGAATTAGCTAAATGTATCGCAGTTCTGTAGAAAAATGAAAGTACCTATTTAGTAGTTTAGTCTTCATAAATCCTCAATTCGTCCGTGTGGTGCCGGACGTAAAGGATTGCACCACCCTCTTTCTTCTCATGGGTGTCGTAAAAGGCGACTAAGGGATTCACCAGAGGATGGGCAGCAGCGTTCCCTGAGTATTTAAACAACCAACTGCGATCGCCAACCAGCCTGCCAAGCGTGGCGATTATGGCATATCCTCCCCCTTCGGGGGAGGCCTTTGTCCAGTAGTGGACGTTTTTCGGCTGAGATGATGAAATCCTCAATTTTGCATTCTCCGAACAATATGCATCGATGGAACCCCAGAAATTACAAATTACATTTCTAGCTCAACCTGGAAAAGGCGGCAGATTATCATGTTTGCAGGCTTTCTCCCTAACCAGTAGCCTTAATCAAACTAATAAGCGGTTCGAAGTAGCTGCAATTTGCTGGTATGGATTATTCAGTGAAACTGAAGGTAGAGCCGTTTATTTACTTTCTGCCGCTTGTTATTAGAGAGCAAGGTGTAATTAACAGTCGCTTACCGTCAATGCCTAATCGAAAATGCATGATGCGCGCGAAGTGTCCGCTAGATATCAACAGCCAGGGTGCAGCGACTAGACAAGAGTGCCGGCGGGGCAGGGGGCGCGCGGGGCGGAGAGCTATCAGCATTTCGGCGCGTCCGCGCTCCCCGCCCCCCTCCCGCACCCGCACCGCGCCGAATTCGCCCTGCACTACCCGTCATGTTCCCCTCCAACACAACCTAACCTTGAAAATAGTTTTTACCGGCTCGAGGGTATTCACCCCGAACCCAAATTCCGGGGCCTGTTGCACACTAGCCCTGTTCTCGCTACCCGTCCCTTTCTCTTATAGGAATCACGTTGCTTTCTCACAATTCACCTAGTGTGGTGTGCTTGCAGTGAGTTTACGCGGACCGCCAGGCAAAGGATATTTGACTATGTAGTTTTTTAGGCAAGTCGTGAGCTCGCTGGTTGTTGGCGGGATTTGTTTGTGACTCGTACCTTTTATTCAGCTAAGGAATTTTGATGCGATCAAAATAGCCAATCATATTTTGTTATGACAACGTTGGTGGATAAAATTTCAAGTTGGAATGCTGCATTAATGTGGACTGATGGACTACAATAAGTAACACACGGCCTAAAATACATAATTGGTTATGTAGACATTTCCGTTAGTTAAAAACATGTAGCTTTCATAATCGCAACTTACAAATTAATTAATTTTAATGCTACTTATTTAAAACAGCAACAACATGACAGCTAGAAACCAATTTTTTGCACTCAATTTCAACTTATGCAAGCAGGTAGAGCATTTTTTTTTTAATTTTCTTTTAAAACAGTACTCATCTCTACTCCTTTTCCATTTAACTAGTATTAAACGAGATAAGATTCATTGTAAAAATCTATTACGAATCCAATTTCAGCATATTATGACCCTTAAAGCCTTTAACGAAGGCACTGATTGGCGTGGACAATATAAAATTCATCCGCGGCGAATAAAATAAGAAAACGTAGGGTCACTATTTACCTGCAACTTGCATTGTATGAGATGTTAAGTAAAAAAGGCGATCGGCTTACATAGGGAAGGGTAGCTCGCGGGCAGCGGCAAGAAGGCAAAAAAGGCATAAAACAAGCAAGCGAGCCGGCCGGCAACCGCCTACGCGAAGCCGCGGAGGCAAGACCGGTGCCGCCCTCCCGCGCTTCATTATAAAATGCACGTCGTAGGGTACCTACTTATGCTTATGCATTTTATAATGTGTGGAATAAAGTTGTAGGTATGACAACGCTTTATGACATAAACGGTGTTGGAGGACGATTAGTTTGCAGATGCTCGTAGAGAGCGTATTTGCTCTAGTTAATGAAATATGTACTTATATATAAACTGTGACGTATAATTTTAACTAATTATCAATAAAATGTTTATCTGTTTATCTGTTTATCTGTTTATAGAATAAACAAAGATGTTCAGAATTTAATTTATATAAAATTTGCGATATGCAACATATTTTCAGAGTCTGCCATCCACTCACCAGCTCATAGACGTCAAAATATGTTGAACCTTCTTATCATCGCTACATCTCGAAAGGGTTGATCTAACCAGCGTATCAGCTGGTAAAACTATTTTGAAAGCGTAATCGAGTAGGTACCACTTCTATTGAAAATTGACAAAACATTGGTCTTACTTATATCGTGCACGTGCATTTGGCGCATTCACTTCACCGCATCATCAAATACTCGTTCAACATGCGGTGTAGCTGAAATATAAACAAACAGTACCTATTCAATATGCGGGTTGTTCCTACCGTAGTTTGAATATTGCAATTTTGTTTATTTCCGAAACACAAATTACTATCAACAATTTTAATATAGAATTATAGGTATTGAATTATGCTATAAACCAAGGCCAAAAAAGCACGTGGGTATAACTGAACTAACAATTAACTGCTCTTGAACATTGCTAGTAGGTATGCACTTTTAAAATCTCTCGATCAATCAACAAAATCCATGAATCGAGCTGCCAACTATCTGATTTCAAAAGTGTATGGTCCGAGTTCTTTTATCAAAACATGGGATAGTCATGAGTCGGCAATTAAGCAGCAACCCTCACTGCACACTGCACATTTTGATTGGTGGGCAGCTGCCCGTGGCGGCAAAAAACTGCTTTCTAAATTACTACTATCAACCGCGCTCGTATCTAGTGTACACCCGCCTTGCTTGAGATCATAATCGGCGGCCAAAACCATACTTCCGTATCAAATATACGTTGGCAAGGCGAAGAATTAACGAACGTTTTAAGTAACCGTTTTGGTGAATTTGAAGTGGAAGCGAATAAGAATCTAACCAGAAAATTAAAATCATAATCACTTCCTTGAATATCACATAGTTGCAAGACTCTAGGGCTTGATCACTATTCGTTACCTTGTTTGACCCTTTAAGTGTAATTGTATGATTATCACTTCCTGCATATTGAATGGCAAAGTCATAGGTAGCTAGTTAATTTACTCCAACTTTTATATTCACTTCAGTTGATTAGGTGATTCAATTCAAAGCTAGAAATGGCAAGCCTCAACATTTTCAGAATCTAGACAATTGCTTACCGAAGTAATCCTCGTTTCCATAGTAAATACAAAACCGTTCAACCCAATATGAGTCTATCTAACTACAATTTTGTTTTAGATAAAAGCTGCGAGTGGCTCGTCGGCTTCGTTGCAGCGAAGCTCGAGATAAGGAACTGTTTACACTGCTTGAGTCAATGTCCTCCTCCTGTGCACACACAAGGAAAACCTTGGAGTAGTCAGAATAGTCTTCCGCGTTTACAGCGAACGTTTGAGGGCGTTGATCTATCATTGCCATTGATCGAACATTAATCGCTGTGTGCTGCTTTTATAAATACGCAATTACTATTACAATTACAAATGGTGACTATATAACTACCTGACATTAGGTCGCCATTAACAATGCGAGTATCGACGATTATATTGATAAAGGCGAAACGACTTAGACAGGACCATTTTAATGTTAATGGATTCATATTTATACACGCATTGCTTTAATATTTAGCGATTCTACAAATATATTTTGACATAGGTACAGTTAGTATCTGAAGTTCAGAAAAGAGGAAAATTGGCTTAGCATTAGAAAAATGGCATTCTGATTACACTGAAAGGCAACAAAATAATGAGAAGAAGATTTGCATTAGCAGGAAAATATCAAGGTTATTAAGTCAACACTCTCAACAAACAAAATTAAGTCTACTCCACTATAGAGAATGGTCTATGTTCCCATGCGCCCCTAGCGACTGGCTCGTAAATAAATTGAGCCTGCATTAGTGGCAATTGTTCGCTATTGCCGCCGCCGACGCTGAATGCACCTTCCTCGCCATGTACACGTCACTCGAAGTTATGGAACCGAATAAAACTGGAACACGACATCATTAGTTAGCATATCAAATGGAGAATGACAGTCTGCTACATAGGTACCTCAAAGATCTGGTTGAAGATGGCGAGAGAAAACAACTCTTTCTTATTGGAGATGAGACTGACAACCTAACTGTACTAAAGCAATATAAACGATAACTTTTATTTCGCTTGCTTACAAATAAAATTCGTGGTTCCAAAACCCGTAGATGCGTCATCGTTTGTTAAAATTGCTGAAACAGAGCCATATACTAAATTATACAACTAACTGTACTTTTATAATGCACACCGTATTAATTAACAAAGCAAATGCAAGAGATTGGCATGAATTATAAAAACAGTAATAGAACAATATATTGTGTTATTAGCGTGCTATACGAAGATAAGGATCCACTCACACTCCAGACTAGTTCTGAAGGTGTAGACTACACTATCTCACGAACTAAATCAATTCACTACTCATTATTTACTTGCATATTTGCATTTGACGACATTTTCGAGACATTCACTTCAGAGTATAACTATTGCGTTTGAGAGTCTTGAACACGTACCTAAATGAAGTGCGTCATTTTTATTTAACACTAAATTAATGAATATAAAAGTATACAATTTAAACTTAGGTAGGTAATGGTAAAATATCGACGATTATGGATTTAAACTCCAAATCTAGGTTTTTTTAAACTTGCTAACTATATTTGAAATGAGCAACCAGCGACATGTTGTCGCTGTGAGCAACCTATAGGTACCTCGAAGAATCCGCATCAGCATTTGATCTAAATGATGCAAAAATGTCGAAGTCATTGTTTATCAAAACGTTCCCAATCTTTTCTTAAGCCCCCACTGGGCCCAATGAACTTAAACAAAATGTTAGTCCCTTGCAAAAAAAAAAGAATTCTTCGGAAAGAAATCGCAGATACACTGGCCATTAACTTTTTTGGACCTTAAAAAACATTTTAGATATAACGGGACCGGCTAAATTATTGCGTATAATCTTCTGCTTTTGTTTTTTACTTCATACTTTTAAAAAAAAGTTTGTTCCCACACTTTTTTATGCGTTGGCTTTGAAATCGTTTTTGCCGAGTGCCTAATTATGTACTTATTATCTTTATGCTACCTAAAGGCAACCAGGTGGTAGAGAGCATCCGCTGCTGAATTGCGTAACTCACTCGCGATCGCAATCATCTGGATTTCAATGTTCATTGATCTGTGTGTTTTGACAATCCGTCATATTGACAACTACGTACCACGCAATGAATATTGCTGTAATTTCGAAATGAAAGCTGATGTCAATGTGAATGCATTACACAATTACCCAGTGGCGTGCATTGCATATAGGCAATTAGGCAATACCCAGTGCCTTCCTCATTCAAACTCAGTCGTGTAAGTTATTATATATTTTTTAAAGTACGATGATTCTTTATCTTTTAATAAACCTATTAATGCTGAATAAATCTTCC
The DNA here is from genome assembly GCA_949699075.1 of Asteroscopus sphinx. NCBI lineage: Eukaryota > Metazoa > Arthropoda > Insecta > Lepidoptera > Noctuidae > Asteroscopus > Asteroscopus sphinx. Next base: position 15,465,668 of record OX453007.1, read on the forward strand.
TATATAAAAAAATCAATAACTTACACCAAAATTAAATTCAAGTGAAGTAGGCCACTGCACGCCACTGCAATTACCCCACTGGTTCACAAAACCGATACTGGTAAAAAGGATTAAAAGGATTAATTTAAAAATCAAGTGTTGCAATCATTTATCAAAATTATTATGGTCAAAGCAGAGGTAAAGGTAAAGAAAGTTTCAGCGACATATCCGGAGCAATGAAAAAAAAACAGCAGAATTCCAAAATGCAATTAACGATGTTTTATAAACAGATCCCGTACCTGAGGACTCTGTAGCAGTAGCAGGACACTAAACGCGAAACTTTCTTTAAAACACGTAGGGTAGGTAGTTGTTACACGTAAATTAAAATAAATATTATGAATAGAATTCGCCGATCATGGCGTTGCACAAAGAATGCACAAGTCACAGCACCTGTGTCCCTGCCGATGATCAAAAGGACACACAAATATAAGAACATAACAAGTGCCATTCAAATATAAAAGTTTATATCAAAAGCCAAACTTGTACAAATTCGAAAGAAATCGCACTTATTAACGAGAATAGGTATTGACAGGTATATTACGCTGTCGTAGTATAAAGGGTAAGGATTAGGTATACCTATAGATATCATGCGAAGCTGGAAACAATTTTATATTGAGGAATTGTTTTTTTTTTTTTTTTTTATGGTAGGTATAGGATAGCGAAACGAGCTAAAGGCCCACCTGATGTTAAGTGGTTACCTTTGCCCATAACAACTGCAATACCACCTAGGCTGTTACCTAAATGGTACCGCAAGTCGGTTCGCCAAACTGAAACATGAAGGTGGAAAGTCTCATGTGATTGTAATTTCACCGGCACCCGTACCCTTCATACCGAAACACAGCAATGCAAGCATCACTATTTGGCGGAGAAGTAGGCACGGTGGTAGTACTTCCCCGGACGAGCTCTTTCACAAAGGAGCTCTACTACTTTAGACACTAAAGGTTGTTTCACTAGTTCTAATAAATTGATATACCTAGTAAGTATATGGAAACCTTGCAGACAATATTTCTGGTTTCAAACAGGCGCGGCGAGGCGAGGATTAGATGGAATGGGCGTGAATTGAAATCTCGCTGGCCCTTTGGAGAATAAAGCTTTACCTACTGAACAAATTACTGAACAAATCAAAACTAGTGACTTCAATCATAAAATATAAATAGGTAAGTAATAAAATGTATCAATTATCCTAATAATAAGTATTATAAATGATCGTCGGATGTTTCTTTGTTTGTTTACCCTTTAATCACGCACGCTGAAACGGCTGAACAGATTTCGATTAAAATTGGCATACAGATATCTGTTAAATATATGGATATAGGTACTTATATTATGAAGATAAACAGTTCCCAGGGGATTCGCGAAGGGCGAAGCCGCGAGCATAATATATTAACAAGTGCAGATTCATTATTTATCCGCCTACCAAAAAATCTACTTGAAAATATATCAACACAGAAACACGAATTTAAATTTCGAATATCGAACGTCCTTTATAAATTCGGGACGTGTCCCTTTTATGTTAGGCGAATAAACTTTATTATGAAAGCGGGATGAAGGTCTGATACAAAAAATCTATAGGAAAAAGTCGCCCTGTGTCGCTTCACAAAAACCATTGCGTTATCGTAAGCGTCCGCTCATTTGTATTTTTTTTTCAAGTTTTGATAGAAGTATGAGGGCAGGTAGAGTAGACTCGCAAACATTGTATATTTTCTATATGTGTCTGCGTCCTCTCCTGAGATCTGTTTACGTTTGATTAGCCACGAACAATGATATTGAAAAGTATAGATATGTCATACCGTAATAAAACAAACGAAAATAATGTTATTTTATTATTTTTAACGCATTTACGCATGCGATGCGAAATCTAACGATTTAAATTGTGGATAGAAAAAATCGCTCATGAAAATAATTTTCCTTACGACTGCACCAAGATAACACATAAACTAGTACAAAGTAACTAAGTTAGGTAGTTACTTTAAGTTACTTTCGCGTCATAATTGGTACACTTTCTGTACACACACGACGGCATTTTAGTTTTTTTCTGTCACCGGTCACACTCGGCGCCTTACTTGACGTGGACTAACAGAAAAACGACCCAATTAAGACATTTTCGAGTCTTCAGATTGCGCGTGCTGTCGACATATCTGTATCTTTTAAATGTCATTGGCCCCGAACGAATGACATTAAAACAAATTTTCTTTATTCTGGGAATGGACAACAAAGGTAGCAAAAAATAATTAGAAGTTTTTAAACTTTCGCGAAATTCACTCATATATTTCACTCGTGGTCACGAGCGTGGTCTGCTCGTGACCACGAGTGCGGTCAATGCAACTTGGCCGAAACGCCGAGGTTAGTCAAGATGTTTGTTTTGTTTTGATTTCATAGTGCGCGAAAAGTCCCGTAAACATAGTTAAATATGAATGAAAAATAATAAAATAATGAAATTTTATTTGTCTCAACGTTCTAGTGCTTGTGCAAAGTTATTATTAACCGACTTCAAAAAAAGGAGGAGGTTATGTATTCCGCGGGTTTATTTTTTTTTAAATAACTACTTATTCTTTAGTCCTTTATCAAGAAGAATCTTGTTCTGCCTAAAGTTTGCCCAATATTTACAACCTACTACCATTGAGGTACTATGTACACATATTACCTCAGTGCCAGCAATGAAATAAATGATAAGTAAGTGAAGAAGTGGAGAAGGGGTTGACATAGCTTAAACGATCAGCGAAAATATATCTAAAGATGTTTAATAGAAAAGGTGCTGAATTGTATTTTCATTTTTATTTTAGAGTGCTGTTTTTTTTATTGACGTCTATCTTTGTGCTAAGGCTGATAACAACATACCTATGTAATGGTAATATAAACTTTTTTTTTTTAACCGGCCAAGTGCGAGTCGGCCTCACGCAATAAGGGTTTCGTACCACCCATCGATCTTATCTGTGGTCTAGTGGTTCGAGTGTCGGACTGCTGATAACGGGGTCGTGGGTTCGATTCCCATAGGACACAAATATTTGTGTGATGAACATAAGTGTTTGTGTTGGTCTGGGTGTTGCTTATGTATTATAAGTATGTATTTACAAAAAAAAGAAGTAAATAAGTATTATATCTATTGTCTAGTACCCATAGCACAAGCTATGCTTAGTTTGGGACTAGATGGTGCTGTGTAAAAATGTCCCAAAGATAGATAGATAGAGTATACTTTATTGTTTGCACACCATAAAAATAAAAACAAAGTTATAACAAACATGAGCACAGTACTAACAATTGGCGGTCTTATCGCTTAAAGATACCCCATAGAAACTGATTTAATTTACGAGAGTTCATCAAAAGACATCAACGCACCGTGCGCGAAATATTGATTTTGCATCTCTTTCTTACGCAGGTACCACCACATATTATACTTTGACTTTATTGAACTAATTACTTACCTAGTTTAAGAATTTTAGTTTGTTAAAATATCTAGTATGCACTATAATCAGACCAAGTTTGACGAGGGCACGCCGTTATCGCGGCGGTAAGGCCCGTCATGGAGGAGTGGCTGGAGAGGAGCCATGGTGCCCTCACCTACCGGCTGACGCAGATACTCTCGGGGCATGGTTGCTTCGGTAAGTATCTGTGTCGCATAGGCCGGGAGCCGACGCCCGAGTGTCATCACTGCGGGAGCTGCCCAGAGGACACGGCGCAGCACACATTTGCGGAGTGCCCAGCTTGGGCCGCGCAGCGCCGTGACCTCATCACTGCAGTAGGCGGCAGCGATCTCTCGCTTCCAGCCGTGGTTCTGTCTATGGTCGGGAGCGAGAGCGCTTGGGAAGGCGTCGTCTCCTTCTGCGAGGAGGTGATGCTCGCTAAGGAGGCGGCGGAGAGGGTTCGAGAGGCGATGACCTCTCTTCCCATCCGCAGGAGACGACCTGGGCGTCGTAGGAGGGCGTATGCCGACCTCCAGCCACCCTAGGTGTGGGCCTGCGGGCGGCGGACTCGGGGTGGCCCGCCGCCCGACCAGTCAAGGCCCGTGACGGTGGCGCGTAGTGTTCCGCGCGCGTCAGTCAAGAGGAGGGTGCGGCCGTTGTGGTTGCCGCACGGGGAGAAGGGGCTCGCCTGCCACTGGCGAGCCGGGACCTGCCGGGGATGGTTGGGTGAATACGGGAGTATTTCCCACGCCCCCGGCCAAGGTCGGTAGAGGAAAACCGTGGTGGTTTTTAGTCGGTAAGAGTCCGACACTGGCTCCGCCTTCCCCGGGCGGAGTGCGTCCATGAGGATTTTCCCGACGAAAAAAAAAAAAAAAAAAAAAAATAAAAGACCAAGTTTGACGCTGGTATGTATTAACCGTTTCGAAGATAGAGCAGGAACAAAAACGTTGAAAAAAATGCATATTTTTCGAGGATTCTTGTATAGGGACCTCCTTTTGTCTTAGACTTTTTATTTTTAGTATTTGTCGTGATAGTGGTCATAGCAATACATATTTTGAGATCAATCGGCTATCTATTACCATTCAAAAGATACATCTCTGTGGCAGACGGACGGACTGACGGACAACGCAGCGAGAGTAATAGGGTCCCGTTTGGCACCAGCATTATGTGGTACCTGTGCCCGTACCCGAAGGGTGCCAAACGGGACCCTATTACTCTCGCTTCGCTGTCCGTTCGTCCATCAGTCTGTCCGTCCGTCCGTCTGTCTGTCTGCCACAGGGTTGTATCTTTTGGACGGTAATAGGTAGCCGGAAATTTTCTCAGAATATGACTATGACCCCTGTCACGACAAATACTAAAAAAATACCTAATATGTTTTGCTCTTCGACGAATAAAAAAAGGCGGATGGAATCTCAACAACGTAACATAAAATAACATCACGCCTGTATTTCCCCGAAGGGGTAGGCAGAGGTGTAAAAGTACACCCACATTTTGCCAGTTATGTTATAGTCCCATGTAATCTCGGTAAACAAAAAGAGAAGCACCCATGTCCCATAGTAAGACGGCTCACTAGCACGCACATATTCACACCCATAGTAACGTGTGACGGTAGTCATTGTCGTAGTGTCACAAATAAAATATCAATTATTTATATCTGGTGTGTTAAAATTCTGTCGAAATTATAGTGGGTTTAGGAAAAAACGAAGTGCTTCAATCATTTCTTAGCGAGATTCCGTCCGCCATTTTTTATTCGTCCTGGGCGAGGCTTTGCTTTACTATTTAATGAAACACAAATATTATGTAGGTACCTACCTGAAAGAAGAAAAATCGGAAAACGAAAAACATCGCGCAAAAATCTACAAGTGATGTTCTTCGGCACAGGTTACCTTCTTCTTAATATATACAACGTGTTATTGAAATAAATATAATAAATAATATATAATAGTGCTGAAATACAGGTTTTTGACCTAGTTCGGCAGTGGATGCTGTTTTTCAAATATGTTAGTCATAAAATTATCTAGCTCATTTATGTATACAACATTGTGAATAAATTTTTGGAAATAAAGTTATTTATATTTATTTATTTTATAAAATGAAAACCTCTTAAGGGGTCATTGTACTCATCAGTATGAACAACTTTTATTATGGGCCAAACCCTGAAACTGCGAAACAGATGATCCCTACATTTGTGTTCACATAAATCTACAAAATGTAGGGAACATCTGTTTGTTTTTCGCGGAGTACAATGACCCCTTAAGAGGTTTTCTGTTATTTCAATAACACCTTATATAGTTCTTCTGTACGTGTTTGTCACTTAACTCCTCCTGAACGGCTGGACAGATTTGGATGAAATTTTGTGTGTATATTTCAATGGGATCCTGGATGGTTTGAAAACACAATTGGACCCAGTAGGTGGCGCTGCTGTCGGTATGTCACTGATCTTCTCCTAAACGGCAGGGATGATTTTAATGATATGTGCTAGTGTGAAATAAATCATTAGATGATATTTTATTATTGGATTGTTTTTTATTAGTATTATTTCGTATGAAAAAGAAGTACAGTCGACAGCACGTCAGTGGTAACAGGTTGACCTTGACAGCGTCTTTATTTTGTAAGCAGTAAGCGGTTTTCGTAATTCAAGTGTTACCACTGACGTGCGGTCGACTGTAGGTACTGACTGTACATGGTATAATAAGATGTTTCACCAACATCTTATTATACCATGCTGTCAGTACAAGTAAATTAACTTATTCTTACTAATTTTAAATAAAATTCTGACAAGCAACTCAAAGAGAATACCTATGATGACCTATGAAAACAACTCAATCTGTATATAGTGGTTATATATATTCTCTTTGCCTGTTTATTAGTAGGTAGACTATGGCAAGTCAAGCAGAAGCTGGACGAAATATCCTAGGCTGTAGCACGGAGCTGAACCTTCGAGACGAGAGAGAGACAGCAGAGACGTGTGTCGTGTGTCCGTCCGTCCAACTGTCCATTTCTTGTTAGTGTGCGGTTCTAGATTTTTAGTAATGAGCGTGACGTTCCACTGATTTCTTATTTCAAGATATTTAGAGAACCTATAAAGAAAGCCGCTGTTTTGACCGACTTAGGCCCGTATTACAGAACGTTACCCGACGTTATCGAGGCGTCGATCACTCTTTAAAACTATTTTTTAGTTGGGATTTAATTTTAGAACATTCCTCAAGCATTTCAAGCATTCATTGATCACAGTGCAGCTGAGTTTAGCTTTATTTTATACTGTCACCTGTTTCGGTATTTGAGCAGTCACACAAGTGTGGTCGAGATCACGCTTGAGTAGAGATTTCTTTCCTATTTCAGGTTAAATTCGTGCTATATTGTTGAATTGAAGTTTATAATTACCGTATTGGAATAAGACCGATGCTCAAGTAACGATTCTATCCGTTGATTGCAGTTCAAACCAGTATAGAAATGTCTTTGGTTCAAACCATAAAGTTATTATACTGACGTAAATGTCTTTGGTTCAAACCATAGAGTTATTATACTGGTCAGTATATACAAAGTCTTTGAGTATATCATAAAGTTATTATACTTACAAAGTCTTTGAGTATATACAAAGTCTTTGGTTCAAACTGTACTTGAGGAACGTTCTGTAATACGAGCCTTAGGACCAAAATCAATAAGCAATGAGCTATTTATCAATAAGTAGCTCATGTCGACACGATAAAAGAAAGAAGGACCAAAATTAATATCCTATCTATCCACGATTTGTCCTACTAGAGGTGGAAAGAACAATGTCCAATTTTGACCTTGAGTGGGTCATTTATTTCCACCCCTTCTCACCCGCCAAAATTTTACGACTGTGTTCTGGTGCAAAACTTTGTTTATGCGGCGTCTTCCACACTTACATGAGCTATGTCTTATCATCATCATCAGCCCATTACTGTTCCATTACTAGCAACATGAGCCTCTTACGGCCAAAATTAATATCCAATCTATCCACGATTTGCCCTACTGGAGATAGAAATTAGACATAAGCTCCATACAAAATACGTCAAATTTCTATCTCTAGTAGGACAAATCTTGGATAGATAGGATATTAATTTTGCCCGTTAGTCCACCACGCTAGCCTAGTGCGGGTTGGCGGACTACACACACACACCATCGAGAACTGAATGGAGCACTCTCAAATGTGCATACTTTGGTCGTTCTTACTCAGCGCGATCATACAAACGAACGCCCAAGGAACGCTCCGAGCGTCGTCCGACGACGCGACGTCTGCCGATATGATATAAGTGAACGCGGCCCTGACGTCACGTAAAAATGTTGCCAAACAGAGAACATACAAATAGCATGATGCCATCTCTTTTACGCTTTTACCAGACGACATTATACGTTGGTTAACAGGAGACAAACGATAGATTCATATTTCCATAAAGATTCAAATAGATACTTGTATAAACGGGGTAGATCTGTGAACGGGGAGGATATAAAAGAAAATTCTGTCAAACTGTTCGAGCAACTGGGGTGCGTTCAGTTACTAGTTCATGTTTCTAGGTCGGCGGGCGATATTAGTGAACGTAGCCCTGCAATATTGTGATATGTCAAAGTCAAATGTCAAAACTGTCAAATCATGTGCGAACGACTTCCGATAATTCCGAAAAATTTAATTTAATTTGTTGCGATTTCAGTTGATGAGTTGATTCGGCTATTCGACTGAAAGTGAAGAAAGATATTGAACTTACAATAGTAAGTTGTATAAACGAGGAAATTCCTTGAAAAATATCTGAAAATCAACGAAGACAATACATAAAATGGCTTACACTACAAAGGTATATTTTGTTTTATAAAATTGTAATACTTTTTTTTTTCAATATTTTTCCTCATACTTAGAACCAAAATGTTTATAGAATTTTCCAGCATTGCAAAATGATAGATTGCTTCGTGCTGCCTTTGGGAAAGAAGTGGACAAAGTGCCGGTATGGGTGATGCGGCAAGCCGGCAGATACCTACCAGAGTTTCAAGAAGTTAGGGCAAAGCATGACTTCTTTACAGTCTGCAGGACACCTGAACTGGCGTGCGAAGTGACCCTGCAGCCACTGAGAAGATACCCACACTTGGATGCTTCTATAATTTTCAGTGATATTCTTGTTATACCACAAGCTCTCGGCATGACTGTGGAAATGCATCCTGGTGTGGTGAGTTTATTTGAGTACTATGTCGCTTAGTCAGGATTGCCTTTCAAGTGTCAATATGAATTGTATTTTTCACACCAACCTTTTCAGGGCCCAGTGTTTCCTGAACCACTAAAGAACCCATCTGAAATATACGAGTTGCAAGTAGAAGGAGCCATTTCGAGACTGTCATATGTTGGTGATGCTATTACTTTGACTAGGCATAAAATTGATGGCAAAGTGCCTTTGATTGGTTTCACTGGAGCACCAGTAAGTAAAATGAATTGTAATCAATTTAGTTGTCATAGTCCTAATCCTAATTGATTCTTACAAAAGAAGAGCAAGTTTTCTTTGTTAAAATTCACATGAAAAACAGCAAGCATGGATTTAATTTAATAATGATTAAAATAAAATTCAACACTCAATGTGAGTGGCTATAAGCTGATCTGAGATTGCAAAACTAATTATAATAATTACTCCTGATATTTCAGTTCACTTTAATGGGATACATGATCGAAGGTGGTGGAAGTCAAACAATGGCTAAGACAAAGCAATGGATAGAAGAACACCCAAAAGATGTTCACAACCTACTCAAACTACTCACAAATGTTATTATAGACTACTTAGTAATGCAGGTAAGGGCTTTTTAGCCATCACTGTATAATATTACAAAATTTCAGCCCCCATCATACATAGTATAATAACTTTACACACAAACCTTATGCCTATAAAATGAAAAAATAGAGGATATCATGGAGATAGGAGGGATAGCAATCTAGGCTAAAATATATTATCAGTAAAAGTGAATGTCACTACACTTTAAATTTACTTTCAATTAATGGAACTTGTGGTAGAAGTTGCCTTATGCCTTGAATGATGTAATACTTTCATATTATGATGTTTCTCAAGTACAATTTCCAATATGATGAAAATAAGTTAACACTTTTGTGTGCTAATGCCTATTGTGAGAATGACCTTTATGATAAGGGGGTTATTTATTAATCTCAATCAAATTTGACTTATAATTGTTTTTATTTCAAAAACTCAAGGCTCTCAGCAGCACAGCAACAGCATGGCCTTAATTCACGTAATTTCATGACACGCCAATCAAGTTGCAGTGACACTGCAGTTAGTTTCTGACAGTGATCGCCGTATATAAGAGAATACGAAAAGCATTGTTTTGATCAAAACTTAACTACTTCTTTAGTTACGTGAATTGTCCTACACTCTTTAATAAGAATTTATTTGTACAAGTGTTAATGTTTTTACAATATTTGTTTGCAGGTGGAAAGTGGTGCCCAGTTATTACAAGTTTTTGAGTCAAGTGCTGATCACCTAACAAGAGATCATTTTATCGAGTTCTCAGTTCCATACGTAAAGGATATTAGACATGGTGTCAAAAAAGCTCTTGATGAGAAATCATTAGAACAAGTTCCTATGGTAAGTAGACCTACAAAACATACTACACTACAGCCACTTTTATAAGTTGCTTCGACAATATTCGTTAGGGCAGAAAGGAGTAATCTTGAGACTTGTTGCTTTAAGTTTAGATTATTTGAAATACAACAACAATAACAGACTCATACTATCCTCACACACAAATCGCAGCCATGCAGCAGACGTCACACTATGACGCGTACGCAACATCTTATAGCAGCAGAATACGTTTCGCGCGTAAATTTGATGAGTTACGTAGCAGAATACGTTTCGCGCGTAAATTTGATGAGTTACGTATGATTGGCTTCAATATTTTCGTGCCTACCAAAATAATTACATCTGCGCAGATACAGTCAGAAATCATTCTGGTGAACCACCACTAAGGCGAAAATCGCTTGCACTCAGTGTTCGATGGCAGCCGTAGTTATGTGTACTAGCAGGATCCATTCAAGGGATTTTATTGACAAAATGTACCAATGGGGAAGGTTCGTGAACATACATAGTTGTAACTTATTAAAGTACTGTACAATTTTTTTACACTGTGTTGTAAACAAGGAAGCTGTAATAATATGTATGCTACATACAAAAATATTTATTTTATTTACACTAATCTTCGGGGTTCTTCACAAAACCTAAAGTGTAGCAGTAAGTATATAGCAATAATTTTCTATAAGCAATCATATAAAATTATTGTATTTACCTACCTTTAGTTGGAAAGCCCGAAAACCTGCTAGAGGGGGCAGCTGAACCCCCCCTGCCCGTACCTGGCTTCACCCTTGGTTGTAAACCATATCCATACATCTCATGCATGCTAATAATACTGATTTCTTTTTACAGACTTTATTTGCTAAAGGTGCTGGACACTCCTTGGATGTTCAGTCTGGATTAGGATATGAAACTCTTGGATTAGACTGGACCGTTGATCCTATTGAAGCTAGAGCCATTGTTGGTGATAATATTACATTACAGGGCAATCTTGATCCACAAGCCTTGTATAAATCACCTGTAAGTATTTTTAAATAAACCATATTTTTAATACATCATCATTACAGCCGAAAGACGTCCACTACTGGACAAAGGCCTCCCCCAATTAAGGGGGGGATATGCCATAATCGCCACGCTTGGCAGGCGGGTTGGCGATCGCAGTTGGTTGGTTAAATACTCAGAGAATGCTGCTGCCCATCCTCTGGTGAATCCCTTAGTCGCCTTTTACGACACCCATGAGAAGAGATAAGGGTAATGCTATTCTTTAAGTCCGGCACCACACGGACTTTTAATACATAAGAATACAATAATTGTAACGAATAAATTCATCAGTTGAAGTTTCAATAATAATAATTATAAGTGGCTTATATTTTGGATGTTTTTAGGAGGATATCAAGCAGATGACAAAAGAGATGGTGCAAGATTTTGGCAAAAAGAGGTATATTGCAAACTTGGGACATGGAATTACACCAAAAACACCTTTGGAAAGTATGACAGCTTTCACAGAGGCAGTCCATGAGGCTTAAATATTTTCTAAATATATTGCATCTGCTATTGTACAGTACTTTTTTGTATATTTGAAACAAACTGCATTTATGTATTGTAATTTGTCACTTTCGTGAAAAACGTCATACATTTATGATTATTTATTTTACTTACCTGCATATGCGTGACCGACTTGCGACCTCGCAATCAGCTCATCATTCAGGGTTCTTTTGGAAACTAATTGGATGATTCCGAAACATGCATGTGAGCAAAACCAGAAACAATCACATTTATTTTGTTTAATAAAAGATGGGATGGGTATATGTGGTGAAACTACAAAATGTGTTTTATTTACATAACTATTTAATATAAATGAGTATATTATACGATTACATAGAATAAGTAGTCTTTGAGTTCTGGCTAGTAGCAGGTATATCTTCATCGTGGCTTCCTACAGATTTTTTGACATACTGAAACAATAAACTTCATTTCAATTTATGCACAGTACATAATGATGAAATCATTATTCTCATACACAAAGTTAGTATAATATGTTAACAGTTACAGAGAAAAATCTATATTCTAAAGCAGCGATTCCCAAAGTGGGTTTCGATGAATGGAAGCCAGGGTTCTGCAAACTGGCTAAAAACAATTAATTTCAACAAATAATGAGTTTAGTTAGAGATAAGTCACGTAAAAAAAACTCATTTATATTTAAGGTTCCAAAACCATAAAATTTTGGGAACCGCTGTTTTAGCCCTCCCACATAGGTGGTTTCAAACTGGCGAGGCGAGGATTGGATGAGATGGGCGTGAATGGAAATCTCGCTGACCCTTTCACACCGAAAGATGTACATACACCGCGAACTCTCGCTGTGCCGCGCCGGCTCGCAATGTACAGTCAGTTGCATTAATTGGTTACCCCACTTACGAACAACCTCTCGAATAAGAGGGGTAACCAATTAATGACGCTGTGTGTATCTCGCGGGTCGACGAGAGGCAGAGCTAGATAGAAAGACCGCGCGGGACCTCGTTGGCTGGTGCGAGATTTGTGTATCCGTTTTACAAAGTATTAAATACTCTATTCATACAGCAATATAGTTTTCTCCCACTTGCTCGGTAATTGGTTCATTATTCAAAAAAAAGAATACAACAATGGGCTCTTTTCCATACGCAACGAAATAACAGGCTAGTAATATCCAACAGGACAATAATATAAATTGATGGACACTTTTTATTTTTTAAATTATGCTACCGAGGTTTTTAAGTACACACTTACATAATAACTTCTTAGATTTTCGCGATCACTACACATTATAATAAAACAAGGTTTAACCGGATTAAATCGCGTATATTATTTAAATTGGTTTCCCTGACGTTTCGAAAGCTTTGCAGCATTTCGTGGTCGCAGGTAGACTAAGATGACAAGCGTCTTAACAAAAATTTCTAAAAAATTATTTTAATCTACCGTACAAAATTCAATTATTTTTATATACGCGATTTAATCCGGTTAAACCTTGTTTTATTACACTTACATAAATTAGGTGTTTTTGGGTACTAAATATTTATATACAGGCTAAATGCGCATTTTTTTTTTTAATACTTTGAAAATAGAACAAGAACCGCGCGCGGGCGAATTGGCGTGAATGAAAATGAGATACTGTTGAATTAATTTGTGTTGTGTTTCCTCACAAATGAGAGAAAAGTACTATACAAGTCTCGGCCGAAATAGCAATTAACGGCCTCGTTTAGTTAAAAAGGACTCGGCTTGCACCTCGTCCTTTCAAAATCACTTGGGAAGTACTCGGCTTCGCCTCGTACTTCCAATATTACTCGGCCGTAAAAATTGCTTCATTTCAGGCCTCGACAGTAATGTAATATTAATGTTGTACCAAGAAATTTTTCAATTCTCGCCTCGCACATCTTTACGCATCCAGACCTTCCACACCAAAGATGGGCGGGGCGAGAATTGAAATTTTGCCATACAAATATCAATTCTCGTTCTGCCCATCCACTCCTCGCCGGTGTGAAACCACCTAAATAGTATAGCGTACTTAAGGGTATTAATCCCTAGATAAATACATAATGTACTTTTTAAAGATATAGTGTAAAGGCAAGATACCATATCAATACAGAATAAAAGAAAAAAATACCTGGGGATTGACTTGTATTTGTTCATCCATCTCTTGGATATACTGGTGGAGTTTTGTGCAAGCTGCCATTTGTTGTTCTAGCACACACAGAGTTTCAGGTGACGCATACTTCTCAGGACTGTCCAAGAACACCACCATACCATCCTTCTGGTTTATCATTGCATATATTTCACCCTCTTCAATCTAAAAAAACAGGTCCGAATCTTACTGAGGACAACAAGTAGTTTTCATGCCAGGCTTATTAGTCATGCCATGAAAACTGAAATGACACTCAAAAAACGTGGAAATTAATTTCTTGACGTTTGTAAGTGTATCTACAGTCCGTTTCTTTAGAATTTTCATTTTTGATAAACAATCTTGGCATGTATTTTTAATGCAAATCATAATTAATAATTATTAAAAGATAGCATATTAACAATTTTTCATGTAATTTTTTTTTTTTATCTAATTACGTGTGCGGAACTAGTCATTATATGTTCTTAGTCGTTATTTCAATAATCAACATAGCGACACAACAGAGCGAAATATGAATTTTTGCATCTCTTTCTTACGCAGGTACCACCACATATGTTTATGTTTGCCTTATTTTTAGTATTAGTTGCTAAACTTCATAGTATTCACTATAATCAGATCAATTTTGACGATGATATGTATTACCGTTTTGAAGATAGAGTAGAAACTACAACGTTGAAAAAAATGCATGTTTTTAGAGGTTTCATGTACCCCTTTGGATTTATAGTTTTTTTTTCATTTTTAGTATTTGTCGTGATAGGGGTCATAGCAACACATATTCTGAGAAAATTGCAACCGATTACCTATTACCGTCTAAAAGATACAGCCCTATGACAGACAGGCGGACGGACGGACAGCGTAACGAGAGTAATAGGGTCTCGTTTGGTACCCTTTTGGTACGGAACCCTAAAAAACAGACTTTACATACCATGCCGAAATTACTCAGCAGAACTTGCCGTAAAATGTTTTTATGCAATGTTTTTATACTAGGAAGACAACTTAATTTCAGTTTGGTGTCATCATCATGATTCATCATTTCAGCCGAAAGACGTCCACTGCTGGGCATAGGCCTCCCCCAAGCATGTTGGGAGGATATGCCATAATCGCCACGCTTGGCAGGCGGATTGGCGATCGCAGTTGGTTGGTTAAATACTTGGGAGATCGCTGCTGCCCATCCTCTGGTGAATCCCTTAGTCGCCTTTTACGACACCCATGCAAAGATATAGATAGGGTGGTGTATTGCAATTAATTTGAAAAGCATAATCACGCCGAAGTTTAGTCGACGAATTTCGGTTTTACTGACCATATTGAGAATGTAACTTTCAGCTTGTGTTGGGCCTGCCAACTGCACCCGCGCCGCAACATCACTTAACGACAAGGTCAGGAAGGTCTTTGTCAGTCTTTGGATATTCTTTTTGTACATTGAACTTAACACCTGTAAGTAAATGATACGAAAATTAGTTGAAAAACATCGAGCCAAAAATTGTATAAGGGCTGCATTCAGTTATATTGGAGCGTTCCTTGGATGTTCGTTTGATTTGTTTCGTATGATCGCTCTGAGTAACTGAACGACCAAAGTACGCTCCGAGCGTCGTCCGCCGTTGTCGAGCGATAATACTGAACGCACCCCTAGTACTCAGACAATATTACTAGGTAAACCCGATAAACCCTAAGTTTCTGGAAGGCTGATCAATTAGATCTGTTGTCAAATCTAATCTCAGCTCCTGTGATTGGCCAGCAAAAATACTAACAACTGTCTTTGTTTTTAAAGAATATAATAAATAAATAACAACCAATAACAACACTAAATTGTTAAAAAAAAAATTGCGTTTAATAATCTAGCTCCTGTGTTTGGCCAGCAAAAATACTAACAACCAATCACAAAATTTGGCATGGGATTTGACAGATTATAATTAAATTTTTGTGTATAATAATCTAAAGTATATCAGCTTTTCAGAAACTGGAGGATAGACAAACAGAACTCAGATTGTCTTACTTGATTGACTAATCCCATGTTCTTGTCTCTGACGAATGTCTCGCGATGTTTTATGGCAGCATGTTGAGAAGTAGCCAGCTCATGGTAAGCAACTGACAAGGGTTTCAGAAAACGGCACACTACTTGTGATGTGTATTTCGGCATGGGTAGTATCTGTCAGAAAAATATTTGATGAGATTAAACAACAGATCCGAAACCAAAAATATTTGAGTGAGATTTGAAAATCTTTAAAAGAAATCTTTACAAGAAAAATTCATTTTTATTTTCTTGTTCATATTTCTGGCTCACTATACTATTTGTACAAACAACTCCCGTAATCAATATTACGTATTTTAGAATTTAAAGCATCAATAAAAACAGAGATGTTTACCTTCCCGTGAAGAATAAATGAAACTAATATGTATTTCTTGTAAGCTTCTAACATGATATGGGACACAACCATCGCAGGAACTGTAACTACTACTTCAAAAAAATATAAAGCTCTATCATAGTTCTTCATAGCAGTGTAGATCATGCCTCCGTAGTAGTAGTAAAGAAGAAAATGCTTTGAATCATTGTTGCCACCAAGCTGAAACAAGAATTTAGTTTTTTTTTTTTGAATATAAATTGTTTAAGGGTTTTTAAAATGTAGATTTGTTAGATGAAAGGGATAGACATGGGTAACTCAACAAAAATGCCTGCAGCTCAGCTCACGGTTCAGGTCAGTGAGCCGGAGCTGTGAACCGGCTCACAGATCAGCTCAATTTGTGTATCTGCCTACTTCGAGTTATGATCTGTGATTCGAGTCGCTGAGCTTAAAGACCATTCGATCTGTTTGAGCTGCGCTAGCTCGCTGACTCTGCGACTCACCGCGGATCTGTCGCCGCTCCCGCACACCGGTTTAAACATGTTTTTATCTATATAGACATCTTTTTATCTTCCGTGCAACAAAAGTTGTCGCACAGATAGATACTATTCTTTGAGCCGTGAGCTGCGTATTTTGTCATTGAGCTGCAGCTCAACAGCTCAAGCTTATTGTTCTGCGTATTTGAGCCAGTTCTGAGCTGAGTTACACACCTCTAGAAAGGGATCTACTAACTTCAAAATTTCATACTAGAATAATGTTGAAATACAATTTCAAGAAACTACCGCAGAACATTAAGAAGTAAATTACTTTCTGCAATAAGCTGAACATTTAAAAGCCATAGTTCGCGGAGGATAACAAGGCAATGGCTGACGATGACTCCTCCTTACTAATGCATTCTGTGATGTCCATAATAGTCATGCATACAAATTTTCCCTTAAATGTGGAAAATTATGATCACTGGCGTGTTGTGGTAGTGGCCACGTTGAAAGCAAGCTGGTATGCTATCTAGATGACATATTTGTATTAGTAGATGGGTAGATATATTGTTTATAAATTTGCAACTACAAAGTAAAAGTCGAGTCAATTTCTGCCATTGCCATGTTAACCCACACAAACTATGCATACATTTAGCTGGGACTAGATGGTGCTGTGTAAAAATGTCTAAAAATATTTAAAAAAAAAAACAAAAAAAAGAAATAGCAATATTTGTCATTTCTGATTCTTATGTAAATAACTAGTAGTTTTTCAATAGTCTGATAACTTTTAACTGAGGAATAAATGTGACGTTTTGACAGTTGTAGTATAGAAAATCTGTCAAAAAGTCACATTTATTCCTCAGTTAAAAGTTATCAGACTATTGAAAAACTAGCCCTAAGTCTGGCAACTTATCAGATCTTAAAAATCATAAAATAATATAATAGAACTCATGAAATAAAAACACATACCTCAGATCCTATTCCTGTGACATCTGTATCCAAGAACTCCAGAGCAGGTTTCATACATTTTGACAACAGGCAAAGTTGACAGAGGTCTGCATGGATTGATGTCAGTTGTGAATCAAACAGCTGAATCTTCCTGATAGCTTTCTTAAGTATCTCAATGCCTCTGATGGGTTGTTTAATTTCTACTAGATAAATTGTTAAGAGATGACATAAGTCAGCATCTGTGAAATAGTTTATTATGTTAGTGGTGTACGTACAGACATCTATAATTTTATAAGAAACATTCATTTTCTAAATATTAAAGAGGTTTTTGCCACCACCATTATGTTTATAAAGTAGCTTCAACATGATTGGGTTATTGTAAAATAGGTAAAGAAACTGGTATAAAGTAGACATACATAGTTCAGGGGAGAACCTTACTTGTTCTCCATTGCAGTTGGTAATGAAGTCATGGATCTGTTTGTACATTGTAGACTTATCTACATCACCACCCTGAAAAAATATCAATATATATCAAAATTAAACTTCACTTTATTTTTTTCTCTTTCAACAAGTTTTTTTAATTCGTTAAAATTATAATGTTATAATGTTTTAAATTAATTTTTGTTTGTATGGACTTTGAATCCGAAATAAAGAATTATTTATTTATTTATTTATATGTATATATCAGGGTTGATTGATTTAAATCATAACGTTAAGGACTAGAAAAGAAAAATTCATATTAAAAATCTCAGATGAATAAAAAATGTCAGACGGAATCTTGCTAAGAAAAGATTGAAGCACTTAGGAATAAATTGTTATTTTATTTGTGACACAACGACAATGACTACCGTCACACGAGATTTGTTGCGTAATCGCGGCTTTTTGTCTTAATAGTAAAGTATGGGCTGGCACACACACATTCATTGTGTGCCAGCCCATACTTTTAAGCAAGCCGTCTTACTATGGATGCTTCACTTTTTGTTTAGCGAGATTCCGTCCGCCTTTTTTATTCGTCCAAAAATGAAAATCGTTGTTAAAAATATAGTTTTTATTTTTTACTGAATATTGAATAAAAATTTGGCAATAACAAACGACAAATAGTGAAGAAAATCGAGTGATCATCAATGAGTTATCTCCTAAGATGCTTCAATTAGATGTTGAATTTACTTTTCAGAACTGATTAAAGACCAGTAAAAAGTCTTAGATGTTTGAATGAACTGTTTCCTAAATTTCTGTACTTAATTACTACTGTCATACTAACCCCCAATTTCTAGAATGCTGATCAATTTGATCTATTGTCAAATCTAATGTCAGCTTCTGTGATTGGCCGGCAAAAATGTTAACAACCAATCACATCGCTTGACCTGAGATCTTACCCCTCACCCTCCCACTCCCCAACATCACGCCCTCTTCTCGACCACTCCTTTCCTACGTCAAATTTCACCATCCTTCCCTGACCTACATCCTTCCAACATCCCTTCTCCCTCCCCCCCCTAAAATCCCAATTCCTACTCCTAACTGCGACCCTGTTGTGACTGGGTGGTCGCAGGCTCGTACATCACAAAATCGGCTGATGGCGAGTAGGGGTAAATAGTCACCTGCGCTAGGACCTGCGCAGTTGAGCGCCGTAAGCGGGGATGAAGGAGTCCTGGGGGGTTGAGCCGATCGGCGCTGGTGGTAATGCGTCCGTGAGGCAACACGCCTCCTTTGGTCTGGATTTCAAGCGAAACGGTAGCCCTACCCAATAGCCAGGGGTAGGGAAATGGTCATAGTGTCCCGTCAGAGGGACACAGGCGAGGTGCGTGAGGTCCGCAGAGGTAGTCCTCGGACGGCCGAAGCGGTAGGCAAAGGTCATGCTGACGGTGTAAGTGAGGGTTGATCAGTTCGTATGGGGTAGGCCTTTTCGACCCCGTACGCCAACCCGATCGAGCGCCCGATGTCGCACTGTAAGCCAGCCTTGCGCCCCTATATCTCCCTGGTAGTCCTAACGTTCGAACTTTTCATTTAGCTAGACGTTCCCAGGTGCGGGCTCCATGGCGGGTGGGAGCCAGGGAGATGAAAATTACAAAAAATATACTATGGACAAAATAAGGCCAAGTATTACACATACAACTGGAGTGGAATCGGTGAAAACTGATGGAACTCCTACACAGAGTGCTCCTAGCACTTCTGTCGCCCCTGGAGGCCCAGCAGCTAGCGTTGCGGGCACCAGCGCGGGTGTCGGTCTGGCTGTGGCGATAACCGCAACTAAGACCAAACATAAATCCCAACCTAAACAAAGGACCAAGGCGCTGAGTGGGAACAGTACCGGTCTTTCCTTACAAACCCCGGTGCTGGGTAAAACCGGCACCGATCCAATATCCACACGTCTTCCCCCTCCCCCTCCTGTGGCTCCTCAAGCTAGCTCCCCACGCTCGGCCGTCTCTGGCCAATCGGGGACGGCCAGCCACCCTGCAGACGTATTTTCCAGCGCCTGGCAGGTACAGGAACGCAAGGGCAAGGGTAAACGTACTCAATTAACCCAACGCCCTTCCGCTGACCCTTCTGGTCTACCGAATCTTGCGGTAAAGGGTAAGAGGAAGAACAGACGGACAAGGAGGGAGCGTCGCCTAGCCCGCATGCAGGCAGGCAAAGGTCATCCCTCTACACAAACTGCTACCGCTGGTTTGACCAAACCGGCTGGCGACCAAATCCGCTTTGCAGCGGGGAAGCGGTCACAGGACCAAGCCGGCGCAAGCCGACCACAGCCCAGTGAACCGTCGACTAGCAATGCAGAGAAACCGGTCCAACACGTAGCCGAGACACAGCGACACGATTGGAGGGGTCAGGCCGCGGCCAAGCGGGCTCTCAACGAGACGATGTCGCCTCGTGGGGAGCACAAGCGGCCGCGTCTTGAATAATCCAAGCGGGCCGCTAACAAAAGCTATGCTCAAGCTGCCAGCACACCCCTGTGCGTTGCGATCTGCGACCGCACGGGACAGCTTGACAAAGACACATCGGACCAGGTACTCGCTGCTATCCAGAAGCAGATAATCGGCGAGGCCTTGTCCCCTATGCAAGACAGACCCAGGCCCAACTTCATCGCGAAGCCGGTGTATACGGAGGGTGTAATAAAACTATGGTGTGAGAATGACCACACCCTAACATGGCTGAAGAACACGGTCTCTGGCTTGGCTCACCCGGCTAACGTCTCGCTAGTCGTCAAGAGCCAGTCAGAGCTCATCAAACGTGTTCGCTGCGGCATCCTGATCCCAGATGAGCAGGGGGTTTTCGAGGAGGCAGCCAATATTGGTCGCACCCTCGCCTACCAGAACCCCTCGCTTGGCATCGAGAAGTGGGTGCTTCTACAGGCAGTGAAACAGACCGCGGCGTGGTTCGTGGTGGTCGGAGTCCCTGAGGACCAAATTCCGACCCTGATGAAGACCGGACGCCGTCTCTCAATGGGTTTAGGGGCGGTTTACGTTAAATACCAGGGTCTGAAAGGCAAATTTACCGACGTCCCTCAGGGATGGGACCCGGCCACGGAAACCATCCGCAAAGAGCTGCAGCTGCCAGCTGCACCAGCAGGGGAGATTGCTCCCCCATCAAACACCCTGGCAACGGCCGTGGCTGAACCTGCTGCAGCAGAGTCAGCCGGCCCATCTGTCGTCATCTCGGACGCCGTCCCATCTTCGGGGGAGGAGCCTGACATCAATTTGTCTTCGGCTTCGGACCTGGAGGGGGACGACTTCGAGACTGGCGACTTGTTAGCCGGGCTACACCTTGGGGGAGACAAGGAGGCTACGACCAGTGATGGCGTCCCTTTTGTCGGCCTGTAGGGTAGTCCAGGCAAACCTCCACCACAGCCAAGCCGCGACGGCTCAGTTGCGCAAGTGGTTGGAGGTTCAACACACGGCCATTGCCTTGATTCAAGAGCCGTGGATCAGGGCCGGCCATATACAGGGACTATCCAATCTCGGAGGTAAGATCTTAGTCACTACAGATCACGATCACCCTAGGTCGTGCATCTTTGTCACAGGTAATATCAAAGCACAGCTTTTAACGGATTTCTGTTGCAGAGATCTGTCTGCCATAAGGTTGCTCATACAGCGTGACGCCAGGGAGGTGGGGATCACCTTCGCCTCGGTCTACATGCCTGAGGGGGAGGAGCCACCCCCTTACGACCTCATCCGCCTTGTAAACCATTGCGAGAGAACCGGGATGGAGGTTGTAATTGGGGCCGACGCCAACGCTCATCACCCTTTATGGGGCATGGAAACGCAAAACGATAGAGGTAAAGCTTTAGTTGACTATCTTTTTACTACTAACCTATCCTTACTAAACACTGGTTCTGAACCAACTTTTGTAACCAGGCGTAGCCGCACAATCATAGACATCACTCTGGCATCAGAGGGTGCAGCGGAAATCACCACGGGGTGGCAGGTCTCCAAGGAGGCCTCATGCTCCGATCATAGGTGGATCCGCTTTGACATCCAGGTCTGTATAACACCAACAAAACCTCGTCGGAATCCACGCAATACGGACAAAACTACTTACACGTGCACACTTGAATCTAGACTTGCACCATTAAACGATTCGCTGACTTTCGTGCACACGACACATATCGATGAGCAAGTAAGTCACCTCACGGAATCAATGATAAGCAGCTACCACACTGCCTGCCCAGAGACCATCCCGCCCAAAACACCGGGCAAACAGCCCTGGTGGGGCGCGGAGCTGGAGCGCAAACGTGTAAAGGTTAGAAGAGCTCTGAACAGAGCCATGAATACTTGTGCGGACGAAGACTGGGATGTCTACTACGCAGCCAAACTCAGCTACAAAAAATGCATCAGATTCAGGAGTACCATGGGATGGCGTAAATTCTGTGGTAACATTGAATCCTGCCAACAAGCCAACAGGGTAAGGAAGGTTCTGGCGCAACAGAGTTCATCTGTGCCTGACACTCTCCGCAAGCCTGACAACACGCTGACAACATCACCAGAAGAAGTAAGACGCGTCCTCATTGAAACTCACTTCCCAGGGTGCGTATTTACTCATGCAATTGATTGGCAAGATGTACCTCAAACACCATCGGATGGCGACTGGCTCTGCGCGCACAAGATGGTAACTTTGGAAAAACTCCAATGGGCCATCCGAAGCTTCCATCCTTTCAAAGCAGCGGGCCCGGACGGAGTGTTCCCTGCCCTACTACAGTGGGGTGGAACGTCCGTTGCCAGAAGACTGGTGCCCCTAATGAGAGCGTGCCTGGCCTATAGATACGTTCCCAAAGGATGGAGGGAAGTGAAAGTTATATTCATCCCAAAGCCAGGTAAGGGCGATTACACAAACGCCAAATCCCACCGACCAATCAGTCTGACCTCCTTTTTGCT
Source organism: Asteroscopus sphinx (assembly GCA_949699075.1). Taxonomy (NCBI): domain Eukaryota; kingdom Metazoa; phylum Arthropoda; class Insecta; order Lepidoptera; family Noctuidae; genus Asteroscopus; species Asteroscopus sphinx. The sequence goes on from OX453007.1 coordinate 15,488,470, forward strand.
AAAGACCTTGGAGAGGCTCTGCGAAAGGGAGCTGAGGGACGGCGCGCTTAAAACTATACCACTGCACGGCAACCAACACGCATACAGCTCAGGTAAGTCCACAGAATCTGCTCTCCATCTGGTGGTTAGTCAGATAGAGAGAGCGATACACAACAAAGGTACTTGCCTGGGAACTTTTATAGACATCGAAGGAGCATTCGACAAAACAAACTTCTCCAGCATAAGAACAGCCCTCTCCAAGCACGGAGTGGAGCAGGTACTAACTGACTGGATTGCAAACATGTTAAGTAAACGGGTGGTTCGTCTTGAAGGAGAGCAACAGATGGCCATGATAGCTAGAGGCTGCCCCCAGGGAGGGGTGCTGTCTCCCCTTCTGTGGAATCTGGTAATTAATGATCTCATTACCAAACTCAACGACAACCACTACTACACAATAGGATATGCAGATGACCTCGCCATCCTCGTATCGGGTAAGGTGACTGGGACCATCTGCAACCTCACCCAACAAGCGCTTCGTATTGTAGAACGCTGGTGCAGAGAATTTGATCTTTCAGTGAATCCCACCAATACTGAGTTAGTCATGTTCACCCAAAAGCGAGCATTAGGACCCTATTGCTTACCCAAACTGTTCAGTACTGAACTCCAGCTGGCCAACGAAGTTAAGTACCTCGGTGTCATTTTAGACAGTAAGCTAAGTTGGAGTAATCACCTAGAAAACAAACTAAACAGGGCCTGCATCACCTTCTGGCAATGCAGGAAAATGATAGGTAAGAAGTGGGGCCTATCCCCTAAAATTATACTATGGCTATACAGCGCGGTAATCCGCCCCATGATTGCCTATGGGGCCGTTGTTTGGTGGCCTAGAACCAAGCTGATTACAGCTTCAAACAAATTACAGCGCATGCAAAGACTTGCCTGTGTGGCGATTACAGGCTGCATGAGGACTACCCCGACTGCAGCACTCGAAGCCATGCTGGGAATTCCACCGCTCCACCTTTTTATACAACAGGAGGCAGCGATGGCGGCAGTACGTCTAAAAACACTAAATCTATGGAGTAAGAGTAGTACACAACACACCGCGTTGATAGAGGAACTCAGCAATGAATTCCCTCTGTTGAAATCCATTAACGACCGGATTCCCAAGCAATTTATTTTCGACAAGAAGTACAAAATCCAGCTGTATGAGGATCACCGATGCGAAGGGCTGTGCCCTGCAGAGGTGCGAATCTTCACGGATGGATCCAAAACAGGCACAGGTACGGGTGCCGGGATCTTCTCGGAAGACCTCAATATACACATAGCCACACCATTGGGGGTCCATAACACGGTGTTCCAGGCCGAGTGCATGGGCATTTCCCTGGCAGCTTCGGCGATTTTAGCCAGGAAGGTTAAAGACCACTCAATTCGTATACTCTCGGACAGCATGTCCGTACTACAAGCACTAAGCAGCCATACGGTAAACTCGGGGCTGATACACGAGTGCCAGCAAAACCTCAACCAGGTAGGTAATCTCAATAACATAACCATTCAATGGATCAAAGGACACAGCAGTTCCCGAGGCAATGACGCAGCGGATGAACTGGCCAGAAGGGGATCGAGTATGGTAGTCGTGGGACCTGAACCCATAGTGCCACTCCCCTTTGGATACCTACGCAACTTGGTAAGGAAACGCACCAAGGACAAACACTACAAACTATGGAAAGACCATGGTGAGTGCAGGCAGGCCAAGGAGGCACTTCCCACAATCGACGGCCGGCTTACGAAACAGGCCCTCCGATTGTCAAAACAACAGCTGCGTACAGTCACAGCTGCTATTACTGGCCACGGGTCCTTTAACAAACATCTTTTTGTCATAGGTGTTACGGACAGCCCACTGTGCAGAGCCTGCATGGTGGAAGACGAGACAGCAGCCCATGTGCTTCTAGACTGCCCTGAGGTCGCCACATACAGGGCCAAGTACTTCGGTAACCCAGGTACCCTCAGAGAGATCACCAGCAACACCAAGGCGTTGCTGGCCTTTTTCGAGGAGTTAGGGTGGATCGAGTAAGTTCCCACCCGTACGCAAAATACACGCTTGATCGTGGAGTTGCGGAAACCAGCCCGTTATACTATACTATACTATACTTGACCTGAGATTTGACAGTTGATTAGTAAATTTTTGCGTTGATCAGCCTTTCAGAAACTGGGGGTTAGATTTACTTATGGTTTTTTATAATTCTTACAAAGTGGCATACTAGCCAAACTTTTTGTAAAAATATTCATAATAAGTGAATAAGGAGTAGTAGGTAGGTCTTTCAAGTTTTATTTTTGCCCATGGCTTTGCACCCTATTTTACCTTCTTAAGGGTTGATTTTCCAAAAACACTGAAATATGTATTTCTTTATTTTCAACCAAAAAGCCAAATACTGTTCTATATACATCTAACTTCAAAAATGACAGATTTTCATACAAACTTTCAAGCCCCATTTTACCCCCCTAGGGGCAGAATTTCTAAAAATCCTTCCTTTGTTAATAACTATGTTATAAAAGGAATCTACTGTCAAAATTTCATGTTTCTAGCCCCAGCGGTTTAAGCTCATGAATGAATGAATCAGTGAGTCAGTCAGGACAAGTAATTACATATGTTTAGATATAGATAGATATATACATTTTATACATAGTAGTAGTAGAGCTCCTTTGTGAAAGAGCTTGTCCGGGGAAGTACTACCACCGTGCCTACTTCTCCGCCAAATAGTGATGCTTGCATCGCTGTGTTTCGGTGCCAGTGAAATTACAATCACATGAGACTTTCCATCTTCATGTCTCAGTTTGGCAAACCGACTTGCGGTACCATTTAGGCAACAGCTTAGGTGGTATTGAAGTTGTTATGGGCAAAGGTAACCACTTAACATCAGGTGGGCCTTTAGCTCGTTTAGCCAAACTAAACTATAAAAAAAAAAACAAATATGATGTCCAAACTTAAGGGATTTGAACAGAGCTACTAATCATCATAATGTATAGAAAAATTGTTCGGTATAAACATATAAGTCCCGGAAGTTACTTGATAATTTTACAATACCTGTGGTAAAGAGAATTTAGCAACAAGGACTGCCAGTACGCCTAAAGAATGCTGCTGGATATCAAGTGTTTCCAGAACTGTGGGAAGATGTGCACTGTTTCGTTGTAAGACCTCGTCCGATTTGTTAATTACTTCGCACAACTCACGAAAAGAGCCTGGAATAAGCATCAATGTTAAAACACTTCAACAAAGCTAATAGAATAACGAAACAACAAAGAATAATGTTAACTAACCTGATGCCGACATAGTCCTCACATTGTCCACAAATTGTTCTAAAGGTGAAGCCATCTTACTCAAAATATGCAAGATGGACAATCGTATGTCTTGAATATCTAATACGGTGTTTTCCAAATTATGGTTTTAAATTCAACTCAACAAAAAGCAAAAATATTTTATCGAGGCATAAACAATGGACACATTTATTTTTTTTAAATTATTATGGCCTGGTTGCTAAGACCTTTAAGCCAAGTCATTTATTTGTTATATTATATGTGAGTAGTTTTATGGCCTGGTTGCTTAGACCCTCCAGCAAAGTCTTTAGTTTACTCACCCTAGTAAAGTGATGGAAACTTTACCAGGTTTTTGAGCGGATGATGAGAAAATACGAATGTCACGTTTTTCAACTTTGTACCATTTACCCACACTTGTACACGTTACGAGCACTTAACATTTAATAATCCACCATTATTACACATTAACACTCGAAGAAACACAAATTTAGGAAAATAATATAAAATCCACAACACGATCTTTCCGAATTTTCCCGCCAACTCACAATGGACACAAATGACATTACAGTGTTGCCGGCAATCAAACAAGAAAAAGTCCGAAACCACATAAGAAATTACCCGAAATTACCCGTTACCCGTAAAAAAGTATAATATTTTTTTCCTTTTCGTTTTAAGTTTTAAATCAGGTATCTAAGGGGCGTCTCGCCTCACTGACGTGATAGAAATATTAGGGGGTCTGAGGTGGCGAATATTTTTTTGTATATTTTTCAAGAATGTCAACCGTCACGAATTTCAGTCATTTTGTTTTTCTTAACATAACATCACGCCTGTATTCCCTGAAGGGGTAGGCAGAGGTTCACCTATGTGGGTGTACTATTCATAGTACACCCACATTTCGCCAGTTATGTTATATTGTTTTGTTTTTCTTACTTTTGCAAAAACATGAAGAAAGCGTGAATTAAAATGTAATGCAATAGTTACTTGCATTATAGTTACGGCAAGGAAGAGGAAATCAGCAGAAGTACATCTAACAGTCCGAGCGAAGCGAACTCGAATTTTTTGTCTGGTCTTTGGTGCTTTTGGCTTTTTTTCTTTATTATTAATGTGTATGTATAAACTAACAGGATATTTGTTTTCAACATACGTAGGCTTGAACATTATGTGTGAACGAAGCGAGCTCACAAAGATTTATGCATTTCAAATATTATTATTTCTTAATTAAATTATAGAGCAGCACATTAAAGAAGCAGAACGATGTAGAATGATAAAGCAAACTAAAGACAGTAATCCATAAAAAACTACAACTATTTTTACTAAAATTACGTTCGCCAAACTAAGCCATAAAGATGGAAAGTATGTGATTGTGATTTTGCCAGCACCCGTACCCTTCGTTTGCCAGCAGAAACAGGTGCGGTTAGCACTTACCTGGAAGAGCTCGTTCACAAGGAACTCTCCTACTCCACTAACTTTTGTTGGGTATCTTCTCTGTCCCGCGTGCCTACAATGACTGTAATGATCTACATATTACAGTTGGTGACAATTGGCAAAGGACACATGATAAAATAACGGGGGCACTCAGAATTACCTAGATCATAACACTGAGGGAGACTCAACATGCTCTTTTTTTGTTATTGTCGCTAAAATACCCGAAATTACCCGGCAGTCATCGTTACCCGCCAAGAACCCGCTTAAGGCCTAAATTACCCGAAATCGGGTAAAAATACCCGTGCCGGCAACGCTGTGACATTATCAACCAGTGTTGCCAAATCCAAAGAGAAATGAGAATGAGAATATAAATTGACTTGTACGTACCTATGGACCAGTAATACCTACGAAATAAGCGTGGTATACCTACAATATCCGGGCCACCGTTATGGTGGCCATAGCTAGGGAAGTAAGTAATCAAAACTAAAAAGTATCGATATCGATGCTCGTGTTTCGTACCAGAGATGTGTGCTGATTAAAATCATTTTCAAGTAGTAATAAATAATGCAATTATATCAAATACTAAGTTCGGCTGTCTTTTTTATCTTTTTTTTTTTAAATATCGAACTCCGATTGTATATTTAAAAATATCGATAGATCGAAAATCTGATATTTAAAAATATCAGTAGCCCTAGTTTGTTTACTTGACAGCTCATGTACTATGGGCCACATTGCGGGGTAAGCGGGGTTGCCACGCGTTGTAGGTATTTTGACATCCCGTAAAGATGTTGCCAAACAGAGAATATACAAATAGCATGCGATCTCTTTCACCAGACGACATAACACGTTGGTTAACAAGAGACAAAGAATAGTTTCATAATTCAATAACGATTTAATAGATATTTGTATAAACTAGGTGGATATAGAAGAATGTGCCACTTCCATAGGTTTCTTAATTCAATGGAATATAACCACATACACAGATTAATGAGCGTTCTAAAGACGGACCGTTTTATTAGGGTTCCGAAGTCCTACAAGGAACCCTTATAGTTTCGTCATGTCCGTCCGTCTGTCCTAATCCTTTACAGCTTAATAACTTCTACAGTTATAAACATAAGTAAATGAAATTTTGTTAAAAAATAGTCTACATATAGATCTCAATTTTAAAAGAATAAAAAAGTCGTTTTTACGTATTTTAGGGGTGGCGTCCATACATGTGAAATGGGGATGAAAATTTTTTTTTCGCTGCACCCCCTCGTGTGGGGTATCATTGAATAGGTCTAATAAAATGAAGGTAATGTTTCATACACCACTTTTTTATCAGGTGTACCATCTGCGAAATATAGCCCGCCAAAGTGGCTTGCAATGTGTCCCCCCCCTGCCATTTCTAAACTATGCAACGTAGAAAGTTATAATCTTCCACATTGATAGACCTTTGTGAAAAATCTCTTTTAAAATTATTTCGAGTATAATGTGATTATAATTTTATGAGTTATAGAGAGAAAACTGAAAAATACTTAAAACGTCCTAGTTCAAAGGTCATTGATCTTAGAGAAAAATGATCACAGCAAATAATGCTCCTTTAGCTACTTTCTATTTGAAAAAATCACAAAAAGTAACTTTGACATGACACACTTCTTAAAAGATAGCCATATGCTTCTTGAATTTATCGCTAGATGGCGCTACTAACAACACGCTCTGAGTCGCGAATGCTGCCGATTATTGCAAAAACTAAAATAGCCATGATTAATATTCGATTTGATTCGTTTGTAATTACACCTACTTAAGGAACCCTATAATACTGAGCATGGCCCGACACGTTCCGATTTAAATATTACTGTACTTTTGTCATACGCATTAATTAAGGTATTTGAAATATAAATAAAATACGAAATACAGTATTTTAGCTATTTTTAATTGAAATACAAAATACAAATTACATATTACAAAATAAGTAATCTAGACCATAGTATAATACAATCTTTCTACAGGTCCTGATGAGCACAAACTTGTGTTAAATTGTATGAACATATTTTTTATATTTGGATAGCGCTCAAGAATTGAAAGCTCTATGCTTCTATCATTAAGATCTCTAAACTCTATGTTAAAATGTATTTTGTGGCCTCAAGTATTTTAAATACTAATTACAAAATACTTCGTCGTCAGGTATTTGAAATACGAATTATAAATTACATTTTAAGGTAGTAATTGAAATACAAATACCAAATACGTATTTGTATTTCAATTACGTATTTTAATTACAAGTAATTCAAATACTGCCCAACCCTGGTCATATGGTAATGTAATACCGTGCGGGACATGAAACTACCGTACAAATACGGTAATTAGCGTATGCACGGCTACACATCAAACTGTATATTTCCAGTATAAGCTGATCTCGCATTGTACGGAAAGCCTATACGTATGTAGCGTAATTCGCTAAAATCATTTTTTTTTCATGTCCAGGTAGGCGAACACTACTTTTTAACTTAATGTGTTCTCATTTCCGACTTGGTTTTGCTATTAAACATGAAAAAAACCATATATAATAACAAAGATTAGGTCATGCGAACATTCGAATTCTAATTTCCTTGGTATGTCCACTTCACAAAATTTCTTACATTTAAATTTATATCTGAACTCAGAAGTACTTTTCAGATCCTTTTTTTGCTATTTCATGTTTAATGCATACTAAGTTTAAAAAAAATGACAATTAATTTAATAAAATCACTAGGAGTATGGAATTAATTGGTATTTTGTACTTGTCCACGTAAAAATATAATTTCCTTGGATTGTTCGTTCAGCCCTTGTCAATAACGGACTGCATGTATTTTAAATGTAGCGGTTATACGATTTGACTCGTCTATTTCACCGCAATAGCCCATCGAAACAGGACGTGCGCATCTCTGTTCAATTTCGCGCTATTCGCGTAATTACGTGCCTCCTTGCACTTCGGTTTAAGTAATTCTCAATTTCTGTGTTTAGCCTATGGTTGCTATTTCACAACTAATTCTGTTGAATAAGCATTGTTGTGTAGGGTAATACCCTTAATTTAAGCCATTTATGTATCCAGTGAATAGTTCGTTTGCTATCATGTTTTGTTCACTTAAATCTAATTTCCTTGGTCCTAATTTCCTTGTTTTCCATGGTTCCAAAATGACCATGGAAATTATGAAATGCCAAGGAAATTATAACAGAAGATATCTTTTACTACTCAGGATGCGTAAAAATCGGTAGAACGATTGCAATTTGTGAACCCATGCAAATATAAATCTTTAAAATAACTCAACAAATGTATAAAACCGTCATAATCCCAAAATATTTCCTAGTGAGCAAAGCAGTGACTCTTCCAAAGAAAGCCAATACGCTTAAATATGAAGATCACAGGACCTTGTGCTTAAACTCACAAGCCATCTTAATTTGATTGAAAATCATTCAAAAATGAATTAGATCAATATCTGTTTTCCCTAGGGCCATTCAAATGGTCATTGACGGCTGCTCCTCTGACCTCATGGCTATTAATGCCCGAGTTCCTCAAGGGTCTGTTCTCTCTGCGACACTTTTCCTGCTTTACATAAATGATTTGTTTCTGTTAGGTCTTGTTGGCTACGCAGATGTCAGTACTATAAGTCTATCACAGAGAGATGCTTGTTCAGTGCGGGGGCCAACCAACAGGAAATCTGTTCTCTACGAGAGGCCACAATAGAGCGGACAAATCCGATCTTAAATCTCGTTTCCCTCTAAAACTCAGGCATGTCTTTTCACTGCAAAACGGAGTCCATTCCACCTGGCTCCTACTTTCCAAGGTACACCTATAAGCATTGTCGACCACCTAGAACTTCTTGGCATGGAGTTGACAACTAACCTCAACTTCGGCACCACAATCCAGGAAAAAGCTCAAACTGTGGCCAAAAAGTTGGGCATTCTAAACAAGGTGAAGCGATATTTCACTCCTGGATACCTTTTTACTTTATATAAAGCTCAAATCTAATCGTGTATGGAGTATTACAGACACTTATGGGATGGCTTTGCCAAACACCAGCTTGCCCCTCTTGACTCGTTTTAACGCAAAGCTCAGAGATTGACATTGGTGACGAATTGCTAGTAAAATCTAAGATACAAAGCTTAACCCATAGGGCATAGACGCACAGTTGCTTGTTTGTGTTCTACAGGCTGTACATTAGAGAGGGTGCGCAAGAGCTCCATGAGCTTAATCCGTCATCTCCTTTCTTTCATCGGACTACAAGACGCACTGCAGGATATTATCCAAATTTGGTAGAAACCCCTACTATCAAGATTAAGCGCTCTTTCATAATGCGCACAGCCAAGTTAGGAATTCGCTGCTCTGTATTTGTGAATCTGTATTTCCGGGCACTTACTAACGTCATTAAAGCTGGAGGAAATCGACACCTAATATGTTTGTTTGCTCCATCTTCGACCACATCTTGACAAAGCTGTCAAGAGCAGACCTACATCTTATAAAAAACATTAAAAAAAGAGGCGGAATGCAGAGACAGATGGGAAATGCTCCACCGACAAGAGCCTAACTCTTAAATTAATGATGATGATTTATTTTGTAGTTTTTTTATAATGTAACCCACGATCCTGAACTGGTTTACCATATGTTTTATGCCATTTTGTTTCCATAACATAACTTTAAGTTATTACCTGTCACTATGAACCGTTCTATTATATTTAGTAATATTGATTTATTTGTATTTTTTATTAAATCTATCTTACTAGATAGCATATTTTTAATTTCCATGACATATTCCTAATTTCCTTGCAATGGAAATATAATTTCCTTGGAACCTTCCTAATTTCCATGTCTGAACAAAACTTTCGGACCCCATAACTTTTTCTTGGAAGCTCTCAGTAACACCCATCCCACACTCAAATTTTTTGTTTTTGTTCTTCTATCCAAAGAACAGTCAAACTGGCATTTATTCAGAAAAAAATGTCCGGCCATGATAATTAGGCAAAAATTAAGAGTTTTGGAGAATTACCTGTAGCCGTGTGTACGTTTGGCAACTCTGATTGACATTTGTTTTTTTTACTTTTTCGAGTGTTTTATGGTTTGGCTAAGCTTATTATTTATATTCAGAGACCATAGACTTGGGCTTTAGGCTACTAATCACAGACCGTACTCATATAGTAATCAATCAATCAATGAACTCAGCCTATCGCAGTCCACTGTATTATTTGATTAGTAATGTGATTTGAATATTTTATTTTGAATTTGAACTTTTGGAGTTGGCAACACTGCCGTATGACTGCCCACAGATTAATGATATATGTTCTATGACCAGCGTTGCCGGCACGGGTATTTTTACCCGATTTCGGGTAATTTAGGCCTTCAGCGGGTTCTTGGCGGGTAACGATGACTGCCGGGTAATTTCGGGTATTTTTGCGACGATCACATAAAAGAGCATGTCGGAATTCTCAGAATTCTCTCAGTCTCAGAATTACCCAGATCATAACACTGAGGGAGTCCCCCTCAGTGTTATGATCTGAGTAATTCTGAGTCCCCCTATCATTTTATCATGTGTCCTTTACCAATTGTCACTAACTGTAATATTTAGGGCACGCGGGACAGCGAAGATACTCAATAAAAGTTAGTGGAGTAGGAGAATTCCTTGTGAACGAGCTCTTCCGGGGAAGTGCTACAACCGCACCTGTTTCTGCCGGAAAACGAAGGGTACGGGTGCCAGCAAAATAACAATCACATACTTTCCATCTTTATGGCTCAGTTTGGCGAACGCAATTTTAGTAAAAAATAGTTGTAGTTTTTTATTGATGGATCCAGAGATCAAAAGACAGTTCTTTAGTTTGCTTTATCATTCTGCTTCTTTAATGTGCTCCTCGGGTATTAATATAATTTAATGAAGAACTAATAATATTTGAAATGCATAAATCTTTGTGAAGCGCTATCTCACTTTATTCATGCATAGTCCAAAAAAATCGAGCTCGCTTCGCTCGCGCTTGTTGTTCAGGCCTACGGGCATATTTTGAAAACTGATATCCTGTTAGTAAATTCTGCCGAAAGCACCAAAGACCAGATAAAACATTCGCTCGCGCTTGTTGTTCAGGCCTACGGGCATATGTTGAAAACTGATATCCTGTTAGTAATCCTGCCGAAAGCACCAAAGACCAGATAAAACATTCGCGCTCGCTTCACTCGCACTGTTAGATGTACTTCTGCTGATTTCCTCTTCCTTGCCGTAACTATAATGCAAGTAACTATTGCGTTACATTTTCATTCACGCTTTTTTCATGTTTTTGCAAAAGTAAGAAAAAAAAATATTCGCCACCTCAGGCCCCCTAATATTTCTATAACGCCAGTGTGGCGCGACGCCCCTTAGATACCTGTTTCAAACTATAAACGAAAAAACTTTTTGACAAAAAAATAAAAACCAACTTCAAAAACCTTAACTAAAAAGTGAATACAATGATTATTTTTTAGTTTTTAGTTAAGGTTTTTGAAGTCGGTTTTTATTTTTTTGTTAAAAAGTTTTTATTTCATACTTTTTAGTTGAAAATTGCGAGGGTTGATTCATAAATGTTTATATAACCAATTTGAGATAAAAAAAAATATTAATCTTTGCTTTCCCACTGCTGGGCAAAGGTCTCACTCATGTTCTTCCAAACGTCCAATTACTATCGTGAAAAAAAAACACGCATATCGGTCAAGAATTCTCAGAAAAACGAACCAATGAGCAGATCATCTAGATAGGCGAAGCTAAAATAAACTGATTTATTGAAGCTGGTTAAAAAAATACTCAACCTAAGTCAAAAAATTTATATGGGACCACCGCGCGGACTTTCTCTACCAAATAAAAAAACAACCACGTAAATCGGCCCACAAATCTCGGAGTAATCGGTGTACATAAATGAAAAAAAAAAAAAAAAAAAAAAAAAAAAACCCTCGTAATACATAACCTCATTACGAAAAAAGGCGGGAAACCTTCGAATTAGGCGGGAGCGTTTTTCATATAACTTTTTGATAAAATTCATATTTTATTAGTAAAACGAGGCCAGTTGAGTAGATTTGTGTAAATATCATATATTTAGTTTATATTTCATTTAGTTTGTAGTGTATTGTGAATATTTAGGTAAGTTTTAACAATTTTTTCGTTTCTGACCCATGGATAAGGAGCCGCCTGACCGGGGGGACCCAGTCCCCTCGGTAGGCGAAAATATCACCATTGTTTCCTCCGTATCCTTGGAAAATGAATCCAGCATGGATACGGATGGGTCCGTTACTCGAGAGAGGAAAAGGACGAGGGCTTCACGTAAAATGTGTAAACACTGTAACAAAAGACGGCGGCATGGTCAGGAAGGTAATAGTACAGCGAAAAGTAGTAAAGGGAGTCACTGTCATTGCGACAGTGATTCTCAAATAATCACAGAATCAATTGCCACCACCTCAAAAGAAATATGCCAGGAGGGTCCTTCACCTTTACAATCTGTAAATGGTTTACGGCCTGAACAAAACATTGATGATAATAGTTCAAATAATCCGCAAAAGGCGCCTTAGGTAACCAGGACATCGTACGAGCCCACAGATCTGGCACCTTATGTTGTGCATATCCAAAAAGAAGGGAATCCAGCTACCACACTTCACCCAGTCACGTTAGGACATTTTCTCAAGAAACGTTCATTCCAAAATATTATAAATGGGAGTTTAAAGCGTATAGGTAGGAACCGAGTTTCAATTTCTTTTTCCAAGTATGAGGATGCAAACTCTTTTGTGAATGATATTTGTCTTACTAAGGAGAACTTAAGGGCCTTCATTCCTTCTTTTAATGTTTGTAGGATGGGTATAGTTAAGGGTGTACCTACTGAATGGTCTCCTGAGGAGATCATTGAAAACATTTCTGTGCCTGTAGGGTGTGGTAAAATTTTAAAAGCGCGACGGTTGAACTATAAAGTTCAGGGGCCAACCCCTGTTTGGAAGCCTTCTCAGACAGTAGTAATTACTTTTGATGGGCAGGTGTTACCGAAGAGAATTTTTGTATGTTACAATTCTTTACCAGTAACTTTGTACACTTTTCCAACGATTCAATGTTTTTCATGTTGCCACTTTGGACACACAAAAGTGCAATGTAGGTCAACCCCTCGGTGTTACAAGTGCGGACAGGGTCATTCTGCCGACACTTGTGGTATAGAGGATGAGGTTGATGCTGCATGCTGCCTTTGCGGTGGCCTACATTATGCAATTGATAAAAAATGTCCCGAGTTTGAAAGACAGAAATCAATTAAACTTTATATGGCTCAAAATTGTGTCTCATATGCTGAGGCATCAAAGTTACACCCCCCAGTGTCGAAATCATATGCAGATATTTTATTGTCCGCCCCATCAGCTCATAATAAACCTTCTTCTTCAGTAGTTTCCCCTTTATCCTCATCTAGATCATATAAAAAAACAGTATTCATGAAACCTCGAACTCCTCCAAAAACATCAAAGGGTTATGATAAGGCAGCTCATCAAGCTCTGATTAAAAATGACGCTCCATCTCTTTCTAATGGGTGTGCATTACAAAATATAACAAACAATGAAAATCAAATTTTAGCTTTAATCATTACTTTAATTAATACACTTACACAAAATAATAATATTTCACCGTCCAACGTTGCCCCTTTGATTGAAAATTTATCTAACTTGTTCACCTATAATGGACCTACACCTGTCCAAGATTATACAGTGGAACAGTCGTAGCATTATTAATAAAAAAACGGAATTGTCACATATTTTAAATAAATTCGAACCATGTGCGGTTGCTATTTGTGAGACATGGCTTAAGCCACTGTTCACATTTAGAATTCCTGGATATGTTTGTCTGAGAACAGACAGAAGCGATGGGTTTGGCGGAGTTGCCTTACTCATAAAGAATTCTTTTCCTGTAAATAATTTTCCTCTTCCCCCTCTTAGCGACGATATATCGGCTGTCGCTGCTATTGTAAATAACATTTGTTTAGTCTGTATATATTTTTCTCGTCCTACTGTAAATATTTTATCGGAAGTTAGTAATTTGTTATCGGTTTTACCTAAGCCATTCCTAATTATGGGAGACTTTAACTCCCATCATCAGTCTTGGGGTAGCTCTATTTCTAACTTTTATGGAGAGAAACTTTTGGACATCCTGGATTCTCATAATCTGTGTATCTTAAACACTGGCCTTCCAACTCGTCTCACAAGTCCAGATGAGGGGTTGAGTGCTCCTGATCTTTCAATTTGCACACCTGATATAGCATCTATTTTATCTTGGTCTCGTTTATCTTCTGTCCATAGTAGTGATCATTATCCGCTAGTTATTTCATTTCCTTATAAGAAATCTGTAACAAATATTCCAAAACCACGTATAAAGTATAGATTAGATAATGCAGACTGGGATTCATATAGAAGTTCTGTAGAGCAAAAAATTCTTGAACTTGCTGATTCTTTTCCAGTACAGGATCCCCAATTATTATCTGAAAAATTTACAAGCATTTTAATAGAGGTCGCAGAAGTTACTTTCCCTATTAAAAATGGAGCATTGGGCAAGATTCCTTCCCCTCCCTGGTGGGATGCTGAATGTACTCAGGCTGTTAAAAACAGAAAAGCAGCAGAGGAAAATTATTCTTGTGGTATGACTACAGAAAATTTCGAGGTATATCTAGAAGTAGCTCGTACTTCTCGTAAACTGCTTAGACGAAAGAAATTCGAAGGCTGGCAGAAATTTTGTGCCTCTATCTGTCCAGATGTTAGCTGTTCTATTGTGTGGCGTAATATTAGGCGCTTCAGGTCTGCATTTAGTGAATCTTCAACTTCGAAATTGCCACCAGTCTTAGCTAATCAATTTATGGATAACTTAGCCCCTCCTTTAGCTCCAGAACAGAGTTCTTTTCTTCATGCTCCTCCTTTACCTATGTGTGACTCTGAGCTTAACTCCCTGTTTTCACTAGGCGAGTTGAAGGGTGTTCTTTCACATGTCAAAGATTCAGCTCCTGGTGAAGATGGTATACCCTATTCTTTTATAGCTAATCTTTCATACTCTGCCTTATCTGTTTATTTAAATCTTATTAATACTGTGATGATATCTGGCAATATTCCACCAAGCTGGAAATCTCAAACCATTATCCCCATATTGAAACCAAACAAGCCTTCTTGTAATGCCACCTCTTATCGTCCTATTGCACTTTCATCAGTTCTTGCCAAAATTACTGAGCATCTTGTTAAGATTCGTTTGGAGTGGTTCGTAGAAAGCAGAAACTTACTAGCTTCATCTCAGTTTGGGTTTAGGAAGGGTAAGAGCACACTAGATAGCCTTAGTGTATTCACTTCAAATATTCGTTTAGCTTTCTCTTGTAATAAATCTGTAATCGCAGCATTCCTTGATATTAGCTCAGCTTATGATAATGTTTTAGTATCAGTTCTGAAACAAAAACTACAATCATTGAAAGTTCCATCAATGATGACAAATTTTATTATTAATATGCTCTCTGAAAGGTCTATTAATCTGTACCTTGATGATGAGTCCAAATTAACCCGATTAGTATGGAAAGGCCTTCCTCAAGGTTCTGTACTTAGTCCACTTCTTTATAATATTTACACCTATGATTTAGAATCTTCCCTTAATGAATCAGTACAAATTCTTCAATATGCAGATGATTTACTTTTTTATATTTCTGGAAATTCCGTTCAGGAAATGTGCACTTCTTTAACCTCCTCTTTGTGTTTGTTGAAATCTTGGCTAGGAAATAATGGTCTGGAACTTTCAGTTGATAAGAGCAGCATTGTATTGTTTACTAGAATGCGTAAACCTCCTTCAGTCAATGTCCAGTTTAACAACATCTCTATGCCTATTAAAAATCAAGTAAAATTTTTAGGTGTTATTTTGGATTCACATCTTACAGGGCTTCCACACTGTGAGTACATAGCAGCTAAATGTGAGCGCAATATAAACATCATCAGATGTCTATCTGGTGTTTGGTGGGGTGCTCATCCTTTTTCATTAAAATTAATGTACAATACTCTAATTCGAAGTGTATTAGATTATGGGACCTTTTTGCTGGAGCCTGGCAGTGCTGCTGGGTTGAAAAAATTGGATGGTGTACAGTCTAAGGCATTGAGAGTAATTTCAGGTGCAATGAGATCTAGCCCTATCAACTGTCTACAAGTGGAATGCGGAGACCCTCCCCTACATTTGCGAAGACAGTTTCTAGCAGACCGATTCTTATTCAGATGCTTACAATTAGCTAACCACCCTTTAAAATCTATAGTTTCCCGGCTGTCCTATGAAGTTGTTTCTTCAGTTTATTGGAGAAATAAAGCTACCCCTTGCTTGGTAAAAAGTTTAACAAAATTTAATTCAGTTGAAGCTCCCTGTCATAATTCTCAACTTCTTCCAATATTTCACTGTAAATACAATGCTTTAATTTTATCCCCAAACATTCACTTTAACCTAAATATCTACAAAAATGACACATGTCAAAATCAAAACTTCAATTACATTATGGATAGGGACTGGGGGGGATACCATCATATTTTTTCGGATTCATCCAAGCATGGGCACAATAGTTGTGTGGGGGTTGGTGTATACCACCCACGTTACAATGTGGTACAGAAGATTAAACTTCCTCCTGAAACATCAGTATTTACGGGGGAATGCTTTGGTTTATTTAAAGCAGTTGAATATATTTTAGTCATGGGGTTACAAAACGCAATTATTTTTACTGATGCAATGAGTGCCTTGCAAGCCTTAGCTAGATTTCCTTTTTATTCACAAAATCCATATATAGTTTTTGAAACTCGGTGTCTACTTTTACAGTGTTCTTTGAAGGGGTTTTCTGTGTATTTTGCTTGGATACCTTCTCATTGTGGTATTTTGGGTAATGTAAGAGCAGATCAATTGGCTAACGAGGCTGTGAGTTGTGGAGATGTATTCCCTAATAAAAACAGTTTTCAAGACCTGTCTGCTCTGCCCAGAATTCATTTACAGGAATCCTGGGGTGAGCTCTGGACAAAGCACTCGGAAAAGGGCCGATTTTACCGTTCAATTCAGCCTGATATCCCTACAAAACCATTGTTTTCTAAATTTAAATTCAGCAAAAAAATTACTTCTATCATTATACGTATGCGCTTGGGCCATGTGTGCACTCCGGCTCATCTGGCTAGACTTGGCATCGTGCAGAGCCCTATGTGTGCCTGTGGCGCTGATGTGGGTGATTTGAATCACCTAATTTTTGCTTGCTCCCTGTATGACCACACCTCTCTTATCCAAAGTCTTGTGTCCCTCCAAGTTCCTTTTCCTACCTCTATTTCTTGTATCTTACGTAATTGTAATATAGATATATACAAATCCATTGCCCATTTTATTGTAAATAACGATATTAAAATATAATTCTTGTGTACATAATAATACATTCATTCACCATTATTTATTTTTATTCAGTATAAAATGATATTTTTTATATATATATTTTCATGTATTTCTTTGTGTTTCCTATAATAACTGATCTCCTTTTCCTTTTCCAAATTCCGATCCAATTTGTTTTTTCGCGTTTCGTTTCCTGTTTTTTATAATTTGTCGGTGGCTAAAAGCACGAACAGTGCAAAGCCAGAAGGAAAAAAAAAAAAAAAAAAAAAAAACCTCATTACGAGGGTTTTTTTTTTTTAAAGAATAGCACCACCCTTATCTCTTCTCATGGGTGTCGTAAAAGGCGACTAAGGGATTCACCAGAGGATGGGCAGCAGCGTTCTCTGAGTATTTAACCAACCAACTGCGATCGCCAACCCGCCTGCCAAGCGTGGCGATTATGGCATATCCCCCCCTTAATTGGGGGAGGCCTATGTCCAGTAGTGGACGTCTTTCGGCTGAAATGATGATGATGACATAACCTCCTCCTTTTTTTGAAGTCGGTTAAAAAGGTAAAAAACATAATACTTTTTTTAAATATATTGTTTTAAATTACAGAACGCGTAAATTCATAAGCTGATTCGGACTTTTTCTTGTTTGATTGCCGGCAACACTGACTATGACTGCCGTGCACTTCCAATTTGTTCTAAAATAATTTAATCTATTTTTAAGAGTTGAAAATAATTCAGTTCGTGGAATAATGGCTATTTTACACAGGGCTCTGTTTACTTGGTTCATTTTCTTGGTTTTTTTAATACTACTATGTCTAAGACTCGAATCCAAGACTCACTGGAATTGGTTTATTGTTTTTATACCAATGTGGGTTTACGATAGCATTTTACTAATTTACGTGTTGTTTCACATGATTTCGCACTGTAGAAATGGTATAGAAAGATTCAGAGGAACAATTAACAAAAATGTGTGGTACATAGCTGCGATCGGATTAAAAATGGCAGCACAAATTATAATATGCATCAAATTGGAATACACCAGAGTCAATCTGCCAATATATGTCGTCATGACTCCTATTTGGATGTTACTGCCAGTTCTCTGTGTTGAAGTTTTCATGCATTTAATAAAGCATTCAAGTGGGAGCAGTAGATACTAAAATGTGCAAACCAAGTTTTCTGCTATTTTGGACTATATTAAACTCAACTGAAGGTGAAATATGTGACAAGGAGTGGTGTAGATAATTTTAAACTTGGCACACATTCATCGAGACTGAGTATGTTTGCACATGTCAAATCATTTGTGCCAGTCTAAATATTTGGTGATATAACAATTCCATTGAAGGATTACCTGGACAAAATCCATTTAAAGATGCGTTTCATGGGAGATAGTGTTCCTGAAATAAAACATTTAACAGAGATGGAAGTGCCTGCAGGTAGCACAGCAGTATTGAAATGTCACAGCAATGATGTAGACCACAACTTTATGTTTTGGCTCTTCAATGGTACAGATGTGATTGGCCCTGGTAATGTTTATAACGAACAGAAATATAAATATGAGGTACTGTCTGGTAAACTCCATATTCATGTAAGTATAAAGTTTTCAGGTGAATTTTCAAGGTTAACCAATGTCATTGGTTAAATTTAGATTGTTCTGCTTGGTGTCATTTTTTTTTTACTATATACTTTTACACCTATGTATTTATTTTCAGGATGTTTCCACCAGAGAGTCTGGTTTCTACCACTGTATTTCAAAGAAACTCAATGGTGTTGGGTACACTGTGGGGCAAGTTGACATGATGGTTTCTGGTTCAGCATTCACAGCAATAGATGCTGTGAAGCTAGTTGCCATTGTAGTATCTATTATAGTGATAATTGGCTGTGCTGTACTGTATTATAATCTGAGAAAGGACTGGAAGCGATATGATGGCAGAGCTACCATCCCAGGTGAAATGTTTTTTTTTTGTTTTCTACTTTTATTTTTAGTTTGTGTAGTTAGTATTTATTTGGAACTACATATAATTATTATATTATACAGGGTCATCACAATGCCTCGTGAAGGGACAATACTATAAATATTATGAATGGGAAATTCAAGTTACAGACGAAAAATCATTGAATGCAATAAATATTACTTGCTTTCAAAAATAAAATGAAGTCATCTATAATTTCATATTTCAAATATTCAAAGTGCTTTCCCTCCATGTGGCATTGTGATGGGCCACCTGTATAATAACTAGAGTGTGCTAGAGACCAACACACATCAGGTGTGTCAAAGATTATCTAAGTTGCATTCACATCTTTACAAAATTATTGTTGTGTGTAGGTACTTAAAAAGAGTATCCATCTATGGAGTTTTTTACCGGTTCTTCTCCATAGGACCCACCATTTTGAACCGTGCAACTAGAGCCTAACGTTTCACAAGTGCTTGTAATTACACAGTTTGAATTTTACTACAACATTTTAAAAATCATTTATGTGATTTTCAGTGGATGAAGTAGAAGATGATGAGGGAGATGGAGATGAAATATACAATCGTACCACCACTCCTTCCCAGAGGCAAGTTAGTCAAGTTCAACCAGCTCCAGGGCCAAGTAGGAACCTATCATCAGAACATCTTCTATATGGAATAGACAATCAGGGTTTAGACACTGACTTTAATTCAGTGTTCGAAAATATACAAATAAAGTCACCACAAGCAAGTCTGATTTAATTTAAATTTAAAAAGATTTAAAGTTTTTATTTTATTTCTATTGTGATAAAACTAATTAACTTAACACTAGTATAGCTTAGAAAATATGCAACAAGAATGTTTCTCTCAATAATCAATAAGAAGGTCCTCATTATTTTGTAAATAAGATGTAGGATTATTTAGTAAGATAATACTGTGAATTAAAAATGTTTTTATTTTAGTTTATAATTGCATTTTTATTTACTTATTTTTACTTATAGTAAGTGTGTGCTAAGATCACTAATAAATATAGATCTTTGATTAGCAATAAAATACAATTTCAGAAAGTAACATCAGCAGCAGCAGGTGTAGTGTTGTGTTTATCGGAAGTGGACTGGTCATTTGTACTCTGAGATTGTGTTGTGGTGTCCAATGTCTCATCGTCTTCATCATCCCCGTCAATTTCCATCTCAAATACTCGCACTTTTCTGTGACTTTTCGATAGAACTACTGCTACTTTACGACCCCCCGAAACAGCTAACTGAAAACCATCCATTTTGTCTAGCACCTTGAAAATACCAGTTTCTATTCCAGGTGAAATGTTCTTTTTATTTACTTTGTCGTTAAACAAAAATAGCTTTGGTTTTAAACTTAACTCAGGAGCATTCAACTGTAGAATACCCAATGGCACTTGAACAAATATAGAATTTTCCTCAATATGAGGATGCTGTGCCAGCACAGATAAATATTCAGATGAATAGAATTGTAAATCCAACACTGAAATCATTTCATCATTTGGCTTTTTATCTCCTAGTATAATGGTTGAGATATTGTATTTCATTGCAGTTACGGCACACGCCTTTTCTTTAATTTTTACAGACATATAATGTATGCCATCATTCATATTAATAAAATCTATGAATGCCATCATAAAGCTATTTTCAGTTGCATAGTAAGCTTGACAAATTCTCAAGTTTTCACTTAGTTTTCCATTTGTCTTGTCTTCATAACATTTGATATTGTATAATGCAGAAAAGTATTTTCCAGTTTCCTTTTTCGAAACATCAAATACTTGGTTTATAGCAGTTTTTAAATGCTTTTGTTGTTGCACAAGTGAGAACTTTTTGAACTCTGCCATTGAAAATATAGTGTCATTGTCCTTTAGAAGGCAAGAGTTATCTTTGAGGAATTTGTGCCATGGATTGTCATCGTCATCAGGTAAGATTGTCAACTCTTGGTCTTCCAAATATTGTCCTAACCTTTCGAGATTAAATTTTACAGGTTTGTCTGGTAAATTTTCACCACTTTCAACTTGGGCATTGTCAAAGTTGTATAAGAACTCAGCAATGTGGCCAAGGTCCTGTTGAGTGATCTTGACTATTTCACTTGGTGTTTGTTCACCTAGTAATCTAACTATAACAACAAAAAGCCATCTGAAAAACGCTTTGTAGTTGCGCATAGATGTGTCAATCACTTGTTGTAATTCTAGACACTTATTCAAAAAAGCATAGCAAGCCCTTATTGCAGCAGTCACTGCATTTTCTTCAATGCCTAGTACCTGAAAATAACATTTATTTATTCATTAATCAACTATATTTGTTGATTGTAAAATAGGGATGTTATTTTCTACTTTCGTCTTCTCTTACTATTTATTCATCATTAGAATTTTGCTATTTGCAATACATACATATTACCCTAAAAGGTGGTAGTCTAACATTACATTCTCAAGACTGGCACACCAAATGTGAGTGGGGATAACTTAAGTGGGGTGGAGGCGTCTGCGGTCCCACTGACTATAACTACTACAAGCCCTGCGTTTGGTGTGGCAAAGACTTTAATATAAATGAAAATAATTTAAAGCCTTACCTTGTATCTGTCCGGTATTCTCGTCAGTCCTCTAAGCTCAGAGAAATAATAAGTCAGACTTTGCCCAACAATACTCAGTTGCTTTAGAACTAACTTCTGTATTGTTGAATAACTCAACTCTATTGAGTTACCAAACTTTTTTAAATCATTAACTGTTAGCTTCTGGAGCAAACATAGTTCTAATTCATCTGATGGTGTTCCTGAAAACATAAGTAATATAATATTAACTTTCAATGGAATTACAGCTCGGAATTACAGCTGGGTACAGGCAGTGGATTATTACAGTGGGGAGGATCTGCTGCAAGTATTAAGGCTGATTTACACAGAAAAAAATATTGCCAGGCGATGTTCGTTCTAGCTTTGAAACAATGTGACTTGACAGTCTCGTTCACTTCATTTTGGATGTAAAAAAAATACACACCCAACATAAGTAATTCTAATAAATCAGCTGAAACTCCCCCTTCTGGCACTGATGCAGCATAGTCTGCCATTTTTGTATCCATCTCCAATAAAATATGCTCCCAAGCTTCAGTAATAGAAATCATAGTCTGATCCAGGTAAGAAGTCAATCTTACAATTTCACTGTGCTTTTTAGCAACTATGAACATTTCTTCAGCAAATGCTGACAACACACTAGTGTTAATGACTGATAGAAGAAGATTGTTTGTTACTCTATCAATATAAAGAACTTGCATCAAGCTAAAGTCATCTGACATACAAATATCAAGTACTTTGTACTCTCCATAATCATCTTTAGCCACTTGAGAGAGATGTATTGTGCCATAGGGATATCTTCCAAAGATATTCATGTAAATATACCCTGTTCCATAGCCAACCATTAGCATATGTAATTGACTTGGTGTTGGAACTTCTTTGAAGTCTTTGATATTTTCATCGGAGCCTTGGTTTTTGTATTCACCAGTTGCAGGTAGGTTTTGTAAAAATGTTGAAGCATCATCCTGAGAAGTTAAAAAAGGAAGTACACTTTACTAACATTTTAATACAGAGCTAAGCAAAACATTTTTTTTTTATATTAAAAGAGCTTACTTATTTATTTATAAAAGTACAGCCACATCACATACATTAAAATAATCACTATACTCTTAACTAAACTGTAACTGGTCTGATGTACATGATAATAACTGCTTACTGGCAATAGGCTTACCCCCTATTACATGGGACTATAACATAACTGGCGAAATGTGGGTGTACTATTACACCTCTGCCTACCCCTTCGGGGAAATACAGGTGTGATGTTATGTTACTGGTGAAAAAAGTAGTTCCTTTACACTTTACATCAAGTTCACCTAAGAGGTTGTTTTGTCATCCTATACCATAAAATACACATTACTGCAAGAACTACTGTCTACTGATTTAAAGAGCTTTGAGAATTAAACATGCTTATAAAGTTACTTACATAAATGTTTGGATCTGTGGCACTCTCCAGTGTGTCCGTTCTGAATGACCATGAAATACATGTGATGCCATATTGCTTTGAGTTGTCAAATTCATTTGTGTTCTGGTTCTCCAAGTCATACTTGTCTAGAACTTCTTTATCTTCTATGTCCACAATGTATACAACTCCTGAACTGTAACCGATAGCTAAAGCCTGTAACATTGGAAAACCACATATGCACCAAACCTCTTAATTTGATGTATCAGATACATCAAAGTAAAATATTATTGTCTTGACAGAAAACAATGTTATGCTTATGTACCTTTCCGTCAGGCCTCCATGCCATTGCTCGTACAGTAACATTTTCTTTTGGAGGTGGCAAATTCCAAACTTTTTGCCAATGAAGTCTATGTATTTGGACTTCACCTTTAAATAAATAAGACAATACAAGTGCTAAATAGGGCCACAGTAAATAGGACGTTTGTTTAAAAAAAACATACCTTTGAAGTTGCTAAGAGCTAACAGATCCAGACGGTTGCTCCATACCATCAGATCCACTTTGTAAGCAACATGCCTCTCTCCGACTTGACGCATTCCACAGTGATACATATTGTGATGGATTGAAATGCAATTTTATATAAATTACACCCGCAGTTTCCTTTGGATCACAGACGTACGGCAGTGGGTCGAAACTTCATAGAAAATATTTTTATGTATGAAACGTGCAGGGCAGTAAAATCCATTCGAATTAAAAAGAGCGTTGAGACCCAATTTACTATGGTATTTTACGGCCCTCTTGTATTAGGCGGATGTTACCGCGATCAGCTACTTTACTTTGACTTTGACGGATGGCTTTTGATGTTGACGTGTGTTCGGTATTAAAATTTTGTTGTTTGTTCTCAAAAATTGCGTGCAAAATATATAAAAGTGATAGTGAAATTAATAAATGTGTGGTGGTTCATGATTTATTAAACAACGAATTCAATAAATTATAAATAAAATCAAAATAAATAGAATAAAATGCGAAATTTGTGGCATAAAAACATTTCAGTACCTATGCCCGATGTAGCACTGCCATCTACAAGTAAACAAAATTAAAATGAAGTAGAAGTCAAGAAATACTCAAAGAAGAGAAAATCAGAAGAAAATCTTGGTATGCTATATTACACAATTCTTCCCTGTCCTGTTACAAGAAAATGCTGTAAAACACCATAAAATGGTATTATAATGTATTTCTCTTTACCTTACAGAATTGACTCCAAGGAAAAAAAATTGATGGAAAAATTACAAAAGACAAAATGCACTTTAACATTATTGCGAAAGAGTGCAAAATTAATTGAAAAAATAAACTCACCTGTGCTGAGAGAGATTGTGAATTGCGCAATGAAAAATCAGAAAAGGAAACCAACAGGACAGAGACGGACCATGAAAAATAAAATTTCTTGCTTGGCAATATTTAAAAGTTCACATGAAGTATATATACACATGAAAAATATGATCCCTTTACCCTGTGAAAGGACTTTACAGAATTTATTAAAAATCATTCCTACAGAGCCTGGTATCAATAAAGCTGCATTGAACCATTTGAGCAGAATAACAAGGGAGAAACACATAAATGATAGATATTGTGTGTTTGCATTTGATGAAGTGGCGCTGAAACCCCACTTACAATATGACCCAGCTAATGACAAAGTGGAGGGCTACATGGACCTTGGTGACGTAGGAAAACGGTGCTCTGAAATTGTCGACCATGCCTTAGTATTTTTAATACAAGGGCTGAGTAAAAAATTCAAGCAACCCATAGCTTTCTACTTTATCAAAGGAACAGTGTCGTCACAAACACTAGCGGTAATAATCAATGAAATTGTAAAAGCTGTCAAATAGACGGGTTTTACTGTGTTATGCAGTTTGTGATCAAGGCCCCACTAATATGGGACCCATAAAGATGCTGAAACAGTTTTCCTTCAGTAACGCTGATGAAGCTTTTAATTATTTTATGGTGGAGAATGAAACTGTTTTACATTATATGATGTGCCTCATCTATTCAAATCCGCAAGGAATAATTTCTTGAAAAATGGATTTATGATACTAGATGGAAAAAAAGGAAATTGGGGACACTTAAAAGAAGTAGAATTAAAAAACAGACCATTGCTTTACTTAAGCAAAAACACTTTAACACATGTAGGCCCGAAATATAGAGCTAAAATGAGAGTTAAATTTGCGGCACAGGTGTTAAATAGTACAGTGACTGCAGTATTAAAATTAATGGCAGAAGCAGACAAAGTCGGATCCAAAGAGTTAATGGAAACTGCTTTTGTAGTAGGAGAGTTAAATCGTCTTTTTGACTTTACAAATGGGCCAGCCAATCAAAATGACACCAAAAAAGTGATATGGCAGAATGATTACTCCGAAAAAAAGCCGAAGTTAATTTAGAAACCGGTTCCAAAACTATTTCCCTAAGTACTATTTAATTAATGTTTATTCTCATTTTATGACTGTTTTTAAAATGCGGTAAAGGTTTTTAAATTTATGTTTACTCATATTTTCGTGAAGTGTTTTTCTGTGTTTTTTTTGGTTTTCTTTAACAAATGCATGCATGTAATGTTATTTAATATTTTAAAAAAAATATATAATAGTCTTTTTACTATAATAATATTTAATCTTTTTAACATAAATATTAAACCGGTCTGTCCTACATGTGCACACTGCCTTAACGCAGTGTTTTTTGGGAGTAGTTTACTCAATATACATATTTGTATGAGAATTTTAGTTGTAACTTTTTTTGCTGACGCCGCAGCGATAAGAGTGTTACATCATTGGAATGAGAATTCATTGCAGTAAATATTTGTAAATATTGTATTTTCTCTACCTAAAATTTACTTAATAAAATGACCTTCAGAAACGCACCTTGCGTTTTTACGAAAATGGTAGTTCAAACAATCAATGCAATATTTTTCTGTAGTAGTTATAGATATTGATGATTTTTACAAATAAGTTACAATAAGAACCTAGCTTTTAAGTTATCATAATATTTTTACTGCACCTGTAAGGATATAGTATATTGGCATCCCGCATTAAATCTGTACAGAAAGTCTTATGCTTGTAATAAATATTTTTACGCTGTCAAGTAAGGTTTTTATTTTTTTTCGTATGTAGATTATACCCATGGACCCCTTGAAATAATAAAATAAATAGGTTATCCATTTACTTTTCAAAATAAACATTTATTAATTTTAAATGTGGCCATTATTACGTAATGCCTATGTTTACAGCTAAGTATAATGATTCAGAAACGACAAATGTTTATAATTCTCACGCCATTAGAAAGGTTGATTTATTAGCTTAAACAAAAACATCACTTCAGTTGCACTTTGCGGCGACCCAAGTCGTAAACAATTTTTTTCGTGAACTCGAGCTGACGCGCAGCGGGGTACCTTTATCAGTCGACACTTGATGGATTTATTGGCGCGCGGCGTCGACATTCAAGCGGTTGTAATAAATGTAAAAATACGTACGTACGAAGGAAAGTCATTTTTTTTCAACAATACAATACAATACAAATACTATTGTACACAAAAGAAGATAGCAACATATATGACTCATATAGAACACATGTACAATGGGCGGTCTTATCGCTTAAGGCGAATTCTTCCAGACAACCTTAGGATGGACAATATGGGCAAGTAAAGAGAGGGGTAGTACGCAGTGTAACAACATAATAGAATACATATACTACATAACATAAATACTATACATATATCTATAACAAAACTACATAAATATAAGATACAATAAACATAATAAATACAATACAATATGTCTAAATATTACATAATGTACCTGCCGGAAATTACAGTGATGATAGGTAGCGATCATTTACCAGTTTTTTTAATATAGGCAAAGATTGAGCACGCCTCACTTGTACTGGCAAAGCATTCCACAGGCGAGCAGCCTGAACTGTAAAAGAATTACCAAAGAAATTTGTGGAATGCGATGGTATCGCCAACGTGAGGTTTTCTGATGACCTTAAAAGCCTCGAATGTGTGTCACGAAGGAACACTAACTAACTAAAGGACTAACTAAAGGAACTAACTAAAGGACTAACTAAAGGAACTAACTAAAGGAGCATTCTTTGCTAAGATCATTTTTCTCTAAGGTCAATGACCTTTGAACTAGGACGTCTTAAGTATTTTTCAGTTTTCTCTCTATAACTCAAAAATTTATAATCACATTATACTCAAAATAATTTTAAAAGAGAGTTTTTACAAAGGTCTATCAACGTGGAGAATTATAAATATCTACGTTACATAGTTTAGAGATGGCAGGCTATATTTCGCAGATGGTACACCTGATAAAAAAGTGCTGTATGAAACATTACCTTCATTTTAGTAGACCTATTCAATGATACCACACACGAGGGGGTGGAGCGAAAAAAATATTTTCATCCCCATTTCACATGTATGGGCGCCACCCCTAAAATACATAATCACGCATTTTTTATTCTTTTAAAATTGAGATCTATATTTAAACTATCTTTTAACAAAATTACATGTACTTATATTTATAACTGTAGAAGTTATTAAGCTGTAAAGGATTAGGACAGACGGACAGATGGGTAGACGGACAGACGGACGGACATGACGAAACTGTAAGGGTTCCTTGTAGGACTACGGAACCCTAAAAAAGGTACATATATCATTTATCGTGTACGTATCGGTCGGAACAAAAGTTCGTTTATCGTTGAACGGGAGTCACAGACCAAGTAGAGATGCTGACGGGAGTAGACTCCCTAGCTGTTATAGGTATATAAAGATTGAATGTTTGAAATCGTAGTTTTTTTTTTTTTTTTGTAGATTGCAAAATATTCTACTACCTATATTTTTCAATTTCGTTGATAGTATGGAGAACTTTG
The DNA here is from genome assembly GCA_949699075.1 of Asteroscopus sphinx. Lineage (NCBI taxonomy): Eukaryota > Metazoa > Arthropoda > Insecta > Lepidoptera > Noctuidae > Asteroscopus > Asteroscopus sphinx. The sequence goes on from OX453007.1 coordinate 15,516,374, forward strand.
TTTCATCGATAACAGATTTAGTACATCACTAGTTACATTGACAATTAAATAGAGGGAAAGAGATAGTGTATTAAGTGCTTGCGTAAGAAAGAGATGTTTTGTGAAAGACATCAACGTGTCGTCTGCACCTTTGGTGTCCGTTGCGAATTAACCAGTATAAGATGAACTCTCATTAAATATTAAATCAGTTGAAAAATCTAATTGGATAATGACATTATTAACTTAACGATGAAATGTTATGCCGTCTTTCTGGACACTCAAAGTCTTGCTGTTTTTACAACACAATCGTACTGTGCAAGAAGTCATTATAACATTTATTTGTAAATTTTGTGTTCACTAACACGGTAGTGTCAACGGCTCACAGAAGTGGTCATAACTGATTCAAATTGTTTGAGTGGCGGCTTACATACAGGATTTTTCCCTTATGTGTGATAGAAATCGGTCGCCTGTTATGTGGCGTCTAGGGGCTGTGTCGTCGCTGGTACTAGACAATGGATATAATACGTATATACTTTTTTTTTTGTAAATACATACTTATAATACATAAGCAACACACCCAGACCAACACAAACACTTATGTTCATCACACAAATATTTGTGTCCTGTGGGAATCGAACCCACGACCTGGTTATCAGCAGTCCGACACTCGAACCACTAGACCACAGAGGTCGTCAAAAAAAAAAGCAAAGCTCAACTTGAAACTAGTTTTAAACAGAGATCAACGCTTGAGTATCCTTCTGGAATACGGGCCCTAGAGTCAGACAGTCAGCCTGAGTGCTGTTGGATTAGTTATCTGTTTTTATACCTGTCTTGTCTTGTTTTGTTTTAATTTTTGCATTCTGCTAGCTTGAACAATAATACAATTTACTTATCTTTTCTTTATCCTAAATTACTCCTAAAAGAGGGTGCAATAGAACACACACTGACCTTTAATTATCAATATAATTACAATTTTGTATAAGAAAGCGTATGCGATAAAAATACGATCTTTTTTTCCTAGATCTCGATAGTTTCAAACTTGCCATCTGGCAACACTGATGGCGGTTGCCGGTTTTCTATACAATTATTTATACAAATATATAGCGTATGGACGTCAAAGGAAAGAAGTACGAGGGGAAACTATGAAGGTTGTGTGCAGCTATATAATGTACTCTGTGGTTGTGTGATGTTGTTTAACAAACGTCAAGAATCCAGATTAATGTCTTAATTTTTAATTGAAGAAAACCAGTGAGTTGTACCTAGTCAATGAAGAAAACTAATATCTACGTTTAATTCTTCACATTCATATTACAGTTACAGTTAAGCTTGATAAGTAAATTAGTGTTTTTACAAGCGCAGCATGGCTGCAACTTCGAAAAACTCAATGAGAGATGTTTATGTTGATTGCTTAACACAACAATTAAGTGAATTTGAATTACTAAAATCCATGTACCCTAATCAAGGAGATATTATTTTAAGTGATAAAGATATTCTAAAGGAAATACAAAACTTTCTACATGGTAAAACAGAATATGTTCCTTCACATTTAGATTTCAAACTAAATCTTCTCATAGATGGACTGAAACTTGAAGTTTTCATTAATTTGCCTAGCTCATACCCAGAAGAAGAGCCAGATATATATGTAAGATGTAATAAGATGAATCGACAAAATGAATCAAGATTAAATTCAGAACTTTTAGACTATATTAAGGCAAATCATATTGGAGAAGTGTGTCTTTACACAGCGGTCTCTTGGCTGCAAGAAAATGTTGATAAATTTGGAACAATTACACAAGAAAGCAATCCTGCAGACAAAAATGAAACCCAAGAAACTAAAGATGAATTTACACGACTTTGGATATATTCTCATCATATTTACAATAAAAGGAAACGAGAAGAAATTGTTAAAAAAGCCAGAGAATTAAAGTTAACTGGATTCTCTTTGCCCGGGAAGCCCGGTATAGTCTGTGTTGAAGGTCATCATAGTGATTGCAATGAATGGTGGAAAGATATTAAATCAATGACTTGGAAAAAAATTATGGTTAGGAAAACTGAAATATTTGACCCCAGTGAAAAAATGACTTACAAAAAGTTTTCAAACTTTGAAGAACTCTGTTTGAAAAATCCTGCAATCAATAAACATTCCAATATGAGTGAGCTATCTAAGTTAATGAATGAACTTGACTTGAGTCATGTATTTAATGAATTATTTGGATTGTGCAATGATGAATAACATGTCATCATGTTTATATTACATACTTTGTAAATGTCACATAAGAACCGTCAGTTTATAATAAATCTAGCGAGATTGTAAACTGTCAATAGATTGTGATAGGACAAAACAATTCATAATAAAACACGAACATTTTCGATAGTTTATAATCTAATGATGTCTAACTGTTAGATTGTGAACAAACATTATGTTACCAGCATTGTGTAGTAATTCTGACATTTTATAAAATACCTCCACATCAATGATAATCTTACGCCCCAGATTAAATAAATAAATATTTTTGGGACATTTTACACATCACCATCTAGTCCCAAACTAAGCAGAGCTGGTGGTATGGGTACTAGACAATGGATATAATACTTATATATATATTTTTTTGTAAATACATACTTATAATACATAAGAAACAACCAGACCAACACAAAAACTCATGATCATCACACAAATATTTGTGTCCTGTGGGAATCGAACCCACAACCTCGTGATCAGCAGTCCGACACTCAAACCACTAGACCACAGAGGTCGTCAAGATTAAAAGCAAAGCTATGAAAGAGGGGCAGGGGCGAAGCCCCTGCAATGGGGAGTTGGGGAGCGAAAAATATATGAAAACAATGAGAAACGTGACAGGTAGGTAGGTTAGGGTTGGTGAGAACAGTTACCTCAACATGCACGAGATGAGCGAGCAAAGCGAGCGGTGCCCCGGCAGCGGCCAGCGAGTCCTAGAAACGAATTGCAGCCGTTATAGTTTTATATAATTATATCTGATTTTACTGAGTGCCGAGATATTCTATAAAATGTCGGAATAGTGCTTCACATTACCGGTAAAAAACTAGTGAATCTTGTCATGATTGGACCAACCAGAGCCCACTATTTGTTACATCACTTGTAAATTCACAATTTGACTGTCTTCTTCTTCTATCGTGTCAACATGAGCTACATAATGATAATAGCTCATGCCGTGGGGAAAAGATTAGCCAGTCAGCAGGTTGGTAGCGGGGCTGACTGCCCAGGGTGCACCGGACGATCAATTAAATATCGTCACTCATGGAGGCTTTTTTAATTTGACGGTTAGACATTGTTAGATTTTTTTTTTTTTTTCCTGGTTTTATCTGCAATCAGTCTTCGATACTTTAAGCAGATGTGGTGAATGATATTTGGCAGATAGAGTGTGCTCTCCAGTGAGAGCATCTACTCATAGGTGTAGCATGTTTTTATATTATGCTTCTCAAGAGGACAAAATGTCTTTTCTTTTGAAGACGTTTTTGGTAAGTGAGCTTTGTCAACACAGCGGCCAGTTCATTTGGATGCCTCTGCAGCCTTTCCTTGTACGTTTTGGTTATATTCGAAATTTCTTCTTTCACCAAGTTCATTTGAAGTTCATTGTGGATTTCAGCATTTGTAATGAACCAAGGCCCATTGTATATGGTTAGATTATAAACTATCGAACATATTTACGTTTTATTGTGAACTATATTGTCCTTTCACAATCAGTCGACAGTTTTAATCTTGCTGCATTTATTATAAGTTAACGGCACTCACAATATTACGGTGTCATAAACATTATATGCTGACTGCTGAACTTGGGCCCTCCTTTATGTCTGTATATCCTGGCAATGGGCTGATAAAGGCCACATTTCAATAATACACACTATGACAGTCATGGAGAAAAGAAGGGAGCGGAGGTGTTGCAAGGCAAAATCTCTTTAGAAAGAAGCGTCGCCTGAATGCGGGTGACAGGGGGACGAGGTACAGCAATGACTCCACCTCACTATGGAAAATCCGCCCATTTTTTGTAAATCCATCTAGCGGTGAAATGAATTATTACAGCGTAACAGCACTAACAATTTTTCATTTTAGTTTGTCTACTCACCACTGTGGCGTACAAAGCACATTATTTTATTCCAGAACATTCTATGTGCGTTTTTGTGGTGAGAACATAACACTAATGAAATTGAATTTTACACAAATGACGTGGTCTTTAAAATGACTGATTAGAATTTGAAAAAAAGTAACGAAGTTGAAAAAGGTTAAAAGGGTATAATGTAAGGGTACCATATGGCACTTGCGGCTTGACCTTCAGATTACCAGTCCAGTATGAGTATTAAATAACGTCTAACTACACAACTTTTGTTTTACAACTTTACACAAAAGTACGTTAAAAACGTGCCATACATAGCGCCTAGCGCAATAAAGTATCCTCATGTAGATCACCTTGAAAATCACTCAAACCATCTTTTTAATTGTATAAACTGATTGCAAATACAACAAAAAAAAAATTGATTGACAAAATTATATATTTTATTATTTTTAACGCATTTATGCATGCGAAGCGAAATCTAACGATTTATTTAGTATTTATTTATTTATTCATACATGTATAAATTTTGCAATATCACTGTGCCCCACAAAACCGTGTTATCGGTATTTAAATAGTGGAAAAAAAAAGAAGAATCACTGTTTCTTAATAAGATATCGCTGACGTCACCCAAAGACTGGCGTACTGAGCCAGGAGTCTCAGGTTCGAATCCTGCTCGTGAGCGATTTTTTCTTTCCACTATTTAAATCATTAAAAATATATATTATAAGAAATTAGTAGAAATACCTACTTATACAAATATCCAATCTTATTCTTAGTTTATACTAAATCTCTGGGATCATTGTACTCATCATTATGAACACATTTTACAGTGGAATCAACCCTGAAATCTCGAAAAAATCTGCTGTTCCCTATAATTATGTCGATTTATGTGAACACAAATGTAGGGAACCGCTGATATTTTTTTCGGTTTCAGGGTTGTTCCCATAGTAAAAGTTGTTCATTATGATGAGTACAATGACCCCTTAAGAGGTTTAGTATAAGCTAAGAATTAGGTTGTAGGTTGTATATAGAAATATAATAAAAAGTATGTTACATTCTGTTCATAAAATTTTTTTACCTAATGTTATTTTTTTTTTATTAGTTAAAGTATTCAATACATTTTTGCTGAAATAATGCTACGTAATATTTGGAATTTTTGGATTATGATATATCAAGATTGCAGTTAACTATTGTCATAAAAACTTATTGGATACAAATTGAATAAAAAAAAACTAAATGTGTGCTGGGACACATAGTACAAGTGAAACTTCAACGGACAAGTGGAAAAACGAATCGCAACGGACAAGTGGAAAAACGAATGGCAACTGACAAGTGGAAAAACGAATCGCAACAAAATTTTAAGTTGAAGTTTTACGGGCAGGTTTTCAAATTGAATAAGTACATTAACAATCAGCCCGTAAAACTTCAAGTTAAAATTTTGTTGTGATTCGTTTTTCCATTTGTCAGTTGCCATTCGTTTTTCCACTTGTCCGTTGCGATTCGTTTTTCCACTTGTCCGTTGAAGTTTCACTTCTACTATGTGTCCCAGCACACATTTCGTTTTTTTTTCGCAGTTTTACTGCAAATTATGTTTTGGTTAGGTTAGGTACATTTTAAGTGATTTTAATGAATGCATTTTTTATTTAAACATATTTTATTTTATCAAACAAAAAAACTGAATTAAATCCGGAACCAAAAAAAACATCCATTTTTCTTTCTCTCCCTCCGCCGCTATATATCGTCTACCCCCTCCACGCGGCCGTAACGCTTTTTCGTGAGAGAAAAATCCTAATATATAGAAGAAGATATATATATCTATCTTCTATATATAGAATTTTCACCATCATCATCATCATCATCATCATCATCATCAGCCTTTCAATCCCTCCGCCGCTGCCGTCTCTCGCCAAGCGATATATTGTCTACCCCCTCCATGCGGCCGTAACGTTTTTTCGTGACTAAAAATTCCTAATACCCCGTCTATACAGAAGTTTCACTTCAAAAAACGTATCCAAGGTTCCTTGTTTTTATTTCTCACTTAGATACCTTAGAATCACCATCGCCCGCTTCATTCAAGACCTTGTTATGTATTTTTGTTTTATAAAATCATGGTTATGAATGTTGTCCAGCTAGCAAATCATTAGTGTCCTACACATTTCATTCGCGATTAAAGAATTTCATTTGTGTAAAAACTTATTCATTCGTGTTTCTATTTTTTTGGTTTTCTTCTATTTTTAACAAGATGCGCCCTGTATTTTTACATAGTATGTGTATAACTTCATTATAGCAAACGTTAAATACCATCAGATAACAATAAAACGGGGGTTTACAAAAATCGTCAAAAATGTGTCATTTTAATTCGAAACATGAAATCGACCCTATTACTGACTACTCACCGATAGATGGCCTGATGGCCTATTTTTCTTATTTTAAATTGCTCTTATTTCATGTAATTATGTAGTTTATCTATGAAATAACTAACATTTTAGAATTTAAAATGAATTAAAACAATGTGTTTATTATTTTCGTCATAATATGCATTGATAATGTAAAAACATGTTATCGGTGAGAAGTGATTAGTATGCATCTTTTCGACGACAGATGTCCCGAGCAACAATTTGGCGAAGAAACGAGAAAATGCATGTTTTAAAATTGAAAATATAAATATATGTGACTTACACATAAAATGTTATACCATCAATATGTTTTAGTTTTGATCCTGAACAATTTTTACATCCAACAACAGCGCACTTCATTGTTAAAACAAGAAAAATATTCAAAATCCTCTCAAAATCTATTTAAATCGAAGAGAACCGAACGCAGTGATGATTCACTTGAAATTAAGCTTTGCGGCTCCGCCCACTGTGACGTCATGACCAAATTGAAGGCGCATGACCAAATTGCCTTGCAGCACCTCCGCTCCCTTCTTTTCTCCATGATGACAGTAATTAGCATTATGGAATAGGGACATAATAAGAACAATAATAATTTTAAACTAGTTAATTCAAATGCTAGGTACTGAGAAGTTCTTGAGGAATTAAAACCTCACCTGAGATCTCACTATTGCCACACTTTCCACCACTAAGATCCACCACTAGTCAAATCTATGAGGCAGCTTCCTCAGACCACTTGAATAATCAGTTGAGAGCTGGTCCGTAGCTACCATTGGGGCAGCTGGAACATTACCCCAAGCCCCCCAAGGAATAGATGAGTAAATAGAAAGAAGCAGGTGGCCTAGCTGTCTAGCCTTAGATCATCCCCTGAGCTAAAAGCTAGATCAGTCACTGTTTACAACACCCAATGGTAAGCAGGAAGGGTGCTCTACTTTGCCATGAAAGTCCATAAATATTGTATTTGAAATTATATTTGACTGTTAATAAAATTTTCGTTGTTTATCGCAGTTTATACTAAAAGTTTTGAATTTTATTTTATATTTTTATTTTACTCACGACGGAACAGAGAATTTGAATGTGTTTAGGGTGAGAGGTTGTTTGTTTGTGTGTGCAAACGAATGTTCCCATTTATTTCCCAAACGGTTTGACCAATTTGGATATGGGTTTCTGCAAAGGGTTTGTGATTCATCGGCGATGGTTCTTAGATAGGTGTTATGGTGTTTACTCACCAGGAGGCGCTGCACTGCAATACATATTTTTTGTGCTAACGAATGTTTCCATTTATCACCAAAACCGTTTAACCGATTTGGAAAAGGTTTTCTGTAAAGGGTTTGTGATTCATCGGCGATGGTTCTTAGATAGGCCTTATCGTGTTAATTCGCCAGGGGACTGTGAGCTGTGATATATATTTTCACCCGTTAATATGAGTTTTAACGCATTTTCCCGAGATGGCGTATATCAATAAAATATTAATTTATACTCGGACTCGGACTACTTATATTGTTTAATTATAGCAACTCGATATTTATTGTTCCCTGTTAGTTTCATAAATTGTTATTTCCAACTATATCGATGCTTACAACGCCATCTATAGCTACTTTGAGGTAACTGCCCCCGGCAGTTCATACAATGAATTACTTTTATATTATGAAATTGTTTGAAATAAATATATTTTACTTGCAGAATTTGCTATAATTTACTATATGTATTTTGATGTAATTTATTAATCATGAAATTCTGTAAATGTTACTGTTTTCTGTTGTAGGACTTGTAGTTATTTGTTGTACTTTGCAAAGCTGAGACCTATTTGTTTAGAAAAGTTATAGTTAAATTTGGTTCTTATTAATTAAATTCATATTGTAAATAATGTGAATATTGATTATAATTCTAATTAGATTAAAGGACAATGGGCAAAATGTATGGACCCCGTCCCCAAGGCTGTAGCATGTTCTCAACAATCGTATTATTTTATTCTAGGGCAGCAAATCTCTAACCACTGGGAGAAAAAAGTTATAGCCATTTGAAAATATTAACCAATAAAACACGAAACAAGAAAAATTATCATAAAGTTCCTTAAACTGAGTGACACCGACTTAATATCAGTTGCTTGGCTTTTTACAAATACCCACGACCTGCCTGCACTTGTGTTTCTGATTTATTCTCATTAAATCACTTAAGAGCTCAACTGCCAATTAAAATAACACATAGTTAAATGTGTTTTGGCATACGAGGGGTTAATAAGTAAGTCATCTATCTAGATGACTTGCTCATTGGTTAATATTTTCAAATGGCTATAACTTTTTTCTCCCAGTAGTTAGAGATTTGCTGCTCTAGAATAAAATAATACGATTATTAAGACCTTTCGTTTAAGGTATGTGAGATCATGCTACACCTCTGGGGACGTTATGGCCATTCTCATTTGATTGATTAGATTTGATTCTTTTAAAAGTTATTTTAATTTTACAGTTCTGATATCATCGGGGGGACTGGATGCGGAAGGCAGAGGACCGAGCGTTGTGGCGCAACTTGGGAGAGGCCTATGTCCAGCAGTGGACTGCGATAGGGTGAGTTGAGAGTTGAGATATCAATTCTACTTTATTCTGTAATTTTGTTTCCTCTCAGGCGCCGCTGCGCTGGTACGTTTTTCACCCAGAAAATACCTATGGGACGTTTTCGCCCCAGTGAATCCAAGTCTTTTTAGACTCAATTTTTGATCTATTAAGATTCAAATTCTATTGAACGGCGCATACGCAGCTATGCCTAAGGGAAACTTGTTAGTAGCAATATAAAATATTATTTGTAAACTATGTGATGGCTAAAAGCCTTGGGTCCATATACTTACTTGTCACTTTGACATGACAGTGACACTTCTGTTCCTCCCGTTTTTTGTTGGCGTCCGTCTGTACTCTGTAATTGTGTTCCTATAAAACTGTCTTGCAACCAATCTATTATAATTCCACTTAACATTAATAAAACCAAACTCTGCTTAGTAAATTACAGTGTTTTATTAAGATTACAATAGGTTATGGGCCCAGAACCGCTCAGACCCGCCTATTTGTATAGATTGACTTGGATGCAGACAGGTTGTTAAAACCCAGAGATCATGGATCTTCAAGGCGCTGCTGCTGCTGGGGTAACAGTTACCGGAATCACTGTTGTGAAACTGACCGGTGCCGAAAATTGGTCGTTGTGGAAGTTCCAGACCAAGATACTGTTAAATGGTTTAGGTCTCTTCGGAGTCGTGAACGGAACCGTAACAAAACAGGATACCAACCTAAAACCAAATAAATGGGAGCAAATGGATGCGAAAGCTCAAACACACATTGTCTCACGAGTCACTGAGAAGGTGATGCAACACTTGTTGTCGTGTGGTACTGCTGCTTCAATGTGGAGTAAATTATCAGGTATTTATGAACTAAAAAGTTCGACGAGCATTCATCTAGTGCAAGAAAGGTTTATGAAGTACAAATATGAAGAAGGAGGTATGGCTAACTTGTTTAGTAAAATAGAGCACATGGCAAACCAGTTAAAACAGTTAGGTGAATCAGTATCGGATAAGATGATCATCACTAAAGTGCTCATGACATTACCAGCACAATACAAACATTTTGTGTCTGCGTGGGAAAGCGTTCCGCAGGAGTCGCAAACACTTAATGATCTGCAGGCAAGATTACTCATCGAAGAAGAGTGTATGCAGGAATGTCAGGAATGTGAGGAGCCTGTGGCTTTAACAGTTAAGAAAACTATTAAATGTTTTAATTGTGGGAAAATTGGTCACATGAAGAACCAGTGCAATTTTAGTAAAACCTGTTCATATTGTAAAAAGGTAGGACATACTATAGATAAATGTTATTTTAAAAAGAATAAGGAAAATAGTGTAAGTAAAGGAAACAGTTCAAAAGAAAAACAAAGTAATGCTTACATATCAAGTGCATTTATTGGACACAATTTAAGCTGTGACGAATGGTTAGTGGACAGTGGTGCCAGTGACCATATGACTCACAGTAAGTTTTATTTCTCTAGTTTTTCTGAAACCAATTGTGATAGATTTGTTATAGTTGGGGATGGGAGAAAATTAAAAGTTGAAGGTATGGGACAAATAGTTTTAAAAGCTTATGATGGGCATAAGTATGTAGAGTCTACATTAAATTGTGTGTTATATGTTCCAGAACTTAAAGTTAACTTGTTTTCAGTCACAAAAGCTGTAAGTAATGGTTATATGTTCAATATTAAAGGTAACAAATGTGAATTTATTAAAAACAATGTTGTATGTTCTATTGGTAAATGTGTTGATAAATTCTATGTGATGCAGTTTGCATTTAGTTCATGTAATGTTAATGTTGTAACTACCCAAGTTAAAAGTACTATACAGGACTGGCATGAAAGGCTAGCTCATCAAAATTTTGAATACTGTCGTTCAGTGTTAAAAAATAATAATATAGAATATATTGATTCTAGTGATTCTTGTAATGCATGTATAGAAGGGAAATGTCATCGCTTACCTTTTCCTCATAGTTTTACAAAAACAAGTATGTGTTGTGAGATCTTACATGCTGATGTGTGCGCCAATGGAAGTGCCATCTGTTGGTGGTTCAAGATTCGTATTGGTTATTAAAGATGATTTCTCTAAGTATAGGAAAGTTTATTTTTTAAAACATAAGTTTTTTTTCTTTCTTTGTTTTACTAACCTAATATGGATAACTTATCTGAAACAAATATTTTTTTTTTTTTTTTTTTATACGTCTGAAGTACCGGGTAATATTAAAGATTTTATAAATTATGCTGAAGTTGAAACGGGTAATAAAGTAAAAATCTTAAGAACAGACAATGGGACAGAATTTTTAAATAAAACAGAGTCATTTTTAAATAAAACATTAGAGTCATTTTTAGGGTTCCGAAGTCCTACAAGGAACCCTTATAGTTTCGTCATGTCCGTCCGTCTGTCCGTCTGTCCTAATCCTTTACAGCTTAATAACTTCTACAGTTATAAACATAAGTAAATGAAATTTTGTTAAAAAATAGTCTACATATAGATCTCAATTTTAAAAGAATAAAAGATTCGTTTTTGCGTATTTTAGGGGTGGCGTCCATACATATGAAATGGAGAAAAAAAAATTTTTTTCGCTGCACCCCCTCGTGTGGGATATCATTGAATAGGTCTACTAAAATGAAGGTAATGTTTGATACACCACTTTTTTATCAGGTGTACCATCTGCGAAATATAGCCCGCCAAAGTGGCTTGCAATGTGTCCCCCCCCTGCCATTTCTAAACTATGCAATGTAGAAACTTATAATCTTCCACATTGATAGACCTTTGTAAAAACTCTCTTTTAAAATTATTTCGAGTATAATGTGATTATAATTTTTTGAGTTATAGAGAGAAAACTGAAAAATACTTAAAACGTCCTAGTTCAAAGGTCATTGACCTTAGAGGAAAATTATCATAGCAAATAATGCTCCTTTAGCTACTTTCTATTTGAAAAAATCACAAAAAGTAACTTTGAAATGACAAACGTCTTAAATTTGGCTTCTTGAATTTATCGCTAGATGGCGCTACTAACAACACGCTCTGAGTCGCGAATGCTGCCGATTATTGCAAAAACTAAAATAGCCATGATTAATATTCGATTTGATTCGTTTGTAATTACACCTACTTAAGGAACCCTATAATACTGAGCATGGCCCGACATGCTCTTGGCCGGTTTTTATCAGGTGTACCATCTGCGAAATATAGCCCGCCAAAGTGGCTTGCAATGTGTCCCCCCCCTGCCATTTCTAAAATATGCTACGTAGAAACTTATAATCTTCCACAATGATAGACCTTTGTAAAAACTTTCTTTTAAAATTATTTCGAGTATAATGTAATTATAAATTTTCGAGTTATAGAGAGAAAACTAAAAAAGACTTAAGACGTCCTAGTTCACAGGTCATTGACCTTAGAGAAAAATGATCTTAGCAAATTATGCTCCTTTAGTTACTTTCTATTTGAAAAAATCACAAAAAGTAACTTTGTGTTATGTTGAACACACTTCTTCAATTTGGCTTCTTGAATTTATCGCTAGATGGCAATACTAAAAACACGCTCTGAGTCGCGAATGCTGCCGATTATTGCAAAAACTAAAATAGCCATGATTAATATTCAATTTGATTCGTTTGTAATTACACCTACTTAAGGAACCCTATAATACTGAGCATGGCCCGACATGCTCTTGGCCGTTTTTTTTTTAATTCTATATCTTCTCATGGGTGTCGTAAAAGGCGACTAAGTGATTCACCAGAGGATGGGCAGCAGCGTTCTCTGAGTATTTAACCAACCAACTGCGATCGCCAACCCACCTGCCAAGCGTGGCGATTATGGCATATCCTCCCCACTTGAGGGAGGCCTATGTCCAGCAGTAGACGTCTTTAGACTGAAATGATGATGATGATGCTTTATTGTACACGCTGTACAGCAGTCAAACGCTCATCCACTGCGCCAGACGTGTCATCATTATCATAATATTTTGATGTACAGATGGTACTGTGTGGAGCCTGCGAAGGCGCCGCGCCACCAGACAGCCTGCGCCTCGTGTGGCTCTCCAACACTTCGCTCACGTGCAACGATGGATCCCCTGCCGGGTATTAAATAATAAAGGTATACAGCATCAAACTACAGTTGTCTATACGCCGGAACAAAACGGCAAGGTAGAAAGAGAGATGCGAACAATAATAGAAGCTGCAAGGACTATGTTGATTCAGTCTAATTTAGGTAAAAAGCTATGGGCAGAAGCTGTCAATATGGCTGTGTATATTTTAAACAGAAGTTATATGAAAAATTAAAATACTGATAAAACACCATATGAATGTTGGTCAGGTAGGACTTTTGATATAAATAATTTACGTAAATTTGGTAGTCCAGTATTTAGTCACATACCAAAAGAGAAAAGGAGAAAATTAGATTCTAAAGGAAAGAAAGGATACTTAGTTGGAAATGGAGAAGTTACTAAGGGATATAGAATTTATTATAAGGAAGAAAATAAAGTAGAGATTAAGAGAGATGTAGTTTTTATAAAAGTTAGTGATAGTACATATAAAATACCTAATTGGGAAATTACAGAAAATGTAGAAGGCATAGTAGAAGAAAATAGTTTAAATACAGAAAATTCTATGAGAGAAAATAATAATGATGTTGATGATGTCGTACAGGACGGAAATAGTATGGATAGTATAATCCAGAGTGAAACACAAGTTATTAATGAAACGTCAAGTCAAAATGTAAATAATAGTGCAAGCGTTGAGTTGTCAAATAATGAATCTGAAGAAGAGTTAGATAACACAAATACTGAAGTTCAAACTCAGGAAGAACAAACTAGAAAATTAAGACCAAGAAACCAGATTAGACCGCCAGATTGGCAGAAAGATTATAGTACAGATTATACATGTCTATTAAGTTTTATAGAAGATAATCCTAAAACATATAAAGAAGCTATGGAAAGTACTGATAAATTAAATTGGAAAAGAGCTATGGAAGAAGAGATAAATAGTTTAAATAAAAATAATACCTGGGAGTTAGTGCGAAAACCAGTAAATTGTAAAGTTATTGAAAGTAAATGGGTATATAAAAGAAAACTTGATGAACAAGGTAATATTACTAGTTACAAGGCTAGGCTCGTGGCTAGGGGCTTTCAACAAACTGATTTTCTTGATGATGATTTATTTGCACCAGTTGCTAAACTTCCATCAGTTTGTACTCTATTGGCAATTTGTAATCAAAAAGGTATTTTAGTACATCAAATGGATGTTAAAAGTGCTTTTCTTCATGGTGAAATAAATTATGATATATTTGTCATTACCAGAGGGATATACTAATGATAGTGATATGGTATGTAAACTTAAAAAATCATTGTATGGTCTCAAAAGTTCACCCAAAAACTGGAATGATAAGTTTAACTCTGTCATGTTGTCTGAAGGTTTCAAACAATGTAAAACTGATTATGGTCTATATGTAAAACAGTGTAATGGACAGATTGTTTATCTATTGTTGTATGTAAATGATTTATTACTGGCAGGGACGGATATAGATTGTGTAAACAAAACTAAAGAGTTGTTAAAGAAAAACTTTGCCTGGAATTAAATTTGTCAAGTTGAGAAAATACATAAAATTAGAATAACAGTTGTTATATATAAAATGTAAAAGTTTGATAACATATATTTATATTGAAATAGAGTTAATATGTTAAAGTGTTTATGTAAGGAAAATAATATTTTTATATTGAGGGACGGTGTTAGTAGCAATATAAAATATTATTTGTAAACTATGTGATGGCTAAAAGCCTTGGGTCCATATACTTACTTGTGTAACGAAGGGGTTGCTGGAAGTGAACCTTGGTGTGCGGGTTCTCCTGAACCTGGGTGTAGGTAAAGAATACACGAAGCGTCAGGACATGTTCTTTACTCGGAGTTTCAATATGGACCGCCGCCAAAGCTCATAGTCTTCTCTGCGCCCCGCAAGGGGCGCGAGGAAACGGGCTCGGGGGTTGGGCCCCCTTTCCCGTGGTGTCAGATCGCGACCCATATAAATATGGGTCGGTAATTTGGTTTGGGTCGTTGACCCTGTGGTGGGTGAAATTTTTCTAGGCCGCGGGATTGCTCCGCGGCAGCGTGTGTTGTTGTTGTGTGTCTGTAGGGGCGCCTGAAGTGCTTCACGCTGCCCGAGCGACCAGACCCCCGTTAGGTGAGACCCCCAGTTCCCTGGGGGAGGCCCGACGAGGGTCGATCAGCTACGAGGGCAGCGGCTTGTTTGGCGCCCGCCTACAGATATGATGTTTGACTCGTGGCTCGTTACGCTCTCAGATCTAGCCGATCACGCCACAGGCCACGTGACGAATTGTGTGTTTGAGCGATATTGAGGTGTGGGTACATCGCTCTATGAGTATACACTTTCATACGCTCACCCGCCCGTGAGACGTAATCGGTGTACGTCAGTGTTTACTTTAGCATGTAAAGTAGTGCATGTGTGTGCTACGCATATTGCGCCTAAGTGAAACCTAGTAGCAATATGCGCAGTGGATGCGAGTTTCGTTGTGGAGTCATTTTGTATGAGCAGACCACGTGTAACGTGATTATGGTCTGCTCAAGAGTCAATCCGGTGGTGGGGCGATCACGTCCGCAATCAGGTCGCGCGGGAAGCGCTTGGCGTCAGGGGGGCGCGCGTGCCAAGGTGCCAGGCCCTTAATGTGGGCCCAGGCGGAGACGTCGGCGCGCGCGAACATTTTCTTCGCCATCGCTGCGGTGAAGTCCTCGATACTCTCTACGCGCAGGTCCCTGTGGATCACAGTGTTCCTCACGAAGCGAGGGGCTTTTGTTATTTGGCGCAGCGTGATGTTCTGCTGCGCTCGAAGCTTTCGGCGGTGTATCTCGCTCGTGAGGGCGAGCCAGGCTGGGGAAGCGTAAGTCAGCTGGGGCCGGATGTACGTTTTGTACACACCCAGCTTGACTCGTAATGGGAGGCGCGAAGAGAGCACGGGGCGAAGCTGGTAGCGGGTCGATCGCACCCGCGCGACCGTGTTTTGGACGTGTTTCGCCATGCTGAGCCTGCTGTCGAGCGTGACCCCCAGGTATTTAGCCGTGGAGGCCCACTCGATGCTGGTATCCTGTAATTTAAGGTTGGATGGGTTGGGACGACCCCTGGTCGTCACTATCATCGCCTGCGTCTTACTTACGTTTACCGACAGTCTCCACTTGCTGAGCCAGTCGGGAAGGTCGTCCAGGGCGCGCTGCATTTTGACCGCCGCGTGGTTGACGTTCATAGACGTCGTGATGTACGCGGCGTCGTCAGCATACAGCGCGAGTGTCGATGTGTGCGTGGCGGGAATGTCGTCAGTGTAAACGGAGTATAACGCAGGCGAGATGCAACTCCCCTGCGGTACCCCGGCCGCCGCCAAATTACAGTTGCACGTTATTTTATAATCTCTAGGAATCAGTGTTGCCAACATGATAAAATAGTTATTAATTCTCAAATCGATACATTGTTAAGTAAATCGATAATTAAGCTAATATTATATAATATGATCATGTTGGCTAGTGACTAGATTTATTAAGTAATTTAATTGACTGGATATAAATACGATGAATTAAAAGTATAACAATCGACTAAATACAAGACATGGTGACTTCATTCGTTCCTTCCGCTGTTAAGTACTTGTCTCTGGGTTGGCTGATCCAAGAGTTTGTAACATTCGGCCATCCTGCAACAGCCGTGACCCACGGCAATCAATCAGGTTGTCACCACAGTTTATCTGAAACAATAAAACATTTTACGCAGTAAATGATTTTTTTTTTTAATACTCTTTTACTTTATCCTATTCGTATTGTACTCCTTCGACTTCATAAATATGCTGCAGTTAGATACTCTTGTAATATTACCATAATTCCTTTCCAGAACAGAACTATTTAATAGTAACTAGGTTTTGTTTTACTTCAACATAACCAGTTCGAAGCTTTCATTTAATAGTGTTTAAAATGAGATCGACTAATTGAATACTGTAATGTGGGGCGTACAACATACAAATAAAGAGATGTTTACTGCTTGAATATGTGTAATATATTGATAGTATTAAGTGTTATCCTAACTTATATAAGGAGGAGGTGTGACACACACTACACCTCCACCGTTTTTTTTTTTTTTTTTTTTTTTTTTGTTAAAATTAAAGAGCTCATTAATTAACCTTTTTTGTTTTCATTGCAAAAAAAAAAAAAAGTTATATAATAAAAAAATGAAAATTGGCATAAATCCCAATTTGAATATACAAAATTAAAATAAAACTAGCCGATACCTATTACATAACAAGCCTGATACAATTTATAAAGGATTGATTTTATGATTACACAAATCACTTCTGTTACACGTATAAGATTAATTATATTACCTTATTTAAATTTTATAATTCCAAACCTCATTTTGATTCACAACATTTAAATGATTATCTATGAAAACTACAGTTTAGCTAAAAACAATCCAATTAGAAATAAACACAAGTATGCATTTTAGCACTTAAAAAATAACATTATTAATCGTAACGTAACGCACTGTTGACAATTAGTCAAAGAGAATATAAATCACTACGTTTACAATTAGTATTAATATCCAGGTATGACTAATAAAAATGAAAAATCCTCTTACTACCTAAAGGTCTTCAATGTAAATCTCTACATCCTGAAAGTTTCCTTCTTATACAAAATACTATACCTTTTTTTCTACTACTCAATCATCCATAACAATACTATCTTCCAATCCAGTTTCTTTAACTGGTCAACAAATTCCCTTTTACATATGTAGGTACACATTTTATAAAAAACAAGGTACATTTCATTTATTTAGAGTACTCTTGGTACTTGTTTCTATACTATTTATTTTATTATATGTTGTACTATTCAACATCATATTCATTATTAATTTTTGGGTCATATTTAAGACACTTTTTGGTCTCCAACAATTCTCACAGAGAGATCTCGTCTGCACCATGATCGAAGTTGAAGGATATGAACCCAAAACTGTACCTTATCATGTGTACCTAATATAATATCACAACATCTTTAATTCCAATTCCTACTTATAAAAACCACATTCAGGTTGAATCCTTTGGTCTACAAGAATTTGCATTGTATTTGGGTGATCAGCCCTCTTACACATCAAACCTTGTGTACCAAATTATTCCCAACAACCTTTTCAAAACTTTCCATTCAGCCCAATCATTTCAATTACTCCATTCTAAGCCTAACTCATAATGATCAATCATCTACCTATTTCTCAAAATCATATTTTTATTTTTAAAACATACCTACTCATTTCATTTAAAACTGTTATACTAATACCGATCCATAAAATTACCGACATCATCACATTCATCACTAAACTTCAACAATGCACTTTGCTAAATATGTCGTATGGTGTCGGATGACTGACCATATCGACATCAAATAACAAGTATGACATCATGCTTGCAAGTGCCTGGGAACTTACTAATATGCAATACGAAACCTATGTTATGATGCAACTTCTGCCAAATATGATAAAATAGTTACTAAAAGTGATTAAAATTTTAACGTTTCCTACTTATTCATCAAATCTTCGTGTTAATTTTTTCCAAATAAATCTAATGAATTTAAATTAAATTGCACATTGCAGTCAACAGGCGTCACTGGAAACTAATATGTAAATTCTATCCACTAAACCGAATAACTATCTAAACACATTTAAAATAAAACGACAGAAAAAAAAAAACTACTAACCCATACTTATCGATGTAACATAACTATAATAACGTTTTCACTAACTACGAAAAAGTCTGTCTATTCTTCATGCAGTGTCGGAGTCGAAACACAGTTTCATCACGTCAACTTTTACACATTTGTCGACTGGCCGTGCTGCCCACTAGACAGCACTGGCAGGGTCGCCATGCAGTGTCGGGGCGTACAACATACAAATAAAGAGATGTTTACTGCTTGAATATGTGTAATATATTGATAGTATTAAGTGTTATCCTAACTTATATAAGGAGGAGGTGTGACACACACTACAATACTTTACTTTTTAACAGCTACTTTTTGTTGTATTAATAAATCTGCTCTCGATAAATATTTATCATTTTATTTTCTGCCTTTACTTCTACTAGACAAAGAAGACAAGGTAGGTACCGTTACACAGCTTAGTAGACTACAACATATTAAAGTATGATGACACCATCTAGTTTTAAAATCAACATGTAATTCCAACATACAATTTTGCAGAATAAATAATATCATTTCATGATTTCATCAAGTAAGTTCACACAGATCTAGTCTACCGTTCCACATAGCTTAGTTTACTATATGTTATTAAGTTATTAAAGTAGTTATGACGACGTTATCTAGTTTTCAAATTAAAATAAAGAAGTAATGTTAATATCCAATTTTGTAGAATAAATAATTTCATCTCATTACTTAAACAACAATTTCCTCGATATTATATTTTCCAAATTACTCGTGATCATACAAATTGAAATTTCCTAGATATTAGCTATGTTTTTTAAAATAACTCGTCACATAGATTCAGCTTGATTTCCTCGATACTAAATTGGTCAATTACCTCGTGGTCACACAGACCTAGTTCAATTTTCTAGATATTATATTTTTCAATTAACTTAATAGTCATAAAGATCTAGCTCAATTCTTTATGTATTATATTTGTCATATAACTCTATATCGCACAGACATTACGTACAGTAGACTGCGTGACAGTGGTAACACTTCAGTTCGAAAACCGCCCTTGCTGCTTACAAAGTAAAGATGCTGCTGCTAATACCAAAGTGTTACCACCGACGTGCGGTCGATCGTACCTAGGTCACACAGACATTATGTACGTCACGCAGACATTACGAAGTCCCGCAGACATTACGAAGTCACGCAGACCTTACGATGTCACGCAGACATTACACAAGTCAAACAGACATTACGTAGGTCACACTGACAATACGTAGGTCACGCAGACATTATGCAAGTCACACAGACATCACGCAAGGCACACAGACATTACGTAAGTCACACAGACATTACGCAAGTCACACAGACATAACATAGGTCAAACAGACGTTGCGCAGGTCACACAGACATTACGTAGGTCACACAGATATTACGTAGGTCACACAGACATTATGCATGAATTAATTAAATCTTTTATCAAAATAAACAAACACGTTTTAGTTTTTAAACTAACGTGCCTTTGCTATCTAAAACTAGTCTTAGCACAGAATAGGATCAAAGTATTCATATAGACATTTCCTAATAGCCCATCTATACCTATGTTTAATCTCAATACTCAATTATTTATTGAATTCCATAATTTAAGTAATATTCGAACATTTGGTAGGCTAAGGATCAATTCCTAATAGCACATCTATACCTATGTTTAATCTCGATACTCAATTATTTATTGCATTCCATAATTTAAGTAATATTCGAACATTTGGTAGACTAAGGATCAATTAATGGACCCTGTCAGGCACAGCACAGTTTTGTAGGCGAGAAGAGGAAAAGCGCTTGTTTGTGTTTGATTGCAATTAAATGTTTTATCCAATTATTATGTTATTTATAATTCTTTGCTTTTTTTTTATTAAAAATTATCATTTTGATGAATTGTGTGGTTACTACTTTTTAAATTATTAGGTAAATATTTACTGTAGTACAATTTTTTTAAATTAGGTTATTAGTGTTCTTTCTTGCTTATATTTGACTTATTGAACTATTATTCATTATTTATAAGTCGTTCTAGGATATTTTATTCATAGTTATCATTCAAAGGCAACATTTTTTTTAATTCACATGGAATTTAAGTATTTATTTATATATTGTTAAAGGATATTTTACTATTTTTTATTAGGTTATTGACTTTTTTTTTTACTGTAATAGGGATTTAAGAGAATGAATGATATATTTAATTGGGTACCATATACAAGATGTTTACTATGTCTCTTTTTTTCTAACCTATACATTTATTCCGGTTATGGTCTATCTGTGTGCCAGATGTCATCTAAATCTGTTCAACGGTTAGCGCGTGATTAAATAACAAACATTTTATTGGACCCTTTTGTATAATAAAATAAATAGAGCCTTAATTATATACCCCCTTAAGATAAATTCAATATAAGAAAAAAGTGTGTGAATACCTACTAAAACTGAACTATGAGGAGACTGAACTTTTACTGCATATAGCACAGTGATTACGCTTACAAACTTAATGGATGCAATCAAATCATTCACAGATAGCACATCCACAAATTTATTCCGAATGTTCATCACTATTTTAATGCAACTTACACTTACACCCTCTCACACTTCACTCACATACACTTTCATCGTAAACAAAGAGAGGACATGCATGCACCTGATAATGTTGAAAATAAGGTTTACGGTTGAATGAAAATAACAGGCTAATAATAATTTCAATGGTTACGATAATGTTGTATAATTCGAGGGGATTAGGTTTGGCTACAGATGCTTCATATTTTTTGGAATACCAAAACATAGCCAATTAATATGTTAAAATAGCTGTATAGTTTTTAAGAACATTTATATTAAATTGATAGTTTATTTTATCATCATATTCGTTTATACTATACTAGCTCTTGCTTTTTCGTTTATTAAGCTATTATATGTATTCACATTTTAAAATAGATTTGTTGACTAATTGTATACTTTTATAGGCATGGCAAAGGTACTAGAGGAATGTTTTTCCAATCGCCAAGTTAATAGGTTTAGTCTATTCTTACGTTTACATACATACATACATACGTATTATCACGCCTGTTTCCCATTGGGGTAGGCAGAGACTATGGATTGCCACCTGCTACGATCCTGACACCTCTTTCGCTTTATCTACGTCCATTAACCTCATCATATATGCTCGTCGGTTTAGAGAACTCAACCTGGCATTTTTTGAGAACGTCCGCGATTTGATTTGATTTTATTTTATTTTAATGTCTAAGTGTCCCTAATTCTAGTTTGTTTGTCTTATCATTCAGTATAGAACTCCGGGTATTTAAGCACAAATTTACATATTTCAAAAATGTTAATACAGGGTAAGGTTAGCATTTTCAGTTCTCGAAT
Source organism: Asteroscopus sphinx (assembly GCA_949699075.1). NCBI lineage: Eukaryota > Metazoa > Arthropoda > Insecta > Lepidoptera > Noctuidae > Asteroscopus > Asteroscopus sphinx. The sequence goes on from OX453007.1 coordinate 15,538,458, forward strand.
ATAGGAGTTAACAACTGTCGGTTTCTTAAATGTTTACTAAAATTATCTGTAAGATACATACTATGGGCGCGTCTATAATATTAAACCATGACAATATTTGAGGCATGCATAGGCATACGCGGAGTAGGTAACAAGTGCAGTTATAGGTCTGTAACTAGTTGTTTTTTTCGGATGTCTTAGGATTTTTTGATATAGCTCTTATTTTGAATGCGACTCTATTAATGTTCGAGTCTATGTCTTAAAATATAAGGGTGAATTTGCTAACTTCTTCTAGTTTAGAGCTATGGAAGCTAAAATTTACATTTATTTGTGTCATGGTACAATATTTAATTTTCCATTTATATTTATATTGTTCTCACATGAGGCAAGTACATCATCCGCAAACAAAACAAGGGTCAGTTATATTCTTAGGAGGGTCGTTGTCGTCGTTGATGTCGTTGACGTATGCAAAGAATAGTACACATCCAATTAAACTTTCTTGTGGAATTAAGGCGTTTAATGTGGTTGTAAAATTCTATTTCCACCAGTTGTTTTTTTTATTATTCTTATCCTTTAAATAAGATGTGAACCATTTGAGACATTTGCCGCGGATTCCTATGCTGTATGATTGTTAGTTAATAATATTTCAAATTGTGCTTTATCGTAAGGTTTTGTCATTTCAAACAGTATCTACTCCTACTGTATATTTTTATTATGAGTTTTTTTTTGGATATATATGTAAACAAAACGCATAAGCCCATTTGCATAAAGGCTTTTTTTTCTTTAAATATTTTTCAGACTGTTGGTAAGAGGGCAATTGTACGCTAATTATTTGGGTCAGGTTCTTTATTTACCTGATATAGGTAGCAGCATAATAAGAGCTTTTTTTTTATTCGGAAAACGCCTTCAAAAGACTGGTTTATTCGTTCATAAAATGGTAGTATTAATTCATCTGCGCATTGTTTCGGTAAAGTAGAATTAGTAGTAGTAGTTAGTTAAGTAGTATTATTTCAGTGAGTAGTTGTTTCGTCGATACCGTGGCTCTTTTTCTTTATTAGATTATATTCGTCGTAGGTAGGTATATTGGAATAATAAAGATTTCTATTTTACCACTTTGATTTCTATAAAAAAATAATAGTAATAAGGTCACAACTGCATTCCGCAAAATTATTAAATTATCTTTGCACCGAATCATTTTTCTTTATCGAATGGGCTTCCGTATGACCACCACGTCACCTGATATTAAACAAGACTCATTACACTCTTTTATTACATACTACTCAATTGAAGAATATTTGAATGTTAGTAATGTAATGTAATAAGAATGCATGATGCATCTTTCACTTTTATGTATGCTAGACATAGTTATATTTAAAAATAAGAATAATATTAGTATTAAGCCCTCAATATTGCAATGCTTGCAAAAGGCTACTAAGTTCTAAGCACAACAATAAAATGCAACACCAATTATGTACCTACACTTAGTATGCAATAAATCTTTGAATCTTTGGATCTTATTTCACCAAAATTTGTATCAGGCATTACATTTCTTTCTTGTGAGGGTAAACCTAACTATATTATGCAAGGTATTAATACATCCTCATAATATTGAGAGTAAACATCTAAACTAGTGAGCATAAATTGAATCCATTCGTCATCCACTGTATAATTGTATTTATACAAGGAAATCAAACCGGGAGCAGAGGTGTAGTAACTAGCAGTAGATAGTTGAATCTGTATTACTTTCAGTGTCAATATAAACATCGTAACTACAGCCCGGAGAAACTCAATGTCTAATTCACGTTTTTGTTAAAATATGAAAAAAAATAAAAATCCATAACACGTGTTAGTGAATAAAAAAAACTTTAAAATAAATTTTCTTGGTTTAAAACAAAACTCTTTTTAGTTTGTTTTATATATTTAGCGAAACGAGTTTTTTCCAAATAATTAGATCTTTAATATAAAGATTAGTGTTGTGGTTTCTGCACATCTTTTGTAAATCGTCAAAATGAAGTCTAAATTGTACTTTTCCTAGTGGCATTAGGTATGTGTACCAATCCCGCCAATCTTTGAGGGTAAGTTTAATTTCCATTTCTCCATAATATCAGAGGTTATAAAAAAACATCGTAAGTACATTTCGTACCTGTAGTGTCCGGTGAGGCGTCCGTGATCCCTGTTATTGGGACGCGGTGTACTTCGCTGTACCGGGAGTGTTTTGCGATGTCTCGGCAGCATACCAGCATTTCTGCGCCACTGTAGCTCGCTGCTCGATTGCAGACCAGGAATGCCAGCGGGCGATCACATTGTGAAGAGACTGGAGGAGACCTTCAAGACCAACACGATTCACTCTGAAACTTGAAAACATGGTATTAGAAAAGGCACAGATGGTAAATCCCACTTCTGAGATGTAACGAAGGGGTTGCTGGAAGTGAACCTTGGTGTGCGGGTTCTCCTGAACCTGGGTGTAGGTAAAGAATACACGAAGCGTCAGGACATGTTCTTTACTCGGAGTTTCAATATGGACCGCCGCCAAATTACAGTTGCACGTTATTTTATAATTTCTAGGAATCAGTGTTGCCAACATGATAAAATAGTTATTAATTCTCAAATCGATACATTGTTAAGTAAATCGATAATTAAGCTAATATTATATAATATGATCATGTTGGCTAGTGACTAGATTTATTAAGTAATTTAATTGACTGGATATAAATACGATGAATTAAAAGTATAATAATCGACTAAATACAAGACATGGTGACTTCATTCGTTCCTTCCGCTGTTAAGTACTTGTCTCTGGGTTGGCTGATCCAAGAGTTTTTTTTTTTTTTTTTTTTTTTTAATGGCTTTGCACGGTTTGTGCATTTCGCCAATGACGGTTATGGTAGATTTTAGGAAGAACGACGATAATAAAAGGTAGGGAAACAAAAATTTTAAGGAAACAGAACGGATTTAACGTGGATAGGATCAGGATGGTTGTTCAAAGATGAGATGGGTTGTAAAAGGAGAAAGGATGTATGAAGATGAGCAATTTACATTAGGTGGATTAAATTCTAATTTTATTTACAGAAATAAAAGAGGCTATACATTTATAAATTTGAAGATTGTTTGTACAAAGTAATGAGAGAATAGAAGTAGGGAAAGGAGTACAGAGGGAAACAAGATTATTTAAGAAGGAACCACGGTCATACAGAGGACAAGCAAAGAAAATGTGATTTAAATCTCCTACATCAATACCACATGTGCAAACGGGGCTGTCAACAATATGTATTTTGGCAAGGTGGGCAGGAGAACAAACATGACCAAGCCTGATTCGTATTAATATAGAGGTCTCCACCTTGCCAAACTTTGCCCGAAAGAACCACGGCTTTACAGGAATGTCAGGCTGAATCTTTGAAAAGTAACGACCTTTTAATGTTTTGCTCGTATCCCAAGCTTCCTTCCAGGAGTCACGGAGAAATGATTTTGGTAAAGCTATAAGGTCAGAACAGAAATTTGTGTAAGGAAACAAATCCCCACACTGCACCGCGTCACTGGCAAGACCATCAGCAATTTCATTGCCATGGATTCCAGCATGAGCAGGAATCCAGACAAATTTTATGACCAAATCCTTAGACATGGCTCTAAATGCGAATTCTCTTATTTCAAAAATTACAGGTAATTGGGATTTTAATTTAAATGGAAATTTACCAATGGCTTGTAGAGCACTTAAAGAGTCAGAGAATATAACGGATTTTTTAATTTTTAATAAGTTAACATATTCAACTGCTTTGAGGAGGCCAAAACATTCACCCGTAAAAACAGATGTCTCCGGAGGAAGCTTAATTTTTTGGACAATATTATACTGAGAATGATAGACACCAATTCCAACACATTCAGACGGAGATGGCTTGGAAGCGTCTGTAAAAATATGATGGAAACCTTCAAAATTCTCAGCAAGAAAAGTTTTAAAATTATAGCTAACAGTAGGGTCCGATTTATCAAAACAGTTAAATTTTATATCAGGAGTAAACTGAAGAGAGTCATAAGTGCAGGTGAATAAAGGAAGTTTATTGGAACGGTGAGTAGGAGATGATAAAGAGAGGAATATTTGGTAACTTACAACTAAACATGGCACAGATTTATGAGTCCAGTAATTAGAAGACTGAATATACGATACTAAAGATTCCAGTTTTGGAATGAGAGGGTGATCCGTAAACTGAATGATTCTAAAGAGAAAATTATCAGATAGGAACTGCCTTCTTAAATGCAAAGGGGGTTCGCCACACTCAACTTGAAGTGCGTTAATGGGACTGGACTTCATCGCACCTGATATAATACGAAGAGCTTTAGATTGGATACGATCTAATTTTTTTAAAGCCATAACACTACCAGGTTCTAAATTGTATAGTCCATAATCCAAAATGCTTCTAATAATAGCATTGTAAATAAGTTTCAAAGAGAATGGATGTGCACCCCACCAAACACCGGAAAGACATCTAAGAATATTTAAGTGGTGTTCACATTTACTAATAACATAATCGCAGTGTGGAACACCAGTAAGCTTTGAGTCTAAGATTACTCCTAGGTACTTAAAATTATCTTTTACTGGGATAGGGTTGTCATTATATAACACATTCACTTGAGGAACAATTCTTTTACGGGTGAATAAAACAGCTGCACTTTTGGAAGCGGATAAATCTAAGCCGTTTAAATGTAACCATGATGCTAAAGTACTTAAGGCAGAAGTAAGCACGGAACAGGCTTGTTCAACAGAATTACTTGAAAAATACAACAATAAGTCATCAGCATATTGGAGAACTTTAACTTGGTTGGTAAAAGACGAATCTAAATCAAAAGTGTAAATATTATACAACAATGGACTCAGCACTGAACCCTGTGGAAGACCTTTCCATACAAGACGAGTTAATTGATGATCAGCAACTGACATAATTACTGAGCGTTCGGATAGTATATTCATAATGAAATTGGACAGATTGATCGGAATTTGTAAGGCATGCATTTTGTTCTGTAGAACAGATAGCAAAACATTATCATATGCTGCATTGATATCTAAAAAAACAGCTATGGTGGATTCATTATTAGAAAAGGATAACCGGACATCAGTAGTAAAAATACTTAGGCAGTCCATGGTACTTTTACCCTTTCTAAAACCGTATTGTGAAGCTGCCAATAAACCTTTGCTTTCTACATACCACTCAAGGCGGTTTTTTATTAAATGTTCTGCTAACTTAATTAGAATGGAAGATAAAACTATGGGGCGGTAAGAAGAAACATCGGATGGTAGTTTATGAGGCTTAAGAAATGGCAATACCATTTGACGTTTCCATTCAACTGGGATGTTTCCTGTTTTCATTATAGAATTAATAAGATTCAAATAGTAACTGAGAGCATTATCACTTAATTTGGCAAAAAAGGAGTAAGGTATGCCGTCAATGCCTGGAGCAGAATCTACAGTATTAATGATAACACCCTTCAGTTCATTTAATGTAAACGGACAGTCTAAGTCACTAAGGGTACTTAAGCTACCGGGATCATTGTGCCGAATTAAGTTAAAAGCCTGAGGAACCCATGGAGGAGCTAGTTTATCTAAGAAGTCATGTGCAAGTGAATCAGAAATAGGAGAAGAAAAAGGTCTATTGAAAACTGATCGAAATCTGCGAATATTACGCCAGACTATTGTGGGATGTGTATTAGGAGAAATTGAAGAACAGAATTTTTGCCAACCTTCATATTTTTTCTTTTTAAAAAGCTTACGAGTTTCTGTGATAATGATACAGAGGGAATCAAAATTAGAAAAGGACATGTTGAGGTTATATGTTTCTTCAGCTTGTTTTCGTTTATTGACAGCCTCAGAACACTCAGAATCCCACCAAGGGGGCTTGGGAATTGTACTAATATTGTTCTTTTTAACAGGAAAAACCTCGTCTGCTGCATTAATCAAAATATGCGCTAAACGTTCTGCACACTGATTTTCATTACCATTGGAGATAACGGGAAGAGAAGATATGTTGCTGTCAACTTTATTTTTATATTTATCCCAGTCATAACTACTTCTGTTAGGGATTTTGTATTTTAAATTTGATCTTTTTATCTTAGAAGTTTGTTTTAAGAAAGGGAAAGAAATGAGAATAGAAAAATGATCACTACCAAAAGTAGAGGTTAAAGTCTGCCATATTACTGAAGAAGCTAAGTTAGGAGAGCAGATAGACAGGTCAACTGCACTTAGAATCTCATTGGGACCAGTACGCCTAGTAGGAGAACCCGAATTTAAAATGCATAGATTGTGCAGATCTACTAGATCTAATAACTCTTCACCATAATTATTAGAAATTGAACTACCCCAAGATTGGTGATGGCAGTTGAAATCCCCCAGTACTAGGAAAGGTTTAGGAAGAAAAGAAAAGAGATTATCAATCTCTTGAAGTATAGAAGAAGAAGGGTAAGGAATATAAATAGAAACAAGACAAATATTATTAAATATAATTGCTACCATTGATATTCCATCACTATGAGGAGGTAATGAAATTACTGAGAAGGGAATAGAATCCTTAATAAGTATAGCTGCACCAGCATACCCATCAGGTCTATCATCTCTAATAATTACATAGCTATGAATATTAAAAACTTGATTTGGTTTAAGCCATGTCTCTGCCAAGGCAAAGGCGAAAGGCTTGTATTTATTAATTAGATAAATTAAATCACTTTTTTTATTATTTAGACTGCGGCAGTTCCATTGAATGAGTTTGGCTTGTTGGTCCATTATGGACAGACTGGGAGAGTTTATTGAGGACTGGGGCAACGTTGGACGGTGAAAAGTTGAACTGTGCAAAAAGACTTAAAAGGGCTGTAATAAAATCATTCAGTGAAAATTGAGTATCAGATTCATCTTTGCTTTGATTATTTAGAGCACAACCATTTGAAGGTTCTGGAATGGCATAATCATTAATGATTGCATTGTGGGCATCTTTGTTGTAACCATGGATAGGTTTATGAGGAGAACGAGGTTTAAGAAAGACAGTTTTTTTATAACCAGAAGGACCAGAAGGGGATGTTTTATTTTGAAAAGAAATAAAGGGCTTATCGGAAGAATCTCTTGATGGGGGAGAAAGTAGTGTATCAGCAAATGATTTTGAAACCGGTGGATGTAATTTAGAAGATTCAGCATAAGATATAGAATTTTGGGCCATATAGGTTTTTATATTTTTCTGTCTTAGAAATTCAGGGCATGACTTATCAGTTGCAAAATGATACCCAGAACATAAGCAACAAGATGCATTTTCAGGCTCTAAATTACAGCTATCTGCTGTGTGGTTGTGTCCACATTTAAAACACCGGGGTTTGGATCTACACTGCATTTTTGTATGACCAAACCGGCAACAATTAAAACATTGAATTGTAGGAAAAATGTAAAGATCAACCGGAAGTGCATTGTAGCACATGAAAATACGCTTTGGTAAAACCTGCCCATCAAATGTTGCAACAATTGTTTGAGAAGGTTTCCAAACAGCAGATCCGTCAATAAATGTTTTAAAATTAAGACGTCTGACTTTAATTATTGGACCACACCCTATAGGAACTGAAATGTTATCCATAACTTCCTCCGGAGACCATTCTGAAGGAATCCCACGAATCAATCCCATTCTTGTTACATTAAATGTAGGTATAAAAGCTTTTAACTTCTGAGCCTCCAAGCTGTTGTGTTGAATAAAAGAATTCGCATCAGAGAAAGAAGAAAATGCAATAGAAATTTTATTACGGCCTATCTTTTTCACACTGCCATTAATAATGTTCTGAAAAGTGTTCTGCTTTAAGAATTTGCCAAAAGTAACTGGGTGCAGTGTAGTGCCATCATTAGGTGTCGATTGAATTTTTTGTATATGTATTATGAAAGGAGCAGCATCGCTTTTTTCATAAAGCTGTCGTCCCACAGGGGAGGGAATTGGAGATCGAGTGGATGACGCAATAGGATCTTGGGTGGTTGGTGCATTATCTAATTTAGTTACTTCAGGTGATGATTGTAACTGCGAAATGTTTTCAATAGTACAGCTACAGCCCGACGACTCCGAACCGTGGTGCTTCCTACGGCGTTTGTTGCAGTGCTTGCACATGTGTATTCGACTTCTCTTTAAGGACCGGGCCGAAGTGGATGTATCGGTATCCATTCCAGACTCATTCGACTGGATTGTCACATAATTACCTGCCGGGGGGACAAAGCCCCCCGGATCAGGCGGATCATTCATTGAACGACCAGAAATAAAACTAAAAACTTACCACTACAGCAAAAGAATGAACACTAAAGCTAAATTTAAAAACTACAATACACAAATATACAATTATACTACTACCAAACTGATCTGTAACATAAATTAATAAATAAATTATTTGAAAACAAAAAAAACGCGCCCGCCAAGTTAGAAGTTTCCCGCGCTTTCGATCCAAGAGTTTGTAACACTTGTCACTTTGACATGACAGTGACACTTCTGTTCCTCCCGCCTTTTGTTGGCGTCCGTCTGTACTCTGTAATTGTGTTCCTATAAAACTGTCTTGCAACCAATCTATTATAATTCCACTTAACATTAATAAAACCAAACTCTGCTTAGTAAATTATAGTGTTTTATTAAGATTACAATAAAACTACCACGAAAAATCGCGGTGCCTAAGAGGTTTGGCATGGTTTGTTGGTTTATATATAATGTTTAGAGATTATCTAAATTAATACTTTTATTACATTTATAAATTCAAATGTTATTTGTTATTCATTTGAATCGATTTAGATTGTAATAATATCAAAATAGAGTCACTGTGCTCTGGGCTGGGCGTGCACGAGTTCTTATTGAAAAAAACTTTTTCTTCTGGTCCGTTAAAACCAGGCAAATACATAATTTTGAATAACAAGAAAGAACAATGTAGGCAATTGGCGGTTGTAGTGATATGATATATCTTAAAAAAATGCTGATTTTTTTTTTTTTTTTTTTTTTAGTACTGGAATTTTAAATAGAAGCCTAGAAAAAATTTAATTTAATTTTGAAAATATCAACATATGATACTTATAATTTTTATGCGATCAGCTGAGTAACTGAACGTTCAAAGTACGCTCCGTGCGTCATCTGGTGACATAACTGAACGCACCCAATAAATTATCAAAACGAAACATTATTAATTTAGAGATAATCTCCCATCGCTAGCTTGTAGTTGCGTCTATAACGTGCCTAGTGATTATGTTCTCTTTCGTCGAGTCATGATTTCTTCAAGAAGGTTCGTTACGATATATGCAAGTGTTGCCCTAGTATAATATTCATAAAATGTGCGCAGGTGTAACCCCGACATTACCTACCTAAAATTTTTTCATACTTAACCTCAAAAAATGATTTTATTATAACAACTTTCCTTGGTTTCCCAGAAAAAAAATAATGAGATCATTGTTTGTAGTAGACATGAATGCTACTACTAATACAACACCATTAATCGGAAGAACCCGGCACAATAAAAAATTGAGTGACAGGTCAACGCATGTATGGGGGGGAATGTTCTTTACCTGGGCTACGCGCCGATAAATTCGTCCCAGTGGCATAGAAAATATCCAGCAGTGTGTTTCTCTAATGAGTAAAGTCGACTGCATGACAGTGGTAACACTTCAATTCGAAAACCGCCCTTACTGCTTACGAAATAAAGATGCTGCTAATGTCAAAGTGTTACCACCGATGTGCGGTCGACCGTACTTATACGTTTAGGTATACGTTTTTTAGGTTGTGTTTTAAAGACTTAGTTAAAAGGTTCTAGCAACCAGGCCATAAAACAAGAAAAAAATCTCTATTAAATGTCAATGTCAAATTACTGGCAAGTAAATGTTATGACAAGTTACATTGTCAAAAGATTGTCAACAACGTCGACACGAAAAATTTATATTTGACGAATTGAATTTAGTGGTTTTATCTTTATCATTTATCTTTCTGGTGGTGCTGGCATGGCAAATCAAATATTCACAAAATATTTAACATGTTTATCTCGATATCAGCAGAATTTGTAAAGCAATAGACGTGCATTTATTATGCTGCAAGTCTTCTAAAACAATTAGCAATTTCCGTGTTTATGTTCAAAGAGGATATAATTTTATGTTCTTCATTGGTTAGGAATCAAGCCTGCCGGCTTATTTGCGATGATTCCTCAGATAGTTGTTATTGTAACGACTATCAAATTACTTTTTATACCACTGTAGTAAGTGAAAACATCCTCGTACATTTTTATAAATACGTAAATAATATTGTATGTGATAAAGTCGACTGCTTGTTTCATTTAATAATTTTGTAATCAGTTTCTGATAATCAATCGATTATTGATAAATTGTGCTTATCCGGATATTGCAATTGTAAGGTTATATGAGACCAACACTTTTCAGATAAGTTCCTTATTATACAAGTATGAATATTTGGATTAACTTAAGTTTTTGTTTACCTTTTCAGTCATTCAACAGACTTCGAGGTACATCGAAACTGGCTGGCAATCACACATAACTTAACATTAGACAAGTGGTATTATGAGGATACATCAGAATGGACCTTGGACTATCCACCTCTCTTTGCATGGCTAGAATTTGTTCTGTCGTTTATAGCAAAATACTTTGATCCCCAAATGTTGTACTTAACTAATTTGAATTATAAATCCGACATGACAATATTGTTTCAAAAGTTGTCTGTTATTTTATTGGATTTTGTTTATATTTACAGTGTGAAAAGGTTAGTGTGTTTTTGTGTTACACAGCAAAATAATCTACTCAATAAGCTTGAACATTACTCCTCTAGTTACCAGTCTACTAGACATGAGCTTTCAAATTTTCTTTGTTTGGTTCCTTATCAGCAACCTTATCAATTGGTGCAATTATTTATGGCAATATTCTTTTGCAAAAAAATATTGTGTTTGATTCCTGGCGGAACTAGCTGTTTATAAAAATCTAAAAATGCAGTTTTAATTTTCTCCAAAATCAAACTCGCAACTCCTCTGATGACTTTTCTCTTTACCTTATAGTTTTGGATTTGGCCCTCCAGCACTATTTTTAATACTCATTCTGTACAGGATTTTGACCCAGCAGATAGCTGACTGCAAAAGACAATTCAGTTGGGAAACTTGGACAACATTTACTCTAGCACTACTCTATTATGATGCCTCTATAACAAATGCTTGCTTTTTCTTAGTATATGCATTTAAAAATAATTACCTACATTATCAGCAAATCAAAGCTTAAATAATTTGATAAAAGAGTTTTTTATAGGTACCACATTTTTAAAACGAAAGTGAGTTAATAAATATTGCATTATCATCCAGTTCCGAGCTGTTTAAAGTTTTAAGTCGAGCTCATCGGAAAGTTAGTTTAAAATCGATTGCATAATTTGTACTGAACAGACAGACAAGACTGAAAGCAATTTAATAAAAACATGTTAGTTACTGTTTAATTACTCTCCATTTAATTGTTTGATATTTATCATCTGTAATTTACAGTCTGTCAAGTTTAATTAGTAATGGAAAGCTTCTGGTGTTTATATTACTGGTGAGCAGTCCTGGACTGCTGATGGTTGATCACATACATTTCCAGTACAATGGACTTCTGTTTGGAATACTATTATATTCCACATCACATATCATCAAAGTAAGTACTCATAAATTTTAGTGTTACATGCTATAGGTACACACACACAAGAAGACATAATACTAAGAACAGTTCTGTTAATAAAAAAAAACATTTTTTATTAACACTCTTAATTGGACCGAGTTGTGCCAAAATGAACCAACCCACAAATTGTCAAAAAAAGGTTAATGATACCAAACTAATCAGACTGTAGTATATTACTTTTCAGCAAAAACACTCAAGATTTATTCAAATCTGATATAAATAAGGTAGGTATGTTTGAACCAACCCACATGACAGTACCACAGTGTAATTATCTGTTCCATACAGTGGTTCAACTAAAATTTACATTGACAGTTTTTAAAGGCAACTCGGGACATTGTTTGACAGTATTGAAGGCAGCTTGGGACATTTAACTCTCGAGTTGGACGACTGTTTGGAGTGAGTAGACTGACAATACCAAGAACAATCACAACTCTAAATATTAAACATCATTTTCTCGAAATCAATATGATGCAGGTTGGTACATTTTGGCATAATTGGGGCCAATTGGAAGTTAGAAGTGTAAAAATACAGGTATGCCTAAAACAAACATTAAAAATGTCTTGCTCCACTACTACTTAAATGTTTTTATTTAAGCTAACAAAGATTAAGTAAATGTTCTTTTGTTACAGAATAATTACCTAACAGCAGCATTTTGGTTTGCAGTACTGTTGAATATGAAGCACATATTTTTGTATGTTGCTCCTGTGTATATTGTGTATTTATTAAGGGCATATTGCTTCACAATATCTTCAGCAGATGGTGTCCATACCCCTTGGTACTCATTCTCCATCACAAATCTGTTCAAGCTGACATTTACTGTTCTTTCTGTTGTTGGACTTTCTTTTGGACCTTTCATACTTCATCTTCCTCAGGTAGGTGTTTTACAATTTGGAATAGAATTTTGAAATATATTGAAAGATTTTCAGATGCAAATAAAAGCAAGAGTGATAATGAGATAAAAAACTCGTAATTACATAATTCGTAATTACATAAACTGTTTTGACGAATTTTCTCGAATATTCAAACACAGTACCTCCTTACATAAATCATTAGGGTTCCGTACCTCAAATGTAAAAAACGGAACCCTTGTAGGATCACTTTGTTGTCCGTCCGTCCGTCTGTCTGTCTGTCTGTCCGACTGACTTTAAATTCCCAATTTGATCATAAACAGCTTAAGATATCGAACTGAAATTAATATCAAATACCCCATCTATCTATTCTATCTATCTATTGCCCCATAGTTGTGTAAAAAAATCAAAGCTATAAAAAGTTACGGCCTTTCAAAGATTCTAGGTCACTGACTCATCAAAACCAAAATCTATTTGGTACTTCCCGTTGACCTAGGATGTCAAATTTGGCATGAAGGACGGTCTTGTAACACAAGTACGTGGGACACTCAGAAAGTTTTGCGAAACTAAAAAAAATTGTTCTATACGTACATATATTTTTATCAAATCTTTTCAAAGTACTTTCCACCAGCCTCTATACAAGGATTCATGCGCCTAAACCAGTTTTCAAAACACTTTTTCCAGTCCGCCGCAGACACCTCGTTTACAGCCTGCTCGAACGCAGCCAGCGCATCTTCCGGCGACGAAAATTGTATCCCTTTGAGCTGATTTTTTATTTTTGGGAATAAAAAGAAGTCACACGGTGCTAGATCAGGGCTGTAAGGAGGGTGACCCAGGAGTTTGACTGGCGTGCTGTCCAGGAAGTCCCTCGTTTTGAGTGCGGTGTGCGCAGGTGCATTGTCGTGGTGGAGCAGTAGCCCGCGGAGCCCTGTGTTTGGTCGCTTGTTGCTTATAACAGAGAAAACTTCTGGCAAACATTTGGTAGTATACCATTCGGCATTAATGCTTCTTTGATCCCGTAAGGGAATTGATACCAAGTGGCCAGTCAAATTAAAAAAGCTAGCGATCAAAATCTTACCCCCGCTTCTAGATCGCTTCACTTTGGTAGGCGTTGGCTCATTTTGAAACACCCAAACAGTCGACTGGCGCTTGGTTTCTGGGTCGTATTGATAAATCCAGGACTCATCACCTGTAACGATGTCGTAAACACGCCGAGACGAGCCTGCTTCAAATTTGTTAAGCATATCACGGCACCATTCCACCCGGGCCTGCTTCTGAGCATCGGTGAGGTTGTGCGGCACCCAGCGTGATACTATCCTCCTCACGCGAAGATGGCTGTGTAGAATCTCGTGAACGCTTCCCGATCCAATCTTCAATATGTGTTGAATCTCCTGATATGTAATTCGCCTATTGTCTTGGATTAAATTTTTCACTGCTAGCACGTTTTCTTCGGTAACAGCCGTCAAAGGGGACCGCTTCTTTCGTCATCCCCCAAAGTTGGTCGACCGCGCTTGAATTCGTTATACCAACGATACACGGTTGCCTTGGAAGGGCCTTCATCCATGAATGCCATTTGAAGTCTATCGTACGATTCATCCGGTTTCAGGCGACACTTGAAATCGTATAAAATCATAGCTCTAAAATGTTCCCGGCGCAGATCCATATTTCAGTGAGACACAATACTTTGAATTAACTCGCAAAAAATGTGGAGGGAAATTTTGAAATTGGAACTTACTTATTTTTACTTATAAATAATCATATTTTCGAAAAACATTATAACTGGCCAGTCTCCCATATATAAAAACTTTTTTTCGCAATACTTTCTGAGGGGCCTGGTATAGGAAAAAATCTGAAAATTGATAATTATTAATTCAAAAGGTACTTAAAAATGATTTTTTTAAGTACCTTTTTACTCTATTGACATTATTTTGTTTTATATTTCAGGTATTGTCAAGATTGTTTCCATTCAAAAGAGGACTGTGCCATGCTTACTGGGCACCTAATTTTTGGGCTTTGTACACTTTTGCGGATAAGGTGCTGCAAAATGTGGGTAAGTTATTGTAGCCCTTGTTCTTATTTTTTTCGCTAACAAGAACTATTTCATCCAATTAACAATCTATTATTTCTTTTTTCGTCACATAAGCGGTCAAGTTTGGAATGGAAATAAATAAATCAGAAGCGTCAATGACTGGTGGACTGGTTCAAGAGTATGATCACACTGTTTTGCCGTCGGTCACTCCAATGGTCACATTTGTACTTAGTTTCTTGACCATGGTGCCTGCGCTCATTAAGCTGTGGCATCTATGTGCTGACAGAAGATACAGAGTGATAAGTTTTGTAAGGTATGTTACTGAGAATAGGGGTTACGTCTAGAAAATTTAATGTTGATATTATTATTTAATATCAACATTAAATTTAATTTATGTTGTACACTTGTTTCTGTCCTCTACATTCAACATCTCTCTATCTCTCTAAGGTTTGCTGTTAGAAAACTCAGTTCTGAGTTAAGGCCCTGTCCCTGCACGAATTGTCTCGGGGTGGACTGCGGGGCGCAGTGGGGAGCTGGAACACTGAGGCGCGCCGGCCCGTGATAACAATTAGTTATGTGAAACATTAAATTAATGTAATTTTATCAATTTTTTTGAAATGGATTACTTGGCTTGCGATAAAATTTATCGTGTAAGTTTCAAAATCATGTTCTATATAAATTTTCGTCATAAAATGAATTCAAAGTGTCAAAAATTGGCTGTTTGGTTTTTTTTTTACAAGCGAAGTTATTTAAATCGTGTATCGTTCTTTCAAAATGGATACATAATAAATAATTTTTCCATTCTCCCTACTTCAAGAAATGAAGACGAAAAATGGAAGTCCCCGCAGTCCACCTCGAGACAATTCGTGCAGGGACAGGGCCTTAAGCTCGCCGATGTACATATACTTTCCTACTGTAATATAAATGTATATATGTGTGTACAATAAAGAATACGAATTATTATTATTTGAGAAAAGCGGTAGGGTCCTTGCAAAACCCTTTATTTTGATAAGCTTGCTGTGTACAATATTCAAGACTGTAATTGTTGATTCCTTAGTATATCTATACGCGAAGTGTTGCAGTGCGCATATTCTTGGAAGAGTTGTCAATCTACACAAAGACACTCGAAGGTTTTCTGACTGCAGCCTAGCCGGCTCACTACAATTCGAGACACTTTCAAGGAAATATGTACCTCAATATGACTGTATTGAGGTCGCTATCTAAACACCTTTTAAGTTTTTCAAATAGTATCAGGTTAAGATAATGTGCGAAATATGTTAAGTATTATAACCTAATTGTTATTTTAATTTTAACAGGTGCATGGTGGTTTGCGCGACTTGTTCGTTTTTGTTCGGCTGGCATGTTCATGAAAAGGCTATTCTGTTGATATTGATACCAATGAGGTAAGGAAACATACATTTTTTAAAGAAAAGTTGAGTCAGTATCAAATATATAGGGACAAACAGACTGTTCATAATTACTTAAACTACTAAAGAAATTAAACCTTACAATTTTATTCCATTGAGTTTGAACCAGCACGCACTGCGTTTGCGGTTTTTAAAACTTAAAAGAATAGTAACCAATAGGACGATTAAATTGATTGATTTAATTGTGCGCGACAAGTCCCGTAAACATAGTTCAATATGAGTAACCAATAGGGTTTCTGAATTCAGCTGCGGAAAAAAAATTACGGCTGAATCGAGAAACCCTATTGGCTAAATTGTTTTGAAAGTTTAAAAAACCGCAACCGCAGTGCGTGCAGGGTCAAACTCAATGGAATAAAATTGTTGTCAGAATGGCAGTAATTGTCGTGTACTGTGTTCATTCTGAAATACTCCTTGTGTAGGTAACTAAGATATAGTAAAATATTCTTATTTGTTCAGATAATTTGGAATAGTCTGTTCGTCCCGATATTTTTGGACGTAACATAAAATGTGTTTTTTTTTACGGTGTCATAAGAATATGAAACTAATCAGCTTATTTGCTTTACAGCTTCCTGTCCGTGTTGGGTGACGACGATGGAAAACAATTTTTAATTTTAACGACAGTAGGGAACTATTCACTGTTCCCTCTGCTTTTCCCAAAGAATTTATTATGTATTAAGATTTTTATACTATTAACGCACGTAGCGATAGCATTTGTCAACATTCCAACTTTTTACGAGCCTGCTAAGGTGAAAGGTGGTAGAAGAACAAGAGTTCTCCGTTTGCCTATGTTAAAGCAATCGGAGTCTTTGTACCTCTATGGTCTTATATTTCTATGTGTCTATGAAAATTCCCTACACATTCTCTGGGGCTTAGATAAATCCTTGCCATTTTTACCCTTAATGATCACCTCTGTATATTGTTCATTAGGAGTTATATATGTTTGGCTTAAGTATTATTATTATTTCTTAACGTTCAATGTTAGTAAAGTTCCTACCTTATGTACAGTTAATTTAGCACAGAAATATAAGAAGACGACATAAGTAATTAAATCATAAAATAGCTATGTAGTCGTGACCAAATCGTGCAACGTGATGATGCTCAGTCAGTGCCAAAAATATCGAGGCGAAAAGACTTTAAAATGATCTGAAAAACTAAGAAAATTAAACTGTATCTCAATGTCATAAGGAATGTTTCAGAATGAAAATAATACGCCAATTGTCATTCTAATAAGAATTTTGTCTTATCGAGATAAAGTAAAAAAAAATACGGCCAAAATTAATATCCAGATTGGATATTAATGATAGGAATTTGACATAAGCTCCATACAAAATATGTCAAATTTCTATCTCTGGCAGGGTAAATTGTGGATAGATTGGATATTAATTTTGGCCGTTAGTTGTTAAGATCATTAACAGTCTGTTCGTCCCGATGTTTTTGAAGCTGACTACGCGATGCAGTCGCGGTGATAACACGCTCTAAAGCTCAACGTCTGTTTCACTTCTCTAATACAGTATAATCAAATGGACTGTGTTCAATACACTTGAAGATTCAATATAACATACTGAACGGTGCTACGTCTATCCCAATCAAATCAATTATCGTCTAATCAGATTCGCAAAATTGACTGTGTGGAGTACAACTTAATTTTTCATGGCTAAAGCCATGAAAAAAAAAGCTCGCTCGCTGAAGCGAAGGTGAAGCTCGCTCGCTGAAGGTGGCGTTGAATTAGTGAAGAGCTTTAGTTATTATACTTTATTTATTATGAGCTTTATTTATGATTATGATTATTATAAGTAAAACTCCATCAAAAGTAGATAAAGAAATTAGTGAGAAATTGTAAGCTTATAGGTAATCAGAACTGATGATTTTAATAGAATTAGGCTGAAACAAGGATTGCTTATAAATGAATTGATAGGCATGTAAATATTGCTGTGTTATATAAAGCAGAGACATAAATAAACGTTTTTTAATTTACCAGTGTTTTTATTTTGATTATCTCAAAAACCGACTGGCCTTCATTTGTGATAAACCGGTAAAGATAATTGCTTCACGCTTTAGGTAATTACAGATTTTTTTGTTTTATTAGGTTCAGTTTTCTATTTCAAAGTTGCGTTAATGTACCTACAGGCTACAGGCTCTATTAAAACAATATAAAAATATTTAGGTACCTACATGAAATCAGAAAAAGTTAATTCATCCATTCCCATGGTCTTATGCAGATGAATATGCCTAGACATGACAATTCGGTAAAAGTTTTTCTAAAATACAACAAAAATGCAGATTACCTATTTCATTATGATCTTCATAGGCTATCTGTATTATTATTAATTTACAACGGTATATTTAGGTTCTTCAGCCAGGTGGTGGCTTAGGTGTAAGGGTGAAAAGATCATCCGGAGAGCCATGGTACCACAATAGGGGACATCGTTGGATTAAGGAGTTCGCACATTGCACATACTCTACACCAATCCAACACCGTTCCAACTCAAACTATCGGTTCAGCATCAACGAGTGGTCGACAAGGCGATCAACTCGACGGTCACCAGTGGGCAACGCGTCGTCAACGAGAGGGAGCAATTTTATACGGAATGGAGGATAGGCGCGGACTTAAGGGCTGGCGACGCGACGTGTCACCAGTTGTAAGCGCGTTGTCGATGCATGGACAACGCAGGGTCAACGTTGGCCCAACGGGTAGGGTGTTCGACGTGTGGTACAACGCGTCGTACACTTCTTTCAAGTAAATGTTGAAAATTCCACCGTAACGAGCACGATATAAAGCTCACATTTCAATGGTTTACTGTGGGTCGAGTCGGAGTGGAGTTAGTGTCGAGCCTGTATAATGTGTGAAGTCCTTTAATGGTCCGCAGTCTGAGGGCTGAAGTTGCGTCGTAGCCTTTATACTTCTAATTATTATAACGTTCCATGTATTTGTAAGTAGGTATATTGTTTATGTCTCGTATTTATCTAATACAAGACAAACTCGAAAGGACACGTACGCGTGTTTACTTGGAATAAGTGACGGCGTACGTTGATCATGGCATGAATATTCATAGGGGCTAAAGACAGCCATCGCGCACCTTATTACACGCAAATTTTGAGGTGCGAAGCTAAGTGACACTTATGTGTTTGTTATTGATGCTAACAGCCTCTGAGTTGTTTACGATGAGATGTGGAATTACTACGAAGAAACCACATAGTAGCTTTTATTTGGTTAGGTTGCATATCCCCTGCGTTGATGTGATGAGGTTTGCGGAAATATGTGTAGGTACTAGGTAGGTAGGTGTTGTAGCATAATACTGCACACTAGATACCTAGATGACAAATCGAACTACTATATTCGAAGTATCCTTTTAAACACGCTGAGAAAATTTACTACCTAGTTCGAGTTAGTATAGTATAGTATAGTATAACGGGCTGGTTTCCGCAACTCCACGTCCAAGCGTGTATTTTGCGTACGAGTAAAAACCGGCCAAGAGCATGTCGGGCCATGCTCAGTATTATAGGGTTCCTTAAGTAGGTGTAATTACAAACGAATCAAATCGAATATTAATCATGGCTATTTTTGTTTTTGCAATAATCGGCAGCATTCGCGACTCAGAGCGTGTTGTTAGTAGCGCCATCTAGCGATAAATTCAAGAAGCCAAATTTAAGACGTTTGTCATTTCAAAGTTACTTTTTGTGATTTTTTCAAATAGAAAGCAGCTAAAGGAGCATTATTTGCTATGATAATTTTCCTCTAAGGTCAATGACCTTTGAACTAGGACGTTTTAAGTATTTTTCAGTTTTCTCTCTATAACTCAAAAAATTATAATCACATTATACTCGAAATAATTTTAAAAGAGAGTTTTTACAAAGGTCTATCAATGTGGAAGATTATAAGTTTCTACATTGCATAGTTTAGAAATGGCAGGGGGGGGACACATTGCAAGCCACTTTGGCGGGCTATATTTCGCAGATGGTACACCTGATAAAAACAGGCCAAGAGCATGTCGGGCCATGCTCAGTATTATAGGGTTCCTTAAGTAGGTGTAATTACAAACGAATCAAATCGAATATTAATCATGGCTATTTTAGTTTTTGCAATAATCGGCAGCATTCGCGACTCAGAGCGTGTTGTTAGTAGCGCCATCTAGCGATAAATTCAAGAAGCCAAATTTAAGACGTTTGTCATTTCAAAGTTACTTTTTGTGATTTTTTCAAATAGAAAGTAGCTAAAGGAGCATTATTTGCTATGATAATTTTTCTCTAAGGTCAATGACCTTTGAACTAGGACGTTTTAAGTATTTTTCAGTTTTCTCTCTATAACTCAAAAAATTATAATCACATTATACTCGAAATAATTTTAAAAGAGAGTTTTCATAAAGGTCTATCAATGTGGAAGATTATAAGTTTCTACATTGCATAGTTTAGAAATGGCAGGGGGGGGGACACATTGCAAGCCACTTTGGCGGGCTATATTTCGCAGATGGTACACCTGATAAAAAAGTGGTGTATCAAACATTACCTTCATTTTAGTAGACCTATTCAATGATAACCCACACGAGGGGGTGCAGCAAAAAAATTTTTTTTTTCTCCATTTCACATGTATGGACGCATCCCCTAAAATACGGAAAAACGATTCTTTTATTCTTTTAAAATTGAGATCTATATGTAGACTATTTTTTTACAAAATTTCATTTACTTATGTTTATAACTGTAGAAGTTATTAAGCTGTAAAGGATTAGGACAGACGGACAGACGGACAGACGGACAGATGGACAGACGGACGGACATGACGAAACTATAAGGGTTCCTTGTAGGACTTCGGAACCCTAAAAAAGTAAAGTAAGTTGTAGTAGTAGTTCGAGTTAATAAGGTGTAATTTTAATTTTCGAGAAAAAATATAGTAATGGTTTAGGGTTCTGTACCTAAAGGGTGTCAACGTTACATGATTAATAATTTCTATTGGTAGAAGGCTGAATATGTACACAGTTTCTTAAGGAGAATAATAACAATAAACGAATACGTCGTTCATTGATTGTATGCATATCGGAACGCGCCGAGAACTTGCGGTGTTGTCGTGTCCGTGTGAGAGGAGTGTTCGCAGAGAATGAAGAAGATATAGCGCCCGATTATTATAAATAAATATTACATATTGAATAATAAAGTGATATTTGCTGTAATCCCGATTTAGGGTAAGTTTTAAATAGCACACAAATCACTCACAACTTTAGATATCATCATATTTTACTAATTACCATTTTGTGTAACTATGTTTTTGTATTTAATTATTCACTTTCAGCTTCCTATTTCATTATACTCGGCAAATAAGCATCATTTAGCTTCATTCAACAATCATTATTTTTTTTTATTTTTTTTTCATTCATTTTACTACTATTAAATAGGTGTTTTCTTCTTGTTGACGTTGGTGGTACCCCAGCACGGAAGATATTAGGCCAAGTTCTAATGTACTGGAACGGTGGATTCCAGGTCCTACGGCAAGATTGCAACCACGCTCTGCTACCAGAAAGTCTGACCGTCTTGCCGTACATTTAAACATCATTGGCCAGCAGGCGTAGCATGACCGCTGTAGACAAAGCTTATGTCGACGGAAGAATAGACAAAATGACGTATTGTAGAAAGATTTCTTCCATCCGTAGCATGCCGATGTCAATAATGAAGAAAAGAAATGTTTCTATACTTCGATCGACACATGTCTACAACGTCGAGCATGACGAACATATTTTCTCTACTTTTGACAGTTAGGGGTAGACATGTTTCTCTTCAAATAGAAGAAATTAGTCTACATCTCATGAGACCTAGACAAAATTATTCTTTAGTTTTATTAGGACTAGATTCTTGTTAAATTGGTTTCATTGGAGTTTTTGAACAACAATAATAACATGTCGGGTTCCTATCTCCTTAGTTATTATCAAAAACTAGCCTTTGCCCGTGTGTAATTCGTAATAAGTATCGAATAACTATCGTGCATCCTTCGGGAACTTTCTTCCCGGGATAAAAAGGTTTCCTTTTTGTTAATGCACACCCTATGGTCTACGTGCTAATCTTCATCCAAATCCGTTTGAACATGATTGAAGGACAAACAAACAAACATCCATACTTTTGCATTTATAATATTAGTAGGATTACATATAAGAAAATTTGCTGAATGCCCGTGGCTTCTTCGGCTTATCACAGAAAGCCTTATCGCGCATCCCTCGGGAACTGTTTATTTTCTCGGTACAAAAAGTAGATAGAGTACCTATACTTTATTGTTTGCACACCATAAAAATATTAATTTACTTTGTAATAGTGATGCGACTCGAGTCCACTTTTACTCGAGTGACATCGAAAAAAAACGTACTCGAGTGAAAAAAATATCGACTCGAGTTCACTCGGACTCGATTCACTCGCTAATCACTCACCAAATAACGTAATGTTATTTGGTTTTATGAACAGACCATATTTGCTCATTTTTATTAGCATATAATATTAATTTCCATATATAAATGTTGATTTTTGTAAGAATGGCGATGTATTGAAATAAAACTTCAAACTTGTCGTTTTATTAAGCCTCAACTTATTGACAAAATGAAAAAATAATAAATTCAAGTATTATGACAGGTGACTCGTTAGAGGCGAGTGATTGAGTGACTCGTGAAACACTCGAGTGACTCGACGGCTCGATCACTCGAGTAGTACTCGAGTAAAATTGTAAAATGACTCGAATGACACGAGTGGTAAAATCGGACTCGAGTCGCATCACTACTTTGTAAAACGCATCCTTCGACCTTGACATTCATGACTACAAAATGCGTATTGTTGTTGCTTTGAATTACGTACAAAATGTTTCAAAACTTATTCGATTCACCTTTTTTCTATTTCTAGATAACGAAACGTAATAATATGGTAGGATTTGGTAGAATTTGTACGGCACTAGCTACGTTATCGTTGCTATGGAAAAAGGTCTGTCACCTTGTCTACGTAGAAACTCGAGTCGACGGGTCGCCTCATGCTCGAGAAGAAGAGATATCTTGACGTATAGAAAGAGCTTTGTCTACTCTTGGAAGAATAGACATAGAATTGGTCATGCTACGCCTACAGGAGCCTCCAACTGAATCCACAGGGAAGTACCTATCCCTGCAGAGGTGACAGCAGACCAGCGTTGCCAGACGTACGATAATTATCGTAAATATACGATAATTTTGGTTCTGGTACGATACAAAATTGATTGAAATACGCAGAAATACGATAATTTTAATGCTGAAAATCATTGTTTTTGTTCGTAGCTCAGCACTGTTTACGATAATATTTCACCAAATTCCTTGATATACGATAATTTTAGAACATCAGTACAATAATCCGCTTGTACTCATCTGGCAACACTGCAGCAGACAGCCGTTAACCCACGACCCACAAATTTGTGTGCCTCAGCATACCTACGCAGATTTCTTTTATTTTTTATTTTTATAATAAACAATTTTAAAGGTGCACACTCGTTATATTCAGTTGCCATAGTATTAGGTGGGAACACAGACCGGGAATAAAACGGGTGGAGGCTACAAATGGGACTTATGGGAACCTATTACCTACTATGCCTACGCCGTCTGTCCGTTCGTCTGTCTGTCTGTCACAGAGCTGTATCACCGGTAATAGTTAGGTAGCAAGTTAAAAAAAATAAAAAAATTTGGATGTAGGATTTCTTATTATTTTAAAACAAAATGAAGTCGAATCTCCTTTAAGTAAAATTTCATATAAAGTTTCCGATATTTAAAGTACTTTCCCTCCATGAAGCATAGCGATGGGACATCCTGTACACACACATATGTACACTTTGATTATACAGGGTATCGGTATTACCCAGTACCTGGGTTAAAGGGCTCTGAAAGTGTATACATATAAAAACTCAGAGTGTATGGAAATGAAGTGGCCAATAGATGCTGAAATGATGATTAGTAACCTAAGTTATCGGCAAAAACCGGTATTTAAAATGTAAAATCGTTAAAGGGAAGTTAAATAACAAAAGCTAACGAGCGCTTAGATAAACATTCACATTCCCAAATAATTCATGGTTTAATAATCGTCCAGGAAACGTGAATATTTTTCCCGTTCACACATGAGCAGATAGGTAAAGTTATTCGTAATAGGTTCAATCGCTCGACCCATTGGATTGGAAGTTTGAAAATAAAAGTGAAATGGAGCGGAAGGAGTTGTTCATTCAGATTGGGTTTCAGCATTTTGTTACTTAACTTGCTGTTAGTTATTGCGATGAAAACAATAAGCTGCTTTTAACAGATACTGGAAAGGATTTTGTTACTGAAATGAATGTGCATTTCAACCCACAGAGTCAAAAAAATTTTATGCAGAGTGGCTATTCACTAAGATGTCACAGCAAACTCACTTGTGAACCTACCCTACCTTTCACTGTGGATTCAGAAGTGAGTTTGGTGGGAAGTGAGATCTCACAGAATATTAGTTCCACTGGTAAAAGGCTAACAGCTCAGCATGTAGTATCCCCAGAGGGTAAAACTGTTTCGGTTATTTAGCTCCTTTGCTGCTATGAACCTACTAATTTTTGGTTCGGAAATTTAAGTCTGAATGACCATCAGTGTGAAGTTAACTTGGGGTGCCAGGCTAGAAAATCTCCTTGTGTTCGCGATGGCTGCTGGTCCTTTACGATATTTCAGGAAGGAACAGCAGTTTGTTGGACCAGTGGACCCTGGGAATGGGCTATAACTCTTCTTCAGGGAACTTTATTGTCAGTGGCAGATATTTGGGCATCGGGGGGGGCCGATCTGAGCCAATGAGGCGTTATTCCGCTTAGCCTATGAAGTTTGCAGAGGGCACAGTGGAGGAGCAGGGACGAGCCCGGTGTGCACTGCACACCGGGAACCACCACCACCGGATTCTGCCACTGGGAAGGCAGCGAGGGAACTGTGTCCTTCCCTGTCTCTATTGATCTCGTAACTCCAGCAAGATTGCTGTGGTTGTTCTCGAAGCTCTTATTGGGATCGAGAGTTTAGTATTCATCCACTACGGTCTACGACCCGCCGAGAGGAAGAAAACCTCTATAAAAATACGAGAGGGTAAGGCCTTGACTGCCGCCGGCCGAGCTGTGAAGGCCTTTGACGGTGGCGCAGTGTGCTGGGTGCACCACTGAAGAGGGTGCGGCTGACGTTAAGTCAAACGTGAAAAAGGGGCTCACCTACTAGTGCCGAGCCGGAACCTATCAAGCGTGGATGTTGAATGCAGAGTTCCCATGCCTCTGGCCAAAGTTAGTTAGAGGAACACCGTAGTAGTTTTAGTCGGCAAAAGTCCGACATGAGGATTTCCCACGAAAAAAAACCGGTAATAGCTTTAACTTGTAGAAGTTACTACTTCATCTCCTCTTTTTCGAAGAGGCCCATGTCAACAATGGGAATTTAATAATGGGTTACCTCTTGTTTGCTCAATGCAAGAGTTGGTGATCAGGGCTAACAGTATAGGTATCGGTATGATAAACAAAACAATTAAAATAATTACTTTATTATAATAAATTACATATTAATTAAAAATCATTATTTAAATTAAGTAATAGCTCTAAAATAAATTTAAATTAACCTAAAATAAGCGACAATCAGTAATACCTGTAAGTACTCACCTGCCTAAAAAATATTAAACTTATAAAATATCTAACGGCCTGCTGCCGGTTTTGTTAGCTTCATATACCTGGTCTGCCAGCGACGAAGCTGGATCTCACTCACCGGCGGAGCGTCCTCTGGGATCTGGGGAAAATCTGATGGCAAAGTTGTTCTGCCAAAAAAAATTATATTGAAATCAGAATCTTGATGATACAATTTATACTTTAGAAATATTTCTGTATTGTGGCTACGTTTACAAATAATTATTAAAAAAAACACAGAATTATCTGCAGGCCATAAATAGTTGATCCGTGCAGGAATGGAACCCGCAACGTGTTGCGTAACTGCCAAGTGCTGAGCTACTCCGCTGGCCTGCCGCATATTGAACCCAATATAGCTGAATGTTAGACGGCGCGTTTATGTATTTTGCTCGCAAATACTTAGATCGTCGATGAACGTACGAGGCATTTTTTTTTTTAATTTGTTATTCACAATTCGGATAAGACAATAATCACTTGTACATTGAAACATCTTATACATAAAAACATGGACGAATCAAAAAAGTCGTCAGAGCATAAAAATTAAATTGCATGCCCTAAAATAGTGAACACAGCATGCATTATTATGAGTTCAGCAATTCAGATGTTAATGTTAATTAAATTATTAACAAATTAAAATTCAAATTATAACAAAACAAAAAAAAACATACATATATAACAATTAATGTTCGCGTACTTAGCACACATGAGTAATAAAAACCGGCCAAGTGCGAGTCGGACTCGCACAGTAAGGGTTCCGTACCTCTCGACGACCTGATACCCCATAAAAATTGATTTAATTTACGAGAGTTTATCAAAAGACATCAACGTACAGTGCGCGAAATATGTTTTTTTGCATGTCTTTCTTACGCAGGTACCACCGCATATGTCTATGTTTGTCTTATTTTTAGTATTTGTTGCTAAACTACATAATATGCACTATAATATGACCAAGTTTGAAGCTGGTATATATTACCGTTTTGAAGATAGAGCAGGAATAAAAACGTTGAAAAAAATGCGTGTTTTTTGAGGTTTCTTGTATGTGGACCCCCTTTGGTTTTAGACGTTTTTTTTTGTTTTTAGTATTTGTAGTGATACACCTCATAGCAACACAACTTCTGAGAAAATTTCAACCGGTTACCTATTACCGTTCAAAAGATACAGCCCTGTGACAGACAGACGGACGGACGGACGGACGGACGGACGGACGGACGGACAGCGTAGCGAGAGTAATAGGGTCCCGTTTGGCACCCTTCGGGTACGGAACCCTAAAAACGTTGTCGAGCCACAAGTGCGCGTACTGGGTTCGTACGTGAACTAAACACTCTTTTGATAGATCAGCATTGCTATTCTGAAAGATCTCACTCGCAAACTCAGTTCTGGATCCGCAGTGAATTTTTTTTTATCGTATTGGTCTTACTACTTTTACTGTGGATTTACAAGTGAGTTTGCTAGTGAGATATGTACCTATAATGTATGAGATAAGTATAATAGCACGGCGTTACATCTGAATGTAGCCTTAAATACCGTAATATGGCAAACGTGTGCGTGGCAGTCTGGCATCAAAACGCGCGCTCATGTGATCGGTTGTATGTAAATACCACGATGACTGGGCGTCACATTTTTGTCATCTAAACATAGCCTTATGCTCCAATTAAATACCAGTATTATTATTGATAAACTCTAACGTGCAATACTAACTCTGTAGTGTCTTTTACAGGTATTGAAATGTCAGGGTAGAATCTCTGAAGGGCCTGCGTACTCTTCCGCGTTGTACCGCTTTTTGATACAGCAGAGGTCCTATGTAACAGATAATACTATTATTAACTATAAGCTTAAATTAATCCTATAGGTATAACGGTGGTTTTAAGAAACAATTTAATAATATAAATAAATAATAACCTTACAATAATTTCAAAAAAAAAAACCGAATAAACCATCCCGCCCCAATCCTCAAATAATAAAGTGTTTCTGCGAATATGGAATCGTTTCGTCTCGAGACTGAAAAGGGAGGCCACGGCGCATATGCTCTATGCTCGAGACTTGGAAGTGGAACAAAGCTAGCTGCCATATCAAAAAGACCGCCCATGTGCGAGTCTGACTCGCTCAGTAAGGGTTCCGTACCACCCATCGACCTGATACCCCGTAGAAACAGCACTGGGCGCCGAGCGCAATTAACGTGCACCTTAGGTGTTTGAATATTTGCATCTCTTTCTTAAGCTTAAAGTATGCACTGAAATCACACCAAGTTTGGTGCTAGTATGTTTTACCGATTTTAAAATAGAGCAGGTATAATAAACGTTGAAAAAATGCACTTTTATAGAGGTTTCATGTATCGACCCGACCCGGTTTACACTGTCTTATTTTTAACTGACTTCAAAAAAAGGAGGAGGTTAGTATTTGGTATTTGTCATGAAAGAGGCCATAGTAACACATATTCTGTGAACAACTGGCTGCCTATTACGGTAAAAAAGATGTAGCCCTGTGACAGGCAGATCTGTCTGTCTGTCACAGGGCTTCATCTTTATTACCGGATGGACAGACGGCGTAGGCACTCAGCCTACGCCGTCTGTCCGTCCGTCCTTCTAGGGTCTTGTTGGCACCCTTTAGGTACGGAACCCTAATAAATGATAGGGACTGTTCGTGGAAGACATCCGCTTCGCAACTTAAGATCAAGAAGTGTTCAGTGAGTAGGTATGTCGACGTCGAATCATGTTTCACGAAAACTCTGAATAACGTGCAATAAATAATTTCACCAAAAAATTAGACTCAGTTCAGTTTCGCGAAATTAACACGATTGTAGATCGCGACCGGATGCACGAGTGACGATATCGATCGTCCGGCGCATCCTGGGCATTGGCTCATTTCGACACGACAGAAGAAGTAAGATCGCGTTAAAAAACGACATCTACCTACACGTTATTTTGAAGTTTTTTTTCACGAAGTACACATCACATCACACCTTCACGGGAGTACGGATTACGTATTTTTGCGACAAAACGTATACTAACATGGAGGCTCTGGATTTGCCTTCACCAGTACTTTGGCTGATAGGCCTGAGCATTGTGTCGAATAGTCTACGTGACATGCCAATGAGGCCCACTGTTATATTCCATTCATTCAACTTCTCCTCGGCACCAGCAACGATGAGATATAAATAATGAAGTCGGTCCGAAATTCTTCAAAAAAAAAGGTAAATAAAGTAGATACATCTAGTCTATTATAAATTGTACTTATACTAACTAACTGTAACTGGCTGTTTGTTTGCTGGAGCATCACGCAAAAAATACTAGACCGATTTGGATGAAATTTCACACACATAAACCATGTCCTGGATTAAAATATAGAATACTTTTATCGACATACCACGGGAGCAAAGCCGCGGCCGTAAACTAGTTTTTTTTTATGAGATATAGATCTGCTATTGACCGCGATTTAGACAGCTTTGTCAAGATGTGGTCGACGATGGAGTGAGCAAACCTATTAGGTGCCAATTCACTCCAGCTTTAAAGGCATTAGGGTTGTAAGTGCCCGGAAATACATATGCCTGCAGACAGGCAGAGGAATTTTTGAAAATACATCCCCTAAGGGTGTTAAATGGGGGAGAAAAGTCGGATGGTTTCTAAGATGTTACCGATGGGAAATCCTAGCGGCTAGTTATAAATAAAACATTGAGATCTATTAATGAACATGGCTGAACGTCTAACACGAAGAAGACCATTCTATCTCTGAAAGTGAGTGACATCATAAAAATGGTAGTCATCGAGGGGATCCAAATCCTTTAAACTGGTTTAACTTTAGGAAATCAGTATTTGAACGTATTTGGACGGAATAGAAAATGTTTTAGAGCAAAAATAATGAAAGCTAAACATAATGTAAAAAAAAAATCTAGCTAGGTTAATATGAATAGTTCTAAAAATAATAATATAAAAATCTAGTTAATGATGATAGTAAAAGGTTTGATTCCGGTTTTCTCACTTTGGATACTTGACGACCCCAAGTCCCATCAAACGATAATCAACCGGCCTGTGGCAGAAGATCTCATTCATAAGTGGGGAGCGAGTGTTGAGCTTCTTATCGTGATGCAGGCAAGGGCCCAGCAACACAGCCCTTTCTTCGGGCATCATTTGCGAAATGTATCCTGTCTTCAATGTGTGCTCCACAGTGTTAAATATTTCCGATTTTAATACTCGATGACATTCCAATTCTGAAGATTTTATAGCGTTATGTCTCGTTATGTTATAACAGGTAAATTTTTAAGAAAAAACATTACAATATAAGAAAAACAGTCACCGATTTGATGGAAATTTCTGCGGCCTAGTGCCAAGTAAACGATTTGCACGGAGATACGCACAAATGTTTCAAATAATCTTGCATCTTTATCTGATAAGGATACTCGCTTCTTGTTAAAACCCATATGGTGGAATTTTCTCATGTCTCCACCACCTGTACAATAAATAAGTTCATGAAGTAATATGTGACATGAAAAAAACTGGCACTTTAGGCCTCGGGCACATAGCGAATCGGCCAAGAATAGAGTTCAGTCTGAGTTGCGAGTTTAGCGGGGGAGTTCGCTACAATTTGTTTATTTATTAAAAGCTTTCCCAACATTGTCTCTTACAGAGTGAGTTTTTTTTTTTTTACAAAATCTGAATGGTGAATACCTGGTTTCCTGAAATACAAGCTTCGAGCCTAGTTTAGGCACCAGTCTCCCACAATATTCATGTATAATACAAATTATATAAGAAATGTTGTTTTACGTGAAATATTGTGACGAGAAAATAAATATTTATCTTTATCCTATTTTATTTTTCAAAAGTTTTCATTACAAATAGGCATTAACATACACTAACCTCTCTCTTCTCATGGGTGTCGTAAAAGGTGACTAAGGGATTCACCAGAGGATGGGCAGCAGCGTTCTCTGAGTATTTAAACAACCAACTGCGATCGCAAATCCGCCTGCCAAGCGTGGCGATTATGGCATATCCCCCCCCTTTTGGGGGAGGCCTTTGTCCAGCAGTGGATGTTTTTTTCGGCTGAAATGATGAATGATACACTTTTGAAACGTTATGTGTACACTGTTTCAAAAAGTTACTCCTAGGGAGAAGAGCCGGCAAAAAACTCCATTGTTTTTTAAGATTTGTATGAGAATAATGTAGGGTAGTGAGATAAATTCTTACTTACCAATTAACATTAAACAATATTCCTTAGCCACCAAGAGCCTTAAGTCAGATAAATTTTCTCGGAACTCGTTTTCTAAAATATCGCAATCTGGAGTCCTTACTTTTGTCGCGAGCTCTATTATACGACCTGACATTTCATCTGCCACCTAACAATGTTACATTAGTTAATCACCAGCTTTATATTTAATCATTATATTATGTTATTACAAAAATGTACACCTGTAAGTAGTAAGCACAACAGAAAATGAGTGCTCTGAGAAATCTTTCTGTGGTTGGTAAATGCAGCATGTTGATAAGCATTGGACTCAGAATGTTTAATGGCGCAGTGTACAGCGCTATGTCTTTAATGTCCTGAAATTCCATATAATACTGTAAAATTATACTATAATATTATACTGGCTGTATAATTCTGTATTAATATATTCATGAAACCTGGCATTAAGTACTCTTCAGTAACTAGTACAAAAAAACCACCTGTAATGTAACTAAATCAGCTTGTCCTGGTAATAATTTTCTTTGATAGCGCCGCCGATAACGAATCTATAAAAAATTATGGTAAGTGTGCGTTTCTAATATTTATTTCATGTCTTTCAAAATATACAGTGTGTCCCAAAATTAGTGTCAAGTGGAAGTCCAGAGGTAGAGTATCCTTAGAGGTATCCGATTTACCCCAATCACAGCTATGAATGTTCCGCGTTTTTTTGTAGTTTTCGAGTTATGATTTTTTTCATGTCTATGACATTTTTGATCGTAGTGAAGTGAATAGTTGAGATATATTATGCGTGTTTTTTTTTCTGAATTAGTTGAACAGTGAACCTAGCGCACGCATTTACATTTTGTTACCATAAGATGTAACCATTGCGTAATAATTAGGTTTTTTTTTTACATTGGCCCTATTCTAAGGACCGTAACAGAATGTTCCTCAAGCTTTGATCACTGTTTAAAACTAGTTTTGAGTTGGGATTTAATTTTAGAACATTCCTCAATCATTGATTCATTGATCACAGTTCAGCTGAGTTTAGCTTTATTCTACAGTGTCACCTGTTTCGGTGTTTGAGCAGAGATTTGATCTGTGATACTCAAGTGTGGTCGAGTCCATGCTTCAGTATAGATTTCTTTCCTATTTCATGTTATATTCGTGTGTTGTGTTGTTCAATTGAAGTTTATAATTACCGTATTTGAATAAGACCGATGCTCAAGTAACGATTCTACTTATCTTTAAATTGTGATCAGGTGATTGAAGATCAAACTGTACATGAGAAACGTTTTTTAATAAGGACCTACATTTTTGAGAGTGATTTTAAAATAAAAGTCACTTAACTTAAACCAAACTCAAAAACTCAAAGATTTAAGAAACATTCAACTTAAAAACTTCAATCTTTTTTAACACGTTGATGACATGTTTTTTTTTTTTTTTTTTTTTTTTTTTTTATTGAGGGATAAAAAACAGCTACAACATAAGACATCAATTATAGGGTTAGCAAATTTGTATAAGGTAATGTTGCAGCCCACTACATTATCCACAGATAATACAATAAAACTAAGCAGTGGGTGCCACTAGGTGGCCAGTAAAATAACAATTAAACTTAATTACATTACATTCTATCAAAATATTATATTATATACTATAGAATGCTTTATATAATACATTTCAAATTAATTCTAAAATTACAATAAGATAAAGTTACATTACATAAAAAAGCATTGCCTATACAACGCATATCAGAAACGCGCGGTCACACTTGAAGAGCCCCTCCAGGGTATAGTACAGAACAACCTCCACCAAGGGAGCAACCCCAAAACCGCGAAAACGCACTATGTCGCTCGACAAAATGTATGGATCAGCTGACCCACCCTCGCTATTCCAAAGCCAACTCCACAGCAAAAGCTGATCGATAGCAACCCCCAAATGAGCTCCCCAAACATGACCACGCATCTCCTACACACGCTGCACAATCAAGACACCAAGCGACGGCTTGATAAAAGTTTAAATACATGTGATTTAAATTTCACTTTCGAGCAAGCAAAAATATCAATATCTATGAAATTGCTATTATAGGATTCCAACATCCGATGAATAGGGCAACGTAAGCCGGAATTTGTCCGACATGCGTATACCGCGAACAAGGTACCTGCATCTTATGTTAATAAGTGTTCATTCATCAACTAGGTTCACTTTTTATTTTATTTTATTTTTAATAGTATAAGATGGCGAAACGAGCTTAATGGCCCACCCGATGTTAAGCGGTTACCTTTGCCCATAACCATTGCAAAACCCAATACCACCTAGGCTATTGCCTAAATGGCACAGCAAATCGGTTCGCCAAACTGAGACATGAAGATGGAAGTCTCATGTGATTGTAATTTCGCCGGCACCCGTACCCTTCAGACCGAAACACAGCAATGCAAGCATCACTATTTGCCGGAGAAGTAGGTACGGTGGTAGTACTTCCTCGGACGAGCTCTTTCACAAAGGAGCTCTACTACTACACTATTCAGCTAATTAAGAATAAAAAAACATGCATGTACCTATCTCATCATCGCGGAATACATGGGAGTGATTCGGGTACCTCTAAGGTGCTCTACCTGTGGCTACCATCACCACTTGACTCTATTTTTTGGGACATCCTGTATAATATGCTATTGTAGGTAATCACCTGTTCAATTAAGTCAATATCGTCTCTGAATTCGATAGCCCCAGTTGGCGCTTTAGTTGTTATTTGTACAGCTTCTACGTGCGTTGGAGCCAGATCACTACGAACAACATCAACACAAAGAGATTTAACGTAGGCACATAAAAGTACCTACGTCTGAAAATCTTTCTACTGTTGCCGTGTTAGAAAATATCGTTGTCTTACCTCACAAACATTAACGCCTGTGTATGCTCGTCCCACACCCAGTGCCCATCCTCGTACATTCCTCCGAATCCTCCCTCATCGTCATCATCAGCCATTTTTATTACAAATTAAATTAAAATTATCAAATAAAATACTATATTTATACCTAACAAAGCCCTGCAAAGATTGATGTTTAATTTAAAGGTATCAAAGTTAATATCAAAGGATAATATAATTACTAAAATGTATTAAGTCAATGTCAAAGAGAATGTAAATACCAGAGACATGACATTTACCGCCGGTAGAAGAAATGTCATGTCTCTGGTAAATACACACAATACAGGTAAATACAGGTAAATACCTAGTCAATGTCAAATAGCGCTGTCTTTTCAAAAATTACCTGAAAATTACGGTTTTTAGGGTTCCGAAGTCCTACAAGGAACCCTTATAGTTTCGTCATGTCCGTCCGTCTGTCCGTCTGTCCGTCTGTCCGTCTGTCCGTCTGTCCTAATCCTTTACAGCTTAAT
Organism: Asteroscopus sphinx; assembly: GCA_949699075.1. NCBI lineage: Eukaryota > Metazoa > Arthropoda > Insecta > Lepidoptera > Noctuidae > Asteroscopus > Asteroscopus sphinx. Next base: position 15,572,593 of record OX453007.1, read on the forward strand.
AACATCTACAGTTATAAACATAAGTAAATGAAATTTTGTTAAAAAATAGTCTACATATAGATCTCAATTTTAAAAGAATAAAAGATTCGTTTTTGCGTATTTTAGGGGTGGCGTCCACACATGTGAAATGGAGAAAAAAAAATTTTTTTCGCTGCACCCCCTCGTGTGGGATATCATTGAATAGGTCTACTAAAATGAAGGTAATGTTTCATACACCACTTTTTTATCAGGTGTACCATCTGCGAAATATAGCCCGCCAAAGTGGCTTGCAATGTGTCCCCTCCCTGCCATTTCTAAACTATGCAATGTAGAAACTTATAATCTTCCACATTGATAGACCTTTGTAAAAACTCTCTTTTAAAATTATTTCGAGTATAATGTGATTATAATTTTTTGAGTTATAGAGAGAAAACTGAAAAATACTTAAAACGTCCTAGTTCAAAGGTCATTGACCTTAGAGAAAAATTATCATAGCAAATAATGCTCCTTTAGCTACTTTCTATTTGAAAAAATCACAAAAAGTAACTTTGAAATGACAAACGTCTTAAATTTGGCTTCTTGAATTTATCGCTAGATGGCGCTACTAACAACACGCTCTGAGTCGCGAATGCTGCCGATTATTGCAAAAACTAAAATAGCCATGATTAATATTCGATTTGATTCGTCTGTAATTACACCTACTTAAGGAACCCTATAATACTGAGCATGGCCCGACATGCTCTTGTTTTAAATGAAATGTGATGTGATTCATTAAATCATTCCAAGAAGTTCCACAGCTGAACATAAGGAGTACCCTCCACCTTAGGGTGCGCCCAGATCTGGCGAATACGCCACTCACGAGCTGCTCGCGAGATGCACGCGTGCAGTTACTGGAATTGTTTGGTGCGTCTCTTTAGCGCCACTCACGCAAGACTTGCATAATAGGCGCGCCTGCAGTTCCGTTCGGTTACTGTGAGGCGCGGGTGGGAGAAAGTATATGAAGCGCGTGAGCCCCACGCAGTGTTGCCAGGTCCAATTTTCAAAATCCGGGAGGCTTATTATGAATAAAGCGGGAGATGTATTGAGAAAAAATGGAAAAAATCGGGAGATGATGTTTTTCAACAAAAATCAAAGTTTTTGGAGTAATCACAGTATTATATTTTGCCACCATTCCAGCTGTAATACTAAAATCAAAGCAGTTTGATTTTTTACATTTTACTGCTGTGTAATTTTACGCTAAGTATTTAAATTGTGGAAAGAAAAAATCGCTCACGAGCAGGATTCGAACCTGCGACTCCTGGCTCAGTACGCCAGTGCTTTTAGCCACTAAGCTACCGTGAACACTGCTCGTGGTATCGAAATTATCCATTATTATTATTTACGCTAAGTGTTTAGTGAACATACGATACCCTGGAGTGAAGAAAATATTCAGGGCAGCAACTTATCCGTCTGTTTTATTTCAGTTTCTTTTTGCCAGGTTTTGATCTTATTCTTTTAAGGCTTTATTCAGGGATTGTAAAAAATCGGGAGATCGGGAGATTTTTAGGAAAATCTGTGAATCTCCCGGAAAATCGGGAGACCTGGCAACAGTGGCCCCACGCGCGTTGCCCTTGCGCCGTTCGCGCACGGCACGTTGCTTACGCGCGGAAAGTGCAGGAGCGGCGCGCGAACATGAACAGCATGCGCGCGGCTCGCGTGCATCTCGCGAACGGCACATTCGCCAGATCTGGACGAACCCTTACAGATTAGTGATCCATAGTAACTTACAGAGAACAACTAAGCACAACAAGACCCTGGCCCTGAATGCAGTGCAGCTTGGAAACCAATGAGGCCCAGACAAAAACAAAACAGTATACCTCCTGAATTCACGCCGAAGTCTAAAGGTGCGTTTCCACTAACGTGGAGAGGAGCGGAGCGGAGAAATATTAACCAATAGAATTGTAAAAGAAAGCTTGGCGGAGAGGTGATCGGTGATGAGGTTTTTTTTTGCTATTCTATTGGTTAACATTTCCCTAATCTGCTATCATCTCCGCTTCAGTAGAAATGCACCCTGTGGGTCGAAGAAAGTCATGTTTCACCATTACAGAACACGAATTCAATGGTCACTAACCACCTGGTCAACCTCCTAGAGTTTTACCCATTTCCCATTCTAGAAGAGCCGGAGACTACTACTGGAGGAGTGTGTAGAAGTGCGTGTGTCTGTGGTGGAAGGAAATTAGGACTAGAAATCTTTAGACTTTTACTAAATTCTCCAGTTCTTCGTACGTGAGAGTTGAGAGCCATTAATCAGCTCTTGCATTCCCGAGAACAATGTGGGTAAATATTATATACCCTATTAACACTGTTGTATAACGAGCATGACCTATAAGAACAGCCCTCTGAGCCCTCTCCAGACGCAGCATTAAACGTATCCAAGCATTACCCCAAGCTGATATGTTAGAAAGGAATGGGCAAGCGCAAAGTAGACAGTCTTCAAATTAGGAAAATCGGCAGAGTTTCTTAATTTTTTTAAAACAAGTTTAAGCTTCCTAACCCTGGAAACCAGGGAGATTATTTGTTCATCCCATTTCAATGTACTATCAATCATGACACCAAGATATTTAATGGAGTCGGCACGTGTGATTTTGGTACAGCTACAGTCAACTTCCGTAGCTGGATTGCATTTGTGAGCTGTCAGACTGAAAGGGGAAGTTGGATGTGATACAATACTTGGACTAAATGTGATAAACCTAGTTTTGGTCGAGTTTAAGGTAAGTAGATTTTGGGCTAACCATTTCACTGTAGTCCGTAATGCAGTCTTGGTCCATCAGTTTCACGCACTAGAATCACTGTGTCATTAGCGTAGGAAAACATTTTCGAGTTAGCCGGGGCGAGATTGCAAAGATCGTTAATATATATTAGAAACAGGGTAGTTCCGAGGACACTACCCTGCGGAACTCCAAAGTTAAGAAACATTTCCTGACTGATCTATTTTAACGACCTGAGAACGACCATTCGATAACTCCCAAAAATGTCATGACGTAGGCACCTAAAACCAATCTGTTCCAGTTTCTTGAGCAAAATGCGTACAAAGACAGTGTCAAAAGCTTTAAAAAGGTCAAGAAAGATGTTGAGACCGATGTGAGGGAGAACATTTTTTTAAAGTACATCAGAAAGAAAGAAATGTATTTATTTTGGCTTGCAGATCGTTTACAGCATAGCATAAACACAAAACACAGATAATACTACAATAAAAAATCATACAACCATTCTCTACCTACTATCTTTTTTTGTGCCACTGCAAAGTTAAGTTTCTTTAAATCAGACTTACCTTTTCGTCATATATCTTCGGTGCTTATTTTTAACTAGCTGTGCCCGCGACTCCGTCCGCGTGGATGTCGGAAAATGACATCGTGTTATAATTATGAACACAATGTCTTCAAATATATAATATAAGCGCATACACAGACGATTACACTATTTACCGACCATACTATATTTTGTTTTTACAACCAACCGGCTAAGGTGATGGAATTTCATGGAATTAGCCCCTCATTCTGAGAAGACGCTCGTGCCCAGCAGTGGGAAGTAATCGGGCTGATTATGTTAAGTTATTATATAACACTAACCACATCTCTTCTTATTCTGAGAAGAGGCCCGTGTCCAGCAGTAGGACTGTAATGTGCTGATAATGTTATGTTATTCTATAATACTAACAATATCCAGGTCATTAACTCTTCTCAGAGGGCCATACCCAGCAGTGGGACAGTAATGGTATGTTATTCTATATTTTCTAGTTTCTTAACTCTTCTCGTTCCGAGAAGAGGTCCGTGTCCAGCAGTAGGGCATTAGGTAATGGGCTGATTATGTTATGATAATCTATTACACAAACAATATCCAGTTCCTTAACTCTTCTCATTCCAAGAAGAGGCCCATGCCCAGCAGCGGGACAGTGATGGGCTGACTATGTTATGTTATTCTATATTTTCTATAATATTAATAGAATCTAGTTGTATTTTTAGGAACCTGCAACCAACCAACAATCATGACCTCTACTTTGTATGCAACTTAATACAATAGAGGGGTCAAGCTGTATCACTGGATCTGCTCAACCGATTCAGATAAAACGTACCCTATATTTTAAGTTAGACTAATACCAATACAAATGCTAAGTTTCATTACGATCCGTTCAGCTGTTTTCACGTGATGAGGTAACAAACAGACAGACAGACAGACATAAATTTTAAAAACGATTGATTCGTGTTTTATTGCTTATTTCTAGTCGGTTTTCGCGAAAAAAACTCAATGTACAGACTTTTCGACCTTTACAATTTTATTATAGTATAGTATAGATATAGATAGATAGATTTATACAAACACTAGCTGTGCCCGCGACTCCGTCCGCGTGGATGTCGGAAAATAACATCGTGTCATAATTATGAACACAATATCTTCAAATATATACATATAAGCGCCTACACAGACGATTACACTATTTACCGACCATACTATATTTTGTTGGGTGGGGCTCGTAGTGATGCAACAACTGCGCGGATTGTACGATCTGCAAGGTTAAGCTGCACTTGCCGCGGTCAGTCTGTGGATGGGTGACCGCTTCGTTACACATCGAGACCCCTCCGTGCCTCGGAGAGCACGTTAAGCTGTCGGTCCCAGTTGTCATACGAATATCTATGGCAGTCGTTACGGGTAGTCAGAAGCCTGAAAGTCTGACAACTGGTCTAACCTTCGAATGTCAGTATTACCCAGTAACTGGGTTGCGGGGGTCTGATGGCAGTCGTTCCGTGTAAAATGCTGAAGTTCAGCCGCATCTGGCTAGACTGGAAGCCGACCCCAATATAATTGGGAAAAGGCTCGGAGGATGACTATATTTTGTTTTTACAACCAACCGGCTAAGGTGATGGAATTTCATGGAATTAGCCCTAAACTCCCTCATTCTGAGAAGACGCTCGTGCCCAGCAGTGGGAAGTAATTGGGCTGATTATGTTATTCTATAACACTAACCACATCTCTTCTTATGCTGAGAAGAGGCCCGTGTCCAGCAGTGGGACTGCAATGGGCTGGTAATGTTATGTTATTCTAGAATACTAATAATATCCAGTTCAGTAACTCTTCTCATTTTGAGAAGAGGGCCATACCCAGCAGTGGGACAGTAATGGGTTGACTACGTTATGTTATTCTTCTTCTCGTTCCGAGAAGAGGTCCATGCCCAGCAGTGGGGCAGTAGGTAATGAGCTGATTATGTTATGATAATCTATTACACCAACAATATCCAGTTCCTTAACTCTTCTCATTCCAAGAAGAGGGTCATGCCCAGCAGCGGGACAGTGATGGGCTATGTTATGTTATTCTATATTTTCTATAATACTAATAGAATCCAGTTGTATTTTTAGGAACCTGCAACCTGCATCCAACCAACAATCATGTCCTCTACTTTGTATGCAACTTAATACAATAGAGGGGTCAAGCTGTATCGCTGGATCTACTCAACCGATTCAGATAAAACATACCCTATATTTTAAGTTAGACTAATACTAATACAAATGCTAAGTTTCATTACGATCCGTTCAGCCGTTTTCACGTGATGAGGTAACAAACAGACAGACAGACAGACATCAATTTTTTAAACGATTGATTCGTGTTCTATAGCTTATTTCTAGTCCCCCTAGCCGGTTTTCGCGAAAAAAAACTCAATGTACAGACTTTTCGACCTTTACAGTTTTATTATAGTATAGATAGATAGAAGATAGATAGATTCAGTAAGTTAATTATTAATAAAAATAAGTCAAATACAGACACGTCTGGTGGTACCTGGTTAAGAAAGAGATGCATGTATGAAAGACATCAACGCGCATTACTGCAACTTTGGTGGTGTACTCTCATAAATTAAATCAGTTTCTACTGGGTATCAGGTTGATGGGTGGAAGAACAGAATCCTTAGTGCGCGAATCCGACACGCACTTGGCCGGTTTTTTTAAAACGTCTTCCACTATTGCGTTTAGATTTTTTTAGAAGAACACTATGTTATTACAAAATTATGTAGCATGTTTAATGAATTTATAATGCTATATATCAGACTAAACTGTCGTCAATAGTCCTACTAAAGGATTTTTGTCGATAAACCTACACGTGCAACTGTGTAACACAAATAGTCAAACTAATTAAATAATGTAACGAATTTATTTAAATATAATTATCATTAAACAACTATTCACATTTAATATGTTTTACTTATTAACCTAACGGCGCTTTCGTCGTTGGGTCAGCAGGCTCATCAACATCTTAAACCTGTTTTGCCAGAGGCGCCTCTGAACCTGACTTACTGGATTGGTTTCTTCTGGTTCATCAGGAAATCCTTTTGGTAAGGTAGTCCTGCCATAAAATTAAAAGGTTTTAGAACTGCTCTTTTAGGCCTCCGCATCATAGTAGCGACAAACAAATATACGGCAAATGTTAGGGCGACAGTACGATATGTCAACCATCAGTAGTGGGATAGCAGCTCGACGCACGTCAGTGCCGCAACAGTTTGAAGACATTATTTTTTTCAGCTGATGTGCTGTCCACCCACTGATGGTCGACATACCGTACTGTCGCCGTAACATTTGTCGTTATTTGTTTGTCACAACTATGAGGTACAGTCAGTATTTTTCCGGCGAACCATCACTAAGGTTAAATCGCTTGCACTCTATGTTCGATGGCAGCGGTAGGTACGTATAATGTAGCATGATTCGTTCAAGGGATTTTATCGACAAAATGTACCACCGCGAACTATCGTGACCGTACCTAGATCTGCTTCGTTGGTCTAGTGGTCTCAAGTGCGACTGCTGAGCGTGGGGTCCTGTGTGCGATTCCCGGGTCAGGCAAAGTGTTATTGGGTTTTTTCATTAGGAACCTCTGGGAACCCCTACCCCTATCCCTTCGGGGAATACAGGCGTGATGTTATGTTATGAGGTACCTATCTTTGTTGTCGTTAATTTTGTTTAATCATTACCATCCAGTTCATTGTCCAGCAGTGGACTGCGATAGGCTGAGTTGATTGATTGATTGATTGATTGATTACCGTCCAACGGGTTTAAAAATAATGGAAATCTGATTTCCATGTTAGTGACTTGAAACTGTGTTCGTTCGTTTTAAATGCCAGAGATATAAGAAAAACGTACTACAATAAATTCATTGAACTTTGAAAACTAAACAAATAGGCTGAATTAATTAATAATAATGAAAATACGTGCTTTGCATGTTTGGGGAGATATGCCATAATCGCCACGCTTGGCAAGCGTTGTGGCGATGCTTGGGGGAAGGCCTATGTCCAGCAGTGGACGTCTTTCGGCTGAAATGATGATGATGATGATGATGAATGAAAATACTAACTCCACAGACTCTTTCGGTGGTATTATAATTTCGGGGTAGCATTTCATGTGTAACGCAGATTTCTTTATCGAGGTACAACTCTTCGAGGTGACGCTTTGTGCAGACCTGAGCAGAAGACAATTTGGTTTGTAATTATTGTGTATTGTTTTGACATTGCCTATTTACTTAGTTCGGAGTTTTAGAGTTCAACGGAGCCACTGATCATGAGTTATTTATGCGTCGACTCTTAGGTATTATAAATACCGTAGGTATTTTTACATACATAAGTGGTTACTTGTTAATGCAAGGAGACAGATTTTACAGATTACTAACATATGCATTGTAGATTTCGATTTTGGATCCGTAGTAGTGACAGGAAGAATCCTGAGCATTGTGTCAAATCGTGTACGTGGCATGCCAATAATGCCAACTATTATATTCTCCTCAGCCATTAATTCTTCTGGACCAGCCACAGCGATACGCAAATAACGTAGCCGAGGTGTTAGGCTTAAAAAAAAACAATGTCTCAGTTATACGGTAAAAATATCTAGAATATAAAAATTCTTGCTAATCTCGCTTAAAGCGCCGCGCGGCGCTGGTTAAATTTATTGGAAACCAGAGGGCTGGTTGAACCTATATACATCATCATCATCATCATTTCAGTCGAAAGACGTCCACTGCTCGACATAGGCCTGCCCCAGAAGGGCGATATGCCATAATCGCCACGTTTGGCAGGTGGGTTGGCAATCAATAAATACTCTGAGAACGCTGCTGCCCATCCTCTGGTGAACCCCTTAGTCGCCTTTTACGACTCCCACACATAATACATACACACTCACAAATTAATAACATTACGTACTTAAATAACATAGGCAAAAATACATAGACTATGGGTTTCGGCATTTCGAGGCCCCCATCAGGCTGTGGACCTTGGGCTTGAACCCCGTGTGCCCTTATGGAAAAGATGGAACTGGGCTTCACGAAATAAATGAATTGATTAAATGACTAGATTTTTGGAGATCGAGTCACTTTTCCGTATCCTTCCACGTGATCCCTGGGTGGTGCAAATCAGGTGACACACCAGTATGTGTACGGCCACGGCCGACGGCTTGCGAGTCTTTCGACCACCCACCGGGCAAAGACGTGCCGCCAAGCGACCTAGTCGTGTTCCGGTACGATGCTCGGTGTAGCCACTCGAGAGGATGGGTCGACATATTTCACTGCCATCCACCTCCTTCTTCCTTCCTCTCACCTTTGCTGGGCAAGCGTGTACCATCATCGACCGCACCATCGCTAAACAACAGGTGAGGTGGCGGTCAAACGCAAGCCCGTTAAGTATAAGAAGATATTATATTAAGCTTACTTTGGATATTTGACAACACCGAGTCCCATTAGTCGGTAATCGACCAGCCTTTTTTGACAAAACACCTCATTCATAAGTGGGGAATGAGTGTTGAGCTGCCTTTCATGACGTAAACACTTGCCGAGCAATACAGCTTGAATGTAGTCTGGTCGTTTATGACTCTGCTCAGAGTGAGCTATGACGGCCTGTGATTTGTGCTCAATCGCATTGAATGCTTCTGATTTTAATAAACGATGGGTTTCCAATTCTGTAGATTTTCAACACAATAATAATTAAAAATAATGTTTTTTTGTTTTGTAGAAATATTTAAAAATAAAATGTATATGTAAATTTAGTATAATAAATAATATTAAATATTTTAGGACAGTTTTACACAGCACCATCTTGGATAAAGTTGGGAAAAACGGCTTGAAATCGTAAGCGTGTTTAAACGTTTTGCTTTTTTCTGCCAACGAATTTTTTTACGCTTTCGCCGCTTTTCGTGTTTCACTTCTAAAAAAATTTACTTTTATTTGTCTACATTATACTATTCTATTTACAATTAAACTATTTACAAAGTTCACTAAAAACTATACAAACTACAATCGTCGCGTAATTACCAAGGAGAACATTCAAAAACGCATTCACTCATTGACAACGAAAAATAAACTAAGCGCCAAAGCAAAATCAAATCAATCAAGGTCCAAAACGTTTAAACGATACGAAAATAATCAACAAAATAAAAAAGCGCTTTCTCTAAACAAATTTTACGTAAACGAATAAAATTTAATTCTGCTGGTTATCGAACCACCACCAGTCAACTTTGAAATTGAGTCTTATTTTCATAGAAATAAGGTTACATTTCAATCGTACTATTGAAAGCATAAGTTTGGTTTACGAAAAAGTCTAAACGAAATATGCTTTAATCACTATGCGTGCTTATACGCTTTTTTTAAATTAGACTTTTTTAAGCGCTTTTGGTTTAAACGCCCACTTCTAATCTTGGACCTGGAACCACAGAATATCTAATAGTACTAACGTACAGAATTAGCGGGGGCCACGCCCGTGCCCCGCAGTCTGACGGCAATTTGACTGCAATATTGCAATGGATGTCAATCGCCTGTCGCTATACAAGCACGCCATCCCTGAGAACTACTAAGAAGCGCTTGGATCCCAGGCGGCATTACTTCTTCTTCTTATCGTGTCAATGGTTCAAATAAGTAATAGGTAACTGTTTTGTTTAGATGTTTTTGTTTTTTTAATAGAACGTGGCCACTTCGATGGCGTTTTCAGTGGCGGCGAATAAGTCATCTCTTGTGCAGGTGTTCGGGCACAAGGGACACGTTAGCAAGTGCGACATGGATTGCTCTGGGTCACCGCAGTCACAATGCGCAAGACTAGGGTCCCTAGACCGCCCATGTACCCATAATTTATACGTTGTTCCTGTTTACTACTATTTTCATGGTGAACAATAAAGTATATTCTATCTATCTATCTATCTAAACCCCCATTCACACATATTAAGTCTACAGCGTCTACAGGCATTACAGTACTCTTTTTCAGTTCATATATATTACAGTACTCTGTAAGGCATTACGAGCGGTGAGTATCCCTAACCTACACGTGTGGGTGCGTTCGTATATATACGTAATTTTGTGTATGTAGGTGGTGCTAGCATTAATATTGTATTGAGTGTCCGAGGTATGCCCAAACTAAGCAGAGCTTGTACTATGGGTACTAGATAATGGACATAATACTTATATACTTTTTTTTTGTAAATACATACGTATAATATACATAAGAAACACCCAATATAGCACACAATATAGCTTCCTATATATTTTATCTTAAAAAAAGAACACTTATTGCAAGAAACACCAATCACCAATTTGATGAAAGTATCTTCGTCCGAGAGACAAATAAACTATCTGCACACTCATTCGTATGAAAGTTTCAAATGAACGGGCGTCTTTTTCAAGTAAAGATCTTTGTTTCTTCAATGGACCCATGTGATGAAATGGCTTCATGTCTCCTGCACCTACACAGTAAAAATATGTTACTTTATTTGTGAAAATATTCCAAAGTCACAGTTCACATCATAGTTTTAAACTTAATTTCACCTTTTAAGCTGCAAACCCACAGTGAGCGGAACTGAAGCGTGACGGAACTGAAGCGTATCGTTGGCGGGTCTTGTCGTGTTGTAATGTACTGAACTGTATTGGACAGCGCACACAGCGCCATCCTGCCGGGCGTTTTGACGGCGCGACCGATCTGCCACCGCTCTGCCGGGCGGAAAGACAACGCCGGGTGGAGCGCTATCGATATTGACCACGTTGTATTATATGGGAATGCATAGGTAGTAGTAGTCATACAGACAGTGGAACTTTTTCTGCTGATGCTGTCATTCCACCGCCTTTCAGTCCCGCGCGCAATCCCCCCGCAGTGTGACATGCACGCTCCGTCCACGTTCGGTCGACGCTCCGCCTCAGTTCCATCCCACCTGCTGTGTGCCTGCACCTTTAGTGTAGCCTAACCAGTCTAGACGATTAACTTACCAGTGAGGATTGTGCAATATTCTTTGGCCACCAAGATTCTGAGGTCAGCTAAGTTATCACGATATTCTTCCTCTAACATATCACTGTCTGGAGTCCTTACTTTTGTTTCCAGTTCTAAAGTACGATGTATCATTGCATCTGTTATCTGGAAGAGATGCGATGATTTTTAATATTTTATCTGTTTCACTAGTAACTCTTCAAATCTAACGGGAAAAACAATATCTTGGAAGTCTTGGGTACAAGTATATAAAACATAGATTCAAATCATCTGTTCTGCAAATTGGATGTTAAAAAATTCTTATACAAGTTGGTTATTTTTAAAACTAGATGGCATGGCATTTCCTTTATGACTACTTTTGAGAAGAAATACCGAAACAAATTCAGAGACGTCTCTTTTAAAGTCCAGACATGTTGTATTATGTATTTGTGTGAGGACAATGCAGGGCAACAACGCCTGGGGTGCTGGACTAGAAAACCTCCACATGTGCCTGACGACTGCTGGTCCTTCTCAACACGTCTGCAGTTGTTGGGTCGGTGCACTCTGGGCACGGGCAATAACTTTTCCTTAGACCGGGGACCTATATATATACAATGTGTCCCAGAAATCAACGTCAAGCCGAAAACGGGCAATAGGCCAAGTCGTGACAGTCATTAGAAAAATATAAAAAAAAATTTTGGTCATGTACTTTTCAAATTTTATGGATTCAAAAATAAATCTCGAAAAGTGACATCCTGTGATGATTTTTCAAGTCCTGTGGCTACAAATATTAACTTTCCGTCGGTTTTTTTTCTGTGACGTAACCATGAATAACCCTTCTGTAAATTACAGTTAAAAGTTAAAACATAACTACCTCATTTTTAAATAAAATGTTAGATTTTTGCCCAACATTGAATTCAAAATTATTACATCACCCAACTTTAACCGCATGTAGTGTAAAAAAAAAGTACTACACTATTTTGGCACTTTTTTCCTCAATTAAGAAGTAGCAATTAGTAAGTGGCATACCATTTTGGAATCCAGACTAAACGCGCCATCTTTTAAAGTTACTTGCCAAAATAGTGTAGTACTTTTTTTACACTACATGCGGTTAAAGTTGGGTGATGTAATAATTTTGAATTCAATGTTGGGCAAAAATCTAACATTTTATTTAAAAATGAGGTAGTTATGTTTTAACTTTTAACTGTAATTTACAGAAGGGTTATTCATGGTTACGTCACAGAAAAAAAACCGACGGAATGTTAATATTTGTAGACACAGCACTTGAAAAATCATCACAGGGTGTCACTTTTTGAGATTTATTTTTGAATCCATAAAATTTGAAAAGTACATGACCAAGATTTTTTTTTATATTTTTCTAATGACTGTCACGACTTGGCCTATTGCCCGTTTTCGGCTTGACGTTGATTTCTGGGACACGTTGTATATAATATTCACCACGAGCTATAGCTCGTGGTGAATATTCTGGCACGGGAGGGGCCCAATCTGGGCCGGTGGGGAGTTGCTCCGCGTGTCCCTCTGATGCCAGCCGAGGGCACAGTGGTGGAGCGAAAACAGGCCCTGTGTTCACTCACCCTGCCGCAGGGTAGCTAGCGGGGGGACTGTGTCCTGTCCTGCCCCCGTTGATCTCGTAACCCCAGAAGGAGTGCTCGTTGAGTAGTCTTCTCGCACCTCCTTTTGGGACCGAGAGTCTTGGCTTCACCGCCGGGACCGCGAGGAAGAAAACCTCTATAAAAAATTACGCGGGGATTGAGCCTGAGGGCGGCGGACTCGGGGTAGTCTGCTGCCCGACCAGCAGTTGGCGTAGCTGGCGTATCTGGTGTACATGGTGCAACTGGCGTAGCTTGTTTAATTGGCGTAGCTTGCTTAGCTGTCATAGCAGGCGTAGCTTGCTTAGCTGTCATAGCAGACGTAGCTGTCATAGCAGACGTAGCAGGCGTAGCAGGCGTAGCTTGCGGTGCTGGCGTAGCTTGCGTAGTCGGCGTAGCTGGCGCAGTTGCCTAAGGCCCGTGACGTGTTCCGCGCGCACCAGCCAGTGTATTGTGTAGCTCAATCATATTTTGGGGAGCTCAACGACCTGACGCACAACATTACCACCAGTCAGGACTATTCAAATAGGCCACATAAACGCAAACCGCAAGACAGTTATACTACAAGTACCAAGATGCCTTCTAGAAATAACCGAAATGAATTGAGACATTATTCCTGGAACTCTAACTATAGCCACAATATGGAAACACGGAATCAAATATCTTGCCTTAGCTGTCGACAAATTGGATGTGCACTCAGTAATCATTATGCCGATAGTCGTCACGGCCAATGACTCAATAGCCAAGAGCCTCGATGAAACATTTCAAGAGGCTCTCGTTGGGCAGCTGGACCAAGGGCGTGATGCAGAGTGTGGTACTCCTTGAAACGGCACGAATCGTGAGGAGGTTCCTCTCTTGGAGCCCTGACCGCCGCTTAAACCCTGTTCTCGATACCGGTGGGCCACAATTTTTTATATTTTTAAATGATTTTCTTTCATATGTGTTTAGGGAAATATTTATTTATGTGAAGGGAATAATAATGTAATTATTTTTTTCTACAAAAATATTTAAAAATAAATATGGTGTATTTATGAAATAGAAAGAAGAAAAGAAAGAAGAAAGAAAGAAAAATGATTTATTGCCACAACAAGACGACCAAATAATGGAAATAAATAAATAAATAATAATAATAAATGGAAATATTAATATTACCTGTACAGAGTACGCACAGTAAAGAATAAGTGCTCTAAGAAATCTTTCCCCGGTTGGTGTATGTAGCATGTTTATAACTTTTGCGCTTAGAAAATTGACGGGTGCAGTATACAAGACCAAATCTTTGACGTCCTGAAATTTTACAGTAATATGTTTTCTTTAGGAAGATTCTCAATGTAAAAATAATAAATATCACCAATGAAAATATTACCTGTAATGTGATTATGTTAGCCTGACCCGGAGTCAATTTCCGTTGAAAGTGTCGACGATAACGCATCTGAAAATTTCATGTTATGAAAATGCGTGCAGGTACTACATGTTTATAACTTTTTTATATATCATTAAATAATTCAATTAGGTACCTGTTCAATTAAATCAACGTCTTCTCGAAATTCAATAAGACCAGATGTTGCAGTGTACGTATAAATATCCAGATCATCTAGTTTAGGGCGCAGGTTACTATAACATTTAATTTGAAATATTAAAACTACGAACAATCTATTACCGATATTTCTATAAGTCTTTTCATCAAAATCTCTTATCTGAGGATAAAAGGTATCTTCAGTAGTAGTTGTTTTACGGCCAAAATTAATATCCAATCTATCCACGATTTGCCCTACTGGAGATAGGAATTTGACATAAACTCCATACAAAATATGTCAAATTTCCATCTCTAGTAGGGTAAATCATGGATAGATTGGATATTAATTTTGGCCGTTAGTGATTACACGAATTGGGAAATATCCTGATACTATTCAGATTTTTCTGTTCTACGATTACGCTTCAAACATGAACGACGCTAAAAGTCCAATCCCGTCTATTTTCGTTTCCCATAGAAAAATATAGTAGCTTTGGGGATAACACTATTAAGAAATCTACTAATTGGATCAATTGATCCCTTAATGGCTGTGTGAGTAAAGTACAATGGGTGATAGAGGTGGCTTAAAAATCCATAAGTTATGGCCAAGTATTCAGTCATCTATTAGGTAGGTACTCGGACGATTTTATTCGTCCGAGGGTAGGTACTTACTATTCGACGCGGCTCTAAAAACAACATAATAATATGGTGGTCTTCAAGGCTCATGTCAATAGGTTTTTGCTGGGCAAGCCTGTGCCGTTGTGCTGGTTTTGTCATTGAAAAACTTCCTTATAAAGTCATACATGTTGTAGGCTGAGTGAAGACGTGTCTTACGTACGAATAATTCTATCCTCACCTCAAAAATTCCATTCTTTTTAATCTCTCGTCCCACAACCAGCGACCATTTTCATACAAGCCACCAAAACCTGCATCTTCATCATCATCCATTTTATTCCAACAAATTAAATAACCAAAGATAATATAATCACTACGTTTATTAAATAACAAGGGAAAAATCTAGCAGTACCACAGCAGTTCAGTACAGAGTTAAATGTACAGGTAGTGATTATTTTCTCTGTGATGTACAGAGTACCAAAATGAAGTCTAATTGACACAATAGTGACTTCAAATGTGTCACGATTAGAATAATTCAAAATGTTTGATGTGAGTATTCTAAAGAGAATTCAATCTTCTTTCCCGTAGCATGGTGCCAGCGCCACAATAGTCAGGTTACAGATTTAGATAGGTCCTCATTGCTTGACGCCAAGCTGAGTATACATAAGAAGCAGCCTTTTGATCTCTTCTTTCTTGGACAACTGACGTTGATATCATCAAGAAAGACAGGATATTATGGCTTGTCTAAGACCCATGTGTTCTTTGAAAGGAGTGTAAATATCGCGAACAGCAGGGTGCAGCAAATAAAGCTATTAGCTTTAAGTGACGCGACGCGAAATACAAGAGTACTTAATACATATTATTATTTATCGAGAAGCTCAGTTACAACTAAGAGCTTAAGCATGTCTTGGTTCTAAAAGAGAGTTAGAACTCTGATTGTCTGTTCAATTTCAAATCTATGTCAAAATACATTTTTCTTTCTTTCTTGGCTTATTGTGTTTAATTTCTTAAAGAAATTGTACCAGGATTTCAGTCTAGAATATTATCAATGAAACTCTCATCATTTTATTTATTGGTGGTTGAGTGTGTACGAAATATAAATTAGATAGGTTTTCGAATTCTTCACGATATCTAGACGTTTATTACAAAATGTTTGATACTTCTACGAGGTCTCTAGAGTTCGTTACGATGTTATAAATAAATAGATACTTTTGGGACATTTTTACACAACACCACCTAGTTCCAAACTAAGCAGAGCTTGTACTATGGGTACTAGACAATGGATATAATATTTATATACTTATTTTTTTTTGTAAATACTTACTTATAATACATAAGAAACACCCATGTTATATAATTATGACCCTTGCCTGCGGAACGCTAAATTATTGAAGCGATGACACACTCTACAGCGAACTGCACCGTGAGATCGCCTGATCAGCAATTCGATAGCGTGTGACCGAAGTTGCGCAATACTAATAATTCAATATTAAATTAGCATACCTACTCGTCACTCTTGTTTCTCATATCGAACATTTGTCACGCATCCTAGTTTTAGACCGATATATGTAATTATTATATCGATTAAATTTTTAAGTTAATTAAATCGGTTTCATTTTGTACCCTCGGCTGTAGCCGTACGTAATTGGCGCAGTCGGTAGAATACTCGCGGTCGGTTTCGCGTAAAAAGGAAGATTTCCGTGTCGTAAAGCCGCCCGTGTGGCTATCCAGCCACTCCAGAGTATCCCGAATCTACACGTCGTGCTGCATCGAGGTATCCAGACATTGATAGCGCAAAAAAGCCGATTTAATGTTAATGTAAGTACATTAGATTTTTTCTAGTGAACGCTTACTCCTAGCCTGTACTAATTAATATAATTTTCCAAAATTTTCTTTCAACGAAAATCCAGGAACCCTAGGTTAGTTAGAAATAGTAGAGAATCAATTTTAGATTCGAGAAGAATATTAGTTTAGATACATTATTTGAGGAAACAGAATCGCATTTCGAGAAAATGTCTTTGAATATAGATAGTATTTATAGAGCATTCCGGTTAGTACCCGAGTTCGACGGAAACCCGAATGTGCTGACAAGGTTTATTCAATTGTGTGATCAATTAGTTAAGGAATATTATAATGTTCAAGGTGATTCTGAATTAATTAATAAGGCAGTCAGTAATGGTATATTAAATAAAGTTGTAGGGTGTGCTGCTCACTTAATCAATTCAAACGGTATAGCAAGTGATTGGAATGGAATTCGTAGATGCTATTGGCCAAATATTAAAGAGCATATAGCCAAGTATATCAATGACTTTACAATATGTGGGCAAGTGAAATACTATCGTGATCGAATAAGACCACGGTTCAAATTGAACATCTACCAACAAAACCTTTTGAGGTTGTACATTTAGATTTGCTAAGTGTTGAAACAAATAAGTACCTTACTATAGTAGATGCATTCTCTAAGTATGGTCAAGCATACTTCTTGAGAGATGCTACAGCTAAAGCGTTGTACAAGCCTTAATAAAGTTTTCTACTCATCATTCTATATAGAACCATGCTATATTTAAGGATATGATAAATAGGCTAGGTATGTTACACGATAAGAATAAAATCATAGATATTAGTTTCAGGGAATATTTTAATATAATTAGACTACGTTACTACTATAATGGGAATAGTATAGTTGTTAGTTATCACCAGTAGTTTATCCTACTAACTTTATCCTTTTTTAATCATCCCTAGCTCCTAATAGTGATAATAAGGTCCTAATTCCAACTTACCCTATCATAGCAGTTCAAGAAAAAGATCTATTGTATATAGAGACAGAATGTCCGAAGTACCATCACGGTCATTTTTGCGAGGACAACTAAAGTCACCACCACGGCAAGCAGTCGAACTGTATCCAGCATCTTATACTGCACCAGCAAATTCACGATTCCTGTGAATTCACATCAGTTATCCTGTCTTCTGAAGCCATGGAGCAGTTGGACGACCAACATTTCATCGTGAGCTTTCCCAAACCAACGAAAGTTCGTTTAACTTGTTCTGAAGACCAGTAGAGAATACTGAAGGGAAGCTATTTATCTATTATATCCAAAGGATGTGTGCTAAAGACATCATTTACTGCAAGCAATCTTCATGATCAAATCAAGGGAAAGATATTGAAAATTATAGACTTGCCAATCATGAAGGAAAATCCACAAAATTCAACCAACAAAAGAAAATCACTGCTGAAATTTAAGTTAATGCAAAGGATAAGAAGGTCTGCAACACAGAAATTATGGAAAAAAAATCAAGCTACACCATCGACACTATTTTCAACTAGAGTTTTTAAATAGTTGCCGAACTTGCGGAGGGAGATGTTATATAATGATGACCCTTGCCTGCGGAACGCTAAATTATTGTAGCGATGACACACTCTACAGCGAACTGCACCGTGAGATCGCCTGATCAGCAATTCGATAGCGCTGCCGTGTCACTCGCAGGTCTGTTATCTTAAGATACATGAGTTACGCGTAACAGATCTAAATCGTATTTTTTCATGATCCTCTATCACCCAGTAAAATAATATTTTAATTAACTATTACCAATTAGTCACAATTGCCTATCACCTAACTCCTGAAACTATGATTTTGCCATTGTCAGTTATGGTAAAATACTGTATCTTAAGTTACATCAATTACGCGTGACAAGTTGCGAGCGCATCGAGCAAATCCTAACTCTGCTAACTACTAGATACAGTATTTATCCGTGACTGTAGTGCGCGTATTAACTGATGATGATGTGGATATTATGAGAGCTTCATTAACAAACATGGTTCTAAAAGTAATAGCCCACGGCAACATGATAGTATTTATGGACCAGCTGAAAAAAATAACTGCCTTTCTGAAATCAATAGGTGGATTAAAATAATCGCGGTCGAATATGCAGGAGTAATGTTCACAAACCTATTTTTGTTGGTTAGTATATCAGCTTGATGTATCTCATTTACCGGGTTTTTGAAAAGTGTACGTACTTGAAAATAATTTCCAAAAGCCTTCAAAATACGCACTGTCTTAGGTTGGTTTTCCACTAGTTATTTTATGAAAATGTGTGTTAATCAATTGTTATTTTATTACACAGGAAATTAAAGTAAATAGGTCCTAAACAAGGCAATGAAAAGCCAACTGGCACCTTAAATTATGGATTTCAGTCATGGTTTCAGTGTTTCAGATAATTTTAGAATGCGCGAATTGTGCTTAGATAAAACGAAACAGTTTTTAAAAACTTCGTTGGTAATTTTTACTGTTTGACGTTTATTCAATAACTACAAAATTTGTATAAAAAAGTGCAGTTATAAATGCAGTTTATGACGATACCCAAAAAACTGCCACCATTACCTTATTTTCAAAATAATAACCTTATGTTGCTTCGAGGCTAGTAGTTCTGGTCTATACTTTTCTTTTAAGTATTTTTTGGTCTTACTATTCTGTTGTCTTAGCTGGACCCTAGTTTTATTTATGACAACTAATTTGCGTAAAATTTCTTACATATCGGCATCAAACGAAATAAAAATTTGTGTGAAGTGCTTAGCCGGTTGTGTTTTTGTTTGACTCAAAAAGGCATCGTTATCTTTCTCTTAGATACCCTGGGAAATCAGAATTTATGGCAAATATTGCTCATTTATCACTTTTTAAAAACATCTATTACCTAGCTATCTCTTTAATATTTCATTATTGATTTCCTACCATCAGATTCAATATCTTTTCGGTGTTTTGTGCTTTAGTGGAAGTTGAAGGCTATTTACAGTAGAGGACATATTCAACGCTCTGTCTACTGGGATTTAATTCAGCTAACTGATTTTTTACTACAGCATCGGATGCAATCAATTCTCCTCATTCCGTCACTATGTAGTTTTGTGCTATTTTGGACAAAATTTAAAACGGACACGTACTGACAGCGCATTGTTGAGATATTTTTTTTCGAATGCAAGAAATTTATCACCTGGCTCTGATTAAATCCTTCTAAGTCTGGAAGCAAAAGTAATACAACAAAGAAATTTAGCGTAAAATCATCTGAAGGGTTGACTATTATAATGAGATCAAAAGCATTTCGATTGCATTATTATTTTTATATAAGACCGCGAACTTTTCAATCCACGTATTTAGGCATTAAGAATAGTTGAATTTTGAAGATGCTCAACTTACATAGTCGTCAAGAAATCATACGATGAAAAATAATTCAAAGATTTGCATGTCTATTGCAAAAGTGTGTTGGACTTAGTTAAAAATGAAGTACCCCGGGAAGTAAGGCGAAGGAGTGTAAGTGCAAGAAAGAAAGCAGACTTAGATGCAGATGTAGATTTAGATAAGATCTTACATATCTAGGATTTAGTTTTTTTTTGTATCTAAAATAATTTTGATAATACTAAGTTCTCATTCCAATTTTTATGTTAGTTATGAAGTTAATTAAGTTTATTTGTTTTAAAAGTTATCGAATCTTGGTTAGAAGAAGTTTTCGTTTTCGTTTTACTTGTTGACTCATTAAAAAGGATATTTTAATGCATTTGAAAATTTGAGTTTTTACTAGATAAGTCATAAGTCATTATTCATTTGTTTAGATGAGTACTTTTTTTTATATTCCTTTATCATCATATTCCTTTATAAACCAATTTAATTTAATACTAAATAATCAGTCAGACAAACTTTAGTTAAAGATACCTGTGTTTAGTATGCTGTTAACAAGTGTAATATGGAATGTTTTGACATTCCATATTACACTTGTTGCGGCTAAGTCACGTATCTTAAGATACAGAGCACCGCGTAACAACCAATGTATAGAGAGCTTGTTACACCTATCTCTGTTATAGCTAATAACTCTGAAAATGTCGAAGTTTTCAAAAATCTATAAATTTCCCGGTTTTCCTCAGACTTTAATACAACCAATTATGTAAAAATATATCCCGAAAGTTTTGAAACATTTAAGATAATCGCAATTATCTGTAAAAAACTTTAAACGGTGATATCTCAAAACTATGTTTCGTGAGATACAAGAGATAGGCCTGACACGGCAGCGTGTGACCGAAGTTGCGCAATACTAATAATTCAATATTAAATTAGCATACCTACTCGTCACTCTTGTTTCTCATATCGAACATTTGTCACGCATCCTAGTTTTAGACCGATATATGTAATTATTATATCGATTAAATTTTCAAGTTAATTAAATCGGTTTCATTTTGTACCCTCGGCTGCAGCCGTACGTAATTCCCAGACCAACACAAACACTTATGTTCATCACACTTATGTTAATGCTAATCACATAATTTAGACAGAAGGAAACTTAACTTTGAAGCCAAAATAATTTAATCTAAGCCCGGTCTGTAAATAAATTGAGCTGCATTAACTTCACCGTAATACAGCTTTACAAGCGTTACTCAAATCGGAAACTTTTAATACATGAACACAACACTAGCATCCAATGTCTTTCCCATCCGCTTTGCGAGCTCACGTAGCACAGTTTACGTCCGCGGAACACCGGTTTATGACCCTGGAGTAGATTGAACATCGCTCCCGGCGAAGGATTATACCCGCTCGAATCGTGCTTCCCGACGAATGGGTATACTTCATCCCTGTATAAACACCGAGAAGCTTTTGATTTCATCGAATGCAATCGACTCGCTCTTTATTAAATTTCCCTGACTTTTAACCTAGATATTCTGATGCAATACACCTAGTTCATCAGCGGAAATATCTGAAGGTTCTTTGAAAATTTTATAAGGCCCGTTGGCAGCGGGTTCTGTTTATACTTGAAGAAGGACGTAAATGTTTAACACTCTTAAGTAGGTATTTGTTCTAATATTTACTTTATTATTTGAACGAACTTATCGGCTTTTATCTTTGCAAAAGTGTCTGCCCTAATTTAAAATCAACTGTCGTAACACAATAAATTACAACGACTTTTATTGGCACCTAGAGAGCAATATTTAAGAGTAACTAATTTCAAACATCATTTATTTTTCCATCATAGTTTGCTTTCATGTTATAATAAATGAATGAAACGCAGTTTTGTTTACATTTCCGTGAGAATGAAACAACCGATATGGAATTGGAAATAATGTTCATCGAGTTAGAAATATGTTAGGTTTACCAGTTACACACTCGCTTTGTGTTTTGCACTAAATGTTAGTTGAGCGACGCGACATTCCACCTGAATATATAAATATTGCAGTAGTACTAGCTTTAGGGCAGCAGTACTTACAACTACACGTTTTATTTATTAGTTTTAAATATTTAATCATTAAAAGCCCCCCACAAGGTGGACCGACGACCTGGTGAAGGTTGCGGGAATCCGCTGGATGCGGAAGGCGCAGGACCGGTCGTTGTGGCGATGCTTGGGGGAGGCCTATGTCCAGCAGTGGACGTCTTTCGGCTGAAATGATGATGATGATGATGATGATTTAAACATTGACAGGGAACTTAGAAGTGTTAAGAATTTTTGTCGCTTTTTTTGTGGCTTTATAGCATAGTACAGCATGATACTTAGCAGTAGAAACCAGCTAAGCGTATAGGAGTAGCTAATCAGAAAATCTAAAAAATATTATAATTTTTTTTTAAAATAAAAATTAAAGATAGATAGATTTTAAGTCATAGTTACGTTAGTGAGAGATGTTTCGTGATTTTCATTTTCAATTATTATTGTAGAATTTGAGTTCTAACCACATAGTTCTCTTAAGGTGTTATTTATGATTTTTTTCTAAAAATCAAAGAAAAATGTGATATAATATCTCTAGCTATTTTTTTATTTGCTTCGTCAGATCTAGCCAGATTAAACGAATAAGGAACTAGAGCGTAAACGCGACATAGGTACAGAATTTACGTCGAGTGTTTTAATGGTTCCCTGTTAGTAACCACGTTAATCCCTAACCGTGTGCTAAACTAAGTAGATACTCATTTGATCACATGGCAGAGCGCACACGATCAAAGCAGCGCATCGCCGCCTTATGTGCGATCGTGTGTAACAGCCAATTCAATGAATTAACACAATTGACATACATGCTTAAAATGTTCAAATTATTCATGTAAAAATGTATGGCAACTTAGGTTGTTCACCCATAAGTTGTGGACTTGTTTTGTACAATTTACACACGTCTTAAACGGATTTTGTTTTCTAAAGTTTGCATACAAAAGCAAGTAGAAGTTAAAAATTATTTTCCATTCTACAAAGTGAAGAAAAACATCGCTAGTATCGCTACCAATGGGTAGACTATCACTATGCACTTTTTCAGTTTCTTCTACAACTTAAGCAGTTTATTGAACTGTTTTTCTGATTTATTTTAATCAGCTAGCTCAGTTTCTGCAATGGAATAAAGCTTGTTACCATC
Organism: Asteroscopus sphinx; assembly: GCA_949699075.1. NCBI lineage: Eukaryota > Metazoa > Arthropoda > Insecta > Lepidoptera > Noctuidae > Asteroscopus > Asteroscopus sphinx. Next base: position 15,595,890 of record OX453007.1, read on the forward strand.
TTCCTCGACCATCCTTGTGTTTGTTCTGTCTGATATCCAAACTATATTGACTGGCCTGCTTACATTTGCATGTGCACATATGCTCACAGCCATAAATGAACACATTAATGAGATACACACAACAGCTTTTTATCCTAAATTGGAAATAACTTTAGCATTTTATAAGTTTTAAGGTCCAGAGTTGGATGCACTAGTAACATTAACATAACTTTATATTCAGTGAAGCCGGGAGTAAACTTATAGTGACGTCGTAAATTCTGCCAAACTTACAAACACGCTGGATGGAGATTCCGATTTGCAAGTTATAGCTGTCCATGAATTATAATCATGAATAAGAAGTTGAAATATAGAAGATCATAAGTTTTAAAATTTATAGATTTAAAACATAATATTTGAATAAGGTAGATAGCGTAAAATCGAGTGTTGTAGCGTAACTTGAAAGAGGCCTTTTTTTCCGTGGGGAAAATCCTCATGGACGCACTTCGCCTGGGGAAGGCGGAGCCAGTGTCGGACTCTTACCGACTAAAAACCACCACGGTGTTCCTCTACTGACCCCTGGCCGCGCGCGGAACACGACGCGCCACCGTCACGGGCCTTGACTGGTCGGGCGGCGGGCCACCCCGAGTCCGCCGCCTGCAGGCCTATACCTGGGGTGGCTGGAGGTCGGCATACGCCCTCCTACGACGCCCAGGTCGTCTCCTGCGGATGGGAAGAGAGGTCATCGCCTCTCGAACCCTCTCCGCCGCCTCCTTAGCGAGCATTACATCCTCGTAGAAGGAGACGACGTCTTCCCAAGCGCTCTCGCTCCCGCCCATAGACAGAACTACGGTCGGAAGCGAGAGATCGCTGCCGCCTACTGCAGTGATGAGGTCACGGCACTGCGCGGCCCAAGCTGGGCACTCCGCCAGTGTGTGTTGCACCGTGTCCTCTGGGCAGCTCCCGCAATGATGACACTCGGGCGTCGGCTCCCGGCCTATGCGACACAACTTGAAAGAGGCCTGTGTTGAACAGTCGTCTGAGTAAGGCGTATCTGAATTTTGGAAATATATTACTTAGAATTAGTCGGACGTTTGATTTCCATTGCAGTGGACAAAAAAGAGAGTAGGTTGTTTTTTTTTATTCCTAATGGGCTTGCGTTTGACCGCCACCTCACCTGATGTTAAACGATGGTGTGGACGACGATGGTACACGCGTGCCCAGCAAAAACCTATTAACTCGAGCCTTGAAGACCACCAGATTATACTTCTCGGGAAACACTGACGCAAGGAATTTCATTCTAGCGGTTTAACTAGTTCTCTGTTGATCACATAATTGATGATATAAAGAGATATTAATTAGTTTTTTTAATCTAAAGCAGAATCATAGTAAAAGAGTCTCTGCTAGTGACGATATTTAAATGATCGTCCGGTGCACCCACCCTACCTGTTGACTGACTAACCTTTTTTCCACGGTATGAGCTATTTTAACATTGTTAAGCTCATATTCACACGATAAAAGAAAAAGAACCATTTATTCATTTAATATCTATTTATAATTTTAATATTTATTTATTTATTAAATTTATGCACACACAAAGAAATAATAATAATATACATAGAAATTAATAGAATAATAATAAAAATAAACCTTTTTTTTATTTTTTTATAATATAGTATGGCGAAACGAGCTAAAGGCCCACCTGATGTTAAGCGGTTACCTTTGCCCATGACAACTTCAATACCACCTTGGCTGTTGCCTAAATGGTACCGCAAGTCGGTTCGCCAAACTGAGACATGAAGATGGAAAGACTCATGTGATTGTAATTGTGAATGAATATAATACTGCATTTTTCTGGTATACCTACAATAATACAGAACCTTACAATAAAGAATAAGAATAAGAACCAACAAAATCCTAGACGTTCTCAAAAGTCCAGGTTGACCATTCTAAACCGATGAGCATGCCTGAGGATGTTAATGAACTTAGATGATGCGAAGCAGGAGAAGGGTGCGGCCGATGTTGGTGCCGTACGGGGAGAAGGGGCTCGCCTACTAAGTGACGGGCCGGGACCTGCCGGGGATGGTTGGGCGAATACAAGTTTCGCAGGCCCCCGGCCAAGTGTTGGAAGAGGAACATCGTGGTGGTTTTAGTCGGTAAGATTGCGACACTGGTTCCGCCTTCCCCGGGCGGAGTGCGTCCATGAGGATGTCCCCACGAAAAAAAAAAAAAAAGGTGTGGCAGAATCGTAGCGGGTAGAAAATTGTAAATCCATAGTCTTTAAATACCCCAATAGGAAACAGGCTTTATTATGTATGTAGGAGATTAAAAAAAAAAAAAAAAAAAAACAATTATCAATTAACTTTTGCACAATTAAAACTCATTGTTTTTTTTATTTTATTATCTAATGGATATGACATTGCCGTGACATTGCCAATGTCATATTTATGACATTTGATTAATAATTTAAAGTGTCAATTTATAATTTGTTACAAGTATTTTTATTTGTTAATTTGTGTTTAATTTTGAAAATGGCTGATGATGACGATGAGGGAGTTTTCGGGGGGATGTATGAAGATGGGCACTGGGTGTGGGACGAGCATACACAAGCATTAATGTTTGTGAGGTAAGGATTATACTTAGAATCATAGACAATGTGTTATATTTCTATACTTAGAATCTTAGAATGTTACCACAGAATTATAGTTTGTTGAAAAATATTTAAAAATTAAAATATGTGAAAGTTGACAGGTAAGACCTGGGTAGGACAATCATCTAAGGTAGGACACTTCCATTATCAAAGGGTACGAATTACACATGGCATGCCATCTTACGGTCAGAGAGTCGCCTTACGGGCAATTTATGAGATTAGTTTTCCCAACTCCCTTTTAGGGCCGGTATTTCAATAGTCTGATAACTTTTAACTGTGGAATAAATGTGACATCATGGCAGATTTTCTATACTACAAAAAAAAAAACTGTCAAAATGTCAAAGTTACTCCTCAGTTAAAAGTTAACTGGCTATTGAAAGACCGACCCTAAGTCCTTAGTCCATTGTTTAAATCGTCGAGTCCTACATGATACACCCATAAGGCGACTCTCTGACCGTGCAAACACTTTCGTGTTACGTTACCAGTAGAAAAGCTTACAGATTCAAAGTATGAATCACTTTCAGTTTTTAAACTGATTTGGCTGTCCTCAGTGCAAAAGAGTTAATTAAAACTGGAAAGTTCATTGGAACGCACCGTTCGTCTAGAGCTTTTAATGCTTTTGGGCAAACAACGTAGTTTTTCTTAAATCATAGCTGCTGCTGCCCTCCCCTACCTGTGCAGCCTCTATTGAGTATAAAGTCTGATGTGTATAATATAATATTACAGTGACCTGCCTCCTAAGCAGATAGAAAATATAACAATACAGACCAAGGCGCCAACTGGTACTATAGAGTTCAGAGATGACGTTGATTTAATTGAACAGGTAATTGGCTATGTTATGTTATGTCATGTTGATTGGTTATTACACCAAACTAGCGTTTGTGTAGGTATGTAGGTTATGATGATTGTGTCTTACGATTTTATCGCTCATCACTCAGCTCTGGTGGAAAGCCATTCTAATCCTAGTGTTCGGATGCAACGTTTGAAAAAAGAAAAGTAGGCCAAGAGCATGTCAGGCCACGCTTAGTATAGGGTTCCGTAGGTAGGTGTAAAATTACAAACGAATCAGAACAGAATTTGAATCGTGGCTGTTTTAGTTTTTCCGTTTTTGCAATAGACGGCAGCATTGGTGACTCAGAGCGTGTGGTGTTAATACAGCGCCATCTAGCAGCCCAAATTTTAGAGGTGTGTTATGCCAACATGATACATGGGTACTTTTTGTGATGTAATCAAATAGAAGACAACTAAAGAAGCATTGTTTGTTAAGATAATTTTTTTGCCAAGGTTAATGACCTTTGAACTAGGACGTCTTAAGTATTTTTAAAGTTTTTTCTTTATGACTCGAAAATTTATGATCAGATTATGCTCAGAATAATTTTAAAAGAGAGTTTTTACTAAGGTCTATCAACGTAGAAGATTATAAGTTTCTATGCTGCATAGTTTAGAAATGGCAGGGGGACGATGACACATTGCAAGCCACATTGGCGGGCTATATTTCACAAACATACCTTATAAAAAGTAGTGTATGAAACATTACCTTCATTTCAATAAACCTACTCAATGATACCCCACATTTAGGGCGTACAACGAAAAAAATATTTCATCCCCATTTCACATATATGGGCGCCACCCCTAAAATACATAATTACTATTTTTTATTCTTTTAAATTTGAGAATTATATTTAAAAAAAAACTATTTTTGAGAAAAATTACATGTACTTACGTTTATAACTGTGGAAGTTGTGTGTGTTTATAACTGTGGGTGCTGGCCAGAAAACCTCCATGTGTGTCTGACGGCTGCTTGTCCATCTGGACACGTCTGGAGGGAACGGCTGTTGTTAGGCCGGTGCATCCTGGGTACAGGAAATGGAATCCTTTCGAGGGATTAACCCTCGGGAGATATTATTGCCTGTGGCGAATATTCTGCTCCACGTGTCCCTCTGACGCCAGCAGAGGGCACAGTGGAAGAGCAGGGGCGGGCCCGGTGTGCACTCACCCTGCCACTGGGCAGGCAGCGGGGGGATTGTCCTTCCCTGCCCCCGTCGATCTCGTTTCCCCATAAGTGCCCGCTGAGTAGTGTTCTCGCGCCTCTTGGGACCGAGGGTCTTGGCTTTACCACCCAGACCGCGAGGAAAAAAACCTCTATAAAAAATTACGGGAGGATGGGGCCTGCGAGCAGCAGACTCGGGGTAGTCTGCTGCCCGACCAGCAGCTAGCGTAGCTGGCACTGCTGGCGCAGCTGGTATAGCTGGTAAAGACCCTTAAGGTGAGTTGGCGTGCAGTGTTCCGTGTGCGCCGCCTAGGAGGGTGCGGCCAACGTTAGGCCGCACGGGGAGAAGGGGCTCGCCTGCTTGTGGCGGGCCAGGACCTGTCGGTCTGGGTTTTTCTTATGTATTATAAGTATGTATTTACAAAAAAAAAGTATCTAAGTATTATATCCATTGTCTAATACCCATAGCACAAGCTCTGCTTAGTTTGGGACTAGATGGTGCTGTGTAAAAATGTCCCAAAAATATTTATTATTTTATTTATTTATGCAAACTTTGAACCTATACTTGTATCACTCTTAATTCCAGCCAAATCCGTTCTGTTGGTATTTTCTAAGTTTATTAATATCATTACTTTACCTTTACAGATCCGTTATCGGCGACGTTATCAAAGAAAATTGAAACCAGGACAAGCGGACGTAATTACTCTACAGGTTTACTTTCCGTTACTATTAGTTAAATTCTAGGCCCATTACGTAGGTACTGCAGATCTTTAATATATTCATACAATAATAAGTATTTTTAACCGACTTCAAAAAAAGGAGGAGGTTCAATCGTAATTTTTTTTTTTTTTTTTTCGAATCTGTGTTATTACCTCAGAACTCCGTCATTTGTAAACCAATTTTGAAAATTATATTTTTATTTGAAAGGATATACTTCCAGATTGGTCCCATTTTGAGTAAAATCCAGTTTTGATGATGGGATCCATGTGAAATTGAGAGAACTCCTCAAATATTATAGGCATACATATAGCGATTTTGGTATTTTCATCAACAAGTCAAGCATTTGCCGTTGAATTAAATTGGCATTTGCATTCACAAAGTAGTATCATTTGGTGAAGATCTGATGAAGAAGAACTCTTCAATGGATGACAGCAAATCATCCGGGATGGCAGCAGTCGCTTGTCTTTCTGTTGTTAAGGCCATTCAAAATAGGAAAATAGAATAAACTTAAAAAAAAAGTAAAATCGACTACAAAAATAATAAAATGATAGAATTTGTGTGAAACAGTTTAGGAAGTCGGTGCCAGTTTTCTCTGAAATAAAACCGAATCAAAGGCACCTACTTCCTAAACTGTTTCACAGAAATTTCGTTATTTTATTCTTTTTGAAGTCGGTTTTAACTTTTTTTATTTAAACTATTGTGAATTTGCAGGACGTAAAGGACATAGCGTTGTATACTGCCCCCATCAATATCTTGAGTCCGATGCTTATAAACATGCTACATACACCAACAACAGAAAGATTTCTTAGGGCACTTATTCTTTGTTGTGCCTATTATTTACAGGTACTATTTTTAAAACAGTTTCTTTCAGTGTCCAAACTATGCAATTATTGAGCGTTATATAAGAATACATAATTATGTGATATTGGCTATGTGCAAGATGGCGGTGGGGACAGTCAAATCGATCGCAGCGCACACTGTGGCAAAATGCGAAACATATCAGGCCTGTGTTTTGTATTTCCACGCTAAATTCGCTGTTTTTTTGATGTTTTTGAGCTAAAGAAGGAAATGGGTCATAAGACTTGTGTTGTGAACTGCACAAATAATGGCACAGCCCAAACATCGATGTTGAGAATATCGATGTTCACACGTAAAAGCATTGATGTTAAAAACATCGCTCTTAAGAACGATTAAGATAAAGTATTACGGAAACATACAATAAAATAATATAATCGTATTAACCGTTCAATGTTCTTAGACTGCAGATGAAATGACAGCTCGCATGATTGAACTCGAAACAAGAGTAAGAACTCCAGATTGTGATCGTATTGAAAATGAATTTCGTGATAACTTAGCTGATCTCAGAGTCTTGGTTGCTAAAGAATATTGTATAATGCTTATTGGTAAGTAATTTGCATCAAACTTATTAATGTCAGTGTTTCTGCGTTTTATTTTAAGGAAGTAATTTATTCTCCAGGCGGAGCTGACACGAAGAGATTCCATCACATGGGTCCTCAAAAGAAACGACAATCGTTATCAGACAAAGACGCAAGATTATTTGAAACGTTGCTTCGTGTGAGTGTGCAGATTGTTTGGTTGGCACTAGGACGCAGGAGTTTCCATCAAATTGGTAATTGTATTATACAACTTAAAGTAAGTTACTTAACTTACTTAATGAAATCGAAGTTATCTACTTCTTATAGGTGTAATTATCGAGAAGATTCGGTATGGTTCAGTAAAACAACGTTTCGTCACAAGGGTTTAATCCGGACTGGCACACAAGTTAATACACAGGTGGACCACGAACGTTTGACAACAATCTCAACATAGACACTATCACATGATATTATATTATCAAAAGTACCTACATTACAATAGGTATGTTGTTAACTCATGTAAAAAATTCTCCAGAATTGGAAACCCATCGTATATTTAAATCGGAAATATTCAACGCTGTGGAGCATACGTTAAAGACAGGATACATCGCTAAAATGGTACCAGCTGAACAGGCTGTATTGCTGGGGCATTGCGTGCGTCGCGACAAGAAGCTCAACACTCGCTCACCGCTAATGAATGAGGTTTTCTGTCACAGGCCGATTGATTATCGTCTGTTGGGACTCGGTGTTGTCCAGTATCCAGAGTAAGCATTCTTATCATTCGTCCTATTTTTATTCGCTTCTCTATCATTTGCTAGCTTCAACAGACTTTTCTGTTTTATTTTAAAGGTTAACAACCCGACTAAAGTACTTATGCCTTGTTGTGGCCGGCTCAGAAGAAGTCTTGATGGAATCGAATTTAACAGTGGGCATCATTGGCTTGACCCGTTCAAATTTCGACACAATGCTCCGGCCCCTCTTGCAAACGAGTGATGTGAAATCTAAAGCTTCTATGTTAGTATAAAACCATTAAAGAGCATTGCTGCGAATAACCTCAGTCTGTTACAAAGATAAAATTATACGATACATGCGTATTAATAATTTCTTAGGTTTTCGCGATCTCTACACATTATAATAAAACATAACATTAATTTAAATAATATACGCGATGTAATCCGGTTAAACTTGTTTTATTAAACATGCGTATTTTTTAATTACTTTCTATTTATCGTACTTAATGCGGACATTTTTTGTTATAAAGAGTTAATCAACACAATAATAACGTGAACGGCTATGATACTCCTTTTGACTTCATATTTTTGACCAATCTCTGAGTCTATTGTTCTATAATATATTACGTTGGCACGACTGTTACTATACTGTATACTATAGTATATATACTGTTAAATATACCTTAAGTGGCAGTGGGCGGGGCACATTGCTCGCAGAACGGATGGCCGATGGGGCAGTAAAGTTCTGGAGTGGCGACCGCGTACTGGAAGGCGCAGCGTGGGTAGGCCCCCCACAAGGTGGACCGACGACCTGGTGAAGGTCGCGGGAATCCGCTGGATGCGGAAGGCACAGGACCGGTTGTTGTGGCGATGCTTGGGGGAGGCCTATGTCCAGCAGTGGGCGTCTTTCGGCTGAAATGATGATGATGATGATATAGACTGGCTATATTTTAGCCAACCACTTTTTAGCACCTATACATCTACAGGAATAGAAGATTAAAACTGCTTAATTGTCAAGCAGCCACTTGTTTAACACAAGTTTCGTAAGCAAAACATAACCTCAAACAAAATAGGTAATATTTTAATGAATAAATATCTATGGAGTACTGTCCATTTATTAAAAAAGATTGCAACACATTACCTTCATGGAATTTTATATGGTGAACATCATCTTTTATTCGTAGCTTCCCAAGCATGGAGAAAAGAAGGGAGCGGAGGTGTTGCAAGGCAAAATCTCTTTAGAAAGAAGCGTCGCCTGAATGCGGGTGACAGGGGGACGAGGTACAGCAATGGCTCCACCTCACTATGGAAAATCCGCCCATTTTTTGTAAATCCATCTAGCGGTGAAATGAATTATTACAGCGTAACAGCACTAACAATTTTTCATTTTAGTTTGTCTACTCACCACTGTGGCGTACAAAGCACATTATTTTATTCCAGAACATTCTATGTGCGTTTTTGTGGTGAGAACATAACACTAATGAAATTGAATTTTACACAAATGACGTGGTCTTTAAAATGACTGATTAGAATTTGAAAAAAAGTAACGAAGTTGAAAAAGGTTAAAAGGGTATAATGTAAGGGTACCATATGGCACTTGCGGCTTGACCTTCAGATTACCAGTCCAGTATGAGTATTAAATAACGTCTAACTACACAACTTTTGTTTTACAACTTTACACAAAAGTACGTTAAAAACGTGCCATACATAGCGCCTAGCGCAATAAAGTATCCTCATGTAGATCACCTTGAAAATCACTCAAACCATCTTTTTAATTGTATAAACTGATTGCAAATACAACAAAAAAAAAATTGATTAACAAAATTATATATTTTATTATTTTTAACGCATTTATGCATGCGAAGCGAAATCTAACGATTTATTTAGTATTTATTTATTTATTCATACATGTATAAATTTTGCAATATCACTGTGCCCCACAAAACCGTGTTATCGGTATTTAAATAGTGGAAAAAAAAAGAAGAATCACTGTTTCTTAATAAGATATCGCTGACGTCACCCAAAGACTGGCGTACTGAGCCAGGAGTCTCAGGTTCGAATCCTGCTCGTGAGCGATTTTTTCTTTCCACTATTTAAATAATTAAAAATATATATTATAAGAAATTAGTAGAAATACCTACTTATACAAATATCCAATCTTATTCTTAGTTTATACTAAATCTCTGGGATCATTGTACTCATCATTATGAACACATTTTACAGTGGAATCAACCCTGAAATCTCGAAAAAATCTGCTGTTCCCTATAATTATGTCGATTTATGTGAACACAGATGTAGGGAACCGCTGATATTTTTTTCGGTTTCAGGGTTGTTCCCATAGTAAAAGTTGTTCATTATGATGAGTACAATGACCCCTTAAGAGGTTTAGTATAAGCTAAGAATTAGGTTGTAGGTTGTATATAGAAATATAATAAAAAGTATGTTACATTCTGTTCATAAAAAAATTTTACCTAATGTAATTTTTTTTTTATTAATTAAAGTATTCAATACATTTTTGCTGAAATAATGCTACGTAATATTTGGAATTTTTGGATTATGATATATCAAGATTGCAGTTAACTATTGTCATAAAAACTTATTGGATACAAATTGAATAAAAAAAAACTAAATGTGTGCTGGGACACATAGTACAAGTGAAACTTCAACGGACAAGTGGAAAAACGAATCGCAACGGACAAGTGGAAAAACGAATGGCAACTGACAAGTGGAAAAACGAATCGCAACAAAATTTTAAGTTGAAGTTTTACGGGCAGGTTTTCAAATTGAATAAGTACGTGGGACACTCAGAAAGTTTTGCGAAACTAAAAAAAATTGTTCTATACGTACATATATTTTTATCAAATCTTTTCAAAGTACTTTCCACCAGCCTCTATACAAAGATTCATGCGCCTAAACCAGTTTTCAAAACACTTTTTCCAGTCCGCCGCAGACACCTCGTTTACAGCCTGCTCGAACGCAGCCAGCGCATCTTCCGGCGACGAAAATTGTATCCCTTTGAGCTGATTTTTTATTTTTGGGAATAAAAAGAAGTCACACGGTGCTAGATCAGGGCTGTAAGGAGGGTGACCCAGGAGTTTGACTGGCGTGCTGTCCAGGAAGTCCCTCGTTTTGAGTGCGGTGTGCGCAGGTGTATTGTCGTGGTGGAGCAGTAGCCCGCGGAGCCCTGTGTTTGGTCTTTTGTTGCTTATAACAGAGAAAACTTCTGGCAAACATTTGGTAGTATACCATTCGGAATTAATGCTTCTTTGATCCCGTAAGGGAATTGATACCAAGTGGCCAGTCAAATTAAAAAAGCTAGCGATCAAAATCTTACCCCCGCTTCTAGATCGCTTCACTTTGGTAGGCGTTGGCTCATTTTGAAACACCCAAACAGTCGACTGGCGCTTGGTTTCTGGGTCGTATTGATAAATCCAGGACTCATCACCTGTAACGATGTCGTAAACACGCCGAGACGAGCCTGCTTCAAATTTGTTAAGCATATCACGGCACCATTCCACCCGGGCCTGCTTCTGAGCATCGGTGAGGTTGTGCGGCACCCAGCGTGATACTATCCTCCTCACGCGAAGATGGCTGTGTAGAATCTCGTGAACGCTTCCGGATCCAATCTTCAATATGTGTTGAATCTCCTGATATGTAATTCGCCTATTGTCTTGGATTAAATTTTTCACTGCTAGCACGTTTTCTTCGGTAACAGCCGTCAAAGGGCGACCGCTTCTTTCGTCATCCCCCAAAGTTGGTCGACCGCGCTTGAATTCGTTATACCAACGATACACGGTTGCCTTGGAAGGGCCTTCATCCATGAATGCCATTTGAAGTCTATTGTACGATTCATCCGGTTTCAGGCGACACTTGAAATCGTATAAAATCATAGCTCTAAAATGTTCCCGGCGCAGATCCATATTTCAGTGAGACACAATACTTTGAATTAACTCGCAAAAAATGTGGAGGGAAATTTTGAAATTGGAACTTACTTATTTTTACTTATAAATAATCATATTTTCGAAAAACATTATAACTGGCCAGTCTCCCATATATAAAAACTTTTTTTCGCAATACTTTCTGAGGGGCCTGGTACATTAACAATCAGCCCGTAAAACTTCAAGTAAAAATTTTGTTGTGATTCGTTTTTCCATTTGTCAGTTGCCATTCGTTTTTCCACTTGTCCGTTGCGATTCGTTTTTCCACTTGTCCGTTGAAGTTTCACTTCTACTATGTGTCCCAGCACACATTTCGTTTTTTTTTCGCAGTTTTACTGCAAATTATGTTTTGGTTAGGTTAGGTACATTTTAAGTGATTTTAATGAATGCATTTTTTATTTAAACATATTTTATTTTATCAAACAAAAAAACTGAATTAAATCCGGAACCAAAAAAAACATCCATTTTTCTTTCCCTCCCTCCGCCGCTATATATCGTCTACCCCCTCCACGCGGCCGTAACGCTTTTTCGTGAGAGAAAAATCCTAATATATAGAAGAAGATATATATATCTATCTTCTATATATAGAATTTTCACCATCATCATCATCATCATCATCATCAGCCTTTCAATCCCTCCGCCGCTGCCGTCTCTCGCCAAGCGATATATTGTCTACCCCCTCCATGCGGCCGTAACGTTTTTTCGTGACTAAAAATTCCTAATACCCCCCGTCTATACAGAAGTTTCACTTCAAAAAACGTATCCAAGGTTCCTTGTTTTTATTTCTCACTTAGATACCTTAGAATCACCATCGCCCGCTTCATTCAAGACCTTGTTATGTATTTTTGTTTTATAAAATCATGGTTATGAATGTTGTCCAGCTAGCAAATCATTAGTGTCCTACACATTTCATTCGCGATTAAAGAATTTCATTTGTGTAAAAACTTATTCATTCGTGTTTCTATTTTTTTGGTTTTCTTCTATTTTTAACAAGATGCGCCCTGTATTTTTACATAGTATGTGTATAACTTCATTATAGCAAACGTTAAATACCATCAGATAACAATAAAACGGGGGTTTACAAAAATCGTCAAAAATGTGTCATTTTAATTCGAAACATGAAATCGACCCTATTACTGACTACTCACCGATAGATGGCCTGATGGCCTATTTTTCTTATTTTAAATTGCTCTTATTTCATGTAATTATGTAATTTATCTATGAAATAACTAACATTTTAGAATTTAAAATGAATTAAAACAATGTGTTTATTATTTTCGTCATAATATGCATTGATAATGTAAAAACATGTTATCGGTGAGAAGTAATTAGTATGCATCTTTTCGACGACAGATGTCCCGAGCAACAATTTGGCGAAGAAACGAGAAAATGCATGTTTTAAAATTGAAAATATAAATATATGTGACTTACACATAAAATGTTATACCATCAATATGTTTTAGTTTTGATCTTGAACAATTTTTACATCCAACAACTGCGCACTTCATTGTTAAAACAAGAAAAATATTCAAAATCCTCTCAAAATCTATTTAAATCGAAGAGAACCGAACGCAGTGATGATTCACTTGAAATTAAGCTTTGCGGCTCCGCCCACTGTGACGTCATGACCAAATTGAAGGCGCATGACCAAATTGCCTTGCAGCACCTCCGCTCCCTTCTTTTCTCCATGTTCCCAAGGCTGGGAACTATGGAACTTTAGCAATGTCCTTTTAATAACTTAAATTTTGTACCCTGACCCTGTTGCAACAGATTACCAATTTTTCGGGTTAGTCCAGCAAGCATATGCGTCAATCTATAAAAGAGTCTGCTGTTCATCTTTTGAGAAAACCAGGGCACGTCAGGAATGCTATATGAGGTGCAATATAATAAATTAATAAATGACGTTCCATTATGCGGTGTGATACTTAGATAACCAAGCCCTCCTACGATATGATACCCTTTTTAATTTTCATAGGTCATCACAGCATAGTGGACATAGCTCTAAGAGTTCCTTGAAGAAGAACCTAAATGCCCAGAAGTTATATCCACCTATTATAATACCAAGAAAAGATGTGCATGAGTTAGTATTTTTACTTTGTCTTCATAATTAATTCTAAAACTAACAGATGTTGATGGTGAGGATAATTACGTAAACTACAAACAGCCTGGTCATCTACCCGTAAATTTTGCATGGTGACAGGGTTTAGGTATAATAGATATCTTATTTTTGGGCATGTTTATTGATTGCAGAATGAGATACGATAGATGCAAGGCTACAGCCATGATAGTAGGTGGTAGATAGATAGATAGATAGAATATACTTTATTGTACATCATGAAAATAGTAGTAAACAGGAACAACGTATAAATTATGGGTACATAGGCGGTCTTATCGCTAAAAGCGATATCTTCCAGACAGCCTTTGGATGGACAAAGAAGACGTAAGATCTAGATAATGGGGGCAGTTCGTGGCGTACTACTGCATGTGGTAGTTGGTATAACGCCATTCGATACTTTGGGTTGGTGCAACGCGTTTTGCCAATTGCCTCTTGGGAGTCAAATAGTTGCAGTCAGTGAAGTTATACGCAGCGTTGTCGCATCAGCAGCATCGTAGTTGTGCAAGAGTTGCACTTTGGAATTTACATTTTGGTCTTGAATTTGGGTCTTATAACTGTATATTGAATATGGAAATCGCCTTGAGCGATAAGACCGCCCATTGTACATATCTTCTATATAAGTCATATATGGTTGCTTATTTTCTTTTGTGTACAATTAAGAGTATTTGTATTGTTTTGTATATTTGTAACTTTAAATATCTATTTTGTTGTAGCGTATACTTCCCTCCTTCATTTCCCGACATACCTGGAAAGATTCGCGCGGTAAGTGATGTGCAACGTAAGCGCTGGCAGAATAGACTCACCAAGCTGTTGAGCTCCACTACCCATTAGTCTTTTCAGAAAGAGATTCAATACCTACAATGTTATTAAGATTTCTGACTTGTGGGAGTAAGCTTGAACAAGCTTTGTATTATATTTATTATTCTATACCGTTGAGACCACGTGGTTCGATAGATTAATCGAACTTTATGATTCCATTTTCGAACTAGGCGCAAGATGCTATTGTTCTACAAGATTTGATATGGTTCGATTTTATATTCGATGGTTATGATCAGTTATGATGCTTTTTAAAGATCATTAGAACGTTAGTTCAATGTAACGAATGAGCACGTTAAGGGCTATATTGTATGTATATACCTGTCTTAAAAAAGTACTTTGACCATAGCGCATAATTTTTAAATTGTTTAAACTTTTGTGTCACTTATTTTTATAAAACATGTTTTTTCTCAAGGTTTTTTAGGATGCTTAGTTAGGTATATTTTTAAATATATTCTATCTGGTTCGTTGTTCAATTTTGTTTTATTTGTTTTCCATTCGCAAGATATTAAATTATTGTTAAATTGAACGTTTATTATAATCAGTGATCGGAATAGGTAGAGCTAATGTGCATAAAGTTCAAAGAACAGAAACAAAAAAAGTGGAGACTTCCTTACGACAATTTTTTTTTCGGAATATTTGTTTTCGATAAATAAAATAAAAATAATATTTGTTTTTTTACCTCTACCTTTTTAGTTCTAATTATTAAAGCTGGCATGTAAATTACATTAGCTTCCGCGCGTACTTACGTGGTTCAAATGAAGATAAGGAGATTACATTTATTTTCCTGCATACCCTTTTTTTAAAAACAGAAAAAGGAAATGAATTCGATAGTTGTTTTACTTTATTAATTTTAGTTATACTTAAGTAATGTTCCGAAACTCGGAACAAATATTAAAAAAAAAAAAAAATTGTCGTAAGGACGTCTCCACTTTTTTTATTTCTGTTCTTTGAACTTTAGGCACATTAGCTCTACCTATTCCGATCACTGATTATAATGGTGTTATTTTTTCTATATTCAAAATAAATAGATATTTTGTAGTAAGTAGGTTTTTTCCTCGTAGGTAGATATTCCTTGATTGTTCTTCGATCGATATGATTGATTATTTACTTCTTAGCATGCCTAATACCCGTACACTGTATTATGTATTACAAATTAATCAACTTTTGACATTATAAGTGTGGTTTCGAAAAGCCGTCACGCTATTAAAGATTTTGATAGGTACCTGAAAGATTGGCATTTAGAATTAAACGATAAAAGTATAATGGATTATTCTATTAACAACATTTAATAATAATGAATTATAGGACTTTATAATAGGTAGCGTCCATACGTTATAAATGTTATAATCATTATTATTCTTATTTAATTATGTCTTAGAAGAATAATCTATTAGGTAGGTACTTAGCTATTAACAGGCTTCTCCCAGAGGTTATTCCAAGAAGCGCAAGCGGTTAAGGACAAGACCGACGCAAAAAGCATAGGTTTTATCCTTATTTTTTCTAAAATTACGACAGTAAGAATTCTGAAAAAATAAGACTGAATATCAGTAAATTATTCTTCTCGTCCCAATGTCCATTTTAGTAATTATCACCCAACATTTCATCATCAACGTCATCCGGTAAAGTTACTGACATTCATCATCATCATCATCATTTCAGCCTAAAGACGTCCACAGCTGGACATAGGCCTCCCCCAAGTATCGCCACAACGACCAGTCCTGCTACTGACATTGTGATTCTGTAATAGTTATTTGTTATACAAGAGTGCAAAGTTGCTTTTTAACCGCGTGCTCAATTTTGATGACCGAGCAAGCGAAGGATTCTAAAATTATTATTAAAAATTAGAATCCTGAGCGTCAGCGACGGAATTAAAAGAGCACAAGGTGAAAAATCTTTGCACTCGAGTGCAACACGTAATTTTTCATCCCACCTCAGCGAGGAAATGACTAAATGCAAATAAAAACATTTACAATCATAAGATACTTTTATTTCAGTTTAGGTATTAACTACTACATTATGATAGGTAAGTATTACAGAATAATCTTTAAATTATATATAACAAATAATACTTAGGTATAATTAAGAAAAAATTTAAGTAACGTTGCTGCAGTTACTTAAGTTGAGTGTAATATTTTTGTTAGGTACCTACTGTGTTAGCGACTTGTGTAGGTACTGTTTTTCGGTAAACTATCTGTCATACTGTTGTTTATGTTTCTATCTGTCATAATAGTTGTACCGATTCATAGGTGGATGCTGATAAGCAATAATGTGTCAACCCACAAAAATTCGAAAATTGAGTTAATGATGCAGTACGCTTCTTTGGCTGACAAAGAACGTTTTTCAATAGGGTTTTAACCTGATTTAATGGTTTTTATACCAAAAATGAGTATAAAAAGGTTGACACGAAATCAGTTCGAAGGGTAAGACATTTTGCAATAAGATGTTTAGGCACTTGAAACATTGTTTGATGACCCTAGGCGCCGTCTGTTTAAAGTCAAAAGAAGTTATGGGACATGATCGGTTATTGCGTAATTAGTATTATCCGTTTTCAGCTGTGTAAACAACATTGGCCCATATTTAATTAAAATTATACGTATAAAGTGGGCCTCACAAGACTACTAGCCACGAATACTACATGGAAAACGCAGTAGAAGACTTGGGGAATATAAGATCATCAAAGGTAAGTCAAAATATTACATAAATATAAGGATTTTAGCTATACATGTTTAGAGGTCATTTTACCGGTAAAATGATTAAAACAACGCTTTTTTATGACAGAATACTGTTTAAAATTACATTCAAATACGTTTTACATACTAACCGTGGTAATATTACTTATCTTAACTACCTAATTTCAGCAAAATGTAATATTTTTGATTAACAGGTTATTGCTTAACAAACATTCTACTATTTACTAACGCTTGTAAAAGTTTTATAAAGCTTGACACGTTATTGCTACAAAAAAAATCTCGTTCACTTGTTCGTTCGTTTATTTCAATAGTATGTTAAATGACTTGAAACGTTTTTGAAAAACGTGGAATGAGGCAATTAATAAAACAAACAGGTTCACGACTGTAAGTATCCGTAAACAGGGTAGACAGACATTGTCTCAAATCTTCAGGTTCTCGAAATTATTACATTTGGCACATACCCTCATTTTGCAAGTTGTGTCTTATTTTTATAATTATTTACAGAATGCTACCGCCAAGATCAAGAAGCCATGTTTGCGGATCATTTACCTAATACCTCACGAGGAAAGCCATGCGTCGCGTTCTACTTCTGACGAGGAGTTTCAGTGTGAGGTTATTAGCCACGATGTTGAAGAAAAGAGGCGTATGGTTCCGTCAAATAGCAGTCTCAATGAGGAGTTTCCAGAAGTTCGGCCAGCAGAAACATACCTTCCGAATATTTATATTTCTGATCAAGATCTGGACTTTGAGAATACTCTGGATTTATTGGAGTTTCTAGCTGCTGTTGATTGCTGTTTGTGGCTGATAATACAACACTAGCTCATTCGTCGTTCATTGAGCTTATTCATCATACAGCAACTATTCAGTCCGAGCCCAATGAGTTGTATGATTCATCATAATCTCAGCCTGTCGCAGTCCACTGCTGGACATAGGCCTCTCGCAAGTTGCGCCACAACACTCGGTTTTCTGCCTTCCGCATCCAGTCACGTTCAGCCACGTTCTTCAGGTCGTTGGTCCACCTGGTGGGGGTCGCCCTACGCTGCGTTGGCCGATTCGCGATATCCACTCAAGGGCTAGTCTGCTCCAGCGGCCATCAGCCCTTCGACAGACATGGCCAGCCCACTGCCACTTCAGCTTAATGATCCTACAAGACATGTCGGTCAATCCGGTTCTCCTGCGGATAATCTCGTTACGGATTTTATCCTTCAAAGAAACTCCAAGCATAGCTCGCTCCATAGCTCGCTGAGCGACTTTGAATTTGTGAACCAGCCCAACTGTCAGTGTCCACGTCTCGGCACCATAAGTCATGACAGGCTGGACGTACTGGTTTAAGACCTTTGTCTTCAAACTTTGCGGTATATGCGACGAGAAGACTCGGCGAAGTTTTCCAAATACTACCCAGCCTAACTAGAACCTTCTGTCGGCTTCTTTCTTGAAGTTTGTCTACCAAGCTGAATTATCTGCCCTAGGTAGACGTATTCCGTTACGACTTCGAGTGCCGACCCTTCAACGAATATTGGCCTCGGCATGACATGCATATTGAACATGACTTTCGTCTTGTCCAGATTAATGCCGAGACCGACACGCCGAGATGCTCAGTTTAAGCTGTGCAGCATTTCGCCCAGGTGTTCCAACGACTCAGCCATACAACGATGTCATCGGCAAAACGGAGATGTGAGATGTTCTCGTTAACGTTGATACCCTAACCAGTCGAACGAAACGAGATTATTTTGTTGTAGGTAGTTTGATTTTGATTTTTAAATACTGTTTTAATTTAGATAATGTTGATTATGATGTAGGTAGGTAAGTATTCAAAGTAAATCTTGAAGATTGAATAGCCAATAACGCTCGATGGTCCCTAATTTGTTCCGTTTTTAAAAGGTAAATAAATATTTTAATATTGTAAGAAATCATGGCTTTTATTGATAACACCTTAACAATACAATTTTTATCTCAATAATACGTTTATCAATATAGGGTTAAGGTACTTGACATTAATCAAATTGAATTTAAATTAATTGTTTTCAGTTTAGCAATAATGTGTTATAAGACTTGAAATGTATATTCAAATAAAATGTTTGCTGGCGCATTTTGTAATATCAAATTTAACGGATTTTGGAATGAATATAACAGATTTTACAAGTTTAATTGGAGAAATTTGATCTAAACTTATATTATGATATAATGACTGCATATCATCAATATTTGCAGCATATTCTTGAACAAACTAATTAAATTGGCGCCGTAATTTTGAAACACGATTTACTCGAAATGGCTTCCGTGTAGGTTGACATACTATTGCTTATCAGCATCCAGGTTTCCCTTGGCGTAAATGAGCAAAACGTTTTCTGAGAAAGTTTTGGCTCCTTTAGCTAGTCGCCACGTGTTAAACATAACACAACAAAAAAAAAAAGTATGTAAGTATTACATCCATTATACTACAGGCTTCGTTCTCGATATATGTATTAACCATGCAGCTTTCTCGAGTTACTCGGCAACTGAACGCAATTTTCAGAGCTAAAACTAAACGTAATTATAAGTACATTGTCTGTGTCCTTACGTCAACTGTCATTCTTTTCGTTTGCGCGGCAACTGTTACTGTGTTTCTCTGTGTTTATTTAAATAATTGAGTGTTAAAACTATATTTCAACCAAAATATAAAGCGTCGTCGGAAAGACGAACATTATTCGTCATAAAATAAAAGTGATAGACATCTTTTTTTTAGTGTTCCAGGTAATAATACGTTGTCTTGTGATTGCTATTACACCGGTACGGCTACTAGCTTTTATAGTAGGTAAGGCCGCAAGGGTTTTTCGTAACCTTTGTACCGGTTGACACGGGTGGTGTACGAGATACATTGCCGTGCTCATTCGTCTCGGGGCTTATACGAGATATACGCACGAGATCCTTCTACTCTTATGTGAGGTCCGTGAGACCTTAATAAGCAGTTTTATCAATCACTTGTACGATCTGTTTTTCAGTGGTATGGACACCACCACCAGGATGACCAGATCGGGTTCCAAAAGAACCCAAACCTCTGTTAGTGGAAAATACTATCTCCACCCTAACGGTTGATCCTGAGCCTACCTCAGCAGCACCAACAATAAGCTATGAGGTATTGTTAGCAGATAAGCCACATCTTATGCCAGATAAGCCAAAATGTGGTCCTATAAATAGAGACAGCTTTTATTTGGAGCTATATTTTGAAAAATGTCTTAAAGACACAAAAACTGTCTATAGTAAGTAATGCATTATCACTGTTGTTGGTAACGATACAGTAGACCGATTGAAATTGATCTCACTAGGTACTTAGTGATGCTGGAAGGATCCTGATGGATATATCCATCGTCTAGTACCCACAGTACAAGCTCTGCTTAGTTTGGGCTTAGATAGTGCTGTGTAAAATGTCCTAAGAATATTTATTTATTTATTTATGGATTTAAATTGTGTCCAAACAAAATCAAGGACCAACTTCCCTGTAGTATATCTATGAAACTAGTCTTAGTGACAAGATCAAAGTTTTGAAAACTTGTCAATAAAGCGGTCAGTCAAACTTACAACAAATCATAAGGGAAACTTAACTGCGGTTTAGGTATGGACACCCAGTCCTCAATGCAGGCCCGGGAACATCACAGCCAGCATTATCAGTCCACGGTCAAGAAAACCAAAGCCTACCAGAAGAAAACTTCTGCTCGAACATTGAAGTAAGTCATGCCAGAAGGCTAGCAGACTTTTTACCTTGCTGGAATTAAATTTGCAAAGACAAGTCCATACTTAACTATATCAAAGGTTACCTAATTACCATTGTATAGAAGGCTCATTAGAATTTTGTGCCAGTACCTGCTTCAGTAAAATCAGCTGAGAAAGATAGTGATACACTATATATAGCTATCTGCAATATAATTAAATTGGGTGTATATCCCCTTACAAGCCATGCCATATATTTTTATTCCAAAATATAATTTTAGTGTACCTACGAGAACATAACATAACATAACATCACGCCTGTATTTCCCCGAAGGGGAAGGCAGAGGTGTATAGTACACCCACATTTCGCCAGTTATGTTATAGTCCCATGTAATAGGGAGCGAGCCTATTGCCATTGACCGGGCACAAATCCAGACTCCGGGCTGCTACTGAGAATTTCCTAATGAAATAACCCAATAACACTTTGCCCGACCTGGGAATCGAACCCAGGACCCCACGCTCAGCAGTCGCGCTTGCAACCACTAGACCAACGAGGCAGTTTACGAGAAAGTTCATATTAAACTTGTCTCTGAATACATTTGTAATGATTTGTAGACACATCTCATTTCAAGATGGGGGACTATAGGATGGCAACATTACCACTGTCTTCGGGAGATTACGTGGCAATAATTTATTTGAAGAAATCATATTTACTAATACTAATAATAAAAACATTTATTTCTCCAGCACATTAAGGATATTAACATCAGTGAATACTGATGTTAATATCCTTAATTCCCGAACAGCCTCTATAACATATGTTAAGTGAATACTTAACATATGTTATAGAGGCTGGAGCCTTTACTAGATGAACCTGTGTTACAGGTCTCAATTGTATGAGTTTACTACCCTCCCTTATAGCTTGGGCTCTGTACTTAATAATCATGAAAGTTGTGGTGACACATCTAAGACCTACTTTGTAAAGCATCTAGTAATCAATCATGTTTAGAGGATATTAAAGAAATATTAGCTCTCTTAGTGCTTGAGATTTGTTATTTATTTTGATAAAAGCATAATAGTACCATCAGTCTTGATAATTAAATTCAAAGTTTTGTGTCTGACACAAGAAATATGACATTGCAATATTGCAAAATTTTACAGGCAAAGTTTTAAACATTAAAAAGTATGTCCAAAAGTACTTAGACCTGAAAAGTTGTATTATAAGAGATCTAGCAAAGTTAATTGGAATATTAATTACAGCCTGCTCAGGGGCACCTAGGCACACTACCATTACTGTGGTACCATATGGTTGGTGTTACCTACCAAATTTTAAGAACATCATAAGTCAAAATAATAATTATTATTATCCTCTTTATTGCACAAGAGGTCATGATAGTTCAAACAAAAAACAAACAAAATTACATAGTTATTCCCTTTATTTGCTACATTCTCTTATTAATATTTACATATTGAAATAATAAAAAATAAAAAATAAAAATCTTTACATACATGTTATTATATCTTTATTTTCATAAAATGTGGTATAAAATATGGTTACATTTTAATCTATAGAACGGGCATATTTATCCAATGTAATAAAATAAAATAGGAAAGCAATATAAATATAAATAATGTAAAAGTAAACTTACATTCAGAAATAAAATTAGATCTGCAATGCTGGGCTAATAATATCAGTACAGAATGGGAATTAAATATTGTGACATTTCAATTGTACCTGAACTGGGAAAACCTAAAATAGATTATTTGCATCCCGCACTAATTCTAAATGTATTTTCTATGCCTGTTGGCGACAAAATCCAAATATTCTGTCTTGGACAGAATATTTCTTTGCCTTTTGTCCATTCAATTTAATATTTTATTTATTTACTAGTCTATGCTCGCCACTTCACCCGCGTGAATATCGTTTATCGTGCACCCTTCCGGAACTGTTCATCTTCCCGGGATAAAAAGTAGCCTATACACTAATCCGTGTTATGTTCTATCTGTATGCCAAATTTCATCAAAATCGGTTCAGCCATTCTTGACCTATAAATGGTGTAACTAACCCGACTATGTTTTATATATTCAGATGCCTATAAAATACTAAAAGGCTACAGGTATCATGGTCAGGCCCCACTGGCCTTCACAACCCTGGTATAATTACAGTTTAGATACATTTACTTCCATCTCTACCATTTATTACATATTTTCTAACAAAATCATTTTATTCTGGGGCTGCCTATGGTACCTCAAACTTAAACTCTCATAAGTCAGCTCTATCTTTGTAGGGCTCTAAAATTGGGGAGGATGCTTGTACAAAGAGACCCTTTAAAGGACATA
Organism: Asteroscopus sphinx; assembly: GCA_949699075.1. Classification (NCBI taxonomy): domain Eukaryota; kingdom Metazoa; phylum Arthropoda; class Insecta; order Lepidoptera; family Noctuidae; genus Asteroscopus; species Asteroscopus sphinx. The sequence goes on from OX453007.1 coordinate 15,618,923, forward strand.
AGTCCAAACCAGCGTTGGCAAAATATCAAGCAACATGGGATCCAAATAAAGTTCTAAGTGTATTTACAAAACTGGACTCCTAATATGGCATTAAGTCTTGATGTAGTATGTCAAAACACTGGTGGTTTTTGCTTCTACTAAGTACAGCTGAATGAGCACAAACTTTATTATTTACTAAAATATCTAAAATAACGCTATAAAAATTAAATGTATTTATTTTACAAAGTTATTATAAGTAGAACTAACAATAATTATCAGATTAAAATATATAATAGTATTATAGCTCACACTGAGTGATGTTTGAGCCAATATTGCCATTAATTACATAGTATGATTACGATGATCACTAACAATGTGTATAAAAAATTAAATAAAAATTGATTTGCCCTGCCAAGTCACAAATTGTGTGATTACATGATTCAATATATATCTCTATAGAGGGCATGACAACTATTTCTAATTATCAAAAAATAAAACTGGTTTCTGCTTCTACCATTGGTAAATGGATTTAAAGTACTCTCAGTGTGCGGTATATTTATATGAGTGGCTTTTCAGGACATAATAGCTACATGCGTCGCCTCTACGTCCAAAGCTAAGTCAAAAGGAACTTATTAGATGTAATCAGAAAGAGTGCTGGTTGGATAAATAACTCATAAACATTTTCAAAAATGTTTATGACCAACCATTTTTAATTCAGGGGATTTAGCCCATGCTGTGCTGAATAAATAAAAATAATTTTATTTACTAGTAGTACTATCTTAGTCACTGTTGATCTCAAACATCATAAGTGCCACGAGTAGAAAACACTTTCCTGTTCTTATAGCTAATAAGACTGATCATTAACATTTTTACTTTCTAAGATTATTAACGTTGGAATTTCTATAGATGTTTAAAATCAATCTAAGTGAATCTAAGTGGTTCTAAATAAAACAATGTGATTCCATAACAAATGTTTATTCCATAACAAATGTTTATTCAATAGGAATCCATAATGATTTTAAGGTTCATCTCAAGTTTACCATCTCTCTAAACATCTGCATGGTTAATACATATATCGAGAACGAAGCCTGTAGTATAATAGGTGATCAAACGAACTTACCTGTGATGTTCGATCATTATTATACGAAGGGCTTCGTTCGAAGATATATGTACCCTACCCATCCCACCCCCGGTAAAATTGAGAAGACCTTACAAGACTCTAAAAAGAATGACAGTTGACGTAAGGACACAGACAATGTACTTATAATTACGTTTAGTTTTAGCTCTGAAAATTGCGTTCAGTTGCCGAGTAACTCGAGAAAGCTGCATGGTTAATACATATATCTTCAAACGAAGCCCTTCGTATAATAATGATCGAACATCACAGGTAAGTTCGTTTGATCACCTATTGTCTAGTACCCATATCACAAGCTCTGCTTAGTTTGGGACTAGATGGTGCTGTGTAAAAATGTCCCGAAGATATTTATTTTATTTTTTATATCGTTTCAAATACTTCTCGCGTGATTGTTGAGGGAGAAAGCTCATTTGCGCATTATTAACAGTTTCAGTCAATTATGTTGGCGTCAAATAAACTTCCTCGTCGCTAGAACTACTCATTTTAGGTTTTTCACTTGTTTTCAAGTTTCTTGTTTTTAACTTTAACCTAAGGTTTTAACAATATGACGTGAAAAGAAAACAGCGCGCGCAAAGCAAATTTAAAAAAAAAGTACACCAAGAAGGTTCCAAGTCTGAGTTTTTAAGAAATTAAAAAAGGTCGTATGATAAATTCGGCAGCATGGAGGGATACGTAAATAGGTTTAATGATGTTTTGAATTCACAAACTTAGTGCACACGATGTTCTAAATTCAATTTACTTTATCCTCTAGGGGATAAAAACGGCTTTTGCACTCAGATATCGAAGTGCAAAAATACTCTTTCCGAGATGGGGGGATGAAAAATATATTAGGTACTTGAAAATAAATTGATAAAAAAACAGGTAAGACTATAACGTACAAATCCTACTCCCTATCCTACTATATCCTACTTCCTACTATACTTATACAATGCTATTTAAAGATATAGATATCCTTATCCTACTTATCCTACTCCTACTAATAGTGAAAGTTTGTAAGGATGTATGGATGTTTGTTACTCTTTCACGCAAAAACTACTGTATGGATTTTAATGAAATTTTGCATACCGATAGAATATAACCCGGATTGACATATGGGCTACTTTTTATCCCGGGAAGATGAACAATTCCCGAGGGATGCGCGATAAACGAATTTCACGCGGTATTTGTCACGGGCATAGATTAGTAATTTTTATTTATCATAAAAATTCTCTTCACGTGGAAATAGATACATCAAAATTGACCGTATTTTTTAAGTTAGATTGAAAATGGAGCCAAATGTTAATTACATGGATGAAGCAAAGAATTTTTCATATTTCTATGGGATGGAGCTTGGAATTATAACTAGTACTTGTTCCTGGGGATGAAGATTGATAATAGAGAAATGAGAAGTAGTAGGAAGTGGTTCAAAATCTCGCAGAGATTTTATTTGAATTCTCGCTAAATTCCCTATGTATGACGCTTTTCTTCCGAATTATTATTCAGCGGAGGTGAGCTAGGTTTGCCATAGCCATTTTCTTATGAACTTTTTGAACCAAAATAAGAAAAGTAGGAGCTAAATGTAGTTCAATAAGTAGACCCTGTAAACGTTGGATATTTTGATAAAAAGCTCATCATCATCACATAATCAATTCACGGTATCGCAGTCCATAGTAATTGGCTTTTAAATCATAATAATTAATTATTTAGCATATTCAGTACAGTACATTCATTTGGTGCCCCGACTCCCGAACTAGGACGTCTTGTGTGTCGTGAGTGTCCTTATGGATAAAAAACATCAAATTAATAATAATGTTTAAATGCGATTGTAAATTGTAATTGTATAAATATCTCAAATATTGTTGTCAATCAATGTTTTAGAATGATATTCTTATCTGCTTTTTAAATAACACTTCGTCAAGTATTCTAACTTAGATATTTCTAATTGGAAGGATCTCGTCAAGATTTTAGTATACAATAAATATAAGCTGACTATGATATGGGAGGGTGAGGGCTAAGGGTGCACTTTGAAAGTGTTTGTTGGACCGTGAGCGAGACTCACTCGGCCGTCGGTGAACCGCTCATGGGTTCCTAACGAATTCATACACCACCGATGTAGTGGAAACTCGGGCAAGGGCGAAACCATATTATTAGATACAAACAAGAGTTCCATGAAATTGGATTATAATAATAATATGCGGCTCTAACAAGATCATTACCTAATTTCTGATTGGGATGTACGCTGAAAGGGCTAATTCTATCTACCCATATGAAACAGTTTTGATATAACTATTATAAGAACTTTGACAACTTTTTCGAAAGCTTTTCCTGAGCGCATCAACTACACTATTCACAAATCCAATTTTTTTTTATTCTACTAATATACAATGTATATACATTATATAAAGTAGTTATGACGAAGCATCACTTGAGAATGGCTCGACCGATTTGGCAGTTTTTCTATTTCTTGTATTTATTCGTAATTGTCAGGACAAGGTTTGTATCAAAGATATATTTTTTTAATCCCCTTTTTTACTGCAATCTGTCCCAAGAGGATAATAAGCTGTACTTTGGTCACTTCTCACAGTTCTCACTAGGCTTGCTGATAAAAGAAAAATTGGCAAAGATTGAAATAAAATTGGAAAATTTGGGAAAAAATTTAAAGTGCTTATTTCCATGGGATTTTTGTATGAACTCACGATTCGAGCGATGGATTTGAGCATTTCTTTTTTAGGATTGTTCGTTGTTCCAAAAATATGGAGGGGAAAGTAACAAAGGCTACTTATATACAGGTGTCCAGATACGAAAGTGTTTTTGTTGGTTTTTTCCGCTTTAACCCAGCAATGGATAAATGGATTGATGTGATTTTTTGCCTAGATATAGTTAATGGACGGGAAAGTAACATAGGCTACTTATATACTGGGCTGTCCTATTGCGAAAGTATGTTTGTGGGTTTATTCCTCTAAAGGCAGCAATGGAGCAATGGATTGATGTCGACGACATCTGTGGTCTAGTGGTTCGAGTGTCTGACTGCTGGTCAAGAGGTCGTGGGTGCGATTCCTACAGGACACAAATATTTGTGTGTTGAACATAAGTGTTTGTGTTGGTCTGGGTGTTTCTTATGTATTTAAAAAAAAAAAATACAAAAAAAATTAAAAAATGAATTAATGTGATTTTTGGCGCAGTTAAGGGCCGAGAAGAAACAAAGGCTACTTATACAACGTGGATATGACAATACGACAATAAATGAAAACACGGTTATTAATAGTCTAGAAGCATTTTAAATACATAAATAAGTTGTTTGTCAAAAATTAAAAAAAACTATTTTTTTTAACAAAATAAATATTAAAACATCGAAATAATAAGTAACACCATTTTTAATCATCTGTAATAATTGAGAAGAGTGTTTAAAATTATATGGACTCTCACAGGTCTTCTACCTGACGATCTTTGCCTAGAAAAAGGTTCTATATTCAAAATTAATGAATTTAAAATAATTCCTGTGGCTAAGCTATTATATTAACTGGATTTGATAAAAAAATTGTATACGATCAGAGGACGTGATACTCTGTACGTGGTTTTATTTACTGTCGTATTGTCATATCCACCCTGTATACAAGATGTCTCAATGCGAAAGTGTGTTTGTTGGGTTTTTTCCTCTTTAATGCAGCAATGGAGCAATGGATTGACATGATAGATGTAGTTGATGGACGGGATCATATCATATGCTACTTATAATAGACAGGTGTCCCATTGCGAAAGTGTGTTTGGTGCTTTGTTCCTGCATTATCGGAGCAACAGATCGACAGCCGGTCATCATCATCCTCCGAGCCTTTTCCCAATTATATTGGGGTCGGCTTCCAGTCTAGCCAGATGCGGCTGAACATCAGTATTTTACACGGAGCGACTGCCATCAGACCCCCGCAACCCAATTACTGGGTAATACTGACATTCGGAGGTTAGACCAGTTGTCAGACTTTCAGGCTTCTGACTACCCGTATATATACTTATATTGTTATCTTGGAGAAATGCACGGTTCCACTGGGATAAAAAACCATGAGAGCAAAGCCGCGGGTAAAAGCTAGTAGTAAATAAAATAGGATGTAGGTAACCATTACGTTCAGAAATTACCCCTAAGAAATTTTCGGGGTACAAACAATGAATATCATTGGGTACAAATAAATCATGGTGAGAAAAATAAGTTTAACTCGGGTTGCGGTTGCTCTATGCTATGTAACCTCTTAGCAAAAACAACTACATCATTTATTTTCACAACTTTCATCATAGGCAGTTAGTAAATGAGCCATCCAAACGTATATTTCACATGACGCAGTATTTAAGCCAACACTAAACGTTTACGATACGTCGTCCTAGCCATCCAGGATAAGTCCAATCAAAGTTGCAAGTCCGAGGACTTACAGTGACGATATTATGGATGACCCTGGATTAACAGATGGGTTGTTTGTGAGCTCGATGCAACTTCTAGCAATTATTTCGGTCATGTGGACTCTTGAGTACCTACCTAGTGGTTTATCTTGAAGTTTTTCGAGTAAACAACATGGGGCAGTATATTTGTGTGTATATTTTTCTCAGTGTTTCATCATCATTTCAGCCAAAAGACGTCCCTGCTGGACATAGGCCTCCCCCAAGCATATTTTGGGGGATATGCCATAATTACCACGCATGGCAGGCGGGATGGCGATCGCAGTTTGTTGGTTAAATACTCAGAGAACGCTGCTGCCCATCCTCTGGTGAATCCCTTAGTCGCCTTTTACGACACCCATGAGAAGATATAGGATGGTGCAATTATTTACGTCCGGCACCACACGGAATCTCAGTGTTTAGAAGAGTTTAATTTTGTAATACAAATCTGATATGTGTCAGGTTTTTGAGCTCCAAAGACAAAATTTCTTGCATATTTTGTAAATTGCAGCAGATTTTATTATTTCGCTGGCTACTCGGTAGTACTCACCATAGGTCTATTTATTTTAACCCCCGACGCATTCTGGGTGGTACCGGCCACAAAGAATAGCACCACACCATCTCTTCTCGTGGGTGTCGTGAAAGGCGACGAGTATATATGTCTGAGTATTTATTCAACCAACTGCGATCACCAAATCCGCTTGCCAAACGTGACGATTATGGTATATCCCCCCCTTTTGGGAGAGGCCTCTGTCCAGCAGTGGAAGTCTTTCGGCCGAAAAGATGATAATGATGAACCCCTGATACAAACAGAGGGGTGTTATGTGTTTGACGTGTGTACGTGTATCTGTGTGCCTGTCTGTGGCATCGTAGCCCCAAGCGGATGAACTGATTTTGATTTTTTTGTTTGAAAGATGACTTGATCGAGAGTGTTCTTAGCTATGAGTGAAGAAAATCTCTTCAGCCGTTTGAAGATCATCAGCAATTTTCTAGCTGATAAGCATCTTCCACAGGTCTGATCGATTCGGAGGATATCCTGTTACTTCAACGATATTGCAAGAACATGGTAACCTGACTGCCTGCCTCTAGTGGTTGCAAGCGCGACTGCTGAGCGTGGGGTCCTGGGTTCGATTCCCGGGTCGGGCAAAGTGTTATTGGGTTTTTCATTAGGAAATAGCAGCCTGGAGTCTGGATTTGTGCCTGGTCAATGGCAATAGGCTCGCCTCCTATTATGGGACTATAACATAACTGGCGAAATGTGGGTGTACTATTACACCTCTGCCTACCCCTTCGGAGAAATACAAGCGTGATGTTATGTTGTTGTTGGTAACCTTAACCTGATGCTACAGCATTACCTGGAATCTGCAGGATACCCAACTCCTCAACATCTTACAGCAGAGGTATCGTGTTTGGGCTCATTGGTATGGTTTCAATGAATATGTTATAGATAGATGGTGATCAGGTCTGATGATGGAGCAGGAAAGAGAAATGATTCCATCATCATCATATCGTCGACCGCACCTACGCTTAACAGGTGGCGGCCAAACGCAAGTCTATTTTGAATTAAAAATAATGGTGATTGAATCTAAGCTACTTTCACTCGTTCAATCGATTTGAAATGGTATACGATGTGGTATCGGTTGTGACGAATTATTGTATGAATGTGTAAAGTGAATGGAAGAATGAATGAGTGAATGGGTTGTGTTGGAAGTTTTAGATTTTTTAAATTTACACTTGTGTGTTTTCTAGTTGTTAATGTTAAACATTTTATGCATTACAATCTAGACCAGACAGTAGGTAAATGTTTATATCAACCGAAATGGCCTTGCATTTGTGTCAATAAATACATTGACGTATTAAGGAGCACAAAGAGACTCACCATTTGGCCCCATTTATAAGCCATTAGCTCATAGGCACCTCACGCGACAAACACGCGTAAACACTTCTAGCAAAATACACAAAAACTACTAGAGATTGGTTATAATCATTGTGAATAGTGAAAATGGTAGTTATATCTGGTATATCAGCTCAGAAAGAATATGAAAAATTAAGTAATGTGAAGGAAGGAGACGTGAAGAAATTAATGTTGTGGTTGAGACAACAGCCACATCTGCCACATCAATATATTACTGGTAAGGGAATTTATAAAATTATTATTAGAAGAATAGTTAATTAATTAATTAGAAATCATGGTTAGTTTCACATGGTTTCACGTAAAAAATTGTCAATAGTCAATACTCATTTCAAACTAATTGGGCCCTGAATATTAGGTACTGGCTGCTTAAGAGTAGGCTTCCAAAATGAGGTGACTTTTTGAAAACATATGCTGAGTCGAACACATACTTTATGAATGTGTAATTTAGATATGTATATGTTTATTTGTACCTTTATCTATCGTTTGACTAGACAGATACATAATAGGTTGATTTTTGTTCGATACTTTTGTTTTTCCAAAATCATGCGTTTTTAGAGATTTATCGAATATTTCTACATTATTATTCAAGTTAGCTATATAAAATGTATGCAGATAGGAAAATAATAAAGTTGATTAAATACTGGTTAGAGGAAATTTGTATAGATTATCTATTATTCTTGTAATAAAACGAAAACTGTTTTGTGACTAACTGTTTTGTTTTGTCATTTACTTCCCTGGTAAAACGCGCGAGTACGATTTCCTCGAAAATGAGTTCTATTGTAACTCGCATAAAATTGAGGAGAGCGGCCCGCAGTTGCGGAGTCCCCTTACACTCCGCGTGCGAGGGTGGGAATTACGTTTTGGGAGCGTCCTCTTAATACAAAATCAAACACTAAACATGTCCATTACCGTATAATTGTTTAGATTTCCCAGTACATAACAATAAAATGCGACTAAAACAACGGTTTCGTTTCAGAATTGGACGTCATATTAGCCTATCATAGCTGTGCATGCGACACTGATACAACGAAACGGGTCATAGATATCAATTATACACTAAAAACACTGTTCCCTGTTTATCACAATAGAAAATTTGATGAAAATTTGGAAATTGCTTTCGAAACATGGTATGTATTTTTCGCTATTAATAATTTTGTGAAAACGGATTTCAAAGAAACATTTGAAGCTGATTTTGAGGTACTATGTTTTTGCATTTATTAAAATGTACAGTACAAGTTTAGTTAAAAACTTGTATTGGCTTAACCGCGATCAGTGTGACTTTCCAGAGTTATTGAAATGCTTTGGAAATAAAATGTTATTAAAACAGAACAATCTGCTATTAATACTACAGAATATGGTTTTAGGTACGGAATGTATAAAAAGTTATAGTAAGTTTTGATTAATTATTAACCTTAGTAACCTCTTGCGAACCTCTATGCAGTTTCAAAGTTCTGATGAGTGTTGATAAAAGTCAAGATTTTAGCGAGACATCCTTGAAATATTTTAAGATTGAAGAACATTGTTTTGCTTATTCCAGGCTAATCTATCCGTTACCAACACTGACCAAAAAAAGTTATCGACCAATTTATTGTGAAATATTAGATGCCGATCCGAAAAAGTTCATCTACAGTGACGTTATCAAGTAAGATTATTTTATTTCCTCCTTTAAAATACTTTTAGTTCAAACGACCAAAGTCAAGATAATTTACCATTCGATAAAAAAAAAATGAAAACGGAATCACATTCGTACTAATGTTTCAGAGCATTTTTCATGGTAATGGATCTATGGCAATTTGAGGAGGGCACAGTACCGGGCGTTGCTCTCATTGTGAACTTGGACAGAGTTACTCTTGGACATATATCAAGAGTCAACTTGACTGTGGCACAACAGTTTTTCTACTTCTTACAGGTAGACTTTTCTAAGAATTTTAATTCAATGCAATCCTAAAGAATTCTGAAAGCCTCTTGACGATCTTAAATAGTCTAGTTTTATTCTGCATTCTCTGAGATGAAGATGCTGACATACTGGCTACTTATTACGACCCTGTATTTTCCAATCTTATCATAATTGTTTTTGTAGTTAAGTACTAGGAACTTTCATACTAATTTCAAAATGCTTGCAACATATTTACTGGAAAGTTGCAAAGTAATAACTTTATTAATTAGTTAAAGTTGTATGTAAAGTTTTTACAAGAAGTGCGTCATTATTTTTATTAAGTAAAGACCCGTTTCGTTTCCAGGAAGCCATGTTTGTCTCTCTCAAGGAGTTCCACTTCATCAATGCTCCGACATTCGTTGACAAACTACTGTCTATGGTCAAACCGTTTATGAAAAACGAGTTACTCGATATTTTGAAGATTCACCAAGCAGACACCAATACTCTAGACGAGTATATTTCTACAAAAGATTTGTTTAAAGACAATAAAAATGCTCTAAAAGGTATAGTAATTTAATTGGAAGAGCTAGAGTGTCTAAAGTTAATTCTAAACAAAATATACCTACATGTAATTTATTGCAAACTAAGAAGATCTTATCTTTCCAGATGAAATCTGCAACAAACTAAAGGCAAACCACAAGTTCTTTGACGAAGAGGCAAAGAAAAGGGTTGATGAATCAAAGAGGCCCGATGGGCCCAAAACTTTAAGTATTTTCTTCCCTGGAATGGAAGAGTCTTTCAAGAAACTAGAAATAGATTAAGAATAATCATTAATAAATATAGTTGTAGGGCTAGGTGTAACCACGTAACAGAGAGCACTGTCAACAAAACCAAAATGGTCACACTAATGAAAAAAGAAAAGGTTTTCTGATGCTACCGCAAATATTAGCCATGAGGACAGATATAGATAAATAATAATTAATAGTAATCTGATTTTATTCAATTTCTAGATTTTTCTGTTTAAAACCTCTGAGATCTAAAAAAGGCAGCGTGTCGTGTGCATTGAGTATTGACGCCGTTCGTAACATGACGTGCAGTTCGCGGCGCGGGTAGCAAGTAGGCATGGAAATGATTGCTATTTATAATTCATTTTCATTCGATTAAATTATTTACTTTAATCACGATGATTTCACATGTGAAATTTCACAATTAATTATTAAAAAAAAATACAATCAATCAATTTTCCCTCATACTTGAACAGGCTTTGAACTGACAATGTAAAAATAATAAATACACGAATAGTCTTTTTTACATAACATACATTGTGCCACAATCTTGCTGGAGACTTTTAAATGGCAATCCATATAAATGCACTCATTGTACGTTTTTATCCAGTACCGTTATCCGTCCGTCCGTCCGTCCATCTGTCTGTCACAGGGCTGTATCTTTTGAACGGTAGTAGGTTATCGGTTGAAATTTTCTCAGAATATGTGTTGCTATGAGGTGTATCACGACAAATACTAAAAACAAAAAAAAGTCTAAAACCAAAGGGGGTCCCCATACATTAAACCTCAAAAAACATGCATTTTTTCAACGTTTTTGTTCCTGCTCTATCTTCAAAACGGTAATATATAACAGCGTCAACCTTGGTCAGATTATAGTGCATATTATGTAGTTTAGCAACAAATACTAAAAATAAGACAAACATAGATATATGTGGTGGTACCTGCGTAAGAAAGACATGCAAAAATTCATATTTCGCGCATTGTGCGTTGATGTCTTTTGATAAACTCTCGTAAATTAAATCAGTTTTTATGGGGTATCAGGTCGTTGAGAGGTACGGAACCCTTACTGCGCGAGTCCGACTCGCACTTGGCCGCTTTTTATTTATACACTAAAAACTAATCCAGCCCATTTACAAGAACAAAACTATAATAATAATACAAGCATACGTCGCAAACTATAGCAATTTTATTCACAACACAACACATGTATCGCACCAAAAGATTGTCGAGCGAAATGTGAAATTTCATTTCATCTTCGAAAATTATTTCTTAAACAAACGCGATTTCGCAAACAATTATGTGATTTTGATATGTGCTACAAATTACCGCAAGGAAATAAATACTTTTCGTTGCATAGTTTAAAGTTTACTTTTGAAATACTCTCATAAGCTGGTCAAGGTCATGGTAATGTTCGGACAGCGACAAAACAATGCGGCAACGTCATAAATAACTTGCCCTTTTTAACACACCATTGGAGCATTTCCGTCCCTACTCGCGCGCTCTCTACCTCCGTCGATGTCAATGTGCTATACAATGATATTTGAGCGATCTGTGATTGATTTCATATTTTGCGATTTTCACAGACTACATGAAGGAAGGTAGCGCATGCGATATGTGAAATCTCATATCATGTTATTTCACATGCTATTCATGAAATGTTCCATGCCTAGTAGCAAGTGACAAAGGAAATACCTTCTTGCTTCTTTAAATAGCGGTGTGCTTGCCACCTCTAGCAAAACGATCAAAAATGTTACGACTTACACGTAACATTCGATGGACTTTCGAAATTAGTGTATAATCTATGCGATGTACTCCGCTAGAAGCTTATATACTCGCATGTACTGCTCTAGTAATGGATTTATGGATTTTTTATTAAACTTTGTACTAAAAAGATCTGTCGGATCCTTACACCAAACAGCTTTTATTCTTTCCCAATGAACAAGTTTAACAAAATTCTATTAAATGTTCAATTTAAAGTTATAAAAATATTTAGTCGACTCGTATAAAAGTTAGTTTAATTTCCTTTCGATGTATTGAAGTTTTAAGTCTTACTTTTGATGCACTTCATAAGTTTGTGAATTCTTGGAAACTTTAATATCTTTACTTTCCTAGATGGTATTGGCTAAACAACACTCTTGTCTGGAAAATTGAGGTCACCCAGCGGACAATGTATCAACGTTTTCGTCGCATTCGTATTCTATTGATACAATCATTTCGTTCGCAACGGTTCGTAATGGTCGAAAATAAAATACCTAAAACTGGACTGCAATCGGTGCACCATTGTCCCTAAATAGTGCACAAAAGAAATTCGATTTTAGCGAAAAGCTTCTATTCTCTTGTACATAAAAGAATAACGATGTCAGTTAATCCCAAATAACGGGTTTAGAACAGACAACTGTTTTAGATCCTTTTATATCAGTTCCACTCAATGATTTAGTGCTTAATATTATTTAGTAGTATTAGGTACGAGAAAAAAAAGAAACAGTAAACACAAAAAAAATGCATTTGAAAATTAATTGCTATTATCTTCACTATCTACGCTTGGTAGGATTTAGTTTTAATTATCATTTTATTACATAATAGGTACTATCGTTAAATTTATCTGATACTATTTCATTTAAAACACACGAGAGATATGTCAGATTGCCAGGGTGGTCCATGTAAATTGTTTTCGTTGATGATACTATAATCTCTTCAAGATGTAATGCACGATAATATTGTAATCAAAGTAAACTTGAGGAGGTAGTTTGATGTACGACTGTAGACTTTTATCATCTCATAAGAAAGCTGTTTCTTCTGAGTCTTTTAACCTTGGCCGAAAAAGGAATGTTGGACAAAGTTGAGCATTTTCAACATTTCTTTTAAAGACAATCGCGAAGAGATTCAGTGTTCAGTAAAAGCCTGTTATGTTTTACCGATGATTCTTATTCGTCAAATGTTTCTATATGTTACTGTTAATTCGAATATTTGTAAATCTAAGGTTTTTCTTGTGAATCTCAGGATTTACCTACATGTGCGGTTTGATATAAAATAAGACGATTTTTCGGGCTTTTACCATTCGAGTTTGGTTATGCTAGGAAAACCTAGCATACGAAACCAATGACGATTAATAAATGTTGGTTTTGCGAATAAAACAATATGGTTTAATTAGAAAGTATTTATTAATCATTATAATTACGAGTCAGTAGCTGCAGGTAAGTTACCTCAATAATTTTAAATATTTTCAATATGCTTTTTTTCAGTAAAATTAACAAACAAAAAAATTCTTCTTTATCGATAGCAGAGGGTAAGCGTGTAGCTGGTCCTTCTCGATACGTCTAGAAGGAACAGCAGTTTGTTTGGCCGGTGCACAACGGGCTACGCCTTTCCCGACCCTGAGAATTTCTCCACGTAAAAAATGTGTCCAAACATAATTTTGTTTTTTTTTTATAATTTTTAGTTTATTGAGTATAAGTTCGAAATTGACGATCTTATCACAAAAAAGTTCGGACTTTTACGATGAAGACTTGGTAAATCTTGTAAGTTTTACCGTAGTTCGAGCTTTTACAGTAACATACCTATACATAATTTAATGCACAATAGGAAAATTCTTCTCTGTTATGGTTAGATTGGAATCAGAACTCTTTATTATGTATGTTCTTTTAGTTCAAATCAAATCAAAATGTTTATTTGTGTACACAGGTATTTTTGATGTTAGGTACATTATAGGTGGTATACAGTCTCTGTGTGCTGCTACAGGCGGCATACAAATATAAACATATTATGTTTTTCATATAATTAACATGATAATTTTAGTTCAATGTAGACTAATTCATTTATGTCAAAACCCATTTACGCACATATAATGCTTGTTACCCTACGCCTGTAAACTAACTTTACATGTATGTCATGACCTAGTCCAGTACATCATCATATAGGCCATAACGTGAGGATGTCATGAAGTTAGTTGCGTACCTGTCTCATTAAGTATCCCGTATGGAATGAACCCTTGCGTGATTCAATTATTAATGAGAAGCCACGGTCACTTAGTTACATTAGTTCATTAATGTGGGTGGGACAAGCCTCCGTCTTCTTACATATAACATAATGCGAGGCCCACCTTGGAGATTCTTCGACATACTTCAGACCTACATAAATTACTTGCAGCTCCAGATGAAAGGTAACGTATTATTTACGTCTTCAGACATTGTAACGTTTTGCTGAAATATTCCAAAGGCATATTTTTTTAGACTTGACGACGATGTTTAACAGTAAATGGTGGAGTATGTAAATACTTAAAGCGAATTTAACACGAATAAAACGAAAGATTTCAATACTTAAATCGACGGATGGAATAAAGTGCATGTGCTGTTACATAGTAAATAATTCTGGCGAGAGCTACGCCATCCGTACTTGCAATAAAACGAACAATGCAATTTAGCTAGTGCTGCATTCATGCGATGGTTTCTCTGTAAAAGTTGGTTGTTCCAACCGTGCATGGCTCTCGATTACTGGCACGGGTAAATATAAAATAAAATAAAATACCGGGAATCACAATACGTGCTGCGACATCGCTTTATGTGTTGTTAGTAAGGAATGTATCAAGAGTGACCTGTTTGACCTTGGAACAATTAAGTTGTTTTCAACTCTGTGTAAATAGCGATTTAGTAAATATTAATGTCGTTTACATAACATCATGCAGTAATATTCTGTAACAAAAAAGGTACGGACTTAGTTATAATAAAGACCCAGCTAGTAACTGATGGGGTGCTGGCCAGAAAACCTCCACATGTGTCTGACGGCTGCTTGTCCTTATGAACACGTCTGGAGAGAACGGCAGTTGTTAGGCCGGTGTATCCTGGGTACGGGCAATAGAATCCTTTCGAGGGATTAACCTTCGGGGGATCTTATTGCCTGTGGCGAAGATTCTGGCGCGGGAGGGGCCCGTTCTGGGCAAGTGGGGCGTTGCTCCGCGCGTCCCTCTGATATCAGCAGAGGGCACAGTGGAGAAGCAGGAGCGGGCCCGGTGTGCACTCACCCTGCCACTGGGCAGGCAGCGGGGGGACTGTCCTTCCCTGCCCCCGATCTCGTAACCCCAGAAGTTCTCGCTGAGTAGTGTCCTCGCGCCTCTTGGGACTGAGGGTCTTGTCTTCACCGCCCGGACCGCGAGAAAGAAAACCTCTAAAAAATTAAAGGCATAGCTGGTAAAGGCCCGTGAGGAGAGGTGGCATGCAGTGTTCCGTGTGCGCCACAGAGGAGGGTGCGGCCGACGTTAGGCCGCACGGGTAGCCTTCTACGCCCCTGAGCCCCTTGGCTCGCCTGCCTGTGGCGGGCCGGGACCTGTCGGGGGTGGTTGTGTGAATACTCACGGGTTCCCACGCCCCCGGCTGTAGTTGAATGAACACCGTGGTGGTTTTATTCGGTAAGCGTCCGACACTGGCTCCGCCTACCCCGGGCGGAGTGCGTCCATGAGGATTTCCCCACGGCAAAATGAAAATGAAAAAAAAGCTAGTAACTGATCAAAACAGAAATAATAAATATCTAATAAGAAATTTAATATTGGTCTCACGAGTTCAACAATCAGAGCTTTTCTACATATTTATTGTAAAACAACAGTAAAAAACGTCATAAAACCAGACAACACGGTTACAGTGCGCGCTTCCTCATAAAATGCAGCCACGTCCGATTTGTGGGAATAGCATATAAAAATTTCAAAGAGCTTGTATGCGCGTGCAGTGTCCGCGGCGGGCGGCGCGGCGGCATCACTCGCCGCTTGCATAAAACATGCAAATTGGACCACTTCACTGGTGTGGTGTGCCTAAGTTCACTCGCTTTTGCACTTTTATGTAAAATTGTTGCCCATTAGTCATGTAAATATCGTTAACTGCAACTCTAACGTACCTCTATAGCTTTATTCTAAAAATTATCTTTTTTTCTTATGCAAGCGGGCCATCGCTAAGCTTTTGTTGTTCCAATCTCATTTGTTTTAATTATCTTATATGAAAGCATACATAATTTAGAAAATGAGCACCCAAGCAAGCTTTTGTTTTGTATATGGTCATAGCATTTAGTTTTTCAATAGCGTTTTAATTGGCATTGTGGTGCAAAAATGGTTTTAATTATAATTGGGAATGCAAGAACACAATAGACCGTTAAATGATGAGGGATTGTCGGCGGCGATTGTTTAGCGTATGCGACTGAATGGTGAACGTTCGGCGCAGTAATGAGCTTCTGAAGCATTTAATGAATACGCCACTTTACATTTTCTTTCATTCTAAGCAGATACATGATGGTCTTTGTCCTCTGTCCTCTTTGTTACTGTAATAACTGCTAAACTAACATCAATACTCAGGCTTTGGAGTCATTAATCAAAATTACTGCTGCGTTTTGTTTGATTGTAAAACTAGCAACCAAGGTGTTTGAATAGGCTTGATAAAGCTTTATGTTTTTGTGTATCTACCTGAGACCTACAGGTTTGAAGCTTACACACATAGGTATCTGGTTGGCTGAATGATAATAAAAAGTGTTAATACTTTTTCTCACTCCTAGAAAAAAATAAGCGGTGACCTCTCTACGTCGCCTTGGGAATAGATAAAGTTTGTCCTGTCGAAGGTGGCTGGGTGGAGATTAACCGCGGCGAGGTCTTGCGACGACTTCATCAATTATGTCCCGCCCCTGACTCCCCTTGATCCCCTGCTGGCTTGTCCAGAACTAAAGACACGCCTCCTCGCATCAGCCACGTGATGGAGACTGTTTGCAGTTTGTGAATGATTGATCTCTGCACAATAAATAGTAACGTATCTTAAGACAAATGTTGGCTATCAGGAAAAACTGCTTACTCGGATTTCTTCCGGATTTTTTGTGGCAAGATAGTTCATACGATAATGTGCATACTTCATAGTGTAACGTTTATAAATGATCTCTCAGGGCTTAAGCCCTCGCCTTATCTTTTCATGATGTTTCTGTCGAATGAAAAGTTAATAGCGCTGAGAGAATAAAAACACATATTTTAACTAACTTCAATAAACTGACGAACCTTTACGCCCAGATAGGACTAGAAATAGTTCATACAGTAGTGGATAATGTGCGCTATTTAATAACATCGTATATCTATCAGCGGCGTATGCAACCAGCAGCAGTGATCATTGTTCCATTGTTTATGGTTGCACAATTATGTCGCTATTGGCGTTCAAACCACCGCTGAAAACAAATTGAATGTATTAAACTCCCAACACAACTTTATACACAGTTTATACAGCCCGTTTTACGATATACGCGTGTTATTTTGTTTTATGTTCGTATTATGTTGTACGTAGACGTGACAAAATAACAAACGTGTAAGGACAACGACCGGTCTTGTAAGTTCGCTAGTCGCCGGTCGACTGTCGATAGTTACTATTTATGGTACCAGCTTAGCATATGAAAACTATTATTTTTGTATGGTAATGAATCTGGGAAGACTTGGTGGACGAAGATTCTTTAGTAACCTAAAATACAATACTTCATCGTAGCCAGTGTAATAAACACAGCACTGCCGTGGGTTTGCAAAGAGGTTGCGAATCCAAGTTGCGCTACCTCTTTGCGTTTATCGATATTCATGATGCAGCAACAATTTAAAAAGCGTGTTTGAACCATAAACTTATTATTCTTCTTAGATTGTAGGTCTGTGTTATTCTTACTGTTTTAACGTTTGAACTTTTTATTCGATTTATAGAAGTGATGCTGATGTTATTGCCTTTTTGTATGGATACAGTTGCGCTTCTAAAAAGATTAGCGAGTTGTCGTTGCAATTTTATGGCTTTGCCCTAGATATTATCATCTCATAGATGTTGTTCTTCAAATTGTCATTATGGCCCTATCGATGTTTATTGTTGAGTTTCTTGACATAAATAAACCCAGAAATTGTATAGTTGGAGATTGAAAATATGCTTGGAAGTGGAGTCTTTGACTATATTTATAATCAAAGAGGTAAGTATAAATTTTTATACGTGCTCATTACTTTCAATTATTTATTTAGGTACCTACTTACTAATTTAAATAAAATGAAAAAGAATACATAATTTCTAAACCTTTTTTATCATCTGAAAATTTCAATAGTAATGACGCAACGTTTTTGAGATCAAAGAAGCAACTACAATTTACTAAATCGTGTTGTATTTATGAGTATTTTGAAACTGATGTCGACATACTGCATACTTTGGATAAATAATGGACAATAAATAGTATAATAATGTAGGAAAGTCAACTAGTAGCAATCGTTACACCGTGAAATTTATTTTAGTATGCTCCAATTTGTGTCAGGTTAGCGACAATGTAATTTATAAAATTGGAACTATTGATTCAAAGAGGAGGGTAGGAGCCGAAGGTTTTAACAAAAATGGCATTTAAAATATTGTAATTGGAGTGGCCGCTGGGCCGGTGTGGGGCACTTGG
The DNA here is from genome assembly GCA_949699075.1 of Asteroscopus sphinx. Classification (NCBI taxonomy): domain Eukaryota; kingdom Metazoa; phylum Arthropoda; class Insecta; order Lepidoptera; family Noctuidae; genus Asteroscopus; species Asteroscopus sphinx. Next base: position 15,637,423 of record OX453007.1, read on the forward strand.
TGGGAGCGACTCGAGTGCGACCTTTCTCCTCTAATGGATACCGAAAACCTTCCTCACTTTTACGTGAAAAATCTTTTTGGAAAATAAATGAATCCATACCGTATGTAAATCGGACGCCTTCGAAAGTTTTTATTGAAAAACTTGAAGAACTGATGAAAATGGGGCCGCGACGTTCAAGATATCTCCGTTCATCTTATGAATGTACCCGCTGAATCCCAAACGTTCTTACTTTTGCATAAGTTACTTTTAAGTTTTATATTGGCGGGCCGTACTTGACTTGTGAGGTATAAGTGATAAATAATGTGGGGTTGTTAGTTGCAGTAGTTTGGTGAGACTAATAAAACATTTATCGAATTATGTTAAAGGGTTTCTGGTATAATTAAGTTATTTAAGATTAATTAAAGGCGAGTCGGGCGTCGCACTCTCAGCTCTCAGCTCGAGGGCACGGAGTCTCCGCAGAGAGGCTGAGTAATTGATAAAGCTAACCCTACTACCCTTAATCACGGTCAGCTCAAAGTTAAACTCAATAAATAGTTATTTATTAAGTTGTCTGAAAACTTATTACTAAGTCTGGGATTTATGGTGTTTCAGTGTATACTTTATATACATATAATACCTACATTGTGTCGTGCTATTTTAACGTGCTTTGTGACTCGGTGTAGCTAGCTATATTTTGTCTTGGCTATCGTTATGGAAAAATAAATGTTCTAGTCTTAAATTATATTGTTACATCTATTAGCGGGTTTATCTTTACGAAAACTTAATATTCGTGATTTACAACTTATTTTTGTTCACAGTGAACAATTAATATCAATGATCTATTAGGATTTTAACTAAATCCACGTATGCTCATAAATAACTTGCTAATTATATAAATTATGTGAGTTTCGTATCTCTGAAGATTTCATGATGTCTTATTTACAGTTCTCTATTATTTATGCTACGCGATGTCGTGATCGTGACTCATACGCTCTACTAGGCTACTTATTAATAAACATACAAAAAATAAACTGCCGACTTCCTTTCGCGTGTCTATAGACATAAAAGTTCTTCATGCGTATCCTAACAAAAACATAAATTAGGTAAATTTATATAGAGGGTCATCCCTCCGTTACAATATGTTCGTAACGACACCGAGGGTCAATGCGCAGTCAAATCTCCCTAGCAAGAATTCAAGCGGCTCCGGATCGGCGAAATTATCAAAACTTTTTAACTTACAACTTTTCCTTAAACGAGTGGAGCGAGCTTTTTCATTCGTTTGGAGCTTTCGCGGGTCTGGCCGTTTGGTGCTCGTGCCGTCCTTGTCTGGCGTGGTTGCGGGCCGGCAGAGGCGGCGGCAAGCCTCGGCTCGGCTGTTGTCTCGCGTGCCGGTTCCAGCCGGGCCGGTCCGTGTCGTCGACGCGAAACATTTTCAGTTCTTGTCGCTGCGATGCCGGTGGCGCACGTTACGCCTGTCGCCCGCCGACGACGCTAAATTTCCACGATCGTAGCGTACTTCTTTACCAACTAATAAATCAACGGAACCGAACGAAGTAAACCCTCACGAACAGATTATAACTCGGTATGAGATAACAGGCTCGCGGTACGACTGCGGTGATTAATCACTGAAGTCCGTTCAACTCGAATGATCTGAACGGAAGCATAATCTCTCCGATTTCGGTTTAGGTGCGCGTAATGTAAACAGATAAACATTCTTAAAGTTTTCCGGATTCGTTTGTTGACTTAAGGATTACAATAGTTCTAGTTGAATAGTATGGACTGATGCGAGGGATAATGATCTGGTGGGAGAGTAAGGTGTAGAAGTGTGTGCGGGCTGGATGTGCGCTAGGTAGGACAGCGGCGTGTACGATGGGTGGTGGTGGACAATGGACTGCTGGGGTGCTGTGGGCGGTGCTGGCATCTGTGATGGCCGACTCCTGGACGGCGTACCAGGAGCAGCCGTGCTGCCGGCCCGTGTCGCATCACCGCGTGAGGCACCACAGAGGTGAGTCATCATTACCGTTTGACGTAGTCACTCAACTCCAACTTTTCGTAGCAAACATTCAAAATAATTTTTGTACAGGTAAGTAGCTAGACACAAAGCAGTTCATCGCCCGAGTCCATTAGTCACAGCATTATGTAGGACGGACAGATACGGCATTACAAGTTTAAATATTTACCCATGCTGTTTGATGTGTTCTGTAGATAACTGTTGTAACTCTTACGCATTCGCTTATTCATCATAATCGGACTCATTAAACTATTTAACGTACATTATAATACAACAAAGTTTAACCGGATAACACGGATTATCACCGGATTATCGTCTGTAAAGACGATTGTCATCTTAGTCTACCTGCGACCACAAAATGCTGCAAAGCTTTCGAAACGTCAGGAAAACCAATTTAAATAATATACGCGATTTAATCCGGTTAAACTTTGTTTTATTATAATGTGTAGTGATCGCGAAAACCTAAGAAGTTATTATTTAACGTACGTTATTTAAGCAATTTTTAAGCCAGGATAACGATGGAAAGAAGAAGAAGACGTATCGTGAAGATATATAGCATAGAATTGAACAAAAGGCCGAATGGGCTAGTCATAAATCATATCGCATATGAATTGTAGAGGTAATCAGAAATAGGATCACCATTAAATGAACTGGTACCTAACATAAAAGTTGTACAGTGTCCACCCGATAGAGTCGCATGCAAACAGAACTTATGTTTATGTGCTGTCGATCCACGGCGGTGCCGCGGTGTGGCGACCCAAGTCCCGTGGACCAACACACGAACACTCAAATAGAACATTTACGCTCTCCGACACTCGTAAAAACACCATAAATGTATAAAAAAGATACGAAAAACGTAAACAAACCAATTCCAAGGAAATCTAACTGGAATTCTCTCTATTGGTAGGTACAGCTATATCAGATTTTTTATCTATTGAAATTCTTTGAATAAACAAGAATTTTGAATGGAATTTAGTATTTAAAATAATCTTTTGCTGGAAATCAAAGTGTTTTTTTATCTAAATTCCATTTAGTTTATTTATGACCTCTTCTGTCCTCTCTACCTCTTTTTTGTCTCTATAAAGACTTCAAGTCTCTTTAAAGTTATATAAGTAGTTACTTACTCGAGCTTTTAAACTTTGAATTTATACAAAGTTAGAATTCAACAAAGTACAAGTACCTTCTGAAACTTCAAAACTTTGTTGCCTCTAATGATAGTTTATCTAGTCTAAACAGTAGAGCTGTGTCAGTCATTTCAGTTCAATCAATATCCAATGTATTCATTCAAATATTTATTTATTTCATATAGCTGTAGAAGAGCTTACTCACATTCCGTAAACATTAAATTTTATGTGGAAACCACCATTTTCGAATTCTTTTTGGACATTGAGAAGACGACAATTTGGTGTCATTAGCATGAAGCAAGCATTCCTCGGTGACGCGTCAACGCAAAGAACGCACTATATTGAAATACTTGATCTCATCTAAATAGTATTTCGCCTACACTCTTACGTTAGAAATATGTTCATGTTTAGTATAAGATCTACCTATCAAATATAACAAAGACCAATCAGTAAATGGTACGATTCCATTCAAGAATTTGTTAAAGGAAGCATCTGCTACAATCAATTAATTTCGGCCGAAAGCCGTTATAAAGTATTTTTGAATTTTTTGTTACGGTCTTTGTGACTGGCCAGTAAGATATTTTATCTCTAAACTGTACCCTATTAATTTATTTCGACGATGGATTAAGAAAAAAACCGGCCAAGTGCGAGTCGGACTCGCGCAGTAAGGGTTCCGTACCTCTCAACGACCTCATACCCCATAAAAACTGATTTAATTTACGAGATATTATCAAAAGACATCAACGCACAGTGGCAAAATATGAATTTTTGCATGTCTTTCTTACGCAGGTACCACCACATTTGTCTATGTTTGTCTTATTTTTAGTATTTGTTGCTAATCTACATAATATGCACTACAATCTGACCAAGTTTGATGCTGGTATATATTACCGTTTCGGAGATAGAGCAGGAACAAAAATGGTGAAAAAAATGCATGTTTTTTGAGGTTTCTTGTATGGGGACCCCCTTTGGTTTTAGACTTTTTTTAGTTTTTAGTATTTGTCGTGATACACCTCATAGCAACACAATTTCTGAGAAAATTTCAACCGGTTACCTATTACCGTTCAAAAGATACAGCCCTGTGACAGACAGACGGACGGACGGACGGACAGCGTAGCGAGAGTAATAGGGTCCCGTTTGGCACCCTTCGGGTACGGAACCCTAAAAAAGAATAGGTACCTATTCAGATAGTAAAGACTCCATCAACTCACTCTAGCTAGTTTACAAAAATAAGGTAGCAAAAAGTTAACCTCATTGAGCACAATTTGGATAGCTATATTTAGTACACACCCAACTTTATGTAGTGTTAATTGACAATAAAATTGTCTTAATTGAGAATGATTGAGGTAATTTCCAATAATGATCCGTTTAAGTGATTATCATTATAATCTGAAGTCGGTTAAAAACATTCATATTTTTTAACAAAATGTTAATTTTATTCAGACAAAGTAACCAGGTGGATGATACAAGATATTAACATGTACATGCAATTTTCAGTACAAAAAATGAATAAATCAGGTTATTAAGCGAATAAGGTTTCATTAGTATTACAAATCGCAATGCGTTAAAAGAGCCTCCACGAGTGACGATATTTAATTGATCGTCCGGCGCACCCTGGGCAGTCAGCCCCGCTACCAACCTGCTGACTGGCTAATATTTTTCTCACGACATGAGCTATTATCATTATGTAGCTCATGTCGACACGATAGAAGAATGCGGCTCAAGTCTTAAAGCATTTAAATCCTTACAAAAGGACAAAGTATTGTAGTACCTATGTGTTGTATCTTATTGTAACGGGCTTACTTCTCACGTTAACGAAGGGGCCCCTTTATGTGGATTGTGGAGCAAAAAATATTATGCACGATGGGTGCTAAGAGCCGCGGCGCGAAGGTGAGGGGCGGAGGATCATGCGGACCGGTTCAGCGTGCGCCCGCGCAGGTAATCGACTTGCGCTCCTTTTGGATAGGGCTGCTCACTGATCATTTATTGCCTATAGTATAGGGTTTAGTTTTAGGGAATGTTGATTATTATTACCATCAACGAGTAAGAAGGTTTTAGTTTTGATGGAAATGTTTGTCATGAGGTTTTGAGAATATTTTCTTTTATTAAAGTGAATAATTCATAATACTTAAAGAAATTCTATGGAAGGTTTAAAAGTTTTCTATAAAAGCGTACCTATTTCATAAAATATACAATGAAGACGTTATAAGGCATTAGCCGTAAAAAAAAGTGTCAAAATAGGGTAGCACAAAACATGAAAAATACGACAACAATCGTGACTTTTTTCATTGGGCTCACAAAGTCAGCACTAAACAGTTGGCAACCCTACTCTTGGCTAAATTAAGTAATAAACGAAGCAACATAATCGAAACATAAGCTATGCCCAACAGTTTTTATTATAACATCGTGCTACATCATTCCAATAGAATGTATCTTAATGGTCGTAACTATTAGGCTAGGCAGGCTCGCATGTCTGAACTCACTGTTTTTTTCTTTTATTTATGACTTAATTTACATGTTACGAAGATTAGTTATTATAATGTAGCGGCTAGCGATGAAGATAGTAGTGTAGCGAAATTTGTTCAAAGTAAAATATGCTTCGAACTGACACCTAACTAAATTTATCGTTTATCGGGAAAGTTAGGCGTTGAGCGCTTGAGAATACCTGGTGCTACAATTTTAACGGTTATGTCTTGTTACAGAATTTTGTGGCACATTTTCCAGTGTTCCTGTTGCCTAGCCAGCTAAGTTTAGTGATAATGCTAAAACTCCAACGACTTTTTACGTGTTTGTAAATAAAGTTGTTGACTACATCAATGTCAAATTCTCTTTGCTCTACATAGAAATAAACATAGAAATTGTGTGGAATCGGGTGGCTAAGATAGCTGATTATCTTTAAGTATAACAATTGAGTATGTCCAGCAGTGGACGTCTTTCGGCTGAAATGATGATGATGATGATGATAACAATTACCCTCAAATCCCTCAATTGACGTCCTACGACTACGTAAAGACTCCTTCGTTGACAAACCTACATGTCTATGCAAAATACTGCGATTCTAACCTTAGGTCTTCGTTACTCAATCATGCTGAGCGGTTAAATGTATTTGGATGAAATTTGGCACACAGATATACCATAACCTGGATACTCTACTTTTTATACCGAGAAAATAAACAGTTGCCGAGGGATGCGCGATGATAAGTGTTTCTGTGATAAGCCGAATTATACGTTGGCAAAGTGTAGTTCGTCATATTTTTCTTACACCCTGCCCCTTAACTTTTATTTTAGAAACATAAACAGGTACTTGTAACCCAAAATTACTTGACGGAGCATTACACGTCGTTCAAAGGGTGATTTTAGCTAAACAGAGCGCGGCAACAACAATAAATGTTCGCGTTAGTCGGTCGCCCTCACTCGCCTGGCGTGTGGTCTCATCGCCGGGCGCCCAGCAATCGTTCTGACAGCGAGCGATCTTATCGCTATTTAATATAAACCTATTTACTAGCCCGCATTCGGCGGTACCGCTATGCCTGTGCCGATATAGGTACGTGTGTTGGAAACACCCACAGGTATCGCTTACCAAATTATCTTTGGATAGCGGATCATGCTCGTAGCTTGGAGCGTATCGGGATGTTTTGTTCTCACGATTTTGTTGTTGATAGAAATTGTGGTTGATATTTTAATCGAGATATGTGGAGGTGTAAGAAAACATGTGTAGGTAAAGGTATATTACAATACACATGTTTTTTAAACCTCCAATAACAATTATGTACCTAATACTATTCTTGTATATAAAACACTGCTAATCAATTCAATAAATTCAGCTTTTCACAGTTTACTTATATCTTTTCTCGTATGTACCTACTTCTTCTTCTTCTTCTTCGTGTCGACGGTACAAAAAATTTACTGATAGTGGCACAGTAATCACACGCTGCTGGCCCAGAAATTTGCCACGTCTTGTGCGTTGTCTACTAATTTCATAGTTACACTTCTCAGTTACCATTACCAGTAACTTCACAACAAACAAAAACTTCTCTAGAACCAAACAAAAAAAAATTCAGTGTCCTGAACCGAATGTGGTTGTGCTTTGTTATCCTTAAGCAAACGAGCAAGTACTCAACTAAAAATAGGGATTAATGTATTCCGGAAGTGTGAAGACTTAGCTTTGAACTGCTGGGGTATTTGCGGTGCTGTAATCCTGAATACAAAACATCAGTCAATAGCACGATTATTATTTGTGAGCATTTCTTATGAAGGCAGCTTATTATTCTGCAAAAGTTGGATAGGTTAATCCATTATTTGGTTGCTGAGGAAGATGGATTGCGGCAGAGTATTATTTATATTTTTATTGTTTATTCTCTAAAAGTGGAAAATAGCTATATATCAAACAAATACACATTCGTGTAGAGTCTGGCTGATAGCTCCTAGCTAGTAAGTGTTAGAATCTAGGCGACTACTAACCTAGTTAAATAACCTAGTTAACCTAGTTAGTTTAATATTGGCAAACTTTATGAAAGTGCACCACATACTGCCCCCATCTATTTTTCACGTCTTCCCACGAGGACATGTATATCCTCGTGGTCATACTGGTATGACAAACTAGTATGCCCACAAGGAAACAGCGTCCTTGTCCATCCAAAGGTTGTCTGGAAGATATCGCTATTAGCGATAAGACCGCCAATGTACCCTTATTTTACATGTTAGTCCTAAGTTTAATAATGTTATTGGTGTACAATAATAGTAGTTTATGAAACTGTTGCATAATAGGGGTTATTAAAACACGAGTGTGAGTTTAAAAACCGAGCCGTAGGCGAGGTTTTTAATAGTATCACACGAGTGTTTTAATACCTAATTATGTCAGTTTCATACACTATTTTATCTACACTCATACAATTTTAAATAAAATACCAAAGTCAAAATCTTGGTAACATTGTCGTTGTTTTTCTTGATTTCTCTGGTAAAACATTGTTCGTAATTTACGTTGCTGCATCCAGAAATTCAGGCGGGGTCATATTCTCCTCAGTTCAGTATCACTGCTGTAGTCAGATATTTTTGCCCAGAATAAAACTTTCGACATACAAAACCATAATAATAACGTAAACAATAACAATAAATTTACAAGTTAGGGTGACCAAATCCAGTAGGCCGTGGCGCGCGGCCGCGCACGCGCGCTGGTGCGCGCCTTCACAGATAATAAAATATGGTCTGGCGAAAACATTATAATCGGAACTAATTTTCTATCCTTGTCAGGATTCCGTCAATCTCTGTTTTATCATACAAAAAATATGCCTGTAAACACTTAAATATAATTAAAAGCAATATGACAATCAAAAGTTCTGCCAAAAACGCGATTTTAAACGATAAAAATTTTCAATGTATGACAAGTGGCGCCACCCCGAATTTTGTGTATTCATTGGTGCCAAACTGCACGACTGCTAAAAAAAAGTTTGAAAACTCCTTGGTTAGGTCGAAGTGGCATTAAAAACTTCTTAGTTGGGCTGAAGTGTGCGGTTATGGAAAAAAAATTAAATTACCGCATTGTTTTGTTCAGCAAACTGTATCGTAATGAAACTTTTTAAATTCATTACAGGTGCATGTGCGTAAAGTATGTCATTATGACATTACTTTCGAGTTCATAATTCAAATTTTACGATACGAGTGTAGATAAATAATATTCTATCTATCAATCTATCTAGTTCCTGCAACTGCCCTTAAAAATGCGCTGAATTGAAAACCTGAAGCTTTTCTAGCAAGCCTGTAATGATCACGTCGGTGCCAGGCGTGATAATCACTCTAATTAAGTTATCTAGACAACACGGTTTTACTTAGGATTTAACGAATTCCACGTAACGGGGGATATAAATCGCTGTACCTATAGTTTTAAATGTATACTTGTTCTAGTTTTAGGGGACAAGATATAGGTTTAATTTTGCATACCCACTAGAAACTCGCTTCCAGCTCTACCCCTCTATCCATCCAATCAGCTCAACATATAGTCAACAACATGGGCCTCTCCCAAGTTGCCTGCCATGTAGTTCCGCATTCGTAGGGCTTAAAATCACAACAACCGGGTCTGAAATTCTGTTGCCTGTAAATGTAAGTACACATTTACCATTTACAGTGTAACAGATGATTTTATTTGATTATTCACTTTCTAACTGGTAGATTTTCTATGCATGGCTTTTCGGTCTATGTCATCTGAAAGAACTGTAAATATGAAAAATCTTTTCATCGCTTACCACAAAACTGCAAGCGTCTTAGTTATTTTTTATTTTCAAGCTCCAAGAGATTTGAGATGACTTATTTTCAGAATAATATTGTTTTAAACAATAATTATAATATTGTTTTTGTTTTTTTGTTTTTAACATAACTGGCGAAATGTGGGTGTACTATTACACCTCTGCCTACCCCTTCGGGGAAATACAGGCGTGATTTTATGTTGTTATGTTAAACAAACCGTTTTTTGTTTTTTTTATTGTTTTAATATTGCTTTTTGTTGTTTTGTTTTTGTTGTTGTATTGTTTTTTACTCTCTAAAGAGTAAAAAATTACACTACGTTAATAGAAATGGTTATTATGTAGATTTTTAATAAGCTTCTAGAAAGCTTATTTATTGGAAGCATCCAATTAGATCTTGCTTTACGATAAAAAAAATACGCCATAGGCATATTTTAAGAAAAATTTCATCATCATCATAATTTCAGCCGAAAGATGTCCACTGCTGGACATAGGCCTATAAGAAAGATTTAGGTAGCAAAAATTTTTGACCTATTTTTGTAAATTTCACATAGGGTGTAAATATAGATACACATCTGCCTACCACTTCTAACTTAAAACACGTTACCAATAAACACACTCTTCGTAAAAGCGCCTGTGAACGTCGTATTGTGGTGTACCGTTACCTTATAGCTTTGTTATCTTTATACTATCGTATATGTGTTATGTTCCCAGTAAAGTCTTGCCAATATCGTACGGAGTCGTGTAGGGATTTCCTTGCAGTGTTAAGCGAGGTTTATTGGGCGTGCAGCGTCGCAAGCAAGCCGGGCTTGTATAAATTGAACTGACAGACCTGTCTCAGATTGACTGACATAGCTTTGCTCTATCCGACGTATAATAGTTGCCACGTATCCAAATTTAATTTGAAACTGTTAATTGTACCATCTGGTATATTGGTAGGTTTTGTTTTATTTGGTAGAAAAGCCATGTCACTTCAAACCATGATAGATAATTTTTTTAATACGGTGGCTAAATGTTGCTTTCCACCAGAGTTGTGCGAGTAAGCTAAAGCGGTGAGTGAGGAAACCACCAATAAGTTAACTTTATTTTCCTAGCCTCGCACAGCGCTGCACTGCTTTTGGTAGATTTTTTTTCTCGCTCACCACTTACACACACACCTTTGGTGGCACTAACACTAAAAGTTGCATATAGAAATAAGGTGTCTGCCTTAAATTAATCTCTCAGTTTCTTACTACTACAAACTTTTTCTTCTAAGTCTTCTCTTTCTCGTACCTACTTTGTATTATATTTTGTTTTTCCAAAAGGACACCTTAATACTACCCCTTTAATAGTATTTTTCGTAATCTGCCAAATAGCTTCGTATATAAAGTGCACTGAGAACAGGTGCACTCTGCCTGTATGGATAATCTATAGCTTTTTAGGATTTATGGCTGGCCGTATAAAATAAGAGTACATTCTGGTCTCCTACGCTTTTGTGCATTTAAAAGGGAAGATTACTACGTCCGTATAACTTGCAATAGAACTTGCATTTAAAAGAAAATGAGCATAATAGTTTTCAATCGAAAAATATAATAGTTTTCTACCCTGTCTGCATGATGTATAATAGCTGATTTATCAAGGAATGATAATATGGATGACTGAATGTAAGAAGACCGCAGTCAGACACGATATAAGTCAGGCAGTTTTCGAATCTCGACATACCTTCTAGGTCCACCATTGTTTTTTTAGACAAGTTTGGTTTTTGTTTGTGGTACCTATTAAATACTCCGAAATCATGTCATGTGGCTGACTAAGATACCGATTTTTTCAGGAAAACGTAGAAAAAAAGATCATTGGCATAGCGCGTTTTTGCCTTTGCGAACTGCCGGAAGCAATATAATATGACAGAATGGTCAATCTGTCATAAAAACTGGCTTTGAAGGCGACGCGAGCGAATCTGAGTGCGGGCACAGTGCGGGATACCAAAACTGTAGACACTTTTTCAGTTTATATTGTCATTGAAAATAAAGTTTTGCTAATACCGTCACTTCACGAGAAACTGGGGCATGGCATTGAATATTTAAAATGAACCAAAAAGTAGCTAACTCTTGTTTAATGGTTGTTTAAATATAGTGTCAACGCCATTATATCGGAGTTACGCGATTATACGTTGTATCCAAAGTTTTAGAACTCATCTAAATTGTATGGGGGGCAGGTGGCGCTTCCCGCGCAAGGCGTAAAACTTGACGGACGGACAGATTGCCATCTCGCTGCCAATGGAGGGACAATATCTATTTTATGCCTTATTTAGACATTAAACCTAACAGGTTTTAGTATAATGGAATTATGTATAAGATTTGCTTATGCCATGTGATCCCCATCTAAGAATAGACCTCCTTGAGACGTTAAGTCGACACCTACGTTCGAGGCAGGCTCTTCCAAGCAGAATCCACTTGGACACTGACACTAACGCTGATTTAACTTATCTTTTGATCATGAATTCTAGCAAGATCGTTTATTCGTTAGATATGTAGAAAGGCCAATCTTCCGTAGATAATATAGCTACGAGCTATTTCGGTAAAGCTTTAAAAATCTTATCTTTGTATTGTATTAAAGGTGAGTGTAAACTAGACCATTTTCTCGTTAAGTATCGTTCTAATGAATGGTACAATACAAGGAAAAGTTCGAAACTAGAGCATTTTCTCGAGCTTTTTCATGTAATGTATCATTCCTGCGAATGCTCGACGCTGTGTTTGACGAAATGCCCACGGCGAGTAAGCATTTACCTGTAAAATTCCTCTCTATTTCGCGATTACTCTTTTATTGAAATGTCACATCTGCAGCTCATGTCTTTACTAGATGAAATATTTTGTAAAATAAAATTGTAACAAAGCGTCGAGCGCTTTGAGCGTAGTATTCTATGTTCGGTTCGTGAAACAACGATGAACGGAAAAACAGTAGAGCGGCTCGATGTTTTGTTACAAGTAAATTCTCATGTGTATACACTCACCCTAAGGTTTATTTATTTCAATAAAAAACAGTCACACAATAGTAGATGCATCAAGTTCAACTATCGTTTTTGATACAGATACCAAATCGTGTTCATCTAAAAACACCTACGGGCAATAAAACCGATAGTAATTGGGTACCAAACATATCGAAATAAAAACCATATCGATTCTCTTACATCGTCACACAGATATTTATCTACACGTTACAAATTACAATCCTAATGTATTTACTTTCACTTTATTATTGACCCTAATGGAAGCGATAGCGTTTATTTACAAGGACGGGTGACTATTGAGTGTGGTATTCAAATATTGGGTCCGCTGTCTAACCGATAAGGCCGGTAACATGACACTTTACCGGTATTCGAGGGACGGTGCCCGGACTACCCGGCCAGCGCTCAGCGGACGCGGACCTCTACAAAATCCGTTCCCAACAGAAACGCTTTTATTACTAAGATATTCAATAGACACTATCTATTACTGTCAATACTAACATTCTCAATGGCTGAGTTGGGACTTATCTAAATCGCTTTACATGTAAGTAGTGTTCGTGTTTTCTAGTAAGCTGAGGCTGCTTATCTCCGTGTTATGGTTTGGTTTCTACATTTAGGTTATTTGGTTGTTGATGTGCTCGTAAGTGGAGAAAAGTAGGATATTTTATAGCAAGATAATCGGAATCGTTAATCTCGTAACCGGATTTGAAAAAAATATAGACTTGAGTAAAGGTCTCGCGTCGTGAAATAAAGTTAAATCTATTTCACGCATTGTGTGTATATTTGTGAGAAAAAATACAAAGCAAGATTAAGTTTAGTTGTTATACATATTCTCATATGAATGTGTTCAAGCAGCGCCATCACGCCTGTGCTTCACGTCAGCTAGCGATAGCTGTCGAAAATTCTCGGGATCCCCGAGAATATAGTATAACTAGCGGCCCGTCCCGGCTTCGCATGGGTGGACATGAAAATATAGCCTATGTTACTCAGACTGAATGTAGCTTTCTAATGGTGAAAAAAATAATGAAATCGGCACAGTCGTTTTTGAGTTTACTCATTACAAACATACACACAAAAATACTAATCTTTCCTCTTTATAATACTAGTGTAGATAATATACCAGGGCCCTAATTCACGTAATTTTATGACGCGCCGATCATGTTGCAGTGACGCTGCAGTTCGTATCTGACAGCAATCGCCGAAGATAAGAGAATACGAAAAGCGTTGCTTTAATCGAAACCTAACTGTAACTGCACTTCTATAGTTACGCGAATTGACCTACTATTCAATTTCAGTGTGAGTTTGTGTGTAAACTTGAAGAAGGGACTGTATGTTGAAAGAGAAGTCGGGTGATATGTTGCTACGCTACTAACGGCTAAAATTAATATCCTATCTATCCACGATTTACCCTACTAGAGATAGAAATTTGACATATTTTGTATGGAGCTTATGTCAAAGTTCTATCTCTACACTGAAAAAAAAACTTGATAACATTAATAAAAAAAATGTTTGCAGCTATCAAGGAACTTGTTTATATACGAGCACATAAAGTAATATGATTATGGCAATAAAGTTATGTTGATTGTGCAACAGACAAGTTGTCTTAATAAAATCAAACAAAGTAATTGTCAATGCAATCAAGTTTGGTTATCATGCCAATGACTTCTGTTGATTGATGTTATAACGAACTTGGTAATGGTTATCAAGTATTTTAGTAGTTTCAGTAATATCTACGCTTAATTTTATAAGGTGATTGTATTCTGCAATCAAAGGACCTGATTACTGGAATCGGTAACTTGATTCATTCGATTCGGTTCGATACTAGAATCAAATATTTATTGTGTAGAAATAGGGTTCTAGGCCCTAGCAGAGGAATCATCCCTTTGATATCGTCATCGGTAAGCGCAGAAAGCGCCTGCAGATTAATTTCATAATCTGCGAAACAATCGTCGATTAATTGATGTGAAACACAGACATAGTAAAAAATATAGACTAAGTGCTACGAACAACCATAGTGAAGCCAACAAAAACTGTGCTCCTTCATGTACAACCAGTGCTCACGTACACACCATGCACCTGAAGGATATTTGTTTTCGCGATGCTTACTAGAAGATGCCGCGACATGTGAACTGAGAGGGGTGAGCACGGTTTAAGGTGCATGTGTGTGCGTGAGCACTGGTTGTACATGAAGAAGCACGGTTAATGTTGGCTTCACTATGGTTGTTCGCAGCACTTAGTATATATTTTTACTATGTCTGTGATGTGAAACAACATATTATCATCTTTGCTAAACGGTCAGTTTAGGTACTTACTGATAAAATTGGCACGTAATTTGGGCATCCTCCAAGCCTGGAGAATTTCACCACTTCTTCCATCACAAACAGGAGTATAAAACCACTACGACGGCTACTGAGATTCACTCACAGCACGATTCACTGAGTTCATTGGATACTTGGGGTGTTAATAATGATCAGTGGGTTTTGCTATTGGGTGTAACCGTGCAATAACTTGAAATTAACCAATTAACTAAATAATTTACTCCGCGTAACAAAAGCGTGCCATGCTTAGGCTCACGAACGAACGGAATGAACAAGTCTAGACCTGAAACACTGACGACTCCGACCGACAACAAAGGGCGTGTTTACATTGATCATCTGACTTGATTAAATCTGTGATGTGCCATGTTTACACTATCTTCATCATGCTATCTTTATTCCTTGTATGAAGTGAATGATAGAGAAGAGTTGATCATTTTAACTTTATTGTGACAACAAACCGTGATTAATAAATTTTTATATGTTTTTGATTGCTTCATTCATTTTTTTTTCTATCAAGCAAAATGTCATGCTTGATTGGCCCGATTTTTTTCAGTGTAGTAGGGCAAATCGTGAATAGATTGGATATTAATTTTGGCCGTTAGGAGATTTCCACATGTTTATGTTCCACTGTAGGAAATTATAGCCAACAAAGCTCATAACGCACATTCTCGGGGTATTATACCTACTTGTTCAATTTCAGTATGAGCTTGTGTGTTCTCTGGACGCGAAGAAGTGATTGTATGTTGAAAATTGAAATAGTAACCTTGTGATATGTATGCTACGCTACTAAAGAGAGTTCCAAATATGTTCCTTTATAAATACAATCAAGTGATAAATGAACATTTGCAACAGACAGAAACGCAGTATTACTGTCTGTCTATTGGTCTATCTTTCCCATTTGTCTTTATCTGATACCCTCCACCTCATTATTCATTGTCTGTCGTCAATAAATATTGTCTACACCTATATAGTTTCGTCATTATTTTGGAATAGTAAAATAAAGTCGTTGAACTTTTATTTACCTTTGAGAAACTGAATTGGTACGGTACCAATACGTTACTAAATCGCTGTTCAAATATAGAGCCTTGGAATGCTTATTTAACACGTTAGATGACCCCCATTAAACAGGACAGTACCTATTTGGATTTATTCCAAACGATAATTTCTCATCAAAAAGTATAGACATAGGTACCCACTCTACATTTGAAATAAATTCCCATCACTAAAAAACTTGATAATAAATATGATTGCAATGAATAAAACAAGTGGATAGGCGTTTAACTTATTTATCGTTCAATTAAGTAAGTGATGCTACAAATTCCCGGAGTGTCGGCGGCAGATGAAAATTAAATGGCTGAGTTTCCGTGCCACAACTATAGACATCAGTCCGACGCGCGACGCACGCCTTCTGTGTGCGCGTTGCGTGTACGCGCACTACGTACTTCACGCAAATATTTTACATTTCAGCCAAACGAATTAAATTTCAATATGCGTAAAAGCAACACGAACAATAAATTGGCAATTATTTCCAATTTTTTGTGCAATTCATACCCGCCGGGTTGTGTTTATGGGAACGCTTAGTTGAGTGGAATGATTGTGTAAAACTGTTGGACGGGCTCCAAGCGGCCACGCGGGTGCGCCGCGAGAAACAAACGCCACAAATAAAGTCAAATAAGTGAGCCAAGCAGAACGGTTGCTCCGCGCCCGTTGCAATTGCAGTATCGAATGTTTTATTGGACCGTGGTGAAATATCGATATGAATCATAGACGCGTGCCCGATACATTCCATTGAAACAGAACAGGAGCAACTCTAATAGCCCAAATGTACTAACAGTTATGTATGATCAATATTGCAATGTATGGGAATGTATTGCATTTTTTTCACAGTAAGTTGATGTGACAACCCAAGTTCGAGGAACGGTCACGAGTTATTTCTGTTGCACCGTCCTTTATTCTGAGAACTGGTTTGTGTATGTAAGTATGTATCAATGTGCCATTCAGCATCGGATCTTATTGCCTGTTCACGGTACAGTATACAGTCTGACGGAAATGATAGAAACGATTGCGGCTTGACAATATCTTGTTACATGCGAACTATCTGCTGTATTATATGTCTATAAGTTATTTTCTATTAGCAACATGAAATATTAGGATTATTTACCTACTTCTAGTCAACCTGATTCTGACACTGCTGAGAAGTTTCTCCTCAACATCTATGCTACTTTTTAGGGTTCCGTACCCAAAGGGTGCCAAACAAGACCCTATAACTCTCGCTACGCTGTCCATCAGTCCGTCCGTTCAGGCTTTCGGGGCTGTAACTTTTGAACGGTAATAGGTAGCCAGATGAAATGTTCTCAGAATATGTGTTGCTATGACTCCTATCACGACAAATACTAAAAATAAAAAGTCTAAAACCAAAGGGGGTCCCCATACAAGAAACTTCGAAAAACATGCATTTTTTACCCGACTGCGCCAGAAGGAGGGTTATGTTTTTCGAGTGTATGTATGTATGTATGTATGTATGTATGTTTGTATGTATGTATGTATGTTTGTATGTATATTTCTTTGGCACGCTCTGTGGCCTAAACGGCTTGATGGATTTGAGATTGAGAGGTGTCGTTAGATTCGCCTTAATTCTGAGAGTGACACTGGGTACATCAAAATTAAAAAAATTAAAATGGCCGCTTTTTGGCGCCATATTACCTCTTCAAAAAATTTTTTTTTCCGTCAAAACCTATCGAGTGGGTTATCAAAATAAAGAGTTTTATAAATGCTTTACAAAAATATATACAACTTATATGTTTAAATGTAATTTGGAATGAAAAATGCTAAAAAAACAACAAAATATTCAACGTTAAAAATGAATTTGACTTTTCAAAAAAAACATTAATAGTATGATAAATAAAACATGATAAAACTAAAAAAATTAAAATAAAAAATTAATCAACAAAAACAAAAAACCCGACTGCGTGTAAAAATAACAGAAAAGATATAAACAAGACTTATCAACACGCAGGCGGAGGCTACCTATGAACTATTATGTAATTCATGACCAAAAACATACGTAGCCTCCGACTGCGTGTTGATAAGTCTTGTTTATATCTTTTCTGTTATTTTTACACGCAGTCGGGTTTTTTGTTTTTGTTGATTATTTTTTTATTTTTTTATCGTTTTTGTTCCTGCTCTATCTTAAAAACGGTAATACACACCAGGGTCAAACTTGTTCTGATTATAGTGCATACAGTATGTGCTTATGTGCTGCAATATACTATGTAGTTTAGCAACAAATACTAAAAATAGGGCAAACATAGACATATGTGGTGGTACCTGCGTAAGAGAAGGAAAAAAATCATATTTCACGCACGGTGCGTTGATGGCTTTTGATGAACTCTCGTAAATTAAATCAGTTTCTATGGGGTATCAGGTCGATAGGTACGGAACCCTTACTGCGTGAGTCCGACTCGCAATTGGCCGGTTTCTTCAGTCTCCATTGCGGCTTGTATATTTTGGTTGCACGGCTCCAAAACGTAGATCCTATGGAGAAGAGCCGGTAAGAAACTCCATGAAAATGATATGTGGTTCAATTTGATATTATACCATACCTTTGTTACTGCGAAATATTGCGCATATTTTGATAAGATTTCGAATTAGCTACTCGAGTCTCAACTTCTTGTAGGCCTTATTCTGTCGGTGCTAAATAGTTTATCTTCGATATCAAAGCAACCTTCATCAGTCCCCCTTACATATTTTAAAAGAGACCAATGAAAATGATCTGACATTCCACCAATAAAGAATGATTTGAGGTTCAAATGAAAGCGCTTGGTGGTACCATTAAGTAATATTGTGTTTGTGTCACATGTCTATTGAAGATGAATTGTTTGGAATCCCGAACTGAATAGTTTTATGATTGGCATCAATTGTCTGGCTTGTTTTATAGTTATTAATAGCTTTGTCACGTGTCTGCAACCGCTAGTTATCTTTGACGCTGTTCTTTTGTTAAGTTTTTCTCACGCCTTGTGAGAGCCGACTAGTTTTTAGAATTCTGTAAATGATAACATTGATGTTATAAAAGACACTGGGGGCCTACTCGCGTTTGACGAACGACAAACGAAGTACGAAGTTTCGTTTCGACTGATACCTATATAATAAAACTTTTTAACAAAAATAACTAATTATGAATCGGCGCCAAACAACCAATCAACGAAGAAAATTAAATTACTTTAAAGCATATGCATATGCAAGCAAGAATGAGATTAGTTTAGAACTATACATTCTGTCAAGAAAGTATCGGGAATGGATGATTTGTTTATGGTTCCAAATTCAATTTTGTTATTTTTTTGATGTTATTAGATTGGCACAACTGTTTTCCATTTTGGCGCGGAGTTTGAGTTGCATCTAATAATTGCCTAGATTGAATACAGTGCTGTTTTTAGTTAGATCACATCTAGTGTGTATTGCGAATTTCATAATGGACAAAAACATCAAACAAAGAGTTTGTCTTGAATTTTGAATCACCAATGGAATTTCGTGTTCGGAGTCACTGAAAATATTACAGAAGGGTTACGGTGAATCAACTTTATCAAAAACACGTACTTATGAGTGGTATAAAGCGTTCAAAAGCGGTTGAGATGTGATAGAAGACGTGCGTCGCTCAGGTAGCCTTCAACGACTTCAACTGAAGTTAACATCGCAAAAGTGAAGGGAATGACTGAAAATCCTCATTTAAGTTTGATAGAGATAGCCGGTGTCTCACGAGTGGATCCGTACCATTTTAAATAATCACTTGGGTATGAAACATGTTGCCGCTCGCCTAGTCTCAAAAGACCTGAATACGCCTTCGCACAAAGCCATCATTGTGAACGAATTTTTGACCAAAAACTCAACAAATACCATCGAGCAACAACCTTATTCACCAGATATGGCTCCAGCCGACTTCTTTCTTTTTTCTAAACTCAAATTACCACTTCGTGGCACCGGTTTTCATTCGGTAGCAGACATAAAGGAGAATTCGCGGCGAGACCTGAACTCAATTCCGGAAAAAGCGTTTAAAAAATGTTTTTATGATTGGATTATTCGTTGGCGTAAGTGTATCGTTTCCGAAGTAAACTTTGAAGGTGATAAAATAAATTTGGATGAATAATGAAAATAAACAATATGTTAAAATATGATATATGATTAATATTTTGTGTATTATTAATAATATATAATAATATGTTTTTGGGACATTTTTACACAGCACCATCTAGTCCCAAACTAAGCAGAGCTTGTGCTATGGGTACTAGACAATGGATATAATACATATATACTTTTTTTTTGTTACATAAACACTTATGTTCATCACACAAATATTTGTGTCCTGTGGGAATCGAACCCACGACCTCGTGATCAGCAGTCCGACCCTCGAACCACTAGACCACCGACGTCGTCATTGATATTGATCTTTTCCCGGTACTTTCTTGACAGAGTAGTGTTTTGAACGTTTTTAATTACGAGACGGTTATTACGGTTGCCTTCAGATCTGGATTTCAATTAGAAAAAGCCTGGCTCCCAGAGAAATATTAATCAATGAAGTGAATCTGAAATACACACGGTATACCTAGCCTCTAGCCCAACTCAAGCTAAACTCATGTAGTAAAGTAATAGAATAGGCGCGTGTACAGTCCTCCTCAAAGTCTGGCAGCGCTCCAGTCGTTTCAATTTTACCCCGCAGGACGCCCACTGTAAACATCCCTAAATGATAAACGCATAATTTAACGCCCCAGCGAAACACGAAAAATTGTGCATCCATTTATTTTCTCGATCATAGGAGCGTGAAGACGTTCATATTTGAAATTTATGATTCTACGCCCCGCCATAATAGTAACAATACGTTATTCTATATTAATAATACACTTTGATATATTTTTAACGTGGCCCTTACTACAGTTCAAGTTTTATTTAGTTAGAAATGGATTATTAACGCTGTTCGGAACGTCAAGCCTTGATTACTGAGCCAATAAAACCAGATAGCAGCAGTTATATTGCCAGCCTTTATGAAGTTTTTTATAAGCAGTTAAGAAGTTTATTAATCCAAAGAGAGATGTAAAGATTTTTAAGATTATTAAAGGGAGTTAAATGAAATAAGGAATATTTTATTACTACAATGTAACGGTTAATTGAAGGTCGGTTTAATGAGAGTCGTTGCCCTTAAAACAGGCAAAGCAATAATTATGAAGAACAACGTAAATTGAAATTTTAAATTAACTGATAAATCTGACAATTTAGCTTAAACAAGGAACATTTAAGAATTGCAATGCCTACATGCATTCTATTTGTACGTCAGTTCAGTAAAAAATGCTCAAATTAAAAAAAAAAATTAGCCAAGTGCGAGTAGGACTCGCGTTCTTAGAACGCGAGTCCTACTCGCACTTGTCCACGGTTCCGTTGTCGTCACGACACTGCATTTGAACAGCAGTCGTATACTATTCACATTACGATGGATCGGACACGGCGGGTGGACTGATTTCTCAACAATTATACAGGTAGAAAAACAGAATACAAGAACACATTGATGATTAGTTAAGGAGCATTATCTGTCCCAGTAATGACATGAGTATGTTGTTGTCATATATTCATTTGGTATATATATATATATATAGCTTTATTTATTTATTGTAATCGTGTGTAAGTTTATGATGTTATAGAGGATAATACATGTAGCTATGTATATTTAGGTTTTTTTTTTTTTTTACTAGCTTAGTTTAGTTTAATTAGTTAAGTTTCCGATATTTAAGTGCACCGGTAACTACCCTTTGTCTCTTCCATGACATTCCAGTCCATTCAATGGTTGCCTGGAAGAGATCGCCGTGGAGCGATAAGACCGCCAGTTGTACACTAGCGCATAAGTAGTTATTTAAGAAATTAATGTAATCTTGTTGTGCAATAAAGAGGATTTGTATTGTATTTGTATTGTATAGACCAGCGGCTCTCAAACTTTTTTGGTCACGGAACCCTTTTGACAAGCAAAATACTTGACGGAACCCTACAATAAAACAATAGTTTTTAAAAGTGTATTCTTTATTATATAAGCATAATAAAAGTACAATGTAACAGTTACTAATTATTACTTACTTTAACCACATGCCAAGTACAATAATAGAAGATATTAAAAATGAAAAAATCTTAACTAATGGGAGGTATGAAACTGTTTTTTATTTTTCATCAATTGGTTGATATCAGGTTTGATAGAAGACATTTGAAGTCTCATATCAGGTTCGGCGTCCAGTCTATTGCGATATTTTGTTTTCGTGGCTGCATAGGTTGAGAATCCTGTTTCGCACAAATATGTTGTTGGGAACGGGAGAAGAATATTCAGAGCCATTCTGCCAAGCATTGGATATTCATCACGGATTCTGCACCAAAAATCGTTGAGAGGCGTCGTTTTGAACAGTGACTCCATACTTGTGTCTGATGACATTTCTAAAAGAGATTCATATATCTCGTTTGATATACTTTCGGGCTTTTGCAAGTTGGGTAAAAAAGGATTATGAATCCATGAATTCAGCTTCATTTTTGTATTATGTTCTTCGGGAAAATACTTTACAAAAGATGCGCGCATCGAAGTGAGATATTGGACCAATTCTTCAAACACATCATCTTGAAACATTTCCGAGTCGTTATCGCTAACAAACTCACTGAGTGACGTAAAGCTTTCTATTTCTCTCTTACCAACGCAAATAATCCAAAAATCTAATTTTCTTTTGAAGGCAGTTATTTTGTTATAGGCCTGGAACACTGTTGTCTGTTTACCTTGCAATGATAAATTCAATTCGTTCAGTTTTTGAAAGATATCCGCCATAAAAGACAATCGGAACAACCAAGTTTTATCATACAAACGGTCTTTCAAATTAAAAGAAACTGTATCTGCTGAAAGAAACATTTGTAACTCGGCTCTAAGTTCAAATAGCCTTGTTAAAGTTTTACCCCGAGACAGCCATCGCACTTCTGTATGGAGCAGCAGTGTTTTATGTTTGCTGCCATAATCTTCACACAATAATGAGAACAATCGGGATTGTAGTGGTCGTGATTTGATAAAATTAATTATTTTTACCGCTTCATCCATAACTAATTTTAGATTTGACGGCATTTGCTTCATCGCAAGTGCTTGTCTATGCAGAATACAATGGCTGGAACTACAATTAGGCGCTTTACTTTTTATTCGTGATACTGCTCCTGCTGTTTTACCTGTCATCGCCTTGGCCCCATCTGTACAAATGTCAATGCAATCGTTCCAACTAAGATTATTTTCTTTAAAAAATATGTTTATTTTATTAAAAATTTCTTCCCCGGTAGTGTTTGTGGGCAGCGGTGAACACATAAGCATGTCTTCTTCAAAAGAACGTTCATATGAATATCTCACGATAACCAGCAAGATAGCCAGACCAGTGACATCAGTTGACTCATCCATTTGCAAGGCGAATCGTGTTTTTTGTAGACGTGCAACTAGTTCTTGTTTGACGTAGCTTGCCAGATCATGGATTCGCCGTGAAACAGTATCGTTTGATAGCGGTACAGTAGAAAGATGCTTTGCAGATTTTTCATCGAGCATACATTTTGTTATGTCTAACACACATGGCTTTATTAAATTCTCAGCGATAGTGTGCGCTTCACCTGCTTGTGCAATGCGATAACTAACTAAATATGATGCCTCCGTGGCCTTTTCATTGATAGTTTGTGTTACATGCATCATATTCTTTTGACTTTCCAATAACTGTTCTTTTTTACGAACAAAAAATTCTTTATTCTTGTCTTTAGACTCGGGGTGTACAGTTTCTAAATGTCTGCGTAATTTGGCAGGTGCCATGGAACTATTAGGAAGCAGTTTACTACATAACTTGCAGAGAGGTGAGCCGTTGGAATCAACAAATCCGAAACTGATATATGATTCATCATACTTCCTTTTTTTCGTCTTTGAAACCGTGGAGCTTGACGTCGTGGCATCATCGTCTGGATCGGTAATTGCTGTATTCTCCGCGCGTACTGCTTTTGAACATTCAGCGTCATTAGAAGATGTCGTTGCAACACGTTTAACACCTTTAAGCCAACGTTCCATTCTTCTTTATTAATAATGTTACACGTCAGGATGGTAGGGTCAAAATAATGCACAATCGTTACTGCGTTTATGAGACAAAGTTTAGTCCAAAGAAGAAATGTACAAAACTGATACAATCAGAATACAGCGGGCAGTAGAACTTACAAGAAGGCAGCAGGCTAGCCAGCTTGTAAGTAGGTAGGTACGAACTTATCGCTCCGAACGCTAATCGTCAACTGACTGACGAGGCGCGACTTTTTTTATATAATAGCGCTTTTATACTTAGTCCTAGACTCGAACTCGAACATTCTCAAAAATACTCGAGTCGGCGCCTTTGATAAACAAAAAGCGGAAATAAAAATATAAATACAAAAAAATGCGTTGTAAACAATCTCGACTTTATGCTTTTGAAGATAGAGCCCAAAGTCGCTTGTTCACAACTATAGCGTCTAATTCAGAGGCGGCTTTTATCAAAGGGACTGCGCGCTCACAAGTATACGCGCGGCGGGCGGATTCAAAACGTTCGACCAGTGACCAGAGAGAGGTGTTTTGTTTTTTTTTTCTAAATTCTTGCGGAACCCCTACAGGGGTATCGCGGAACCCTAGGGTTCCGCGGAACACACTTAGAGTACCGCTGGTATAGACAATAGTACATACTGCGCCAGTATAGTTTGTTCTCACGACTCTACTACAACACACAGTCACACACACACACAATATGTCTGTGATTTATTATTTATTATTTGTTGTTTAACTGTAGAGTATGCACTAGTGCACTACACTCAGACCAAGTTTGACTCCTGTATCTATAATCGTTTAAAAAAAAAAGTATAAATGTTTTAGGTCTGTAACTTATTCCGTTTACGAGCTAGAGACTCGTGACAAACGGACGGGTAGACAGACAGACAGACAGTACAGTACAGTGACAGCAATAGAGCTCCGTTTTGCCATTTGTGTACGGAACACCAAAAAAAAATTGTTTCAGATCCAAAATCCATAGTTAACAGGGGTCCTCGAAGGGGCAGCCACAGGTGTACACCCACATTTTGCTAGTTTTGATGTAGTCCCATGTAACAGGGGGCGAGCCTATTGCCATTGACCGAGCAGCGGGCACAAATCCAGACTCCGGGCTGCTACTGAGAAATCCATAGTTAATATTATCAGATATCATAACGAATTCAATTAAAATCACATAAATAAGTGGTACATAAAAATTGAATCTATTTAATTAATCATTTAAAAACATAATTACGAATAAATAACTAAAATAAATTGCGAATCATATCAGACTAAAAATTAAATGAAATTAGTAAAATTATAAATTAAATCAGCTTATAAATATAATTAAACATGCAGCACCTTTTTAGAAAATCGGGATTAATAATAAGTTTTGCTTAAGCCAGGCTTAAACACCCTTTTATGTACGGAGTTTGACATTTAACCCGGTTTAAACAAGGGTCTAAACCAGTTCTAAGCTTTTGTAATAAGGGGGATAATGTTAATAATACTAGGAATGTTACTAAAGATGAATGGATTGTTAATACAAAAATCATAGTATCTAATACGACTCCACAAAAACTCCTGCAAAATATTCGTGAACCGTCATGTTTCAGGAATATTCAGTGAGTATTGTGCAAGAGCCGTTTGCCGCGAAGCGAGGTAACAGCGGCACGTATAGCGGGCTCGCCGCGGAGCGCAGCGTGGTCGCAGCGGCCCGCCGATACCATCGCAGCCTTCGTCGCAGCCCCACATAAATCTAGCTTTGATACATTTTGGTAAGGAGCCAAGAGCGGTGCATCGCCCGGCCCGCGATCCACTCGACCTGTGCATCGCGAAATAACATTTGCTTTTATTTGAGCCGCACCTCACTTTTTATTATATTGTCCAAACCACAGAAATAGATATAATGGAAAAGTGGGCAGGGCGCGCGTGCCAACACTCTGCACCATAGTGCAGCGCATTTCAAAGCCTTTCTCAGTACGCCTTTTGACTTGTTTCTGTAAATACTGTAACAAAAACCCGCGAAAATGCCTAATTGTGCTGTTTCTAACTGCAGAAACAAAGCTGTAAAGTACATTTGATTAAAGTTAATTTTTAAAAATTAATGACGTCAATATGTAAGGCGTTGTTTGTTCGAAAGTTGCCACGCATGAATCGCAAGTAAAATTGTGTTTACAACCTTTCTACTCTATCTATTTCTGTGGTCCAAACCAGGAACAATATTATAGCCCTATTTTTACTTGAAAGGCACAGAAACTGTGTAGTAAATTGCGTATTTATCCGGATGACTTAAGCTGGCATGGAATTTAAAAGCCTACTTAATAATAAGGCAATATTCAACTAAATGATCCATATTTTTTTTCCACGATTTTTATTAAACTCTTATTAAATACAACCTAAGCTCGTGGCTTCGCTACCGTGGAACAAAAATTTAAAAAAAATCCAGGACATTGTCTATCCAATTTTATCCAAATCGGTTTATTAGTTTTTGCATAGACAAATAACAGTTCTTGCGTGATGCTCGAACAACAAAAAATCAAACAGACGATTACAGTTTTATAATTGGATAAATTATGTGAGAGACATTAAGAATAGAAAAAGATGCCAATTCTACGACTACAGAATCAAATAGATATGTGTGTTAAGTTTGGTTCTTCGCTTCATTGTTCAGTTCCAAACAAAGTAACTGCTTTTGTCTTCTTGACACACGTACACTTACGTATGTATTTTTGCTTTGACCTACTCAATTAAGTTTCACAATGAAACTTTTGTGTTGTGGCTGACAACAAAATTGTGGTGTGTAATCGCTTGTTGGAACTCCAGTCTGCTGACTGCGGTAATACTGCTGTTTCACCGCTGACTCACCCCGCGTTGTTCATCCGATATTCATATTAAACAAATCCGATTGTAACAAAGATTTATCTTATGCAATAAAGGTATTGTGTATCCGAAGCTCGGCGCTTTCATACTCAAATAAATACATTGAAAGTTATTTTATGAAGTGGCTACGGCCATGCAGGTGTAATGAATCACGTGCAAGCATTGACTGATATTATCTGTGCCGGCCCCTGTTGGGCGCCCATGTTCTACGCGAATATCTGCCAACTATATTATTTATTAAACAAAGTGGGTCACTTATAAATGAGTAGGTATATTTATTATTATCTCTGTAAATATCTTTATTTAAATAACGTCCTTTATTACTCTCGCTACGCTGTCTGTCCGTCCGTCTGTCTGTAACAGGGCTGTATCTTTTGAACGGTAATAGGTAACCAATTGAAATTTTCTCAGAATATGTGTTGCTATGACTCTTATCACGACAAATACTAAAACAACAAATACTAACATACAAGAAACCTCGAAAAACAAGATGTTTTTCAACGTTCTTGTTCCTGCTTTATCTTCAAAACGATAATACATACCAGTGTCAAACTTGTCTGATTGTAGTGCATACTATTTAGTTTAGCAACAAAAACTAAAAATAGGGCAAACATAGACATATGTGGTGGGACCTGCGTAAGCAAGAGATGCAAAAAGTCATTTTGCGGACGGTGCGTTGAAGTCTTTTGATGAACAATCGTGAATTAAATCATTTTCTATGGGGTATCAGGTTGGGTGGTACCCTTACTGCGTGAGTCGGACTCGCAATTGGTTGGTTTTTTATTATGAATTTCATCGTAATTTCTAGATACTCAGTGGATAGGAATTTATTTTTAGAGACACGTAGAACGTAGACGTAGAGCCATATTACCATATTACCTTAATCTCGATGTCTGCAGCACGTGCATCATCATCATCATCATCATAATTTCAGCCGAAAGACGTCCACTGCTGGACATAGGCCTCCCCCAAACACCGCCACAACGACCGGTCCTGTGCCTTCCGCATCCAGCGGATGCATGACGTGCATCATATGGTTATATTATAAAGCTTTATACAAAAACTCCCTAAATTGGACATTGCTTTGACCCTGGTTTATAACTATTACACGAAAATTAAATAGAAAGCAGCCAAGGTCGTCTACCTGACCAAATTACTGTTTGACGTACCGCATCCATCTCCCTAGCGATATAACTGTTGTTCATAATTAGGCGCTAAATTCTCACTGGCTGGGTAAAGGTCAGCAATTAGAGAGCTTACTTTTCTTGGGATGGACGATAAGTTGGTTAAGTAATAGGGTTCATTTTCAAGTCGGCGAGGTCCGCTCGTTAATCACTGCGTTGCGCGTTGCCCGTGCTTCCGTCGCCGACCGACGCCGGAACACAAGCTTATTTTTGATTGTTTTTGATAAAACAAACAAAGACAAATGAATAAGCCAAATCGTTAATCATAACCGGTTTAAACTGTACTTCCTTTTGCATTACTTACATTCATTTTACTCGGCCAATGTGTGGCTGTTTATTTTGTGTCACAGTTAATTTATAGAGACGCATTTGTTTTATCACAAAAAGTGATCAAATCATACTGGTAATAAGTCAGTACCTATATTGTTCGTCGAATTTTTAATATCATTTCCAATTCGCATGATTGACACTCGGATGTCTTAATAGCTTTATAGCAGACGTATCAAATAAAAATTAAATAAAACCATTTTGTAATTTATATAAGCGATGGCGCCCATCCATTCAATCAAAAATAATTTTTTTGACCCAAACACTTGAGGGTTTAAGTGCATATAGTATTTATGTATCAGGATTTATAGAATATATTTTTGTTTTTATTTTATAGTATTAGTATAGTATTTTATTTTATTATTAAATTATGAATCTAATTTGTACCTCTGAACAGTCTGAACACCCCATTTTCTGTCCCAGTTCATTCTTGTCCATCCTAAGGTTGCCTGGAAGAAATCGCTGATCGCGATAAGGCCGCCATTTGTACAATAGTTTAATGCATATTCAATGTAATGTATTATATGGTGTACAATAAAGCATTTTTAATTAAATAAGTGCATTCTGCGAATAAGATTATGAAAATTATTCGGAGGCAGGTGGTGTGAGCGTGTTATGAAAATGCGATCACCAGCGGCGGGAGCTGTGCTCTACTCGCTCCCGCTCCACACCCGTTGCCAAATTAATGTGTCATGAACTGTATCGCCCTATGATATTGATGTTGAAAAATGATGCTATTTGACGTTTGATTGGAATCGTAAATCTCTAGCGAGCTGAACGAGTGCTGCGCCGCTCTATTCGTAATTAACGGTTTAGTGAATTTTACGTGAAGGCTACTTTTAAACTGCCTCTGACCTTTCCCCTTCGTGAAACTACGTAAGGGAGATGTTAATGTACTATCAAAAAGTAGATATGTAACTTTCAAGGTCTATTACGCTTCGCTAAGATAAATGGGGAG
Organism: Asteroscopus sphinx; assembly: GCA_949699075.1. Classification (NCBI taxonomy): domain Eukaryota; kingdom Metazoa; phylum Arthropoda; class Insecta; order Lepidoptera; family Noctuidae; genus Asteroscopus; species Asteroscopus sphinx. The sequence continues at coordinate 15,666,493 of OX453007.1, forward strand.
GATAAAAGTTGCGTTATAACGATGTAGATAAAATATACTTGGGTAGAGCTGAATCAGTTGATATAGATACTAATTCGGTTATTATTTGTATAAACCATAACGTGGCTAATGATTAATAGTGGCATTATTCGGTGAATGTGTGGTGGAGCCGAGGCCGAGATTGGAATGATTATCGTGAGGCTCACGCTTCGCCGATCACAGCACAAAATTAATTTACGTACAAGGCGGGCGGAGCTACGCTATGCTGTGCTATATCAACTGTGTATCTATATCTTTACGCTCGTTTTCACATGCGGGATGAGCAGAACTGAAAGGTATGGGCGTTTATTGCGCTGGTCTCTCTGAGTTCGGTACCTAGGAGTATTGTAATAGGTCTCAATAAATCACAACAATCATAATACGGATAGATTGTCGTATGGTATTCGATTGTCCCTAACTTTTTTTGTATAACAAACACGCACCAACATTGTTTTAAGCGAGGCAAGATTATGTCGGGTGTCAGGACTTTGGACAGCATAGTATAAAGTCTATTTAGACCATAATAACGCTGATATCTGAGGAAACTAGAGAGACCCCTCAGAACATAGAATAATGCAATAATGAAGAGAGATGTAGAGACAAAAAAATAGTTTGGGATATTTGGTGATCAGTTTATTGGTAAGTAATCTTGTTTTAATAAATATTAACTTTAATCTAAGCTTATTGTGTCTCATAAAGAGAAATACTCATGCAGGCTGATATTTTAAAGGCAGTCACTTGAGGGAAATATTTATGATAGGTAGCAAATTGTAATCGTAGGAAACATTGTTTTATATAAAAAAATAAGTATATCTTGAATCGAGAATTGAACTAACATCAGCACAAAAGAGTACCATCCTGTATTTTATGGCTTATGTTGATAGATCTCTCAAATCTGTCAAATAAACATTGTGTCCTAAAATAAAGGAAGTCCATGAAATATGAACCAAAAAAAAATAAAACAAGGTGTTGTTGGTATCATTTTATTGAAATGAACCTAAAATGTGTTAGATTTTGTGGCCTTCCTACTAGGACATAATAATAATGTTTTCGGAGTGATTTGATCTTTATTATGAACTCTCAAGGCATATTTTGGCATTCTTGAAGGTTCGGTTTAATTAGCTAGAAGCAAGCGTAAGCAAGTTTTCAAAAATATTTGTATGCAGTTTATTAAAAAAAAAACAGGTATGTTTCCTTTGAGTGCAATACGCTATCATCAATATTTTAGGAACTTTCCGTCGAGTGACCACCTTTTAATTCCAGCCTGTATATTCACCTCAAAAATATAAATGAAACATTTGAACATGAACACAAACCAACTATTTTTTACGAAACGTTTATTAAATTCATAAACCCGGTTAGTTAAGCTCCTAAATATGTCAGAAATTTTGAGCCTGCCTGGCAGATAGTGATCCGGTAACTTGTATTCATCCTACTGGCTGTCAGCCTGTCGAACTCGGCTTCACTGAAATTGATCTGTAAAATTGATTTCTGAGCTGACGAACAAAAGCTACGCGACTGCCTCGGGCTGGCTTCAAAGTCTTCGCAGCCTCGCTGACTTGCTGTACTGTTGCAAATAGGGGGGCGTACCAATAGAAAAGGGCGCCTAGAGCACGCATCATAGTTGCGCCCCTTCGTATATAAAAAAACAGATACATTTCTTTTTTTAAACGAAAGTAAGTCCGTAAAACCTTTACATGTACTTACTTCATTTTTAATCAGTATTCTGAATCTAACTAAAATGCATGTAACTAAAAGTGTAAATCTATTTAACTATGCATTCAATTTACAAAATAAAGAATACAAAATCTATTCGTTTGTTTTAAACTGTTGAAATCACGTAGTAAATAAAACAGTTCATAGTTATTTATTGATAATAGTAATTATTATAAGTAATAAAATAGTAATATTATTATAAGTAGTAGTAATTAGTATTAATAACAATATAAAATGGTTTATTGTAGTGTATTTAGATTTTTACATTTAATAATTGGCGATTTTGCGCGCCCCCTTTCGATAGGCGCCCGGGGCTTGTGCCCTACTTGCCCCACCCAAGGTACGCCGCTGTGCATAGGTAGCTTAACTACGCAACATTCACGTACAAAATACGACGCACTTGACTTCAATATTTCGATAAGCATGTTTCTTAAGGCGCGCTCCCCTAACCAACCAACTTGAGTGCGCGGATTTATGAATTATTACCCAGAAAAGTAATAAAAATATTGTATTTTCGAATAAATTTTATGTGGAATGTTCAGATTGATCAAGTGTCCACCTAGTCTTTGTCAAAACTCAAAATAACGTCTACTTTAGGAATAGACACAAGAAACGGCTAAAACAAGTCAAGTTTTGATGTCATGTATTATTCCTGTAATATACATATGCACACCAGTTTAGACTAATAGGTAGGCAATGGATTAATCTAAGCATTCCAACGTTTAACTTAGGTATATAAAAAAAAAAAATTACCCTTTTTAAATTAATTTATTGATAAATCTGCGCACTTGATCGTTTGGTCAAGGGAGCGCGAGCGCCTTAAATGTCAACGATTTATTGATTTTACAGTTAACTTATACATTGCGGAATCGTGAATTATCTACGACTTCACAATGTTTAATTTCCTAGCTATTCGAGTAATGATAATTTCGTGAACAATAGCCATAAAAAGAAAAGTTTTTGACTGTTGTTGGCTAAAGTTAAAGAAACAAATGACATAACAAAACCCACATATAAACTGTGATATGTGAATGTTATGATCATTTCTGTTGAAGTCAATTTTTAAATAAAGAATGTATGTCATTTATATTTAGAATGCAGTAAACATTTTAGTTGATCGTTTAGATTCAGCTTTATCTCTTTCAAAACAGTGAGGTGACATTTTTAAAATTTTCTGTCAAACATTCATTTGTATGACTGCTTCCATTGGTCTAGTGGTCGCAAGCGCGACTGCTAAGCGTGGGGTTGATGGTGGTCCTGGGTTTGATTCCCGCGTCGGGTAAAGTGTTATTGTATATTATTCACTAGGAAACTCAGTAGCAGCCCGGAGTCTGGATTTGTGCTCGGTTAATGGCTATATGCTCGCCCCCTATTCCATGGGACTTATAACATAATTAGCGAAATGTGGGTGTACTATACACCTCTGCCTGCCCCTTCGGGGAAATACAGGCGTGATGTTTTGTATGAATGAAAGTTCTTAAATTCTCTATTTATACATCAAAAATGTGTGTGAAAAGTATCTGTTGGTCGTTTATGACAAAAATTGGACGACTACAACATTTTAAATAAGAATTCCTTTCCAATATCAATTTTATTTTTCGATGTTTGTCAATGTGCGAGTCAATTGGCCGTCGGAACGTAGAATAGTGCAGGACGCAATTTTAGAACAATGAGGTGGGAAATTGGTTTCCAGCATGAGGAGGTAGTGGGTAGTTGTGGCGCTATCCTCCGAGTTTCTGATGGCGGTCATACAATAAAACCTAATCTATTCACTATGGCTTTCTGAATATTTGTCAGATTCGAAAATGTTTGGAACAGGGTTGATTATTTTGTTGTAGGTACACTAATTGAGTGCTGTTGGGCATTAATAAACACATAACATAACCAGCCCCTTACTGTCCCACTACTGGGCACGGGCCTCTTCTCAGTATGAGAAGGGCCTTAGTCCACCACGCTGGGCTAGTGCGGGTTGGCGAACTACACACACTATTGAGAACTGTATGGAGCACTCTCTGGTGTGTAGGTTTCCTCACGATTTTTTCCTTCACTGATAATCGTATATAAATCCACACATGAATTCGAAAAGTCAGAGGTGCGGGCCGGGTTCGACCTCACAACCTCCTACATGGAAGGCAAGCGTTCAACCGCTAGGCTATCACTGCTGATAAACAAACTTTCATTTAATCTGAAGTTTTTTGCCATTTAATCTGGAGAGTTGTTTTCTTTGACGACCTCTGTGGTCTAGTGGTTCGAGTGTCGGACTGCTGATCATGAGGTCGTGGGTTGGATTCCCACAGAACACAAATATTTGTGTGGTGAACATAAGTGTTTGTGTTGGTTTGGGTGTTGCTTATGTATTATAAGTATGTATTTACAAAAAAAAATGTATATAAGTATTATATCCATTGTCTAGTACCCATAGCACAAGCTCTGTTTAGTTTGGGACTAGATGGTGCTGTGTAAAAAATGTCCCAAAGATATTTATTAATATTTATAAAAAAAAAAAATTTGGCAGTCACACACTTTTCAGCTGTCGTTTTTCGTTTTAGTCTTCAAACGACTTCAGGAATCGATATAAAAATCACATGGGATACTTATGTAATAACTGTAGGGATATCGCAAATCTTCAAGTCAAGTCAAGCCTCAATCGATAGAAACAACCTAGAGTATATTCACTGCCATAAGAGTATCGCTTGCAAGCCAATCGCCTGCGAAAACCACAATATCCTATTTTCCTCAATTGGCTTTTATAAATTGTGCGATAACAAGCAGCTCTGTTCAATGCTTTTGATTGAACTTCGGATACACGAACGAGAACATATTTATGAACAAACTTTTAATTAAAACTTCATTTTTCATACACATCACGTGAATATTTCCCGGATAGGAAGACATTAAAAATTAAATATGGACTGTTGATATCTATTGATGGCATACTGTCAAGTGTCCAATTATAGTATTTATCAGTATTTATGTCTCGTTGAATGTGTCTAGACACCGTTTATATATAAATTTAATAATCATTTAAGGGGCTCGTGGCTAAGTAGCAAGCGTGTGGATTGTACGATCTGCAAGGTTAAGCTGCACTAGCCGCGGTCAGTCTGTGGATGGGTGACCGTTTCGTTACACACCGAGACCCCTTCGTGCCTCGGAGAGCACGTAAAACCGTCGGTCCTGCGCCTGATCTCTCTCTGGTTGTGTCAGATTGCCGTCCCATCGGATTATGAGAGTGAGGGAATAGAGAGTGCACCTGTGTTTGCGCACACACTTGTGCACTATAATATGTCCCGCGCAGATGGCTAGTCTCCATTGAGATTGGCCGCCGTGACCGAAATTCGGCCGGGACGACATTATTATTAATCATTTTTAATTCGTTTTTTAAATTAAATTTTATTAGAATACCTGGAGTTTTTTATCACACGGGTGTAAACCAAAGTGCGACCTTAGGTTTGAGATGGCTGAATTGTCTGCATTGGCGTGATACTGTTGTCTAAATCTAACTGTAAAAATTTCCTAACTATCCGGCGGCATGTATTAAGTATAGATGCTTTTTGAAGTGTGAGGTATGTGTACTTAGAAAGGTTGAGTGTATTTAGGCTATTGAATAATTGTTTTGGGATGACACCTGTCGTTGAAATGACTATTGGGACTATTGTCACTCTATGCATTTTCCATAGCGTATGTAATTTCTTCTTGTAGTTCTGTACAATTCCTGATTTTATCAGGGTTTTTTTTTTTTGATTATTATTATTATAAATTTAATCATCGTTTAACCGTGTCAAAGTTTGATACTTAGAATCTCACGAATGTTGGATATAGGTAGGGTAGCCAACTTTTTGTATAATAAATATACAGGGTGTCCCATCACTATGCTTCATAAAGGAAAAATACCTTTAGGGGAATGTAGCAGCCAAGTGTCGCCCCCATCAGTAAAATAATAATTGTTACTAGCTGAATACATCATTTATCGAAAATTCGTTTTGAACTATTGAAGTACAGATACTGTTGATTAACACACAACATAACATCACGCCTGTATTTCTTGTCTTGTCTTGCCTGTATTTTTTGTAAGGGGTAGGTAGAGGTGTAATAGTACACCCACATTTCGCCAGTTATGTTATAGTCCCATGTAATAGGGGGCGAGCCTATTGCCATTGACCGGGCACAAATCCAGACTCCGGGCTGCTACTGAGAATTTCCTAATGAAAAAACCCAATAACACTTTGCCCGACCCGGGAATTGAACCCAGGACCCCACGCTCAGCAGTCGCGCTTGCAACCAAATATAGTTCGCACTTTTTCTATATACAACTACAGCGAACTATAATTTACAAAGTTAATAGTTTCTAATTAAACTACAGAACCTGTACTTCAATAGTTAAAACGAATTTTCGATAAATGATGTATTCAGCGAGTAATAATTTTAACCTCCTTAAATGCAGCAAATAGGAAATTTCATTTGAAGAAGACTTCATTTTATTTTTAATAGCAAGTAATACTGCATTCAAGGATTATTCAAAAATGTCTTCCCTGAATCGAACCTTCAAGTATTCCCAAATATATCACTTGTATTTATATGCCACCAATCGATAGAGTTGATTAGGAGGATTAAATCACTCTAACAAACATTGGATCCTAGACTGAAGAAAGTCCACGAAATCTAACACAGCTTACATTGAAAAAAATGTTTTACTAAACTGGGGTGACAACCAAAATTTTGGTAAGACTTTACCTACTAAAGTTAAGTTGATTTGACAAAACTGTTTATCTATAATGAACAAAAAATTTGGTTGCGTGTTACCTACAGTTATGTAGTCAATATTTTTAAGTTACAGGTAGCAAAAGTTCGGCTACATTTTAACAAACTTTTTTTCAGTGTAGGTATACATTTCAATAAAATGATTTACTGAACAAGGCAGCAAGTTTTACTCAATCAATGCCTTATTTTTATTGTTGTTTGTCCATATTTCATGAAGTTTTGGACAGATTTTGTCCTGATTATTGACACTATTAAGCTCTATCAACAGAAGCCATACTACACACACGCACAAGATGGTACTTCTTCGCGATTGTGTTAGCTCGATTCCCAGCTCAAGCAAGATATTTTTTAATAATCTTTGAATGCAGGATTTCTTATCTTTACAAATAAAATGAAGTCTCCTTTAAATGAATTTTCATATTTCCAGTATTTATGTACCTTCCCTCCATGAAGCATAGCGTACTTTGAAGGAAGAATGAAGAAGGAAAATAAACAGTAACAGTATTTTAATGTTTAAAATAATCATAAAAATTGAGCTTCTCGCGAAACTTATCAGTATAGTATCATTTTTGAAAGCGTCGTAAGCCTCGACACATTGAAAATCAAGAAATATATGTGAAGCAAATTTTTGATTAAAAACATACTAGCTTCTGCCCGATATGCTCGAATACGGTTTATCACAAACAGAGGTTATCGTACATCCCTCGGGAACGGTAGGTATTACCTATTGAGCGAAATAAAGTATAAAACTGTTTTTGACAACATATTTGGCAACTCTAGTTACAGGTATAATATTATACCGTTATCACAGAACACATAACAGTATCCGTAAAGGTATGATGCACTGCCTACGTGATACAACGAACGATTGAATTTTGTTTGTAACCGAGAGAAATAACATTATAGAGCAATTAGTGTGATGGTGTAGGCGTGATATATTGTTATACCCCATGATCGCTTATAGCTATCATTATGTTTTCTAATTGCAATACTCAACGGAATAATGACTTATTTAAGAATTACCATAATGGGCTACGCTTAAATTATATTATTATGAATTTATATGTAGCGTATAATTCATACATTAATATACTATACAGTTGAGTGGAAAGCACATTTTAAGGTATTTCAATAAGCAATGTTGGTAATATATTAGGAAAAGGTGTCGCTTCTCATATTTATTACCGTAGCGGTACAGGCGGGTTAATGTGTTTTGTGTATTTAGAAGAATTGGTACTGCCGATGAAGGCACAACAGAATATTTCATAAGTAGGTGAACCGAGCTTGTGGTTAATCGTAAAGCTGGGTTCACACAACACCGATTTTCGTCTGCACAACATGTTTGCGCAGTCACAAGTTTGTACAAATGAGACGTGATAGACGTAAAATTTGTTTGTTTCCTGCAACTAAGAACGCTGCGAAGTTTTCGAAACGTCAGGAACATCAATTTTAATAATATACAAAAAAATTAAGATTAAGAGTCTACATGCGAACTAACGCTGACGACGCAGTAGCTGGAGACACGAATCCTGAATCGCGCTGTCAAAGTTTGACGCGCAGCTAGCATAAATACGGACGCTCATCAAAATCGATCGTTGGGTGCGGAGCGCCCGCCAGGCGCAGACCCAGCCTGGTCGGAAGATCCTCCCTTTAAGTTGGAAGGACATGATACCTCTTTCCTCCAAATACTCAAACCCGTGCATAGTCTGCGTTGTGTGGGCTCAGCTTAAGGTTTCGGTTACACATAAACGCACTTGTCACTCAGTCACCTTTTACGATACCCAGGGTGTCGTGATCGTATGAGATTACGATAAAATAGGGGTTTAACAAAATTTTGAAGCAAAATCACCATATCAGACCTTATAAGCCCACAAATGAATATCAGTTTTTCAGTGACAAGGTGCAATTACTCTTAGCGGTCATCATGATGATATTTTCGTAATTAACACGCTTGACAGATGAACTGCTTCCGAATTGTGTAACTCACCCGCGATCACCATCATGTTGCTTTCAAAGTTTCAATGTTCTTTGCTTTGTATGTTTTGACAATCCGTCTTATCGACAGCTTTGCAGCACGCAATGAATATTGTTGTAAAATAAAAGCTAATGTAATTGGGAGTGGGCTACACAATTTCCTACTGGTCATCGCAGATTAATTGTGTAACTCACTCGCAATCGCCATCGTGTTGCTTGCTCCGTATGTTTTGACAATTCGTCTCATCGGTTGCCTAAACTAAGCACTACTACGTAATAGCAGTAATGTCAACATACGGCCTTTTTTTTTTTTTTTTTGTTTTCGAGTGGAAATCCTCATGGATACCCTTTGTCTGGGGAAGGCGAAGGGGTATGTCGGACTCTTACCGACTAAAACCACACGGTGGCCATCCTCTGCACACAATAGAGGAGCTCCGGGAACTCCTGTGGACCGCGCCGGTGCCCCTCTGGTGCTATGCCATTTGGCACGTCCCGGGAAAGCGGTACTTTCCACACCACAGCAGTACGCGACCACCACGTACTACTGTCCTCCACAGGGTCGTGTAATGGGCGCCTTGAGTCCCCCACTCTTAGCGTCCACGATCCCCAAGGGTCCCCTGCCAGTACATGACGACAGGGGATGCGGCGTGTAGCCCTATCTGGGCTGTGCGCCAGGACGGTTGCCTCCCCGGCGCCTCCGTCTCCGAGCGGGATTGGCCCTCTCCCGATCCCGCTCTGCGGCCTCCTTCTGGATCATGACAGTCTCACAGAAGGAAGCCACGGCCATCCAAGCCGTCGGCTCTGCCAGCATAGCCGACACTACTACTGGCAGAGAAAGATCTTGCCCGATCTGCCCAACCAGGTCCGTCAACATACGGCCTAAGTGGTTTAGTGGAATTAGTAGTAACGTGTTCAACTGCAGATCATGCGGTCCTGGGTTCGATTCTCGGGTAGAGCAAAAGTATTATTGGGATTCATCAAGAACGTTTCTCAATAGGGAGTCAGGAAGTTGGCAGTGCTACAACCCCCTTGCTTCGGGCAGCACGTAAAGCCGTCGGTCCTGCACCTGGTCTCTCTCTGGTTGTGTCAGATTGCCGTCCCATCGGATTATGAGAAGAAAGAATAGAATAGAATAGAGAGAGAATAGAGAATATATATTGGAATAGAGAGTGCACCTGTGTTTGCGTACACACTTGTGCACTATAATATGTCCAGTGCAGATAGCTTGCCTCCGTTGAGTTTGGCAGCTGTGATGGAAATTCAGCCGGGATGACATTATTATTATTATTAATGTCAATATGAAAGCGATTGTCATTGTAAATGCGTTACATAATAACCCCACAGGCAGGAGCCGCAGAAAGATATTGCTTACTCTTTAACAAATCGGTCGGTATTATTCAGTCTGAGGTGAAGCTAAGTTTATTTTTTATAACTAAAGGATCATATTGATACTCTAACATTCAGACGATAAATGATAATACTTTAACGCTGTCTCAAATCGTAACACAGCTATAAATTATGACATTTCTTACCCGTAAATACTTTGTATAACGTGCAAGTAAAACTTCGTGACTTGTTTATTAGATGTGACCGCGTAGATGCTCGTATTCGTGAGGAACTGTTATCGTAAATCTGCCTGGACCGGAATGGGTAACAGCATCGAAACCATAAATTGGCCATCCATAGTTTACGATTCCGTGTGAAAGGAACCAGACGTACAAGCCTCCTCCTCCATACAGATAGGACATAAACACTTAAATTTTGCTGGTAAAATATTTGCAATTTTAAGGTAACATCATAATATAACTTATCTGTCCTGGCCTGATATTTTAATGTTCCACGACGGCAAAATTTCTCCGCAAACTTTTAATCTGAACTTAAGCTTTATCAATATAAATTGACGTTAAACTTGTCATTCAGGTCACGTCGGCGCCAATTTTAGAGTGACAGTTCTTCTAAATTTAGACGACGACGATATTGTGATCGTTGAAATCGTTCGTGGAACGGCAGGGTGGCGCCTGTGTTCACTTCAACTGCTAATTGAAATGTACCCAAGAGTTATGTATATTTCATGGAATTAAACGGGCTCGCGGCCCACAATTCCGAGGCGCCGCCGCCGTTTCTTCGTTAGGAATACATTAGTTCATTAATGCTTTTATACTAAATTTCTTTCCCGACTGTTTTGCTTCTTCGCCCCTAAACGCTTTCGAATCAAAATAGTACGAATACTATGTCGCTTGAACCAGCTAAACAGTTTCGTCTTATAGTGGCAATATTTTACACGGCAATAACTCATTAATTTTTGAATCCATTGAAAATTTGTAATGAATTTGAAATCCTTTAAAAACCCTTTGATAACTAAAAAACTTAATTTTATCACATGAATAGTTTCTTGTAAAACTTTGTTAATCCATTCCATTAACAAAACAATAAGAGCGACCCTTCACACAGAAACAGTAAACGCCAGCAGCAAGAGTGAACCTTTGGTGAATCGGAAACAGGCTCGAAATAATTCCGATGCGACGGAATCAATCAAAGCTAGGTGTGCCTTGAACGCTCATTGATATGCAAGGGATCCATTTATTACTTCGCATTCAATTTGCAAATATTTTCTTAGGAAGAGTAAGAGTATTAAATTAAATATTTATGACGAAATAAATCCATCTGTTTATTCGTAGCTAAGTTCTTTTAGTACACTTTTAATAAAGGCGTACATTCTGTTGTGGCAGTAACAGTGTGCGTGCCTACAGCCAGCAAAACACATTTAACATTTCGCTTTTGGTATTTGCAGTGATACAAGGGAGGTTGTTTATTTATTTGTAAGGATTAAACGTGAACCGAGCCCGAATAGTGAGCATGGAGCGGTAGTGGTTCCTACTTAAACTTTGCTAAACGGCCAGCTCTGTTGAAAGCCTTCTAAACTCCCACTGGGTTTTACGCTTCCCATTCTGTGTGTTGAAATAATATTGGCAAGGATTACTACACAAGTACCCAGCTCGCGATTACTGTGTTCTTGTTTGGACACAGTGGTACAGATGTAACTATTCCGAAAGTAAAGTAATTATCATGTGAACTAGAAAAACAATTATTGAGTCTAGAAAAGTGGTTATTTTGCACTAGATGTGTACTGAAAATACAGAAAACGATTTAGAAAGAGTTAACAACACTGGATTTGTGCCCGGTCGGTGGCAATAGGCTCGCCCCCTATTACATGGGACTATAACATAACTGGCGAAATGTGGGTGTACTATTACAACTCGGCCTACCCCTTCGGGGAAATACAGGCGTGATGTTATATTATGTTAACAACACTGAAACTATTTGTCTGACTGAGCTAAAGATTAAAGTTCAATATGAACATTCCGGGTCGAAGGTTTACTGCGAAAACCTGGTAAATAACAATTTTTAGCCATGCTTAGCTGATTTATAGAGCTAAAAAAATACCTATCTTCATCTGGCTAACAGTTTTTTTTTTATTGTTATTTAGCATGTTTTCGCAGTAAACCCTCGAAATGTGTTCCATGTGTAAGAATCTATTATTAACATAATACAAACATAACGTATATTTTTATAATAGTCTTTCATTCATATTTGTCCATTAAGTCAACAAAAGGTTTTAACAATACAAATATAGAATCTACATCAGATATTGATTTGATTTACAAAACGTTTATTAAAACAGCCATCACTGGCATTAACAGTGACTGTTGGTTGGAAACTTGTCAAAAGTTGCCTGAATCATTCTGGACAAGTTTTGCCATTCGTACAAGCGGGACTTCCGATGCGAAACTGACTGCCTGCTTTCTAGATTAGACGACTATGAAATTGGAAACCACTTTTATTTACCGGCCGGCACTTTTAAAATTAAGCGCTGTTTACTGGTACCGACTTTTTATTCGTGCATTTTATTTAAAAATTCTTTGTTTTCACTCTTATGATTAATTTTGAGTAGGTACCTTTTTCGTTGTTTTCGGGTGGAAATTCACATGGATATCCTCCGTCTGGGGAAGGCGGAGGAATATGTCGGACGCATACTAACTAAAACCAGACGGTGGCCCTCCTCAGCACAAAATAGGAGAGCTCTGGGAACTCCAATGGACCGCGCCGGTGTTCTCCAGTGCTGCGCCTTTGGCACGTCTTGAGAAACAATATTGTTTCCGTCACAGCAGCATGTGACCTCCCCGTACTGCTATCCTCCCCAGAATCGCTTAATAGACGTCACGAGTCCCGCAACTCTTAGCGTCCACGATCCCGGATGTCCCCTGCCAGATGTGGTGGCATGCGGCGTTTTGCTCTAGTTGGGCCTTGCACCAGAGCGGTTGCCTCCCCGGCCTTCATGTCCGAGCGGGCTCGGTCCTCTCCCAATCCCGCTCTGCGGCCTCCTCTGGAGCATGTAGTCTCGCAGAATGAAGCCACGATCCTCCATGCCGTTGGATCTGCCAGCATAGCCGACACTACTGCTGAAAGAAGAAGATCCTGCCAGATGCGGTTGACCAGGTCCCGCCGCTCGTAACCCCTTGAGTGTATGCTGTGCGGTGTCCTTCATCATCATCATCATTTCAGCCGAAAGACGTCCACTGCTGGACATAGGCCTCCCCCAAACATCGCCACAACGACCGGTCCTGTGCCTTCCGCATCCAGCGGATTCCCGCGACCTTCACCAGGTCGTCGGTCCACCTTGTGGGGGGCCTACCCACGCTGCGCCTTCCAGTACGCGGTCGCCACTCCAGAACTTTACTGCCCCATCGGCCATCCGTTCTGCGAGCAATGTGCCCCGCCCACTGCCACTTAAGTTTGGCAATTCTTCGGGCTATGTCGGTTACTTTCGTTCTCCTGCGAATCTCCTCATTTCTGATTCGATCACGCAGGGACACTCCGAGCATAGCCCTCTCCATTGCCCTTTGAGTGACTTTGAGCCTTCTTATCAGGCCCATTGTGAGCGACCACGTTTCAGTACCGTAAGTAATTACTGGCAACACACACTGGTCAAAGACTTTCGTCTTGAGACACTGCGGTATTTTGGACGAGAAGATATTGCGTAGCTTCCCGAACGCTGCCCAACCGAGTCGGATTCGACGATTGACCTCTTTCTCGAAGTTGGACTTACCTAGCTGGACAGTTTGTCCTAGGTATACATAATCGTCAACAACTTCGAGTGTAGATTCTCCGATGTTTACGGGAATGGGTGCTATATGGGAATTCAACATAACCTTTGTCTTGTCCATATTCATTTTAAGACCCACTCTATCAGAAGCTCTACTGAGGTCATCGAGCATTGTACCGAGGTCCTCCAAGGTCTCAGCCATGACTACTATGTCGTCGGCAAACCGAAGGTGAGTGATGTACTCGCCGTTTATGTTAATGCCTAGCCCCTTCCAGTCCAGAACCTTGAAGACATCCTCCAATGCAGCAGTGAACAGTTTCGGAGAGATCACATCTCCCTGTATCACACCTCGCTGCAGAAGGATAGGTTTCGAGGCTTGGTCCTGTAATCGGACTGACATAGTGGCGTTTTCATACAAAGACTTTAACACTTCGATGTACCGATAGTCAATCTGAATGCGGTGTCCTTGTCACCCCCAAAATTGTGATAATTTGGCGTGGCTTCGAGTCCAATCCTATTCAAGTACTCACCGAAGCAACCGTGCCTATAGTGAATACCTGAGTAAGACGGTAAGTGACGCGCTCACCCCTCTCCAGCCAGGCTTCAAAGCACGGCAGGACAGCTTGAACCACACGCTTGTATACTGCGGCTCTTCTTCTTCTATATCTATTTTAAGTACCTAACCCCTTTTTAGGGTTCCGTAGTCCTACAAGGAACCCTTATAGTTTCGTCATGTCCGTCCGTCTGTCCGTCTGTCCTAATCCTTTACAGCTTAATAACTTCTACAATTATAAACATAAGTAAATGAAATTTTGTTAAAAAATAGTCTATATATAGATCTCAATTTTAAAAGAATAAAAAAATCGTGGTTACGTATTTTAAGGGTGGCGCCCATACATGTGAAGTGGGGATGAAATATATTTTTTCGCTGCACCCCCTCGTGTGGGTTATCATTGAATAGGTCTACTATAAAACTTTTTAACAAAAAATTGAACCGACGAAAACAGAAACTGAAAAGCGAAAAATAACAAATTATGAGTCGGCGCCAAACAAACTTTTAACAAGTAAAGTGCGTGCAAGTTGCAAGTGGCCGAGCGGCGAACGAATTTTTGGAAAGTTATTGTTTATCGTTGAAAATTTCACGTTGTATTTGATGTTACGTTGTTTTTATTATTTATTTAAAGTGATTTAATGATCTTCGTTGATTGTTTGTTTGGCGCCGATAATTTGTTTTTTTTCGCTTTTCAGTTTCTGTTTTCGGCGGTCCAATTTTTCGTTAAAAGTTTTATTTTAACTTTTTTTGTGGTCAAAATCTAACTCCAGGTCTCCATTATGTCGTAGTGTCTAGAACTATATTTATGTGTGCCAAGTTTCAACAGAATCGGTTAACAGGTAAGAATTCAGTGGGTGAACAAGCACTCATCCCCTGTTTTCCCACCCTTAGGGGTGGATTTTGATTTTGAAATTTAATTGGGATCAACTTCGAGATATACCCTATCCATTAAAAAAAGCATCATCAAAATCGGGCCACATTGTAAAAAGTTATGCGTGGTCATACATAAAAAAAAAAAAAAACAAATGTACGCGTTGAATTGAGAAGCTCCTCCTTTTTTTCGTCGGTTAATAATGAAGGTAATGTTTCAAACATCACTTTTTTATTAGGTGTACCATCTGCGAAATATAGCTCGCCAAAGTGGCTTGCAATGTGTCCCCCCCCCCTGCCATTTCTAAACTATGCAACGTAGAAACTTATAATCTTCCACATTGATAGACCTTTGTAAAAACTCCCTTTTAAAATTATTTCGAGTATAATGTGATTATAAATTTTTGAGTTATAGTGAGAAAACTGCAAAATACTCAAGACGTCCTAGTTCAAAGGTCATTGACCTTAGAGAAAAATGGTCCTAGCAAATAATGCTCCTTTAAAAATAAATAATAATAATAAATAGCAATGATTAATATTCGATTTGATTCGTTTGTAATTAGGAACCCTATAATACTGAGCATACCCGACATGCTCTTGGCCGGTTTTTTTTTTAGGTCCTGATCTTGCGCATGCCTCTTTTACTTTATATTATTCCTTCCATAATAATCTGTAATCGATATCCATTACAAATGTTCCTAAAACCGATATAATTCCTGTCTCGTTATAGCTTTCCGTCTATTTGATTGATTATTTATTTTTGTTACTCCAGACAGTCCAAACATGAGCGTAATACCGTACCATGGGTAATTTGAAATGAATTTAAAGAAATAGATACGGTCATCAATAAAATTTAATTTAATGTCGATCAAAACGTCAAACACTGATAACTGTCAGGTGATTTATTAAAAAGGTGAAAAATTATCCTGTAGGTAATCGGGGCAGCCCTGGGTATATCTGGTGGGTGTAATAAATCATTGGAATGACTTTATACCGTACCGTATGAAATAGTTATACAGAGCATGCATTTTAATGATAGTTCGCCCACATGTGGCTTTGTCGTTCGATATTCTGTTTACTTGATTGGAATCTGAATGTTCACTGAAATAGGTGAATCATTATGTTATTGCTTGGATAAGATTCTTTATTTTTACAGGGCAACATTTGTATGGGGCAACATTTTTATAGGGCAACATTTGTATTTTTCATGTTGAAAATTATTAACGTTTTCAATAAAAAACTTTTCAGTCGTTTTTGAACCTTGTAAAATAGTCGGTCATTGAAACTTTAGATTTTATAATACAGGGTGGAAAAAACGCGAGCTAACGGAGGGGTAAGTTAACGGTGACGCTGATGTCACGTATTTCTCGGTTTACTCCCCTGCGTACCATGATGCTATAGAATATAGAAGCTTCGCTTCAGAAACAAATTGTTGCTCCTTAGGGGTTAAATACTTTCGCGCCCGTTTTGAATGTTTACAGACAAGTTTAGTCTAGCCAGAAATTATAATATTTGTGGCCATTACCTGCTACGTTTTCAATACAAGTCACACGATTTCAGAACGTTTATTCTGCTCGTTTACTAAAAGGAGTTTGAATAAAACTTCCAGATTTGATTTATGCGTAGTATTTACAAATGAATAGTAAAAGCACCTGTGGGTTTCACATTGTTTTCAATTCAAATGGTATCTAGCCAGCTGGTTTGAGTGGAACGCACGGATGTGTGAGACCTTTGTTACTTAAGAAAATAAATAGTTTTACTTCTTCTGTTCATAAGAATAAAAATAAGACATTTATTTCGTCCTCGATACGGCACGTATTGTGAGGAGGTTCCTGTATGTGAAGTCCTGCCGGTAGGTTGGACCTTGTTCCCGATGCCAGTGGAACCCTATTTTTATATTTTTAAATGTTTTATAACCGACGAAAAAAAAGGAGGAAGTTCTCAATACGACGCGAATATAATTTTTTAAGTATGACCATGCATAACTTTTAAACAGAGTAGTCCAATTTTGATGATTCTTTTTTGAATGGATAGGGTATATCTCGAAGTTCATCATCATCAACTCAGCCTATCGCAGTCCACTGTTGGACATAGGCCTCTCCCAAGTTGCACCATAACACTCGGTCCTCCGCCTTTCGCATCCAGTACCCCCAGCCACGTTCTTCAGGTCGTTGGTCCATCTGTACCTCGAAGATGGCCCCATTTAAATTTGAAAATCAAATCCACCACTAAGGGTAGGAAAACAGGGGATGAAATAAGAAAGAAAGAAAGAAGAAAGAAAGAAAGAAGAAAGATTTTTTATTTGGCAAAGGACTGCTTGTTCACCCACTGAATTCTTACCTGTTAACCGATTCTGTTGAAGATGACAATCGTCTTTACAGATATTTCTAAAAAAATATTTTAATCTACCGTACAATATTTATTAAGTAAAATCGTTTTGATGCACGCAGTAATCACTCACAATATCATTATCTTTTACAGTGTTGCGTGCTGTTTGGGACTTGATTATTTTTAGGACTGGGTTCCAAACAGGTGGTAGCTGCCAACCATCTTCTCTATTAAAATTAGGATATTTTTTAATTTCAATAGCCTCACGGAGCATTCTAGGTACGCATCGGTTTTCCTTCGCCAGAACTTGTGGTTTATCAGATCGAAGAAAATGGTTGGGTTTGTCTAGGGCATGTTCACACACTGCAGAATTTGTGGAGCGTCTGTTCTTGACGTCAGCTATATGTTTTTTAATCTTATGTTCTATAGCTATATGTTTTTTAGAAATATCTGTAAAGACGATTGTCATCTTAGTCTACCTGCGACCACGAAATGCTGCAAAGCTTTCGAAACGTCAGGGAAACCAATTTAAATAATATACGCGATTTAATCCGGTTAAACTTTGTTTTACTAAACAAAATAACATCAAATACAACGTGAAATTTTCAACGATAAACAATACCTTTCCAAAAATGCGTTCTTCGCTCGACCACATGTTTTTGTTATGTATACCACTGAACAAAAAGGAAACTAAATTAAAAGAGGTTTCTTGTATGGCGTAGTGATACGAAACACTTTGTGCGCAAGTCCGAACCGCTTCTGTCCGGTTTTTAATGGTTTAAAACCTTTTCGTTTATGAATATTCACTGTAAGAAACTATCTTTGTTCAACTACGGCTTTAAGAAATAAGCAAACATAAATAATCTTTCTTAGCAAAGCTCTGTCAATGTGGAAATATGAAAGTTTTCATAGCTACTGTATTTCTTGTTCACATAGCATGGGTACGGTGACAGGTGTCCAATCAATGATATTACATAAGTGAAATCATTGTGTCCAATACATATGTTTTGTGGTCAAGTTTTTTTACACTTATTCATAAGGCATCGTTCTATCCTGCTGTCAAGTATCCATGATTTATGAAAAAGATTATAAAAAGCTTTTTGATAGAAAGGTTGGGAAACTATGGTTATTTGTGTTAGTGTGGCAACAACTTTTGCGTCAGTGTCTAAAGCTACTGGTTTTCATACAACAGATAAGCTTTAACAGCTAGGTATAAACCTGTTTATAAAACGTATAAACATAATTTATTTTCGCAAAGTAAACCGTGTCCCTAAGAAACGTATCCATTGCTAAATTGAGTTTCCTTCCGAGCTTCGAAGCTTTAGTAAAATATTAATATTTAATTGAACTGAAAATCTAGATTGAAATATGTAGGGTAATCTGCTCTCTGCCGTTGGTAACGTGGTTGGTAATCTTTTAATGTGGAAAACAGTATTTTTTTAATTCATACAAACTTATAATATATTTTTGCGACCTAAGGCTTCTTTTCAGAGTCAAAACTAAGCGTGAACTCATGCTTCCAAACTCGGACGAATGAAAAAAGCGGACGGAATCTCGCTAAACAATAAGTGAAGCATCCATATAATGCCGGCTCGCACTTTTAAGCGCACACATTCACATTCATAGTATGCTAAAATGCCGCGATTACGCAAAAAATCTAGTGTGACAGTAGTCATTGTTGTTGTGTCACAAATAAAATAACAGTATAAATCTGGTGTGTAAAATGCTTTCGAAATTATAGTGGGTTTAGGAAAAAATGAAGTGCTTCAGTCTTTTATCAGCGAGATTCAGTCCGCCTTTTTTATTCGTCCGTCAAAATTCAGTGCTGTTTGACAGTTGGAAGCATGAGTTTTCACTTAGATTCATCTCAGGCTCAGGGCTGACATTTTTAGTTATTGCATAGGGCCAATTTTTCAGTCACTATTATTATTACTATTAAAAACAACAATTTCTTTAGGTAATACGCAATTTTATACAGGTTTTATAACCTACAGTTTTAATTTGGTAAAAACACCTATTGAAACAAGCATAGATATCTGGAAACCGCCGAATTTTGGCTAAACGTAGGTAGTGAACTTAAGCTTTTGCGAGATGCACAAAGTTACATAAGTCGTAGATTAGCATCGGAATATCTAATTTTATCATGAAAAAATCCCGATTTTGTAAAAAAAATAGAAATCAATTAACAGTGTCACCGTGATCAGCAGTATTGGTTTCAAGAAGCATCGTCTACATAGAATTGTGGATAAAAATAAGATTATTTCCTCAACGCTCTCTGTTTTTCTCGGGACAGTGCTTGCCACCGGATGTCTGACTAAGAAAATGTATTGGATTACAATGAATAATAAACATGAGTTCTCTATAACTAGTAATACAACATACCGTGGCCATCTCGTAACTACCAAATCGAGTTTATTAACATTCATGCTTACATGCTATTCATGCTACTTCATTTACAAAACTACAATTTGTTTAGGGATCATTAATCTGTGCGCATATATCTTGTATTGCGATTTTGACATTTGCTTGTGTAATATTTGCAGTTTAAAAGAATTAATTTTATTTATTGTGGGAGCAGTCATCATTTCAGCCGAAAGACGTCCACTGCTGGACATAGGCCTCCCCCAAGCATCGCCACAACGACCGGTCCTGTGCCTTCCGCATCCAACGGATTCCCGCGACCTTCACCATGTCGTCGGTCCACCTTGTGGGGGGCCTACCCACGCTGCGCCTTCCAGTACGCGGTCGCCACTCCAGAACTTTACTGCCCCATCGGCCATCTGTTCTGCGAGCAATGTGCCCCGCCCACTGCCACTTAAGTTTGGCAATTCTTCGGGCTATGTCGGTTACTTTCGTTCTCCTGCGAATCTCCTCATTTCTGATTCATCACGCAGGGACACTCCGAGCATAGCCCTCTCCATTGCCCTTTGAGTGACTTTGAGCCTTCTTAAAGCAGCAGCTTCGTGGGAGCAGTAATAATTATCAATCATCGCCTTTTTGCAAATACCTAATATTTGCAAAAAGGCGACGATTAAACTCATTACACACTTTACAAGAATGCATTGTAGTGTAAGTATTTTCGACGCTCGTAAATGCAAAAAGCACATAAAGCTAATTGTGACAACAGCTTAAGCAAACTCCCGAGGTGTGGGACATTGTCCGCGGTCGTAATCGCCGCGTACCGTTGACGGCCCTTCCTTACTTTCATTAAAGATACATTACTCCTTTTATTCTTGTTTAGATTGCAAATTCTCTCCCAGTCCTTTGTCTCATTTAGCATTTATTTACGGCGTATTCAATTTAAATACCGCTCCTTTCGCGTTTTATCGCTGTAGAAATTGCCTGAGTTGGACCTCGCTGTTTTATTTATTTGTCAGTTTTGTTCTTGTTGTTGGTAGGCTCCGATTCTGTTTAACTTTGAAAGTTGTCTTTACATTAGCTACATTATTTATTGTTGTAAGCAATACTAAATCTTCTTTAAATCTCCTGATCCATAATTCATTTGACAATACAATGAACCGGTCGAAATTATTGACATTGTAGCTATTGTGAGTGTTCCGATCGAGAGAAATTGATTGAAAATAAAATCTGTAAGTAAAGAAACGTTGCTGGGATGGGGAATAATAATAAAGAATATTAAAATGTTAGGGAGTGAAGAAAATCAGAACTAATTTACATTACAATGTCGTCGACATTTGCACGAGCGGCCGATCATTAGGGTTTTTATAAATACAGCGTTATGTCGAGCGCAAGTTTGCAAAGGCGTAATTAAAACTTAAAACTTGTATTAAGGGGAAAGCGCGGCGGGAATGTGAACTGTGCCAAGTGTCGGATTTCGTACGTGCCCTGAGTCCGCAATGCAAACCTGGGGCCATACTCCCGACTGAATCGAGTTCTGTATCATTCGAATTTGAATTTGAGTAAAGCTGGAATTACATTATTGTGTCGTGGTGTGTTATGACCCGCCAGAATCCTATCGGTTTAATACATAACATAGCATAACCAGCCCATTACTGTCTCACTGCTGGGCACGGGCCACTTCTCAATACGAGAAGGCTAAGGCCTTATTCATTTATTTTAGGACATTATTATTATTATTAATTGGTTTCATACAATTAATAATAATAATAATGTCCTCCCGGCCGAATTTCGGTCACGGCGGCCAATCTCAACAGAGACTAGCCATCATATAATATTATAGTGCACAACCGCTACCAACCTGCTGACTGGCTAATCTTTTCCCCACGGCATGAGCTATTATCAGCACTATGAAGCTCATGTCGACACGATAGAAGAAGAATAGTGCACAAGTGTGTGCGCAAACACAGGTGCACTCTCTATTCCCTCACTCTCGAAATCCGATGGGACGGCAATTCGACACGACCGGAGAGAGATCAGGCGCCCGACCGACGGCTTTACGTGCTCTCCGAGGCACGAAGGGGTCTCGATGTGTAACGAAACGGTCACCCATCCACAGACTGACCGCGGCTAATGCAGCTTAACCTCGCAGATCGTATAATCCACACGGTTCTTACTTAGTCACGAGCCCCTTCATACATACAATTAGTATGGTTAGAGACACATTATTGTGGATCGCTTCACGATACTATAGTGTGTCTCTAACCATACTAAATGTATGAAACCGATATGCTTCTGGCGCATCACGACACGCCAGGACACAATAATGAAATTCCAACTTTAGTGTCAACTCGTGTTGCATTTCTCTAAGAATTGACATTAGCTCGATTTGGTTCAGAACTCGAACCAGTCGGGAGTAAGGCCCCTGTGTGAGTCCCGTCCGCTTGCCGAGGCAAGCCGCGCTTTACTCACTTCCCGTTCATCTTGAACTATAGATTTTATAAAATGTGGGTGACTATAATAAAACAAAGTTTAACCGGATTAATTCGCGTATATTATTTAAATTGGTTTTCCTGACGTTTCGAAAGCTTTGCAGCAGTTCGTGGTCGCAGGTAGACTAAGATGACAAGCGTCTTTACAGATATTTCTAAAAAATATATTTTAATCTACCGTATAATACTGACTGTTTGTTAGTATGTTAAGATTGGGTAATTTAACTCATTGTTTTGTTATAAACTTGAGTCAATTCTTCTTTTTGGTGAAGAATTTATTTATAAACTAAGCAACTAAAGAATGTTATATCGGGAGGACTGACGAATCCATGTACATAAAAAACTTGATTAAGCCTTGTTTAAATATTCTGTAATATTCTTCTGAGTAGGTACTTAAAACCTGCATGGCAACTTAGCCGATGATGCACCTACCATTTTCTGTCTCTGCATCACCCTAAGGTCAATTGGTACATTATGCCTAAGGCATTAAGTCCGTCAATTAAGTTGTACAAATGTTTTGTGCAACAAGTTCTTTTATTGAAATAAAACATCTCGATCAATTACAAAATAACACAGCCTTGGTTTTTTTGTGTGTTATTCTGTATTCTCTTTATCACTTCATTTCGCAAATTTCTTAGCTTAATAGCCTTTTCTCACGAAGAACAAATACTAATATGATAGTCTTTTTTTTACTGAACATATTTAATTTCGTAGGAATAAAAAACCTGAAGGAAATAGAATAAAAACGTATGTAGGGATAAGAAGCTCGTTTATTTTTATTTAAGGAACATAGAGCTAGTCATTTTGTTGACCACAGACGTCGTCGAAATGTTTTTCTATTTTCTTTTCTATGACAGACAACAACATACAACACCACTCTAGCATGGCAGCATAAACTGTGTAGTAACTTCTGTAAATATTCAGCCCTTTATTGTCCCACTGCTTTGCACGGGCCTCTTCTCAGTATGAGAAGGTTAAGGCCTTAGTCCATCACGCTGTCCTAGTGCGGGTTGGTGGACTACATACACCATCGAGAACTGTATGGAGCAGTCTCAGGTGAGCAGGTTTCCTCACGGTGATTTCCTTCTCCGTAAGTGATAATCACATTCTGAACTGCACATGAATTCAAAAAGTCAGAGGTGCGAGCCGGGTTCGAACTCCTGCATGGAAGGCAAGCGTTCAAACTTCTGTGTGCAAAGGTAAAAGTTTTTTTAAATCCATTATACAACGGATTTTTTTTATCACCAGAAATAAATTAAGGGTAGTCTCTGCTCATCATCATGAACAACTTTTATTATGGGATGAACCCTGAAATCGCATTTTATTTAATTTTTTTCAAATGGACTCTCACAGAATTGGTACCCGAAATGGATACCCTAAAACTGCTTAACCGGGCGGGTGGTGGAGAATCCCGTTAGGGACTCCATCCGCCGAAAAAAACAAAACCAGCTGATCCCTACATTTTGTCGATTTAAGTGAACACTAATGTAAAGATCGGCTGATATTTTTTCTGGTGATTTTAAAGTAGGGTGTAGGACGAGAACAAAATACAAAATCTTAACCTTGTTCAGTCAATTTACCAATATAAACTATATTCTATTCCTTTCATTTAAACAATTTCCGACAAAAAGTCCTTACAAAGTCTAAAAGCCACATTCAATGTTTGGTGTGGTTATGTGGAATTGTAGAGCTTACTGCAGGGCTAATTAAAAAGGCGCACGTGGCGGGGGCGGGACGTTGACGGGCCGACGAAGACGCGCGATGCCGCCGCCAAGAGCTATTTGCCCTCTCGTATTGCCCTTTTCAGCCCATAGTCGGCGGCACCTACGATCTCCTAGTACTTTTGAACTTTGAACCGGTTCTCCTTTTGTGTGTGCTGTAAAAAGACGCACAAACAGTTTCTCTGTTTAGTGTAATAGGAATAGGTTTTGTTGCGCTAATTTATCGTACACGAAGATTAGTACGAGTCACTTTCTCGGGATAATGTATGATATGTGAGAAAATAACGGAATTTAACCAATAAAATAGCTAAACGCTGACTTGATTTCCTATGCCATTATGATTCTGATGGAAATATAAGTTTTTAGGCTTTATACAAACTTTATACGGTATACAGACAACTTATTTTAAGATTAACAATATGCTCGTAGACAGCGTGGGTGTCTGAAATTCTTACCACAACATTGTTCTTTATGTATAATACTAAAATACAGGTACGAACTTTTAAGCTAAACTTGAAATTATTCAGTAAAGTGCTCATGTAAATGAAATATTAAATTCAATTCTTACGTAAAGGTAAATTTGGAATTCGCCGCGTTTTGAATTAGAACATATTTATGTTAACTTTATGCTAAAGTCTCTAATTGTATTATGGGTTCAAAAGATGTGACATTTTAATTAAAATTACAACTCGTTTTGTGTCCGTCCATCGTACGTGTCCTGTGTACGTGACGCTCATTGTAACAAACTCGTATGACCTGCATATAAGGAAATTATATAATTTGTTAATATTACGAATAACTTAGAGAATAGGGAAGGTGACAATTTTTTTTAAATTAGTGTTTATTAGAAATCTCGAAACTTTTTCAAGAAAAATAAGCAACGGTGAGAAAACCTATAAAATATTTGATAAAATGTCCAAGTTATAAGCGATTTAAATTTATTCACTAGACAGCACTATTAAAGAATGACCTCATTATACAAAATCTGCATAGTAACTTGACATCTCTCTGAACAATGTCCGTTTCGCACGACAAGGACAGGAAATGCCCCTTCCAAAAATTTAAAAAGTGTGTATCTCTTTAATTTTTTCATGGATTTTGTTTATTCTTTCTATAATGTTGTCCTTTCTGTACCTTCTTTTAAATAATATAACATTTTTGGTAATTTTTAACAGCAGTGTTGTTGTTTTTTTAACGGTAGTTGTACCGGATTATAATATTAAATTAAATTAATCGAAGATTTAATGGGAGGCTTTTGTTTTATTAAAACGTATTAATTTATCTTCGACTTCTCTTAGCTTGCTTAGGGCTCAACTTAACTTGACTTTTTAACTTAACTTTGTTTTATTATAATGTGTAGTGATCGCGAAAACCTAAGAAGTTATTTTATTTAGGGCTATTAAGGATTTCATTCAGAAACGAATCTAAGCCTGAACTCATACTTCCAAATGTCAAATAGCGCTGCATTTTGACAGTTGGAAGCATGAGTTCACGCTTCTTTAATGATATCTGAATATAAGCCTTAGGTATCACTCAATATAGTAGTAAAAAAAAATAAAAATATTTTAAGTATATTAAAAACGGTTTTATAAATCAGTGGCTAAACTTTAGCTAAGTAAAAACATATCAAAACGCGTATTTATTAAATACGTTAATAATGGTCTATGGAGGATAATAAATAGTTGACAGTTCACTAAAGCCAACAAAAGTGGTCAGTAATATCAATCAATTTTCGTCAGCGACGACGTAACAGACCCACCGTCTTGGTTTCTCGGGAGGCCAGTTTGACTCATCCAGAAAAGGAAAGTCACGAATTCATGACGGGACCATTCTAACTCCCAACAAAATAAGTATATTTTGCTGATTCCAGACGAAATTTGCAAGTCTGCCAAGAATATTCGTACCAAATCGTTTTCCTATAATTGGAGTACATGTGAATTTGTATTCAGTGGCGCATCCACGGCGGATGGAATTTCGCCATTTCGTGGGAACCTCGTCCTCCATCATGCGTGCTTATTGAAGTAATTTGTGTAGCCCTGCGTGTATCAGACTGTGTTACAAGAATTTTATTGTTGGTATACGTATATTTGCCGTGTGTATTGATATAAGGAATTGCCCAAGCATTTTCCTATATAAGCGTTCAGGATCTGGAAAATTATTGATAAGTTGAAGCATAGGTTGCAGAGGGTCGAACCAAGTGGAGTAGATTAAGTTAATATCGAACTTTGATATTAGGTTCGACTACGTAAAAGTTTTAATGATCACACTTGTGATCTCTAACGCGTTAACTACGAGTTACAATTATTCGAGGCAAATCGTGACTACAATCTCATTTAGACTTTATTGTGTTGGGTCAAAGATTAATTGAATAGCACTATGTAGGTACAGGGCCACCTCCACCCACCGTCTATCTATACCACTAAACTTTGTCGAGTTGTAAATGGCGGCCTGGCGGGATTAGAATATAACTTGGCAATCCCAACAACCTTGACAGCAGCATTACTTGTGGTTAAGGTATGGCTCTACAGTCAACACCATCATGAGTAAGGGTATTTACATGTGACTGTACTAGTCCATGGTGGTGATTTCTTTGTTATTTTTACAGGAATATATCTGGTAAAGGATAAAGCTTAGACACATATTTTAAAACAATGCTCAAGCATGAATCTAGATTTAAGACTAAATTCTCAATTTTAGATTAAATTCTCTATTTTAGACTAAAATTCAAGATATTTTAGGATAAAATTCAAGACATTTTATAGGACCTTGTACTGTGTCTATATAGTGTCTATACACATTAATATTATAAATGTGAAAGTAAATAAGACTAGATAATAAGACTGAAGTCAATAATCTCTATGAAAAGCGTACCTAAAGTTCCTTGCACGCACGTAATAGTGTTGATTGTAGGCTGCATATTGTACGTGTGCGCTTTTGAATGAGCTGAATTAAATTACATACATATGTAAGTACGGAGCGCGTGCCACGCATCCGATGGCGGCGCGTTGTTGTCACCGCCTCAGCACTTCTGTTATTTAAACAAAAGTCGGAAATGTAAAGGAGTCTTACTTCGTATACAAGTTGAATATACTGAAAATAAACTGTATGTAACTGATAAGAGCATCTTTTGTTGTGCCCCTATCGTGTGCGGTGTTTGGAGATATGTATACCTCGTATACCTAAATAAAATTAGTCGAGGAATATTTGAGGTGCTTTATAGAAACAAAAAGAAAAACTAAATTAAAAGTATTTAACCTAAGACCCTTCGAATAGGTTAATTAGTCCCGGTTAAACAGTTAGGGTACCTATCTTGGGTACCATCTGCGAGACCATTCGAAAAAAAAAATTGATTAGTAGTACACATTATTGCAACGGGCAAATTGATCTATCTTTTATAAAAAAAAATACATTTGGTCTGAATTCCTACAAAAAATCAAATCAAAGTTGGCATCTTCCAACTACCTACTACTATGAAGGCTATTTCAATATTGGGCCTGATTAATGAACTACATTTTGTACAAACAATTATATAATATTTGCAGGACGACAATGATACACAAATCATCAAATCAAACTCACAAACAACAATCACCACACAAACACAATCACACGATCACACACACACATTACAGAGTCACAATCACAACATACAACATATCAATCATCTCATCATACACCAATCACTAAGTACTTGGTTTCGGCCCGTGCTGCTCTTAATTAAAAACGGGCAAATTGTTGCCGAGATACAAAAATAATAAAAACAAAATAACATCAAATACAACGTGAAATTTTTAACGATAAACAATAACTTTCCAAAAATGCGTTCTCCGCTCGACCACTTGCAACTTGCACATGCACCGACTCATAATTAGTTATTTACATTAGTTTAGTTAGGAAAATAGTAATTAAGACTAAAAGCTCCATTTTATTTTTCGCTTTTCAGTTTCTGTTTTCGTCGGTTAAATTTTTTGTTAAAACGTTTTTACTCTCTTGTCTTATTTAGTAAACAATCTTGGCATGTCTCTTTATTCAAATAATTACTGTTAAAATATAATTACTAGTTCTGCACATGTAATTATGTTGAAAAATATTATTTATTATGTGGAATTGTTAACATAATGTCTTTGAATAATTAAAATATCAAATGTCACCTATCAATTATAGAGAAGTATATACATTAATCCAATTTGGGGTGAGCAGAATACTTGTCGCAACATAATGCATTCTTATTTAACCTTTAATCCTATAGTATCATCACCCTTCTACCCCCAGAGAATATAACTAAGATAGGGGATGTAGTAATACGGCGTTCTTGTGAGTCAGCATAATTTTATGTCCCTTTTATTTTTCAAACATATTTCTTCTACTCGTCCGCCATCTACCCTGTAAACATCTACCACAGAATAGATACAGTAAAGTCGACCACACGTCAGTGGTAACAGTTCGACCTTGACAGCGTCTTTATTTCGTAAGGGTGGTTTTCGTAATTCAAGTGTTACCACCGATGTGCGGTACAGTACTTGCATTGACTGCTGTATATACATAGACTCATGGATCTGCTCATTGATTTGAGTGTTAATTGCTCCGTATGTTTCGACAATCGGCATGAAATTGCTGTAATGTCAACATGAGCGCAATTTTTATAGTAGGTACTCTACAGGCTACAACAGAAGCGAAATACGAAAATCCATAGTATTGGGTACTAGGCTACTACTGGAGAAGTGAAAAATCCTGAAATATTTTTGAATATATCAACATCACTGGGACTTTAAAAAATAAATAAAATAAAATTTATTTTATTATTTTAACCCATATAGGCATGCGAAGCAAAAAAAAAATATTAAATTTTTTTTTTTTTATTTCAGGCAAGGCATAAGTTTGACTAGCTCGTTTCATTATCCTATGCCATAAAAAATATCTATGCTGTTAGTGAAAAGGTACAGTCGACTGTATGGTACTGGTAACACTCGAATTAGAAAACCAGACGCTGTCAATGTCAAACTGTTACTACTGACCTGCGGTCGACCGTATAAGTTCATTTGTCTAGAAAAGGACTTATACCTTTCAGAAATTAAGGATTTTTCTGTTTTATCTAACCATAGACCAGTAAGCCTCAGAAAGCCTCTAGACGCCGGTTAGCTGGACACCCCCGGTCACAACGCATATGCTCTACCACTGCATATCATACGTCCCTCCGCCAATCGGAACGTCACTCAGTCAGCGAGCGGCACCAATCATAAGGAATCATACCACCGAACTTTTGAGCCGGCCAATCATAACGCGCCGTCCGCCCCCCTGACCCCACCAACATTTTACGACTGCGTTCGAATACAAAACTTTGTTTATGCGGAGTCTTGTAGGTAGCTTACTAGACTGTGTATCTAACAATATGATCACCATCAAAAACATCCTCAAAGTAGGTAATTTGTTCATAAATTCGCTACGTCATAGTGCGTACGAGCACGTTGTATTTGATTGCACGTAGCGCGCGTGACGCAGGTCGCGGGCACGAGGGACTGCAGCTATCAGCGACACGCTTCGCTAATCACGTGTCGTTGCCCGGATCCGCACATCCGCACTTCGCTATATTTAATTCCCCTTCGAACTATACTTGGACTGGTTTAATGCTTATTTTGGTATTATTGAGTGAAACACAAATATGAACATACTGCTAAATGGACTGGGAAATGTCTAGGATATGAATGAATAGGATGGCAAAACGAGCTAAAGGCCCACCAGGTGTTAAGCGGTTACCTTTGCCCATCATCATCATCATCATTTCAGCTGAAAGACGTCCACTGTTGGACATAGGCCTCCGTCAAGCACGTTGGGCCTTTGCCCATAACAACTGCAAAACCACCTAGGCTTTAACCTAAATGCTACCGCAAGTCGGTTCACCAAACTGAGACATGAAGATGGAAAGTATCATGTGATTGTAATTTCACCAGCACCCGCACCCTTTACACCGAAACACAGCAATGCAAGCATCCCTGTTTGGTGGCAGAAATAGGTAGTACTTCCCCGGACGAGCTTCTTCACCTACTACTACTAAATACTACTATCTACTAATAATATGTATAGCGATACATCCTAAATCCTGCGTGATTTTGTTTCTTTTCTTTTATCCACATACGTTTTTGTTTATAGAAAAAGCCCCAGTTACCGACAGTACCCCATTGTTCGACAAAAAACAACCAACTTTCAGATAATAAAAGCAAAAATATAATTTGATATTATATAGCTTAGTGGCTAAAGCACTGGCGTACTGAGCCAGGAGTCGCAGGTTCGAATCCTGCTCGTGAGCGATTATTTCTTTCCACAATTTAAATCGTACGATTTTGCTTCGCATGCGTAAATGCGTTAAAATAATAAAATAATTGGTTAAATATTATCTAATAAACATTGAACTGTTACATAGTGCACCACAAGTACGTAAAAATCATCACGAAACCAATGTATTTAAAAAAAATACTTGTGATCGTCCCTTACAGTGTCGATAATTGTGGATGTTACGTTAATTAATTATAATTTAAGCTTGTGCACAAAATTTAGTGGGTTATTAAATTATGTTGCAAAAATGTTATATCGACTTGCACTAGCTATTCCCAGTAAACCAATCTTTCATTCAACGATACCTAGATAGCATTTTTTTTCCTGGAACTGTAACGTTGTACCAGTACAACCGTCAGTACTGCCACGTCACGTAAAACCGAGTTCCGGCCGAAGTTTGCTCAAGCGGCTCTTGGAAAATGGAAACCGACATAAAAAGTTACATCAACGCAAATATCTCGTGTCTCTAGTGAGATTCGTGAAAAATTGGTCCAAGCAAATATAGAGCTGGAAATTCTCAACAATTTACCTTGGAAACTTTTTTCTGAAATATATTATTTCAGAGAAAAAAAATAAAGATGGAATGGTTTTTACACTCAAAGCTTTGGATAGCGGTTAAAAAGTCAAATCTCCAAAACCAAAACTTCCAGCAGTTCTGAAAAAAAAGGCCAAGAGTATGTCGGGTCATGCTCAGTATTAAAGGGTTCCTTAAGTCTAACAAAGCAATGGGTCGCCAGATATAAATGAAGTTTTCTCAGAAGATTAGGGATGTTTTCGAGTACAGGTACAGAACAGGTACGGTCGTACCAACTGTATTTGGTAATGTAATGCCACGAATTTACGTTCATTCAATGTAATTTTTACTGGAGCTGATGTCAACGTAGCCCATGTCCGTCACTGAAAAATTAATTCACATTTCCAAAAAAAAACTCTTTAATTAATATAAAATATGAATATTCATTACATTATGGTTAAACGATAATTTGAATGATTGACTTTTTTATGAATGTGTATAGATAATAATTATATACCTATTAATTACTCCAATCAACGCTATTAATGAGGCAATAACACTCACCTCCGTCTTCATTATCTTTATTAATGGATTAATTTGATGGTTTCCCGAGTAGACGAAAATTGCTTTGTGCAAAATTCAGAAGACACTCGGCGACGCGGACTGTCAGGAAGCCCAAAGCTCATTTCACGGCGGTCGCACTCATATTTTACACTATCCAAAAGAGGCATTCTAAATAGCGAGAAAAATATTGTTTGCTTTCGTGTATAAACATTCCTTGTCACTCCGTGCTAGAGTACAATTTTGCTCAAAAAGGGTCACATAGCTGAATATTCAGGGCTTTTAGTGCTATCACACGGCGAACTAGTTCGGTTAAGATGTATGCTCGCTAGTAAACATGTTAGAATTCGTGATAGAAGCTGCCAGGATTTACTTGCTATTGCTACACTTGAAAGCATAAATAGAGTGTTACATTGATAATACAATGTTGGGAATAATGGGAACCACAGTCGTGAATGTCATGTTATACTGAATTAATTAGGCAATTTATTTAGTTACGTGACATAATCGCTCCTGATCCTAAAGGATTAGACAGGTGTTGTGTCACACATTTCGCTTGTACGGTATTAAATTCTAATGCGATAAGACGACCCCTGTTTCTATTTATTGGGGTAAACCTCAATCCTGAACTTTGACAACAGCATTTTTTCTTAAAGTTTAATCCTGACTCTTACTAAACGGATCGTATTTTTACCCGACTGCGGCGGAGCCCAAAAGGAGGGTAATGTTTTTAGTATCTGAATTGGTAATCAAATACAAAGCCCTTTAAGTTCACACTTTTTTACAAGACTAGATTAATAGGCGATAAAAAAATCGCATTTCAAACAACTTTATCATAAGATATTATATTATATTTTATGAAGGTACTGTAGTGTGAGAGGCGGTTCATTGTAAAGTTCTAATCGGATTAGAGTCAGGTATACAATGTGTTATAAATAAAGTCACTCTATCAAAGAGCTTGTTTAGAGGGCTTTGACATAACAGCAGACTTAAAGTCTTGAATATCGTGCATCAGAGGCCACGCTGTATTACAGAGTGCACTAAACCGCCTTATCTCCCCTACTTGTTTAGATAGACGCCGGTTCCTTCCGTAGAATGCATCTTTAAGGAGTTCATAGATAAGATTTTATGTAGAAAATAATGTAGATCGGCTCAAATGGGGAGGATATTGTTGTATACTGCAAATACGCTATTAACTGCGCGAGTTCAAGGGTCTTTTCATTGCATATGTAGAAATAGGGATGACTTTCAACAACAAAAGCTATCGTATTCGGAATGAGAGGTGCGTCGCCAAGCAGGACTGCCGAGGTCATGACACGGCGTAGTTGAATCTGCCGTCACCTCAGTGGTGCGGGTCCACTCCGCATTCACTGACCTACATCCGCTTTGGCACCGTTCACAATCGCCGCTTCAACTTAATTGTCCCGACACTTTGGCCTTCCTAACGACTGTGCCGCAATCGGCCGATTTAAGGGGCGTTGTGAATACTGCGACTGCAAGCCCACTCGGGACGAGTCGGGGCACGGGATATCCATCAGACACCAAGTCAAAGGCCGCATTGGAGATGACGTTATGCAAATCATACCTTTGTTGGAATCCAACGTTTGTTAGCAAAACACTTGTTCCTTTCAAAATAATAAAATAGTACTGCAGTGCCATGTGGATCTACATAATGCATGGTTTGTCGAATAAAGTAAAAATACGACACATTGTGTGAGTGCCACGTTACGGGAATATACAATGAAAAGAGGGAGGATTACAATTTGCCTTTGTGATGGCGTCGTCGAATTACATTAATCTGGCGTACTGTGCCGAGGCGGCGCCGCAACCAACTTGATTAAAAATTCTATTAGTTGAAAGGCACAGACAGCTTCTTAATAGATAAAGTGCACGCCGCTAGTTGTAGTGACTTGCGGTTACGATCCTTGTTATGGGAGTCCCGACATACTTGTGCTAACCTTAATTAGATTTTTCTATGCCATTATCTAGCTAGCCAGTTACTACAATATGTAGTGGGGACGTAGGAATAATACGAGGTGGAATGCCCGTAATGTGGAATGAATTTAATGAATAGTCGTTGTATTCCTACTTTTCTTTATCCTAAGGTTGTCTGCTTATTGTCGAGTCCTTTTTTAGGTAATTGAAGTGGTCATGCGGTGTGTTCCGATTTCATTCGAGTGCAAATCCCATTTACATTGTAACCCAATTATTATAGAGTATAGAGACTTAAGGGAAGTTTGCACGTATGATTACACTCCTGGGAGGGCGCAATGTCATAATTTAGTTTCTTAATGCTTTACGAGTATGAAGAGATACTCTTCATACTCGTAAAGCATTAAGAGCACCTTGCTGACTGTCAGATAGTAAAGCAAAAACTTGTATGGTTGCTACATTTCTTCCTATGAATTCTACCACCAAAAAGTAAATTAAAACTTACTTAGATATGTGCTGGAAACAACAAGTCTTTGTTGAGAGCATAATGTGTTTTAGCCATAAACATTTGTAAGTGAATTAAGCGAGGCATCGTCACCACATCGTCACCTTACCGTGATAATTTTATCAGTGAAATCCGTGTAAAAACAACACGGCATCAGGACCCTCTCCTTAATGAGCGCCCGGGGCATCCGCTCGACACTTCGAGATACATAATTATATTTGTACATTTTTAGGGTTCCGTACCCAAAGGGTGCAAACGGGACCCTATTACTCTCGCTACGCTGTCCGTCCGTCCGTCCGTCCGTCCGTCCGTCCATCCGTCTGTCTGTCTGTCACAGGGCTGTATCTTTGTAACGGTAATAGATAACCAGTTGAAATTTTCACAGAAAATGTGTTGCTATGAGGTGTATCACGACAAATACAAAACAAAACTAAAAACAAAAAAAAGTCTAAAACCAAAGGGGGTCCCCATTACAAGAAATCTCGAAAAACACGCATTTTTTTCAACGTTTTTGTTCCTGTTCTATCTTCAAAACGGTAATACATACCAGCGTCAAACTTGGTCTGATTATAGTGCATACTATCTAATTTAGCAACAAATACTAAAAACAGGACAAACATAGACATATGTGGTGGTACCTACGGAAGAAAGAGATGCAAAAATTCATATTTCGCGTACGTTCGTTGATGTCTTTTGATAAACACTCGTAAATTAAATCAGTTTCTGTGGTATGGTTTATGGGGTATCAGGTCGATGAGTGGTACGGAACCCTTACTGCGTGAGTCCGACTCACACTTGGCCGGTTTTTTCTACTGTCCCCTTTATGTAAAACATTCAATTGAAATATTAAATCGAATGCGAAATAACATATTTTCATTGTTTTTTTGGTGAAAAAATTAATTTAAATGTTATTATGTTATGTTGCTATGTTGTTATGTTGTTATGTTATGTTGATTACTTCGCGTTTCAGGATTTTTTGCTTGGTTGGTTAATTAATTTACAGCATAAGGTAGTGTTAAGTAAAGAACCCACTATCGATTGTGGGTTGAGTTAATATGTGATGCGAAATTTTCTATATTATTTTAAAATAGGTTATTCAGTAACGTCAATAAATAAGTAGGTAGGTGTTCCTTACCCATGTTACGTACAATATTATTTTTAAGCCGTAACAATTTTCCAACCACACGTCCCATCAACATACCCTTAGGATTTTACCCGTCTCCAAATGTAACTGAGATTTAGACCGAAGCTATAAATGTGCCAATTTTCATCCCGATCCTCGGAGGATTGCGGCCTCCAGTTTCGGTACACCTACAAAGTTGTGTATTATTAGCTTCGAGATAAACAAAATGTCGCTGAAGTCATACTTATATGTTTGTATGAAAGGCTTAAAGCTACTTAAAGTTGGATACACTGCGAAATCCAACGATCCATAAAAGAGTAAGAAGAAAATAAATCACAATATTTTAGCAAAACACGTCACTGCGGTTTCTCTACTGTATTTTATTTTAGATATCAATGTGGAGTACAGAGCCAAGCGCGGCAAGACAGTGGCAACTTGGACAGCGTAGATTTACGAAGACTGTCGTTATCTCGAACCACATCTCCAACCGGACGAACGCGCAACTGAAACAGGCAAAAAGAATGCAACATACCCCTAACCATTGAAATCACGAGCAGAATAACTAGAAGTGAGAACCACACTAGCTTTCACCGCAAACATAACCTACCTGCGCCCGACGCGTGACGGGTGCGTGGGTATTACCTTCGAGTTTAAAACTTTAAACAATGATAGGGGACACTATACCAGACGCTTAGTAAAACGTTTACCAGAGAGTTGTTCTTTTTAAGTACACAGACAACTCTCTCTGCAAGTCGCCGACATTCGTGTGAGCTCTTTGTAAATACGTAAGACTTTATTTGAACTGCTGGTGTCTGATTTACTTTTTGGTTTCGTGTACTGGGACGTTAACTGGGAGTTATGGGACTGTTTTTCTTCCTATGTAAATTCCTGCTGCGTACGAACATGTAAATACCATTGCTTTATAAAGGATTTTTTTTTATTCTTATTGAACATTTTCATTGCAGTTTGTAAGGAAGATAGGATCAAGACTCTTCCAGTGGGATTTTCTTTTATTTGGGCTTAATTCTTCTTTGTTACTTGTTTTGAAGCTCTGAGTGTTATCTAGTTCCTACCTATCATTTTTATCGAACTATCTTACACCAACAAGTTTTCTCTTATATGAAGTACATTTTCAGTTTACGTTTTGGCATTTCAAACGTATCAGGCAAAAAAAAATTGTACAGAATAAAACTACTCTAACTAAAAATATAGCCAAACAACGTGCAGTGAAGCTACGTCCAAAAGCTCTATTTAGTTTAACGCCAGCACGCATGCATAATTCGAGTAAAGCGCTAATTCTCTCATTCTGAAATACATGCAAGGATATTAATACACTGACGGGAATGTAGGGCCGTTGTACACCAGTTACAATTGTGTTGGAGGAAAAAAAAACAAATGTGTATATCGCAGCTGCTACGGTCCACACATTTGTGTGACCGCACTAAGATATTTATTTCGCTGATACAATTCCTTTTCTTATTTTAAAACGTTTTGGTTGTGCTTTTAATACAGACTTGATGTCATGTTAAGTTGTTAACAACATAATAAGAATACCCGTATAGTAATAAATTTGTTATCAAGGATGTTTCATTCAAAAGTATTTCTTGAACGAGGTATATGTAATAAAGCATTATAATTTATAATTTTTTACGCATTTACGCATGCCAAGCATTATAATTTCTTAGATTTTTGCGATAACTACACATTATTCTCCGCACCTTTTCCCAACTATGGAACTACTGGAAGCCGACCCTAAGGCTTCCAGTCTAACCAGGTGCGGCTGAACATCAGTATTTTACACGGAACGACTGCCATCAGACTCCCGCTACCCAGTTACTGGGTAATACTGACATTTGGAGATTAGACCAGTTGTCAGACTTTCGGGCTTCTGGCTACCTGTTGGAGCAGCGCAGCAGTGACGGTTAATAAGTAAAAGCTCAAGCGTAATTTGCTAAATACTTATAATTGATAAAAAAAAAAGGTACAAGTTTGTTAGCGTAATAGCGAAAGAAATATAAAATTTTCACTGTCACTTTTGAGTGATACAACAATTAAAAACAAAAACAATATGGCCATTCCTAGTAACCAAAAGAGTTCAGAACGATATTCTGTAGTATAGGGGAAGCTTGAACATGCCCCCGGCCTTGGAAGCACCAGCTTTCAATGAGGCTCTGGAACTTGAAGGCAGTCGTTGAAGAGAGGGCAGATTCTGGAGAATGCCCGTCTTACAACACCCGATGCCGTCCGAATGTCAGCGACTCTGGACACGTTGTCTTTTCCAGGAATGATATTGATCACTCGTCCAAGTTGCCACTTCAGTGGCGGCTGATGCTCATCTTTGATGACTACAAGCATGTCACGTTGTAAGTGAGACGAATCCTTCTTCCACTTGTTCCTTGTTTGCAACTCGCATACGTATTCTTTCGCCCAGCGTGACCAAAAATGTTGGCGAATTTGTTCCACCCGCTGATAGCGAGAAAGTCGATTGACGGGCGTCTCGGTGATGTCGGCGAGAACAGGTGCCGTGAGCGGACGGCCAACCAAGAAGTGAGCAGGAGTTAAAGGGGTGAAGTCATAGGGGTCTGTGGATAGAGGACTTAAAGGACGTGAATTCAAGACAGCCTCAACTTGAGTTAACACCGTGCTAAATTCCTCGTATGTTAGATGCGCATTTCCTATAACCCGTCGCAAGTGGTGCTTGCAGGACTTTATCCCCGCTTCCCACAACCCACCAAAATGAGGCGCATATGGTGGAATAAATGTAAATTTAATATTTTGACTGGTAGCGTATTCTACTATTTGTGGCGAACATGTAGATAAAAAATTAGAAAAAGTATTCATCAGACCTACAAAATTACTCCCATTGTCTGAAAATATTTCACACGGCTTACCACGCCTGGAAATAAATCGTTTTAGAGCTAGCAAATATCCGTCTGTAGACATGTCACTTACTAGTTCTAAATGAACTGCGCGAGTCACAAAACAAATAAATAGGCATAAGTAGCCTTTTATAATTCTGGAACCTCTCCCTTTTCGGTTCAATATGAGCATTGGCCCGGCATAATCCACCCCGCAACGCAAAAATGGAAAATTTGGAGTTATGCGCTCTTTCGGTAAATTTCCCATAATAGGAGTTGGAGTTCTGCCTCTTAATCGAGTGCAATTTACGCAATCATGCACTATTTTCCTTGCAAGATTCCTACCGCCTATAGGCCACCACATCTCTCGCAAGTTAGACAAAAGAGCCTGTGGTCCTGCGTGTAGTAACTGTTTATGCTCATGACGAAATAGTAATAGAGAAAGATGATGCTTTGCAGAAATTAAAATCGGATGTTTTTTGTCGTATGTGAAATTAATAGAATTGTCGATACGGCCACCTACTCGCATAATTTTATTGTTATCAATAAACAAATTTAATTTAAGTAAATTATGTTTATTGCTTAAGGTGCCGGTGTTTGTTAACGACGTGTGCTCATCTGGAAATGATTCTAGTTGAGACAGTCTAGCCAATGTCATGTCAGACTCTCTTAATTCCTCGACAGTGAGAACCCCTGATCGCGGCGAGTTCCTATTGCGCGAATTGTAAATAAAGCGATGTATGTACGCGACAGCACGTCTCATGCGCATAAATTGAGAGAATCTGTCAAATGGAAATAGCTTACATTCAGATGTCTGCCTGACTACTAAAGAATGTGACACACCCGATTTAGTTTCTGGTAGGGCTTCGTGCTTCATGTAAGGCGATAAAGAGACGTCAGCACAACTGAAACTCGGTTCACGAAGGAACGCCGGACCTTCCCACCATAAATTGGAACTTGAAAGATCCTCCAATCCGATACCACGCGAAACTATATCGGCTGGATTTTCCTTCCCGCTTACATGGCGCCATGGTAGTTCCTTTGTCAACTCGTGAATTTCGGCTACCCTATTTTGCACAAACGCTTTTAGTAAATTCGGAGGCATGTGTAGCCAGCCTAAAACAATTGTCGAATCTGTCCAAAACATAATACTATCAAAAGTACGATGTAGTGAGGTACGCACCCTATCGTATAACCTAGCGCCAAGTAAAGCACCGCATAATTCTAGCCTCGGTATACTAACGGGCTTTAAAGGTGCGACCTTACCTTTGGAACATAATAATCTCACCATTGCAGGTGAATGTTTGGTCACCGAACGTACATAAACACATGCGCCATACGCAGTTTGTGACGCATCAGAAAAAATGTGTAATTCTACACGTATGGGGTCTATATCAATGACGTGACGCGGAATTTTAATAGTATTTAGCGCTGACAGACCACATACGAATTTATTCCACGCCTGAGCGACGTCACAGGGAACCTTATCGTCCCATTCTAATTGCAACAACCACAACCTCTGTAACACAACCTTAGCGATTATTATAGTAGGGCTAAGTAACCCTAACGGATCAAATATTTGAGACACATGCGACAATATTGTGCGTTTCGTGATTATTGAATGATCACCCTTAAACTGTGTATTAAAGTAGAACTCATCGGACGCGTTATACCAACCGAGACCTAATGTTCTGCATTGTGTATTTTCTCCTAACGTCAACTCCTTTGCATCGCTAAACGGAGCTAAAGATCTATCACATTCAAAATTAAAAATCCATTTCCTTAAAATGAAACAACCAGACTTTAGAGTCTCCGCGATTTTCTCGCATAGTTTTATTAATTCATGTTTGTTATCTGAACCTGTTATTAAATCGTCCACATAAAAATCATCATTAATTATTTGTTGAACGCATGGATCTGTAGAGTCATGTGCAAGTTGCTTGAGACACCTAACGCTTAGAAAAGGCGCCGAGGCTGTCCCGTAGGTCACTGTATTAAGGCGATAAATACCTAATGGTTCAGATGGATCGTCGCGCCACAAAATAAGCTGCAGGTTGCGTTGTGATTCATTGATTAGACACTGTCGGTACATTTTTTCAATGTCCGCACATGCAGTGAACCTATGTTGCCTGAAGCGTAATAAAATGTCAACTAATTCACTCTGTTGTCGAGGTCCTACAAATTGAAGTTCATTTAATGACTTTCCAGTAGTAGACAGTGCACTGGCGTCGAAAACAACACGTAGTTTTGTTGTAGTACTATGGTCACGGATAATTCCATGATGAGGCATTACATAATGTGGTGTATCGTAAGAAGTTATCCGTGACATATGTCCCAACTCTAAATATTCACGAATAAAATCGCTGTATAATTTTTTATAACTTATATTCGTTTGCAACCGCCTCTCTAGTGCCAAAAAACGGCGTTCAGCCTGCGGATATGTTTCGCCTAAGGTAGTAGGTGATTCTTTAAATGGTATTTGAACACAAAACCTTCCGTCGCTGTTACGTGTTGTAGTTTGCACGAAGTGATCCTCACATGCTCGCTCATCGTCAGTGCGTGAGTCACCAACCCTCGGTAATTCCTCTAACTCCCAAAACCGTCGTAGTTGGGCATCAATAGAGAGACTAAAATTACATTGCGTGTATTTAATATTGCGCATATTAATATTAATCGGACCGGAAATTAACCACCCGAGTTTCGTATTTTGTAAAAAGGGTCCGTTATTTAACCTCATTTTACCTTCGCTTAATAATTCCCAAAATATGTCTGCGCCTAATAAAATATCTATATTTCGGGACTCGTAAAAATAAGGATCAGCCAGCTGCATGTGATCAGGAATACTGAACCGCGCGCTTTGTTTACATACAGCTGGTATCGCCGATGTAATGTTAGGCATCACAAAACATTTAATACGCGTAGAATAATTATTGTTTTGTGATTTAATATCAATGTCACACATTTGCGTAGTATGTGTTACTGAATTGCCTACACCTCGAATTTCGAAAGTGGACTGTATAAGATTTACGTCTAATAATTCGCATAAAGATTTGGTAATAAAACAATGTTGGCTACCGCTATCGAGCAGCGCACGCGCTGTATGATATTTATTCTGTTTATCGGCTATCTCAATGATAGCGGTAGACAACAACACAGGTTTCACATGCATAGATTGATCGCATGACAAATTATCTATGAGTGCACTATTTAACTGTACGAATGGAGCGTTCACCGGGCTGGCGGCGGAGGTGGCGGAGTCTACGAGGGCTGCTTGAGCCGAGTAGGGGAACGACTGGCCCGTGCCGCAGTCGCCAGCGCGCAGCAGCTCATTCTTGTTCACAGAGTGCAAAACCACTGTTTGATTTGCGTTAGTATTAGATGAATCAACATGAATTAGAGAATTATGCTTTTTGTAGCACTGACGGCACGGTCCAAACTTACAAGTTTCCAAAGTATGTCCTGAGCGTAAACAGTTTTCACACAGTTTATTGTTAGCAACAAACTGCAATTTAGTGTCAAGATCAGAGTTAATAAATTTATAACATGTGTACAATGGATGGAAGTTTGCGTTGCACATTAAACAACGCTTCTTAACGGATGTTTGTTTATCTTGCGGCTTAATATCAGTGGACACATTGCAATGCAGTTTGCTGTTATTATATCGTGATGTCGTTGTTTTTTTAGTATCTTTAAGAGTGTGATCGTGGTTAACTTTGACGTGTGAATGTGAAACTTGCAAGGTATCAAGCATATCAGCTCTGTTGTTTAAGAATTTAAGCAGGTCTTTCAAAGATGGTTTACAGTCGTCATATTTTTGTGTTTTAAACTGCTCCCACTCGCGCTCGGTCGTTTCATCTAATTTAGAGCTTATGATGTAAATAATTAATGTATCCCAGCTATCAGTAGGCTCTCCTAGGATTTTTAAGGCGCGCAAGTTCTTTAATATCGTATCCACGAGCTTTCTGACGTGTTGGGGTGACTCCTTAGACAATTTTTGCAAAGAAAATAGTGCCCTTACATGATTATGCACTAAAAGCCTGTTGTTATTAAATCGATTAAGAAGCAGTTCCCATGCCACAGTATAGTTAATTTCTGAGAACTCCAAAGCGTCTATGATCAATTCTGCGCTTCCTTTAAGGGATGATTTAAGATAGTGGAATTTCTGGATGTTGCTGATTTCTTTTGAATTATGAACTAAAGATGAAAATGTATCCCTAAACTCAAGCCAATGCTCATATGCCCCGTCAAAGGTAGGCATAGTTATAGTGGGCAATTTAATTGATTTTAACTTGCCACCAGTGCCACTACTACAACTAGACACGTTAGCATTGTCAATTACATTTACAGAGTCAAGGATATATTCAGCTTGAGCCAGTGTATCGTAATAAACATCGTCAAAAATTTCGCGTTGCGTTAATTGATCTTCTAAAACACAATCGCGGACCGTTTTTTCGATTTGTGTTTGTATATCGCAAAATTCCGTATATAAATTTGAAGCCCCTTTTACTCGTAACTTTAAATCAATTCGTTTTTGCGCAGATTTGACCTTTTCACTCTGTATATTAGCGACATAGGTTGAGAATTTAGTTAGCCTACCCTTTAAAATCCCACGAGATTTGACTAAATCCTTTAGTAATGCCGTATCCTCATCGGTATCACCTTCTAACCGATACGGGGATAAATCGCGGCCTCTTGGCATTTTGGTAGGTGTAAAAAACGGGGTAAGTACTCACGGTTAACTTGATTAATGGGGTTAGCTGATGCTAGCGGCGGCACAGCTAATCCACGAACCAAGCGCGCGTTAAACAAAGCAAGCACCAAAACAAACTGGAAAGTAAAAAATTAGCACGGTGTCAACCAAATGAAGCGAAGGACGACGGTTAGGACGGATGGCTGGCCGTACCGAATGATGCGTTTTCTTCTTTCCTTTCCAATGGTCACTGCAGATTTGCGAATATTGCTATGTGAGTTGCGATGTTCGACTGTTTGCCAGTCTTCTCGTTGTTCGGTTCGAGGGACCACAATATGTTGGAGCAGCGCAGCAGTGACGGTTAATAAGTAAAAGCTCAAGCGTAATTTGCTAAATACTTATAATTGATAAAAAAAAAAGGTACAAGTTTGTTAGCGTAATAGCGAAAGAAATATAAAATTTTCACTGTCACTTTTGAGTGATACAACAATTAAAAACAAAAACAATATGGCCATTCCTAGTAACCAAAAGAGTTCAGAACGATATTCTGTAGTATAGGGGAAGCTTGAACACTACCCGTAACGACTGCCAAAGATGTTCGTATAGCAACCGGGACCGACAGCTTAACATGCACATACAAACTACGTAATAATACAAAAAAACAGTGATAACCTAGCGGTACGCTTGTCTTCCATGCACACAATTATACTTTTACTTTTAACTTTCAACCGGCTACCTCTATTACGGTTAAAAAAGATACAACCTTGTGCCTGTGATAGACGGACGGATGGGTGGACAGACGGCGCATAGGAATAGTAATAGGGTCCCATTGGCACCCTTTTGGTACGGAACCTTCAAAAAAACGACACGATTTTCCGACACAAGTTAACCAGCGCACGTTTTCACGAAAACAGTCGTCCGCCCGTTTACTTGTTGCGGTATTTAACCATCCGATGCGATGGTATCAGCATAATGCGGTCATCATTGCTGCCGTCGAGCGATACCTCACCTCGTTATTATGGATTTACATTTTAACCGCACTTACCCGTATGCCGTATTGCCTATTTGCTGTAAATTAATTAATTAATATTGTTACGTCACTAATAATTATAGAGATTTCAGCTCGGGATGATGTTTGGTAGAGTTTATAAAGTAACTGTCTGTTTTATAGGTTCATCGGATTAAATAATTTTAAAATCACTGTTTTCGACAAATTCACGCTACTGTAAAAAAACGTTTTTTTTAATGTGTATCCTCAAGCTCTGCCTAAAATAATAAGAGGCTTCAGTCACTGGTTTTACGTGCTCCGTCTATCTTATTTTCTTTGTCTGAGATCATAGAGTAGTATACAGTAGTGTTTAGCGTAGTGTAGTGTAGTTTGAATACTTTGAATGCTTTCATCTCTGTAACGAATAATTTATGGGATTAAAAGCAAATCGGATACATTAATGGATCCAAAAGTTCCAAAGTACTTGTCATTAGAGTAAGACTTTTCTGAGGTCACTAATCCGTAACCCAATTTCGTAGAAGTATAATATAAAGGCTGTAACTAAAATGTTATTGTACAGGTACATTTTATACCTACAGGTTTTGTTTTGTCATGTATGATTCATCATATCATCATACAACAAAGAACTAAACTTCTTTTAAACTATCGCTCTCTTTTACAAATAATATACAAGAAAAGGATGGCAACAATTTTAGAGTTGTCAAATTAGTCCGAATAAAAATTTCCATACAAGTTTAGTCGTGATCTCGGAACGTGCCCACTAAAATACAAAGATATGTAACA
Organism: Asteroscopus sphinx; assembly: GCA_949699075.1. Lineage (NCBI taxonomy): Eukaryota > Metazoa > Arthropoda > Insecta > Lepidoptera > Noctuidae > Asteroscopus > Asteroscopus sphinx. Next base: position 15,710,690 of record OX453007.1, read on the forward strand.
CGTAAACTAATTTTACAGTTCTAAAATTGTTGCCATCCCTTTCTTATATCTACTATTCGTAAAAGAGAGTGATAGTTTAAAATAAATTTAGTTCGTGAACAAGAGAATCGACACCATTATTCTGACATTATATTATTTCGATTGTATCCACAGATAATATATTGTATCGAAGAAAAGAAAGTCAAATGTATCAATAACAGTGATTTCTATTTTTCTAAGTCGCTCCTATTACAAGGAAATTGATTTTTGTTCCAGGAAAATACGTTTATAAAATAAATCCCTGTATCTCTCGATAGATCGGGACTTTTTATGGAAACTCTTTGAAAGTTAAGGGTATTAAGCTCGGCACACACTGTTTCGGATTTTAAAATTAATTATAAGATGATCAGGTGTTCATACAATACAGCAATGGCGGACACACGGTTCATTAGATGAGCAAACAATGAGTTCATTAGTGTTGTAATTAGTGCGGTGTCCGGTGGTGTCAACATATCCTTATGACCTGATTCACTGAGCAAATCATCACTGTGTGTAATAATTAGCCCACGTTTGTTCGTGATACCTCTCAATGCAATTTATAGCAACCACTTCAACTAAGGCAGGAGGCTGACCTTTTATAATCAATTTGTAGAAAGATTGAATGGGAAACGAGGCAAATTACACCTCTTAGTACAGGAAATAGCCGGCCCTGCAGGTGTGAAAATTAGACTTCTGTGATGCAAATAATAGTAGATTATACAACAAGTGAAAAAAGAGGGAATTTAATTCGAGGGACTAAGTTGGATCCCGAGCAGCGAAGGATGCTAAGATTGAACCACGAGCGAAGCGAGTGGTTCAAAAATAGAATCCTGAGCGGAGCGAGGGATACAAGGCCAGAAATGAATTATTTTTTCACGAGTTGTGTACTCTACTTTTTACCATTGACGGCGAGAAAATAAATAGTGGTATATAGCATGACTGGGTGCATGAAAGACATATTCAAGAATATGGTAGAATGTTCGTACCTACACATAAAGAAAAAAAGATCAAAAAAATATTCTACGACAAACACGCGTAGGTATAGTAGTCAAAATGCTCGCGCAAGCTCTGACTTTTCGGGGTCTGCTGTCTAGTACAAAAGGCAAAGAGGCACCGATGGACACTGACCTAGCAAGGTGCATCACCTCACTGCATGAAATTTTGATTTGTAAGCGCGGAATAGTGTCCACATAAATTTATGAAATCGATTTTAAAATATTTCAAAAATTAAGGTACAATTTTTTACACATATTTGGAACGAGAATCAAGTACTAAACATCCTCGTTCAATAAGTCTCTCGTTGAACCAGCCAACCTGTAGTATTTATTTTTTCTTAATTTAAATTTGATAGCTCCATCCAGCCAGCCAGTACGTACGGTCAGCACGTTTTATTCATTTCTTAGTACATAATTCGTGCTTGTTCCAAATTCAAAATGTTTTTATTCTCTTGTGAGTAAAAGAGAGTTTTATTCACTGTTATCGATGAATAAAATGCCCTTTTTCGAGTGGCAATGGTAAAAAAATATTTGATACATTCACTCTGTTACCCTCTTGTTCGGTGACGTGAGGTATCATGAATATAATAAGCTACCTTCTTTTTTGAGAAGCTTATCCAGTCATGGACTGCAATAGGTTTACTGGCCTACGCATGCAACTTTATTAAATTATATACCAAATATATAGTGACAGTAATGAGTATCATGGCTGTATTTAATACAGCTAAAATTCTATGGGACTTTACATAATTATACCGACCAACGATAAGTGAACCACGTCAATTGCTACAATTAACTGTGTTATTCCGTTATCACGACCTAGGTATTTTTTCTTTTTTTTATATAAATAATTTAATTATAACTAATACTAACTAATAATAAAAATGCTATAAAAAAATATATGTTTATTTCAGACATTACTGCCCATAGTTTGTTAGTAATATTGCTATGCTGTGTTCTATTGTGTTCTATAGGTACTATGTAATTTGTAATTTGTATGCCTTTCAAGGTTAAACGTAGTGTGATATAATATGTTAATTTTCCACCAAGTTTTTAACTTTTACCTATGTTTTACAAATAAATTATTTTGATTTTTTTTTGATTTTGACGCCTGTCAAACAGATTTAAGGTTAAAAGGTGTTGACGACTATCATCTCTATTCAACTTTTTATTCGTCTTATACCAAACCCTGTTGAAATAGAACGCTACATGAGAGGATCGCCTATTCATTGCTTACACTAATAACCACCATTATTATGAATAATTGTATAATTATTTCTTCGAACATACATTATATTATTACAGACAGTATTCTACATATATGTGCCATAAAGTTTAATTATAGTTAAGTAGAGGTCGTTGTAAACGTACCGATGGCGATGGAGCGGCGCGGCTGTCACGAGAGGTTGCGTGCGCGCCGCGAGACCACCTGCCAATAATCACGGCCTATTCTTACACCCACACTTATAATTAGCTACCTTCTCAAATTGCATACGGCAGCCCATGTTTTTGTTGTTAGGAATATTATCTGGACTGGGGTCTGCTATCAGATTACTTGGTTTATCGTCGAAATAAAATTGAATCGTCCAATCACAGTAGCCGTGTGGCTACAGATTACCCAATAGCTTCCTGTTATTTCGGTTTACGAGTTGTTATAGAAAACTGAAACCAATACCGATAAATTCCAATTTATTTATTTAGTAATAATTATGTCACATCACACTAGGGTTTCTTTTACATCTTTGTAAGTACCCACTTCAGATTTTGTGTGTTTTTAATTGTCTGAAGCGAATGGTGACTTAACAAACACAATTTGTTTACTTATATCAACTAAATATGTATTAAGTATTAATTTATCATACACATTATACCTAATATACTGCAAAATATAGCTGCATGAAATACTGTTATTATATATTTCAATAGCCAATTCCAATGCAAATGATAGAATACTTAAAAATCCATTGCATACACCAACGATGAATCGGCTGTTAAAGTTTTATGGATTTCTGCGTTCGTAAATTATGGTTTTTAAAAATGAGGACCAATAAATATTAAATATTTGTTTACCATTATAATAAATGAACCGTTCATTTGGTTACGTTGACTGAATTCGTGGAGTTTTAAGTCAAATGTTCAGTAATATGCTGAATAATTTCAGTTTAAAATGACAATGTAATGCAAGCGACAAATACATATTGGAACTGGCTTAAATATATGGAACTGGGTGGGTAGGTAGACTTTTGAAGCTTCTGCAACTTCTTTCAGTCTTATTGAACAATTAACTTTAGAGTAAACTTAAAAGAAAAGAGTAAAAATACGTCATAATTAACTTTCAACCCTACAATGTCATTGGTGTAATTTTTGTATTACATAATGTAGCTTGATATGAATAACACTGCAGTGTACTATATATGCTTTTCTTTGTTTCAGATCATATAAGAGAATTCTCATGCGGCAGCCTCTTCTACCGCACTTTGTATTTGAATGAGGAGAGAAACACACTTTACGTCGGTGCTATGTAAGTTCTATGCTTTTATTGTGAAATTTTATACCATAACTCAGCACGTGTTTGTTGTACAGTCTAAGAAAGCAATTAGTATCCAGGGTCACCAGTTATAAATGTAGTTTTCTCAGAAAATTATGGATGTTTTTGAGTGAAATATCATTTTAATAATTGACTTTTTTTTTCGAATGGACTCTCGCAGATGGCACCCAAGATAGGTGCCCTAACTGCTTTACCGGGCGGGTGGCGGAGAATCCCGTCAAGGACTCCATTCACCGAAAATTTCCCTAAACCTAACTTATAAACTAAAATCGCGGTTGCAAAACCGCATAAGGGCGTCCCCCAAGGGAGGGCTCGGACCTCGGCTTACTGGGGCATTTCGGGGGGAGCCCGCCGCTATGTCCCCCTGGCAGCCGTTGCTGCATCGGGAATGGTTTTCTCGAATTTAATAACGGACAAAGTCAAACTGTATTTACACAAAACCATAATCAAACCGTTCTATAATAATTTCCTGAGAAATCTTCATCTATATCCGGCGACCCTGGATACAAATTTCTTTGTTAGACTGTGCATAAGGAAAAAAAAGCTTCGAGCTTCAAGTCAACAGTTTTTATTAATGTCACGATATTGAATCAAAGTAATAATCGAAGATAAAGAAAAAGAAAGAAAAAAAAGAAAATATTTATTCCAGTCTCGGTACAGGCGAGAGAAAAAAAAACTAAAAATAACATATTAACAAAAAAACTTAAAATTTACATGCCTGTATGAGACTAAAAAAGGCCCCCATCTCAGCATATGCTACAACACTGAAATGTGGCAGCGCTGGTTTTTGGATGGGTCCCGATAGTGAGGCCACGGGTAAATACGAGCAAATAAATATAATTACAGTAAACCTAAATTGTGTATTGTTGTATATGAGATAAATGTGACAATTAGTTAGGTAATGCTTTAAAAAAAAAAACATCATTTAACGTGTGCCAGGTGTGCCTCCACCTTTAGATCCGCATCATTTGTCCATGACATGACAAACGAAGGGACGCCACGCCAATGCGCAAAAGGCAGGGTTCCAAGACAGGCATCTTACATTTTGTTCTATGGCAATACCAGTCAATGTCAGTGTCAACCATGAAGTTATAGTAGGTAAATATATAACTTCATGGTGTCAACCTAAGAGGTGACTTAAATAGATCTGTGGTGCCATATTATAGGCCATATGTCAGAGCAAAAAGTAAACATAGGTGATTTTACTATGAGTAAACAAATTTTAACAAAATGATAAAAAAAACAACAATAAAATTATATAACAAATACAGCACAAAGTTCATACGAGCTAGCTACTAATAATAAGATAAACTAATATGACACTAGCTCTATATTGCGTATCTATTGTTACTGCCTCGTTGGTCTAGTGGTCGCAAGCGCAACTGCTAAGCGTGAGGTGCTGGGTTCGATTCCCGGGTAAGGCAAAAAGTGTTATTGGGTTAATTTCTCAGTTGGCGGTGTTACACCCCCATGCCTCGAAGAGACCTAAAAGCCATCGGTCGTGCACTTGATCTTTCTCCGGACTTTTTATTTTGAGAAGCCAAAATAAATTGGAAAATTAATAATTGAACATGAAATAATCTAAATCTAGAACCAAGTCATTTTAGGTAACAATTAATAAGAAACAAGCAATTCCTCCATATAATTACTGGCAGTTACTAAAATACCTTATACCTTACCATATTATTTGTATAACTGCCGCTGCTAATTATTACTATAAATACTCTGAACTTTTTATCAAGAAGCACGACTTGAATACGAGGTTACAATTGTCCCTGATTAGTGCTGTTACCAAAACCCTCGCCGTAATTTTAATGATTTAATTCGGAAATGGCTTCAAGACATGAAACCGCATTATCCACCAATTTCTGACAACTTTTATTTGTTCCTGTTTGCTCATTTTTCTTGTTGCTACGTTAACATTGCAGTGTCTTTGCGCTTTACGGATTGACACTAAGATCTTTTTCATATATTAGCAGGTACGGTGACTGGTGCAAAATTTATATGTTTTTTGGTGAAGTCTCTTTTACACTTATTTTCTTAAGATATCGTCCTATCCTTTTTTTTGCCGTGGGGAAATCCTCATGGACGCACTCCGCCCCGGGACGTCAGAGCCAGTGTCGGACTCTTACTGACTAAAACCACCACGGTGTTCCTTCAACTACCTTTGGCCGGGGACTTGGGAACCCTCTGTATTCGCACAACTACCCCCGACAGGTCCCGACCCGCCACAAGCAGGCGAGCCCCTTCTCCCCGTGTGGCCTAACGCCGGCTGCACCCTCCCCGCAGCATACATGGAAAGCTGCGTGCCACCTCACGGACCCCGCCATGACGCAGCTAACATGCCGATGTCACAGCCACGCCAGCCACTCTAGCCACGCCTGCTTCGCCAGCCTCGCCAGCCACACCAGCCTCACCAGCGACGCCAGCCTCCCCAGCCACGCCAGGCAGCAGACTACCCCGAGTCCGCCGCCCGCAGGACCTATCCTCCCGTAATTTTTTGTAGATATTTTCTTCTTCATCTCTTATCCTCCACTGTGACCTCTGCTACCTTCAGAGGGAAACGTGGAGTCACGTACCATTGGCCCGGATCGAGCCCGTGCCAGAATATTCGCCAGATGTATCTAGAAGGAGCAACACTCGAGGAGGGTATCTGGCCCAGCACCCTTTTCTGGCCCAGAACCCGTTCTATCGTGCTGTCACCGCTGCTGACCCATGCTATGTGAAATAGAGTATATATTGTTAATGCAAGCGCACTAGGCCAGCGTGGTGGACTGAGACCTTAACCTTCTCATTCTGAGAGTATGTTATGTATGTACCTAAGTTCTTTTAAATCCCCTTTTCTTTTTTTATATTTCTCATAATGAAGGCTTTTTTAAAGTCAATGACTACTGATAACCAGATTCAAAGGTTCAGATTGCCTGCGTTAGTATGTAAGATGGCACCCACAGAAGCAGAAGAATCGTAACCTAGTTTTAAAATCTTTCCTAATAACTACGGCTATTAAGAACTTTAAAATGTTCTTTGGGAACTATTTAAACATTAACTTAGAAGCTTAAGTTTGTCTGGGTCCGGCTTTCTCTAAAGCATTAGTAGACGACCTGAAAGTCGGGAAACTGCAGGGCAATCGCGTAACTCATTTGATAGTTTGATTTTGATGTAAAATTGAAGACGATGTTAATAACATCGCAATCAAACATTGGAATTGTGTAACGACATAGAGGGACTTCATTATGAAGTAAATGACGTCAGGAGGGAAATCCATTGCGATGTAAATGACGTCACGTATGTTAGATCACGTTTCGTTGTGTATGTAAGCTGCTGCAAGAATGTGTTTTAAGCTTTATCATTCATTCAATTTCATGATGAATCCCTCTGACATCGTAATCAACAGTTTTGTAGCTAAGCAATTCGAATTGTATTCTTTTTCCAGATCCAAACGTCAAAATTGACATTTTCTTGATTGCGATGCAGTTACACAATTGCCCTGCTGTTCATTAATTCACGTAAAGTCTCGTTACCATTACAATTTTTATCATTTTCTTTCAAATCTATGTTTATTTGTTTGTCTGATAAATCATCCATCATATGTCCAAAAGATTGTAATCCTATTACATTTCCCAAGAGAATACATTTAACTTCATCCAAATGAAGCTGTGATGTAGTAATGCACATTCATGATATTTTTTCATGTAATTCCCAGTCCAATTTTATATTTACTTTCCATTCCATAGATAGGTAATAATAGGTATGCGTGAACTTTTTGCTTACCTCATCAAATAGAGTGTGGTTTTAACATTATGGTATTTAAAATAACAGAATGCAAATTTTGGATGATTTTAGGAAAATTTTAACTCGAATAAAAATTGGCTATTTTAATGTTTCGGCTACCATGTTATTTCAATATACAATTAGCAGAAAAACTATTAAAACTTATGTTATGTATTAACTTAATGAATAAATTACCTACTATCTAGATGTAATAATGACTAAAATAGTTTTCATCTCTTCAGCAGTATACGAATAAAATGTACAATAGCCTGTTTAAAACTTATTGGCTAAATAAAATAACTATTATATCCCTGAATCAATTTGTTCTGTACAAATACAATTTCGTTTGATTAGGTACCAATGTTTCTTATTATACAAATAAATTTTATATTAATTTCATGGAGGCAAAGTAACATATTTTATGTCCAACGTTACCACATAATATAAGATTTTACGTAAGTCGTAACCGCTACACGTAAGTACTTATACAAGAAGATCAATAAATCTTGTACTCTCAACTACGATACGTTCTCAAATTCTCACACTAACTCCAACAAATACGATGTGAAGTTTCCATTTATTTCGTTAACAAGCCACAAATACTAGTCGCTATAAATTAAGACGTATGTAAGAAACACCACAAGTTAGAACTAACATTAGTAATAAACTTTAATCAACGGGTTAGTAAATTAATTGTAGTATACGAATACAGGAAGACTCATGAGTCATGATATTAAAATGGTACTGGGTAAAACTAGACGTCCATTTTACTAACAAAGCATTAATGTTAAACGGCTAAAAATTCTGCATAATTTATACGATTCGTTGAGCAGATAGTGGACGCAAAAAAAGAAAAAAAGATGTTGTCTGTGCATATGCTCGCCGCCCACGACCCCACGAGCCACGAGCACCCGAGCTCATTCAATTCCAACGTGGATTGTCTTACTTTTGTTATTTGAATACATAATGCAGCTAAGAAACTATTATTATCTTGTGCTACTGCTACTGCATTACGGTTATTACCATAAACAATTTCATTTGAATTGCTGTCTTTGTTGCAGGGATCGTGTATTCAGATTAAATATGACTGATATTAGTCAATCACATTGTGAGGTAAGTGGATACTAATATTTTTTGTAGCTTCTAAGGGTGGTATGCCACTCGCCAAATTTCTTTGTCCCATCTCCTTGTCCAATCCAATTTATTTGATGATCAGTGATAAAATACATACAATATTTGATGAAAATCATCCAATTCCTTTGATCAAAGTCACATTGTACAGTCGACTACATGACATTGGTAACACTTCAATTCAAAAACCGCCTTTACTGCTTACGAAATAAAGTTGCTGCTAATGTCAAAGTGTTACCACCGAAGTGCGGTCGACCGTACAAAGAAATTTTACCAGTGGCATAGAATATATACTAACGACAAGAAGCGACACATAAGCATGTGTGCTCGTAAAATTGCTCGCGGCTATGTGTGCGGGTCGTGGCGAGCGCGGGGGCCGTGCGCGGTGCGCGGTGTGTGGAATGGGCAGTCTCTCGGCTGCCCAGCCAAGGCAAAGCGGTGACAATTGCATTCACGCGCTCGCTCAAAGTCACCGGCGAGCGAGCTCACACGTACACGGAGTGTCACCGCTGTGCCAGTGGCATACCACCCTAAGAGCGAATAATAGTCAAATCTAGTTTTTTTTTTCCTAGTGGACTTGCGTTTGACCGCCATCTCACCTGAGTGCTTAGTGCGAGTTTGAAACATACGCATACGCGATCGATTGCGTCGACTTTCATTCATAAATCAATAGCGCATCTGGCGAAAACGAGGAGGAACTACTGAATGAATGCAGTGTATTTATTCATTAATGTAAGTCTACGTATTCGATAGCGTTTTCGTTAGCGTATGCGTAAGTTTTAAACTCGGAATAAGCACTCTGATGTTAAGCGGTGGTGCGGTCGACGATGGTACATGCTTGCCCAGAAAAAATATATTTACTCTAGCCTTGAAAACCACCAGATACCACATTTTCGGTATAAAACAGATTAAACTATGTTTACGGGACTTGTCGCGCACAATAAAATCAAAACATAACAAACATTTTGAATTGAACGAATTGAAAATGAATTAAACGAATTGTACGAGAAGCGATTGAGATAAAGAAATATAAAAAATTCAATCGGGAAGATGGATATAGGTTGTCCTCCTCGTAGAATCCGGTAATCGAGAAGTGTTCTCGTCGTGGTATGTCGACATGTATGTCCGCCGAAACTGGCAGCATTGTGTGTCGTGATTCAGCATATCTTGTTACGGATAGCGACGTTACGAAAAACCAACCGCGGGTAGTTCGAGAAAATACCCGCCACTCAAGACGATGACACCCGCATACTTCAGTCTGCTCGTGACCACGGCCAATGCAACTTGGCCGAAACGTCGAGGTTAGTCAAAATGTTTGTTATGTTTTGATTTTATTGTGCGCGACAAGTCCCGTAAACATATTTCAATATGAGTGAAATTCGCGAAAGTTTAAAAACTTGTTTTCAGAAGTTTTTAAACTTTCGCTTTATTCGCTAAAGATTATTGGTCAAACTGAAATAACGGCTGAAATGTTTTTTTGTTGCAAAGTTTGTAGTGTATTCCGTTATTCATAGAACTTTTATTTATGTGCATAGTATAGTATAGTTTACCCGTGATATTTAATAATTTAAGGGTTTATGTGCATAGTCATAGATAATGTAAAATTTTTAAGGGTTTATGTGCATAGTCAAAGATAATGTAATTTAAAATAATTCTATTAAGACATTTAGAATGATGTCTCGTTACATTTTAATGCACTATGCAATGAGCGGTTATGCAAAGCCGAGCTACGTCAATTCAAACTTTTCGACTTCGTTCTCGTATCCCAAACAGTTGTAACGGTTGGGACTGGCAGGTAGGCTGCGCAGACCGTTACAAAGATAGGTATGACGACTTTATTCCATTTGTTGCATTCAAAACTGAAATTGATTGATTGCTCTTTGTTTTGTTAAAGGGCATTGAATCCTTTGTTTGATTCTTCATGTTGTGCGTGATAGTATGTATTCAGCGATAGATTCGGTTAGAAACAGAAAACATTTTAGTTACTCAGGGAATACCTAGTCGACTTATAGATTTTCTTGGTTAAATTTGAATTTGACTGTGATTCAGACTTTCACCGTAACAAAAACACTAAATGTCACCCTAAAATTAAGTCCTGTAACTTTTTTATAAAGTAAAATGAACCACTTGATTATGGTTGCTGAATCCTAAAGAACACTTTTAATGCATTAATGGCACTACACTGGATTTTAATGCATCTTGCTTTCATATAAGCTTTTTCTTCATTTTCACACGCAAGTGTCATAACCTTTTTGACGTTCAAACCTTTATATTCTTGTTGTCAAAGGAGAATGTGTATAATTTATTTGCTACTTACATCAAGTACGAGTATCAAATATCTTCGTTTAAATAAAAATAAAGGGTTATTCGTTGATTATAATAAAAAGACGGGGTTCTAGACTATTTCCAGGGCGTTGAATCAGAGCAGACGAGTGTTCCGAATGTGCTTAACATGTGAAACTATTTTAGTACTTATTCCATGCTCGACGAAAGGGATCAAAAGTTAGTGAATGTTTGATTTCAATCAAGATATTGAAATAAACTTTTTGAAATTACTGTACACATGGCTACATATCAAGCTATACATTTCAAGTATAAGCTGATCTCGCATTGTATACGTTTTCAGTACAATGAGAGGTCAGGTTATACTGGAAATGTATAGTTTGATGTGTAGCCGTGTGGACCTAGCATCAAGATATACAACATGTTATTGAAATTACTGAAAACCTCTTAAGGGGTCATTGTACTCATCAGTATGAACAACTTTTATTATAGGACCAAACCTGAAATCACGATTTTTTTAAATATTTTTTTGACTTTCCATCTTCATGTCTTAGTTTGGCGAACCGACTTGCGGTACCATTTAGGCAACAGCCTAGGTGGTATTGCAGTTGTTATGGGCAAAGGTAACCACTTAACATCAGGTGGGCGTTTAGCTCGTTTCGCCACATCCTACACTATAAAAAAAACATATATCAGCTGTTCCTTACATTTGTGTTCACATAAATCGACAACATGTAGGGAACAGCTGATATTTCTTTCGCTATTTCAGATTTGGTCCCATATATAAAAGTTGTTCATACTGATGAGTACAATGACCCCTTAAGAGGTTTTCAGTTATTTCAATAACAAAATTTATCCCAAGTGATTTTTTTTTAACCAAATTTCCTGTGATATTGATATTGTTTTATTCTAAAATTAAATACACACTACGATCATCATTATAGACTTATTAATAAAATAAATATTTTGGACATTTTTTACACAGCACCATCTAGTCCCAAACTAAGCAGAGCTTGTGCTATGGGTTCTAGACAGTGGATATAATACTTATATACCTTTTTTTTGTATATACATACTTATAATATATAAGAAACACCCAGACCAACACAAACACTTTGTTCATCACACAAATATTTGTGTCCTGTGGGAATCGAACTCACGACCTCGTGATCAGCAGTCCGATACTCGAACCACCAGACCACAGACGTCGTCGTCGTCGTAATATACTATGAAACGGAAATTAACGCGCACATCTTATTTTAGGCCCGACGCGATGATTCGACCAGGTTCCACAGGTCGTGGTCTCGAGCAGGCTGATACAGCAGTATGTCACTACAATTCCGATATGGAAGAATTTTCATCCAGTATGGGTGCGTACATACCAAAAATAGGTATGTGCGCGTTGATTCCCGTTTTATAGGATATTAATGGGTTGTAATACAACGCGAATATTTAAAAGTAAATATCATTAAAGACGGATGGCCGATGGGGCAGTAAAGTTCTGGAGTGGCGACCGCGTACTGGAAGGCGCAGCGTGGGTAGGCCCCCCACAAGGTGGACCGACGACCTGGTGAAGGTCGCGGGAATCCGCTGGATGCGGAAGGCACAGGACCGGTCGTTGTGGCGATGCTTGGGGGAGGCCTATGTCCAGCAGTGGACGTCTTTCGGCTGAAATGATGATGATGATGATGATCATTAAAGACTGTTTTTTAATCCATTATCAATACATATCAAAAGAAAAGTCCCGACCCACTTACTGAATGACTCATCAACGCCCAGCCCAAACTCTTAGACCTAGAAAGCTGAAATTTTGCACAGAAGTTCCCTTTCAGATGTAGACAACGAATAAGGCCGGATTAGAAATTCCCACGGGATAGGGAATAAAGAGAATGCACGTGGATGGAGTTGCGGGCAAAAGCTCGTAATATCATATGGCACAATACGACATGTGCATAACACGTTACACAATTATTGAATTAGCAGGCACATATTTCGCACAATTTATATCTCACCATGTGTGTTTTGTAAATGCAGTAGGTAATAGACGATTTTTTTTTTATAATAATTTGATGAAAAAGTTTTATATACCACCTTTTATAAACGAAAGCGAGTTAATATTGAATTGTCATCCAGTTCTGAGCTATTTTTATAGTTTCAAGTCATTTCAAGCTATATACATAATTGATTGCAAAGTACCGAAAAGAGAGACACGCAAGACTGAAAGCGAGTTAATAAGAACGTGGTAAAAAAGGGTCTGAATTCAAACCCGGCCAACACCTGATTATGTTTCGGTTTCATGTGCGGATCAGAATTTAATTATCACTTGCTTTAATGGTAAAGGAAAACATTCGTGAGAAAACCTCCATACCTAAGTGTTCCAAGTCTAATGTTATGTGTAGTCTGCCAACCCGCAGTAGGCCAGCATATGCCAGGCCAGAACATTCTCTTCCTGAGAAGAGGCCCCTGCTCAGCAGTGAAACAATAAGGCCCGTCGCATATTGATCCCAGCCCACGCACAGCACACATTCATCATCATCATCATTTCAGGCTAAATACGTTGCTGGACGCAGGCCTCCCCCAACTCCCCCAAGCATATGTTGGGGGGATATGCCATAATCGCCACGCTTGGTAGGTGGGTTGGCGATCGCAGTTGGTTGGTTAAATACTCAGAGAACGCTGCTGCCTATCATCTGGTGAATCGCTTAGTCGTCTTTTACGACACCCATGAGAAGATATAGGGTGGTGCAATTCTTAACGTCCTGCGCCACACGGAACAACACACGGCGCACAGCACACGGCGTAAATAAATTTCATTTATTTTCTCGTTTTAAACATTTACTAAGTATAATAAAACAAAGTTTAACCGGATTAAATCGCGTATATTATTTAAATTGGTTTCCCTGACGTTTCGAAAGCTTTGCAGCATTTCGTGGTCGCAGGTAGACTAAGATGACAAGCGTCTTTACAAATATTTCTAAAAAAATATTTTAATCTACCGTACAATATTATTAATTAAAATCGTTTCGATGCACGCAGTAATCACTCACAATATCATTATCTTTTACAGTGTTGCGTGATGTTTGGGACTTGATTATTTTTAAAAGATAATGATATTGTGAGTGATTACTGCGTGCATCGAAACGATTTTAATTAATAATATTGTACGGTAGATTAAAATATTTTTTTAGAAATATTTGTAAAGACGCTTGTCATCTTAGTCTACCTGCGACCACGAAATGCTGCAAAGCTTTCGAAACGTCAGGGAAACCAATTTAAATAATATACGCGATTTAATCCGGTTAAACTTTGTTTTATTATAATGTGTAGTGATCGCGAAAACCTAAGAAGTTATTATTTACTAAGTACATAGTGTAGATGGTTTAAAATTTGTAAAGTAGAATTTGGGAGCAAAAGATATAAACGCGCCGTATGGCACTCAAGTCAGAAGCATTTGGGAGCAAAAGACATAAACGCGCCGCCCGTCTGGCACTCGGCCTGGCTGATCTGGTTTGAGTTTAATATTCGGCGGGCCTGGGCTCATTATATTATGCTACGTGTGTGTTTTGCAGCGGGACGCGATGCTGCTGGAAGCCAGCAACGTGGCCCGGTGTGTGAGCAAGGGCAAGTCGGAGCCCTTCGAGTGCAGGAACCACATCCGGGTGCTGCAGCCGCTTGGAGATGGGGAGAGGTTGTACGTGTGCGGGACTAATGCGCACAGTCCGAAGGATTGGGTTGTGTATGTAAGTAAATACGCAGATTGTAAACCCAATTTTTACAAGTGGTTAGCGATAGTTCGGCGATAGTGCGATTTATGTAAAGCTTTTGTTTTTTTTTTAATTTCTAACGGGCTTGCGTTTGACCGCCACTTCACCTTTTCGTTTAAATTAGGAAATTAGTTGTGGTTTATATTTATTTAGAAATAATTTCAATTGAAGAGAAAGAAGCAAGCTATTTATTATGGGTTTTTATTTATTTATTTAAAGTATCTAAAATAAAGTACTTTATACAAAATTAAATGTTTATATAGTATTTTAGAAAACCTCTCGATGTTTTACAGTGTTTTTTTATACTTAATTAAATTAATTGAGAGTAATAACAAGTTTAAAAAAGTCTAGTTACATTTAAAAGGGTTTCAAATCACGTCCCTAATTTATAAAATGTTTATGAGATTGCCTTAATTACATCAGTAATTTAAGGTTTTATTCATCAGTTACGAAGATAATTTACTAACTCTTGGAATCTAAAGGCTATCTGTAACGTTCTCTTAACGATAACCCGTAAAATAGTTAATGGCTTCTATCATCATTAACTAGTTCGATCACTCGTAGTTACTAGCTTGAAGTAGTTTCTCCTAAATGTAAGATTGATCTATCTATTCTCATGCTCATTTATCTTTAAGGAGAACCCTAAGTACAGGCACGTTTAATATGTCATCTTGAGTAAAACCCACACGTAATACTGAGGTCCAGCTCACACCGAATTATCTTGCCTACGCGACCGACGGTGTGTTCTCTACACGGTTGAATTTATCAGACCTAAATTTTAGATGTATTTGTTCATTGGTCATAGGCCCATTTTAATAATAATTTCAGGGATCTGCTTTGTGTTTATATTAAAAATGTTCGCTAAAGTGAAAACTATACAGTATTAACTTCAGTTATACATAGGTTAGGTTAGTTAGTTTAGTTTTATTCGTGTCAGATTCTAAAACTGATTGCATAATATATTCTTCATGATAAAATTATTGTCATAATTTATATTAAATAATATTATTCTTATAATGTAGTTTTCTCTACCGATTAAAGTTGTATGTGTTATTTTTATAAATTCATGTTTTGCGTTGTTTCTTTTTTTACATGTTACACGTTGCTATCTGGGACAATAAACAGTTTTTCTTTCTTTTTTATAACATTTTATTTTTGTCACTTAGCTAAATCTGACACATCTACCCCGACATGAGTACGTGCCGGGCGTCGGGTTAGGGGTGGCGAAGTGTCCTTACGACCCGGCAGACAACAGCACGGCCGTGTGGGTGACGGATGGCAACCCTGGCGGCCTTCCCACACTTTACGCGGGTACCAACGCAGAGTTCACGAAAGCGGATCCTGTTATATTCCGTAACGATTTGTACGATTTCCGGACGGGGCAGAAGAAGTTTAACTTCAAAAGAACGCTGAAGTATGACTCGAAGTGGCTGGATAGTAAGTTTGTATTGTTTTTATAGCTTCAATGTAGAATTTGTAACTTGTTTTATAATATAAGTAATTGGTTGGTGAAACTCCTCCTTTGACTTTAGTAACAATGCCAATGGTCTATTCTATCTAGTATTTATTATTCAATGCTGTATTTGTAAACTGGACGTCCATAGAATGTTTTAGTAATTTGTCAATGTAAGTCGAAAATTTGACATAGTTTTGTATTGTTCGGCCAGAACGCGCGTTCGGTTCGGTTAATAATTCAGCAAAATTATGGCCGCTGCCAGAAATTCTATTTATATCCTCTTGAACTTTTCAACCATTAAGAATAATGAATACACTATAAATAAGACCAATTCTGATTTACAGTTATTCTATAGTTTTGCAGCAGACGCGATGGTTATCTTATTGGCGCTTAAACATTTATCACAATTAGCCGGTAAAAAAAAACTGTTATGAACTAATTAATTACTCATGAAAATACCAAGTAGCCATAAAAATATGCAAATTAACATGCGAGCAAAATTCACAAAACCTATGCAAAATTTTAGCTTTATTGAATAAATAAATCTAGGGACGTTCATTATATTAATCGGGATATTGGGTCTTTGTCCCTTATTCCGTACTTTCTTTTACGAGACTACGATAAAACCTATAGGCTATAGGTGCTTACTCTTTATCGTAGGAACATAAAAGGAAATAAAGAAGAACCTCGTACAATGTCTGACCTGTCAGCTAAACGACCCGAAATAAAAGCCTACATTTTATTAGTTATTGGAAATGTAAAGGAAAGAAAATTTTATTCGGGTACATATCAGGATTTTCACAATACACACATTTACTAATGAAATCGACATCTAAAAGCGATGAAATTCTGTCTTTCTTAAAGTTTATTATTTTTGTACGACTACATTTTTTTTATTTTGTCGCAGAAACTAATTTCGTGGGCTCTTTCGACGTTGGAGAGTATATTCTATTCTTCTTTCGAGAAACTGCCGTGGAGTTTATGAACTGCGGGAAAGCGGTCTACTCGAGAGTGGCGAGAGTCTGTAAACACGATACCGGTGGAAAACATATATTAAGCCAGAACTGGGCCACATATTTGAAAGCGCGTCTCAATTGTAGTATACCTGGAGAATTCCCCTTCTATTTTGATGAAATTCGTAAGTATTCTCTTCTTATTCTTTAACTGGATCTATTCTAAAAGTCGTTTTGCTATTTAAACTTTGATACATTTTAACAGCTTTTATTTCATTGCAGAGTTGTAAAGTACGATTTTATTTAGGACGCAAGTTTGTAGTCACATTTTAAGTGCCTCCTTAAATTCTCTGAAAGAGCGAGTACTTATTGCTTCACCTTTATGGTTCTTTAGTTTCGTAGTAGTGCAATTCTAGTATTTATACCATAAAGATGAATGCATGTAGGAAGAGTATCGATGTCTTTTATTTAATCATAATCATAATCAAACGTTAATAGCCAGAAATACAATAATAGTATAAAGGTAAGATCTTATAGCCTAAATGTCACTGTATTCTGCCTGCAAGCAAGCGTGCAAATTTTATGTTACATTATTATTATTAATTTATTCTTATTTTTAAATTTTTACTGTATTAAATTATTATTACAATTAGGTTACACATTCATTTACTATTATTGATAATATTCTTAGAACTAATTACAATTTTCTATGTTCCATAAATTCCTTAATATTGTAGAAACAACATTTTTGAAGCCACTCTGTTAAATTTGTTTTAAACACATTACCTTCAAACAATCTCAACTCGTTTGGTATGTTGTCATAAACCAATAAACACATATTAAACACACCCTTTCTATAAATATCTTTATAACCAGGCGGTTGATACAATAAATAGGCTGCGAAACTTGGTCCTTTTTTGTCTTGGAACTGACTCTGTGATTCCTGGTCCAGAGAGCGTGTATCAAATGCCGGGTGACACGTCGCGGTTCTACGCGGCGTTCACGACGGGTGCCAGTGACGGGCTGGTTGGCTCCGCGATTTGCACTTACACCATGGATGACATACAGGAGGCATTTGATGGAAGATTTAAAGAACAGGTAAACATTTTAATGTTGTTTTATTATTTTTAATAAAATAATTAGTAAGGGTAGGCATATTTATACAACTTTGAATTAACTGCAAAGTTAGTCAAGTCGGTTAAGAAACACTGTTTCTTAATAAGATATCGCTGACGTCACCCAAAGACGTTACCAAGTGGAGGTTAAATTCGATACCACGAGCAGTGTTCACGGTAGCTTAGTGGCTCAATCGCAGGTCGCAGGTTCGAATTCTGCATGTGAGCGATTTTTCTTTCCACAATTTAAATCGTTATTCTGAAGTTGGTTTTTAAAATGATGCTTATTATTTTGAAGTCCATGAAATTCGCTTCTAGCATTCAGGTGATGTATTAGGCGAAGATGTTATTAATATTAATAAAATCATTAGTTTTTTTTTCATAACAAACATAGTTTCAAATCATATTACTCGCGATCACAAAAGTCCACATGAGCTTGCTACGCACAGTCTGTTATTTTGCCTTAGTTGCGGCCATGTCCATTTTATGTTTTTATTCGATAGCTATAGTAACGATAAAGGTTTGGCAGAAATACCTATAGTGTTTTTTTTTATAATTATAAAGTTATTAAGGTTTCATTGAAAAGTGAGAAAAACAAAATTAATTTTTATTTTCGAAAATTGTTGTAATACATATTTAGTTAGTCCTTTAAATAAAGTAACAGCATAATATATATTTAGATAAAAAAATGGGGCATCGTACCTTTGATATATTAGGAGATTTTTTACTTTTACCGATTAACACAAAACATTTTTTTTTCATGTTTTCTTATCACGGTCGCATCTTATTTTCATTTAAATATATGCGTAATGTTATTGTCAATAATACACTAAAATATGACATGCGTCAATAGCAGGAATACGAAGATAGAGAGTTTCTAAATATTTTTGAAATTTCTATGGAAATAGGGTTGTCGCAATTGAATAAATAAAAAAATAAAATAAAAGTGCCAGATATTTCCCAAGTATTTAACTAAAAAAAAAAAAACAAAAAACATAACATAACATCACGCCTGTATTTCCCCGAAGGGGTAGGCAGAGGTGTGTAGTGTGTTAGTATTTAACTAACTTTGAGTAAACTCTTTCTCGTGTCTTTCTGTGTCTCTTTCTGGGTTTCTGTTGTCTGAAAACAATTACTATAATGTTCTCAATGCTCTAAGACTACAACGATACGTGACGCTAACCTAGCAGTCATCATCGGAGTTTGTCAAAACTTCTTGTGATGATAATACGAGTATATTATCATCAGAAGCGTCTGTTACCAATTCAGTATTAGGAATATCAGCAAAACTTTGCGGTAATGGATCATGGGTAATAATACACGCACACCGTAATTGTGAGCTGGTATTTGTGATGACATTAAAGACTTTTCCGTCAATTATGGTGAGGTATAATTTTGGATCTCCGACAACGACATATCCAGCAAAAATTTCCGAATAAATTAGTGAAAGATTTTCAATTTCTTCTTCTACCCAGTTCCTTTCTTCCAGAATCAGATCTTTTGATTCTGATCTGTATTGTATTTTTATTGGTTGGCAAAATCTAAAAGATTGTGGATTTGGGTTTGACCATAAGACAAAACCATCAAGACTTTTTATGCGCAACGGAATGTAGGTAGTAGCAAAGAGGCAGTGTTCGTCATCAATTTTATCAGAAAACGTTTGCTTATATGTTGACTGTCCTGTGCTACCATCAAAACCCCATGAACCCTCAAAAACGCAGTGAAGTGTATCTAACTGTTTTTGATTGCAATATTCCGAAACCCTTTGGTCGCAAGAGTCAATGATTCGTCGAAACGTGTGCATAAGTAAATCATTTAAAGGTACTTTGGCTTCTCGTTCTGATATTTCAATTTCAACATCAAGATAACAATGTTTTTTAGCTTTTTGTATCTTATAATAGGCAGGGTAAATATTAAATCATCGAGATTTGGCACCTTGTTGCATGTAGATATAGTCCTCCACTGATAGTTTTATATCAATCATTAAACAAAGAGCTTCATCAGGAGAATAGGGTTTGGGTTCCGATTTTGACTTTATGGTTCCTGCGATTTTTTTAGGCCGAGTTGGACTTTTCAAGCATTCCTTTATTATAAACTCAAACTCCTGAGTAGAACTTTTATTTAGTTTTTCGCCGGTTTCGTCTGTTACTATTCTCGACATAACTTTAATTAGTTTTGAATGAGGTTCTCCGTCAAGCGATTCCTAAAGATCTTTACGTGCACGGCGCTTTTGGCGATCACTTAAATTTTCATAAAATGTAGATGTGGAACTGGATGAAGCATCAAAATTAGTTTCAGGTTTCGGATCTATTGAAGGTTAGTCAAAGCTACTAGTTCCCGAAGTCGAAGGATTACTTTGTAATAAATGTGTATTTGATGTGAAACTGGAATGAGCGCCAAAAGAAGTTTCAGGTATCGGGTCTTCCAAGTTCTTGGGGTCTTAAAGTTTTTTGTAAGGCATAGCTACTACTTCTCGAAGTTGAAGGATTATTTTGTAATAAAAAATGTGCCTCATCCAATTCTATAATATTTTGTTGTGGTAAAGGACTTTCCTCGATATTCACTTTTGGTATTTCAATATCAAAAATAGTGGAAAGCCAGTGTTTGTTTTTATTACAAAATCGTTTGAAATTCCGTTTACTACTGCAATATAAAGTTCCACATTTACTTAAAAAATTTGAAAGATTGTAATTAAATTCATTGTTTTGGCTATCGATATTGTTCGGAATTCCATTTGGATATAAAGCGTTTAACACGATTAGGCATCGTTCCTCTGAATCGAGA
Organism: Asteroscopus sphinx; assembly: GCA_949699075.1. Taxonomy (NCBI): domain Eukaryota; kingdom Metazoa; phylum Arthropoda; class Insecta; order Lepidoptera; family Noctuidae; genus Asteroscopus; species Asteroscopus sphinx. The sequence goes on from OX453007.1 coordinate 15,731,508, forward strand.
TCCAAAGGTCTTTTATGAACCCCGTGCAAATGTGCCTTATCTACCAAAATTTTATAAATTCCCAATTTCGTGAGTGATTTCTTCAGATCCGTGTTCGTGCTTTCGTTGTTAGTCGTTGGAGTTGCCACTCGCTGACCAGCATGAGGGTTGGCGCCCTCATGCCCCCCTTGCATTAAGTCCTCTGGTCGGGGCCCAGAAGGACATCCCCCAGCAGGACGGGTCAGTACCTGCTGAGGCAAAGCAGTGCCATGGGTCTTTGACGGCTCCATGACACCTCACCCCCGCTTCTCCAGATATTATGTATGGAAATTGGGTTTTGACATTCTATCTAACGAGGGCGGACCCCTTCCCAATTCCACATAATATCCTTCATCGAAGATTCATTTTGATGTAAGTGCATGCACTTACAAAACAAAAAAGAATAATAAACAAGATTTGTTACATGATTTGTTAGTTACAGGTGAATCTAATAAAATCGTGTTTGTTAAGACATGATTAGACCAAGGATAATGCTTCAGAAATAGTAATAGGAAATTATAATAATTGAAGAAGCAAATTTATTCCGAGCGAAATTGGTCGTTTGTTAAAGGCGCCTACATTAGTTGACAACCCTAAATTAAAACTTTAAAAATGAATATCTCCGAGTTCCTGTGTTCGTTGCTTCTTATTTTTTTTGTGGTTATACTTAGTAGTGTACTAAAAATTTACACACAAAAATAAAATGCGACCATGTTAAGAATGACCATAAATAAAATTATTATGAAATCATGGAAAAAATAAAATTGACGCCTAGGAGAACGCATTTTTTTATGATAAAATAGATGTAATGATGCATTAAGTTAATGGCTAGCGTGCCATGAAACATTTATTGTAAAATGTTCATTATGAAAGCCTAAAACACGTTTCTATGGTTTCTATGGATTTTTCTCGATTTTCGAAATATTTTGAAAACTATGACACTTAAAACCACGGGGGTTTTAATAGAAGTTTTGTTTGGTTATTATCTTTCTAAAAGCCTCAAAAAATAAGGATGGCCGCAACTAAGGCAAAATAACAGACTGTGCTACGTGATGTGTTGACACTGCTGACATAATATCATATATCGTAAAAGGATGACCATATCTCTTTCGCGCTTAATTGAAAGATCTGTAAAGATATAAATCTGATGTTTTTAAACCTCCTTTATAATATTTTAAAATAATATCTGGTGATTAAAATGAGAAACTGCTTTAATTTCTTGCTCGCTCTGCGTATACTGGTCATTAAGCTTATGAGTGCGCTAGTTATGAATAATTACACTATATTTTTCTCTTAACTTTATTTAGCCCTTTATGTATATATATGTAAAGTTCGTTTCTAAAGTTCTGTATGAAGAGTCAGACAGAACAGAAAAATGAAAATAGCAGTAGTAGTGTAGTATGTCTACAGGAAAATGAATCAGTATAGAGATACTGATTCAGTTTCCTGTCAAAGAGCGCAATGATACGTAGGACAAAATAAATAAGCCTAGCTATATTTAAAAAAAAATGGTGGTTGAACCATCTCTGTTAAATGTCAATTTTTACCTTGGTATGAGTGTGTATAAATGAAGGGAAATGCTTTCCGAAAAGGCATGATCTTTACATCTGTGTGAGTATGGGCTGCGCCTAAATCCAATTATTGAAACCTTGTACAAATTGTCTAATATGGACCTAAACTCACACAAACGCAAAGCTCAAGTATCTTGTGAGGTCTGAAAGGCTATAAATTACACTTGTCTTACTCAGGCATCATCAAGTTCAGCTTGGTTACCGGTGCTCAGGGCTCGGGTACCCGTACCCAGGCCAGGCACTTGCGTCAACAATACAGAAGCCCTTCCAGACAATGTCCTCAACTTTATCAGGTACGTTCAACAATTTTTAACATTTTATTCGCGAAAGTACTTTCTAACTTTGGTTAAATAATCATTACTAATTTTAGTTACGCGTGAATTAGCCTTATGTTATGAATCAGCACATTGTTTTTTATGATATGATATGATCTTACCTGTTCTTTTCCAACATATATAATGTATTATACATAGGTAGTAGATACCTATATTTAAGGACCAACCGAAAATTGATGTTTATTATTATCGGTCGAAAACGAAAACGTAATTTGGCATAAACTATATTTTCGGCCATAAACCGAAACCGAAACCGTCCACAAAAAAAACATGTAATAATAACAATAAAATATTATGAAATATCAATCTTTTAATAATTGAAGTACATAATTTAATGACCAAATGGTCGTACATTTGTTAAAACTTGAAACATGCGAAAATTTACGCAATAAGTAGTTTTCTCAAAACCAGATTTTTGAGCAAGGAAAGTCAATTTTCTTCGTATAAATTACTGCACCTGTCTGCAACTAAACAGTAGATTTCACGAACGCGTAGATGGTTTTCGGTACAGGCCGATTTTTTTTTTTTTTCGGCCTATAACGAAAATCTAAAACAGCCGAAAACCGAAAACGAAAACGAAATTCGGTCGGACTCCTATCTACAACGTGTATCAGAAATGCGTGGTCATATTTTAAGAGCTCATTCAGGGCATAGCATAGAACAACTTTTACTATGGGACCAAACCTGAAATCGCGAAAAAAATATCAGCTGTTCCCTACTAAATCATCGATGTCGCTCGACAAAATGTAAGGATCAGCTGATATTTTTTTCGCGATTTCAGCGTTGGTCCCATAGTAAAAGTTGTTAGATAGCATCCCCTGAATAAGCTCCTCAAATATGACCACGCATTTCTGATACACGTTGTATAAGCTTCTTCAACTGTGCATAAAATAAATAGCAGTAATTTACAAGCATGATTAACTATGCGTATTAAATTCTTGTGCACACATTCAAGATATTAGTAATGTTGAACTTTAATCTTGCTCTCAAGACACTACTAATCTGAGCAAGGTTAGGGAGCTTTAGTTCGACGCATATCCTTTAATTGGGTCACACACTAATTGATGGTACGGCGCGAGATACCTTTTCTATTCTAATTTGGGGAACTTAAATAGCTTCATGGTATTTGGTAATTGACAATCAGTGTTACAAGGCTGGTAAAGAATGGGTACCTATTTATTTATTTATATAAAGTTAGGAAGATTTACAGTCGAACAAAAATCTTTGTTTAGGTAAAAATAAGTAATCTTGTACTATTTACAAATCTTCACAGGTAGAGCATTTTTGTAAGGAATGGGTGAAAACGAGGAATCACGGAGCCTGTTGCCCATTCTTCCCCATAGGAATCTAGGTGCATTTTGTAACGAGGTAGTAGCTTTCTCTTGACAGTTGAAAAGTGCTTGTAATTTGGTAAATTAAATAAATGCATTAAATTTGAAACCCAAATGATTAATGATTTCTTTATTTCTTCAATGATTAAATTTTGTCTTTTTTTAGAGGAGACCAATTCGAAGAACGATGGCCATATCTCCTAAATCATAGGGCTTAGAGCCATACTCAAATGAAAGGGCTCGATGAGCTCTAGACAAATAAATGGTCAAACTTTCTGATGAGTTGTATAAAAATACAAGTGTAAACTACATTTTCAGACAAACCATTGTCTCATCTGCTTAGGCTAGAGTTGGGTTATGACGAAGCGTCTGTATTAATTGCCTAGGTCATCCATTTATGGACAGGAAATACTAGTGTTGCCATGAGTGAAGTTAGTTATGAATTTGTCGGTCTTTTCATTACATAGTGTTCTGTTGCGAATTTAAAAGCTTCCTGGTTCTCAGCAGGTCGGTTTACTGTTAGCTAAGTAGTGTGCCGAACTTAACTTCAATGTGCAGCTATAAGCACGGAGTTTAAATTTAAGTTCAGCTAGTGATGCTGATGATAGATTTACTTTATACTTAAGGGAGTTATAGAACTTTACTTCTTCCTTTTCGATATGTGCAAGCGCAACATTACCTACACTTTCATTTATATCCTTATGGGGAATTATGGTAACGTTTTCTTATGTATGTCGTAGGTCACATCCACTCATGGATTCAGCGGTGCGCCACGAGGGTGATGCTCCAGCTTTCTACAAAAGGGATCTGGTTTTAACTACCATCGTGGTCGACCGTCAGTTTGTCGATATGCTTGGGGATGACATCACTTACACCGTGTTTTATGCTGGCACTAGTAAGTTTTTTTATCTTAAAATATTAATAAGAATCGAACGAAGTTGGGAGATTTCTACTATTGCCATGTTTTAAGAGAACCTTCATAATCATTACTGTTATTTCACAAAGGTTTATTGCTGAGCTGAACTAGATTTTCTACATACTTAATTTGATTCCTATTATTTATCATCCAGAGATCAATGAGGGAAAATCTATGTCCAGCAGGTATCGCCTGGCTAACATTATGATGTTGATGTATCGTTCTTACTATCATAAACGCAATTAGCATATTGAACGTGAACATTTATTGCGTAGGCGCAGGCGAGGTGTACAAGATAGTCCAGTGGGCGGGGGGCGGGGGCGGGGGAGCGCGCGTGGCGGATGTATGGCGCGCTGCGGGGGATGAAGCCGTGCGTGCGTTGGCACTCTCGCGCAGATTACACGCGTTGTACTTAGCAACTGATAACCGCCTTCGACAGCTGCCACTACGAGCTTGTACACATCGGTGAGTACGTCGCTTATCATTAATAGATTATAATGTTAGCTATCAAGTGAGGGTAAAAGGGGGAAAACCGTTATATCTATTACTTTACCGACAGCTGTTACAACGGGCACATTGGATATAATATCAATGTTTTTCCATAAACATTTCTGGTCCTTCGTGGCGCTGAGCACTAGGTTGGATTATTCTAGCGGTAGCCGGACGTCTGCTTTCAACAGATAAACGCCCCCAACAGCTGCTCCTACGTGCTTGTGAATATTGGTAATTACATAAATCTCATAAGAAGACTGTTTGGGGTCGTATGTGGAACATGTGGTGGGCGGAGAACTTCGCGGGCCGCTAGCATACAATTTACCTTGCAACTGATAATCACTTTCAAGCATCTGCTTGAAAGTGATTAACAGTATGCGTGCGCGCAGCGATAATTACCAAGGTCTTAGAGTATCTACATGTTGTGATTGCCTATACATTGATAATTTAAAAATACTCTTCGTGCTTGTGGCCGATTGAATGTTTTGAGATACAGATAGATAACTTTCAGTGAAAGCTGCTCCCAACGAAAAAAAGTAGTAAAGTAATAGTCTCTAAAGGAAATGTCGCCACGTCATTCATATTGATTGGAAATATAAAGAAAATACTGAAGTGTTGAATAATAAATAATTTTCACAGTTTTTTCCAAGTTACTGGTTACTTCAATGTGAAAACAAAAGTGTGCAAAACATTAAAGATAGTTAAAATAAACATTTTCCAGTGGTCTGTGCCCTGGGTGTGTGGTGTGTGCCCTCTAATAAATTAGTAATGATTTAAATGATGGAAAAAAATCGCTTACGAGCAGGATTCGAACCTGCGACTCCTGGCTCAGTACGCCAATGCTTTAGATACTAAGCTACCGTGAACACTCACTTTTTTGTTGTTTCCACAATTTAAATCTTTAGATTACGCTTCGCATGCATAAATGCGTTAAAAATTATAAAATAATTACTAAATGGTGTTTAGTGGATCCCGGATGTTTTATGTTTTCACCACAACATAAAACGATACTGTGAAACATACTAACTTAAAAGATTTTCCTCCTTTCGAATAATGTTATTTTAAAGTATTAAACTCATATTTTTTAACAGCTACGACAGCTGTGTACGCTGCGTCCTGGATCCCTACTGCGGTTGGGACAAAGAAATCGAAGCTTGCCGTCCATACAGTCCTGGGTTACTCCATGACGCGACCAACTCAACTCCTTCAATATGCGAGGCCAGTGCTCCTCTAAAGACCGTGAGGGCAGGATATGGTCAGAGCGTTCACCTAGCTGCTTACGGCAAAACACCAGAAGCTTTAAAAGACCAACACGTTATCTGGTATCATCATTCCAGAGAGAAGGGACGGTACAAAATTAGTTATAAGTAAGTTATTTGGTCCGCTTTACAGACATAGTAAAAATATAGACGAAGTGCTGCGAACAATCATAGTGAAGTCAAAAAAACTATGTTCCTTCGTGTACAACCAGCGCTCACGCACACACCATGCACTTGAAGCATATTTGCTTTCGATGCTTACTGGACGATGCCGCTAAATGTGTCTGAGAGGGGCGAGCATGATTTGAGGAGCATGTGTGCGTGAGCGCTGGTTATACACGAAGGAGCATAGTTTTTTTTTGGCTTCATTAGATTGTTTGCAGCACTTCGTCTATATTTTTTACTGTGTCTGTGGTCCGCTTACAGTCAATTCATTGTAAGATCACTCAAGCTGTGTATGAATTAGGATTAAATTTTTTCCTGTTTCTATAGTTGGGAGCGAGTTCTACAGACGTCAGAACGAGGTCTGGTGTTACTGTCGGTGACAGAATCAGATCGAGGCCGGTACGAATGTTATTTCGGACCAACATTGATCGCGTCTTATAACTTGGACATCGATATACACAGGTAACATCAGCTTTTCAAAAAAATAAAATAAAATAAACACCTATGATCATGACTTAAGTCCATCATCGCGAATAAACACTGCATGATCAAGGCCTGGTGTAATAATTTCGACGTCTGCTTTAATTTGTCTAGGTAATTTTAGCTTTGATGGGTCTTGGTATAACTATAGAATAGTGATTCAGTCTTTGGGTGGGTGACACTGAGGTAATATGTACTACGTACTAGAGAAGACACCTCGAACAAAATGTTTGTAGCACGTTTTAGAGCTCCTGCACTCTCACTCGCTTATCCACGCTCGCGCCGCGCGTACTCCGCGGCCAGCAAGTTGTGCTAATTTTTTTGTCCCTGATGTCTGCTCCAGTACGTAGTACATATTACCTCAATGGTGGGTGACCATTTCTTTGCACATTTGAGACCCGTCCGTGCGGTGAAAAGCACGTTAAGCTCCCCGGTTGCCAAACGAATATCTATGGCAGTCGTTACAAGTAGTCAGAAGCCCGAAAGCCTGACAAGCAGTCTAACCTTAGGATTTTGATACTACCCAGTAACTGGGAAGCAGGGGTCTGATATCAGTCGCTCCGTGTAAAATACTGATGTTCAGCCGCATCTTGTTAGACTAAAAGCCGACCCTAACATAATTGGAAAAAGGCTCTTGGTTGTAAACTATAGCAGCCAGTGTAAAGATTCAAATAATATTGAATAACGTGGATGTTGTTGCAGATGTACACAGCCGAGTAAGTCGCAGGAATACAAGCAAGTGTATTCTGATTGGTGTCACGAGTTCGAGAAATACAAGAGCGCGATGAAGGCTTGGGAGTCACGGCAAATGGTAAGACAATTCTACAGCTGTTAACTTAGCCTGCACATTTATAATTATCACACTTGATGTAGGGAAAAATATATCTGCATGTGCTGTAGGTATTTCAACTTAAAATCATATTAAACTAAGGTTTCGAACATCAAAAGCGATTCCTAAAATACGTTTCCATCAGAAACGCTATTTTTGGCTACTAGCCGTACCCTCAACGGGTCATTGGCCATTCCATAAAGGTGCTCGTACACAAGCTTCCTTCTGCCATTTTTAACATATCCAGACTAATGGAACATGTCTCTGTTTTATCGAACGCTCGCATCCCAACCTCGTTAATCTTGTTTTCAGGCTCTTTCAGGGTTCATTACACAGCTTTGTATAGCTGCTGCACTTCAAGCTTGCTTCAAGCTGAACATTTTTTTTTTTACTATCTGTATTTTGACCTATGCTCACAATAAACTGATTTGAGTTGTGACTGACAATGACTAAACTTCCCATTTAGTTACCTACCATCATCATTTAAATACCATATTATTATTTTATTTATTTTTATTTTCATTTCCAACATTGAAAATTGTTAAACCTACTTAACAATACTTTGGAATTTCTCTTCAAGCATAAAGTAAATTAGGATGTAGTTTTTCGTCTTTGTATAGTGTTATTTTTTTCGATTATTTGTTTTATTGCCCTTATGGCCAGTTTAACATACAGGATGTTTTGGAATAGTTTTACATGTGTGTATAACAATAAAATGAGGATGACTTTTCTTAAACTCTTCGAGTACGTTGGGCCCAAAGAAAGTTCCAAAAGAGCAGTTAAATTTAGATCAATGTATTGGACAGTTTTGTTGATGAAGGTTCCGTGATTTGATATTTTTCTTTCTGATCAGAGATTATTTATTTTATTATTTGAGTCTGCTCGTGACCACGGCCAATGCAACTTGACCGAAACGTCGAGGTTAGTCAAAATGTTTGTTATATTTTGATTTAATTGTGCGCGACAAGTCCCGTAAACTTAGTTCAATAAGAGATTATTAGAGTTCTTTTTTATGATTTCTGGTGCCAATATAGTTTCACCCATATTCTTTTCCTCTATGGTTCACCCTGTATTCGGAAGAGGCTAGTAGCACCTATGTCATGCTTATGAATTTAATGTGTGGCTGTTGTTAAAACTAATCACGGTTTTAGGCCCAGTTGTTATAAAAAACTGTTATCAAACCACCATCGAACAGCACTGTTTTATTCCCAAGACTCTTGGGCTTTATTACAGTCAATTTACAAGTTTTAACTTAACAACTCTTGAAATGAATAGTTAATAATATGATGGTGCGTAATTACTTACATTCATACCAGCGTAACAAAAACTTGTAACCCATTTAAGTATCGGAAAATTATTATAGAAGCTTACATGACCTTAATTCTCTAATGAGAAGAACATACGGCTTTAAACTTTATAAGCAAAATGATCTAGATTCTTTAGCTGTCTGTCTTTAGCGCCGCAAAATTACCTACCTACATATCTCGTGAGTCAAACCTCGACCTTGTCTTTTTAAGGGGGATGTTATCTCTAAAATGTCGCTTAGCTTGCACGAGAACCAGTAGTAGGGAGTTTTTTATGGTACTATACGTGGGACACTCAGAAAGTTTTGCGAAACTAAAAAAAATTGTTCTATACGTACATATATTTTTATCAAATCTTTTCAAAGTACTTTCCACCAGCCTCTATACAAAGATTCATGCGCCTAAACCAGTTTTCAAAACACTTTTTCCAGTCCGCCGCAGACACCTCGTTTACAGCCTGCTCGAACGCAGCCAGCGCATCTTCCGGCGACGAAAATTGTATCCCTTTGAGCTGATTTTTTATTTTTGGGAATAAAAAGAAGTCACACGGTGCTAGATCAGGGCTGTAAGGAGGGTGACCCAGGAGTTTGACTGGCGTGCTGTCCAGGAAGTCCCTCGTTTTGAGTGCGGTGTGCGCAGGTGCATTGTCGTGGTGGAGCAGTAGCCCGCGGAGCCCTGTGTTTGGTCGCTTGTTGCTTATAACAGAGAAAACTTCTGGCAAACATTTGGTAGTATACCATTCGGCATTAATGCTTCTTTGATCCCGTAAGGGAATTGATACCAAGTGGCCAGTCAAATTAAAAAAGCTAGCGATCAAAATCTTACCCCCGCTTCTAGATCGCTTCACTTTGGTAGGCGTTGGCTCATTTTGAAACACCCAAACAGTCGACTGGCGCTTGGTTTCTGGGTCGTATTGATAAATCCAGGACTCATCACCTGTAACGATGTCGTAAACACGCCGAGACGAGCCTGCTTCAAATTTGTTAAGCATATCACGGCACCATTCCACCCGGGCCTGCTTCTGAGCATCGGTGAGGTTGTGCGGCACCCAGCGTGATACTATCCTCCTCACGCGAAGATGGCTGTGTAGAATCTCGTGAACGCTTCCCGATCCAATCTTCAATATGTGTTGAATCTCCTGATATGTAATTCGCCTATTGTCTTGGATTAAATTTTTCACTGCTAGCACGTTTTCTTCGGTAACAGCCGTCAAAGGGCGACCGCTTCTTTCGTCATCCCCCAAAGTTGGTCGACCGCGCTTGAATTCGTTATACCAACGATACACGGTTGCCTTGGAAGGGCCTTCATCCATGAATGCCATTTGAAGTCTATCGTACGATTCATCCGGTTTCAGGCGACACTTGAAATCGTATAAAATCATAGCTCTAAAATGTTCCCGGCGCAGATCCATATTTCAGTGAGACACAATACTTTGAATTAACTCGCAAAAAATGTGGAGGGAAATTTTGAAATTGGAACTTACTTATTTTTACTTATAAATAATCATATTTTCGAAAAACATTATAACTGGCCAGTCTCCCATATATAAAAACTTTTTTTCGCAATACTTTCTGAGGGGCCTGGTATATTGTATGTCGCTCATAGAACATATTTGACATTTTTTGTGTAGAAATTAAATATGTGTACTGATGTCTACAGACTATAGACAACTTTATGTTTTGCTTTAAAATAATTAAATTACGAAAATCTTTTTGCTTAAAATCTGTGTTACAGATAGAAACATTTTAATTTCAAGTTTCTTCTCAGTTCAGCATCTATAATTTCTTTATTGGCAACGATTTGTATCCAATCTCTCACTCAAGACGTACCCTTTTCAGGAAAATTTATTGATAGATATTGTGTATTTCAGCAGTGCTCCAAAAGCCTGAATGCATCGAGCCAGCAAAACAGTATGTCCAACGAGATCGTGGCTTCGCTGCGGTGATAGGGCACAGCTCGCTAGTGATTAATGAACGATTACACACACCGAGCCACGCTACCGTAAACTAGCCGATATTTTGCAGACGCAACCCTCATGCCCTTACTACGGTGTCATTCTCACACAGATTTGTATGAAAGTTGACAGACCAGAAGTGTTGTACAAACCATATTTTTTGTATCTCGTGCACAGATCGCATGTGTTAAAACCACAGAGCAGCAGAATACTAGAGAGAGGACAAGCCGTCGCGTAAATGCTGACCGTTGTATGCACAGTGGGCATACACTGCCGTTAGTCCACCGTCACTTGCACCCGAGTGAGTATGTGCGCTAATTTGAGAGAAAACTTTATTTTATATAAAATGCCGTAAGGAAACAAGTGTGTGCTATCGCAAGCCGCCTGACTTGCCCGATCTCCTTATATTCCGTTATCTGTGGTTAAAACAATAGTACCTAATATTGTAAAAAGCTCTTCAGATTTTTCTTCTAAAATAAATAAGTGTAAAAAGATTTAAAACTTACAAAATATTTCTCACATAAATTAGAACTGTCAGCGAAGTAAGTAACATTCATTCAGCATGAGTTGACAGATGAGAATCCGTAGTGAGAGAGTCTGACTAAAAGGGGAACGATAATGTAGTGAGGGGATGATCTGTTAAAATAGATTTGTTGTCCGTTCCGAAGACTGCGCAGTGATGGATGACTGACTCCCGTTCAACTTTCGCCTACAACTTTTTCTTTGTTATTAAATAAAGTATCGTATAGTTTATATTAGTAAATATAAGTAATCGTGAGTAAATATATTATTAACAAAAGCGACTGAGTATAATATAGTGAGGACAACTGTCTCGTCGAAAATGTTTAGCGCTTCAATGAACGGGTAGTGTACCGTTCGCCTTCGCAATGAAACTATTGTAAATATGTCTAAAATGACAGATTATAAGGGTGTGATGCCACCTGTATAAAATGCTGTGATATCAGTTCTCATTGGATAATTGTGCTGGCGCATAAAATTGTACGTTGTGATAAATTCATTTGCAAACAAAAACATTTAACACTGTATTTTGTCGTAGTTTAATACCACAAAGCACAAATGGACGTATTTTAGCAAAAAAAAAATGAGCCATTCCTCGTAACCCAAACTGATTGAAATTAATTTTTGCATAACAAATAATGTGTAATTCTGATGACAAACAATAAAATTTATGTAACTCTGATGACAAACAATAAAATTTATGTAATTCTAATGACAAATAATAACATTTCGTTTTATCGATGTTGTGGATTGGAACGTTCTTGCTAAACTACGTCCAAATTTGGGTTGCACCAATATTCAACAAAGATATTTACAAACTTTACACGGCAGTTTATTTATAGCAATGAAAAATGCGACGGTTCCTTGTGTTAACTAAGTTCATAAATAACGTTTAAGTTTGGTGCAATCGATTCGAGCCCGTACTTGACAAGTGAAGTACCTAAAACTTATTTAAGGAGGTCGAGGTTCCCTAACTTTGGGAGTCTTTAAAATAAAGAGCAATACAAACGCCAACTTAGATGTAAGAATATATTATTATATTGTATTATGATGACATGCTTATTTATACCGTATCAAGCGTCGATGCGTAGATTAGTAGTTTCATCGGTTGTTTGTATGACTTGTGTTGAAATAGCGGCTGACTGTTGCGTGTTAATCCACTGTTCCACACTGTAGTTACGCGGTTTATGTTTCAAAAGTTGTTATTGATTTGTTGCCATAAAATGTAATTTTAGGCCCGACTTCGGACTTTGAAACCGAATTTAGTAGTTGGTCGTGTTTTTGGTTGAGTTTTTAATAATCTCGCTAGAATAGTGCCTTGTGAAGCATGCTTACATTATATTAAAACTTATTAAAAATTGAAAATTATTGAGTAGATCATATTTTTGTGTACCTACTGTGTAAAGAGAAAGATAGTTGTTAAGCGATTCATTCGTAAAATAAAGCAATAACGTTCCACTGAATTAGTGGTCACCAGTATTATATATTATTATAAATGATCTGCAGAGAGTAGATAGTGATTGTATTCGAGAAAAAAATAGTGTTTAAGAGATGAAGACGTACGATTTATATGTCGATGTTAACGGCTGTACTGAGCCTCGCTTAGTTTGTCCTCAGACTTGTTATTTATTGTTGAGCTAGCCAGTGATGATGGGGTTTTGTTGAAACGAGTGTGGGAAGAGAGGGATTCGATTAATTAGCCTTATAATTATAGTATTATTCTTGTATTTTCTCTAACGTCCCCTTGTATAAAACAATAGTCGTACCTCGGACGAATAAAAAATGGCGGACGGAATCTCACTAAGAAAAGATTGATGCACTCATTTTTTCCTAAACCCACTATAGTTTCGACATAATTTTAACACACCAGATATATATTGTTATTTTATTTGTGACACTATGACAATGACTACCGTCACACGAGATTTGTTGCGTAATCTCGGCTTTTTGTCTTACTATGGGTGTGAAAGTGTGCGTGCCAGCCCGTACTTTTAAGCTAACCGTCGTACTATTGCTGCTTCACTTTTTGTTTAGCGAGATTCCATCCGCCTTTTTTTATTCGTCCAAGAGTCGTACATGTTGTACGTTGTTATTACAGTTCAAATTATACAATGGTAACAATGTGGCATTAGACAATTTTGCATTTATATTTATTAATTACATTATTCGTTTATAAATTAACAGTAATCCCCATTACGCAAATGTTATTGTATAAAAATATTGTAAATAATTATAAATGTAGAAGAAACGCTATGAAATATGTTTATTGTAAAATATATAAATAAGTTAGATTGTAAGCGATTGTTTTATAAAAGAAACAAGAAAATAAATTATTTTAGATCTAAACATGTTTCATTTAATTTTATGATTGGTAATAGATTACAAACATCCATTATAGAAAAATGTTAGGTGGATAAAGGCATAAAAAATTCTGTCATATTTTAAATCATAATTTTAACTTCAAGCGTGAACTCATGCTTCCAACCACAGAATTTGATAGATACAATGGTTGTCATCACAATTTTACTTGCGATTCATGCGTGGCAACATTCGAACAAACTACGCCTCCCATATTGACGTCATTAATTAAAAAAAAATAACTTTAATAAAATTTACTTTACAGCTTTTGTTTCTGCAGTTACAAACAGCACAATAAGCAATTTTTGCGGATTTTTGTTACAGTATTTACAGAAACAAGTCATAAGGCGTACTGAGAAGCTTTGGAATGCTGTACTATGGTGGATAGAGTCCCCCTGCCCACTTTTCCATTCCATGGTATAATAACACCAGGTAGTCTCTTCCCGTGACAGCTAGGTCACGTGATTGCCTCCGTACTACGTCATCGGCCGTGGAGCCAATAGCGGGCTGTTAGCGTGACACTTGTCAGTTTGATGTGCTGCCACTTTGTGAAAATAAATTACCCGAGCAAAATGCATTTTTTCATTTGCTTTCTTCTATAAAGAATCACTTTTTAACTAGTAATTTAATATAGTTTCCTTTATTAACTAATTAGATGAATAACACGAGATAACAAATAGTTAGGCTAGTTAGGAATTTATTTTATATTCATTATGAACAAAAATCTCCTTAAGTATATTGAAGATATCAATCAATGGCAGCACTGATCGTGACGTAGCTTGGAGGCATTGCGCTGTCATTGCGGGAAGAGAATACCTGGTGAAACATCTTATTATACCATGTTCCATTCTATCTATTTCTGTGCTTCCAACTGTCAAAAGAAACTGCATTTTGACATTTCAGACAGTTGTGAACAGGAAGCATGACTTCACGCTTAGATTTGTCTCGGAATATTAAGTCAGTTCAGTAAGTCAGTATTCAGTTGCAGATATAATTAATGGATTATCTCTAATAGATGGTGAATAAGGATCAGATAGGTGGAACCAGGATCTGAAAACGTATAACTATTTACGGAACGCAGCGCTTCGGTCAACGGGACAACTTAACACGTAGTTACGTGATCTTTTGTAGCACAGTCGGTATCCAGGAGAAGTTTCTTCGAGAACTTGTATTTAGAAACTGTACTCGTACAGCAAATCTGTGTAACCAACTTCCGTCAGCGGTTTTCCCGAACAAATTCGATATGAGAGCCTTCAAGAAAAGAGCATACGTTTTTTTAAAAGGTCGGCAACGCATCTGCGACACCCCTGGTGTTGCGGATGTCCATGGACGGCGGAAATTGCTTACCATCAGATGACCCGCTTGCTTGTTTGGCCTCCTAATGTTATAAAAAAAAGTCGCTGAACAAAATGGTAACCACGTTATCTAAGGAAAATAAATAAGTGAACAGGTTTAAATCCTTAAGCCATATTATGCTTCGGCCTTAAGTAAAAAAACAAAAAAAATTCATTGAATGATGTCGTCATGAAGTCGTACCCAAACAGATTTCACGTGTTCTTAAAAACCTGGACATTATATTTAAAAGCCGATTTCAGAGCCAATAAACTTACTGACAATGTGCATAAGATGTCCAATTCAAGTGAAAAGGAGGAGACGTTTTCGGGAAGTGGACACTGGCAATAAGCCCGAATAATTCTAGGAATAAGAACAAAAAATACGTAGAGAATTCTCCATTCAATATAATAAATCAGTTTCGGCGCGACTGAGCCTCTTTTAATGCGTGTCAACAGCCGGAGCATTGATGACATAAAGGCTTACAGCGGCGGCACGGGCGGTACCAAGTGTGTTCAATACTTGATAATACCATTTAAATTACAAACTATAACTTTAGGGATTAAATTAATTTTAATTAATATGCATAATGTCAAAACTTTAATGTACTTTTCTAAGTATGGCTCTCCAAAAAAATTATGGGTGGTTATAACTGGAATTCTCAATAATAAGCTGTTCTTATATCTTTTTAGAGGCAATGAAACCGTAATTTGGGTATCGTAAACGGCGCCTGTCTTAGATTGGCGAACATCATAGAATTTAATTACTGAGGGAGACTGAAATAATTGGCGACTCGCCTGTAATGGCCGCGCTTTACGGCCAAATTAATAGATTTCCGCAGTGGGACCCGCTGAACCTCCACTGAACTCATTTTGATATTAATTGCTGACCTAAAATCAGCCCACATTAGTGATAATAATACTTAATAATTGAAATGGTTTATTAATTATAAATTGATTGACTTACTGATATTGATGTCCGCTGGTTATCAAATCGGAGGACAGCGATGTCCAACCATTGATAAGATTAATTATTATTGCTCTGGATATATTTTACTGGGTATAGACAGATCTAGGTCGGATTCTCACAAAGCTGCCGCAGCCTATAAATAATTCTATTGATGGGACAATTGGCGCCAGTATGACGAGACTTTATCGAACATATGTACAAATCCGTGGATATCGGAAAGTTAATTAATTACACGAGCCACGCTTGGGTAAACAGAACAATTATGACAACTGACTTGAATTTATCAAAGAAAATATACGTCTCATGTCAATTTCTACGAAAATTAACTATTTATTTGAGACATGGCATTAATAACGTGTCAGTCAGTGATTCATATTTAATCAACCCGAACTGTCCATTTCATGAGCTATTATTGCTGTGGATACAGAAATTTGAAAAATACGTTATTTATTGCTAGTATTTAATTCTTACCAGTTAAGTAAGGCTAATATTTTTCTTTTTAATCCTGTTGGAAAGAAAATTATTTCTACGACGCCTGTGACTAAAGCGATAATACTGAGATGATGCCTGTAGCACTGTATATAGAGATAATCCTTACTCTGTGCCTGTAACCTGTATCACATACATTATTCATGGAATCCGCAGCATTTTAAACCAAAAAGCTTCTTACAATGATGATGTGTTTTGTTCATATTTTTTCAAAAACAGTAGGTATATTTAGGTGTCTACAAATGGTATGAAAAAATACATAAGTAAATTATGAAAAGCAATTTCAAATCTGCAACGTGTTAAAACTATTTGAATAACCCTCGTCTAACAACAGCTTGAACTATTAAATTAAAACAAGGCAAGGCATGTCGAACTCATTTCAAAGTTTTCATTTTAATGTAGTATAATTAATTCCCAGTCAGTGTGTTCTGGTTTGATGCAGTATGCAAACTAAGCGCAACGCCTACTACTTGAGCTATGTAATGAAAATAAAAAAGTGAAATAAAGCAAGTTTGAATTATCGTTTTTGTTTTAATTTTTAAATTAAATTGTTTTACACTGGATTCTGGCCAGAGGCCAAGAAAGTTGTAAAAAAAAAGGGTAACAGTGTTTCAAAATCTTTTTCTTCTTCAATCCGTTTTGTCATCTGTGGCAAAAGCAGTCTCTTATTTATACAGCCTTTCCGTTTTTATTAGAGTTTTTTCGTGCCTTGCTAAAGTAATTTAATATTATCTACATTTTCACCTAATCTCAGAGACGTTATTTAGATTATCCTTTGATCTTACATTTCGCTTCGAGCCCTAGTACTTGATCACGCCTTGAGGTTCCTATTCGTTGTAAGTAATCAAATTAAGGAAGGGGGATATAAAGCTTAGCATTTATAGGATCTCTTTGGAACAAGAAAGAGGTACTTATTAACTTCAAACAAAATTAATCAATTGCTATGAGTATCAGTAGCAAGTGTGAAAGTTGTAGCCAGTTTTACGTGCAAAGCAGTGTTTATGGTTAAAGTTAGGATCAATGGCAATCAAGAAGTTTTCAGCTTTAGTCTTTATGTTAACCTGACATGATACGACCCTCGTTCATATTAGGGTGGTATGCCACTGGTCAAAATATCTTTGTCCAATCTAATTTATTTAATGATCAGTGTTTTATTATACAACATTTGATGAAAATAATCTAATTTCTTAAATCAAAGTCACATTGGACAAAGTGTGACCAGTGGCATACCACCCTTATCTTGTAAACTAGAACAGTTTGTTTCGTCATGAACTTTGCCGAAATTGGTTAGACATTTGTGGCAAATAATCATACTGATTTTTGCAGGCTTTGTTACTCTCATTCATGATATAAATATTGACTAAATAAATATCTAATACATAACTGTTCTATCATTACTTTCCATTTCCTAAGTTAATGCGTTGCTTCATATATAGAAATCGATATTCAAGTAGTTCTTATAAGTAACTCTGCTCTTAATCTGTTAATAATATCAATTAATTCGCCATGATCCGTATTATGAGTGTGTGGTCTTAGCCGCAGTAAATTATTCTTACCTGTAGTATATTGGTGCTGTATTAATTTATCTATATATATACAGTTTTTTCTCTCTTGTCTTATTTAGTAAACAATCTTGGCACGTCTTTTCATTCAAATAACTACTCATAAAATATAATTACTAGTTCTGCACATGTAATTAGGTAAAAAAAAATAAGTGAAATTGTTAACATTGTCTTTTAATTAATATTATTGACGAATTGCATTAAAAAGACATGCCAAGATTATATACTAAATAAAACAACTAAGGAAAACCGGCCAAATGTGAGTCGGACTCACGCAGTAAGGGTACCGTACCACCCATCGACCTGATACTCCATAGAAACTGATTTAATTTACGAGAGTTTATCAAAAGACATCAAAGATCGTACGCGAAATGTGAATTTTTACATCTCTTTCCTACGTAGGTACCACCAGATATGTCTACGTTTGCCCTGTTTTTAGTATTTGTTGACTACATAGTATTCACTATAATCAGACCAAGTTTGACGTTGGTATGTATTACTGTTTTGAAGATAGAGCAGGAACAAAAACGTTGAAAAAAATTCATGTTTTTCGAGGTTTCTGGTATGGTGACTCCCTTTGGTTTTACACTTTTTTTATTTTTAGTATGTGTCGTGACATACACTATACTAACACATATTCTGTGAAAATTTCAACTGGTTATCTATTACCGTTGCAAAGATACAGCCATGTGACAGACAGACGGACGGATGGACGGACAGCGTAGCGAGAGTAGCGTAGAGAGCGAGGGTCCCTTTAGCACCCTTTGGGTACGGAACCCTAAAAACAGAGATTAGGTACATATTTATTACGGAGTTACTTACATACTTAAAGTATTCTTTTGCTTTTCTTTAATATATAAAACCAGTTCTCTGTATAATAAGTTATAAGACTATACATGGTAGGTAATTGAAAAAAAAACCCCTAAACCTCCAAGTACTAACTTCGTATCACGATTCTGAATAACGTTTGTTCTACGACTTTGTTTTGGCCAAAACTAAACAGGTTAGTCAAAAAAAAATGATTTATTTTATTTATAGTGTGTAAATATTGTGTATAAGGTCAAGGTGGGGAAGTTCGTCTACGGGGGAACACCGTACACCGCCTCTCTAGGCTGTTTCTGAATAGCTACGACATTAACAGCTCGGTTGGTAAAACTGAGCCACTATATCGTTCTAACTTTAAAATATAGATGGCACTGTGTTGAGTTAAATAACAATAAAACGGTCTCCTAATTTTTTGTAGTTGACAAATTGAAACACAAGTGAGTCATGTCGATAATTTTGCTAACGTGAAATGTGAATATCAACAGATTTTTACTTGTTGTAGTGGTAAGTGTCTAGCTTGTATTTTTTTGTTTTGTTTTATTCTATTCAAATCGAATTTAAATCTATATTTACAGAAATATTAGTTGTGTTAAAAACCTAACGTATAAATTCAATATTGGGGGAAGACTGTCTAGTATTTTAGGGAAAGACCGTCATGTGCCGATCTTGCCCCAAGGCAGATGTGGTAAACCTTTTTTGGTATAAGCGTTTTCATTAAACGTTATTATTTAGGTAAACAGTCAAAGCTCCTTATTCGTAGTTTTTTTTATTAATATGCCTTCATTCGAAATATATCATGATAATGTGATAGGATAGGAGTCTTGTTTCATATAATTTCTACAATAGTCATTTATCCGATTTAAATAACTTTATTTTATTATATATTACAAAAGAACATCAAACAAATCGTCTTACACTAAAGAAAATTAGCTAGACGCTATGCGAGCAGTCCGGAGTTGGGAATTAAGTGAATATAAGGCTGCTCATATTTATAACTTACCAAGAATAACGATCATGGATCATTTGAATAATAAAAGATGGAAATCAAACACTCTTGGGAGGCTACCGGCCATTTCAAAATAGACAAAGTAATTGTAATATTGATCTTCCAAAGATTTTTAGTTGTAGTAATTATTTATTATGGCAAATTATTTCATAATAAGGAGACACCGTCCATTGTTGATTTATTAATCTTTTTAAAGAATTATTGAAAGTTCTTAAAAATGTTACCTAATTAAGGCAAGTCATATTGTTGATTGTTTGGTGATTTTTTTACTTGTTTTTCTAATTATTTTATTAGTCTATGGTATAGAGGTTGTACTGTTGATTTTCCAAAGATATTTTGTTTTGTAAGCATTTACAGGAATTAATTATTATTTTTAATATAATAGAGTACATGCCGCAACAAGTTCGTTTCGTATTTACGGTGGTTTTTTTTATTGTATGAGCAATATAAAATAATTCATTTGAAAAAAAATAGAAAGATATAGGATTTTTATTTATTATTCAAACAGTACAAATGTAGCCAAGTGTGTTTGTTTGTTACCGTTTAGTTTTTCTATGGTTTAAAGAACCTCTAGATCTGGTTTGTATTACTTTGTATCATATAAATACCGAAAATTATCAAATTTCAAATTGCATTTTAGATGCAACCAACAAACATACTTACCTTTTATACCCTACTGTCACAATAATCAAATATAATTGTACTGATTTCGATGTTGACAATCCCTTCCCTTGCAAATATACCGGACTTACC
Source organism: Asteroscopus sphinx (assembly GCA_949699075.1). Lineage (NCBI taxonomy): Eukaryota > Metazoa > Arthropoda > Insecta > Lepidoptera > Noctuidae > Asteroscopus > Asteroscopus sphinx. The sequence goes on from OX453007.1 coordinate 15,751,975, forward strand.
CCACTTCATGATTTTACCGCCATAGATTGTGATTGCTACCTTATATCATGGTTCTTAAAGCATGTATTTGATTAACTTTTAATTTCGAATATTTACTGAATATGGGTGCTGCAAATATCTGTTAAAAACCAATCAATTTATGCTTATGACGGAGTTGCCCCAATTACTCGGGAAAGTTCGTCTACTTACTACCTTTTAAAAAAACGCGTTTATTTTCATGATGACAACAGTTACAATGATGTTTGTAACAGTAACTGATAAATAAGGAATCTTTAGTCATCATTAATATTCAAAACATACAATTAAGTTAAAAAATCAGCCATAGGGTGTTTATCAAATCAAGCTTGCAATAAACTATGCCGGACTTCGCCACCTTGACCTTACTATAGCATATTATGCCGCAAACGCAAGCGCGTTTCGCGCAGCCCCGCGGACGCGTCCCCATCCCCGGGCCGCGTCTCGTTGGCCGTCTAGAATATTCAAACTACAGAGTATTTTTATATTTTTGTATAAAAGCAAGTTTCAAATTATGTAAAGTCGTAGAACAAACGTTGTTCAGAGTCATAATACAAAGTTAGTGCTACGAGGTTTCGGGTATTTTTTTCAACTACCATGTATACTATTAATACGACATCTTTTCTTTATAACATGTTAGACTTTAGGTATTTTAGGCGAAAGGGTAGTTTTTTTTTAAAATAGACAATGTTTACTATGCTTTTTCCTAACCTCCTGCCTACATCTGTTCTACCAGTAGAACATAAAAATAAAATTTATTCATAGATTGTATTTTAAATACCATTTCAATACAATCTATAAATAAATTAGATTTTTATGTTTTACGGGAAGAACACAGAAAGCCAGGAGGCTAATGCTGAAAATGTAAAAAATCTTTACATAGGTATTAAGCTCAAGTGGGTAGTAATTTGAAACCGATACAGTATTGGCAACATGTGTACGTTTGTAAACACGTTGCTTTCTTATTTCTCTCGGAGTCTCGGTGCCCAACGAACCGCATAAATTACCGCTTTCCTGCGACTGTTGAATGTTGCTTTTTTGTGTTAAGTCCGCACGCTTAATTTATAGCATCGAATTTACAACTGAATGTATTAAAAGAAATATTCACAAAGTATCGTGACGATATCAAAATAAACCTTTACAAAGCCGTCTTAGCAGTTAAAGCTCGAAGGCTGTGTCATCATAATAAAATGCAAATTGACACAGATTTAATCCGGACTTATACCGCCGAGCCTAATAACTGTTAATAATCCGAGGCGGCATCAGCGCGCATCCTCGGCCTTGTCGCGACATCACATAGGTACCAATAGATGCTACAAATGTTATTCGATTGTCTCCTTACTGCGACAGTTTACGTTGTGCCTACGGATATCCTACGATTTTAAACAATTCTCTGTCTCGTTACTCGATTGAAATCCCCTTACAATTCGCCAGGTTTTGCGATCCTTTCAGTAGCATGAAGAAGATATGCATTTGTATTATGTTGTAATTTGTAATATTTTTTGCTTATAATCTAATGGAAAAACGAATGCCTATCTTTTACATATTCTATGATTTTTATTAATTTTCGGTCTCGATCGTTATTCGATTCTAATCCTCTTATAATTCGCCAGTTTTGCGTGCTTTTCGCTAGTCGAAAATATATCCATGTATCGATAAAAACTAAAAATTGACTTGTTACAAGCTTTATTTTTTTATTCTTAATGCCCATTATTGTTAATTGTGCGGCTACGTCGTTCTATAAAAGCTTAAATAAAATTAGTGTGCAAAACAAATCGCATTCGGTATCAGGTACTAACTACATCCAATACATCATCATTTCAGCCAAAATGATGATGATGATGTGAGCTGGACATAGGCCTCCCCCAAGCATCGCCCCAACGACCGGTGCTGTGCTTTCCGCATCCAGCGGATTCCCGTAACCTTCACCAGGTCGTCGGTCCACCTTGTGGAGGGCCTACCCACGCTGCGCCTTCCAGTAGGTACATCCGATACATACCTAATATTTTATTATTTGATAATAGTTCGTTCCGCCTCTCTTCGCCTGTGTTAGTTAGTTTAGTAATATTTATTTCCGATATCAATTATAAACATTAACAATGCATTTTATTATCACTAACAATTATTCTGGTAAAGTTTCGCTATTTTAATTGAACCTTATATTTAGAATAGTGTTCCACACTTGCACTTGACTGGAAAGAGTGGAAAAGGGAAAGAAAGGCCTTTGCAGTGGGACAATATAGGCTAAAAATAATAAATAATAATTTAGAATAGTACCTACATATTGATAAACAAATGTACATACATTACGTATTGCGCTTTAATGTTCGGTTAAGTACTTTGAATTAAATTAAATTAAGTACTTTGAACCGCGCCACCGCCATCGTAAGTTTCTGAGTAGCTCCGGCTTAATGCTCTTCTACGAATAAGATATTGCTTGCTTTGATGATGTAAGTTAACTATACAGAAGAAACTATATTATTAATAATATGCCAACTAACGTACTTGCAGCAGTTGTAGCACAGACCACAGAATAATCGAATAACTTACTACTAAATACACTAAGCAAGGAAACATTTGTTCCAAAATCTGCAAACTTACCCCGACAGGCCCTATCGTTAGCAAGGGCTAAAATAATGAAATGTAAATTAATACGTCATCTTGGATTAGGAGAGGATCGAGTTCTTTAATCCTATTAGCCCGACTTGTCGTTAACGATAGGCCTCTGTTACAATATGCTGCCAGAGAATTATTCAAATCACTGCGATTTTTAATTGGGTCACTTTTGGTAAAGTGACAAAAGTCCCGAGTTTAACCAAATAATCGACCAGATGTTAGAACAAGATGTTAAAATTGTAACAAACAGATATTTATTTTGGAGCGAAGTCGAGCGCTTCCATTTCTAATGGATATGTAAGGCCTACTAATTAAACTTTTTTAATCTGAGCAGCGGCAGCAAGGTGTCGACGCCTCGAGGCCACTCGGCCTCATCGAGATAGCTCTTTCTCAATTTAAGGATCTCGGCCAAGCTCTCTGATAAGCCCCAGATTTAGCGCTGAGCGAATTTGTTCGGGTAATTTACTTTCCAAGTTGCGAAGACAATAAAAGTTGGCGTGGGTTCTACTTTTGAGTAGCTTTATTTTGTTTTGTGTAATGAAGACTTATTTTACAAGCAATAAGTTTCCTTTTGTTAAAAGACTCCATGTAAGTTTAGTGTAGTTTTCGTAGATAGTTTGGAAACAATAATGAGATTTAGCAGACTCTATACATTACAGACACGGTCTGTAGATATGTATACGTAGACTGCAAGTAAGTGGGCAATCTCCGTTTGTGTTACCTTGATTTATAGATCTAATTAAATACCTTTACGTAGACCATGAATTGTCTCAGAATCCCCGGTATTTCGTTTCCGTTTACCAATGTAATAAACGTCTACGTATGTATGTAGATATTACAACGTGTTATTGAAATAACTGAAAACCTCTATGAACAACTTTTACTATAGGGCCAACCACGAAATAACAAAAAAAAACAGCTGTTGTAGGTACATTTGTGTTCACATAAATCGACAAAATGTAGGGAACAGCAGATTTTGTTTTCGCGATTTCAAGGTTGCCCATAATAAAAGTTGTTCAAACAGATGAGTAAAATGACCCGTTAAGATGTTTTGAGTTATTTCAATAACTAGTTGTATACCAAGATATGGGTATTATTTTCGTGTTATTGCTGAAATGGTTATCCAGAAGAAAAGCTTCGTAGAACCTATTATTTATTTTATGGTAGAACTTAAAAAATATTTATGGAAGTTTCATAAATAATAGTTCGGTTTCTTTGCCTAGTGTCGATCAATATTTAAACTCTCGATTGAAGAAATCAGAAGGCCAAGCCTCGTAATTAAAAACGTTCAAAATATAGTTCCAAACTAATCTCAATGCTTTAAATCTCAATCTCCTGACAGAAGATGTTTATTTATTTATTTAAACTTCATGCAACATGTGTACATAGGCGGACTGCATAAGATAATATATATTCTTAGATATTCCTGTTTGCAGTTTATTTGTGACAAGGCTTGATTTCAACTACGATAATTCTCTGGTTAAATGACCGTTTATCCACAATTCCAGTAATTTTTTCGAGTAATTAGCCGATTAACCAGAGAATTAACGTTGATGAACACCGGCCTTGTCACCAATAAACAGCAATCAGAAACAACTACTGTCAGGAGATTGAGATTTAAAGCATTGAGATTTGGAACTATATATTATTTTTATTTTAACGTTTTTAATGACGAGAATTGGTCTTCAGATCAATCTGTAAATCTAAATTCAACACAAACATTTTGCAAAATTATCCTAAACTGAAACGGGCAGCTGACTGAGAAATGTTTTCGTGTTTCTCGTCGAACGTCAACCGACAGATTTTCGGGTATCGCAACATGTCTGTAAGATTAAGGATGCGTGTCACGGATACTTCGGACCAGTCTCGCCGACCTCATCCATCAACCCTTTCCCGCTACGGGTAAAAAGTAGTAAAAACTTATTTTATATACAGTCAACCAAACAGCTGATTTTAGCGGTATGATCTTTGAATACAAGAATACTTCTTCTTCTTCTTCGTGTCGACGGTACAAAAATGTACTGATAGTGGCACAGTAATCACACGCTGCTGGCCCAGAAATTTGCCACGTCTTGTGCGTTGTCTGTGGCATCGATAAGGTCACTCAATGTGCAAGTGCTTGGACACAAGGAGCAGCATAGCAAGTGTGACATTGATTGCGGATCAATGCCACACATGCAGGCTGTAGCTGTTTGGTCTATATAGCCCCACTTGCTCATGTTAAGCCTGCATCTGCCTACCTGGGTCCGCAATCTGTTTAGGGACTTCCATATAGGCCAGGGGAGTACAAGAATACTGAAAACAGAATACAGTAAAAACCTACTGACCATCTGAAATAAACAGGTCTATTCAAATGAATATACACACAAATGTACACCAATAGAGTACCGTAGACAGAATGGATCCCGTTTTTTACAGGGAAAAATGCTGAAAATATTTTAACTTGGTCGTCGTCATAGTACCCTGAAAATCTTCATGTAGTTACCCTAATTAGACGGTGTTTAACTTTAACGAAAATGTTAGGGTTACCCGTACTTAAAGTTGATGTTTTATATCACCACACTTAATTTGGGGAGCATTCAGTAAGGTACAATGTGAGAGGCGGGTCGCCCGCCGGGCGGTCGGCCCCTGCTGACTTGACACATCTCTTTCGGACCGTGTATATTGCATATTGGTGATATCCGACTCGACCAAGATTAGCTTCGGAAACGTCAACAACACAATATAAGACGAGAAAATCGTGTCATCGAAAAAGTTTGTGAATTGTAAGAGCTTTTTATATTCAGGGCAGTTCATCATTTTGTTCTTTATAGAATTTATATGTAGTAGGAATTTGTTTTGTTTTGCATTGCGTGAGATTCCAGAATTTGGAGCAACTAGGTACGGTCGAACGCACGTCCGTGATAACAGTTTGACATTGACAGTGCCTTTATTTCGTAAGCAGTAAGGGTGGTTTTCTAATTCAAGTGTTACCACTGTCATGCAGTCGACTGTACCTTAATATCTTTATGTTATGTATCCATGTGTATTGTGTTCCCAGGCTTCTATACCAGGCCCCTCAGAAAGTATTGCGAAAAAAAGTTTTTATATATGGGAGACTGGCCAGTTATAATGTTTTTCGAAAATATGATTATTTATAAGTAAAAATAAGTAAGTTCCAATTTCAAAATTTCCCTCCACATTTTTTGCGAGTTAATTCAAAGTATTGTGTCTCACTGAAATATGGATCTGCGCCGGGAACATTTTAGAGCTATGATTTTATACGATTTCAAGTGACGCCTGAAACCGGATGAATCGTACGATAGACTTCAAATGGCATTCATGGATGAAGGCCCTTCCAAGGCAACCGTGTATCGTTGGTATAACGAATTCAAGCGCGGTCGACCAACTTTGGGGGATGACGAAAGAAGCGGTCGCCCTTTGACGGCTGTTACCGAAGAAAACGTGCTAGCAGTGAAAAATTTAATCCAAGATAATAGGCGAATTACATATCAGGAGATTCAACACATATTGAAGATTGGATCGGGAAGCGTTCACGAGATTCTACACAGCCATCTTCGCGTGAGGAGGATAGTATCACGCTGGGTGCCGCACAACCTCACCGATGCTCAGAAGCAGGCCCGGGTGGAATGGTGCCGTGATATGCTTAACAAATTTGAAGCAGGCTCGTCTCGGCGTGTTTACGACATCGTTACAGGTGATGAGTCCTGGATTTATCAATACGACCCAGAAACCAAGCGCCAGTCGACTGTTTGGGTGTTTCAAAATGAGCCAACGCCTACCAAAGTGAAGCGATCTAGAAGCGGGGGTAAGATTTTGATCGCTAGCTTTTTTAATTTGACTGGCCACTTGGTATCAATTCCCTTACGGGATCAAAGAAGCATTAATGCCGAATGGTATACTACCAAATGTTTGCCAGAAGTTTTCTCTGTTATAAGCAACAAGCGACCAAACACAGGGCTCCGCGGGCTACTGCTCCACCACGACAATGCACCTGCGCACACCGCACTCAAAACGAGGGACTTCCTGGACAGCACGCCAGTCAAACTCCTGGGTCACCCTCCTTACAGCCCTGATCTAGCACCGTGTGACTTCTTTTTATTCCCAAAAATAAAAAATCAGCTCAAAGGGATACAATTTTCGTCGCCGGAAGATGCGCTGGCTGCGTTCGAGCAGGCTGTAAACGAGGTGTCTGCGGCGGACTGGAAAAAGTGTTTTGAAAACTGGTTTAGGCGCATGAATCTTTGTATAGAGGCTGGTGGAAAGTACTTTGAAAAGATTTGATAAAAATATATGTACGTATAGAACATTTTTTTTTAGTTTCGCAAAACTTTCTGAGTGTCCCACGTATAGGTATGTAGTCCCCAGAGACGCGGTGGCTGCCATTAATTGACACTTTAGGCATGACCTATAGACCCGTTGTATTACTTGACATGACCTGAATATATATCTGGAGCCAATCATTTACATCTGTAGATACATTATTGAACAGAAATCTCTTTTCCCAAGTAAATAAGTGCGTGTAGTTCAAAAACATCTAGGGGAAACAAGCCGTCATAACATTTACTTCACAATATGATTGTTTAAAGCACACTTCAGCAGTTAGGAAACTTTTATATGGTAATGAATACGCTTATGGAGCGGAGTAGGGGGTGTCACAGTCACGTGATGTGCCGTGCACTCACCCGTGGATAACTGCCAATAACAGTATGTTCTACCCTGCCATTAAGTTACGCTATGTTGTATGTCTACGTGGCCTCGAGTCTGCGTCAAACCTGCAGCCGCATTTAAAACAACCCCTTTTACTGTAATTACTAGATACCGACCAACTTTGACTCACGAACACACGACATTTGTGATTTCATTCGTTGGAACCAATTTAACACGCCAATGCTATTTCTCTTCGCAAAATATAACGAATAATACCGCTCCATTACGACTTTTATACTCGTATTTGTAATAGAGCTGAAAACTTAACGTATCGACCGGCAATAAAATATAGGGATGGTCGTAAAGAAGCCAATATTTTGACTAGAAGAGGCTGCGGCGGCGAATGTTTGTGTACTGGGAGCGCTTCCTGCTATAAATCACCTCATGAGTGTGGGAAAATAGTTAAAGCGGAAGATGCGGTCTGCAAGTGGGCATCGGCGATACGCTCCGTGCTTACAACGCTACTACGCTTGCATTTCCATACTCGCGCACAAAAAAAACAAAATATAGTGCGATATTTTTACTAAAATATAGTGTAAATATCGCAGTTTTGCATCGTAGCTAAGCAACGACTGCGCGGATTGTACGATCTGCAAGGTTAAGCTGCACTTGCCGTGGTCAGTCTGTGGATGGGTGACCGTTTCGTTACACCTCAAACCCCTCCGTGCCTCGGAGAGCACGTTAAGCTGTCGCTCCCTGTTGTCATACGAATATCTATAGCAGTCGTTACGGTTAGTCAGAAGCCTGAAAGTCTGACAACTGGTCTAACCTTCGAATGTCAGTATTACCCAGTAACTGGGTTGCGGGGGTCTGATGGCAGTCGCTCCTTGTATAATACTGATGTTCAGCTGCATCTGGCTAGACTAGAAGCCGACCCCAATAAAATTGGGAAAAGGCTCGGAGGATGATGATGATGATTTTACTAAAATATAACAGCAATTTCCTTGCACTAATAATACACATAAAATAAAATAGGGTCTATTTTTCAAGTGTCCACATTGTAGGTAATCGAAATGAAAGCCCAAGTTTTCGTAGGCACGAACTTTCTGAGTGTCGTCTCATGGCTAAGGGTACAAAATGAATTATTATACTGTCTCATGAAAAAAAATCACTTCCCCAAGTAATGAAAACTCGAGCTGATGCGCTCGAGTGCTGGTACTCCAGTCCGGCGGATATTACGGCAATATATTTCAATTACACATAAGAAAAAGAACAAGTCGTTTGAAGTAGCTGAAAGGCCAGATTACAGTCGTGGAGGAAATAATAAGGAAGACCCCGCTAACGAGCCGGGGACGGCAACTTTTAAAAAGAAAACGTGTGGGGAGGCAAGATGCTTGTTGAGAGTGATTAAATTTTATAAGTATTATTATTCCCAGGTACTCTGTGCGAGTGCCTGAAAAAAGGTAAAAATAACTTCGAATTTTTTACTACCGCAGATCAATGTGTTTTGTTTGATTTTTGTGACCGTTATGCGATCAATTTATACATAGAACAAGTTGGAATGTTTGTTACCAGAAAACATAATTTTTTCGTTGTAAAACCACGGTTTACAGGAAAACAAACCACTTTTCAGTTGCCTTCCGTATGTATTTTTGTGTGCAGGAAAGTTGGGCGCAGACGTAGGGCGAAGATTTGTGCGATTCAATGGAATTTAATTACTCGCTAGCGGCCCAGCCATAACGACGCAAAAATATTTATGTTTATTGTCGGCTAATGCCCCAATGGGACCGCACGTGAACCGCACGAAGAGATGCACTAAATGATCCTTTTATTAATATCCAACTATTAAGCATTGCCATACAACGCGGCAATGCTGCCAGTCTTCTGGGCACGTTACCACTTGAAAGCGACGCGGAGGGATATTTTGATACTCCTTTTTAGGGTTCCGAAGTCCTACAAGGAACCCTTATAGTTTCGTCATGTCCGTCCGTCTGTCCGTCTGTCCGTCTGTCCTAATCCTTTACAGCTTAATAACTTCTACAGTTATAAACATAAGTAAATGAAATTTTGTTAAAAAATAGTCTGCATATAGATCTCAATTTTAAAAGAATAAAAAAATAGTTTTTACGTTCTTTAGGGGTGGCGACCATACATGTGAAATGGGGAAAAAAAAAAATTTCGCTGCACCCCCTCCTGTGGGGTATCATTGAATAGGTCTACTAAAATGAAGGTAATGTTTCATACATCACTTTTTTATCAGGTGGACCATCTGCGAAATATAGCCCGCCAAAGTGGCTTGCAATGTGTCCCCCCCCCCCTTCCATTTTTAAATTATGCAACGTAGAAACTTATAATCTTCCACATTGATAGACCTTTGTGAAAACTCTCTTTTAAAATTATTTCGAGTATAATGTGATTATAATTTTTTGAGTTATAGACAGAAAACTGAAAAATACTTAAAACGACCTAGTTCAAAGGTCATTGACCTTAGAGAAAAATTATCATGGCAAATAATGCTCCTTTAGCTACTTTCTATTTGAAAAAATCACAAAAAGTAACTTTGACATGACAGACTTCTTAAATTTGGCTTCTTGAATTTATCGCTAGATGGCGCTACTAACAACACGCTCTGAGTTGCGAATGCCGGCAGCATTCGCGTCTAGGGTCTCTAGGGTCATTATTGCAAAAACTAAAATAGCCATGATTAATATTCGATTTGATTCGTTTGTACACTTACTTAAGGAACCCTATAGGGTTCCTTAATACTGAGCATGGCCCGACATGCTCTTGGCCGGTTTTTAGTTTTTAGCTTTAGGTGTAGTTTTATTTAAGGTTTTTTTATTTTTAAATAATGTAGGTATTAAATGTTTTAATTCCAAATGAAATTAAATTAAATATTTACTATGAAAATGTCATCATGACCATGATTAGGTGAAAAATGCATTTAGAACACGCAAACTTTTAAAGCTGACATGTACATTGTACAGTCGACCGAACGTCAATGGAAAGAGGTTGACCTTGAGAGCGTCTTTATTTCGTAAGCAGTAAGGGCCGTTTTCGTAATTGATGTGTTACCACTGATTTGCGGCCGACTGTACTTTCTTATAGACCGTTACCCTGAGTCAAGTTGATGATCACTGGTGGCACAAATGTATGCAGCTACCCTTCTTTTGGACATAATACGTCATATGATGAGTGAGTGACATAGGTTATGTATGCCACTGGTTAAATTTCTTTGTCTAATCCAATTTATTTGATGATCAGTGTGAATCCAATTTTTTTACATACAACATTTGATGAAAATCATCCAATTTCTTTGATCAAAGTCACATTGGACAAAGAAATTTGACCAGTGGCATACCACCCTAACCAATGTTGAAACGTTAAAAAAAAACAGAAAAACAGATTCGTTTCCTTTGTTGGTAAAACAAGTCTAATAATAGAGATTTCTAATAAAACAAGTTTAACCGGATTACATCATGTATATTATTAAAATTGTTTTTCAATTCAATTCAATTAAATTTTTCAAAGTTTGTTTTTCCTGACGTTTCGAAAGCTTTGCAGCGTTTGTGGTCGCAGGAGATGACAAGCGTCTTTACAGATATTGCTAAAAAATATTTTAATCTACCGTACAATTTTTATTAATTAAAATCGTTTCGATGCACGCAGTAATCAGTAATCACTCACAATGTCATTATCTTTTACAGTGTTGTGTGCTGTTTTAGAGAGCTGGAGCTGCATCCGTTTTCACTTAAATTAAATAATGAAAAATGTATCACATTGAACTATGCACAGTGACCAGTGGCAGTTTTTAAAATCAAACAAACGTCATACTGGTCATATTTATTTCCGTATATTCGACAATTACGGTCATTGGAACTTGAGCGTGATGTTTCCACTACATTTCTCGTAATAGGACGCTTTTATAACCGAAGCGTAATGAAACTCGTTTAAATATCACAAAAGTGGTTGGATTACGGCCGCCAAGCACTTTATACTGCTTAATTACTGCCCTCAACAGAAATAATTGGGAACTTGGAGGATTACAGCCGGACTTTACAGGGGAATTAAAGATTCTGTGAAAATGATGAATTGAATCCGATTGGTAGGTTTAAAAAGAGTATAACCGATTAGAATTGTCGTTTGTCGAATGATTTGCGACTTTTTTCAAAGTAATTTATTAGGATTTTGTATTTAGTGAATAATCGTGACTGTAGGTGCTTTGATGCCATTAGTATTGAATGGGTCATTAATTCCCTTAGCTGAATCCCTTAATGGCCTCTTGCAACATTCATGGAAAGTGATAGGGTGGTTTTATCCGTTGCTGTACCTGCCTATCTCAGCTACAATCATAAATGAATTTGAAGGATCCGTGTACGAGCAGACCCGTACAATATGAATAGTATTAATTTTATGCATACGCTAGCACCGAATGCAGTGCGGTGCGACGCGTTTACTTGTTCAACCATTCAGTACCAATAAATTCGCCAAACAGAAACATCGTTTTAATCATATCTCCCGGTTCGCGGTACTCACATACCATAATCAGATAATCACATCAAATATCAAGTTTAAAGGTGAATCGGTCTCTAACCGTACATCTTTTTGGTCCTTCGCGCATCGGAAAAGCGGGATCATTAACGCGAGTGATCAGAAAACTCTGTGACAATCGTGTGAGTGGTTCCAGTTCATCAGCAACTGTGGAAATTATCATCCACAATCATCAAAGGAGCAGTTCAAGAAGTAGCACAGCAGCATACTAGTCTTGACTGCAATCAGCACTACCAGCAGCGTTATTCGCGATCAGCAGAATCAAAGTAAGATCTTTCCTTTTTTTACTGCTTATCAATATAAGCCTAATCATGGAGGATCTTCTAGCAAATCAGAATCAAACCATGGATGCCATGAGCGACCTCTTGAAAAACTTTAAGAAGGCTGGCCATGAGCGTAGAACACCAGATTTTATCAAGAGGCGACTAGAGACTCTTGACAGCTACTGGCAAGAGTTTCAAACAAATCATGTAAAACTAAGTGGTTTTACTGATAAATCAAGCGATTATTTTGTAGGGAATCATTACAAGCAGACCAAAGAATTTTACGCATCAACCCGTGAATTTATAAATCAATCGGATACCATACCTATTTTGAGACCAGCAACACAATTGGCTGGTACCTCAAAAGCAAGTGCGGAAAATTTAACAGATAATCCCGCCGATGTCGGGATAACGTCTTTCCCTGAAACACCAAGGTTCAAATCACAGGGCACCAATAGCAAGTTGGACGAATTGTTGAAAAAACAATCCAGTAACTTTAAGGCTTTTTCTCGAGCAATAATTAACATAAACATTGATACCATATCAGAGAAATGGGAGTTTCAAGATACGTTGAAAACTTTAGAAACGAGATGGTCGGTCATCGACGGACTCCACTGGGAGATAGATAGCGAACTCGAAAGCAAAGATGAGACTTATGAGGAGTTGTTTTCTGCTTATGAAATGACCTTCAATCGCATGAAAAAGTCTCTTAACAGCAAATTATGGTCGGTAACACACAGAGAGAAGTCCACACCAAAAATGGAAGTTCCTGTATTTAATGGAAGTTATCAGCAATGGGTGTCCTTTAAGGATTTATTTACGGAAGGCATTCACAACAACCCATCACTGTCCCAAGCTCAAAAGATGCAGTTTCTTAAAGCCAAAGTAAAAGGAGAAGCAGAAGGGCTAATCCAACATCTACAGATTAGCTCAGAAAACTACTTGACCTGTTGGGAAATTTTAAACCACAGGTATAATAACAAAAAACTTATATTCACCTCGCATTTAAATATTTTAATGAACCTTCCGGTCCAGCAACAAGCGTCATTGAACAACATAAAGCGTATTCACGATACTACCCATGAGTGTCTCAACGCAATCAAGAATTTGGGAGTCGATGTAAGCACATGGGACCCCATACTTGTGTATCTTTTATCAAATAAATTAGATACTGAAACGCATGCTGATTATGTCGAATCTCTTAAGCAGCCACGAGAACTACCAATTTTATCAGAATTTTTGGACTTCTTGGAGAGCAAATTTACGAGCATGGAGTCATCAAGACGAAAACAAGATCAAAAACCAACATCTTCAAACACTAAACCGTTCCAGGGTAATAATTCATCAAATAATTATCAGGGAAATAATTCATCAAAGAATTATTATAAGTTTCATAACTTCAAACAATCATATTCGGGCAACAAAGCAATTTCGCAACCATCAACCGGCAATGAATTAAATTACAACCGAACTTGCCCATTATGCAAAAACGGGCATGGTTTATATAATTGTGAACAGTTTATTGGAATGTCCCCAATGAATAAAAAACAAACTATTGACAAGCTTAAATTATGCGAAAACTGTCTTAATCTTCATACCGGTAAGGCATGTTTTTCAATAAATCGATGCCGCGAATGCAATGGACATCATAATACCATTTTACATGAAGCATTTGCGCAACCACAAAACAAATCACTTAACTCAGCAGTAACCAAGCACGGAGCCGTGCGAACTTCGCCCGAGCAAGCACAGCAAATTAACACGCACGTGGCTCAACAACGTGACGTACCAGAAATACTATTATCTACAGCATTGATTCAAGTCCAAAAATCAAATGGGTCGTATATTACTATGCGTGTTCTGATTGATCAGGGCTCCCAAACTTCACTCATCACAGAAAACGCGGCGCAACAATTGGCATTGCCGCGTCAGAAGTGTACGGGAGTAATAACCGGAATAGGAGCCAGAGATAATCCTTGCAAGGGAGTTATCAACATAAACTGTTCATCAAGGAAAGACTCCTATAGATTTAATACAGATGTTTTTATCATGAAAAACTTAACAAAAAATTTACCAAGCTACAGTTTTAGAAAACCGACGTGGTCTTACTTGGAAAACATATTTCTTGCTGACCCCGACTTTAACGTTAGTCGTCCTATAGACATCTTGTTCGGCGCTGACATATATTCAAACATTATTTTAGAGGGGATCTGCAGACTTGATCAAACAACACCAATTGCTCAACAAACTCGTCTTGGTTGGATTTTGTGCGGTAATGTGACCTCATTGCAATGCAATGTCGTACAGATTGATGTTGATCAGTTGCAGAGATTTTGGGAAACAGAAGAAATATCGGAGTCAGCACCTCTTTCATCAGATGATCAAGAATGCATACAATTTTATAAGTCTACCACAAAACGCATGATGGATGGGAGATACGAAGTAAGGCTCCCTCTTAAAACAAAATTTGAAGAACAATTAGGAAGTTCTAAAAACAAGGCTATAGCTCAGTTTGGGCATTTAGAACGCAAATTAATTAAACATGAAAATATCGCTAGTGAATATAAATTATTCATAAACGAATACCTATCGTTAGGACACATGAAACCAGCCATTTGCAATGTGAAACTTGAGTGTTTCCTGCCGCATCATAGTGTGCATCGTGAAGCCTCTACGACTACGTCACTGCGCGTCGTTTTTAATGCCTCATCGAAAACATCAAGCGGCCAAAGTTTGAATGACCTTATGCACAAAGGTCCAAACTTACAGCAAGACCTTCAATCATTAATTTTAAAGTGGAGGCAGTATCAATTTGCCTTTACGGCGGACATCGAAAAGATGTTCCGTCAAATTTTAATAAACAAAGAAGATCAGAGCTTACAAAAAATCATATGGAGGGATAGTCCAAGAGATAAACTACAAGAATATCAATTGACAACCGTTACTTACGGCACCAAGGCCGCCCCATTCCTCGCAATGATGACGTTGAAGCAGCTGGCGAACGACGAACGAAGCAATTATCAAGAAGCAACGAGAGTTCTGGAAGACTCATTCTACATGGATGACCTTTTACATGGGACCCATAGCATATCCACTGCGCTGAAATTGCAACATGAATTAATTGAACTGCTAAAACGAGGTGGTTTTAATTTAAGGAAATGGGCGTCAAATGATCAGCATTTATTACAGGACAATATGTCATGTCAGCAAGACCACAAAAGTTTCAAACAGTTGGAGTCTACAAAAACTTTGGGACTTCGCTGGAATCCTGTCAAGGATAATTTCACATTTGAACCAAAAATTGATTCGGCAGTCGTCAAGGCCACCAAACGATCCGTACTATCAGATATTTCCAGGTTCTTTGACCCATTAGGATGGCTCACACCTGTAACAACTAAACTTAAAATATTATTTCAAAGAATTTGGACATCACAAATACAGTGGGATGATCAAATACCTGAAGAAATTTATCATGAATGGGTCAAATTTAAAGCCGAAATAGAACATATCAATCAGATACAAATACCAAGGTGGCTAGGAACAAAACCAGAACATAGAGTCGAGTTACACGGGTTCTGTGACTCGTCTACAAAAGCATATGCATGTGTCATTTACTGCAAAGTTTATTACGAAAAACCAAGCATAATTTTAGTCGCCGGAAAATCAAGAATAGTACCATCTAGTAAACAATTATCATTACCACGACTAGAGCTGTGTGGTGCTCAATTATTAGCCAAACTCATGGCTAAAGTCAAGCTTTGCTTAATCGATTACAAGATTGACATTTATGGCTGGATTGACTCCACGGCAGTATTGGGTTGGTTACAAGGAGACCCAGGCCGGTGGAATACGTTTGTTTCAAACAGAACAAGACAAATCACGGATACAATGCCGTCTGCCTGCTGGCGGTATGTAAAGTCTGGAGAAAACCCTGCAGACTGCGCAAGTAGAGGTTTATCGATACCTCAATTAAATCAGCATCCCTTGTGGTGGCAAGGACCATCGTGGTTATTAACATATAATGCTACTGGTGAACATAATCAACCCATTTATACGACCACAGAAGAAGCGAAGAAGCAAAAGCAAGTAAATAATATTTTAAAGCAGGAAACAGATAGCAATATTATCATTATTTTGTTAAAGAAACACAGTTCGTTTAGCAAAGCTGTACATATATTAGCATGGATATATAGATTTTTAACAAAAAAGAAGCAAAGCAAGCAGCCTTATCTTTCATTAGAAGAGATAAGACAGGCTAAATTAAGGATAATTAAGCAAGTACAGCAAGAAGAATTTTATGAAGAAATAAAAAGCTTGAGAGAAAAAGGAAAGCTGAGCAATAAAAGCAAAATACTTAACCTAAATCCGTATTTAGATAAGGAGGATCTTCTCCGTGTTGGAGGAAGGTTGGCACATGCTCATATTAACACAGACATGCAGCACCCTATCATCATACCACACAGAGGACGCTTGACTGAATTGATCATAGATTATGCCCACGAATTAACACTCCACGGCGGAGCACGGTTAACGTTGGGATTTATCAGACAGAAATATTGGATTGTGGGTGGAAATGATGCCACAAAAAAGCAACTACGTTTATGCGTCAAGTGTAAAAAGCAAAGTCCAAACAAGCATAATCAAATAATGGGTAACTTACCTGAAGCCAGGAGCAATCCATCTCGTCCGTTTGCCTACACCGGAATAGATTTTACCGGACACATATGGTTAAAGGCCAACAAGGGTCGTGGGATAAAAACCACAAAAGGTTATGTAGCCGTCTTTGTTTGCATGGCAACCAAAGCGGTGCATTTAGAACTGGTCTCCGACCTGAGTACCTCGACATTCATTGCAGCCCTAAGAAGAATGTCAGCTCGAAGAGGGACCCCTTGCCACGTGTATAGTGACAATGGCAGAAACTTTGTCGGAGCCAATAAACAATTACAACAGGAACATCAAGAACTGCAACAAATATTTAACAAAGATTTTTTGGCTGAAACAATAGAAATGGAAATCAACTGGCACTTCAATGCACCAATATGGCCTTCAGCAGGCGGACTGTGGGAGTCTGCTGTAAAAAGCTTTAAATACCATTTTAAAAGAGTAGTCGGAGAACAGAAGTTGACCTACGAGGAAATGTCAACAGTTCTAGCCCAAATCGAAGCATGCCTTAATTCCAGGCCTCTATGTCCTATAACTGAAGATCCCGAAGATTTAAATTACTTAACACCATCTCACTTTTTAACTGGAGGCTCTGCGCTTACTTTAGTAGAGACAGAAAGGGACATGAGGACCAGGTGGCAGCTGACTCAGAGAATCATAAATGATATGTGGAAGAGGTGGCGCTCTGAGTATTTAACACAATTAACAACAAGGTGCAAATGGCGGCAGCCTCGAGAAAACATCAAGCTGAATGATGTAGTTCTATTGCACGACGACAACTTACCTCCTGGAAAATGGTCCATGGGCAGAGTCCTCGACCTACATCCCGGAGCGGACGGTCACGTCCGAGTTGTTAGCCTGAAAACTAAAAACGGGATTCTCAAACGACCAATCACCAAAATATCAATTTTGCCTGTTAATCAGGAGATCACAAATACTTCTCAAAACGACAAGCAAGTGTCGGAATCAAAGAACTCCAAACAAATCTCGAAACCTCTCAAAATAAATAAACCAGCAAGTTTTAACATATTATCATTGTTTACGTCATTAATATTTTTCATGACAATCATATCAGGAGTCCAAAGCAGTTTCAATGTCACGAGATTTAGACAAAACCAAAGTCTTTATTTTGATAAATTATCCAACATGAAGATAATAAGAGACGAGTGGAAGCTTATTATTTATTACGATATGCAACCTTATTGGGAGGGAATAAGAGCTCTCAATAAATACACTACGTCTTTAGAACAAACGTGCAAAACAGTGCATAATAATTGCGAGATCATATTACTCCAGTTGAGTCAAGGGCTCGCTGAACTTGAATACTACAATCAGATGTTGCTCGGTCAGCATTCAAGCACGCGACAGATCAGAATGCGACGCGGTCTTATCGACGGTGTAGGATCCCTCGCTAACAGCTTGTTCGGAGTATTAGACGCAAGATTCGCCGAACAGTATCAGAAAGATATCACATTACTACGGGACAATCAAAGACACATCGCTTCATACTGGAAAAATCAAACATCTATCATAGAAGTGGAATATAATCTTTTAAAACGAACTGAGCAAACAATGAACAAACAACATAAAATGATCACTCAACACATATTTTCCATGGAAAAAACTTTAAATGAGTTAAAATCAACAACTCAAAATATTTCGCTTGTTAATGAAATATTTGTAGGATCCATAATAGGAAGCAACATGCTACACAACTTAAAATCATTACAGAGCACCTTGCTAGATACTGTCACGGACATCTATCACGGCCGCTTTAACCCACATCTTTTGACTCCAGAACAATTGCAAGATCAGCTGAGTACCATCGCAAGTCAGCTTCCAACGGATGTTTCGTTACCTATAGAAAATGTTCACACAGACCTAAGAAAAATATTTAAACTGCTTCAAGTGAAAGCCAGAATGCTAGAACAATTTTTGATATTTGAGATCAGACTTCCTCTCATCAGTAGAGACTCGTTCGAGATATTCAAAATATTATCAGTTCCTCAAGTCAAAGGAAGTGACATGGTTAGCATAAACCCGATATCAGAATACGTAGCAATTAACCTAAAAAAGGACACTTTCATAACCATGACATATGAGACTTTGAGATCATGCTTAACATCAGATGCATATTTGTGTCACATTCAGAAACCTATTTATCGTTTAAAAGGGGATAAGGATTTCTGTCAGGTTGCAGAATCAGAGTGTCAGACTCAGACTACTTCCTGTAAAAACAGCTGGTTAGAAAGCAATATCATGAATAATTATATTTACTTTTGTTGCGATCAGTGCCCTTTACGTATAATGTGTGACGATCAAGTTACCGCTCATCAACTGTCGGGTGCAGGTATTATAGCAATAAACAATGGATGTATTATTAAAACACAACTTTTCACGGTGATTGCGCATAAACAGCAGTCTAGTGAATTAACCATAAGACCAGATGTGTATGCACCTCTAATACCACCAATAAACCATCTCATCAACATAACTATTCCTCATATGATTCCATCGAATGATTCGGAAGTGGAGAGTCGTCAACAAGAATTCGCAGAGATAGCCGAGAAAATTAAAGTTATGAAAAATAACGCACAGATATCAGAAAGTATTTCGTACCATGATATACACCACTACACATTGATATACTCCGTCATCGGATTGACGGCAATAGCAGGACTTGTGTTCCTGTGGCGTCGTGGGCGCGCCTGGCGCATACCAGCGATGCCAGCGCCTACCTCAGCAGTGCAGGCTCAGGGTGGGCCTGCTCCTCTTCATTGCATCAGTAACAGTACACAGTGCGTGAATCTCAGTGATAGAGTAGTGTATAGTAGTCAAAGTGAATTAAATGATAATAATCAGTGTAGTGGTTCAAACAAAAATAGTGTGCGTGTAAACAGAGCAACATCACCGATTTTTGATAAAATTTAAGGACTCATAAGTATAATAAAATCGCATTATCATTAATCATTTACTGTTTCTCATAATAATTTGGATTAATTGTTATTATTATGTATAAACATCCAATAATTATAGTTTAAACAAATATGAATTATAACATAAATTAGTATCCATATCAATTAGCATTGTCTTCATTTTATAAACTATAAATTTACAAAGAATCAATTTATTTGCGATTCTATTTATTTAATTTTATCATTGTTATTCTTTCTGTCCGGGAGCATGTACGAGCAGACCCGTACAATATGAATAGTATTAATTTTATGCATACGCTAGCACCGAATGCAGTGCGGTGCGACGCGTTTACTTGTTCAACCATTCAGTACCAATAAATTCGCCAAACAGAAACATCGTTTTAATCATATCTCCCGGTTCGCGGTACTCACATACCATAATCAGATAATCACATCAAATATCAAGTTTAAAGGTGAATCGGTCTCTAACCGTACAATCCGGAATGTTTAGAGGATGGGGAAAAAAGACAGCATTTTCTGAAAAGCTTGTTCCGAAGAGTTCTCATTCACATTTGCTTATTTTAGGTATAGCTTCTGAAAGTACAGCTACCATTTTAAACCTTTATAATGCACTTCTTCTTTGCGACGAGAATATTAGAAATGTGAAAATGATGAAGTTTTAAAACAGCAAATCGTTATAAAAATATTAGGTCCTTACATATGAAATTGGCGTTTTGTCGAACTTTGATCACAAATATCTGGAGTTTGGTTAGAAAATTCAAATTAAATTTTATTCCAAATATAAGCTCGTATATTTTTGTTTCTTACTTAGTTATTAATTTGATTTTCGCGTTTTTTTTTTGACATCGTTCTGTTCACAATATAGAAAACTCAAAATATCGCGTTATTTACGAATACGAGTTCCACCGTGGCACCAGCGCTGCAAAAGGATTATTGATGTGTATGGGGCAGCTACTGCAAAAGAAAACACGGTACGTTTTTGGTTCCAACGTTTTCGTTCTGGAAATTTTGACCTACAGAACAAGCCCCGTGGACTAAAAGTGACCGTGGAAGCGTATCCATCGCAAACCACGTCAGAGTTAGTGACAAGCTTCGGTGTGAGTGATAAAATAGTTTGAATTAACTTGAAACAAATTGGAAAAGAAAAAAAGCTCGAAAAACCGGCCATATGCGAGTCGGACTCGCGCAGTACGGGTTCCGGACCACCCATCGACCTGATACCCCATAGAAACTGATTTAATTTACGAGAGTTTATCAAAGACATCAACACACAGTGCGCGAAATATGAATTATTGTATCTCTTTCTTACGCAGGTACCACCACATTTGTCTATGTTTGTCCTATTTTTAGTATTTGTTGCCAAACTTTGTCTGATTATAGTGCATACTATATGCACTATAATCAGACAAAGTTTGACGCTGGTATGTATTACCGTTTTAAAGATAGAGCAGGAACAAAAACGTTGAAAAAAATGCATGTTTTTTGAGGCTTCTTGTATGGTGACCCCCTTTGGTTTAGGACTTTTTTTTGTTTTTAGTATTTGTTGTGATACCCCTCATAGCAACACATATTCTGAGAAAATTTCAACCAGTCACCTATTACCGTTCAAAAGATACAGCCCTGTGACAGACAGACGGACGGACGGACGGACGGACAGCGTAGCGAGAGTAATAGGGTCCCGTTTGGCACCATTTGGGTACGGAACCCTAAAAATGGCTACCACATGAATTGAGTGAAGCACACCATTGTTGGTGCGCAACAATGGTGTGTTTTTTTTTGTGTTTGTACACGCGTCGAGTGCAGCTTTAAATTACTCAACCGGCACAATAATGAGGAGATTTTGAAATACGAAATTCGATATAAAATTATAAACGAGCTGAAATTTGAAATAAATTTGAATTTGAATTTTCTAACTAAACTCCAGATATTTGAGATCAAAGTGGCCAGTTCGACAAAACGCCAATTTCATATGTAAGGTCCTAATACATAGTTCGAGTTTAGCTAGATTTAGATTGACAGTGAGCTCGAACAATAGACTGAGTGAAATTCCAGTAAGCTGGCTAAATCCATCGGACGAACGACACGACAGGACATCATTTTGTATTGTTCGTTAACTGAATGGGAACAAATGAGTTCATGATTTAGCATGCGATGTGTATCACATCTGAATATCGGATCGCGCCGAGCTTCGTTTGCGCTATGAATCAATAACTCTGTTAAGCTGTGTTTTCATTAGGGATTATTCAGCAGTATGAGCGTCGACGGTGTGAAATCAGTAGCTGTTTTAAAGCTCTCATTAGTGTGCTTATATTGATATTATCTTAATCTGATCCCGATAGTGAAATCGTAAATGATGTTACAAGTAGTGTCTTTTGATACAATTTTAAAGAACGCAGGTGCTTCAGCTACTTTGTAGCTTTATTTTATTTGTTTTATAGCTTCACCAAGACTACCTAAACCAAGACATAGATAGAATTTATCTACAAAGAGCTTGTATTATTGTACTCAAATAAATAGGTACGGGAACTACTAGCTGAAATTCTTCTCAAAGATAAAGACGAGCAAGAGTCATCCAAAGGACTCTGTTCACATTACAGCTTGTATGGATTGAAAGCATCGTCGCAATAACCAGGATTAGCTGCGTATCAAACCAGAATTTAATTCAAAGAGTTTAATGGAAATGCTATCGTTTTAATAACGGAATACGTTAAAGAGTCATCTAAAGGACTCAATAATAGATTTCCTTCTGTTCACTTTACAGCTTGTATGGATTGAAAACATCGCAATAATCAAGATTGGCTGCGTACCAAACTAGTTATTTTTACAAAAAGATGAATGGAAATGCTATAACGTTTTAATAACGGAACACGTTTGCAGGTATCTCACTTTAAAGCACCTCTAGTTGCAGCGTTGGAGTAATAGTTTTCTCGGTAAAATATTAATTTAAAAATGACGATACGTTGCTCTGGCAGGCGGTAGTTACCGTTTTCCACTACACTACACATGTTTCCCACTACACGTCAATAATTGATATGAACGACATAAAACAGTTACAGAGTTTTCACCTCCCTACTTGCTGTTACCACCTCTTGTTTTATAAACTTTGCGTGTAGGAAATGGGTTTTATGCTCAATAAATCTGATATGCTTATGTAGTCCTTAGTAAACAGGATATAAATACCAATTTTGCTTGAGCTATGGGTAATAATATGCATGTGCTTAACGTAGCTGCATTGGCTGCTAATATTCAGTTCAGTCTTGATCATTATAATAGGTGGAAACGATCAACAAGTAATTCAAAGTTTTTATTCTCTCTATGATTACAAGGACGTCAAATTATTTTTTGAATCTACATAAAATAAGAGGTTATTTCTTCGGGCGAGGTTGGTAAATGGTAGATGTAAATATAATAAGATTTTTAATCTCATTCTGGGTAAAAGTAGGGACAGTATTTTTTTCTCCGAGTAAAAATAAAATATGGAGCCAAGTCCACGTTTCAAGGTGACCTAATTACGCGTCTCGAATCAACTGACACCCGTGTAATCCAATGAGTCTTCGTTAACTGTAGCCTATATACTTCCATACGTATGTATATACCTACCATTGATTAATATTTTACGTAGATATGGACGTATCTTAAAGGTAGGACTAATTTACTAAAACAAATACAGACATATTATAAATTATTCCTAACATTAAAATATTATTATACAGCCCAGTACTTTAGTTATAAAAATATTGCTTATAACTTGATGGTAAAAAAAAATAATTTAAAAAGTATATTTAAAAAGTATTTAAAAAGTATATTAGCAAAGAGAAATTGTTCGTGCGGTCAGTGGCCAGCACAAACTGATTAATTCTCGGCCGCTGTGCGAACTCCAGAAATATTAGCTCCCTCTACGGATATGAGATTGCTAATTCCACTAATGCAGCGGACAAATATCGCAAGTTCCCCTTACTCCACACTTGCATTTCAACCATTTTGCCAAGTAGTCAGAGAACGCCAGACTAATACAAAAATTGTAAAATCAATTAATTAAAAGCATGAATTGTCGATTGATGATGGGTTAGAATAACAACAGACAGGGTATATTGCGTATATCGTATCAACGTAGTAAGCAAAGAATTTAATTTAAAAACTTTCACGTTACAGGCATGTAATACAGATTTTTGGAAGGCATGAGAATTTCATATATATATTTAGTTACTTTTATATACTAAAGAGGGATATAAATTGGGCAGGTAAACGTATTGTTATTTTACAGCATAATACGCATCATGCGAACTTGCGTGTCGCATTCAAACAGTCTAATTTTGATTATGATGTAATAATGGGAATAAAACATACGAGTATTGCCCATAATAAAAGACAAACTTTTGGTTCTGACGATGTAGTTTCAGGCTTCAGCTAGAAATACACAAAATGAAATAAAACTGGTATGCGTATAAAAGGGACATAAAAATCGAGAGGTAATATAAGGGTGGTGAATTGGATTCATTCAAATGTTATTTGCAGTTTAAAGTTCAGTCAGTAAAAAGCTTCAGTCATACATGGATCGCACATCGCACCCCTCACGCACAAGTGCAGGCTATTCATTTGCCGGATGGATTAATTTCCGCCGTGAGACCGTTCCAAAGGGAAATGCGATTGGAACAAAGTGTACGCGACTGGAACAGGGAGCCGCCGATATGCCATTTTATATCCATTTTTCTTTGAAAGGGTTAAGCCAACGGGCTTTTTGTATCACACCATAAATATCATAATTCAAAACGTATACAGATGAGCCTGTATGTATATATGCCATAACACACACATAACTATGCTCAAATAACGTGGGGAAACAATATCGTTTTCCCAGGAAGTGCCAAAGGCATTGGCATTAGAGGGGCACTGGCACGGTCCAATGGAATTCCCGGAGCTCCTCTATTTTGTGCTGAGGATGGCCACCGTGTGGTTTTAGTCGGTAGGAGTCCGACCCCTACGCCATGCCCAGACGGAGGATCCATGAGCATTTTCACCCAAAACAAAAAAGGTATACATAACGTAACTTAAGCACTAAGCAGCCCATTGCTGTCTTACTGCTGGGTTGAGGTCTCTTCTTGGAATAAGAAGGATTGAGGGTCTACTCATTCTCCTATATTATGTACTAGCCTATGCCCGCGACTTCGCCCGCGTGAATGTCGTTTATCGCGCATCCCTCGGGAACTGTTCTTCTTCCCGGGATAAAAAGTAGCCTTTATGTTAATCCGGGCTATGTTCTATGTGTATGCATAATTTAATTAAAATCCATACAGTAGTTTTTGCGTGAAAGAGTAACAAACATCGGTACATTCTCACAAACTTTCACGTATATAATATTAGTAGGACGTAGGATGTATCCGTTATATAATATAATTTGAAATTTAGACGGAATATAACTGGTAGGGTCGTATTATTTTCCCATACGATCGGCGTGTTTTGGGTATTGTTTTGCCGGAGCTGCGTCATAACAAGCTCCTCGCCTTATTTTCCGCAACGGGCCTGTTGCCCACTGAGATTTAACATTATTGCAATGCCGGCACACTGCCAAAGCTGTACTGGATGATTATTATGAGACTTTTCTTATTCTTCGAGGAAGGAAGGACATGTTTATTTTTCAAATTACTATTTCATGAACTTGGATTGTTTTATTCTTGTATATTTTATTTAAATTATTTCACATTCCAATTTTATGTGTGCTTTGTATCTGGCACACAATTTCTATTCATTTTCCGAGTTAGGCACTTCGATTTTCTAAATTTATGTGCGCAGGTTTATGATGCATTTTACGATGGCCTCTCGGTCAAACACGCGACTCCGGTTTATGGTACACGCACAGTTTATTACATGACTAAAATAAAGGTTATTACTGACAAAAACTAACATAACTCGTCATTCGACGAGCAGTAGATAACGCAATTAAGTTTTTGTTTAATTTTCACGCCATTAACTGATACATATTTCCATCTCGTTCGTCATCAAGGGGAACATTAAACAAACCACTTTGTGTTATGGTAATTACTTGTGTAGAGTTTCTTTAATGGACTAAGTTACAAAAGTATTTACGCAAGGAACGTCTATTTGAATGGTGTATACATAATTTGTGGACAAAGTTGTAGATGTAATGTTTTGCGTGACGATGTTGCCAGCACAAGCGACCGGATTTAATTAAAGCTGTCACATGTTGTTAATTTTTGTAAGGATTCACAAAATTACCAATTTTTTTTATTTTTTTTTATAACATACGAGCATGCGGGTCACCTGATGGTAAGCAATCTCCGCAGCCCATCCACTTACTCATCTCGTAGTACTTAGTCATCATTACGATTAAAAGTTATAAACAAGCATTAAGTACATGGTATTGTCTTGCTATTCAGTAATGTAAATGTATAATAATATGTACACACGGGTACACATCAAGCTGTAAATTCCAGTATAAGATGACCTCGCATTGTTTAGGTTTTCCGTACAATGCGAGATCAGCTTATACTGGAAATGTAGAGCTTGATGTGTAGCCGTGTGTACAACTGAATTATTGACATAATATTGTGATTTAAAAATACTATCTTAACCCATAACAAATTATTTCATCATCATTTCAGCCGAAAGATGTCCAATGCTGGACATAGACCTCACCCAAGCATCGCTACAAAAGCCAGTCATGCGCCTTCCGCATCCAGTGGATTCCCGCGACCTTTACCAGGTCGTCGGTCTACCTTGTGGGGGTCCTACCCACGCTGCGCCTTCCAGTACGCGGTCGACACTTCAGAACTTTACAAAACAAATTTTACAACCTTTTTAGGGTTCCGTAGTCCTACAAGGAACCCTTATAGTTTCGTCATGTCCGTCCGTCTGTCCGTCTGTCCGTCTGTCCGTCTGTCCTAATCCTTTACAGCTTAATAACTTCTACAGTTATAAACATAATGTAAATGAAATTTTGCTAAAAAATAGTCTAGATATAGATCTCAATTTTAAATGAATAAAAAAATCGTGATTACGTATTTTAGGGGTGGCGCCCATACATGTGAAATGGGGATGCAATTTTTTTTTTCGCTGCACCCCCTCGTTTGGGGTATCATTGAATAGGTCTACTAAAACGAAGGTAATGTTTCATACATAACTTTTTTATCAGGTGTACCATCTGCGAAATGTAGCCCGCCAAAGTGGCTTGCAATGTGTCCCCCCCCAGCCATTTCTAAACTATTCAACGTAGAAACTTGTAATCTTCCACATTGATAGACCTTTATAAAAACTCTCTTTTAAAATTATTTCGAGTATAATTTGATAATAAATTTTTGAGTTATAGAGAGAAAACTGAAAAATACTTAAAACGTCCTAGTTCAAAGGTCATTGACCATAGAGAAAAATGATCTTAGCAAATAATGCTCCTTTAGCTACTTTCTATTTAAAAAAATTACAAAAAGTAACTTTGTGTTATATTGAAATGACAAACTTCTTAAATTTGGCGCTGTACAGCGCCATCTAGCGGCTAGTAGCAACACTCTCTGAGTCGCCAATGCTGCCGTCTATTGCATTTGGCACTTTATAGCGCCATCTAGCGGCGGCTACTAACAACACAATCTGAGTCGCCAATGCTGCCGTCTATTGCAAAAACTAAAATAGCCATGATTAATATTCGATTTGATTTGTTTGTAACACCTACTTAAGGAACCTTATAATACTGAGCATGGCCCGACATGCTCTTGGCCGGTTTTTTTAAATGATTTACTTATTATTTATTGCATGAGGTTCCCTCACGAACAACTCAAACGGAACTACTTATACAAAAAGAGCAGAAGAGTTTTGCACGCCTGTCTGCTCCATTACAGTTTTTACATTACATTACATTTTAGTTTTTTTTTTTGTTTTTTTTTTTTTTTTTTTTGACGACCTCTATGGTCTAGTGGTTCGAGTGTCGGACTGCTGATCACGAGGTCGTGGGTTCGATTCCCACAGGACACAAATATTTGTGAGATGAACATATAAGTGTTTGTGTTGGTCTGGGTGTTCATTATGTATTATAAGTATGTATTTACAAAAAAAAAAAAGTATATAAGTATTATATCCATTGTCTAGTACCCATAATACAAGCTCTGCTTAGTTTGGGACTAGATGGTGCTGCGTAAAAAATGTCCCAAAGATATTTATTATTATTTATTATTATTATTATTCATTAAACGAATATTTCTTATCAAATTTTGACTAAAAGTAAACGAGTGTAAATAAGCAATTGCAATACATAACATATAAATTCATAAACATTATAATTATAAACATTTGCATGCCATGATATAAAGCATAAAGTGGAATAAGCGCACTATGAATGAATGTTAATGCGGAATAAGCGCACTATGAATGAATGTTAATGCGGAATAAGCGCACTATGAATGAATGTTAATGCGGAATAAGCGCACTATGAATGAATGTTAATGCGGAATAAGCGCACTATGAATGAATGTTAATGCGGAATAAGCGCACTATGAATGAATGTTAATGCGGAATAAGCGCACTATGAATGAATGTTAATGCGGAATAAGCGCACTATGAATGAATGTTAATGCGGAATAAGCGCACTATGAATGAATGTTAATGCGGAATAAGCGCACTATGAATGAATGTTAATGCGGAATAAGCGCACTATGAATGAATGAATGTAAGGTTTGCTGTAAGAAAACTCATTTTTGAGTTAAGCTCGCCGATGTACATAAGCTTTCCTATTGTAATATTAATGTGTATTTGTGTGTACAATAAAGTATAATAATAATAATGTAGGTACAGTCTACTGCATGACAGTGGAAACACTTCAGCGACAACGGGGCTGTGTTTTCGCTGAAACACTTGAATTCGAAAACCATCTTTACTGCTTACGAAATAAAGACGCTGTCAATGTCAAAATGTTACCACTGACGAGCGGTTGACCGTACCAACTACAATGTACCTATTCCTTGCAAATGAAGACATTCTATTCTATTCTATTCTCAAATCATACATATTATCACTATCACTAAACAATGTAACTCAGACACAAACAAATAACAACAAATATGTTTTTTGAAATCAGAATTTCCTCAATGAATAGTCATCATGGTTCCGATTTTCTATACGTAATTTAAATACAAAAGTCACACACTTATTAATGACTAGCTGTGCCCGCGACTCCGTCCGCGTGGATGTCGGAAAATAACATCGTGTCATAATTATGAACACAATGTCTTCAAATATATACATATATAAGCGCCTACACAGACGATTACACTATTTACCGACCATACTATATTTTGTTTTTACAACCAACCGGCTAAGGTGATGGAATTTCATGGAATTAGCCCTAAACTCTCTCATTCTGAGAAGACGCTCGTGCCCAGCAGTGGGAAGTAATTGGGCTGATTATGTTATTCTATAACACTAACCACATATCTTCTTATGCTGAGAAGAGGCCCGTGTCCAGCAGTGGGACTGTAATGGGCTGGTAATGTTATGTTATTCTAGAATACTAATAATATCCAGTTCATTAACTCTTCTCATTTTGAGAAGAGGGTCATACCCAGTAGTGGGACAGTAATGGGTTGACTACGTTATGTTATTCTACATTTTCTAGTTTCTTAACTCTTCTCGTTCCGAGAAGAGGTCCGTGCCCAGCAGTGGGGCAGTAGGTAATGAGCTGATTATGTTATGATAATCTATTACACTAACAATATCCAGTTCCTTAACTCTTCTCATTCCAAGAAGAGGGCCATGCCCAGCAGCGGGACAGTGATGGGCTATGTTATGTTATTCTATATTTTCTATAATACTAATAGAATCCAGTTGTATTTTTAGGAACCTGCAACCTGCAACTAACCAACAATCATGACCTCTACTTTGTATGCAACTTAATACAATAGAGGGGTCAAGCTGTATCGCTGGATCTACTCAACCGATTCAGATAAAACATACCCTATATTTTAAGTTAGACTAATACCAATACAAATGCTAAGTTTCATTACGATCCGTTCAGCCGTTTTCACGTGATGAGGTAACAAACAGACAGACAGACAGACATAAATTTTTTAAACGATTGATTCGTGTTCTATAGCTTATTTCTAGACCCCCTAGCCGGTTTTCGCGATAAAAAACTCAATGTACAGACTTTTCGACCTTTACAGTTTTATTATAGTATATAAATATAAATAAATATAAATATAAATAGATTCCATCTGAGGATAATTTATGCACAAACATAAATCCGTAATCCCTAAACTGTCTTACGTTCAAATTGAAGTGATGCTGTTGAATTTTAATAGTTATCATCCGTAACAGTTAATCCCGAGAGTTGCGTTGGACACGGTGTCTTTGCTAAAATCCGGCGGCATACACTGATAGATGACATTTAGTGCAGACAGAGTTGTCCCCAGGAGTACCTTTCGCTCCACGCCGTTGAACAAGTGCCAATGAGGACCGATCTCCGGGTAAATTTGCTAAAATAAGCTGAAATCGACTAGAAATGTGTCCGTGCTCCGGATCGCTCCACTGAACGCTCAATACTGCCATTAAAAAGATTTCATAATTTTATTAGCATTGACAAATTTCAATTATATTGTAACAATTTATTTAAATAAAATTAGGTAGGTATACATTTTAGCTGGTTGGGTTTAAAAGTAAAGATACTATATCTACTTATGTGGAAATATATAATTTTCTCCTTTGTTTTGTATTCTCAGTTGATTGTAGTTTTGTTATTTATGAATGAAACTTTACAAAATAACAACTTCAGGCATATAATCTTCATCGAACTGTAAAGAAAAAAAAGGTTCAGTAATAATGTTGATTATAATGTTAAAGAGAATGTAATATTGTAATTGATTGTATTTTATGCGAATAAATGAATTGAATTGAATTGAATTGAATGTTGGTAATTTGGGAGCTTGTTCATTTTTGAATGTGGGTCATGAAGTCATGAACAATGTAATAAGTTCATAACACATTCCTTGTGAATATTTACGAAACAAGAAAAAAAAACGGTCTAGTGCGTGTTTGTCCCGCGCACTAAGAGTTCCGTACCGCCACAAATGTCTGTGTTTACCAAGTTTTCGTTTTTTTAGGGTTCCGTACCCGAAGGGTGCCAAACGGAACCCTATTACTCTCGCTACGCTGTCCGTCCGTCCGTCCGTCCGTCCATCCGTCCGTCTGTCTATCACAGGGCTGTATCTTTTGAAAGGTAATAGGTAACCGGTTGAAATTTTCTCAGAATATGTGTTGCTTTGAGGTGTATCACGACAAATACTAAAAACAAAAAAAAGTCTAAAAACAAAGGGGGTCCCCATACAAGAAACCTCAAAAAACATGCATTTTTTCAACGATTTTGTTGCTGCATCTTCAAAACGGTAATATATACCAGCGTCAAACTTGGTCAGATTATAGTGCATATTATGTAGTTTAGCAACAAATAATTAAAAATAAGACAAACATAGACATAATATGTGGTGGTACCTGCGTAAGAAAGACATGCAAAAATTCATATTTCACGCACTGTGCGTTGATGTCTTTTGATAAACTCTTGTAAATTAACTCAATTTTTATCAGGTCGTTGAGAGGTACGGAACCCTTACTGCGCGAGTCCGACTCGCACTTGTGCGGTTTTTTTAAATATTATAGTACATGCACTACAACAATCAGACTTAGTTTGACTTTTGTATTTAATATAGGTTTTAAGATAGAGCAGGGATAAAAACTTTGAATTTTTTTTTCGAGATTTCTTGTATGGCGTTTAGACTTTTATCATTTTTATTTGACATAATAGAGGCGATAGTACGTCATATTTTGTGAAAATTTCAACTCGCTACCTATTACATACGGACGAACAGACGACATTCTTTGGGTCCCGTTGGCACTCTTTGGGTACGGAACCCTACAAATAAAAATAGTTTAACTAATGATAAGTATTTTGTTACCCTTCTGAAAATGTCTCCTTCGATTCTTCTATTCCTTGCTAAAGTCACTTGGTTCATTTGATTCGCTTGATTGATTTGACTCATTTGATGCATTTGATGCATTTGATTCACTTGGTTTTGTAACCTGTTATCAATCTGTTCACCCCTCTCAGGTTCCACATAATATCTATTAGCACTGTTCGTGAAGGTATTCACAAATGTGATGCCTTCCGTTGTGGTGGGCTCGAGGTGCGTCAGTTTATACTTGTCTTCGTAATATGACACGAGCTTCATCATAAGGACATCTCCAAGAGCTGCCTTTTGCGTGTTGTATATATTCTAGGACAGAAAAAAACATTAATTAATTACATTAATGGTAAAACGTACTCTAAGCAGTTATGAGAAAGGAAATTAGAATCTATTTAAAAGAAATGAAAATTATGAAGTTTCAAAAAGTATATAATAGGTATTCACTAACTTGATTTCTCCGATAACTTTTGTACGGAACCGTTGTGTATCGATCATGATTGGAACGCAACTCATTTCCATTTGCAACTGTTTTCTTAGATTTGTATACCATTGATCCCAAATCTTTCAGGAAGACTTCGAAATCACCAGAGAATTTCGCTACATTATCGTGTGGCATCTGCGTTAATTAATTGTATTAATTTTGAGATTGCGGTAACACTTAAATCAAATAAAAATTGTACAGATACCTGTGAACTTGAAGCAATATTCAATTTTATAACGAAAACGAGAAGAACGTTTATCCACTGTCCACGCAACGTCCTGCTCATGAAAACAATTGAACTGAACAACATGTAGCATCGAGAATTATAGTACTACCTTACACCATAATCGCATTCAATTGATAAGGTGCTATTTTCAACTGTGGCTTTACGATCTGCGCTAATCTTTTTTAAATTTTTTTGTTGCAAATATTTATGTTTGCGCGTTGTTAAAATTGCATTATTGAAAGAAAGTGTATTTCTATCAACAAAGCCAGCCTGAGCGTCCCTTCACGTTGGTATCATGTGACTAAATGCAAGTCGAGTCAAGGCGAAATCTGAGCGTAGGTTTAATGGTTTCGCCTTGATCCTGAGCGAGTCGGGAGCGCGCGCAGTTACACAGCTAGATTTATTAGTTCAATTACCCAGGCCCTGTTCGGTGCCGCTTCGCTTGCTTGAGCGCAGACGCCAACAACTAAATTCTGCTCAGATTGCAAGTGTTGCAACACATTCTATGTTCACCTTTTTGCCTCTTTGCAACGATGTTAATGTACAAACCTAATTTAGGAACGCTTTGTTGTAGCTGAATCAATCTGACTTTTTTTCGATTACAAGAATTAAACCATTGTGCCAAACTTTTTGGAGATAGTCAATGTTTTGATACCACTAGTGAGATTCCGGATGTTTATCATTGAGTTTTTTAAACATACGTGTATGTAGTATATGTTATCAGTAGCTTTGTACAGCGAAAGAAAACATCGCAGTAAAAACCATGTGGTGAGAAGAAATGAAAATATGTCATCGCGAGAATGGTTACAGGGTCACGCTGAACGTTGTGTTGACTGCCGCCGTATTTCATAATCATTTAGGTTTACTGCCTGGTATTCCTTACAATAGGTACGTTATAAAGGGTACAGATGTGGTTACATTAAAATAAAAACAATTTCGCATATTTTTTCAAACATCAAATTAAATCTAGCTTTTAATGATCAAATATATTGCGTATTTGACGCTTTATCACGTTTCGTAACATTAATTTGTTTGTTACTCAAGTTTCGTAAGTATTATGTATAATTTGTACTAACCCCGTGTATGTACATATGTAAAATACAAACCGTATTTTTGATTTACGAATATCTTACTGAAACTAGAATCTTTATTTCAGTTCCAATTTATTTACTTGACATAAAGCCCTGACGTGGGACTTGTGTCGTTTATTCGTTTTTATTCTATTCTCAATTAAATAAGATTTCAGAATAAGCTCGGTTAAGATTTCAAATAAATTGAAAATGTCAAATAAGCCCGCTTAGGATACTTTTTTATTTTTTATATCGAGGTCAACTAAAAGTGTTATTATATAGGTCCTTTGTTTAATAAATATGATTTTGCTATTAATAGGTACGGCATGGTCTAACTCTAAAGGTACCTTAATATTGTCATCGATGAGGTGGTGTTTCTTCACCTTCGAATCTGCGTTTTTTATACGATTGTACTGAGAGCTCAGACCAATGTATATCGTTTTCGCGGGTGCAGCCGTGAATGTGGAGCCGAGATTTCAGGTGTTTTCATAGTTAGCCTATAATCAGCCTCTGCGTAAACGTTTACGAGAGTATGGTGCCCGCAATGAGTAGTTTTTAGCGGACAGGAGGTACTGCCCACTCTTGTGACATATCTAATTGCTAAAGCATCTATAACGGGACACCCACCGAAAGGGAATGGCTGATCTATTAGGGACGGTTCATACCAAGGTTTATTCAGCTGCCAACTGTACGCTGTAGGCGCTGTAGCGTACGTGAGGTTGACAATGTATAAACAATCAGCACACCATCTATCGCTAATTCTCATTCAGTGTGAGCTAACTGTGAGCGAGCGTTAAGTTTGGTGTGAACACTCTCTTATGTTAAAAACGGAAACTACACTGCCCTTCATCATTACGTAACAACATAAGTATGAAGGCGATGTTTCAGAAAATTAATTTGTAAATAGTTATGCAACCAAGCCAACTCTTTGAAGCATACAATCTTGCAGGCACTGCCTTTAGTTATATCGTTACGTGATTTGCTTTTTATTGTTAGTAGTCATTAACGTACCTACATTGTTGTGAAGTATAATCGGGCGGAGCGACGAGCGGAGCGGGTTGCGACCACAAACACCCCCCGTCGATACAACTTGGCCAACTTTCAAATTTGTGGGTTGGCGCTTCCAGAGCTCGCTTATATGCACTTAGCTTTACATACTAATTAGTATAAGTTTAAAGATTGCGGGGTTCCGAACTTTTTCAAAAAATTCAACTGCTTTTTAACAGTCATCTATAACTGTTGTATTTGTACACGAGCACAAGTTTAAACAAATTACAAGTAGGTAGATATTTATTTATTTATTTTTTATATTCTTTATTTTACATACACCAAACGAAAACAAACACAGTAGTTTACAGTTAGATAAAATGGTATATCTGACTTCAAAATAAAAGAATCACAAAAGGCTTGCTAGGACTTGTTGTACCAAGGTGATATCCCTAGGAAATAGCCCTATCTAAGGAAATAGCTCAAAAGTAGACTGTTTAAAATAACGATGCTTTTGACTAGTTTTTAAGTGGGTTAAAAGTTTACATTTAGATAAAAGTACAGTTATTTTCAGGAGTATCTCGAATGCACTTCCTGAAATGAAACATCTCGCTGAACCTTGACATAGCAACCGCGTCTATCGGTCACGGTCAAAAGAATTCGCCTTATCACCTTTTAATAGGCATAGTCATTACTTCAATAGTGACCGTGACTACACTGAAAAAAATATAGCGTAACATAAAAAAGTGACTACATAACCTTTAGGTAATACCTGACGGAAAATTTCGTTCTTTAAAGATAAACCGTTTTGTTATATCAACTTAACTTTAGTAACGTCTTACCAAAAATTTGGTTGTCACTCCGGTTGGGTTAAAAAAAAAATCTGTGTAAATATGTAATGTCCATAATACCTAGCTCGTCAGAACTCAGACTTGATGTTTTCTGGCCTTCTTCTTTCTTCGAGACCCTGACTGTCTTTTGGACTCCAGTTGACACAGACCATTCCAAGTTTGTCAAGCCTTTGCCTTAGGATACTTAGGTAAGATAATAAGCAACTAGAGCCTGACATTTCAAAAGTGCTTGTAATTAGGTTTATATGAAATAAAAAACAATTGAATTTGAATTCTCCGTACCGTTGAGATTCTGCTTAACCAAGACCAGTACAGTAACTCCGTGTAACCGGTGTAAAATAAGATACATGTATTTTCAACTTGTAGGTCCTGACTCCTGAGATATATCTCAGGACAGTGTATAGCTGCATATATTTTTATGTACGCAAATATTTTTTGTGTTGGGCTGGTTGTTAGATTGATAGATAGAATATACTTTATTGTACACCATGAAAATAGTAGTAAACAGGAACAACGTATAAATTATGGGTACATGGGCGGTCTTATCGCTAAAAGCGATATCTTCCAGACAACCTTTGGATGGACAAAGAAGACGATAATCTAGATGATCGATCGATTTCTTATGTATCTACAAAAAAAAGTATATAGGTAAGTTTTATATCCATTGTTATTGTTGTACCTATAGTACAAGCTCTGCTTAGTTTGGGATGTGAAAATGGTGATCTGTGAAAATGTCCCAAATATTTATTATTAATTATATTCGCATTGGCGACGAAGCCCTTAAAATAATGAAAAAAAACTTGTAAAGAAGACAATCAGATCTAAGTACCTAGTGGGTTAGCCAACAGAGGACGTAGAGTAGAGTCCAGCGTGGCCCATTATGTATCAACCAACTCAGCCTATCGTAGTCCACTGCTGAACATAGGGCCTCTCCCAAGTTGCGCCACAACATTCGGTCCTCTGTCTTCTGCATCCAGTCCCTCCCAACTACCTTCTTCAGGTCGTCGGTGCACCTGACTGGGGGGCGCCATTGTGTTTACTGGTGTTAATTATGTGAATAGATTTTATATTTCTAACATTACAGAAAGGCGACTTATTAAATTATTGTTGATGGCAAATAAGTATTTTTTAAATTAAAACTAGCTTTTGCAGCTGATCGCGTGTTATAAGTGAATATAAAACTATTACGTTATTACCAATTTTTTTCTAACATAGATACGGTTTTCTTCACCTATTAAATAACCTAAATGGCCATTAAAACAATACAATAGTATTTAAGGTTTATTTTAAATAATTAGTCGTAATTTTTATTTAGTTCTAGACTAGCTGAATGCCCGCGGCTTTGCCCGTGTATAATTCGGCTTATCACAGAAAGACTTACCGCACATCCCTCGGGAACTGTTCATCTTCCCGGGGTTAAAAGTAGCCTATATTTTAATCTGGGTTACGTTCTATCTGTAGCCAAATTTCATCGAGATCCGTTCAGCCCTTAAAGCGAGATTGAGTAACAAACATCCAAATATCCAAACATCTTCACAAACTTTCACATTTATAATATTTTTTCATTTATTTTTTATTAATAATACATTGTTTTATTTTTTATTAGTAAGATAGTACCTAGTTATGTTATGGTTACAACTCATCCCTCAGCCTTAGATTAAGTTTCTAATATAATTTCTGCTTAAACTAGTTCTAAGAATTGTTATTCACTGAACAAATGCAAGCTCAGCTGTCTGTTGCACCGGATGAGCCCGGCCACCATGTTTTTTTTTATTTCATCATCGTGGTGGTACCTGCGTAAGAAAGACATGCAAAAATTCATATTTCACGCACTGTGCGTTGATGTCTTTTGATCATCATCATCATCATTTCAGCCGAAAGACGTCCACTGCTGGAATAGGCCTCCCCCAAGCATCGCCACAACGACCGGTCCTGTGCCTTCCGCATCCAGTGGATTCCCGCGACCTTCACCAGGTCGTCGGTCCACCTTGTGGGGGGCCTACCCACGCTGCGCCTTCCAGTACGCGGTCGCTACTCCAGAACTTTAATAATTGTCTCTAAATCGACAAAGACGTATTTTCATTTATTTAATATTCAATATTTTAATAAGTTTAAAAAAATACTCATTTACGCTCCGAAATCAAGAGTTTCTTCCTATGTGTACATTTTGTACCTAAATATTTTCTAATAAAGTCAAATCAATCAAATCAAATTTTATTTATTTTCAGAAACAGGTACAATTTTTTCAATCTTATACTAACAAAACACAATTAACTGTTTAAATATATCATAATAAGATGGAGTTAACGGCGGTGTCTGTGCTAGTATAAACTAAGTGACTGACACGCGCCTTGCTCCCACAAATTTAAGGATAACATTTTAGAACAATTATTAAAATTTTAATTTATTTTCAGTCTTCGTATTGACTGTCTGTCGGTATGCTATGATCCCGTTAAACACCGAAGTAGACTATTCAAAATATTACTTAATACTATTGCCCATTGCCTATTGCTATTGCTTACCCGCCTGCCAAGCGTGGCGATTATGGCATATTTGGGGAAGGCCTTTGTCCAGCAGTGGACGTTTTTCGGCTGAAATGATGATGATGATGATGACTATTATTATAAATCTCGTCACCGTAGCGAGAGGAAAATATTTCAGAACAATCAACTTCGTTACAGTTTATTCCTTCCGCTATAGTTGCCCGAAGTAATTTTCATTAAAAAAACTTTAATGAAAACTTTAAAAATTCAAGCGCAGGTCTCAGGTCCACACTGTTTTATTATGGAAAGAAAATGAATGGAGCATTTTTCAGGGTTATGTAATTAATACAGCTTAAGAATAAGAAGCAAGCTCTGGTTCATCATCATCATCATAATTTCAGCTCTGGTTAAAAAAATAAATTTAAAAATATAATACATATATGAAAGAACTAGGCTTGTGAATGATTGCACTACGAATCAAAGGAGAACAGACTTTCAAAAGCTAAGGCCAATAAAAAAGAAAGTATTTGTCTAAGTCACCACCACCTCATCATCCTCCTTGCCTTTTCCCAATTATATTGGGGTTGGCTTCCAGATGCGGCTGAACATCAGTAATTTACAAGGAGCGAATGCCATCAGACCCCCGCAACCTAGTTACTGGGTGGACATTCGGAGGTTAGAACAGTTGTCAGACTTTTAGGCCTCTGACTACCCGTAACGATTGCCATAGATATTTGTATGACAACTGGAACTCTCCGAGGCACGGAGGGGTCTCCATGTGTAACGAAATTGTCACCCATCTACGGACTGGCAGTGGCAAGGGCTGCTTTACCTAGCAAATCGTTCAATCCACATGGTTGCTACTTCGCCATCATCTACCACCTATGCATTAATAATGTTCTTTACTCGTAGGTAACAAAATTGCACAAAGCAGCTAACAAGTTGCGCGCATATTTGAAACCATGTATATGCATAGCAAATAGCTTGAGCAATCCTATCCCACTGTCATTGTTGTCAGTGTTAGTCGGCAAAGTTTTACAGCCAACAAGCACCAACTCGGCGTCTGCAATTAAAACAGTAATATTACGTGAGACTAAAACTCTTCGCTAAAAACATCATCCAAGTCGTTTTATTGCCACTTACACGACGCATGTACGGAAATACCAATAAACTTACAATAGTGAATTCCTTTTGTAATACAAAATAAAATATCTTATTCTCGTATCTTTTGTTGGCGTGTGAATTCAATTTGTTGCCAGCTTTAAATAAACCTATAATATGACGCAAACACATACTTATATTCACAGGAAAATTCTTCTTTTGCATTGATAAATAAATCCCACGGAAAATTTGCATCACCGGATTAAGTAACAAAGAAAGCACAGGATTTATAGAAGCTGTAAAATGAAGTTGAAATAGGTTTTGCAAGCAATAATCGTATTTTCTACTTTTGCGGAAAAATATGTATAAAGGTGGTCACTAAACAATTCAGGTCAGCGACTCGTTATATTGATGGAACGGGTTCGAATGTGAGATAGTGTTCGCGGGCTGTGCCGCCAGATAGCCTCCCGCGCTCATGAATATTGTAGCAACACGCGTCCGCTGGATCCTCCAGATTCCGAGCCTGTATCAGGAGCTTTATATACCCACACCTTTCACATTGTTTCCCATGCAATCCCTAAATATAAGTAGGTACAGACCGCACGGACAGCCCCGTACTTCACCGTTTTTTTGTTTACGCAAAAAAGTTACATCTATGAATATTTTCGACGTCGTTTCGGGATAGTAAGGACTTAGTTTATCTTTTTCGCTCAGGAATGGTAATATATTGCGGCGTGAACTTTTTGCGGTTTAGATATTTTAGCTGACTATGAAATAGCGGTCAACCCTTTCGGGAATGACGATACAAATACGTAGTAAAAGTTAAAGTTGAAAGGTTAGAGTTGAGTACATGATGAGTTAGATATATTATTCAGTTTAGGTGTGCACTGTGCAGTGCGACCGCGGGGCGGCGGCTCTGGCAGGGCTCGCGTGTCGGACAGGCGCAGGCACTAAGTGGTGTGGCGCGACGATAATACGTCAAACCGCCGACTGCGGTTCACCCACCCCGTCCGGCTAAAATTTAATAGTACTCCAGTGTACCTACCAAGCTACGCTGTTATCTCTATGGGTAGGTTAGCTGCGTCAAGTCTCCTCTATCAAATGTTGAAGAGGTGTGAATTCTGATCAAGTATTCATCGTACTGCAGAACGTCAAGTTTTCCTTGAAAATGTATCACAAGCACATCGTCACACATTTATTAGAAAGTTGAGGATAATGGAAATTTAACTTTTCATCGAAAAAGTTATCAAGTCAACTACACTCGTTGTTCATAAATTACTTTTCGACTCTCAAACGTGCAATATTGCAATACGAATACTCTATGTCATTGCGTGGCTTTTTTACATTTACTCTAAAATAATGTCCGTATGCATCAGTTATGTGACTATGGGTTACACTTTTCAGCTGTAAACCAGCTGGCATCGACAGCCAAAAATTTAATTTACTTTTCAAATCCGGTACCCGGATTAATTTTAACAGCGAACGCGTTTAGTCCGATATGTCGGTTGAAAGGTTTACCGACGCTATTTGACCGACAGCTCTATTTGTCGGGACTGCAGGTCATTTATATGGCATGTGACATATATAGGATGCAAGCTGAAGTGATTACTGAATATCTGTCTAAAGTTTAGACACAAATTGAAATTGGTTGAAGTGTTTAGAGTCTATTCAACCAATTTCAATTTGTTTTATTGTAAAAGTTAGCATCGTTTCAGCAAGTGGTACTATTGAAGATCGAATTCAATGCGTCTTTAAGGAAGTAGTATTAATTGTTTTGTGGGTTTTGTTATTTTGTAATAATTTTTTATAGTTTTACTTCAGTACTTTCAACGTTGTGTGGTGACAAATCTCCTCTTAGGAGCTCAACTGCCAATTAAAATAACACAATAGTTAAAAACGGACGTCGTCTTTAAAAGATGGTTTGGTATACGAGGGTTTATTATAGGTACTAGGTATCTTATATCACACCATAACCTTACCCACAACCTTAACCACAGAACAAATGATAATAATGCATTCCCTAATACACACCTCTGTTTATCCCCCAAGGATTACAGACGTGCGGATACATGTCTTAATGTCTTCCTCCGGGATTCTCAAAGTGTGAATCCCTGATGAGTGGATCAACTCGTGCTGAAAAGCTATAATGATTAACCTTTGCGTTCGAAACCTTTAGTGAGCAATTAATGAACGTTGTTCGCCTTAATTAATCTGTTCTCAGTTGTGGGTTGCCATTTAACAAGATGAATTTATATTGTGAAGGTTGCATTCCGGCGATATATTGAATTTCAAGTAATGAGTGATTTAATACGCGTGTTTGGGCGGACGCGCCGTGATCAATTGTTATGAACACCGCAGAACGATTCAGGTTTTCTTCTCGTGTTCGATGAACGACAAATGATGTACGAACATTCGTTCCGACTACACAAGAAAGAACTGTAAAGTTCTGGAGTGGCGACCGCGTACTGGAAGGCGCAGCGTGGGTAGGCCCCTCACAAGGTGGACAGACGACCTGGTGAAGGTCGCGGGAATCCGCTGGATGTGGAAGGCGGAGGACCGGTCGTTGTGGCGATGCTTGGGGGAGGCCTATGTCCAGCAGTGGACGTCTTTCGGCTGAAATGATGATGACGATGATGACACAAGAAAGATAGGCACATAAAAAGACACAACAAAGATAGACTAAGGTTCTTAGCAGCTTGCTAGCCAAAAAAACTCTACGTGTGCCTGACGGCTGTTAGTACTTCTGGAAACGTCTGGAGGGAACGGCATGTGGCAGTTGTTAGGCCGGTGCATCCTGGGTACGGGCAATAAATATCCTTTCGAGGGACATTATTATCCTTCGGGGGATCTTATTGCCTGTAGCAAATATTCTGGCGCGGGAGGGACTCGATCTGGGCCAATGGGGCGTGACTCCGCGTGTCCTTCTGAAGTTAGCAGAGGGTACAGTGGAGGATGAAAAATTACGGGAGAATAGGCCCTGCGGGTGGCGGACTCGGGGTAGTCTGCTGCCTGGCGTAGCTGGCGTGACTTGCGAGGACGGCGTGGCTGGCGTGTCCACCGTGGCTGGTGTGGCCGTGCAATCGGCGTGTTAGCTGCGTCATGGCGGGGCCGCGCAGCGTTCTGTTTGCGTTGCTTAATTATATTAGTCTTAATAAACGTGTTAGAAGTTGGTAATGACGATCAAATTTGACCAAGTGTTCTTAAGCTTGATTTCAGACTTATTATTTTTTGTTCTGGGCGGGCATACAAAATGCTTATAACGCTTATTTTCTAAAGGTGAGAAGGTTTGCAAGCTAACCACAAATATTTCACTTATATCCTTTGTATCTTTGTATAATCAATATTATGTATGTATGTTAATGTTGCGAGTTGCGACAA
The DNA here is from genome assembly GCA_949699075.1 of Asteroscopus sphinx. NCBI lineage: Eukaryota > Metazoa > Arthropoda > Insecta > Lepidoptera > Noctuidae > Asteroscopus > Asteroscopus sphinx. The sequence continues at coordinate 15,794,202 of OX453007.1, forward strand.
AAAAATATTATGAGGGATTTTCTTTTTTGTATGAAAATTATATGATTTAATATTATTTGTTTGATTAATGTTTTGGTTTAGTTTAATTCTATGTGAGCCGACTAATCCCAAGTTTACAATGAAAACCAACATTAGCCGTAAATATTGTGTTGTGTTACATTTTGCGCTGAAATAGTTCCCTTATATATTTTAGCTCTCTAACACATTAAAGTTGGTAACATAGAAAATGGAAGTAATAATTTGAAGTGACATTATCTTTCTGTTTCGCTACCGCCTTCGGCTCCGTTATAAAATATCTATGTTCACGTAAGTATCTTATGTCTTGGATACTCGTATATTATTGGATTCATAGTAACCCGGTACCTACAGTACCAGTGGTTTTAGAAAGATTTTGGTCCATGGTTTGATTGAATTTCTTTTTTTTATATTCCAAAATGGAATTGCGTTAGACCGCCACCTCACCTGATGTTAAGCGATGGTGCGGTTGACGAAGGAATATTATAGAGTTTCGTGCTTCTGTATCGAGTCCTACCTACCTGCCATCTTGATCGGATAGCTGGATGATATGACTCCTCTTCATCATCATCATCATGTCAGCCGAAAGACATCCATTGCTGGACATAGGCCTATGCCATAATCGCCACAGGCGGATTGGCGATCGCAGTTGGTTAGTTTAATACTCAGAGAACGCTGCTGCCCATCCTCTGGTGAATCCCTTACACGCTTTTTTCGACACCCATGAGAAGAGATAAGGGTATGATAGGGATATGACTCCTTAGTCTCCTTAAATAACACCCACGAAGAGTGGAGTAGTAGACTATTCTCTGCCGAAAACCACATGGCGAGAATTAAGGACGTGACAGAGATACTATGTAACATTTTCGGTACAAAAATAAAACTCTTTTCTATGTTTTTCCTCTAATACCCATCTACGATCAAGTCTTTCTTGGAAGACACAAAGAAAATAAATTCTAAAAAAAAGGATTACGCACAACTTGGTATCCTACCTTTGAACAAAAGCTGTTTCTGAGAACAAAGGGTATATCTAACTTGAATTGGTGTATTGTTGCTAAAGTCCCCAATAATGGGAGAGAGACGCAAAATATCGCGAGTACAATGTCACATATGTCATCCATTGTCTAAGATATTAGAGTTACAATCAATCACTGGTGTGTCCGTGACATGTACGTAATTAGGAGCGAACCTACGGGGGAGCACAACGCCTATTCTGATACAGAAGTTTGTCGCCGGCTTCACCTCGATGCGAGATTGTTTGTTTTATTTCAACATCAAATAATTTGTAGAAAAAGATTTTTTATATTATAAGTCCACAAGCTAGACTGACGACCTGGTGAAGGTCGCGGGAATCCGCTGGATGCGGAAAGCGCAGGACCGGTCGTTGTGGCGATTGTAAGGGGAGGCCTATGTCTTTCGGCTGAAATGATGATGATGATGATGATAACGAACCACGTTTTTAAAACAAAAGTAATTTAATATTGCATTGTGTACATGTTTAAAGTTTGAAGTCATCGGGAGGCTATTTTATAATCGATTGCAAAATTTGTACTGAACAGACAAACAGAAAAGGGAGTTAATAAGTAATAAAATAGAATCTGTTTGTTTTATTCAGACTATTTTTAGATGTCAATATCCTAATATAGAAGAGATTAAATAAAGAAAATGTTTTAAGAGACCTCTTACATTTTTTTGACGAACATAGCAACGCGAAGTGGATTTTTGGCATTCTTATTCTATTCGTTAGAAAGATCTTTAGAAATTTCCAGTTCTGAATTAGATATCACGATACTGACCCAATATCGTGTGGTACAGACTTACAGAGCCCACATCGAAAGCGTTTTGTATTGAATTCTGGCATTATTGGAGTAGATGAAGTACATATTTTGTTCTCATAAACGTAGGTACGTTCTCCACGATATGAAAATATAACCAAAAGTTACAACGAAGAATCTGCTTAAATATCTTAAAAAGGACAATAATTAATGGTAATTTTGCAGATTTCATGGCAAAATCTTAAGTATTGCGTCACGATATAAGTATATATTTTTTATAGTATAGGATGGAGAAACGAGCTAAAGGCCCACCTGATGTTAAGCGGTTACCTTTGCCCATAACAACTTCAATACCACCTAGGCTTTTACCTAAATGGAACCGCAAGTCGGTTCGCCAAACTGAGACATGAACATGGAAAGTCTCATGTGATTGTAATTTCACCGGCACCCGTATCCTTCAGACCGAAACACAGCAATGCAAGCATCACTATTTGGCGGAGAAGTAGGTACGGTGGTAGTACTTCCCCGGACGAGCTCTTTCACAAAGGAGCTCTACTGCTACTAAGAACGACGCCTTTATGTACGATAAAATAACATTATATATGAAAACCGAATAAGTACATACACGTCAAGATGTCATGGTGCCATCTAAGGGTCGCAGAGAGACGCACAGCGCCCTCCACCAGACGTTCAGACGATCAGACGTCGCTACGTTTAATTAGTGGCCTTAGTGGCTTCCCGAATTTCAGACACGTCCAAAACTTTAATTTTCTACGTAGACAATATTTATGTACTACGGTACAGGCAGGTAAACATTTATGTATGAGTGGAAGACCCTTTGTTTTGACAAGAACGGTATTGAGAATATCTACAATAATTATTGGAGACACTGTCTTTTAGTTTTGTTTCGGCATTATATTTGTGCAGGCTGTTGTCTGAAATTAAAACAATTTTGGGTTTTAATGTTATTGTTACTTTAATAATAATAAATTCTTTATTTTCCATAAATTTGGTACATTTGGTGCATTCTATCTTTGCTCACATACAAACAATAATTTTAATAGCTTTAATTTCTTACAGAGATAGATAATAACATAGTTGAATCTCTTGTTTCCCAAAGACCACTTGTCCAAAAGTCTCCCAAATCCACTTGTCCAAAATTTAAAATATAAATAACAAGCGGCAAAATAACCTACTTTATTTGAAGTTGGTTAAAAAGGATTTGTTTGTGATTTGTTTTTATGTTAACTTTTTATATATTAACTTTTTTTTTATATATTATCTTTTTTTGTTCAGAATATCAGTTTTTTGTTTCTCCTGTGTAAAGCAAACATGGACAAGTGGTCACTGGAAAACAAGTAAATAAATAATAAATAAATATTTGGGTAATTTTTTACATAGTACCATCTTCTTGTCCCAAACTAAGCAGAGCTTGTACTATGGGTACAAGACAATGGATATAATACTTATTTACTTCTTTTTGTAAATACATACTTATAATACACACTTATGGTCATCTCACAAACATTAGTGTCCTGTGGGAATCGAACCCACGACCTCGTAATCAACAGTCCGACACTCGAACCACTAGACTGCAGACGTTTGAAGCGATTCAATTATATTATGAATTATGATACTTGCAGCATAGTTAGAACATTTTTTTAACGAACTGGAGTCTATTATAGTTAATATGTATCAACAAAGTTTGGTTTGCCGGTCGAACGATGTAAAGTACTTTGACTTTACTGAAATTAAGTTTCGGGGTGTCAATTAATAACATAACTAACGGCTTTTCCCATTTTAGACGCATTAGACCTTTTATTTTCTACAAAGATAATTATTTTCTAGAACCGAGTAATGGTAATATTTTCATGCTTTCCTATAAGTAATTTATATAGAGAAAATAATATTAATGCTAAATGAAAACAGTTGGGTGCCATAATTATTTCCTGCTTTTCAGACTTATTTCAACTTTAATTTCCTGAAAACATAAAACGTTAGAGCTTGTTGTTAGCAGATATTTACTGAATGTTTCCATTTTAAAGCTTTCTGTTAAGGATAGTGTTGTTCTGCGCAAATTTAATAGTTTGGACTGTATATTTGGTTAGAGCATCAAAATACTTGAAAGTTTTTCGACTTTTACAATAATAGAAACAATCCTTGGTGTCTCTTGATCTCTTTGTATCTTGCAAAGAAAAGATATACATTCACAGTTAATTTTACGAGCGTCTAGACTTCTACTAATTAAAGAATATAGGAAGAGAGTACTCCGAAAAAGCGTTTTTAATATTGTTGCTTTCTATCTTAATAATTCGTAAAAGTGCTCCGTTAAGATAATAGGGTTCGCAGATCGTGAATCTTCTTAATTACCAACAATGTTGAAATTAAGCTTTTAATGAGTTTTAATTAACAAGTTTAGGAACGTTGCGTGAAAATACTTAACGATTGCTGCGAGATAATTTTATTTAGACAATATCTAACGGTAAATAATTAACGAAGTAACAATTACAATATGAATTTATAATAGAAAACAGAATTCAGTACTTTCTAGAATTACAATTATCTATGGAACTTGAAATATTATTTATTTTGCCATAAAATTGGTAAAAAAAAACAGTTTAATATTGTAATTCCAGCAAACCACATGATTCCGAATTGCGTCATCTTAACAGTCATCAGAATTTCAATGCTGAACACCACACTATTTTAAGCATTAGAATAGTATCAAAAAGATACCAAGCCTACCTGAAGCTCTACAAATCCAATAAAAGAAAAGAAGAAAGAATATGAAAAAAATTCGTTTTTTTCTAGAATGTAATAAATAAATAATAAATAAATCCAGTCCCCACTAATGAAATACATACAATTTGTACCAGAAATTCATCATGGTCACATTTCGAGAGTTAATTTAGGGCATAGCATATGGGGTGCTGGCCAGAAAACCTCCACATGTGCCTGACGGCTGCTTGTCCTTCTGGACACGTCTGGAGGGATCGGCAGATGTTTGGCCGGTGCATCCTGGGCACGGGCAATAAAATCCTGTCGAGGGATTAACCTTCGGGGGATTTTATTGCCTATGGCGAATATTCTGGCGCAGGAGGGGCCCGTTCTGGGCCAGTGGGGAGTTGCTCCACGTGTCCCTCTGATATCAGCAGAGGGCACAGTGGAGGAGTAGGGGCAGGCCCGGTGTGTACTCACCCTGCCACTGGGCAGGCAGCGGGGGGACTGTCTTTCCCTGCCCCCGTCGATCTCGTAACCCCAGGAGTGCCCGCTGAGTAGTGTTCTCGCACCTCTTGGGACCGAGGGTCTTGGCTTCACCGCCCGGACCGCGAGGAAGAAAACCTCTATAAAAATTACGGGAGGTAGGGCCTGCGAGCAGCAGACTCGGGGTAGTCTGCTGCCCGACCAGCAGCTGGCGTAGCTGGCACAGCCGGCGTACTTGGCGCAGCTGGTAAAGGCCCATGAGGTGAAGTGGCGTGCAGTGTTCCGTGTGCGCAGCCTAGGAGGGTGCGGCCAACGTTAGGCCGCACGGGGAGAAGGGGCTCGCCTGCTTGTGGCGTCGTATATCTATATTATCCTCACAACTAAATAACAATAAATTCAAGAGATAGCTTTACAATCGACAATAACACACGATGTTAAACATCTCGATGACACCGGGCAGAGATATGCACAATTTATGCGGAGACAGCGCCAACAAGCCTGGGCGAGGGTCGCAAGTAGGTCACAGGAGTTGGCTACCAGCCTGGCTTGCAAGTGATGCAGGACAGGTGCGATCGAGAAAGCTCGGGTCATATGACAAATTTAGCTAATTTTAGATATGGCATTTTTCTTTTCAAGCTTATTGTTGGAGATTGTGTCGCATTTTGTTCGGATGCTGAAGGCAGAAAACAGCAGTGGACTGTAATACTATACAACTAATACAAGGCCAAGCCAAATGGGTCTTACTCCCAACTGCTGCCCGATTCAGAATCACACGACAACCAGTTGTCGACCGATTCGGTTTCTTATCCCGTTTCGTCTGATGATTCACGCAACGATAGAAAAAGAGATTACAAACCGAATCGATTGACAACTGGTTAACGTGTGGTTCTGAATCGGGGGGTAGGTTTGAGTTCTGCAGACCAATTCTCGTAATTAAAAACGTTCAAAATATAGTTCCAAACTGATCTCAATGCCTTAAATCTCAATATTCTGACAGTAGATGTTTCTGATTCTCATTTGTTAGTGAAATTAATGACCTAATTGACACAAATAAACGACAATCAGGAACATCTACTGCCAGGATATTGAGATTTAAGGCATTGAAATTAGTTTCGAACTATATTTTGAACGTTTTTAGTTACGAGAATTGACCTTCTGAACCAAATCGAGCTAATGTCAATTCCTTAGATGTTTTACCATAGAAATCTAAATAATAAGGTAATTATTAAGATTTCTATGGGTTTTACTGTCAGTTCCTCTAGGAATGTACACTAGCTCAATTTGGTTAAGAACTCGAACCATTCGGGAGTAAGGCCCTTAGTTATAATGTGAAGTTAGTTAAAAACTGCTTGTAAACATTTAGTTATATTAATAAGATAGTCTATTTGCTAGCTCAACGAATACGCGTGAGAGCAATAAGTTTATAATAAAACAAAGTTTAACCGGATTAAATCGCGTATATTATTTAAATTGGTTTCCCTGACGTTTCGAAAGCTTTGCAGCATTTCGTGGTCGCAGGTAGATAACAATAAGCAGGCAGGAAGCAATAAGATTTTTCGATAATTTATTTACTTCAAAATTGATACCAAATAATGAACAACCTACGAAGTACGTAACGTTATTTTTAAATAATTGACTACTACCCACGGTGCGTTATTTGGTTCTGTCAATTTTAAATTCTAACAAGCAAACATAAATTGATTTAATTTAGTGATTGAATACTGTTGATTGTATGATGTATCATAAATCCAATAGTTGATTAGCCTAATTACATGAATCGGGAAATATCTGACATCAATCAATTTGTTTTGATGTTCCCTAATGAGAAATGGAAACTAAATAAACAAGGGGTAGGTAGAGTAAAACTGAAGGTAAATTCTACCAAGCGTATCTCTAGGACGCGAGAGGACACGATGGGTTGAATGTGGACAAATTAGTAGCAATTTGCGTCCCAACGTTCCCGTTTCGGACCAAATGTGAATATCAAATGAGTGTTTAAGCCACCCATTTGGATCACTCTCGGCCGATGCCAATCATTTCAAAATTGATGCTTGCGGCTTTCACTCGATGACTGTTAATTATTGCTAGTGCTATTATTCCAGCTGTGGTTCATTACCTGTTCCTCATATTTTATGCTCTTTATTCAGATGTTATCGTTTTAAAAAAATATGTAGCAATTTGTTATACGTCTGCCGAGAGGCGGTTATGTGGGAGTCAGGTAATCTGGATTACGTAATTGATTTCTTATACGGACTTGCCGTTTTGAGAAAATAGCTTTTTAATGTTGTTTTGCGTTGGTACTTTTGTTTTTCTACGTTTAATATTTTGCTAAACTAAAGAAATATTAAAACTGTGGACTTAACTATTGTAATTACCTTGGCGAAGAATGCAGAACTAAAAAAGAAATGTTAAGTTAAAATTGCGAGGTTTTAATCTTCTGCGCGACTTCCATAAAAGTTTTTTTAAATACTTTAAGTTCATTTGCTCAGTAGGTACCTATTTATTTACTACAAGCTTTCCGCCCGCGACTTATTTCGCATGATTTCCCGCTTTTCCCGTTTCCGCGGGAATTTAGAAAATAAAATATAGCCTGAGTTACTTCTGGATAAAGTAACTTTCTAATGAAATTCATAAAATCGGTTCAGTAGTTTAAGAGTTTATCGATTACAAACAAACAAATATTTCCTCTTTATAATTAAGTATTTACGATACTATCTTGTGGGACAGTAGATAGAAAAACTTACGATATTCAGTTAAGTTATACCTACAAGTAGCCATACAACGTCTTGATTATGTCTCGGCCAGATTGAATACCAGAACAAAGGGGTCTTATTGTTATTCACCCCTGTAGTGTAGCCGTGACAAACTATTTAGGCGAGCATCCCTTAAACGGCTCACTTGATTGTTTTCAGCCAAAGGTTAACTACCTGTGCAAAGCTGGAGGAGGTGTTAGTCACAATCTATTGCTGTACAGAGCCTTCAAGCAGTATTCATTGTTGGCAGTTTGGCAACGAGCTTCTCGATTGTGACACGGATTGTACGATGTTAGTTTATACTAGGAATTGAGATAGACAAATAAGTGAAGTTCAGGTATAGTTATTGTAAATGTTTCCTTTTGACTTAAAATCCTGTACTTAAATATATGAGTGTGAAAGTTTGTGAGGATGTTTGGATGTTTGTTACTCAATCACGCTCTAAGGACTGAACGGATTTGGATAAAATTTGGTATACAGATAGAACATAGCTCGTATTAACATATAGACTTTTTATCCCGGGAAGATGAACAGTTCCCGAGGGATGCGCGATAAACGACATCCACGCGGGTGAAGCGGGCATAGGCACTAGCCTATGCCCGCTGTTGTTGTTTTTGTTTTATTAAAGACTACTAAGTCTTTAATAAAACAAAAACAAGTAAAGCCTTTGATTTACTAGTTTTATGCAGTCCTGTTGCCATCAAAAAATTATGTAATGAGCTTATAGTAGTCCAGCACAATATTTCAGCGCGCTCTCCAATCTTCAATCGTAATAGTTTATTACAAAGAGATTCCAGCGCACCAGGTCCACCTGATCGCGGCGAGACTCTGCTACTGCAATGCTTGCTTACCCGGTTAACAATACTTTTTACAGCTGTACATTTTTTATAAGTCAATGTATACTTAGCATAGACCAGTAAGCCTCTAGACGCCGGTTAGCTGGACACCCCCGGTCACAACGCATATGCTCTACCACTGCATATCATACGTCCCTCCGCCAATCGGAACGTCACTCAATCAGCGAGCGGCACCAATCATAAGGAATCGAACTTTTGAGCCGGCCAATCATAACGCGCCGTCCGCCCCCCTGACCCCACCAACGTTTTACGACTGCGTTCAAATACAAAACTTTGTTTATGCGGAGTCTTGAAGCTTACTGGTCTGTGATACTTAGTAAACTTTTTAATTAATGACACTAGAACTTCTCACAGAGTGCGTTCACAGACAAACTCCATGAAGTTTATGCATACACCGCACCGGTTACACCGTGGTCCTAAAATCATCTGAAGGCCTTAATATTTTTACTTGTGTATTTCCAAAATACATTAAACCAATCTATCCGTAGAAATGGCAATTCTTCTAGTCCATCCAAAGGTTGTCTGGAAGAGATTGTCTTGTGCCGTAAGACCGCCCATTGTACTTACATATATACTATTTCTGTAAACTACTACTGTCTTTGTTTTCGTTTGGTGTATGTACAATAAAGAATTTAATATGTTAATAATAAATTAAGTACTTGTTGATCCTGTTATTGCAATAAACAAATATAGGTAAGATGGAATCATGTTATGCTCTACGTGAAGCTCTAGACCTCATTTATCATAGCTCACTTTTCCATGCGTATTAACAAAGAAAACTATATGCACTGATAGGCTACAAGCTAGGGTTAGGCCCATAGTCAAGCTCTGCTTGGTTTGGGAATAGATTTTGCTGTGTAAAAATGTCCAATTTTTTTTTTATTTTTTTTTGTTTATTTTTTTGTATATCTGATAGTACGTATTACGTAATAGGTACATTTAAATGAAAAATTATAACTTATAAATACATTATTATTTCCTTTCGATTAATATTGCGTTATATCGACGATACTTACAAGAAATACTTGAAAAATTTTGTTACCAAATTGCCAAAGAATTGTTTGTATATTTATATTCTCAACGGTACTTTTTATATTAAATTTCTCGTATCGCTGGTCAAAATCCCTCTATAATCTATTCACGTATATATCGTACCTGCATAACCCGAAAAGGCCGCGTTGTGTATCGTATTTCTATTTTATTTCACCTCTCAAACACCTCCTTTAGATTTGTTGTTTTAGATCGAAGGAGCTGGAAGCCAAATACATAGACAAGCTGTAAACTTGATTAGGGGATTGAAAGAAACAACAAACAACGAAAGAAAAATCAAGGGAGAAGAAGACGTTTGCACTGGTACTTACTCAAATACGGAATAAATTCTTTGTTGAAAGGGGGATACGAATACGATACGACTTATTTTGGTAAATAAAACGAGAACGTCATCTGTAAAGGGTCATATTTTACAATAAGAAAGCGTATGAGTAAAACAAATTACTTAAATTGTGTGTCAGGTGTCGTGAGGTGAGACAAACAGGAGGGTAGTCGGTAGACGCTCGGCACGGCGGGCGACGGCACGCGGCGTCGGTACGACGTCTGTACGACAGACGCAGTAATTGCACCACACCGGTTTATGTGCCCGCAATAACTAATCTTTCTTTTCTCGTGCGCCATTTTTTAGCGGGTGACATTTTATTTTGCGGCTCGAAATATAACATCACGAACGCAGGGATGGTCTTCCTCTGTTGTATTGTTAGTATTCTCTGAAGTTATTCTGTAGATATAACATACGAAACGACACCTATTTTTCTTTACTACAATTTCAGTTGATAATTCTTACGTTTCTAGATTATACTTGTATATAGATAGAGGGATTTATTTCCCTAAATTCAGTCAAATTGCTGACCACATGATCATTTCAGCCGAAAGACGTCCATTGCTGGACATAGCCCTCCCCCAAAAAGGGGGACATGGCATAATCGCCACGCTTGGTAGGCGGGTTGGCGATCGCAGTTGATTGGTTAAATACTCAGAGAACGCTGCTTCCCATTCTCTGGTGAATCCCTTAGTCGCCTTTTACGACACCCATATAGGGTAGTGCAATTCTTTACGTCCGGCACCATACGGAACCCATATACACACGAAACACATAATTTGTTGCATTCATTTCAATTCTACACCCACATCAGATTATACAAAAGAGTTCAAAACTTGACATGCACATTGCACATCTACTACGTTCATAAACAGTAATAGCAATTCTAAAAATCGAAGCATCTCAAGACGCTACCATTAAATTGATCGCGCGTAAGAACGAATAGTAGTAACATAAAACCGGGTAAAAATCCCGATCGGTTGCGTAAAGTTGAAAGGAGGATAGGAAAGCGGTGGCTCCGACGACCCTCGGCGTCCTCGAACTTTGACAGTTTATATGAGCCGTGTAATGGCGCCTTAAACTAAATAAAGCTTTGCATTTGGCTCGTGTATCGTAACCCCCCGCTACGCTTGCTTTGTCTCCGCGACTAGATTAGAACTTGCTCCAGCAACGGATCTTCTCTAGGTAAGTTTATAATTATAGATTTTAGATTTTATAATTCCGACGCTCTTTCGATTTTCTATTTTAGTCTTGATTTGTTTCGCTTTTAGCGATACTTGATAATATAAGATTCTCAAATGTTGTAGAATATAATGAGTACGATTATAATTTTGCATCACAATTTGTAAAGATATAAATTGTGGAAAGAAAAAATCGCTCACGAGCAGGATTCGAACCTATGACTCCTGGCTCAGTACGCCAGTGCTTTAGCCACTAAGCTACCGTGAACACTGCTCGTGGCAACGAAATTCTCATCCACTTGGTACATCTTTGGGTGACGTCAGTAATATCTTATTAAGAAACAGTGTTTCTTAACTGACTCGACTAACTTTGCAGTTAATTCAAAGTCGTATAGATATGCCTACCCTTACTAATTATTTATTAATTTTAACGCATTTTACGCATGCGAAACGAAATCTAACGATTTAAATTGTGGAAAAAAAAATAAAAAAAATTATTAGTTAATTTCCACAATCGCATGCGTAAAATGCGTTAAAATTAATAAATAACAATTTGTAATTTTTTTTTTTTTTTTTTATGATCTGCTCTTGACCACAATCTAGATAGCTTTGTCAGGATGTGGTCGACGATGGAGCGAGCAAACCTATTAGGTGCCGATTCACTCCAGCTTTAAAGGCGTTAGGGTTATAAGTGCCCGGAAATACAGATGCCGCAGTGAATTCCACAACTTGGCTGTGCGCATTATGAAAGAGTTCTCAAAGCACTTGGTCCTGATAGTAGGGTTTTCTACCAAATCATTAATGGTTATGACATTCATTATATCATCTATAACTCTGACAATAATTCAACACTATCAATTCATGTTTGCAATGTAATCAGACTCCAATAATATAGCAGGTATATACGCATAAGTAACTCATTACTCAGGTACAGTGGCACAGATAACTATATTCTGACTAGGTGCATAGCTGCTAGACTAATTATCTATGTGTGTGTTAGGTGCGTATGTGTTAAGTTCGGAGATAGGATGAGTGATGTAGCTGTCATCGCCGCAGGCAGCTTGGACTCAGTCCAGTCACGAATGCAAATTCATACCAGCAATCGACTCAGATATGCTTTCCAGGCATATTAGTGCAAATTTTGGCGGATTAGCTCTCGCTACAGGCAACATGGCGTGGCTTTTGTGTTGTTTATTAGACGCTCGAGAATTTTAGTATACGCACAATGAATGAATTTTAGCTGTGTGGCTAATTGGACGTTTCTGCACACAGTGAACACAACCCAATATTCCGCTGAACTAATTAAATAATGAGAGACTTGCGGTTACCAGTCTACATAGTCTGTTAATGTGTGTGACTAGTTGTACATTGAAACCGCGACTACCAAGGTAGTCAGTGCGCCCCAGCCAGGTGGACTGACGACCTGATGAAGGCAGCCGGGGTGGACTGAAGGAAGATGGAAGACCGAGTGTTACGGCGCAACTGGTTAGAGGCCTATGTCCAACAGTGGACTGCGATAGGCTGAGTTGATTGATCTAGTTACATTTCTATTTCTGTTAATAAGGACATTAAACGCAAACCTGTTTTCATAGCTGGTATAAACCTATACCAGCTATGAAAACAGGTTTGCGTTCAACAAAGCATCTATTTAGTTTTGATCATCAGCCAACAGCACAAGTAGTACAGCAACTTGCTGCCGTTGCATCTTTCTGTGATTAGACGCCTCGACTAAAGCTTTTCGCGACACCCACTGTGAGGAAGTGTATTTTTTACCAAAAACCAAACGCACACGGAGTCTACTAATTTGTAATGTATTACTTAAGGAATTAAGGTTGCAGGAGCATATTCTTACATCTATTAATAATCATTCTTATCGGACTTAAGTCACTGATTTAGTTGACTCCTATGATCAGAAGAATTTCTTCTGTACTTTAAAGTACCTTAAGCCCATACAATTATGCATATTTTTTTATGTTACTTGATGGCGAAATGCGCTAAAGATCTACCTGATGCTAAGCGGTTACCTATGCCGATAACAACTGCAATACCAGGCTGTTGCCTTAATGTTATTGCGAGTCAATTCGCCAATCTGAGACATGACGATGAAAAGTCTCATGTGATTTCACTCGTTAACTGCCGCACCGGAACACAGCCAATGCAGAAGTAGTATATAGCTTCACAAGGGGCTCTACTGCTACTAGTAGGTACTACCAGCATCATAACAATTAACAGATGTAAGAATATGGACCTGCAACCTTAATTCCTTAAGTAATACATTACGAATACAAGACTCCGTGTGCGTTTGGTTTTTGATAAAAAATAAACTTCCTCTTTCAGTGGGTGTCGCGTAAAGCTTTAATGTCTAACAGAGCTAATATTTGGGTATCAGCAGCAATTAACTGCAATTGGTAAGACCAAAACGGACTCTCCAATGCCGCTATCTGTGTTCGATAAGTCATCGAAATCAAATTGTAAACTCGACATAGGCAAATGTTCGTTTAATACATACATATTAGTAGTAGGGATTCGAGAGTTCTGGACCACTGATCCAAAGTCCCTTATTCGTCCGTCAGAGGGACAACGCAAACTAAAAAAAAAAAAAAAAAAAAAAAAAAAAGTTTGGTATCAAATTAGGGGTTTTGGACCACGCCCGATCGAATGCAAGCATCCGTTTTTTTATATCTTCAATGGATGGAAAGTTAGCTTCTTGCATTCATTAGGACCTACTTCATTTGTAATCACCTAATTACAGTATCGAGCTCTACTTTCCTTTATTAATTAATCTCGTTAAGGTGAGCTCCTTAAGGTTCTTAATCATCTGATGGTTTGCTAATGGCTTACATTTACTATAACTCACCACGTTTCTAGCTCAGTTATGCTATGTATCAGTTAAACGAATCCTACAATAATCTAAATAAGACTATGTAATACTTTATTCAATCAACTTTATTCCCATTTTAATCTTACATCTTAAAATACGAATGAAAATAATTTAACAAAACTCAGCATAGAACATCCCTTGAATCTATACGCAAACTGAAGTAAAATCATTCTGAATTGTATTCATATTCCAGTCCCATCTTCAACAACAACAATTCCTTTAAAAAAAACTTTGATAAAATCTTCTAGGTGCTCGACCGTATCGCGTATGAGTGGTACAGTACAACATAGAAAATAAGGCGCGTCGTCAATCTTCGTTCGCACAGACACGAAAATACGATCGACGAAAACACCCGAAACATTAAAAAAATATAATCAACCTTATGCAATGCCCGTAAGGTGTACGTAACGTAGGTTAACCAATTTCCTGCATGCTTAAATTGCGTCATCTGCGCAGGTACATCGGTGGGCCATATAAAATGTGTAATACTGTACTTTACTTACCATCTAAATAGCAACATTCATAAAAATAATCAAATCATAATTCAGTATCAAATGTTACTGTTGTTGAATCTGCTTTTGGTAATAGAATTATCTATACTAATCTATATATATACTAATATTATAAAGAGGAAATATTTGTATTTTTGTGCAACATACAGTTTTAAAGTAAATTTAGCTTAAAAATTTAAAAATGTTAATAATACATTTGACTTCCAAACGTTTAATTATATTATTTGTCAAGGAGATGATTTAAATATTTTATATTCATCTTTAAACGATACTGTAAAAAGTATAATTATTGCAAAATTTGCATTCGAAAAGAAAGATAGTCGTTGGAGTCTTAAAGACATTATATGTTTCGATATGAATGTTAATAAATTTAATCCGCTACGTGGTAGCTCATATATTGATCTTCCAAATGACATAAAAACTAAAACCGGCCAAGTGCGAGTCGGGCTCACACATTGAAGGGTTCCGGACCACCCATCGACCTTTTTTATTTTAAGTATTTGTCGTGATAGGGGTCATAGTCATAGCAACACATATTCTGAGAAAATTTCAACCGGCTACCTATTATCGTTCAAAAGATACAGCCCTGTGATAGACAGATGGACGGACGGACGGCGTAGCGAGAGAAATAGGGTCCCGTTTGGCACCCTTTGTGTACGGAACCCTAAAAAGCTACCATAAACGTAAAAAACGTGGACAATTTATGTTTTAAGTGGGCATTACTTTCGGGTTTATATCTTGTAAATAGAAACGTTGATAAGGTAACATCTTGTGCTATCCATGGAAATAAACATACATTTGATGGTATTTCTTTTCCAGTTAAAATCACCGACATGGCGAAAGTGGAGAAATTAAATATGATCAGTCTAAATGTTTTTGGATTAGAATTTAATATAGAAAAAAAAGTTACATTCTATTGTAGGTCCGTTATTTTTAACTAACTAAATGTCGAAAATCTTATCACATCAATTTATTATACGTTTCCAACTATTCAAATTATCATTACTGCCATATCAAAAATGTACAACGGTTAGTTAGCAAGCAAATTTCAAATCATTGTCATGCTATCTATATATGTGATTCATGCTTACTTTACTTCCCGACAAAAAAAAAACATCAACAGCACGACGCGCTCACATTTGTACCGACTTACCAAATGGTGAAACTAAAAAAAGAATTGGTTTGATTAGCCAACATCAAATATAATAAAATAAAATTTGATAAATACCAAAATATGTTAAAAATATATTTTGTAATGTATGCTGATTCTGAAGATTTTTTACTGCCAATTTTGTCATGTCCCAATGATCAATCTAAAGCTTTTACACATAATATAAAAAAATATGATGTGTATAGTTTTGGGTATTATGTAAAGTGTTCGTATGACGATATATTATCAAAATATGAGACATATAGTGTCCAAAATTATGTACAAGTGTTCATGAAACGTTTAAGTAAAGACCTAAAAACAATATTTGAAAAAATTGCTTCAAGCAATATCCTTTTCTGTGGACAAAGAAAGATAAAAAATATTATTTCAAACAATAAAATCTGTCATAGTTGTGAAACTGAATTAACAGATAAACCTTTTTACGACTTTGATTGGCATTCTGGTAGGTATATTTAGAGGTGTTGCACATGAAATATGTAATTCTGAGTTCAGGAGTCATATTCCTGTTTTTTACATAACTTGAGTCATGAGATTTTTGTTATTTTTTTAAAATTATGACGCTCATTTTATTGTTCACGGATTAAGTTTTGATGACAGTGAAGTTGAAATAATACATTAGCTTTTCTAAAAAGTAAAAAAAAAAAAACAACAAGTTTGCTAAAGATTCGTAGATTCCTAAATTTTTTTTTATCATGTAGTTTACATTAGTTAACTAAAAATCTTCATAACGATCGATTTGGAGAATTAAAAAGAAACTTCCCTAATAATCAAAATTGTATTCGTTTAAGAATGAAAGGTGTTTATCCATATGAATTTATGACAAGTTATAATTGTTTAAAACTAACGTCACTACGCAACCAAGATCAATTATATAGCTCACTCACAGTTTCTCATATTAGAAACGACGATTACAATCATGCAAATGTAATCTGGCTACACTTTCATTATCGTAGTACTATGTCAGATTAGTCAGACTTATATTTGAAAACACATGTTTTGCTTTTGACTGATGTATTTTTTACAAGTTGATTTGGAGTACCCTGATGAACTCCATGACTTACATTCAGACTTTCCTTTATGTCCAGAAAATATTTGTGTGGGTAGTACTAAAGAAACGAAGTTAGTGCCTAACTTAAATAATAAATGTAAATATATAATTCATTACAGAAATCTAAAACAATGTATTAAAATGTGAATAAAGTTCATTAAAACCAAACATTAACTAAATCAGATTTTGAAAAAGACTTACAAGTTAATGAACAATCCTGTCTTTGGTAAGACGATGGAAAATATTGAAGAAAGGGTCAATGTAGAATTAGTAACACACTGGCAAAAAATCACTGTAAAATTTTAGTTGCTCAAGATTTAATTGCAAAAACAGTGTTCCATAGATTATCAATATTTTCAGAAAATTTTGTTGTGGTTCATTGTGGAAAACCAAATTAATATAAGTACCTATAACAAACCAATTTATTTAGGATTTTGTATTTTAGATATTTCAAAAACTCTTATGTATGATTGTCATTATAACTACATTTGTAAAAAGTTCAACGACAAAGTTAAGTTATTAAGTATATATAGATACTGATAGTTTGATGTATCAAATTTTTACAAATGATTTTTATGATAATATAAAACTAGACCTCCCTACATACTTTGATACATCAGACTATGACTCAAATAATGTTTTCGGATATCCAAAAAGATGTAAAAATAAATTAGGTTATTTAAAAAAGAAAATACTGAAGAAATTTTAAAAGAATTGGTAGGTTTAAGATCAAAAATTTATGCTTTTGATGTCGAGGATAAATTCATAGCAAAGTCAATTTTTTTTAAATATCGGATAAGTATTGATATGCACTTTCAAAACGTTAATTATGAATCTAGTTGCACAGCAAAAGCGAAAGGTGTTGACAAAAGTATTACCAAAAAGATGAATATGGGGAATTATAAGTCATGTCTATTTAATAAAAATGTTCAATATTGTAGTATGCCTAGATTTAAATAATTATATGATAAACATGTTTTGTTAAGTTTCTGAGTAAAAATTGTGTTTTTAATTTTTATGACAGTGAAGTTGAAATTATTCCTCGTAGTAAAGAAAAATACATTTCCTTTACTAAAAAGTAAAAAATAAATAATCAACAAGTTAGATTCGTATAGTCAAGCTGGAATGTGACATTTCAACTTAATTATTACTGATAAACGATTTCGTAATTTACATGCACTCCTAACTTTCTAATCTAATTAGTAGATGGGATATAAACTCATGCAAAAATCATAACCATAGTTAAATTTGTTGTTTTGTCATTGTTGTTTGAGTATTGTTTTTCGTTAAGCATGGCACTAATAATTGACATAGAAGGATTCATGATTAACGGAAAATTTACCATGAAAGAAGTTGCCGTGATGCATACAGAGAAAAAGATATTTTGGCTGTTTTACGCTCAACTGCCTGAAGTCAACATCAAAGCGCTAACATTCAAAGATCAGAAGACTATTAAATATGTGCAAAATAATATCCATGGTCTAAAATATGAAAACGAGCCCGAGGACCTAGCAATTGAGGAACTAAAATATCGTCTTAAACAAATTGATGAGGAAGTGCAACCTAAAACATGGCTGTATAAGGGCGGCACATACGAGCGAGATTTGCTCAGAGAATTAGGATTCCCAGGCTGCAATATCGAAACATTAGGATGTCCTAAATTTACAAGAATCCTCGTTGAAGAGAACGAAATAAAGCATAGAATTCCGAGACAGTTACACACAAAATGCCTTAGACATGAACTCTATAAACGATCTGTAGCCGAACTACACTGTTCATTGATCGAAATTTTTATCTTCAAAGAATGGTTACAAAAACATCACAAAGGGTTTAATTGGATAAAATAAAGTGTGTGTGTGTATAATATTTGTTTTAAATATTATGGTTTAAAGGTAATCTAAATACTAATAATGTAATTTATTACGAAAAACATGAACATTCTCCTGAACTACAACTATACATCTGTAGGTATTTGTCATGAGTCAATAAGTGCTTTATAAATGTTTTGGCACATTAGCTACCTCACTGTAATTATGTTCGCTTTAAGTAATAATGTTGTTAACTCAGATATTGATATTTTTAAATTATTGTATATGCAAAACTTTTTAATAATAGTGATACTCAAGTAAATTATAATAATGATTCATATGTAAATAGTTGTTTAGCTGTATGTTTTTATTATATTTTAATTTGGAAATGTTTAACTTTTTATTACTTATGTTATAGTTGTCTCTTTTCTGTTCACATTTACAATATTCAATATTTTTACACATAAAGCAGTATTTTAATTTCAACAATAAAAACTATTTTTTTCAAATGCTTATTGTACTAATACACAACCTTTTCTTTAAAAGTAAGAAGAAGGAATGTAATTTAGCTTGCATTGTTAAAAGTTTTTTTTTTACATTATCAAAACTGTAAAATGACCATTTGAAGGAAAGATTTTTCCTACAAATGGCATTTTTAGATGTTTAAAGATTTAATATAAATATTTTTAGCATAAAGCAGTATTTTTAATAAAAATATTTCTTTTACTTTACCAAAACTGTAAAATAAATATTTTTTTTACTTTCTCAAAACTGATATCAAAAAAGATTTTTATAAAATCTTTAAACATCTAAAAATGCCATTTGTAGGAAAAATCTTTCCTTCAAATGGTCATTTTACAGTTTTGATAAAGTAAAAAAAAAAGATTTTTATTAAAAATGGCATTTTTAGATGTTTAAAGATTTTATAAAAATCTTTTTTGATATCAGTTTTGAGAAAGTAAAAAAAATATTTATTTTACAGTTTTGGTAAAGTAAAAGAAATATTTTTATTAAAAATACTGCTTTATGCTAAAAATATTTATATTAAATCTTTAAACATCTAAAAATGCCATTTGTAGGAAAAATCTTTCCTTCAAATGGTCATTTTACAGTTTTGATAAAGTAAAAAAAAAAGATTTTTATTAAAAATATTTATATAAAATCTTTAAACATCTAAAAATGCCATTTGTAGGAAAAATCTGTCCTTCAAATGGTCATTTTACAGTTTTGATAATGTAAAAAAAAAACTTTTAACAATGCAAGCTAAATTACATTCCTTCTTCTTACTTTTAAAGAAAAGGTTGTGTATTAGTACAATAAGCATTTGAAAAAAATAGTTTTTATTGTTGAAATTAAAATACTGCTTTATGTGTAAAAATATTGAATATTGTAAATGTGAACAGAAAAGAGACAACTATAACATAAGTAATAAAAAGTTAAACATTTCCAAATTAAAATATAATAAAAACATACAGCTAAACAACTATTTACATATGAATCATTATTATAATTTACTTGAGTATCACTATTATTAAAAAGTTTTGCATATACAATAATTTAAAAATATCAATATCTGAGTTAACAACATTATTACTTAAAGCGAACATAATTACAGTGAGGTAGCTAATGTGCCAAAACATTTATAAAGCACTTATTGACTCATGACAAATACCTACAGATGTATAGTTGTAGTTCAGGAGAATGTTCATGTTTTTCGTAATAAATTACATTATTAGTATTTAGATTACCTTTAAACCATAATATTTAAAACAAATATTATACACACACACACTTTATTTTATCCAATTAAACCCTTTGTGATGTTTTTGTAACCATTCTTTGAAGATAAAAATTTCGATCAATGAACAGTGTAGTTCGGCTACAGATCGTTTATAGAGTTCATGTCTAAGGCATTTTGTGTGTAACTGTCTCGGAATTCTATGCTTTATTTCGTTCTCTTCAACGAGGATTCTTGTAAATTTAGGACATCCTAATGTTTCGATATTGCAGCCTGGGAATCCTAATTCTCTGAGCAAATCTCGCTCGTATGTGCCGCCCTTATACAGCCATGTTTTAGGTTGCACTTCCTCATCAATTTGTTTAAGACGATATTTTAGTTCCTCAATTGCTAGGTCCTCGGGCTCGTTTTCATATTTTAGACCATGGATATTATTTTGCACATATTTAATAGTCTTCTGATCTTTGAATGTTAGCGCTTTGATGTTGACTTCAGGCAGTTGAGCGTAAAACAGCCAAAATATCTTTTTCTCTGTATGCATCACGGCAACTTCTTTCATGGTAAATTTTCCGTTAATCATGAATCCTTCTATGTCAATTATTAGTGCCATGCTTAACGAAAAACAATACTCAAACAACAATGACAAAACAACAAATTTAACTATGGTTATGATTTTTGCATGAGTTTATATCCCATCTACTAATTAGATTAGAAAGTTAGGAGTGCATGTAAATTACGAAATCGTTTATCAGTAATAATTAAGTTGAAATGTCACATTCCAGCTTGACTATACGAATCTAACTTGTTGATTATTTATTTTTTACTTTTTAGTAAAGGAAATGTATTTTTCTTTACTACGAGGAATAATTTCAACTTCACTGTCATAAAAATTAAAAACACAATTTTTACTCAGAAACTTAACAAAACATGTTTATCATATAATTATTTAAATCTAGGCATACTACAATATTGAACATTTTTATTAAATAGACATGACTTATAATTCCCCATATTCATCTTTTTGGTAATACTTTTGTCAACACCTTTCGCTTTTGCTGTGCAACTAGATTCATAATTAACGTTTTGAAAGTGCATATCAATACTTATCCGATATTTAAAAAAAATTGACTTTGCTATGAATTTATCCTCGACATCAAAAGCATAAATTTTTGATCTTAAACCTACCAATTCTTTTAAAATTTCTTCAGTATTTTCTTTTTTAAATAACCTAATTTATTTTTACATCTTTTTGGATATCCGAAAACATTATTTGAGTCATAGTCTGATGTATCAAAGTATGTAGGGAGGTCTAGTTTTATATTATCATAAAAATCATTTGTAAAAATTTGATACATCAAACTATCAGTATCTATATATACTTAATAACTTAACTTTGTCGTTGAACTTTTTACAAATGTAGTTATAATGACAATCATACATAAGAGTTTTTGAAATATCTAAAATACAAAATCCTAAATAAATTGGTTTGTTATAGGTACTTATATTAATTTGGTTTTCCACAATGAACCACAACAAAATTTTCTGAAAATATTGATAATCTATGGAACACTGTTTTTGCAATTAAATCTTGAGCAACTAAAATTTTACAGTGATTTTTTGCCAGTGTGTTACTAATTCTACATTGACCCTTTCTTCAATATTTTCCATCGTCTTACCAAAGACAGGATTGTTCATTAACTTGTAAGTCTTTTTCAAAATCTGATTTAGTTAATGTTTGGTTTTAATGAACTTTATTCACATTTTAATACATTGTTTTAGATTTCTGTAATGAATTATATATTTACATTTATTATTTAAGTTAGGCACTAACTTCGTTTCTTTAGTACTACCCACACAAATATTTTCTGGACATAAAGGAAAGTCTGAATGTAAGTCATGGAGTTCATCAGGGTACTCCAAATCAACTTGTAAAAAATACATCAGTCAAAAGCAAAACATGTGTTTTCAAATATAAGTCTGACTAATCTGACATAGTACTACGATAATGAAAGTGTAGCCAGATTACATTTGCATGATTGTAATCGTCGTTTCTAATATGAGAAACTGTGAGTGAGCTATATAATTGATCTTGGTTGCGTAGTGACGTTAGTTTTAAACAATTATAACTTGTCATAAATTCATATGGATAAACACCTTTCATTCTTAAACGAATACAATTTTGATTATTAGGGAAGTTTCTTTTTAATTCTCCAAATCGATCGTTATGAAGATTTTTAGTTAACTAATGTAAACTACATGATAAAAAAAAATTTAGGAATCTACGAATCTTTAGCAAACTTGTTGTTTTTTTTTTTTTACTTTTTAGAAAAGCTAATGTATTATTTCAACTTCACTGTCATCAAAACTTAATCCGTGAACAATAAAATGAGCGTCATAATTTTAAAAAAATAACAAAAATCTCATGACTCAAGTTATGTAAAAAACAGGAATATGACTCCTGAACTCAGAATTACATATTTCATGTGCAACACCTCTAAATATACCTACCAGAATGCCAATCAAAGTCGTAAAAAGGTTTATCTGTTAATTCAGTTTCACAACTATGACAGATTTTATTGTTTGAAATAATATTTTTTATCTTTCTTTGTCCACAGAAAAGGATATTGCTTGAAGCAATTTTTTCAAATATTGTTTTTAGGTCTTTACTTAAACGTTTCATGAACACTTGTACATAATTTTGGACACTATATGTCTCATATTTTGATAATATATCGTCATACGAACACTTTACATAATACCCAAAACTATACACATCATATTTTTTTATATTATGTGTAAAAGCTTTAGATTGATCATTGGGACATGACAAAATTGGCAGTAAAAAATCTTCAGAATCAGCATACATTACAAAATATATTTTTAACATATTTTGGTATTTATCAAATTTTATTTTATTATATTTGATGTTGGCTAATCAAACCAATTCTTTTTTTAGTTTCACCATTTGGTAAGTCGGTACAAATGTGAGCGCGTCGTGCTGTTGATGTTTTTTTTTTGTCGGGAAGTAAAGTAAGCATGAATCACATATATAGATAGCATGACAATGATTTGAAATTTGCTTGCTAACTAACCGTTGTACATTTTTGATATGGCAGTAATGATAATTTGAATAGTTGGAAACGTATAATAAATTGATGTGATAAGATTTTCGACATTTAGTTAGTTAAAAATAACGGACCTACAATAGAATGTAACTTTTTTTTCTATATTAAATTCTAATCCAAAAACATTTAGACTGATCATATTTAATTTCTCCACTTTCGCCATGTCGGTGATTTTAACTGGAAAAGAAATACCATCAAATGTATGTTTATTTCCATGGATAGCACAAGATGTTACCTTATCAACGTTTCTATTTACAAGATATAAACCCGAAAGTAATGCCCACTTAAAACATAAATTGTCCACGTTTTTTACGTTTATGGTAGCTTTTTAGGGTTCCGTACACAAAGGGTGCCAAACGGGACCCTATTTCTCTCGCTACGCCGTCCGTCCGTCCATCTGTCTATCACAGGGCTGTATCTTTTGAACGATAATAGGTAGCCGGTTGAAATTTTCTCAGAATATGTGTTGCTATGACTATGACCCCTATCACGACAAATACTTAAAATAAAAAAGGTCGATGGGTGGTCCGGAACCCTTCAATGTGTGAGCCCGACTCGCACTTGGCCGGTTTTAGTTTTTATGTCATTTGGAAGATCAATATATGAGCTACCACGTAGCGGATTAAATTTATTAACATTCATATCGAAACATATAATGTCTTTAAGACTCCAACGACTATCTTTCTTTTCGAATGCAAATTTTGCAATAATTATACTTTTTACAGTATCGTTTAAAGATGAATATAAAATATTTAAATCATCTCCTTGACAAATAATATAATTAAACGTTTGGAAGTCAAATGTATTATTAACATTTTTAAATTTTTAAGCTAAATTTACTTTAAAACTGTATGTTGCACAAAAATACAAATATTTCCTCTTTATAATATTAGTATATATATAGATTAGTATAGATAATTCTATTACCAAAAGCAGATTCAACAACAGTAACATTTGATACTGAATTATGATTTGATTATTTTTATGAATGTTGCTATTTAGATGGTAAGTAAAGTACAGTATTACACATTTTATATGGCCCACCGATGTACCTGCGCAGATGACGCAATTTAAGCATGCAGGAAATTGGTTAACCTACGTTACGTACACCTTACGGGCATTGCATAAGGTTGATTATATTTTTTTAATGTTTCGGGTGTTTTCGTCGATCGTATTTTCGTGTCTGTGCGAACGAAGATTGACGACGCGCCTTATTTTCTATGTTGTACTGTACCACTCATACGCGATACGGTCGAGCACCTAGAAGATTTTATCAAAGTTTTTTTTAAAGGAATTGTTGTTGTTGAAGATGGGACTGGAATATGAATACAATTCAGAATGATTTTACTTCAGTTTGCGTATAGATTCAAGGGATGTTCTATGCTGAGTTTTGTTAAATTATTTTCATTCGTATTTTAAGATGTAAGATTAAAATGGGAATAAAGTTGATTGAATAAAGTATTACATAGTCTTATTTAGATTATTGTGGGATTCGTGTCAACCAACTGATACATAGCATACCTGAGCTAGAAACGTGGTGAGTAATAGTAAATGTAAGCCATTAGCAAACCATCAGATGATTAAGAACCTTAAGGAGCTCACCTTAACGAGATTAATTAATAAAGGAAAGTAGAGCTCGATACTGTAATTAGGTGATTACAAATGAAGTAGGTCCTAATGAATGCAAGAAGCTAACTTTCCATCCATTGAAGATATAAAAAAACGGATGCTTGCATTCGATCGGGCGTGGTCCAAAACCCCTAATTTGATACCAAACTTTTTTTTTTTTTTTTTTTTTTTTTTTTTTTTTTAGTTTGCGTTGTCCCTCTGACGGACGAATAAGGGACTTTGGATCAGCGGTCCAGAACTCTCGAATCCCTACTACTCATATTATCATGCCTATTTTCCATTGGGGTAGGCAGAGACTATGGATTTCAACCTGCTGCGATCCTGACACTCCTCTTTTTCTTCATCTACGTTAATTATCCTCGTCCTGCAGGTATATATGTTTAATTAACATTTTCACCGCCAATGACACATATAGAAGTCAAAAAAAATCGTGCCCAACGCCACGACTATAACTTTATACTAATCTCCATACAATATTTGTCTTCTATAGAAGACGTGGCGCTGAGGGCACGAAAACCTTTACGACGCGTTCATGATTTTATCTTTCCAAAGAAAACGAATAGATATTCAGCCAATAATAACGTCCTTAATTAACAATTAAACAGGCTTTATTCCAATAATAACAACAGTCAATAAGCACTGTTGTACTTAGTTGACCGGAAAATTTTGTGGTTTTCTGTAACTTCCAATTCTATTTGGAAAGATTAGATGAGTAAAAGTTTTCTTTTGTTATCCTTTTCCTCTTTTCAAAGAAAGAACATTCATAAAAATACTTTTTTGGTGTCATTGTTTATAAGCCAGAATTATTGTTATTTCTTCTATTTAATAAAACATCGACCTCGTATTGAAAACCAAAACGAAGGAATTCTCAATTCAAAGCGCGTTTTTTTTTTTTTTTTGTAAGCTCAGAACATTGAGACCCGAATTCTAGAACGATGCTCAAGCGTGATAGATTCAATAACTTAATTTTTTTTACTGTAGACGATGAAATAATTTGTAAAATTTTACGGGTTTCTCAAATTATTTGAGTGTCTGCAAGGGTGTACGTATGTCAAATAATCTAGGTGTTTGATGGAAATTTTGATTGGTAGGGAGTTAGTTGCGTATTTTTCAAACAAGCTTGAACGTCTCCGGCATTGTTTGATGAAAATGTAAAGTTTGACAGACAAAAAAGTTTACTGGGCGCTTAACATTGACGTCAAACGAAAGCCAAAAAGACGTTAAGGGAATCTAGACTCATGCTTGAGCATAGTTCTGGAAAATGGGGGGCTGAAACTAGGTGTTTTAATTCATAACTATTTGACTATAGAAACATGTTTCCAAAGTTTAAATAGTAAAACAAACACACATACATATATATAATAAAAAGGAGCAAAACAAAGCAATTTCGATTTCTCACCGGAACAAGACGCTGGCAAACAGGATTATGACGTGTAAGACAACATGGTCGTTATTTCTTGTTTTTATCGGATTATTTTCTATCTGCTCTATACAAACACAATATTAATATAGCTAGACATGTAAACTATCTATCTACATTCATGTAGATAGATAGTTTAGAAAAAATATTGATTTTAGAATAATAAGTAGTTCCATATGTATTGAATGATATATATTGTTATAAGACCTATTAGTTTTGTTATTTTTGACTATGAATAGACTACCCCGTCTCATCCCTTGGGTGTCATAAAAGGTTTGTTGCGTGGGCTGACGGTCACTATTAGCTACCCTTAAGGTTGCGATTGCGAAGGTCAGCCCAGGAGGAAGTTACTACGTGTAGCATTAGAAGTTCTTCAAATGTTTATCTTTCAGGTACCGGCCAGTGGAGTAATTGTGTAATGCATTGACATTGACAATAGCTTTCATTTTGAAATGATAACAATATTCATTGCGTGGTATATAGTAGCCGATAAGACGAATTGTCAAAACACACGGAGCAATGAACATTGAAATTCTATTGATTGCGATGACGAGTGAGTTACGCAGTTCGGCAGCTGAATAAAAAAGGATAAAAATCAAACTTATTAAAATGTAAAAGTCATGGGGCTCGTATGTAGACCACCCGATGTGCTTGCGAGAAATGCAAATAATATTGATTTGTACTATAAATACTCTAACACAATGGCTTTTTTATTCAAATATGCAGGATTTTTCTCCTTATATTATGACATTTTTCTTGTAATAACGTCGGTAATCTGGCTTGCATCTTCAGCTATAGTAAACCATTTGTAAAATGTCTGAGTAAAGACAAAGGTAAGTATTAAACACGGTGTAAAAAATATTCAGCAAATAAATAAATATAAAGATTTTTGCGACGTTTTTACATAGCACCATCTAGACCCAAACTAAGCAGAGCTTGTGCTATGGGTACTAGACAATGGATATAATACCTTCTTATATACTTTTTTTATAAATACATAGTTATTTTACAGAAAAAAAAAGCTAATGTATTCCAAAGGTAAACCTTAATGTCATCGCTAACAAACTCTAATTCTCAAATCAGCACTGAAAATATAACAATAAATAAATTTAACACATCTCTTATCAGAGTATCAAAATCTGGCTCATATGTTGAATAACACGCAACGTGAGCAATAAGCAACAAAGCAACGGTTATCTCCCATTATACCCAATCCGTGAACTGTGTACCCAATCCGTAGACGCCAATTACCTATCCCATAATCAAGGAGATTCGCGAAAGGGTTCGGACGAGGCTCAATCAAACTTTGGCAATCATCACGCCTATCTAATCTCCAGGGTTACAATGTAACCGGGATTGGATCCTCAACGGACCACATTAACTACCTCCTTATTTATGTGTACTGATAACAGGACAAACTGTAGTTTGCGAGCCTTTTACTGCGCCCACGTAATTATTGTATGGTCATTCATTTTGTTTGTTATAGCGACCCTTCGTGAGTTTCAGGTAAAATTAATTCTATATTCAACTGGTGATCTCTGAGGAGTTTGTTTTCATAGCTGTTTTATACGACTAGATCATCTGTACACTGTACGTGCATAGATTATTCGACAGCGAACGGTCCGAATTCGTGCCGATTTTGTGTACCCAAGAAAAATATAGATACAAGTGAAGCTAAAAAAAGATTAGATACAGTATACAGTCTAACAAAGAGATAAGTATCTAGGGTTGCCAGATATAAATGATGTGTTCCCAAGAGAATAATCTCCTGAGGATGTTTTCGAGTGGAATATAATTTCAATAACGGACAAAGTTAAACTATATTTGTACAAAACCCTATTCAAACTGTTCTATCATAATGTCCTAAGAAATCTACATCTATTATCTGGTGACCCTGGATACTTATCTCTTTGTTAGACTGTACCTCCCACAGTGTCACACTATCCTCCAATCAGAATAAACTCGGACCACCAAACAGGGTTCAATTTCAGAACCAGGTATTTATGTATCACATGATGTATCTATGAACCCCTCTGAATATGAAGTACAGACATTGTATATACTAGACAGTTTTTCAATTTCCGGTGGCCTGGAAGCATCCGCTATGAAAAGTGTTAATTGAATCTGAACGCGTGTTTGCGGAGATAGAAACGGTCCTAAAAAACGAGTATTTCGTTGTTTCGTGAATAATAAATCAACAAGCGTTCGAAAACCCATGCATTCTGCACGGCTTCGCAAAATAAACCATGAACCGATATCCGTAATAGGTGATGGCCAAACAAAATGTAAGCGCTATAGAGATGTAGATTTCAGTCGTCGTCTGAAGGTCTGAACTACGTGTTTTGTACGTTTATGCACTTTGAAGTTATAAAGCCCGTGACCCATTGATGGTTTAAGCCCCCCGCAGACCTGAGACTTTTAATTGACTAATAGTTGATTCGGGTACGGAGACATACGGAAGTGCGCAGACTGGCGGACCCGATTCGTCATGTAATTATTATATCACCCAATTATCACCCGACACGGCCAATAAGGGTCTTTAGTCTGCGGGGGCTCTTACCTTTGCTTGCCATTCCTGTCGATCGGCTTGTGTCGGTCCTTCTCGAAACAGTGTTAATGTTGCATCACTATAGAGAAATGAGAATTGCTACAATATCGACACTTTGGTATCCCGCCAATACATAGCAAAACATAAACATCGAAAAACAACAACATCTCGCTCACGCATATGGGTTAAAATTTTAATCTACCTCATCCTCGAAATCTTAAAAGACACACACACACACACCCACATAAAACTAATAATATCCTTATCACATAATTATATATAACGTTAATTCCGCAGCAAGGATAACTATAACCCTAAATGAGAACGCACCGTTAACGGTTACTGTTATAGAAATACGAATAGTTGGCAAAACAGGATCGCAAAAGAAATGGGTTGTTTGAATAATTCATGGGAGGAACAAATAAAATGGATCCCACAATCAAGCTGGCTAGGAACTGTTTAATTGAATTGTGATGTCGTATACAAAGAAAGGGTCAGTTAGCGTGAAAAGTAGTCTGGGCCGACAGAATCGATTGATTACTCTCGTCTAATGAAAATCTAGTCATAGCTAATGGATTGCTTTTAGTCAGAGGATATGTTAAACTGGGATCCAAAATTAGAATAGGAATTTAAGTTTTGAGAGGCTCTTTTGGTTTCTAAACTCTGCTGTTGCTGCTGTATTCACATGTAGTTTTAATTACAGTATCTCTATTATTCACACTCTTATTGGCTTGGACATTGTTAGTGACATTGTCCGAGCCAATAAGAGCGTGAATATGTTTCTGTAGTCGATAGCGACAGTAGATTTTAACATTTTGTAAAAACCATAATAGAGGTAGGTACTGGTACACACTGAATCCTCAGAGAACAAAGTTCTACAACGTGGATATGACAATACGACAATAAGTGATAACACGGTTATTACTAGTCTATAGAACCATTTTAAACACATAAATAAGTTGTTTATCGAAAAATACAAAAACGATTTTTTTTATCAAAATAAATATTTAAATATCGAAATAATAAATAACACCATCTGTAATAATTGAGAAAGAGAGTTTAAAATTATATGGATTCGCACAGATCTTTGACCTAACGATCTATGTCGTATTGTCATCTCCACTTTGTATAATTTAATAATGGACTTTTCCAACAGTAAATAAAAGAAATGCATTCTTAGAGCTGTCCAGTTTATCATGCTGTTTTCGTTAAAACATGTAATTCTAAAATAAATGTAGTTTCAGAGTATTAACCACACTTTCTATGAAAAATATAAAATTCAAATCAATAGAGAATATTCAATATGCGAGTGATGACTTTTATACAAGCGAATCAAAGCTCATAAAATTGACTTTTAGTCTTTGGCACGGATCTCGATAATTCGCGCTAAAATCCTCAAAGCCATCCTAAATTATACAACAACAACAACAACTGTACATTACGAATCTGCTATGACAAGTCCTTGCGACGAACTGCGAATGTACTTTCATCAGCGAGTCAAGTAACTGCAATTTTCTAATTCAATTAAGCAGATAGATGTTTATTTATATCTACTCGGTGTCTTGCCGGGTGCGAATATTTATATCCTGAGAATTTGTAACTAATGGAGCCTGTCCAAGACTAGACAGCAGAAAGATGACAACAATGCCCCCCAAGGGCAAGCCACTACTTCTTAGAAAAACGGCATTAATATTCTACACCGACCGGTGGTAGAACAGCTTTTAACTTTATAGGACATCACGCGAATTGAAGAACGCAGCCAGACGAAGAAATTAAGTTTTTAAATTAACCTTTTCACTCGCTCGGGTGGGTACAGCAATGGAGGGGAGAAAATAAAATGCCACCTATGCGTCTTTATTTTGGTCTGGACGCACGGATTAATAAAAACTTTGGGAATTAAGAAATATGATGGTTGAACTAGTTATACTTTTTTGCGAAAAATTATTCAAACAATGAATTATCATATTGCTTAATGCCTCTGAAATCTCTGGCAAAAATAATAGCTGAGCTAAATAGGCACATTGCCTTAACATAAACGATTAAAGAATCTAATCTTACTTAATCTACATCATCAATTCTAAAAACATAACTCACATTTCCAAAGGATACAACATAAGGACACAAACAGAAAGCAATTCCTAATTCCAAGTACAACATAACAACCCCATAATCCGCTCTAAGTCGACCAAAAATCTCGACGCGTGATTTTCCGAAACCATTTCCAGGAAGCGTTGCTCCCAATAAAAGACAACATAAAAAAGAGAAACCCCTAAATATTTCGCGCCAATTGATAGGTACATACACAACAGTAAAGTGGGAGAGCCAACAACAGATTTATAGGGCGCCAGCCGAGTGCGTGCTTTAATAAAAAAAAAACACAAAGGTAATTCGCACGACAAGTTATTACGGAGCTACTAGAAATATATATGGTTCTCATATTCTCTTATGAATAAATGGGAACAATTTTTAGTTTAGTACGCCGAGTTAGAGATGATTTACATTGTCATATGTTTTAAGTTTCGCTTCGGGAGTTTGTAATATTTTAAATCGGATAGAGTCGAACTATCTCATGGGACCTAATTAATAACAAGATAGGCAATCTGAAGATTTAAAAGCATCTAAAATCACAGTTCTGACTACATCTATTCTTACTTTGGCGGTTTCTGGCGAATGTGACAGTCTTTATTTGTGTTTAGGAATTTATTTCTGATAACTATGTTTATGACCATACGGCAAACGAATCAAAATTACACCGACACAAAATTATTTTATTATTTGAGTGCTTCACTGAGTACTGGATCAGTTGAGGTCAACAATGTGTCAATGTTCCTGGCATCCGGCGAACGTCCGGGCGTCCGGGACTTGTTCAGTAAGTCAAAACTGTCAGGATCACGCGCGGCCCGGCTAGCGGCTGGCCGGCTGGGCGTACCGGCCCGCCCACCACCGTATTTCACAACAACCGAAGTACCTTATCAACTTTACTAACTTTTAAACAGGGCTTGTTTATATTTTTTATTGATATGTTGTTATTAGGTTAGAGTTAAAACAAACAATTTAATTTAATTTTAATTAAGCAGTTAAATATACGTTCGAAACCTAATGATGATTTGATTCCCGCCTTTACAAGGAAGAATAAGATGAGAAGAAATGCCAAATACTGCCGAAATAAAGGCAGCTAAACGAAAAAAGTTACTGCATTCGTTGAACTCCTTCGCGGAGCATAAAAATTTAACTAAATCGTTTCAGGACTTTGGGAGCGCACATTTGCGAATTAAGACAAAATATTTCACGATCA
The DNA here is from genome assembly GCA_949699075.1 of Asteroscopus sphinx. Classification (NCBI taxonomy): domain Eukaryota; kingdom Metazoa; phylum Arthropoda; class Insecta; order Lepidoptera; family Noctuidae; genus Asteroscopus; species Asteroscopus sphinx. The sequence goes on from OX453007.1 coordinate 15,826,534, forward strand.
CTCTTCACAGCGTAAGGTAAGAAAATCAGAAACTTAAGCAGTCATGAATAAGATATATGGCATCCATTCCTTTTTGCAAAATTAGGTTCTATTAAATATGCAGAAACAATTTCATGTCATTATAACCAGCGCAGTCAAACCGCAAATGAGCTTACCAGTGTTGTAAAATGTTAATTTTCTATTAGGACGAAGTTGGGCAGCATCGACGGCGACCCGCGCCACCTCACCGACACATCTTCATTAGCCAGCCCGTAATGTCACTCCGGGGAAATAATATTACGTTATAACCCGCCTTCGCGACATAATATACTTTTATAAACACATGTAACTTACTAACACGGATAAAGTCCCTTTACCGATTACAGGAAAAATCTCTCTCATCTCATCTCGCCTATTTTTATGAATCTGAAAGTTTATGTTTTTTTTTTGGATTTTGCTACTCTATCAGGCTTAAACGGCTGAACGGTTTTGTATGAAATTTTGCACACAGATAGACCCAGATGATATTAATTAAAGTTGTCCTGGAATCCATAGAATGCTTTTTAGTCGGGCGTCAGAAAGTTGATGAGATATGAGATGATTCTTAGATTCGAAAGATATTACTAACTAAAACGAATCAGCAGACACCTCATCTGTAAAATTATGAGACAAAAATAGAACTATAGGTACGTATAAATTCTTGGTAGTAAAATCATAACGCTTCCTTTGTAAAATTTCCTCACGTTAAAAGCATGATGCAGCGTAGAATGAAGGCACTCTTGAAAGCAGAATGTTTTAAGTTTTGGCCGGATCCGCTGTTGGCAGGAGATCCAGATAATGTCACCATAACAGATTATGTCTTGGCACCGAACAACCACTATGAACGCATTGAACGCTCAAGACATCACAAAGAAAGAGGATATATGTGCGTATTGTTTGCATTCTTCCTACATTGTAATAATTTGGCCATTTTCCTTATAATCTTGTGATGAATCATAATGGAAACGTATTCTTCGGACGTCTGTAAGGCTATGGCCTAACTACTGCATTGTTTAGAATGTTAGCTAAATGTTAAAATCCATTGGAATTATAACAAGATTATATATATATATATTTATTTTTAATTATGATTATATTTTATTCATGTTATTACAAGTAATTGTACTGCATTATTTCATTTATGTACATGAATAACAATTTTTTTTTCCTTTTTTTTTATAGTATAGGTTGGCGAAACGAGCTAAAGGGCCACCTGATGTTAAGCGGTTACCTTTGCCCATAACAACTGCAATACCAGAAATATAATAATTAATTAATTTGCAATATTTTTTTAAGACGCTTGTCATCTTAGTCTACCTGCGACCTACCTAAATAATATACGCGATTTAATCCGGTTAAACTTTGTTTTATTATAATGTGTAATGATCGCAAAAACCTAAGAAATTATTAACTGCAATACCACCTAGGCTGTTACCTAAATGGTACCACAAGTCGGTTCGCCAAACTGAGACATGAATATGGAAAGTCTCATGTGATTGTAATTTCACCGGCACCTGTACCCTTCTGACCGAAACACAGCAATGCAAGCATCACTATTAACAATGGATAGTTCTATCTGCAGTACCTATTTTATAAGCAAATAATTACAATAAATGATTTGTTTTTAAATATTAATGCAGTTTATCTCTGTTAGTATATAAACTAGTTTTCCTCATGTCACAGCACGTAAACATTCAGTACATACATACACTGTTGTACTAGACACCACGATACCGATACAATCAACTAAAATTATGCATTCCATCTAGTTAAACATCGTTATTCGCACACCTACCTACTAATGTGTTACAGATGCCACCGTACTACATACATACGTAGGACATTCCAAATAGTTATCGCTACACCTGCGAATACCGTCTATAGGTAATTGAAGTAATAAATCCCGGGGGAGTCGGCAAATCACGACTTATTGCCTCCACTCCTTGCGGAGACGACAATTAAATCAAGCTGTGAAGGCACGTCAAATTGATCTAACGCTATTTCAAGTAGGTCACACCTGACCACTGTCCATATCTACTTCTTAGTATTAATATATAGAATGTTTGACCGGACGATATTGGAAAAATCGCTCAATTCGAGACAGAGATTTTTTTTAATGTACTTAAACAGTTGGTGTGGTCTTAGAGAACTGGGTGTTGATAGGTATCTCATTGGGCCTTTATTTATTTAACAATTTTATTTCAGGCAAATCCACCCATAGTTTCAAGTTACAGTCATTGCAGTTATAATAATATCAATAATACTACTAACAATATAATTTTATCATTATTACACAAAATTAAACGAATTACAAAGACTAAATGGAATTAGCTGAGTCTTTGTTGAGCTGAAGTTAGTTTGATGATTGTTATAGAATTTAATACAGCAATGCGGTGAATCGCTATATATAGTGTATCGTTGTGGCGATGCTTGGGGGAGGCCTATGTCCAGCAGTGGACGTCTTTCGGCTGAAATGATGATTATGATGATGATGCGGTGAAGGGCGGGAGATTTTGGGGATTGTCTTAATGTCTGACGTTTGAAAAAACTAGTTAAATTTAGTCCACTAGGAATAAACGATTTTTGAATTTGACTTTAAATAATCATCATCATCAATTCAGACTATCGCAGTGCATTGCTGGACATGGGCCTCACCCAAGTTGCGCCATAACACTCGGTCCTCTGCCTTCCGCATCCAGTCCCCCCAGTCACCTTCTTCAGGTCGTCGCCGCGTCGGTCCACCTGACTATAACCGATCCTTCTAAAAATATTAAATAAAATAAAAAATCTACAGAAACACCTGAAAATAAATTCAAAAGCCAACCTCAAAACACGGTTCCATTTCCTGCTCCTTGAAAGAGATAGAGCTCGAAGATATAATGTATGCCAGTCGAGCATAATCCGGTTAAGTGCAAAAGACGCGAACGCTTCCAGGTGTGCGGCGGAGCAGACCGCGTATAATTGAGGCCATAAATCCGGCAGGTCGACTTATGTAGCCGGCCGCGCGGAGACGCGACAATTAAATCATGGAACACCACTAATTACTTCACATTTTATTAGGCCGTAATGGTCAAATATATTTTCGTTAATTAATTGTGAAGAATTGCAAGGTGTTAAGGCTTTATGGCGGTATTTATGACTGTTTTGAAAGCAATGATCAATCATTTTTAGGCAAAATCGTGGCTAATGTTATTTAGGTATTGCTGTACGTAATTTTAACGTCTAAAAAACCTTGAAAAAAAATAACAATAAACGATAGTTTACAGGTTTGATTAAGGAGTTACTCGTACAAATTATATTTCAGCAAATTACGACAAGTATCAGACAATACGCGTGAAAATTTTAATGAAAATGTATAACATTTTCAAATAAATGTTGAAAATCGTAAAGTCATGCGAGTGCAATAAAGTGACTTTATTTTCGGGTGCTGGTGTCATTAAGGCTACGCCGCGTCGTAACCCTTGATGTGCTCGTAACTTGTTTATAGTAACGCCTTAAATTAGAAAGCGGTAGGTATGCATACATTACAGATTCGGCGAAGAAACCTACAGATACCATCCAAGATTCAAATGTAATTGCTTCTATATATATCTTACCTGTAAGTCAAGACTGAAGGTTTTAATTACGCGTTACAGGTATGTACTTACCTTTGAGGAAAAACCAGTTTTCCCTTATAAGAAACCTTTTGGCCTCTGATTCTTTATCGACGCGAAAAAACAAAGCTTTATTGGCTTTTTGGTGCACCTTCGTCACTGTCAATTAATGATGCTAAGTTTATCTTAACACAGTCAAGTACCTAATTAAGGACTCGAAAATTAAAATCGTTAATTTTACTGTGGTGCAGATTTTGTACAACATAGATTTGTTATTATATCAGTAATTAATGTACCTGTGTGCTCATGAAATGCTTTATTACAATAGCTTAATTGTATTATCGCTTAAAATAATTGGTATTTTGTAACGTTCGTGGTTTGTTTATTATTATGATACTGCTTTTGTTTGAATCACGTAGGTTACCAATTGTTTAACTATTAAACATTATTATTTATTTGGTGAAAAATTATGTTTAATTATTGTAAGTGCTTTTTCTTGACGTTGAGTATACTAAATTAAGAAAAATAACTTTATTTTGGGTTTAACCTTAGGTCTAGAAATAAGGTTGACAAAAATGAACCGTTTTAGTTAAATGTTTATTATTTTAACGCATTAACGCATGAGTGTTTAGAAACAATTTATATCCTTTTAGTTAATTTACATTGGATTTTCCACTTATGTACACACAGCTACATATTAAGTTATGTATGTATTTCCAGTATAAGCTGACCTCTCATTGTACGGACAGCCTCTAGAGTTTGAGGTCTGCTTATACTGGATATGTATAGCATGATGTGTAGTATGTGTGTACAAATGGGGAATAATATAGGAAAAGTTATCATATATAGGTTTCTTCATAAACCGGGTGTATCGACATCTATCGCGCTACATGCGAATTACCACTGACGTATTGGATGACATCATCTATCCTGAAACGCGCTATCGAAGTTTGACGCTATAACAAACGCCCGACATCAAACATCGCGCATCAGGCCGCGGCACTTGCAATAGAAACCAGCCATCCTCTCTTTTCTTTGAAGGATAAAATCCGTAACGAGATTATCCGGAGAAGAACCGGAGTGACCGACATAGCTTGTAGAATCAGTAAGCTGAAGTGGCAGTGGGCTGGCCATGTCTGTCGAAGGACCGATGGCCGTTGAAGCAGACGAGTCCTTGAGTGGAGACCGCGAATCGGCAAACGCAGCGTAGGGCGCCCCCCTGCCAGGTGGACCGACGACCTAAAGAACGTGGCTGGGGGGGACTGGATGCGGAAGGCAGAGGACCGAGCGTTGTGGCGCAATTTGAGAGAGGCCTATGCCCAGCAGTGGACTGCGATAGGCTGAGTTGATTGATCCTCTCTTTGTGTTGGAGAATAACATAGTATCTCATCATCCTCCACACCGGGTAATAAATACAATCTCAATACTATATCGGCAATCCACAGTCCACACCCCCATAGCCATATGTACCTAATTAAGTACCACTTTATGAAAACCTAATTATACAGTAGTGTTATCGTAACGGCATTTACACGCTCAACCAAATTTAATGAGCCGCCTTACCTGGTTCCGGGGAACAGGAAACAATACCCAGGGGAAAGTAGCCGACCATTTCTGTTTACATTTAGATATCGCTGTAACTGTAATGTGGCCATGTAAATGTGAACTGTCGTGTAAACACGGTTGCAATTTCCGTGCTGTGAGATTACATGTAATGTCCTCAAATCGGATGTGATGTTTGTCAACAAAATTGATGGTGTAATAAACAGCATGGCACTTCATTGGAATAAAACCATTTATATTCTGGATGAAAATAAAAATATTTTTCTAAAGATTAATTTCTTCTGAATTCGATATCATCAGATATCATACAATCGGTCGGAACATCCCCAAAATCACGTGTTTTGAAAATGGTAAAATAAAATATAATCTTTCCGAATCACTAACGACACAAATCAAATTTTGGTCCTAATTGACAAAAAACAACTTATTCTGGTAAAGAAAAAATCATTTCAGTTTCTCGTATTCAGTAGGTATCAGTCTTGGACGAATAAAAAAAGACGGGCGGAATCTCGCTAAACAAAAAGTGAAGCACCCATAGTAAGACGGCTCGCTTAAAAGTATGGGCTGGCATGCACACATTCACACCCATAGTAAGACAAAAAGCCGCGATTACGCAACAAATCTCGTGTGACAGTAGTCATTGTCATAGTTTCACAATAGTAGTTTATGAAACTGTTGCATAATAGGGGTTATTAAAACACGAGTGTGAGTTTAAAAACCGAGCCGTAGGCGAGGTTTTTAATAGTATCACACGAGTGTTTTAATACCTAATTATGTCAGTTTCATACACTATTTTATCTACACTCATACAATTTTAAATAAAACACCAAAGTCAAAATCTTGGTAACATTGTCGTTGTTTTTCTTGATTTCTCTGGTAAAAGATTGTTCGTCATTTACGTTGCTGCATCCAGAAATTCAGGCGGGGTCATATTCTCCTCAGTTCAGTATCACTGCTGTAGTCAGATATTTTTGCCCAGAACAAAACTTTCGGCATACAAAACCATAATAATAACGTAAACAATAACAATAAATTTACAAGTAACGATGTCCAAATCCAGTAAGCCGTGGCACGCGGCCGCGCACGCGCGCTGGTGCGCGCCTACACAGATAATAAAATATAGACAATAAAATATAAAACATTATAATCGGAACTAATTTTCTATCCTTGTCAGGATTCCGTCAATCTCTGTTTTATCATACAAAAAATATGCCTGTAAACACTTAAATATAATTAAAAGCAATATGACAATCAAAAGTTCTGCCAAAAACGCGATTTTAAACGATAAAATTTTTCAATGTATGACAAGTGGCGCCCCCTGAATTTTGTGTACTCATTGGTGCCAAACTGTACGACTGCTAAAAAAAGGTTTGAAAACTCCTTGGTTAGGTCGAAGTGGCATTAAAAACTCCTTAGTTGGGCTGAAGTGTGCGGTTATGGAAAAAAAATTAAATTACCGCATTGTTTTGTTCAGCAAACTGTATCGTAATGAAACTTTTTAAATTCATTACAGGTGCATGTGCGTAAAGTATGTCATTATGACATTAGTTTCGAGTTCATAATTCGAATTTTACGATACGAGTGTAGATAATAGTAGTTTATGAAACTGTTGCATAATAGGGGTTATTAAAACACGAGTGTGAGTTTAAAAACCGAGCCGTAGGCGAGGTTTTTAATAGTATCACACGAGTGTTTTAATACCTAATTATGTCAGTTTCATACACTATTTTATCTACACTCATACAATTTTAAATAAAATACCAAAGTCAAAATCTTAGTAACATTGTCGTTGTTTTTCTTGATTTCTCTGGTAAAAGATTGTTCGTCATTTACGTTGCTGCATCCAGAAATTCAGGCGGGGTCATATTCTCCTCAGTTCAGTATCACTGCTGTAGTCAGATATTTTTGCCCAGAATAAAACTTTCGACATACAAAACCATAATAATAACGTAAACAATAACAATAAATTTACAAGTAACGATGTCCAAATCCAGTCGGCCAGGCGCGCGGCCGCGCACGCGCGCTGGTGCGCGCCTACACAGATAATAAAATATAGTCTGGCGACAACATTATAGTCGGAACTAATTTTCTATCCTTGTCAGGATTCCGTCTATCTCTGTTTTATCATACAAAAAATATACCTGTAAACACTTAAATATAATTAAAAGCAATATGACAATCAAAAGTTCTGCCAAAAACGCGATTTTAAACGATAAAAATTTTCAATGTATGACAAGTGGCGCCACCCTGAATTTTGTGTACCTTTTTTTTAGCAGTCGTACAGTTTGGCACCAATGAGGTGCCAAACTGTACGACTGCTAAAAAAAAGGTTTGAAAACTCCTTGGTTAGGTCGAAGTGCCATTAAAAACTCCTTAGTTAGGCTGAAGTGTGCAGTTATGGAAAAAAAATTAAATTACCGCATTGTTTTGTTCAGCAAACTGTATCGTAATGAAACTTTTTAAATTCATAACAGGTGCATGTGCGTAAAGTATGTCATTATGACATTACTTTCGAGTTCATAATTCGAATTTTACGATACGATTGTAGATAAATAAAATAACAATATATATCTGGTGTGTTAAAATTATGTCGAATTTATAATGGGTTTAGGAAAAAACTAAGTGCTTCAATATTTTCTTAGCGAGTTTCCGTCCGCCATTTTTTATTTGTCCGCGGTATCAGTTTTTTTTTTACTTAATTACTGGAACATTTTACATAATTAAAGAAATCTTAGTAACACTCAACAAAACTTTCATAAACCTGAATATTATTTAATAAAAAAAAACACTTAATGACCTTTATGCCAAGTAATTTTGACCCTGAAAAACTTTGTCCCTCAATCACTCAAAATGTAGGTAGATATATTTTGAAATGTTCCATTACTATACTATACTATACTATACTATACTATACTATACTATACTATACTATACTAGATGACTTTTTAATCACTATACAATTTTTTTATAGGCATTAGGTATCATTCAAAGACTCCATTTTTGAAAAAGATTGGCAGGTATAATTTTCGCCATAAAATAATTTTGCCGGAAAAATGATCAATTTCTGTGTGGTTGCTAACTCAAACGTCATTTTCAAAGATATCTTAAGATTTTAGTACTGAGTGGTGGGGGTGTTGGGGTGCATTAAAAGAGCCTCCACGAGTGACGATATTTAATTGATCGTCCGGCGCACCCTGGGCAGTCAGCCCCGCTATCGGCCTGCTGACTGGCTAATATTTTCCCCACGACATGAGCTATTATCATTATGTAGCTCATGTCGACACGAAGAAGAAGAAGTACTGAGTGATAATAAAAGCAAAAACACGTATTTTATAATTTTCAACACGTATTCTATTACATACATACATACATATTATCACGCCTGTTTCCCATTGGGGTAGGCAGAGACTATGGATTTCTACCTGCTACGATCCTGACACACCTCTTTCGCTTCATCTACGTCCATTAACCTCGTCATGCATGCTCGTCGGTTCGTATTCTATTAGTTTCACACTATATCAAAAGTAAACTTTGTGATGCCATAATGATAAATATTTTGTACCTAAAACCACCTAATTTATGTGTGTACTTAAAAACTTCGCTAGCATAATTTTAAAAATAAAAACTGTCCAGCAATTTCTATTATTGTCGTTTTGGATATTGCTGCGGTGTTATATCGTTGCGTACGGAAAAGAGCCGATTGACGTATTTAAAAAAAAATAATGAACCAATTTCCGAATTGGGAGAAAAACACGTTTTTTATCATTTTCAGCTAAGATAAAATTTGGAAGGTGATTAAAAAGGCATGCTGTATTTATCATAGTTTAGTTTATGGCTTCACAATCCCATTTCAAAAACTCGCCCTGTATCTTTCTATGCCCGACCTTAACATGGATTGAAAATGTGTGAAGGAACAAAATACTACCAAACATTGATTAAACTCTTTTGTTTTACTACTTACGCAAGACTTCTGAGATATAAAATAAGTAATAAATAAATATCTTTAAGACATTTTTTACACACCACCATCTAGTCCCAAACTAAGCAGAGCTTGTGCTATGGGTACTAGACAATGGATATAATACAATAATAATAATACATAATACATAAGCAACACCCAGACCAACACAAACACTTATGTTCATCACACAAATATTTGTGTCCTGTGGGAATCGTACCCACGACCTCGTTAACAGCAGTCCGACACTCGAACCACTAGACCACCGAGGTCGTCAAAATATATACTGAAGTATTTAGTATACTTCACATAATCCTTGAGATTCCAACCTCAATCCATAAACGTTTGAGCACAGAGTATCTTAACGTGTCGGATAAAGAGAAGTCAAGTCAACCGTCCTAACTCGCAAACTTCACCTGTTGCCAAAGTTACCAACTATTCCAACTCCTCAGATAACATTTAGCAATATTATTATAGTTATTGCTATTTTTCTGCCATGTTCACTAACAGAATTACTTGCATGATTTATGCTTCGTAATTCCTTTGTGCCGATTGGTCGCCCATGAATCTCAGGGGATGTATGATATGTTAGGAATTTGACACACCGGAGGATGGTCGTTAACGATAGCTTAGGGTCATAATCTGACCAAAGCCTATCAAACATCTGAGTACTATTAAAACCAAATTGTGACTTATAATGGATACAATATTAGGCCATAGGTCCGTAGTTTTATTTTTATTTTTGGCGGGCTTGGTTGCCTATTTTTAACAAAAAAAAAACGTAACACGCGCGTGCGTTTGCGAATGCGTAGAAGCTTCGCTTCGGTCCCCGGACGCCACTCGTTTTTAGGGTTCCGTACCTCAAAAGGAAAAATGTAAACCCATAAAGAATCACTTTGTTCTCCGTTTGCCTGTCTGTCCGTTCCTCTGTCAAGATTTTTTTTATCAGCAACGGCAAAAATTTTTTTACATTCAACGTTGAAATGAATATCAAATACTAAGGTCGACGGTCACTTGAAATAAAAAAAAACTTTTTTCCAAGTCAATAAAATCAAAGAATACGGCCATTTATGTCACATAATTATTTTGATACTTGCAAACTCACTCATCATAACCTATAGGGACCCCCGTCCCGTTGACCTAGAATCATGAAATTTAGCAAGAAGCAACAAGTAAAAAAATCATGAATTTTTGGTTATATTTTGCGATTACAAAACATTTGCAGTTGAAGATTCGAGCGTGATGTAGAAAAAAAGAGAATTCTCACATACATCAGTATGTGAGATTTTTTTTATGAAAAATCATATAACTAGATTCTACTATCTATTTGTTCCACTGCAAAGTTATGTATGGTGGTACCGAAAGAGTTGCAAATATGAAAGATATCAACGGCAGAGACATGTGTGGTGGTACCGAAAGAGTTGCAAATATGAAAGATATCAACGGCAGAGACATGTGTGGTGGTAAAGAAAGAGTTGCAAATATGAAAGATATCAACGGCAGAGACATGTGTGGTGGTACCGAAAGAGTTGCAAATATGAAAGATATCAACGGCAGAGACATGTGTGGTGGTAAAGAAAGAGTTGCAAATATGAAAGATATCAACGGCAGAGACATGTGTGGTGGTAAAGAAAGAGTTGCAAATATGAAAGATATCAACGGCAGAGACATGTGTGGTGGTAAAGAAAGAGTTGCAAATATGAAAGATATCAACGGCAGAGACATGTGTGGTGGTAAAGAAAGAGTTGCAAATATGAAAGATATCAACGGCAGAGACATGTGTGGTGGTAAAGAAAGAGTTGCAAATATGAAAGATATCAACGGCAGAGACATGTGTGGTGGTAAAGAAAGAGTTGCAAATATGAAAGATATCAACGGCAGAGACATATGTGTGGTGGTAAAGAAAGAGTTGCAAATATGAAAGATATCAACGGCAGTGCTGCACCTTTGGTGAACTCTCATAAATTAAATCAGTTTCTACGGGATATCAAGTCGATGGGTGGTACGGAACCCTTAGTGCGCGCCTTTGACTCGCACTCGGCCGGTTTTTTTGTGTTGTCTTGTAAGTGTTGGCAACTTAATAATTTTATTTATGCTATCATCATCATCATCATTTCAGCCGAAAGGCATCCACTGCTGGACATAGACCTCCCCCAAGCATCACCACAACGACCAGCCCTGCGCTTCCCGTATCCAGCGGGAAAGTCATTCGTTAAGATATGTCATTCCAATACTCCCGTATTCGCCCAACCATCCCCGGCAGGTCCCGGCACGCCACTACCAGGCGAGCTCCTTCTCCCCCTGCGGCAACCAGAACGACCGCACCCTCCTCTTGACTGGCGCGCGCGGAACACTACGCGCCACCGTCACGGGCCTTGACTGGTCGGGCGGCGGGCCACCCCGAGTCCGCCGCCCGCAGGCCCACACTTAGGGTGGCTGGAGGTCGGCATACGCCCTCCTACGACACCCAGGTCTTCCCCTGCGGATGGGAAGAGAGCGATGACCTCTCGAATCCTCTCCGCCGCCTCCTTAGCGAGCATCACCTCCTCCCAGAAGGAGACGACGCCTTCCCAAGCGCTCTCGCTCCCGACCATAGACAGAACCACGGCCGGAAGCGAGAGATCGCTGCCGCCTACTGCAGTTGGGTCCTACCTACAGTAGTTTAATTATAAGTTGGCAAATTTAGTTTCTGGCAAATTGGCAAAATATTTCAGGCTAAGATATTTTACAAACCATTTAATATTTAATTTCCGGACTAAAGTTCTATTACACAACCAAAAACTACGTTTGGCAAAAACAACGCGTAGCCAAACGGTCGGTAGTCGGTTAATGTTTAAGATAGAGAGCCTTCGAGGAGCGCGTCCGGTTTCCGGCGCCGTCCCTCCGACGATTCAATTTAGTCCGGCCCGCGACAAACTCCATTGATTGTTTCGATATTCCGGTCACAAACGGCGGAACTCTAACATTTTTTTCTAGTTTTATAAAGACAGATTTTTATTACGTTTAGTCGTTACACGCATGGGCATGTTCTTAGTCTCTTACATGTAGACAATAGAGAAACTCAATTATGCTCGTGGAAAAGCTAATATTATTTTCTTTTTCTGGGAAACACACAAGGACGAAATTAGGATGCGATCATAGTATCTAAGATTTACTCTAGTAGGGTGGACAAAATTAAATCATCAACATAAACGTCAAATATTTATTTTAAAAAGATATTTTTTTAATTTCATGTGTTATCCTACTCATATTATAAATGCGAAAGTTTGTGAGTTTTTGGTTTGTTTTTCTTTCAGCATTGCTGCTGAAAGAAAAACAAACCGAGAGCAACAGAATACTACAGAGAGGACAAGCCACCGCGTAGAGGCTGACCGTTATATGCACAGCGGGCATACACTGCCATTAGTTCATCGTCAGTTGCACCCGAGTGAGTATGCGCACTAGTTTGAGAGAAAACTTTCTTTTATTTCCAAAATGCCATAAGGATACAACTGTGCGTGTTTTATGTGTACATGCTTTTTGTTGTAATTAATATTGATGCGTTTCTTGCGTTGGGTGCGTAAGTTGAGCTTGCGTCACTCCATGCAAACTAGGCGGCTTTCTTTTTTTTCTTTTTTTTTCGCCGTGGGGAAATCCTCATGGACGCACTCCACCCGGGGTAAGCGGAGCCAGTGTCGGACTCTTACCGACTAAAACCACCACGGTGTTCCTTCAACTACCTTAGCCGGGGGCGTGGGAACCCGTGGGTATTCACACAACCACCCCCGACGGGTCCTGGCCAGCCTCAAGCAGGCGAGCCCCTTCTCCCCGTGCGGCCTAACGTTGGCCGCACCCTCCTCGGTGGCGCACACGGAACACTGCACGCCACCTCACCTAATGGGCCTTTACCAGCTGCGCCAACTACGCCGGCTGTGCCAGCTACGCCAGCTGCTGGTCGGGCAGCAGACTACCCCGAGTCTGCTGCTCGCAGGCCCTACCTCCCGTAATTTTTTATAGAGGTTTTCTTTCTCGCGGTCTGGGCGGTGAAGCCAAGGCCCTCGGTCCCAAAAGGCGCGAGAACACTACTCAGCGGGCACTCCTGGGGTTACGAGATCGACGGGGACAGTACCCCCGTTGCCTGCCCAATGGCAGGGTGAGTGCACACCGGGCCCGCCCCTGCTCCTCCTATGTGCCCTCTGTTGGCAACAGAGGGACACGTGGAGCAACTCCCCACTGGCCCAGAACGGGCCCCTCCCGCGCCAGAATATTCGCCACAGGCAATAAAATCCCCCTAAGGTTAATCCCTCGAAAGGATTTTATTGTTCGTGCAAAGGATGCACCGGCCAAACAACTGCCGTTCCCTCCAGACGTGTCCAGAAGGACAAGCAGCCGTCAGGCACACGTGGAGGTTTTCTGGCCAGCACCCCAAACTAGGCGGCTTGCCCGGTCTCCTTTTATTCTGTTATCTGTGGGAGCAACGGATTGTCGTGATTTTTGTAAGCTTTTATTTAACTTCAATCAACTCAGCCTATCGCAGTCCACTGCTGGACATAGGCCTCTCCCAAATTGCGCCACAACGCTCGGTCCTCTGCCTTCCGCATCCAGTCCCCCCCAGCCACGTTCTTTAGGTCGTTGGTCCACCTGGCAGGGGGGCGCCCTTTATTTAACTTGTTTGGATATAAATAGATAGTTTATGGACCGGATGGTAACATAGGCTAGATGAAAAAATTGGACGGTTCCTGTGAAATAAAAAACCACGGGAGCAAAGCCGCGGGTAAAAGCTAAAGTTGTACATGTCTCATCGACTAATAAATAATTACGAAAATTAGGTTAAACAAGTGCATTTCCCGAAAAATCATAAGTAGTTTTGATTTATTGAATCCAGAAATATTTCTATTTTTTATAAACAACGTGTTATTGAAATAACTGAAAACCTCTTGAGGGGTCATTGTACTCATCAGTATGAACAACTTTTACAATGGGAAGTTTTCAGTTATTTCAATAACACGTATATTTCCTACTATAACAGCAAAATGATGTTAATTTTCTTTAGAATGCTACTATGTTGAATATACTTACTATACCTTTTTACAGCAGTGTTTTTTTCTCAGAAAAACACTAAGATTCTTAGATCGCCTAGACTTGTTTGTCATGCCCGCGCGAATCTAAATAAATGTGAAAATTTTGTGATTGAATTTTTCAGCGCGGGTTCTGCTTACCAATGACCCGGCTATAGGTACCATAATATAGTTTATTCTATATCCGGGGAGAAACAAGTTGTCCCCCACATACGCTCGCTTTCCGCCGGCGCCGCACAGGCACAATAGACAGAGCCTTCAGTGATTTAGTTTTATTGTCATGCACCCTCCATTCGCTGCGATATGCATCCAGATTATTCACGAGAAGGTGAAGTTGTTGTTTTAATATCGGCCTTCTAAACTTACATTATGTCAACGTAGAATATCATGCATCTAAAACTTCCAAATTGGGGTCATTGCTGTATGTGAAATCTATTTAGTCGTAAAGGTGACGTTTGATAAAGTTGTAACGATGTCCCTGGCACTCATCCGTGACGAGGGATGATAAAAGGGTCATGGCACAACCTTCACGTGAGTACAAGCGGTTTACCTCGCATTGTAATGTGCCCTCCGCGCTGGCCAACTCCTTTGAATAGTAATTTCATAGACGCCACCCCTATTATTAAGGGCAGTATAAACCCGACTGCTAGTCGCCACCGTCTCAGCGGGTTAAACAGACGAAGAGAACCTATAAATTAGATGCTTTGTGCATTGCAGTCGTTTCGTGAGCCACTGTGCTATTTTGTCAGATATCCTTTTGTCTCAACTGCAATATATGTGTTAATAATATTTGAGCTTGCAGCAACATAGACTATTAAAATGCAGCAATTTACTAACACATTTAAGAATTTTCATACGAAAACGGATAGATGTATCGGGACCGTCATAAAAATTGTTCCATCGAAATCATAAAACGATCTTCTCTGTCGATGAATCGATGCTGTTAACCCATATCCCGCGAAACGGCCACCACTCCATCCGGGGACGATCTTTGGGCGAGACGTGACCGAACAGGGCCAATAAAATCTTTCCGAATCCTGGTCCTATGTTGTAAAAATTGTCGGACGTGACAAAGACGAACCGTTGATCCTCCGACGACCTGACCTGTCGCCGCAAACTGGAATGCTGATACGGAAACTCGTTTACGTGTTGTTCTTTATTTTCTTTCGTTGCGAATAGGCTTTGTGTAAACTAAAATAAAGAAGAAAGAAATAAAATAAAAGTGCAATGAGGATCTTATGATTTAAGTTCCATCAACTTGAACTTACATACAAAAAACCGGCCAAGAGCATGTCGGGCCATGCTCAGTATTATAGGGTTCCTTAAGTAGGTCTAATTACAAACGAATCAAATCGAATATTAATCATTGCTATTTTAGTTTTTGCAAACAGCGCCAACTAGCGCTGAATTTATGAAGCTAAATTTAAGAAGTGTGTTTCTTTTCGTGATTTTTTTAAATAGAAAGTAACTAAAGGAGCATTATTTGCTAAGATCATTTTTCTCTAAGGTCAATGACCTATGAACCAGGACGTCTTAAGTATTTTTTAGTTTTCTCACTATAACTCAAAAAATTTATAATCACATTATACTCGAAATAATTTTAAAAGAGAGTTTTTATAAAGGTCTATCAATGTTGAAGATTATAAGTTTCTACGTTGCATAGTTTAGAAATGGCAGGGGGGGGGACACATTGCAAGCCACTTTGGCGAACTGTATTTCGCAGATGGTATACCTGATAAAAAAGTTGTGTATGAAACATTACCTTCATTTTAGTAGACCTATTCAACGATACCCCACACGAGGGGGTGCAGCGAAAAAAATATTTTCATCGCCATTTCACATGTATGGGCGCCACCCCTAAAATACGTAATCAAGATTTTTTTATTCTTTTAAAATTGAGATCTATATCTATTCCATTTTTTGTCAAAATTTCATTTACTTATGTTTATAACTGTAGAAGTTATTAAGCGGTAAAGGATTAGGACAGACGGACAGACGGACAGACGGACAGACGGAAGGACATGACGAAACTATAAGGGTTCCTTGTAGGACTTCGGAACCCTAAAAAACGAATACGATTCAGCTAAGCCACGAAGCTACATACAAAATAGAACTGGAAGTTGGTAATAATTGTGGAGCTACGCATGGCGGGGCCTTGGTTCGAAGAGACATTCCGATGGCGGATAACAATAAAACTAAATCATCGGGAAGTTATCTATCTCCGTAGTCGACGGGCCCGGGAAGCGAACATGTGCACCGAATGTATTACACGGGATAAGATGTTAAATGGTGCAGCGTCAATGAGTACCGTTCCTAATTTTGTTTCCTCTTTTTGTTTCAGTATTTGCTTTGAGTCCCTAATGTTGATTTATAGGCACGTATGCTTACCAGATAGATGGCCTTTCTGTACGATTTACGAAACTTGATTTTATTAGGCTTATTTAGAAGCTTTTTTTCTTTTTTAGGGTTCCGTACCAAAAGGGTGCCGTCCGTCCGTCCGTCCGTCTGTCTGTCACAGAGCTGTATCTTTTAAACGGTAATAGGTAACCAGTTGAAATGTTCTCAGAAATTGTGTTGCTATGAGGTGTATCACGACAAATATTAAAAACAAAAAAATGTCTAAACATACAAGAAACCTAAAAAACATGCATTTTTTTCAACGTTTTTGTTCCTGCTCTATCTTCAAAACGGTAATATATACCAGCGTCAAACTTGGTCAGATTATAGTGCATATTATGTAGTTTAGCAACAAATACTAAAAATAAGACACACATAGACAAATTTGATGGTACCTGCGTAAGAAAGACATGAAAAAAATCATATTTCGCGCACTGGACGTTGATGTCTTTTGATAAACTCTCGTAAATTAAATCTGTTTTTATGGGGTATCAGGTTGTTGAGAGGTACGGAACCCTTACTGCGCGAGTCCGACTCGCACTTGGCGGGTTTTTTTTTGTTCCGTGTGGTGTCGGAAGTAAAGAATTGCATCTTCTCATGGGTGTCGTAAAAGGCGACTAAGGGATTCACCAGAGGATGGGCAGCAGCGTTCTCTGAGTATTTAACCAACCAACTGCGATCGCCAACCCGCCTGCCAAGTGTGGCGATTATGGCATATCCTCCCAAGCTACTTGAGGGAGGCCAATGTCCAGCAGTGGACGTCTTTCGGCTGAAATGATGATGATGATGAAATGAGAAGCTTTTTACAGATTTTTCCGATAATTGTAAGTAGCTGAGAATATAGCCACAATAAATATGGATTCGCAATAGCAATCAAAAAGGTGAGTGTTATATAACATAGAAAAACAATCATAATGAGAAAAAAATTAAATACCTATCTCAAAATTAATAATAGTACCAAAAAAGTCAGGCAATATCAATATCGGCAAAAGTTTAAAAGAAATTTTATTAAAACCAATTTGGTAAATATCCCAGTTTCGATGGTAAGCCCTTATCTAGATTCAGGCTTCGATTTTGTAACAGGCCTTCGAATATTTTATCTGTCGGGCTAATGAGGCTCGAATATGATCGATTGTCTACCTACCTGCTGAGGGTGGCAAATTTACGTCGAACGATAAAAATGTCGTGTATATGATATTTACCCAGGACGACATTTTGCAAATTACCGATCCCATTAACTTTCCATTAGGGATAATTGGGGCTGGATTTGAAGATGTATTTTTTATTTTTTTTACTAAGTAACAATTTACATTGACCTGGATATTCTTAATCATACCCATAACTTAGTAGTAATAATAATAAATTCATTTATTTCGGACAAATTATATCCAT
This sequence comes from Asteroscopus sphinx, assembly GCA_949699075.1. NCBI lineage: Eukaryota > Metazoa > Arthropoda > Insecta > Lepidoptera > Noctuidae > Asteroscopus > Asteroscopus sphinx. The sequence continues at coordinate 15,844,512 of OX453007.1, forward strand.
ACACAAATTAATGTCATGCCAAATACATACAATTATTATGATAAAATATTAAAATCTAAATTATTTAAAATTGAAATGTCAAATAAAAGAATGATAAAAAATTTCTACACACCTCTGCCTATCCCTTCGGGGGAATACAGGTGTGATGTTATATTATGTTATTAATATTTTCATAATATAACTGAACTAATGGGACAGACAATAAAAAAAAAACAGTAGATAGGATAGTAATATACTGAGTTGATAAAATTCTATTCTAAAAATGTATACACTGTCATGTTTTAGTTTTAAATACTTGTTATCAAATAAAGATCTACATCAGAACGTCATACCTACTCTACGTCTATGTCAAGGGTTGATGCATGCGCTAGACCCAGCTAGAACCAAACAACGAACATAGATGTACGGAACACATGCTAATAAGTTCCACAGCTTATAAAACTATTAAATAACTGTATTAGCTTGACAGCACATCGTGTTCGAGGACTTAACCAAAGAAGAGTATGTTTCTGAGATCAGATTAAAAGTATGAAAAAAATTAATAGTACCAATCCAAAGAACCGGACAATGGACTAAAATTAAGCGACAAAGTTAACTTCAAAATTCTTTATGTAAAACTTTCATTCCACGTAACAAAAGGAATTGTATTCTACGCGGACCCAGCTAGGCAGATATTAATGAGTTGGTCAGCTTTAATTATTGCCGAAATTAATAGTTAGTAGATAACAGCGCTAGTTACGTTTTCTTTCTCTAATAAATAACGTGAGGCCGGACGGTTCTCGTCGATAACTTAATTCAATCTTGGCTCCCCTCGTCATCTGGCTCACAATATGCTTCCACAAAGAATTGTTAGGTGATGAAACGGGACTTTTCCCTTCCACCTACACACAAACATGTCTATTTCGCCGATGAATTATTTCATTGGAATATTTTCATATCGCGTATTTTCCTTTCCTGTTTTTTTCGGCGGGTAATTTTTGTTGTATTGTTTTTCTAAATGGGTTTACATGCTTACTCATGTTTTTATGAGTAAAGATGAAAGGTTGTATCAATAAAACAACATGATTTTACGAAGAATTATTCTGAAAATAAGCTGTAGATAGATAGATAGAGTATATTTATTGTTTGCACAGCATAAGAATAAAAATAAAGTTATAACAAACATGAGCACAGTACTAACAATAGCTGTAAAAGATCAAGTATCTTTTAAAAAGACGTAATTAAAATTGCAGATGAACAATTCTCTCAAGGGACTTTTATAGTCACGCTTGTAAATGCAGAAACATTAGCATACTGAAGACATACAAAAAACATTTTAAGGTTGTGCTAAGGTTTTATATCAATAAAACAACATGATTTTACGAACAACTATTCTGAAAATAAGCTGTGAAACATCGAGTAACTACCTTTTAAAAAGACGTATAAAAAATTTCAGATGAACAATTCTCTCAAGCGACGTTTACTGGATTTAAGTCACGCTTATAAATGCAGAAACATTAGCATACTAAACACATAAAAAAATCATATTAAGCTCGTGCTAAGGTTTTGTATCAATAAAACAACATGATTTTACGAAGAATAATTATTCCGAAAATAAGCTGTAAAAATCAAGTACCTTATAAAAGGACGTTTTAAAATTTCAGATGAACAATTCTCTCAAGGGACGTTTACTGGATTTAAGTCACGCTTGTAAATGTAGAAACATTAGAATACTACAGAAATAAAAAATACATTTTAATAAAACTAGTGAACGATTGAAAAAGCCACATGTCAGCGAGCAGACAGAAATAAAAGAGCTTGTTCTACTGCCAATATGAAATATGGAGCTAACTGCGTTCAGACTTGGACGCCAGGCGACTCTTACTCATCTTCGAGCTACATTGAACTGCAAAACTTTTAAAGGCTAATAACAATTTTAGTTATATTTAACCCTGGAATTTACTTAGAATTTGGTAAGTTACTATAATATACATGCTGAAATTTGAATCACTTATTTCCCGAAAAGGGGTAATTGTACTCATTATTATGAACAACTTTTACTATGGGACCAACACTGAAATCACGAAAAAAAAAATCAGTTGGTCCCTACATTTTATCGATTTAAGTGAACACAAATGTAGGGACCAACTGATTGTTTTTCAGTGTCAACTGTTCCCTTTTCGGGAAATAAGCGATTCAAGTTTCAGCATGTATATTATAACAGTTTTTTTTCTGATAAAGCCTCAAAACGGTAGAGCAATGTCAAAGGCCAAGGTTTTATTTTCAAATTTTTAATTTAACTTTGTTCTGCTGACAGTAACGTGTAGTGTTTTGGTGGTCATCGCTTAACTCAGGGTCAAAGGGGACGGGACAATAACTGTGACTCGTGTTTTTGATTCCACCAGTCATCTCGTTAATTACCTACCGATCGTGTAACACCCATATGATAGAACGTGCGTTCAATGAATCTTTGTATGAAACTGACAATATAATCGATCTGCGCCTACGTTCAGGCGTTTGAATGAGGTATTTTACCACATTTTCACGGTCATCACTATCGTTAATTGTATTTATGTAATCGAACTGACTTTATACAATTTAATTATACAATTTCTGTATATGATTTATATATGTACACGATTTCAGAGGATGGGCAGCAGCGTTCACTGAGTATTTAACCAACCAACTGCGATCACCAACCCACCTACCAAGCGTGGCGATTATGGCATATCCCCCCTTTTGGGGAGGCCTATGTCCAGCAGTGGACGTCTTTTGGCTAAAATGATGATGATGATATGATTTATAAAACATCAAAATTCTTGCACAATCATTACTTTTCCGTAGAACAATCTAATCCATTTCCGAAATGAACATTTTTCAAAATCTTTATAACTATACATAAAATAAACGATTGTACCTGAACCATCAAATTGTACAGCTCAAAATCATCAGCAAAATCGTAGGATTCATTAAAACGGGAACCGTATTTGAAACAAGATATAATTTACCAGAGAATGGGAGTGCGGGATTTTCTGAAATCAAATGGCCGTGTCGACGAAGCCTTCGCGTTTCTTATTCAATTTGAAGCGAAGACGGCGCGGCTCGGGGCAACTACTAGGCCGAAACAAGTCTGGGTGTAATCTCTCAAATCCAAATTAGATTTTCTTTCAGTGCCTCTCACTATTGACAGGTTTCCGGCATCGGGCCTTGTGCTCCGTGTCTCGACGCCCGGCTTAACTTTTATCCTCACCATACCTCCGTAAGACTGTGAGTTGCGACTAATTGGAAAAAAGTAGACGACATTCTACAAATTAAGTTGATAGTGTCCGATTGACTTCACTGTCGGCGTTATTTTGCGACTATGCAGCGCTAATTGTGTTTACTTAAAGAAAATTATGTTTAATAAAAAATGCTGGCGTGGCTATAGTCAATTAGTCGCATTGCTAACGCTTTGATGCGGTCTTTTGGTTTAATTAAAATTATGCTTCCTTCTATTCACTAGCTCATAAATAGATAATGAAGTTATTTCAAACGATTTTGATATTCAAAACAATATGTCTTTACTTAAAGCAAGCAGTGTGTACCTGATAATTCGTTGCGCAATTAGATTTAAGATAAAATAAGTACCTATTGTAACAACTGTTGGTAAAGCTATAGTTACATTATTATAGTACCAATAACACAGCTAGTACAGTCGACTGCGTGACAGTGGTAACACTTGAATCAGAAAATCGTCCTTACTGCTTACGAAATAAAGACGTTGTCAATGTCAAACTGTAACCACAGACGTGCGGTCGACCGTACCACACACACATGACACATGACATTGTTCTCGCAGCAGGAGACGCATCGCAAGAGCTGCTACTCAACTTTGGAGACCTGACGTAACCACGCTTACGCTACCAAGAGTGAACGACTCAGAAGAAGAAGAAGAATAAAATAAATAATTTCCTTATTATAAAAAAAAATGTCAGACGTCCTTAGCAAAGAGTATGTAAACCTACGGAGAGATGGCCCTTAGAGATTGCTGTAGGTACTATTAACAAACTTTCCGGTGAACCACCACTAAGGCTAAAATCGCTTGCGCTCAGTGTTCGACGGCAGCCGTAGGTACGTGTGATGTAGCAGGATTCGTTCAAGGGACTTTGTCGACAAAATGTATCACCGGGAAGGATCGTGACTGTACGTTCTTAATTATGTATAGGTAATTAATGAAACTACACAAATTAATCCCTAACATAATAAATTACACCATTAAATACACAGTGCAACATGACTAACAAGCAAAAATACTAGCACAAAGTTAAATTCATACGTGTATGTATAATTGGCTATAAATTTTCATTGAACAAATTTTAAGGGGTACATGAAAATGAAAGGCGTCGTTACAAGAAGAAACAATAAAATAAAACGCGACGGTAATGAATAGGCTGTACAAATATTGGGCCAGATTTAACAGGGTGTAAGTTGATAGCGAAGCAGGCGATGTTGCGTGCGGCCGGCCCGTGAGCCGCGCACGCACCGATATAGACATCACTTACAATGCCCTACACTTGTACTAAATAAATATTTGATACAATTAATACGCACGCGTAAGCCTAATTGCTCGTTATAAGCTTGATGTTGTACATTGTTTTGTATCTTCACGAACGTCTAAGCCTTGCTTAGGAAGGCAGGGACCAAATACTGCAACTTCCGTAGAGTGTGATCGAGCACCCATCCTATAATTTGTAATTTATTGTATGATTAACAATAATGTTTTGCTTTAATTGCCAGTTTAACACGAAACGTTCAATATTATCCCTTTGATATTTTCTCTTATACAAAGCAACACGATGTCTATATAACTTAGCCTATGCCCGCGACTTCGCCCGCGTAAATTTCGTTTATCGCGCATCCCTCGGGATCTGTTCATCTTCCCGGGATAAAAAGTAGCCTATATGTTAATCTGGGTTATGTTCTATCTGTTAAGATGCGACAGTAAAACTGTCTGTCTGTTTGTTACCTCTGCTACCTCTTCCTTCACGACTAAACCTATGAACCAATCGTAATAAAATTTAGGTAGCCTGGGAACTGGAGATGGAACATAGGCTACTTTTTATCCCGGAAAGAAAAACAGTTCCTGAGTGATGCGCTACGACATCCACGCAGGCAAAGCTGCGGGCGACCTCTATATCAAATATAATCACTAATTTATTTATTTAATTATTTATGCACAACAGGGTACAAAGGCGGTCTTAACGCCATAGGCGTTCTCTACCAGACAACCTTAGGGTAATGCAGAGACAAACAATAAGGCAGATGCACCAGTAAAATAGTAAAATATGTTTCGTACTACGGACTTATAATTACATATAATAAAAATAGATAAATACCTATATACATTATACATATAATAAAATATAGATATTATACATACCTACATATATAACTTTAAATATATAACATCAAGATAATTCAAAGTCGAGCTGAATCTGCTAAATTGTTTTCACGGAAATATTTCCATAATATATAATTTTAACTTAATTTTAAAGCCGAGCCGACTGTTAGCCATCCTGATTTCATGAGGAAGCGCATTCCATAATAGGATAGATTGCACGAAGAACTAATCACGAATCTCTAGCCTATATTTGTTACGTTTGTTATTTAAAAGCAAATAGAAAGAGCGCATCTAAACAAATCCCGTAAAACGTTACGTAAATGCTCGTATTTTCGCGCAAAGTTTAATACACGTTTCAGTTCGGAAAACAATTTTCGTAAATAAATTCTCCTTTTTACGATCCGATATAACGAGTTCATTCTCCTAAAGTAAGGGTCGCCTGACATGCATCCCTCAAAGAATTAAATTGAATATGAGAGGAAATTACACGGGTTCATATCAACGTTCGTCTCTTGTGCCAATCGAATTTCCCTGTGAAAACAATGCCGAAACGGAAATTAAACCGATGTATGAAAATAACTGAAATCTTCAAAACGGACGCAGATTTATGTTTTTAGGTTTTGAATTTGTTCGCATTTAATCAGTTTTCGAATTGTTAATGTTATATTATGGGATGAATATTGAACGGAAATCGTTTATTGAGTTCCAATCCAAGCCTTTTATCAGAAAACGTACAATATTTATTTGTGAAAGTCATTACCACTAATGCCTATATGTAAATTTATAAAACTATTATGTCTTACATCAAAATAATTAATAATCCTCCTAATATTATAAATGCGAAAGTTTGGATGTTTATTTGTTTGTCTGTTTGTCCTTCAATGATGCTGAAATGGCTGAATGGATTTAGATGAATTTTGGCATACAGATGAACCATAACCCGGATTAAAATATAAGCTACTCTTTATCCCGGGAAAATAATAAGTTCCCGAGGGATGCACGATAACGTCTTTCTGTGATGAACCGAATTATACGTGGGCGAAGACACGGGCCAAGGCTAATAATTAATATTATATTATATAACATTTTTGTTATAGTAAAAAGCATAAGTAAATGAATATTCGTTCGAACAAGTTTCGCGTATGTTTGCAAAAGATCGGGTGTTGTTCGAGAGCTAAGTGATTGTAAGTGGAGGCGAGTTCTGGCGCCTCGCCGGAAGTCGTTCCCACGTGACGGACGCCGGAAGCGACGGCGCGCGCCGGATCGCGTTCCTTCGTTATGTCGCCTTACCATCACTCTCTGGAGCCTTTTATCCGAGCCCGTGTTCAATGGATGCCATCGTGCCTCAGAAACTGAGGTAAATGAGGTATTCGATTGTATAGACATGTGTGTAGATTGTATCGAGAAGATTGTGTCAAGATTACGGCATGATGTGTCCTGGAAAATATTCTGAAGCAGATAAAGATATGAAGAAATCTTGTGGTGTGATTTAAATCCAAATACTTGACTTCACTATCGATCTGTACATGTGTATACATAAATGAATGTTTATTTGGGTTAAATTTGAAGTTAAACTTGCTTAGTTAAACTTGTTTTATTATAATGTTTCTTTGTATGTTTATCCTCTATGCGTTCCTAAACCATTCATCCGATTGTGATGAATCTTTGGTGAGTTGTACTGCGTACGCACGCGAAGGTATCTGCCCCAAAAAAACACTGAATGAAACTATGAAAGTTACTGAAGATGTTTGGATGATTTTTAAACATACATCGGTTTTTAAGTTAGGGTAATATGGGTAATACCTACACAACTGTAAAGTTTCATCACGATCCGTTCAGACGTACGCACGACATAACAAATAGCTTAACAAATAGACAGATAGATATAATTTGACGTAACGACAGATAGACATAATTTAAAAAATGGTTGATACGTGTTCTATCGCTTATTTCTAAGCCTCCTAGCTGGTTTTCGCGGAAGAAACCATAATGTACAGACTTTTCGAGCTTTACGAATTTTAATAGTATCATAACACAACATCACGCCTGTATTTCCCCGAAGGGGTAGGCAGAGGTGTATAGTACACCTACATTTCGCCAGTTATGTTATAGTCCCATGTAATAGGGGGCGAGCCTATTGCCATTAACCGGGCACAAATCCATACTCCGGGCTGCTACTGAGAATTTCCTAATGAAAAAACCAAATAACACTTTGCCCGACCCGGGAATCGAACCCAGGACCCCACGCTCAGCAGTCGCGCTTGCGACTACTAGACCAACGAGGCAGGTATAACAACGGTTGGTAAAAATATTAGGTAAAAATGTGATGTGATTTTGATTAATCCATCCTAATGACTCACATAATCATTAATAATGCTAAGGAATACAATTCATCATCAACATCATCATCATCAGCCCATTACTGTCCCACTGATGGGCACGTACCTCTTCCACAAAGGAAGAAATACAAATAACAACATTATTCTAAATGAATGCGTAATTTTATCTAGTAGCTGGAGCTACTACAACTTTTAAGATAGCTGTTTCAATTACACTAAGATGTAGAGAGACATCAGGGATTTCATAAAATATGTGTCTGTCAGTGCTGCAAAAATACGCAATTTTTCATGTGAAATATATATCGGTGTCAGGCTTAAAATTTTTTTTCTTAAACATGATTGATTATTCAGCACGCTTAGTGCGTAAAAAATATTAACATATTATATTTACAAAACAAAAATTGTGTTTAGTATTTATTTCAGTTTTAATACTTTTCACACACAAAAATATTGGTGGAGTCAACAGGTGTACCCGTCTTAAGAAAATACGTGTTATTGAAATAACTGAAAACCTCTTATGGGGTCATTGTACTCATCAGTATGAACAACTTTTACTATGAGACCAACCCTGAAATCGCAAAAAAAAACTGCTGTTCCCTACATTTTATCAATTTATGTGAACATAAATGTGGAAATCAGCAAATATTTTTTTCGCGATATCAGGTTTGGTCCCAAAGTAAAAGTTGTTCATATTGATGAGTACAATGACCCCTTAAGAGGTTTTCAGTTATTTGAATAACACGTTGTATAACCATGAAAAATCGAAACTTACGCCATCTTCAATTTTCTTTAAAAAGTCTTACTACCCGCAAAAACGGAGGAAATTAAGTAGTTGGCACTGACAAAATGTTGAGTAATACGGGTTAAAGTGCGTCGTTGTTTTTGTAATGCCTTTTCTTATGACTGGCCCTAACGATTATTCGTCCCATTGTGAGCGGTAGGACGTTGCCAAGATCCCGCGGAGAAAGAGCTAAACTTACAAAACTTTCCGACTTGTTCAAATGGCCAGCTTTTGTTCGAGAGAGACTTATTGTTCGGGACAGATTGCTGGGGATCAGCACAGTGCTCTGGTAATTTTTTTTTCTGGCAACAATAACGGCTGTATTGTTTTATTTAAATGTTTTTCGAGTTTATTATACCACGTATTATGTGTCAAATATCGAAAATATTTTAGTGATTGATTGAGTAAAAAAATTAATTAACAAAAACAAAAAACCCGACTGCGTGTAAAAATAACAGAAAAGATATAAACAAGACTTATCAACACGCAGTCGGAGGCTACGTATGTTTTTGGTCATGAATTACATAATAATTCATAGGTAGCCTCCGCCTGCGTGTTGATAAGTCTTGTTTATATCTTTTCTGTTATTTTAACACGCAGTCGGGTTTTTTGTTTTTGTTAATTAATTTTTTTATTTTAATCTTTTTAGTTTTGTCATGTTTTATTTATCATGCTATTAATGTTTTTTTTGAAAAGTCAAATTCATTTTTAACGTTGAATATTTTGTTGTTTTTTAGCATTTTTCATTCCAAATTACATTTAAACATATAAGTTGTATATATTTTTGTAAAGCATTTATAAAACCCTTTATTTTGATACCCCACTCGATAGTTTTTGACGGAAAAAAAAAATTTTTGGAGAGGTAATATGGCGCCAAAAAGCGGCCATTTAAATTTTTTAAATTTTGATGTACCCAGTGTCACTCTCAGAATTAAGACGAATCTAACGACACCTCTCAATCTCAAATCCATCAAGCCGTATAGGCCACAGAGCGTGCCAAAGAAATATACATACATACATACATACATACATACATACATACATACATACATACATACATACACTCGAAAAACATAACCCTCCTTCTGGCGCAGTCGGGTAATAAAATTAGTAGGTACTATAATTTATTCAGGAATATTTTTCTTATTTTAGGTACTACTAATTAATAAAATGAGTTCTGTGATTTTTTTTAAATTTCGCAAAAAAATAAGATTTTTTGTGACATTTAGCGATTTAGATTTAAGTTTTCTTATTTAGTAATATATTGTATTAATAGATGTTAATGTTGTGTAAGAGAAACTCAAACTTCAATCTAGTAACTTTAAAATAATTTGCAATTTTTCTACAACTTCTTAGTAGCTCTGTGTTCGTAATTCCGCCTGTGCTGGAACTTACGATAAAATATATACTTTTATATTTTTTCCTGTATCCGAACATTGGGCACTGTGTGGCGCGGTCGACGGCGTCTCGGCGTCGCCGTCATGGGCCGGTTACCAGCAAACCGAGGAGCAGCACCCCTTAGCTAAGTCTTTACTCAATTTACAATACTGCTGCCCTTTTATTAGCCTCGTGTTTATAGCCTCGTAATTAATTAATGAACTTTAAAATTATCCTTCAGTAGTTCATTTTAGGGAGGACAAAACGCAATCAGGGTTATGTCAGTAATGGGAATCATAAAACTGCGGTCGCCAGTCACCATGAAATATGACTTACACTGCTTGCCTTATGTCTACTGTTATTAACTCGACGTAATAATTATTATTTAAACGCCTACATTACAGATCATGTGAACCTATATATTTTTATTTTAAGCCTACTGGATGTGGCTCGTTTAATTCAAAGTCAAAGACAAAAGTTTGTATTTCGAATAAGCATTTACATGCACTTTCAAAACGTTAATAAATTAATCTAGTTGCACGGTTCCAAAAAGATGGATAAACTCTTTTCAAGTAATGGACCAACTCCTATGAAAAAGAGCCGGCAAAGAACAATGTAGGCTAATGACTGAGACAAATTCACTGAAGTAAACTAATTAATGATTAATAATGATTTTAAGTTTAGGCTTGACCATAATAGGAGGGAACTCAACGATCCGATACTCTAGCTACATTATGTTCACATTTACAGCGATCAATACCAATAAAAATAAAAAAACACAATCAATCAAACAATTATGTAATAAAAAACTTTAATACCAAAATATATTCAGTAAATAACAAAGTAATTTTTTTTTTGTAAAAATCACAAATGTCAAATTGTTGAGAAAATCGTAAAAAAGGTATATCAAGACAAAGGTATATATTTTAAAATGTAATTCTGTTTTCTATTTCACCTTAACAGCCAACAAAGGCATTTTATAATACCTCGTATGTCAGTTTATTATAAAATGAAATAAGTCCCCGTCAGCTCTTCCTATCGGTATCAGCGAAATTTACATTTTAACAGCGGGCCCCACAGTCACAATGCTTTACGCGATGCGCTCAACGATATTTATTTTTGCTTATAAAGAAAAGCGTATTATCCCATATAACTCTGAAACGTGTAGCAATATATTCAGTAATAACGAAATAATATGTTTTGCGAGATAGATATCATATTTCATAAGCACTCATACGCATAAGATATTACAGGGAGAGTGGTGCTTTTTCCTTTATATCATAGTGAAGATAAAGGGTAGCAGCCGATAGGAGGGAGCTAACTGACTCCGCGTCAGCCTCCTTCAGATTCATTCCCTAACATTTGTGTCACATCATATTTCACGGCGGGTGCGACTAAATTTTATATGCATGAAGACAACCGGATTTTATTCGGACATATGGAGGCAGTTTATTTTATTCCGACGAATGCCATATGCACTTACGTGCCTATAAATATGTTATTTTAATACTCCTATATCTCGTCGCAATATCATTTTATCACACGGACATCGTGTTCTTAACGCAACGGACACAAATTAATAAGTAATCTAGTTCGCGAGACTGTCACGTTTTACTTTATAATTTTAAAACTTAGAAGGCATTTAATATTTTATAGCTGCGTCAAGTTTGAGACGCCATAACTACAACAGTAAAGTGAGTGTATTAAACGATATTACTAATTCAATAGTTGGTTCCAACGTTTGTAAGGGTTATGATGCCTATAAAAAGCTCATTTGGGCCCCAGTTTAATGATCACATCTCCAACACGTTGTGTAGCCGCAACACGGAGCTGTTGCTGCTGTATTAATAAGAACCTCAAATTAAATATCATATTTTACCTTAATGCCGTAATTCGGTGCACGCCTCTTATAACAAAAACATTCTTCTAAATCCGGCGAGATTGTATTAACATAACCGCTTTGTTAAATGGAGTCAAGATAATTTGTGGACGAAGTTCGGCCTGTAATACCTCGCAAATTGCCGGATAAGACTGTGTGAGACAACTGTTAGTTTTAATTAAACTGCTGGTTGCGCTCGCGGGGAGTCCTCGGAATGAGAAAATTATTCTAATCTTATAAGCCTGTCGGTGGCCCAGAGCTCGGCTCGGAATTAATATCATGTAGGTCGGCCCGTTCACGCGCCCTTCGCCGCTTGCCTGACACATTCGCAACACCGCTCTATAGTGGCGCGAGTATCGAGGAGCGCGATCCGAACATGAAAACCTACAACGAGCGTAACTCCTAAGGCGATTTGTGGAGAACGTCTGTTCAATTTAATGAAAAGTATAAAGCCACGACGAAATCACCGGAATGAGATAATCTGCGGTATCAATTTGAGGGGAAACGTGGTAGGGTGTCTTGGGAGACGTATTTCATTAGACGTAGCGGCCGTGCCTGAGCACCTGTGCTTCTAGCAGACGGTGTACGTTTTCTTCTTTGGTCACTTTTAAACTTTTGTAATAAAATTAATCCAAACTTTAATTCGATGTCTGCAAGTAATGGTAAAAATTTATTGACGGTAAAAATGTTTTTATATCATAATTTAATGCATTTTTGGATGCACCAGTAGTAGATAAGTACCTCGAGGGTGATTGTCTTCCAACCACGCTATGCAGAATTATTGCTAGCGTAGTTTAGTGAGTCGGACCGCTTGTCAAACTTTGGTAATTTAACTTCAAAACAGGTTCCTGTCGGTGTTCCAGGGCCGAACATTTGTTCCACCGCATTTGGGATGTAGCCTGCTCTATGACAATAACATTAAAGACACTTTGATTGAAAATATTGAGTAGGTACACTTTGAGCGTGCTGGCTTTGGACCGATTTAATGTAGCGGTTGATCACTATAAAATAAGCTCTTAAGTTTGTATCATTAAAGTACGTTATTTTATAGACGTAACAGACTGATGTTAAAACAAAATTAAAAGAACACTCAATGGTATTGGAAAGTTGCACACGTAAAATAAGATTAATTTAAACTTTAAACATAGTAGGTACCTAAGCAGAATAAAATGTTGTACCAATGGTATATTGCGGATAGATATTTCTTCCAAGTGCCGTAATAACTTTTATCCGTCGGTTGATCCTTACTGTCCCTTATAGGTTTTATGAATACATTTCAAGAGCTTACAAATCCTTTCCAGGTCAGTATTGAATCAGTAGAAAATATTAGGTCCTTATACATATGAAATTGGCGTTTTGTACGGGAGGAATGTAAAGTTTTTTTTTTTTGTAACATATATTTAATTAATCAAAGTGCACCGTTGTTATCTATGCACTTTTTCCATCTCATAGGTAGTTCATTGATTCCTTTACTAAAAAAACCATGGGGGCGAGAATCAATAAAATCTTTGAAGGCGGTTTGGACTGCCGCCTCAGAGATGAATTTTTTTACTTGTAAGAAGTTGTCCAAATTCCGGAAAAAATGGTAATTTGGTGGAGCAAGGTCCGGCGAGTACGGTGGATGTCGCAGACATTCCAATTGTAGCTCATCTAACTTAGTGGTTGTTTGTTGTGCAGTGTGTGGCCTTGCGTTGTCGTGAAGCAGCAGTGGCCTAGAGCGATTGACCAACCTCGGTTGTTTAGCAGCTAGTTCTTCCTTCATGGTTTGCAGTTGCTGACAATAGATATCTGCCGTAATCGTTTGGCCAGATTTTAGAAAGCTGTAGTGAACGACACCGGCGCTTGTCCACCAAACACTCACAAGTAACTTTTTCTGAGTCAATTTTCGTTTAGGGCTGGATTTGGCTGGGTCTCCAGGGTTCAGCCATTGCGACGAGCGCTTCCGATTATCGTACAGAATCCACTTTTTATCACAAGTAATGATTTGATTTAAAATCCCTTCATTATTGTGTCGGTTGAGCAAAGTAACACAACAGTCGACGCGTGCGTGTTTGCAAGTTCGATTCACTCAATTCATGAAGTATCCAACGTTCAAGTTTTTTTACTTTCCCGATTTGCTTCAAGTGGATTAATACAGTTTTATCACTTACCCCGAAGCCTGCAGCTATCTCTGAAGTGCTTTGTGATGGATCCGCTTCCACAATAGCCTTTAATTCTTCATTTTCCACTTTGGTCTCCGGCCGTCCACAGGGTTGGATCTGAAGGTCGAAATTTCCAGAACGAAAACGTTGAACCAAAAACGTACCGTCCTTTCTTTTGCGACACCAGCGCCGTACACATCATTAATCATTCGACCTGCTTCTGCAGCACTGGTGCCACGGTAGAACTCGTACTCTTAAATATACCAATATTTCATGTTTTCAATTGTGCGGTAATAAGCCAAAGAAAGAAATAATGAGGAAAAAACAAATGAATAACTGTTTTCAAAACTCTAATGTACCAGCTAAATGAATTTATAAATTTGAATTTGGAATTCTTAACCAAAGAGGAGATATTTCAGATCAAAGTGGTCAGTACGTCAAAACGCTAATTTCATATGTAAGGACCTAATATAAATTTTCTCAAACGGAACGGAATTTTTACTCCAAAAAATAGCAATCAAGGAGGTTACTTAAAAAAGATTTAGTTTAAAGTTCGAACTGGCTTGCAAATATGGCTGTTTAAAGTAAAATAGAAACAAATTAACATATTGATGCGTAAAAAATTAAATATTGTTCGTCATTAATTCTAGAATTTACATAGGTAGACATACTTCTTAGTTTGAATTTCCGCGCAAAACTACTACTAAACAAGCCTTGGCCGCAACCAGGTATTGATGGACTCACGTATGTGTGCCTCGGCTTCGCCTCTGCCCACATTTTCACGTTCGTCAATCAATGCCCTTGTTGCCGTCCTCATAAATAAAATAGAATGGAGTACCTACTAAACTGTTTAATATACAACCTTACTCTTAGTTTATATTAAACCTCTTAATAGGTCAATGTACTCATCATTATGAATCACTTTTACTACGAGACCAAACCGAAAGAGCGAAAAAAATTAGCTGATCCCTACATTTTGTCGATTTATGTGAACGCGCGATTTCCAGGTTGGTCCCATAGTAAAAGTTGTTCATAATGATGAGTACAATGACACCTCATGAGGTTTAGTATAAACTAATATTACTTTTTTAGTATTTAGTATTTTTAACTCATACTAAAATTATTAAACTCAAGAAAGTTATTATTGTATCCAACAATAATAACTTTCTTGGGTTTAATAATTTTCTGTCATATAAAACAAATTCATTTAATACGTGTAATGGTAAAATAGATAGATTTAATAAGTACATTACAATACCACAGTTTTAATAGACCTAATAAACAAAAACATTAGAGAACTAACTTTGAATTTAATTTCCCTTTGTTCAGCAAAGCTACAAGCGAGTAGATTTGTGACTGTACAGAAATACACAGTACCTACCATTTATATACATTTTTGTTTTATTAGGTACACGTATACAAAGAAAAAGAAAGATATAATAAGTGCTTACTATTCGCTACTTGTTCATAGTTCATAGTTCATAGTTATTTATTGATAATGGTAATTATTATAAATCACATTTTAAGTAAGTAAAATTACATTTTTTAGTTATCATTATTACATGCTATTACATTATTAAAATTTATTATAATAATATTCTTATTTTGACATATTATATTCTCAATTAATCATTATTCTATTTTACAAAATCAATTAGTTAAAGCTGATTGGCTGATTGCTGAAACGACATTTAACGACACGATTGATGCAGCGGTTGAGTGATTGGCTTCTGCGCTAAGGGTCGCGGGTTCGATTTCCGCACGTAACAAATATTTGTGTGATCCACAGATAGTTATTACGGGTCTGGTGTTTGTGCATGTGAGATATTTGTTTGTAAACCACCCACGATACAGGAGAAATACTACCGTGGGGCAACGTTTTTTTTAAATCAAACAGGCTATTTTTGGGCAAAGATTTCTTCTTGAGGCCAATCACTAACCTCTTGAGTTGCTTGCTCTATGCAGTAGTTACTCTGGCATTCGATAATTTTATTCAAAGTTGGTTTTTCTGTTTTAAGGGGCATGTGGAATATATGTTTCGTACCTATATAGTTACGTAGTTAATCATGATCCGGAGAGAAATTTTCCAGTAGTTTTCTTGCTGTTCCAGCATTCTACTACCCTGAAAATTAACTAGACTAAATAAAATATAACTATGTACATTTCATAATGGCTCCAATAACGCCTATTCAATAGTTTCAGGCGGTGCAAAGCATTAAAGATACCCAAGAACATGAAAAGACAGCAAATTTATATATTTTATGTGTTCATTTTTATAGCAAACTATTATTTACTGTGTAAGGTATATCCTAACTTGAAGCCGTTTTGTTTTGCTGCCCTGTGGACTGTGGAGTTCGCTAAACTTTTTCAGTTTGGTACTGAAAGGGCCTTTGTTGACGCTTTGGGTGCAGAGAAGAGAGTAAAAGCGGCTACATGGTCGAACCTTTTGTCATGAACCACAGAGTGTGAATTGATAATGTTTCTATAGTATTTGTTCTGTTTTGTGTTTTTGACCCCGGTGTATGCACACATTATGTGGAAAGATTTGAGAGAAGATATAAACACAACAACAACATTATTAAAATATGATGTGTTTCTAAAATAACAATTTCATACCATATTTTCAATCTGAACTTCTTCAAATTTTTTTAAACTATAAATGGATTCAATTCAAATCAATTCATTTATTTGTCAGAATATTGTAGCAGTATTGTGTTGTGTATTGTACTGATAAGTATACTGAGTAGGTATACAAGATAAGAAAACTACGATCATATTTAATTTTAACAATCTATTTATTCTCTTTCATTTGTTTTTCCACAGAATCGCATAAAGCAGTGCAATATTTAGGTAATAAACTCGTTTAATATTGTATTGCGTCGCACCATCGATCCTACAGACTCCGCAGTTACCTGTCGCTTTTAAATCATATGAAACAATTTGTACAAACAAAGAAGCGGTCGCATAAATTTGTTTTACGCAGCTCTGCAGCGTTCCGACCGACTAATTAGAACATAAATCTGTCTTAATACAAATCCGTACTTTTTACGGCGGAATTCCGTGTCCGCATGAAACCCTAGTGGTATGCTCATGTAATGTTTTCACACGTCTCAAATTTTTATTCTGAACCTAACAAAATTGTAGGTGCACTCGTTCTAATTACAAAAGAGTTAAAATACTAGTGTGACTGGTGAAACGAGCATTTTGCGTAATGTAGCTATACTTAAATTATGTAATATTCTGTTTAGCTTCGGCTTAGTTACATTCGTTAGAATAATGTTAAAGTAATGAAAACCTTTTTTTATTTATTTATCCAAATAGTGCTTCCCACGTAACAGTTAATTTTGTGTCCAAAAAACTTTAGTTAAAGTATACTTAACGCGAAGATGCACTCTGAAATAACTGAAAGTTTTTTTTCCAACATATTCGATTTGATTTGTTACATTTACGAATTTAAAATAGCACATTAGATTAAATGTTTTTATACAATGAATGAATTTATGGATTCCAAAATGTAACAACTAACACAATTTTCATATATTATTGTTAAAATAATGCTTTTCATAATTACATAAGTTTTGTATATGGTGAGCTAGAGTAATTTTTTCCACATCTTTACCCCACATATTTTTATAAGCACTTAAAATATGTGCACAAAAATTCGCATGCCTACTAAATGTGCATTTGTCGAACATCTAATGTATAAGAACATGTATTTTATTCAACATGTTCTGTACCATATCCTTGTGAATAAATAACTTTATCTTTTTATCTTTATCTTTAACCTGTAGGTAAGTTTACGAGGTAATTTATTTACATGATTTTGTAAATATGATGTGATCGTCTAGCTTACTTCCAAAAAGTCAATTTTAGGTTTGCCCTTACATCTTCTTGATGTACGATGTTTCTTGGTATATTTATTTTAAGGTTTCAGCAAACGTAATGTGTTGGGAAATTCATATTTTCTTTGAGCAGATTCGGATTTTTTATTTTACTTCCCTATAACATATAAGTTTTCGATGGAATTTATATTTTCAGTGAGAAAGTCGAGTGATACGCTGTTTTTTCATCAAGCTAAAACGTTGTAAGTGGTAAGTATATTTGTCAATAGGTGAGCTGAACATTTTAATACGATGTATGTTTTATATTCAGAGCACATGTACACGAGCGTGCGTTATTGCAGCGGGGTGGGATTTATGACTGTGCTCATTTTAAAAATAAAGCTATTCCTTCTAAAATATTGTCATATCTGCTTTAAATTTTTCACTTTATACGCCCCGTAGGCCACATTACAAAATTTCGACAGGGTTATATGAGTGAACGCGTGAATTTTTGATTTTAATTTTATTGTCGCTTCTCTTTCTAAATTCTACGACCCGATACTTTAAATTCATATTTTATTTTATAGCTGCCCAATTTGCATTCTTTTATTTTATGCCTTTTCCACTTCTCTATTTGTATCAAATGTAGTGAAAAGGCGCAATAAGTAGGCTAGATCTCTCATAGATATTAAAAAGGTCAAAACTATAACTGAATAACCTTCGACTCTTTAATTAAAACGTAATCCTTTTATTGAGATTTTGATTAACTGTTAAATTTTCAGAAAACAATATAAATGTAGATCAGAGCATCAAGTTACAATATAGTCTATGGGCAACGCAAAGTTCAATTAAAAATAAGTAGCTTAGTAAATATGGCCCCAGTTTTTAATTTAAAAAGAACGCCCATGGGCTACTAATCTTTTTAAATTAGATACGAATTTTCATTTACTTTCGAACTGAGTTTCTGTTCGGATAAGTAGTTAGATAAATTAAACGCGTACATCATATTTATGCTTCAATATAGAGTGAATTAAGATATCTCTACATATTTACTGTAACAGGTGTTTTATATTGCTTGACGGCAATGGTAATTTTATAAGTAAGTATTTTAATGTCTTTGTTTTATGTACAATGTTAACTTTAAGACAGTAGTTGATTATTTATAGTAGTTATTTATAGCACAAGCTCTGCTTAGTTTGGGACTAGATGGTGATGTGTTAAAATGTCCCAAAAATATTTATTTATTTATTTATGTATCAAAATCCCCAAAATCAAAATAACTAAAATAAAAATACCTAAGTTCATAAGACCTAAGATTAAAATACGTAAGTTCATTTATTTATAATAGCCGAAATATCTAAACCCAGAACGCATAAAGTCTACAGCTACATGCGTTCGGCAATACGCTTTTTTTGTGGTTTAAAAAAACCTAACACTGAGTCGGGCTGCCTGGGGTTTTTGGCTGGTGTAAATTCTGGCTTTTGAACGGCCAATTGATATATTATTATGTACCTATCTTTTGATTGAAACTTAGGCCAATCAACTATTGTCTTTTGAAATTAGGCC
Organism: Asteroscopus sphinx; assembly: GCA_949699075.1. NCBI lineage: Eukaryota > Metazoa > Arthropoda > Insecta > Lepidoptera > Noctuidae > Asteroscopus > Asteroscopus sphinx. The sequence continues at coordinate 15,863,775 of OX453007.1, forward strand.
CATCGACTTTTATCTTTTAAACATTAGTTTTTTGACTTTTAGGTATCTCGCTAGGGATTTCGATTTGATATTTTAGGTATTTTAAACATAGGTTTTATGAACTTAGGGATATTGATGCGTACCCAGTTGATAGCTGGCAGCTAGTTATTATTATCTCAAGAAACATGAAAGGGGAGCACGTTCTGTCGTAAAACGTCTAATGTTTTAATTCCTGTTTACTTATTTTGTTTATTACACTCTCTCCATAAAGGCTGTGCAGGTGTAAGTGTTCTCACGAAGCAATTAACGTCCAAGTTGAAGGGTTGCTCTTGAACCTCAAAAAGGAAGCAAAGAAAAACAGTAATGTGGTCTTAGCCATTATTTTGTTGTTCCAAATGTTTTTTTCGCTCAAAGTATAAAAATAAACGTGTAACCTCATTACGACTTGGCCGTAACTTTTGGCTCTGTTTTTCAGCGAGGCATTTTTGTTATTTTTTCTTGTAATGTTTTTAAGCAGTAGTGTGCACGAGCCGAATTAATGCCGCGTGTCATGAATTTCTGTAGGAGGTCATACGGCGACCGCGAAGTTAGCGCATGCAGTAGTGGGAGCGGGCCATAACTTTACACGCAACATTAAGTTGGGACGCAGTCGCGACACCAACTCTAATGGGAACTAGGCATTGTTTCACAGGATAAGATTGCTGTTTTTAATCTGAGTCTGTGTTCATACATGGCTTTTTCTACGACCACATTTTGTTTCATAGCTTTATGTAAAAATAACTTCTGTTTTTTGAAAACCTGGCTTAAAAGGATTTTTTGTTTTCTTGGGTTTCACAATGACTTTAAATAGCTTTATGCTTACTACAAAATCATTGATAAATATTTTCTTTGTGACGAGTTTCTTATATAAATTAATTTTGTTCTTATAAGTTATTAATCTATACTTCTATACTAATATTATAAAGAGGAAAGATTTGTATTTTTGTGTGTATGTTTGTAAAGAATAAACTCACTCACTCAACTTAACCTAGATATTTAACATAACATAACACCACGCCTGTATTTCCTCGAAGGGGTAGGCAGAGATGTATAGTACACCTAAATTTCGCCAGTTATAAGTCCCATGTAAGAAGAAAGAAGGGGCAAGCCTATTGCCATTAACCGGGCACAAGTCCAGACTCCGGCTGCTACAGAGAATTTTCTAATGAAAAAACCCAATACCACTTTGCCCGACCCAGGGTTCGAACCAAAGACACACGCTCAGCAGTCTCGCTTCTTCTTCTCGCTCTCTCGACCACTAGACCAACGAGGTAGTCATAGATATTTAACATAGTAATTAAAATAGACACATTTATTTACAAGTAAGTAGGTGATGGTTTTTTTGCTTTTGATAAGACAGAATACATTACGTCATGAATTTCAGTGAACTCTGTCCTGCCTATACACACATATCTGTGATCCACATAAAGAGAGGTTTCCTTACGAAAATTGTATATAGATTCTCTCGTACTCTTAAGACCACAAAGTTTCTTACATGATTAATTCGGAACATAGGATTATGCATATATTATGTACATACTCGTATAATTCATAGCAAAGTTCGTTAAAAGCAGGTACGGGAGCGATCGTCTTTGCCGGTAATGTTGCCGTAATTTATTCACAGGCGGAACACGATCCCGACCTTAACAAGATACATTAAGAAAATTAACGTTTGACTCCGTTCTCTCTTTTGACACGGAATTCCTTGATTGGCCTGCTTACGTAACAGAAATTTGATTATCGTGTGTGCCATAAAAATAGAGGGAATTAATTCTATCTATGCTTATGTTGCGTTCTCCTTTTGTTTTGGTGTAGGTTTTTCTGAATGAAAGAGGCTGCGGAGCGGGATCGAGAGAGGGCCGATCCTGCTCGGAGAAGTCGGCGGCGTCGGAGAGGCAACCGCTCCGGTGCCTAGCTCATTAGGGCAACACGTTACACCCCCCCTGCTCTGTCAATACGACAGTTGCGCGGGGGCCTTTATGGTCACGGCCGTCCAAAGTGGGGGCTTTGGGCGTCCACTGGGTGACCTCAGTGATGACGGTGGCACGCGGTAGTCCCGTGCCACCATTTGTTGTCGCATCGGGAAGGTGTTCAGGGAGACAAAAGTCTTCCGTTCGACGTGACTTATTAGCATAGCACAGGGGGGCACCGGTAGTATAACCATTCCCGGAGTCCCCCCTCTATTGTGCTGGAGATGGCCATCGGAGAGGTTTTAGTGCGGTAAAAATCCCACACACCCCAGCCTCTTTCCTATAAGGCTGGTAGCCTTTTGAAGGTTTCCTCCTCGGAAAAAAAAGGTTTTTCTGAATGTTTAAATTTAAAAGTCTAGGAATGCGATTAAGCAATCGTACAACCTCATGGCCTCTATTGGGTTATCAAAAATACCTCTTAACCATATACCAACAATCAAAGACACAAAATGTAAGATGATGTCACCAAATACATGTTCAAAAACTGCACAACCCAATAATGCTAAACTCTACTGAAATATGAAAATTGTAGAAATTCATCAAAGCACCAACACAAAACGCAGTATCATTTTCCATGTACAGTTAGAAATCTTTCCGGTGAACCACCACTAAGGCTAAAATCGCGTGAACTCAATGTTCGATGGCAGCCGTAGGTACGATTAATGTAGCAGGATTCTTTCAAGGGATTTTGTCGACAAAATGTACCACCGGGAAGTACCTATCGTGACCGAACCTACCGTTCGATTCTCAATACACATGAACTCCAATAGTATTTCTTAACTCTTTGAGGTATCGATGATATAAATGTTCACACAATTTCTCCTTTATGAATATTTTATCGGCGTTAGAACATAGTTATCGGAGCGATATTAGCGCCAGAACGTGAATGGTGCTTTAAGTAATTTAATTTCTAGTGTTAGTACTATATACCTCATGTATTCAAGGTAATTTTAGAATAGGTGATACGTTAAGATTAGTGAGTGTAACGAAACAGTCTGAATCCCGACGGGCTATCGTTTAAACTAAGTGCCTATAATTCGCAGGAGTTTGCCCTCTGCCGCCGTTGGGAATCGCGCTCCACCGCTTTGAATTATTTCTTACACATAATGGTACTACATATCTCTCACCTTATTATAATTTTCTTAGTATCATCTTTTTAAGTATCTGTGTCTTCCACTCGAATGAAAATATTCCCGCTTTCCGTAATTAAAATTTCCCTCAATTTTCTTTTTCTTTTCCTATGTTCGAATTCTAATAAAACATTACAATAAAATATTACAATTAAAATAATTTATTGACTAACATCGTATTGAACATCTATGCTGTCATGTCCTTTATGTTCAGAAACACGAAAACATATCTAGATCTTATAATAAAACAAAGTTTAACCGGATTAAATCGCGTATATTATTTAAATTGGTTTTCCTGACGTTTCAAAAGCTTTGCAGCATTTCGTGGTCGCAGGTAGACTAACGGCCGAAATTAATATCCAATCTATCCACGATTCGTCCTACTAGAGATAGAAATTTGACATAGCTCCATACAAAATATGTCAAATTTCTATCTCTAGTAGGGTAAATCGTGGATAGATTGGATATTAATTTTGGCCGTAAGATGACAACCGTCTTTACAGATATTTCTAAAAATAATTTTAATCTACCGTACAAAATTAATATTATTAATTAAAATCGTTTCGATGCACGCAGTAATCACTGATAATATCATTATCTTTTACAGTGTTGCGTGCTGTTTGGGACTTGATTATTTTTAGGACTGTGTTCCAAATAGGTGGTAGCTGCCAACCATCTTCTCTATTAAAATTAAGATGTTTAACGGCCAAAATTAATATCCAATCTATCCACGATTTGCCCTACTGGAGATAGGAATTTGACATAAGCTCCATACAAAATATGTCAAATATCTATATCTAGTACGGTAAATAGTGGATAGATTGGATATTAATTTTGGCCGTTAGGCTATCGTACGGTGATTACTCTTTGATTACAAAGCGGCCTAAAAAGGAATTTTAGTATCTTGCAAAACTTTTAGTATTAAAAGTGTTTCGAAGTTAGTCCGTTTCGTTGAGCCCTAACGTGGCAAGGCATTACACATTCTTCTTACTTGTAAAGTATTAAGATCAAATTATTATTACAAATGATACTTTGTCGCGTATTTTAATGCCAACTTTTCCAATAGAAGTTTTTAAACTTTCGCGAATTTCACTCATATTGAACTAAGTTTACGGGACTTGTCGCGCACAATTAAATCAAAATATAACAAGCATTTTGACTAACCTCGACGTTTCGGTCAAGTTGCATTGGCCATGGTCACGAGCAGACTGAAGTATGTGGGTGTCATCGTCTTGAGCGGCGGGTGTTTTCTCGAACTACCCGCGGTTGGTTTTTCGTAACGTCGCTGTCCGTAACAAGATATGCTGAATCACGACACACAATGCTGACAGTTTCGGCGGACATACATGTAGACATACCACGACGCGAACACTTCTCGATTACCGGATTCCACGAGGAGGACAACCTATATCCATCTTCCCGATTGAATTTTTTATATTTCTTTATCTCAATCGCTTCTCGTACAATTCTGGGATAGTAATGACGATCAGTGGAGAGGATTTTCGGGTCGTGTAGCTCAATCCAATGGTTTGGTCCTGAATCGAGCAAATGTTCGGCTATGGCAGATTTGTCCACTTGACGGCGCCTTACCGCTGTGATGTGCTCCTTCACTCTATCCGCGATAGTACGCTTTGTCTGTCCAATGTAGGAGCTACCACAGCTGCAGTCAACCTTATATACCCCCGGTGTTTGGAATGGTATCACATCCTTCGCTGTCCTGACCTGATGTGCTACTTTAGATAACGGAATAAATACAGTCTTAATGGAGTAGTTTCTTAGTGCTGTTCCAACTTTATCCGTTATTCCTTTCACATATGGCATAAACACCGGTTGTCGGCTGACATCGAAGCCCGTTTTCCTATGGAATCTACGCCTAGGCTGCCTCCCATTTACTTTATAACCATTGCGTTTTAGTACCTCCTGAACATGCGATAACTCCGATGGTAGGTTTTCAGGGTCACAAAGGTCATAGGCTCGGTCCACCAACGATCTCACAACAGACCGTAATTGGCGGGGATGGTGATGTGAAGAAGCATCCAGATACCTGTCCGTATGTGTTGGTTTTCTGTAAACTGAGTGTGCCAAGGATCCATCCAGTTTTACCATCACCTTCACGTCAAGAAAAGCCAAAACCCTGTCCACTTCAACCTCATAAGAGAACTTTATCTTCGGATGAATGGATTCCAGATAAGATTTTAGCTGTTCTACTTCTTGCTGACCACCCTTAAGTATGCAGTAAACGTCATCAACGTACCGCTTCCACAAGCTTACCGCCGATGACTGCAGATCTAATGATGCTTCTAAATGTTCCATCCAGATATTGGCCAATACCGGTGCTACAGGGCTACCCATAGCAACGCCATCTATCTGGAGGTAGTATTGTCCGCGATACAAAAAGTAGTTACCTTCCAAACAGTTCCGAAGCAAGACCATAAAATTCTCAGAGATGTTGTTCACTTTCAACTTTTCTCTAACAACCTCAAGGCACTCCTTTACGGGAACGTTGGTGAAGAGTGACTCCACGTCAAAACTCACCATGATGTCATCTGGTTCCAGCTTAATGCTCTTGATGATGTCGACAAAATGGCGTGAATCTTTCACGAAAGACGATGTTTTTCCCACTAACGGCTGTAGTACACCCGCAGTGACCACGGCCAATGCAACTTGACCGAAACGTCGAGGTTAGTCAAAATGCTTGTTATATTTTGATTTAATTGTGCGCGACAAGTCCCGTAAACTTAGTTCAACTTTTCCAATGTTTTGCGGCTTTCCTATTTCATGTTTCTTCTTTTATTCCTCCACTAATCTTCATAGATAAAGAAAATATAAAATTTACGAGATTTTAATAATTTGTAAATAAATAAAAATTGATTTGATTCGATTTGATTCAGAGAAATTTGAACTATAAAATAATTTTCGTATCATCAACACACCTTTACGAACCTTTCAGTAAAACCCATCAGCGGCCGTAAATGCGCTCACCTCTTGTCAAACCGTGTGTGTGTACGTTAACACATTCCATGTATGCGTTTATCGGAAGGCTAGGGGTAAGTCCGACAGGGGTGGCGAGCAGTCGGCCGGTTTTATTGGCGTCACTAATGAGTTGCTAATTCAATTTCATGGACGCAGGCCCTGTGACGCGGCGGCCGGGACGCACGCGCTACGCCCGCTCGCTCGGCCGCTTGCCGCCGCCGCTCCGCTCCGGCCGCTGGCTTTATAAGTCTTAAACGCTTTGTGTGATGTTGCTTATACGTAGCACGGTCAACCGCACGTCAGTGGTAACGGTTTGACATTGACAGCTTCTTTATTTCGTAAACAGTAAGGGTGGTTTTCTAATTCTAGTGTTACCGCTGTCATGCAGTCGACTGTACTATTTTATTTGGCTAGATTAATGTTCAATATTATTTATATCTGTGGCTTGGTACAAGAAGTTCGTAACTAAATTTTTGCCTGATTTAGACTTCCGCACTTGTTGTATGTCCTATCACTCCACCTGACGTTCGACTAAATGGGGATCTCAATTTTACAACAAGTCGCACAAAATCAAAAATATTTACTCTCACTTTATTAAGTACCTAGATTATTACCAAGTAACACAAAAACCGTTTAAGGGTAAAAGTAAAAGATATATCTCCAAGACAAAACATGTTTAATCGCATCCGTAAAGTATTAATTCTGTATTATTGATTTTCTCAATACTTAAAGTTGTGTATTATACAACTTTAATACTTTGCGGATGCCATTAAACATGTTTTATAAGACTTAGGGATTTTACTTTTACTTTTAAATGGTATTTTTTTTCTTAACTATCTTGTGTTTGACCGCCACCTCACCTGATGTTAAGCGATGGTGCAGTCGACGATGGTGCACGCTTGCCCAGCAAAAACCTAACCCATGTAACACAAGACCCGGCTTTGTGTTACATGGGTTAGGCTTGAGCCACAAAATACAAAGTCAGTATACTATACTATATTTTAGTCAAGTGCTATAAGTATTATACTGCCATTGGCGGCTTTAGGGCGAGCGGCACGGACAACTTCCCGGAACATCACGCGAGACGAGATTTGATTGATTTTTAGTCCTGTTTAATTTATGGTAAAAAGGGCCCGGATAAGTTAGTCGTTGTCGTCCGCAGTATATATTGTTGCAGACAAAATTAAAAGTGGCCGATTCATAAATAGCTGGAGAAATTTTCTTGGGCGTGAGCTTTCCGGAAAGCTACTAAAAAATATTACTAATATTTGAATCTACGTTTAATATTATTTAATAAATTGTATTTCTCGAGATTTACTCTAACATTTTTTTAACTTGTGCTAAAAAATGCAAGTCACAGATTTATTCATAAAATTAAATTATTATTGTACCTCTATTAACTCGTACTTATTTTGATGAACTTCATAGCACAGCTAAAAGTTAAACTTATTCGACAGAGTTCAAGAAAAATAACTCTTTCAAAATTATGCTTTCAGTCTTACTCTCGTTACATGTGTTATGTCAAAACTTAGTCAAATAGCAGCGTATGTCAGTTCGTATCCATTAAGTTAATGCAACCAATAAAACCATTGTGTATCTGGTTTATGACGACCTGCTCGCTCACTACCCAAAGAAAGTTCGAGAAAATGAAGGAAACTTTGATGCCCCCGCACCAAATCATTGTGGCGAAAATAAATAACCTTTTTGTCTAATAGGTAATGTTAGGAAAAGCTTTGTGGGGAAACTCTTTCTGTTATAACAATAACCATAAAATCCTTTATTTACTTTCATCGTATTTTAGGGACCAGATTTTGATAATATGTGATTCTGGGAATGTAAAACTTACTTCTACAAAAGATTTTTCGATGAATTTGTCTGTTCAGATATTTATTCACCCGGGACCGACGCTTTTTTTTTTTGAAAATATAAAATACCAACCTGTATAATAACTAGTAATAAATGTATAATGCTCTGATCGATAACATTGCTGAACGTCAAATACTGAAAAATTATATGTTATTCATGAAGAACAAATGGAAGTGCCGGACACAGCCTGAATAGGAAAAAAATCGGCCAAGTGCGAGTCGGACTCGCGCAGGTTCCGGACCTATCGACCTGAGACCCCGGTAGAAACTGATTTAATTCATGAGAGTTTACCATGTCTTCAAAGAAATCAACGCGTGATGCTGCAATGTTTAGTAAAGTATGAATATTAGTATCTCTTTTTTACGCAGTACCACCATACATGTCTATGTTTTTCTTATTTTTATTGTTCAACTATAAAATGATGCACTACAATTACACAATCTTTGACGCTTGTATGTATTACCATTTATAAAATAGAGCAAGAACAAAAAAACGTTGAAAATTTACATTTTTTTTGAGGTTTCTTGTTTTTGGTTTAGATTTATTTTATTTTTTGTGTTTGTCATGATAAAAGCCATAGTAATATATAATTATTCTGGGAAAATTTCAACTGACTACCTGTTACGGTTAAAAAGATTCAACCCTGTGACAGACAAACGGACGGAAGGTCGGCGTTCCCACGGACAGAGTAATAGAGTCCCGTTGGCAACATTTGGGTACGGAACCAAAAGAAAGAAATCATCTTTATGTAACTAAGTTATTTACTAATTTTTTTCTTAAATCGGCAACAAAATCGGAATACGTGACTGGGCTCTATTAAACAACAATAAAATCGTAACAAGTTGTGACATTTGTGACATTCTGTTTTTATTAGGTTATGCCTTGTTGTGAGTATTTATAACAAATAACAAGTATCGAGAAGTCAAAACTACCCAACTGTCAGTTCCGTTCAACAACAAAGTTGCGCCTGAAAGAAATAACACACTTTAAAGTTACTGAATTCAATCGCTGGAAGACGGCAACTTCGTACAATTGTTTTCTTTCTCAAAGTGTTGCACTTAGACGAATTTGTAGAGATACTGTGTATCGACTAGCCCCTGCCGTTCTGTTACAAAAACTACCTCAAATGGATTGCTGTAGTAATTCTTGTACGAAATACTACCTTCGATGGCTTAGACTGCTGAGAGTTTAGTTTACGAGTGTAGTTCACGAACAACTCTTGGCTCTGTTGCTTTAACGCATGCTTGGATTACACATTACATACAAGAAGTTGATCTGTAACCGTGCCATATTTCTAGAGAAAATGATAAACAATGTGCTTATCTAAAAATGCTAAACCAGTTCTACGGTTATTTAATAACCAAATTTTCACTAAGAAATATTAGTAAAACTTTTGAGAAAAAATCCTGAACGACTCTGAGAAAAAGAAGCAAACGCATTCTCAAAGAGCGGAAAATTTTGTATATTTTATTGGGGATTTCACACGCGTCGTTTTTGTTTCGCGCGCTACACGGAGGGTTGTTTTTTTTTTTTTTTTTTTTTTTTTTTTTTTTTTTTTTTTTATTTGCGGCCCTGATACCTTGGGCCTTGTCAGAACAAAACTATTTTTTCACATAACCTAAAAATTACCCGCCGAAACCGTACAGCGTTCTACCTTGTCTCTTCAAGGCATAGACAACGTCCATAGCTGTCACGGTTTTTCTTTTGGCGTGTTCGGTGTACGTAACAGCATCTCGAATCACGTTTTCGAGAAAAACTTTTAGCACGCCGCGTGTTTCCTCGTAGATTAATCCTGATATTCTCTTGACGCCTCCTCTTCTTGCTAATCTTCTGATGGCGGGTTTCGTAATTCCTTGAATATTGTCGCGAAGAACTTTCCTGTGACGTTTGGCACCCCCTTTTCCAAGTCCTTTCCCGCCTTTTCCGCGACCTGTCATGTTGAAGTATGTTTTTTCGTTGGGTGTTGACGATGGTAAGATGTGTGTTGTTTGCTTACAAATAGTAAAAACTAAATGTTAGTATTGATTTTTTTATTGATTCTTGTTCAGTATCAGTGCTGTGGTAGAGTAATCTCGTTAAATGTGGCACGGATACAAATCAACATCTTGTATAGTTTGAAACAGTGAATCTGGTAACGCTATGTGACCCTGGTTGTGGGACTCAAAGTTGGAAAAAACAGAATCTGAAAGAAAATTTTAAAAAGCTGTTATTTTCCCATAAATAAATCTATCTTACTCAGAGCCTTTTCCCACTTACATTGTTTAGCTCAGTCTAGCCAAATGCGGCTAAACATTAGTATTTTACACGGAGCGACTACCATCAGAACCCCACAAGTTAGTTGTCAGTTACTGGGTAATACTGACATGCTAAGGTTAGATCAGTTTTCAGACTTTCGGGCTTCTGACTACCAGTAACGACTACGACAACCGGGACCGACAGCTTACGCGCTCTCCGAAACACGGAGGGGTAAAGAAAAAAAAAAAGAAAAAGAAAAATGGGATGGTCTCGATGTGGTACGAAACGGTCACGCATCCAAGCACTGACCGTGGCTAGCACAGCTTAACCTTGCAGATCTTGCAATCCACGTAGTTATTATTTTAACCACGAGCGATAAAATAAGTGCGGTAAATATAAGCTCTATATTTTTCGCTTTTCCTTTAATGTATTTAAGCTGTAACGTTCTGCTAACAATAGCTACATAATAACTCAACAATATGCCATTACGTAAATATACCCACGTATTCCACTTCCGAGTTAGTTTGAAGCTTGTCTATCGTTTACAAGCACCATTTAAGTTAACCATTAGGTGCCCTAGGTTCATGTTAGAGCTAGTTGCATGGATGACAAACAACTACGTTTCACCTTTAAGTTTCTCTTTCATCTCTGGAATTGTGTTGACAGCTACTGATGTTGTGTTACCTATAATTTGGAGTTGTACAACGATTTTTATTTTATTTTATTTAACAGTTTAGCAAGACTAAACCCAATATCTGTCTCTGGCGTTGTCTGCATAACATAACGCCTGTATTTCCCCGAAGGGGTAGGCAGTGGTGTATCGCCAGTTATGTTAAAAGTCCCATGTAATAGGGGGCGAGCCTATTGCCATTAACCGGGCACAAATCCAGGCTCCGGGCAGCTACTGAGAATTTCTTAAAGAAAAACCCAATAACACTGCCCGGCCCGGGAATCGAACCCACGCTCAGCAGTCGCGCTTGCGACCACTAGATTAACGAGGTAGTCGTCGTCCCATAAAATAAAAATATAACAGTTTCTGTCACTTATTCCGCACTAGCTGACATACGAGTATAATACAAGAATCCGTCGAATGCAAAATAGGAGAACAAACAATTGTATGTGCAGGCCAAAGACTTTGTATAACTGGTAACTCTATGGTGCAGGCACCATGTTTCAGTGCCAAGAAATAATCTCTTACGTGACATTAACATACATCATGTGCAGAACAGCTGCCAAAACTGTCTGCCAGGGGTCGCTCCGCACTACTTACTAACTAAAACAATATTACTTAGCAGAGTTATTCTGGCGCATCGCTGAAGTTCCAGAACTGCTGACTTCTGTACTGCAAAACCGCGGCCTGATAGGTTAAGCCACTTGATCCCTACCTTTAAAACTTGGAGCTATTGTACTGATTGCAGCTTATTAATTAGTATCAATTAGCTTATTAATAGTTAACTACTTGCAGAAAAGAGGCGACCTTTACGAATGTTACAATAAGCAACCTCGCCTCGATCTAAAAAGGAAATTGTTAGCCTAATTGGGCATTAAGCTACGCTTTGAACGTGAAAAGTATTATATAAATATTGTACTATACTCACAGACATAGTAAAAAATATAGACGAAGTGCTACGAACAATCATAGTATTCATAGTGAAGCCAACAAAACCGCGCTTCTCCGTGTACAAACCAGCGCTCACGCACACACATGCACCTCGCCACTCTCAGAACACATGTTGCGGCATCGTCCAGTAAGCATCGCTAAAACAAATATCCTTGAGGTGCATGGTGTGTGCGTGAGCGCTGGTTTCTACACTTCGTCTATATTTTCACTATAACCAGCCCCCCTAGCCAAGTTGACAATATACAATCGTCAACGCTATAGAAAACAATCTAAATGTATGGAAATGACATATCTCAACGAAACAGTCAATCGTTGAGGTATGTCATTCCCATACATTTTGATTGTTTTCTATAGGGTTGACGATTGTAGATTGTCAACTTGGCTAGGGGGGCAGATGTCTGTGCTATAATAACCAGAATGAAACATGAACGTATAAACGTAACAGCACGTTTTCAACGTAATATTGAAGTCGACTAAGAACTTCCGTAAGCCAACAAAAAAGATACAGCCTGAAATTACACTTTAGTTTTACGAACTCTATTCCGCCCAATGCAATAACCAGCCTTACCTAAAATTCATTATGTACTTAGTAGCAGTTTGAATGCAACAGTTCGCTTGCTGTTGCAGTAAAACGCTGGCGTGTGCATGGTCCCTAAGGCAGACAATAGCAAACGCCAACGCCATTGACCCATTTATGTAAAGGTATACATTTCGGTGGGATTCTGTGGTAACAACAGGGATTAATCCCGCGCAAATCTCTATTTTAGTGGCGCGATCTATGCTCACCCAAACTGGGCCAATTAGAGCTTACTCGTACTAATCAGAATATCGATGGGGGTATATTTCCTTGGTTGTTGTATTTTCGGCTCTTGTGTTGTGTGTCTCAGTTAAACATGGCGCTTCAATAAATTCAGGTTATGTTCTTAACCTTTGTGTGAATGTTGAATAGGTACGTAGTGTACGTACCTACCTACCTACGTAATTTTGGTTCAAGATACGATTTATTTTATTTTCCATGAAGAATTTTCTAGTTGTTTTTTTTTGTGGTTTTTCTTTTTAGAGTTCCGTAGTTCCTAAATTATAGTTTCGTTATGTCCTTTCCTTCCTCCATCCTTTACGATTAGGACAGACGGACGTCTGTCCTAACCGTAAAGGATAAGGACAGACGGACGGAGCTTATGTTAAATTTCTATCCCCAGTAGGGCAAATCGTGAATAGATTGCATATTAATTTTGGCCGTTAGAAAATTTAAATCTTCGACTTTGATAGACATTAGTAAAAACTCTCTATTAGAATTATTTTGAGCATAATATGATTATAAATTTTCGAGTAATTGACAGAAAACTACAAAATACTAAAGAGGTTCAAAGTCGATCGACCTTAGAGAAAATTATTTTAGCAAACAATACTCCTTTAATAGCCTTCTATTTGGATGCATGCGTGGCATGCATATTACATGCGACTATAACATAACTGGCAAAATGTGGGCGTACTATACACCTCTGCATACCCCTTCGGGGAATACAGGCGTGATGTTATGTTGTGTCATGTTATTTGATTACATCATACCAGCATTACCGTTTGAATTATTCTATTAGGTTCGTTTGTAATAACAGTGTTGCTCTGCGGAACCCTATGAGCATGGCCCGACATGCTCTTAGCCGGTTTTTTTAAATTAGTTGATTAACGGCCAGAATTAATATCCTATCTATCCACGATTTACCCTACTAGAGATAGAAATTTGACATATACTCCATAAATTTTATGTCAAATTTCTATCTCTATAGATAGGTTATTAATTTCGGCCGTTAGACAGAGAATGATAAATCTTATCCTGCTTATCCATTGCTCTTGCCTTACTATCTAAACGAAAAGATAGATATCAGCCAAATGACCCAAACTCAGTGCGAGTTGAATAATATTCACCTGAATATGACATAACTGGTCTGGGTGTTTCTTATGTATGATAAGTATGTATTTACAAAAAAAATAAGTATATAAGTATTATATCCATTGTCTAGTACCCATATCACAAGCTCTGCTTAGTTTGGGACTAGATGGTGCTGTGTAAAAATGTCCCGAAGATATTTATTTATTTATTTTATTTTAACTATGGCAGGATTACAACTGCCTAATCATTCAGCACCACATTTGTCTAGTTAAAAGTCAACGGTATCCGGTATTTTACCAGACTCGTGTGAACACTTCAACACAAATTCATACAGCACCACCCGAAATAAAACTGGATCGTAAAATTAATGGCTCAGAAAAAATAACGGAACGTAGCCGTAACAGCGACTGAAACGTTATCGAATTTACAGAACTTCACTCTACAGTAACGATAACAGAATTTCAAGGAATGGCATGATTTAGTCGGTTCAGGAACTGTACAGAAGCACATTACGTTATCTATATTAAACAAACACATCCTTCAGCAAGCAACTTCTATCTCCTTACATGTTGTAAATGTAATAATATTTTCTCCCACATGCTCGGAAATTGGTTCATTATTTTAAAAAACCGGCCAAGAGCATGTCGGGCCTTGCTCAGTATTATAGGGTTCCTAATTACAAACGAATCAAATCGAATAGTAATCATTGCTATTTTAGTTTTTGCAAACAGCGCCACCTAGCGCTAAATTTAAGAAGCTAAATTTAAGAAGTGTGTCATATCAATATAACACAAAGTTACTTTTTGTGATTCTTTTAAATAGGTAGTAACTAAAGGAGCATTATTTGCTATGATAATTTTTCTCTAAGGTCAATGACCTATGAACTAGGACGTCTTAAGTATTTTGCAGTTTTCTCACTATAACTCAAAAATGTATAATCACATTATACCTACTCGAAATAATTCTAAAAGAGAGTAAGATAGTTTTTATAAAGGTCTATCAATGCGGAAGATTATAAGTTTCTACGTTGCATAGCTTAGAAATGGCAGGGGGGGTATACATTGCAAGCTACTTTGGCGGGCTGTATTTCGCAAATGGTATAGGTACATATAAAAGTTGTGTATGAAACATTACCTTCATTTTAGTAGACCTATTCAATGATACCCAAAAAGAGGGGATGCAGCGAAAAAAAATTTCATCCCCATTTCACATGTATGGGCGCCGACCCTAAACCACGTAAACAAGATTTTTTTTAGTCTTTTAGAATTAAGATCTATATCCAGACCATTTTTTAACAAAATTTCATTTACTTATGTTTATAACTGTAGTAAAAGGATTAGGACAGACGGACAGACGGCCAGACGGACGGACATGACGAAACTATAAGGGTTCCTTGTAGAAACTACGAAACCGTAAAAAGAATAGTTCAATTTTTTTCTAAACTTTAAAAATAGAACAAGAGTCGCTTGCGGACGAATTGGCGCGAATGAAAATTAGATACTGTGAGCACAGAATATCTAATAGTACAAACGTACTGTGAGTCTGTGATACTGTTGAATTAATTTGTGTATTGTTCCCGCGCAAATGAGAGAAAAGTCTCGGCCGAAATAGCAATTAAAATAACTTCGGAAGTACTGGCCGTCAATTAATTAATTTCAGGCCTCGACAGTAATGTACTATTTATTTCACAAACAAGCCAAAAACTATCATCACCCGACCAACAACACCAACCGACCAAACAAACGGATAAATAGAAAAAAGCAAAAAGAAAAATAAGGTAGTACGTTATTTACCAACTAAATAGGCAACGTAATTATCCCCCGAATCCCGGGCCAATTCCAGTGTTTAAGAAAGATAAACGAGAAGGAAAGGAAACTGTTCTAACAAAACTTGTAACTCACCCCAACTGGGGTGAATTACTTAACTGCTACCTGATGAATGGGGTTATTGGATTTAACTTTAATTTAGATAGTTATCATCCTATTAAGGCTTAATCTTTGCGTTCGTTTTGGCTTATGGCGTAAGCCGATATTAAGCGATATCTACATTTTGGGCATCGGGCGAAGGGTGATTGAAATGTAGCTTTACGTTTCAACAATAATTTAGAACGTTGGGTATATTTAATCGTAAAACTGCTGTGTTCAACTTATTTTTGTAATCAAGCATAACGTTTATGTAGTTGGGAGATTACCAGTCCTAATAATTGATGAGACATTTCTATTAGAAAAAAATCCGAAAAAGCAATACATCAATAATGCAAAATAGAGGAGTAGGTTTGTTGGTGCTTGTGTAGGTATAATATACAACGTATTATTGAAATAACTGAAAACTTCTTAAGGGGTCATTGTAATCATCAGTATGAACAACTTTTACTACGGGACCAACGATGAAATCGCGAAAAAATCAGAAACATTTGTATTCACATACCTAAATCGACAAAATGTAGGGAAAAGATTTATTTTTTTCGTGATTTCATTCTGGGTTGGTCCCATAGTAAAAGTTTCTCATACTGACCCCGTCATAAGAACAATGACTCCTTACGAGGTTTTCAGTTATATCAATAACACGTTGTATAAACTGATAAGGATACTATCCTATTCTACTTTAGGGACATAGGCTACTTTTAAAAAAAAGAGAGCCAAGACGCGGGTGAAAGCTAGTAGGTAATCATATAAAAACCAAATAGTATTACCGATTCCTTATGACGTAGAGTTCACTGTACAAGGTGTAGGATGGGATGCAATATAAGGACACTGCTATTAAGCAAAAAAAGCCATTAAGAGCCAACCTAAGAATAATATTGGTTGGTTGGATGTGTTGATGATAAAATCAGCCTTTTCATTTTCCAAGTATGTTAGGACCGACACATTGTGTGCATTAAAAGAGTCCACGAGTGACGATATTTAATTGATCGTCCGGCGCACCCTGCACCCTGGACAGTCAGCCCCGCTACTAACCTGCTGACTGGCTAATCTTTTTCTCACGGCATGAGCTGTTATCATTATGTAGCTCATGTCGACACGATAGAAGAAACCGGCCAAGAGCATGTCGGGCCATGCTCAGTATTATAGGGTTCCTTAAGTAGGTGTACAAACGAATCAAATCGAATATTAATCATGGCTATTTTAGTTTTTGCAATAATCGGCAGCATTCGCGACTCAGAGCGTGTTGTTAGTAGCGCCATCTAGCGATAAATTCAAGAAGCCAAATTTAAGAAGTCTGATTGATGTCAAAGTTACTTTTTGTGATTTTTTCAAATAGAAAGTAGCTAAAGGAGCATTATTTGCCATGATAATTTTTCTCTAAGGTCAATGACCTTTGAACTAGGACGTTTTAAGTATTTTTCGGTTTTCTGTCTATAACTCAAAAAATTATAATCACATTATACTCGAAATAATTTTAAAAGAGAGTTTTCACAAAGGTCTATCAATGTGGAAGATTATAAGTTTTTACGTTGCATAGTTTAGAAATGGCAGGGGGGGGGACACATTGCAAGCCACTTTGGCGGGCTATATTTCGCAGATGGTACACCTGATAAAAAAGTGATGTATGAAACATTACCTTCATTTTAGTAGACCTATTCAATGATACCCCACACGATGGGGTGCAGCGAAAAAAAATATTTTTTCCCCATTTCACATGTATGGGCGCCACCCCTAAAGAACGTAAAAACTATTTTTTTATTTTTTTAAAATTGAGATCTATATGCAGACTATTTTTTAACAAAATTTCATTTCCTTATGTTTATAACTGTAGAAGTTATTAAGCTGTAAAGGATTAGGACAGACGGACAGACGGACAGACGGACAGACGGACAGACGGACAGACGGACGGACATGACGAAACTATAAGGGTTCCTTGTAGGACTTCGGAACCCTAAAAAAGGACCGACGTGTGTTTCGTCTTGTTAAGATGCGAGTAAATGCTTTTCAATCAACCATAGGATGATGTGGACTGAGAAGAAAGAAAGATTAATTATTTATCTCTTGAGTAACATTAGAATCATCAGTACCTTTTTTGGACTTCTATCTGCCCATCATCATCATCATTTCAGTCGAAAGACGTCCACTGCTGGACATAGGCCTTCCCCAATTTTGGGGGGTATATGCCATATCTGCCCATAGCTTTAGTAATTTGAGTAAATATAATACACACGGTAGGGTCATACACAAATATCTGCATTAGGTGGATATGTACATGCACCTTTTTATGATTTTCCTCACCCTTTGCGCAAAAACATGCGTGACTACACATCCATTCAATTAACAACAATGATATATGAGGACAAAGTTTTTAATATTTAATTATCACTCTCATGAAATATATTTTTCTGTCCGAAGTGGGGGAGGCTTATAACTTCATTCCGGGCCGCAATTACATTGCAGTTTATTTTTTGCCGAGCGGCCTGTGTGGCATTCGAGAACATTTCAACAACTGCAAACATTCGTCATTAGTTAACATTATTCATTTGGATGCCTTGTTTTTCAACGTCTGCCTTTAAATGAAATGCCATTGAACTTATTTAGGCAACTATTGTTTGAAGAAACCTTGCTCCATTCAGATGCAAAGTAGACATTCTCCAAAACTGATTGTCGCTTCTCAAAAAATCTGAATAGCAATGCCGTCTCTACAATTAGATTGTTGTGCTATATTTGCACAATTATTAACAGTCTCATATTATTCAAATAAGTATTTAACAAGCTTATTACTATGCTAAAATTATATTAAGATAACTATGAACATTTAGTTCATTAAGACATGCCTTAACTTTTTGGTATAATTTAAGTGCAGATTTAAATTAATGAAACGTAGTAATAATACGTGTCCTCAAAAGAGTGCAATTTATTTATGGACTTTTTTACATTATTGTAATTTGGAGCATTCACCTATGGCAGCTTTTACTATTAAACCGAATTCTGGAACAGACCGAACATAACTCTCTCATGTCAATGAAAACAAATAAGTTAATAGACAGCTACTGTAGAAATTCATAAACAAAACGGCTAATAAAAGCCATGTAATTTCTATAGCCCATCTAATTTTCATACGACCTCTCCACTTGTGAATATGTGTAGGCAATATTCATGTTCTCGAGACCTTATGAGGCGAATAGAAATGCCATTGTAGGAAACAAGCGTCAGGGCAGGGCCGGAGCCACTCTAAGTTCCTATGTTGCGTACGTGATTACTCTCTAAATATTCCACTTTATTGTGCAATCCTCTCCTTGTCATGTGAAGAAACGAAGCTAGGAGGAGCCTGAATAATTTAGTCGGTCGGCGACGGATGTACCATTTATCCAAATTGTAGTCTCCAACGTTGGGAGCAGGGGCGGGAGTTAAAAATGAACAAGCTGTCAGTTTCGCGTCGCGCTCATACCGATTTGCTCCAGAAAAATTTGTAACAGTAGAGAAGGGTGCTATTTATGTTTGCCGTTTTCAGAGTCAATTTGTAAGCAATCCTGTTTATGTGCTCGTATAACAGCTCTGTCTGAGTTGCTAAGTTTACGAGAATTCCTAATCGGACCAGCTTCACCAGTCATCCTAACTGTCGGTCTATAAAGTAGATAGTTATATGAACAAGGTTCTAATCCAATTACTCAGAATAAGAAGCTTCACAAATAATTTTGCCGCATTGAAAGTACAAATGTCAAAGTGGACTACTTACTACCACCACTTTTGTAAACATCAGTTATTTAACCCAACTAATTACATGAAACAAGAAAATGAAAAGCCTTCTTGTAATGCAGGGATACGTGAGCTTTATTAGTTTCTGTGGAAATAAAATTGCTCATAATTATAGCAATATTTGAATTGGCTTTTCCATAAACAACAATCGCATGTTCAGAAACTATTCGAATGCGGCAAAATTATTATTTCGGTGTCTGTTTATACGTTCAAGTTGAAATAGAACGGTGTAAAGTCACAACATTAATAGTCTAGTAAATGCCAAAAAGTTTTATTCAAGAGATTTAATCAAGATTATCCAAATCAAGACTGAAAAGTTGAGTAGTCATAGTTTACTGCAGATATCTATCTATCTAGTTATCCTGAAATATATACTCTTTATCATAGGTAGGTACGTAGGCCTACAGATAAGTATTTGAACATTACATTACATTTAACGTATTACTCATAACGTCTGTAATATAAAAAGGTACAGGTCCTGTACAGAGGATAACACTATTGCACCGACATAAAACTGAAGGAGCAGGTAAATCAAATAATAAAGGAAAATTCCATTACTGTCCCAGGTCAGATAGCCGAAGATTTCTCGCGAAAAAGAATTTCATTTCGTTTGTAAGGAAGTTTAAAAGTAGTAAAAAGATAGAGTAGGTATATGTAGGTAAAGGTCTAAGATTCAATCAGTATTCGGTGAGATATTGAAGCATGGTTTAATTCGTAACAAATTACAACTACTACGGGTGGATGATGATGAGAAATCATAATTATTAATTTTATACACTTATACTTGTCTATTTATAAAATTTTATAAAATGAAATACCTAGGATTTAATTGTGTAAGCATATATATCGTTAAGTGTATGTACCCTTTTATTACGAACTGACTGTAATATCTACTAAAATACTAATAATACTACCTATATGATAATTATAAATAATAATACTCAAAACCTAAAAATATCTAAGGCGAAAGTTATATTAGGTACGCGCGCCGCTTATTGGAACTATCCATACCACAGAAATATAATCCACTTTGTCCCATGCACAGAACATGGTGTGTGGATGGTTTTTTAATAATACTAAAGTACGCACCGCATATAATTGGTTCTACGTCACCAACTGCCACGTGGGAAGCATTTGCGAACAAAAGAAAAAAACACAAAAGATATAAACGCGCTGTCTATCATTCTTACAATTTACGTAAAATTGTTCAATGCTCTTTTGGAAACATTAGATTGGAATGTGGTGTGAGACAAGGTGGTTTGTCTCCTAGGATTTTCAATGTCTAAGTACATAATAATATGTATCTAAACGACCTCTTGGCGAGTTCAGCAGCATGCGTGTTGGATTTCGAGTAGGTAGTTATAGGCAGTGAGCGTTAATAACATCATTCACGTGGTGGGTGACATGGTGCTGCTGGACCCGACTGCTGGGGTAATCAAGAAATTGCTCAAAGTTTGAGAGACATAGTATGCTGCTACACATGGACTTTTTTATATTGTAAGAAAGAGTGAATACCATGATCTTTAAGGCCGTCGGTTAAATTATAGATGTCAGTATAACGTACCGGAAATAATCAACTTTGAAAAGTGTACTGGACACTATGGACGTTTCTTCACCTTAAGGATCATCCGTAGACATCGACAGAGAGCACAAGGCACTTGCGGTGAGGTGCTTGGCCAGAAAACCTCCTAGTGTGCCTAATGGCCGCTGCTGGTCCTTCTTGATACGTCCGGAAAACATGTTGGGCCGCGGCCGGTTCATCTTGGACACGGGCAATAATTCTTCTTTGGGGGACCTTATTGTCAGAGGAAAATATTCGGGTAGCGGAGGGGCACGAACTGGGCCAATAGGGCGTTTCTCCGCGTATCCCTCTGATGTTTGCAGAGGGCACAGTAGAGAAGCAGGGACCGGCCCGGTATGCACTCACAATACCACTGGGAAGGCAGCGGGGGGACTGTGTCCTTCCCTGCCCCCGTCGATCTCGTAACCTCAGAAGGAGTAATGCGTTTGTTTTGGCGCCTCCTTTTGGGACTGAGTAGGGCCTTGGCTTTACCGGCCGGACAGCGAGGAAGAAAACCTGTATAAAAAATACGGGAGACTAGGTACCTCGAGTGCACTTATTCCTAGCTATTCTATTATTATATTAGTAACTTACCCTAGAATATAAGTTATTTCTAACTTAATTGCTATGGATTTGGTAAACCGAAATAAAGTATTTTTTAAACAAAGCAAAACAAGAAAAGAAGAAGAGAAGCTAGAAATCTGTTGACTGCGCGTAGTTAGGATAGAGACAAAAACTCAAGATATGCGATTAGATACGCAATACGTAGACACCATAGCGTTAGTTGGTACATCCTACGTCAATGCAATCAGTCTTGACAGAGAATAGCTACCATACTACCTAGCCTGGACTGAGCCGAGAAACAATCGCTATGCGGCAACGTTGTAGTCTCAGTACCTATATACAAAGGTACTCAATGTTATGTAAATCTACACTTTTTATTTATAATTTTGTGTCCCTAGTTTGTGGCAAATAAATTCTTTCTTTCTTTCTTTACTCTGTGGATGTAGTCACGATACAGTAGCCCTCAAGCGATTTGTAGACAGACATGTTGCAGTAGCGATTCTTACATTTGAGTTGAACTCTTAATGTCTTCAACAACGTCAACAACCGACTTCAACCAATCGCCTTAGTTATAACCTGGAAAATTGATAGATGGGTTTCGTTACTATTGAATTATAAAAACGTAGGGAAGACGAAGCTAGATGTGGCTTCTTAAGGTAGGTGGTACCAGTAGGTAATACTGTCTTCTGCTACCAGGCTTCTTTCTTTCACTTCTGCTGCAATTTAAACCCTCACAACACTAACAAGTGACTGACCCGGTTGGATATTTTTTCCTACAAATTACGTAAGAATATATCTACGAGTAATATGCAAAAGAAAGCTAGATCAATTGAACCTTGTTGGCATAAGGTTATTGCATTGCTTTTCCTTGGAACTGCCTGTAATTTGAAGCCATGCTGCATGATGTTAATGTTCGTACATTGCATGTCAACTTAACAAATAGGTTTCAGCTGAACTAACAAAAACGTAGTCTGTGATATTTATTTAAACAGTTATGTAACCGTATCCATACATTTAATATTTATTAGTTCATAGCACCGAGTATACAGTCGAATAGACGCTTTTTGTTGAATATAATGTGTACACGACAGCCATTAGTATTTAATATCAATTGTTTCCTTATCTCTTCTCATGGGTGTCGTAAAAGGCGACTAAGGGATTCACCAGAGGATGGGCAGCAGCGTTCTCTGAGTATTTAACCAACCAACTGCGATGGCCAACCCGCCTGCCAAGCGTGGTGATTATGGCATATCCTCCCAACATACATATGCTTGGGGGAGGCCTATGTCCAGCAGTGGATATCTTTCGGCTGAAATGATGATGATGATCAATTGTTTTGTAATTGAGAGCCAGTGTTACGAAATAAATGTGTAGCAGAGTCATGGTGGAGCGATATACTCGTTCAATCTCTAGGTAGTCTGTGCCATCTGGCAACCCTGGTCGGAATGCAAGCTCCGCGCGCGCCGCCATTGCTCTCGCCCTTGTGAGAAAAAAAATCGTTGTAAAATTATTGTAAAGATTCAAGATTCCCCGCAGCCTGGTTAGGACTGAAAAGAACCCAGCCCTACCTACCTAACCTAACCTAGCTGTCTCTTCCCGTGACAGCTAGGTCACGTGATTGCCTCCGTACCACGTCATCGGCCGTGGAGCCAATAGCGAGTTGTTAGCGAGATTCGTTTTTTTTTTTTTTTATTTATTTATTCATGACCATGGATTCATGTCCTTCAGTCATAATCATTGACCATATTATACTAAACTTTACTAGGTTTTTTCTGAGGGGATGATGAGATAATACGAAAGTCATGTTTTTAAAATTTGTATCATTTATCCACACTTGTACACGTTAACGAGCACTTAACATTTAATAATCCACCATTATTACACATTAACACTCGAAGAAACACAAATTTTGGAAAATAATAAAAAATCTACAACACGATCTTTACGAATTTTCCCGCCAACCCTCCGAGATTCTTGTCAGTTTGATGTGTTGCCGCTTTGTTAAAATAAATTACCCGAGCAAAATGCATTTTTTCAATTACTTGCTTCTATAAAGAATCACTTTTGTACTAGTAATTTTATACAGTTTCCTTTAATAACTAATTAGATGAATAACACGAGATAACAAAATAGTTAGGCTAGTTGGGAATTTATTTTAAATTCATTATGAACAAAAATCACCTTAAGTATATTAAAGATATCAATCAATGGCAACACTGATCGTGACGTAACTTGGAGGCATCGCGCTGTTATTGCGGGAAGACAATACCTTAAACGTAGTGGTTATATTCTCTTTGAATACCTGGTGAAACATCTTATTATACCATGGTGCCATCAACGGCTTATCAATCAAAGCCTTCTTCACAAATTAATTTGTATAAACCATGTCTTAAAAGTAGATATGTTAAAGAAAGACGTAAGTTCTGTTAAAAGTTTTATTAAATTAGTTAATACATTAATACCAAGGCATTAACGGCCATTCAACTAAAAGCTAAATTATTTATGTAAATGAAACTAGCGCAGCTCAATGTTTCTGCTAGCATTAATAGGAGGACATTGTAAAGTCAAAATCTAAATGGGACCGTTATCATTCATAGAATTCCACTTTTCAAACTCAAAATACTTATTAATAGCATACGTAAAATGTAAATACAGTATGTTTTATGTTTTTATTACAATAGAACTTTGTGTCGTCACACTCAGTGTTCAAGCGTAGACATTTTATTATAAAAAATGCACTGTTCTGTGACTAATAAGGCTAAACTGGTAAAGCTAAACTTATAAGTTATTTTATAAGATGGTATTGACATAAAAGCATTTTCACACTGCATAAGTGCAATTATTAAAATATAAACAGAAGTGGATCATCCCATATTAAAGTCACCGGAGCCGAACCAGACTGTGATATGAACACCGATAGTTACAAAATATATGAAAAAAAATCGCATTTGAGACACATTTTTGATTTTCTAACTAATCAGTATTCACTGGAACGAAAGTCACCCACTTCTACTTATGTTTATTAATGCTTGAGTATCTAGAATGTTCTAGCAGGGGCGACGGTCGGGCCCGCGACGACGGGGCGCCGCCTTCAGGATGTTGTCCACGCGGAGAATCATCTCTGCAGCCTCGGCAGCGGATAGTAGCACCTGACGTTTTACTACGTAAGACTCTGTGATTCCCAACTTCTTCATGTCACCAACGCGGCCGTTTTGCATGTCTGTAAAGTATTTTTTTATAAATTAATCAAATGACATTAATACGAACCATGTTACCGTACCACCAGTTTCAGAAAGTTTTCAACATTGAAATAAAATGATACAGATAACTTGCTTCAGAGTGAACAAGCCACGGAAAAAACGTTGATAAGCTATTTATATATAGAGATAAGGCCTCTATGGGATAAAATACATAATTTCATCCATATAATTGTGACTTTCAAATAACAAAAGTTCATTGAAACTCTAGAAACATTCCATTGAAAAAAAAAACTGGCTGCCGGTTCACCCGCGCACTTAGTGTTCCACCACACTGGCTACCTGTTTCAGTTAAAAATATACAGCCTTATGACATACAGCCGTATACACAGCAATAGAGTCCTGTTGGCACCTTTTGGGTACGGAGCCCTAAAGTTTGCCACTGACAATGCATCCAAAAGTCCCGAATGGCGTGGCCGCATTCCAAAATCGGTCCGTGAATGTTGAAAACATATGTTATTTTTAGAACAAGTCAAGCTTTTTTGGCAGTAGGCATTAAAACGACGTCCGAATGGATACATCGTCATCGTCAGTCGTGGTTTATGTTTCTGGGTAGTGGGATTTCACTGTCACTCTTATGGTTTTTGCTGAAAATCAGCGCTGCTGGCACTAGGTCCATCCTAAGCCACAGCATTATTCTGAGCAATGATCTACATTGTTGCGCACATGAGACATGCACAGCAGTATTCATAATACCTAGCATTTTTTATTATTGTTTTTGTTTTGACTAACTGTAAATCACAGACTATAATGTAGAACAAAAAACCGATGATGTACCGTTAGCCACAGATGTATTGTTTATTTCCAGTGTTGTCAGTTGTCAATTTAACTGTAACTGTACTAATTTGTCATGGAATTGTAAAGTATTATGTATAAGTATTGTAGTATTAGGTTGTAGTGTGCGTCAAATGGAGCGCAATAATAAAATATTTTTCTTTCTTTCTTTCTTTCAGTGCCCACCTTGAAAATATCAACTCACCGAGGCCCATGGTGGTCTCTCCCTGTGCATGGTTGGCGCGCAGCCTGGAGATGAGGTCGGCGGAGTCGTAGCCCGCGTTGTCGGCCACGGCGGACGGCAGGCGGCGCAGCGCTATGGCGAAGGCTTCCGCTGCAGCAGACTCCTTGCCGGCTGTGCGGGCGGCTACCTTGGACACGGCCTCTGCCATCAGCATCTCGCTGGCACCTAGAATATTGTGTGGTTATTGTGTGTCTTTGTACCAAAGTTACAGTTCATGTGGCTTTAAACAGGTTTTCAATATGCAAGTAAGTATACAGGATTTTTTTTTAACTAGTGCGCAAATTATTTTTGTTGGTTCAGTATGAGTAATAGAACACATTTCCATTAATTGTTGTACTTTTTTTATTTTTTATCCGACTTAAAATCAGCAAAATATGGACACAATCTGTTCGTAATAACATTAATGAAAGTGCGCGACGGCTGGCTCACGCGGCCGTCCGGGAGGGGGTTGTACCCCCGATGCAAACCCGCAGCCACATGAGCCAGCCGTCGCGCGCTTTCAATTATGTTATTACGAACAGATTATGTCCATATTTTGCTGATTTTAAGTCGGATAAAAAATAAAAAAGTATTGAACAATAAATGGAAATGTGTTCTATTACTCATACTGAACCACCAAAAAAATTTGCGCACTAGTTAATTTTTTTTCCAGTAGTTAGAAGTCCCTATACTCATTGGGTTCCCGGCTATTGCCAGAACCCAGAAGTAGTATGAAGTTATTAATGTACGTCATAATTTTATACTTGAAATTAACGGTTTTATTCAGCTTATGTTTAACGAACCACCAGATCTAGGTGTTACATTTTACAGCAAAAAATTACTTTATATTGGCAAAAATAGTAGATGATCACTAAAATTAAATCCCCATTTTAGCGTGATATTAGAACCAAAATTTTTACAGCTTGTGATCCTACTTAAAGCAACCAAGTCCAAATTATGATTATGAGTTCCCCTTCGAACCTAACCTGTCTGAGTTGGGGTGCCCCAAGTTTGCTCATTAAAATTTGGTGATTGGTATATATTTTAGGTAATAGAGGTTCATCATCATCATCTTTTCAGCCGAAAGACGTCCACTGCTGAACATAGGCCTCCCCCAAGCATCGCCACAACGACCGATCCTGCGCTTTCCGCATCCAGCGGATTCCCGCAACCTTCACCAGGTCGTCGGTCCACCTTGTGGGGGGCCTACCCACGCTGCGCCTTCCAGTACGCGGTCGCCACTCCAGAACTTTACTGCCCCATCGGCCATCCGTTCTGCAAGCAATGTGCCCCGCCCACTGCCACTTAAGTTTGGCAATTCTTCGGGCTATGTCGGTTACTTTCGTTCGCCTGCTAATCTCCTCATTTCTGATTCGACTATGCAGGGACACTCCGAGCATAGCCCTCTCCTTTGAGTGACTTTAATAATAATAGGTAATAGAGGTTATGGCACAAAACTCTTTCCCCATTTTAATAAATAATAAATAAATATTTTTGGGACATTTTTACACAGCACCATCTAGTCCCAAACTAAGCAGAGCTTGTAATATGGGTACTAAACAATGGATATAATACTTATAAACATTTTTTTTTGTAAATACATACTTATAATACGTAAGACACACCCAGACCAACACAAACACTTAAGTTCATCACACAAATATTTGTGTCCTGTGGGAATCGAACCCACGACCTCGTGATCAGCAGTCCGATATTCGAACCACTAACACACACGTATACCGCAAAGTTTGAAGACAAAGGTCTTCAACCAGTGCGTCCTGCCTGTCATGACTTACGGTGCCGAGACGTGGACACTGACAGTTGGGCT
Organism: Asteroscopus sphinx; assembly: GCA_949699075.1. NCBI lineage: Eukaryota > Metazoa > Arthropoda > Insecta > Lepidoptera > Noctuidae > Asteroscopus > Asteroscopus sphinx. The sequence goes on from OX453007.1 coordinate 15,891,370, forward strand.
AGTCCACAAATTCAAAGTCGCTCAGCGAGCTATGGAGCGAGCTATGCTTGGAGTTTCTTTGAAGGATAAAATCCGTAACGAGATTATCCGGAGAAGAACCGGAGTGACCGACATAGCTTGTAGGATCAGTAAGCTGAAGTGGCAGTGGGCTGGCCATGTCTGTCGAAGGACCGATGGCCGTTAGAGCAGACGATTCCTTGAGTGGAGACCGCGAATCGGCAAACGCAGCGTAGGGCGCCCCCCTGCCAGGTGGACCGACGACCTAAAGAACGTGGCTGGGGGGGACTGGATGCGGAAGGCAGAGGACCGAGCGTTGTGGCGCAACTTGGGAGAGGCCTATGTCCAGCAGTGGACTGCGATAGGCTGAGTTGATTGAGACCACAGACGTCGTCAAAATTGTATTCAGTTACAACTCGAGAATTTCGTGGGCCTGAAGCCACATACGAGTTGATGAATGTCGTTTGGCAGCTCACCTCCGCCGTAAACAATCTTGGGTTCCCGGACGGTGGCGGCGAGCACGCAGAGCGCGTCGTGCAGCGAGCGCTCGGCCTCGTCGATGACCTGCTGCGTGGCGCCGCGGATCACCACGGTGCACGCCGAGCCCAGCTCCACGCCCGAGAAGCGGATCAGGCACTCGTCACCCACCAGCACCTGCGACAACCACCGCCATCATTCACAGTTCTACATGTACACACGGCTACACACTTCGATCAATAATAGTAGGTAGGTTAGTTATACTCAAAAATCGTATAGCGCCCTTCGTATACAATATAACAACGCGTTCCGGGTGTTAATGGGGCTGTCCCGTTTCTGTAGCGCATCAGGGATGTTGGGACCAGACTGTGGACCATATAATTCAACGATGTCCTTTATTGTCGTACCCTGGCTCTCCAGAGGATCTTTTCACCTTTACACCTGACGCCACCATATGGTTAAAGAATCTCAATTTGTCATTGTGAATAAAATAATATAGATGTATAGATAGCCTATAAAGATGCCATACGATTAAATAAATAATCAGGGATGTTTGCTGAAGCCCGCGTCGATTGTTTCTACGCTACTATGCGAAAAAGATGCGCCTCCCTGGTGCACCGGTGCTGCCCGGTTTTATGAGGCGTGGCACCTGTGCCCCACGGAGTCTGTGCCGCGAAAGCGCATGGCCATGTTTTGATAATATCTACTAAATCATGTAAAGAAATATTGAAATGTGTAACATTGCCGATAATAAAGTGCAATAAATAATATTTGTAAAAGATAAGCTGATATTGATATTATGATATTTGTGAAATAAGAACAGGATTTGAAACCATAAAACATAATTAACTTAATATATCTTTCCAACCTCAAGCTGTGACAAAAGGAAGAAAATTTGTTTTAGCAGAACATGTGAGAAAAATTTAAAAAGTAAGAGTTAACGGCCAATGTTATTTAATATGAGCAAAAAAAACATATTATTGGATGTCTTCAGTGGCATTGACACTACAAAACATCCATAAATGTAAGTACTCCAAATTGTGCCTTAATTATAAATTTTCATAAAAGTAACTTTGTTTCAACATTATTATTTTTGATTATTATAACTAATCAGTGAAATCGTAATAGTTATATGGATCAGTAACTTGCTTTTTCCTTTTTAAAGCAGTTAAGTAACCATTTCTTATTTGCTCCAATTCCAAAGAAACTTGTAAAATTTACATAAACTATTCTTCTTATTATTTGTGCAGTTCACAACACAACAAGTCTTATGACCCAATTTCCTTCTTTAGCTCAAAAACATAGAAAAGACAGCGAATTTAGCGTGGAAATACAAAACACAGGCCTGATATGTTTCGCATTTCTGCCACAGCGTGCGCTGCGATCGATTTGACTGTCCCCACCGCCGTCTTGCACATAGCCAATACAGGGTAATTGAAAAAATGCCCAAAACCTCTTAGCACTAACTTTGTATTATGACCCTCGACAACGTTTGTTCTACGACTTTTCGTAATTTGAAACTTTTTTTTTCATACAAAAATATGAAAATACTCTAGCTTGCATATTCTAGACGGCCGACGAGAGGCCGCCGGAGGTCGCGTCGGCGGCGGGGATTCGTGGCTAGTACAGTCGACTGCATAACACTTCAATTAGAAAACTGCTATTACTGCTTACAAAATAATGTCAAACTGTTAACAGAGACGTGCGGTCGATCTTTCAAACGCGCTCGGGCTATAGTATACGCAAATTGTACACACACAAAATAAACGAAAAAAACTTTTTTTGCTCAACCTGTTTAGTTTTGGCCAAAGTCGTACAACAAACGTTATTCAGTATCGTGATACGAAGTTAGAACTTGGAGGTTTCGGGTATTTTTTCAATTATCCTGTATAATTGGGAAAAAGGCTCGGAGGATGATGTTTTCATTATGACCTCAAATTCTGTCTTCAATAACAATGTACACAAGATTGTTGATATGAAAATAAAATAAAATTATTACCTAATGATTTAAATTGTGGAAAGAAAATTGTTACCTGCTCAATAACTTTGCAGTGTCCCAGTTTCACTTTTTCGGGCGAGTCGAAAGTGGAGACGATTTCTCCGCCAGTCACAAGGGCCAGTCGCTCGATACCGTCGAAGTCAGCGTGTTCAATCGCCATGACGCCGGCGTCAGCGAACAACTGCTCTGGGTAGTTGTAGATAAGTTGCCTACGGAATAAAATTAGAATATAGATTTTTTTCTCCTAGTATGTTGAAGACAACTCCATCCAACAATTTACAGAAAATATTAGTTTTATAAAATTGATCAGCTGTCAGACAGAACACCACAAACCAAATAACCAAAAGATAGGCTACCGTAGGATAGAGCATGAGTCATTTGTGTTTGTTAATGCAGCCATATTATTTTTTAATAAGAAAAATTTGATCCGAACAAACAACGATTAAGTTTAAGATGTTCTTAAGTCGTTCTGTCGGTTTAATGCACCTTAGGCTTACATTCAGAGACGAATCTAAGCCTGAACTCATGCTTCCAACTGCCAAATAGCACAGCATTTTGACAGTTCGAAGCACAAGTTCACGCTTAGATTAGTCTCTGAATATAAGCCTTAGAGTAACAGTGACAGCACGAGGGCTGCTTAAAACTGAGTTTAAAAAAAAAAAAAATTTGGGTAACCATCCAAGTCTCCTAACACTCATTTAAACTAATGAAGAAGTAGCATTATTTACCTGTTGATGAAGACATTGCATTTGTGAGCCAAGATCTTGTTGACTTTGTCTTTCATTTTTTCTTTCTCTGCAACTTCTAGTTCTGCAATCTTGGCCATAGAGTCTACTTTGATTGTAGATCCAAATACTTTGATCTTGTCTGTGTCCATGGGTGTGTTTGCAATCAGAATGCTTGCATTCTCAATGCGTTTTGGTTGATGTACTCCCACCTGATAAAAAAAATACATTTTAATTATAAAGTTAATTTATCCACTGATCGTAATTTCTATCCCAAAATTGCGCATAAAGCGATTTAAATAAAAAAGTATAAGAATTTCAATCGGGAAGGTGGATATAGATTGTCCTCCTTGTGGAATCCAGTCATCGAGAAGTGTTCGCGTCGCGATTTGTCTAAAAGTGTGTCCGCCGAAACTGTCAGCACTATGTGTCGTGATTCAGAGTATCGTGTTTCGGACAGTAACGTTACGTAAAATCAACCGCGGGTAGATCGAGAAAACACCCGCCGCTCAAACGATGACATCTGCATACTTCAGTCTTCTCGTGAACACAACACATACATCGCGTCCATTTTGCCCACGACTACAGAAAACCTGTTATTTTTTACAAAAAAATCTAGTTCGATAAAAAATTCGACTGGGGCGGATAAAAATTTAATTCATATTTCATCACTTTAGAAAAAAAAACATGTCAAAATTCCTTCTATTGAATTTCTTCTATTCTTTTTATTATATTATTTTATTTCCTTTAAGTACCTAAAAGTTTTCAATATAGTAGGTAACAATATCATAAGTAAAAAAAAAAAACCCGCGGAATGCATAATCTCCTCCTTTTTTTGAAGTCGGTTATAAAATAAGCAATAATTAATTATTTGAAATTCCATACCTTCTTGTTCAAGAGGAAACCTTCATCCAGGAAAGATTCTTCTAAAAGACCACCTGAGATTTTGATAATCTGGATAGACTTCAGGTTGCCAGAGCCTTTAAGACGGAGCACTGCATCCACAGCCAACTTTGTGAAGTGTCTAAAATAAAAAAAGGTATTAAATACACCATTTCCATATTTTTTTCTGCATAACAAATAATCACATTCCTTCTCCTTCTTCAACCCATTTCTACCCACTGTTGGATCTAAGTTCAGGGGCCTTACCATGACGTGTTAAAGCTATCATGGTTCTGTTTAGAGAAAGGGATGGCGCTATTAGTCCTGTCTAGCTCTATTCCTTTCTCACAATGGAATAACGATAGCTTTAACACTTCATAGTACAGCCCCTGATTGTTACTAATGATTAATTTAAAAAAGGGGTTGGAGCTGTCTACTATTACTACTACTACTTAAATTAATTTAGCATACTCGATTATAAAGAACTTTATGATTACTTACTCTTTGTGGTTTGCCAGAATTTTAGAGCTTAGTGTTGTACGAGCAATGTTCTCAAGGTCAACTCTGAGAGCTGCTTCATTGAAACTCTTCTCATGGTCAAAGCTAGCGTCAGAGAGAGCTTGTTTAGCTGCATCTACAGAAATACGCCAACCAGCAATAATAGTCTGTGGGTGCAGCTTCTGTTCAATGAGCTTCTCAGCTTCACGGAGTAATTCAGCAGCTGAAGTAGATAAAACATTTTTTATGTACAAGTCTGTACTGTCCAACTGCAGGGCAAAGGACTTTAGTATAAAAATGTTCATTTTTTTTGTGATAATTAATGTTTATAGTATAGCCCAATAGGGATTTTGGGATTGGTCAAGCGCGGAAGATTAGCATAAAGGGGGATACCCTGCACCCTGTTGAGTACCTCCACCGTTTAAAAGCCCTAACAACATCCTGGAAATGAACACATCACTAAAAAGTGAAAGTTCGTGAGATAGTTGAGATATTAGGCATCTCAGACACATGTGTGTGCAATATCTTACATCTACGTTTAGACACGAAGAAGGTCTCCGCGGGTTGAGTGCCGCGTTTACTCACTGTGGATCAAAAACGCATGTGTGTGACCACTTCAGAGTCAGGTTTAGCGCTGATAAAAAAGTTTTTATGCATCATTTCATAACTGTAGACAAAACATGGACCCACCACTATATATGCACTATATACTAGAAGCCAAGCAATAATCGAAACAGTGGATTGCTTCTAGCAAACCTGCGCCGAAGAAGGCCAAAGCAGTTTTATCGGCCAACAAAGTGATGGCCACAGTTTTTGGGGATGCACATGGTATATTCCACATTTATGATCTATACAGAAAGGTAAAACGATTACCGGCGAATATTATGCCAATTTATTGGACCATTTCTACAGTTTCAATGGAAAAATTGCCGCATTTCACTGAGAAGAAAATCGTTTTGCAAGAAGTCAATGCACGAGTGCACACCTGCGTGATTGTCATGGCCAAATTCCATGAGTTACACTATGAGTTACATTCTCCGGATTTAGCCCCCCGCGACTATTTCCTGTTGCCGAATAAAAAAAAATGGCTGGTTGGGAAAAGATGTAGCGATCATGCACGAAACCAATGTCTCTTATAAAGGGTTTCCAAAATCTCATTATATTGAAGGGATCGAAAAGTTGGAGAAACGTTGGATGGAGTGTATTGCGCTAGGGGGAGACTATGTTGAAAATTAAAGAATAACTTTTACAAATTATGTATTCCTTGTTAATTTTTTATCAGACTTATCACTCTGCCCTCATACTAAACAAAAAAAAATATAAAGGTGTTAAAATTGATTGCCATGCAGGCTTTAGTCTCGCTACGCCGTCTGTCCGTCCGCCCGTTTATTATTATTTATATATGCTATATTGTACACCACAAAAAACAAGGTCCGACCGTTTGTCTGTCACAAGGCTATATCTTTTGAACGGTAATAGGTAGCCAGTTGAAATTTTCACAGAATATGTGTTGCTAACCCCCCCGTTTCTGAAAGGCTGATCGACGCAAAAATGAACTAATCGACTGTCAAATCTCAGGTCAAGCGATGTGATTGGTTGTTATCATTTTCGCCGGCCAATCACTGAAGCTGACATTAGATTTGACAATAGATCAAATTGATCAGCCTTCCAGAAACTGGGGGTATGACTCATATCATATCACGACAAATACTGAAAATAATAAAAAGTCTAAAACCAAAGGATGTCCCCATACAAGAAATCTTGAAGAACATGATGTTTTCAACGTTTTTGTTCTTGCTCTATCTTCATCAGCGTTCATCTATCTGCATTTTGCAGTGTCAAACTTATATTCATATCATTTACTTGCATTCCACAATGTACATTCAAATCTAAATTAGATAATAATAATTATTTTTATTATACTAACGCATTTTACGCATGCGAAGCGAATTCTAAATAATACAAATATAAAAATACTAGCTTTTACCCGCGGCTCCGCTCGCGTTAAATTCTGCTAACCCACGTCAGTCCAGTCCAGTCCATTCTAGTCCAGACCACTGTCCCACTGTCCTGCTGTCCCGCTGCCCCACTGCCCCAATGCCCCGCTACCCCAATGCCCCGATACCCCACTGCCCCGATGCCCCACTGCCCCGCTACCCCACTGCCCCGCTTCACCGCTGCCCCTCTGCCCCGCTGCCCCTATCCCACTGCCCCGCTACCCCACTGCCCCGCTGCCCCACTGCCCCGCTTCCTGCTATCCCACTGCCCCGCTGCCACACTGCCCCACTGCCCCGCTAAACCACTGACCCACAGCCCCGCTTCCCCACTGCCCTGCTGCGCAGCTGCCCCACTGCCACGCTGCCCCACTACCCCACTGACCCGCTGACCCACCATCCCACTGCCTGCCCCGCTGTCCACCACTGCCCCGCTGCTCCACTGCCCCGCTACCCCACTGTCCCGCTGCCCCACTATCCCACTGCCCCGCTATCCCACTGCCCCACAGCCTGCCCAGCTGACCCGCTGCCCCGCTGTCCCGCTATCCCACTGCCCCACTGCCCCGCAGCCCCGGTAACCCACTGCCCCGCAGACCCACTGCCCCACCACCCCACTGTCCCACCGTCCCACCATCACTGCCCTACTGTCCCACTGTCTGCCGCACTGCCCCTCTGCCCCGCTACCCCACAGCCCCGCGGCCCCAATGCCTGCCCAGCTGCCCCACTGCCCCGCTGCCCCACTGTCCCGCTGCTCCATAATCCCGCTGCCCCGCTGCCCCGCTATCCCACTGCCCCGGTAACCCAGTGCCCCGCTGCCACACTGCCCCGCTACCCCACTGCCCCACTACCCCACTGCCACGCTGCCCCACTACCCCACTGCCACGCTGCCCCACTATCACAATGCACCGCTGCCCAGACCCCACTGCCCCGCTGGCAAGCTGTCCCGCTGCCCCGCTGCCCCACCCCGCTGCCCCGCAGCCTCGCTGCCCCGCTGCCCCACAACCCCACTGCCCCGCTACCCCACTGCCCCACTATCACACTGGCCCACTGCCCCGCTGTCCCAGTACCCCACTGCCCCGCTGTCCCACCGTCCCAGTGCCACTGTCCTACTGTCCCACTATCCCACTGTCCCACTATCTCACTATATCACTAATCACTATCGTCCCGTCCCATGTCCCATGTCCTGTCATGTCCCATCCTATGTCCAGTCCCATGTGCCGTCCCACTGTCCTGTCCCATGTCCCGTCCCATTTCCCGTCCCACTGTCCTGTCCCATGTCCCGTCTCATGTCCCGTCCCATTTCCCATCCCATGTTCCGTCCCCTGTCCCGTCCCCTGTCCCGTCCCCTGTCCCGTCCCCAGTCCCATCCCCTGTCCACTCCACTCCACTCCATCGTACATTACTATCCGCTCGTGCAAATGCATAGAAGTTTCGATCTGTCGGGTGAGTACGCAACCCACGAATTAATTTTTTTCTTTCTTTCTTTCTTTCTCAAAACCCATACCAGTTTTTAAGTCAGATCATCAGCTTTCAAACAAAAAAAAATCATCAAAATCGGTCCAGTAGTTTTAGCGTGATGCTGGAACAAACAAACAAACAGACGCTAGACGTTTAAAATTTTATAATAGTTAAGATAAGAAGAGATATATATATATATAATTTTCTTTTTCTTTTTTTTTCTTTCCATAATTTAAATCTTTAGATAATAATAATTAATTTATATCAAAATTCATAAAGGGCGTCGTATTAAACATTTCAATTCATAACAATAATTCAATACACCAACTCAATAATAAATTCAATGGGTAATTATTGTAACGTGCGTTTTTTTACGCCGTCACATCTACTACTATTATAAAATTGTTAAATGTCAGTTGTCTGTTTGTTTGTTTGTTTGTTCCAGCATCACGCTAAAACTACTAGACCGATTTTGATGTTTTTTTTTTGTTTGAAAGCTGATGATCTGACTTAAAAACTGGTATGGGTTTTGAGAAAGAAAGAAAGAAAAAAGAAAAAAATTAATTCGTGGGTTGCGTACTCACCCAACAGAACGAAGCTTCTATGCATTTGCACGAGCGGATAGTAATGTACGATGGAGTGGAGTGGAGTGGACAGGGGACGGGACTGGGGACGGGACAGGGGACGGGACAGGGGACGGGACAGGGGACGGGACATGGGACGGGACATGAGACGGGACATGGGACAGGACAGTGGGACGACACATGGGTTTGGACATAGGATGGGACATGGGACAAAACATGGGACATGGGACGGGACGATAGTGATATAGTGAGATAGTGGGACAGGATATGGGACATGGGACGATACACAGTCTGTTATTTTGCCTTAGTTGCGGCCATCCTTATTTTTTGAGGCTTTTAGAAAGATAATAACCAAACAAAACTTCTATTAAAACCCCCGTGGTTTTAAGTGTCATAGTTTTCAAAATATTTCGAAAATCGAGAAAAATCCATAGAAACCATAGAAACGTGTTTTAGGCTTTCATAATGAACATTTTACAATAAATGTTTCATGGCACGCTAGCCATTAACTTAATGCATCATTACATCTATTTTATCATAAAAAAATGCGTTCTCCTAGGCGTCAATTTTATTTTTTCCATGATTTCATAATAATTTTATTTATGGTCATTCTTAACATGGTCGCATTTTATTTTTGTGTGTAAATGTTTAGTACACTACTAAGTATAACCACAAAAAAAATAAGAAGCAACGAACACAGGAACTCGGAGATATTCATTTTTAAAGTTTTAATTTAGGGTTGTCAACTAATGTAGGCGCCTTTAACAAACGACCAATTTCGCTCGGAATAAATTTGCTTCTTCAATTATTATAATTTCCTATTACTATTTCTGAAGCATTATCCTTGGTCTAATCATGTCTTCACAAACACGATTTTATTAGATTCACCTGTAACTAACAAATCATGTAACAAATCTTGTTTATTATTCTTTTTTGTTTTGTAAGTGCATGCACTTACATCAAAATGAATCTTCGATGAAGGATATTATGTGGAATTGGGAAGGGGTCCGCCCTCGTTAGATAGAATGTCAAAACCCAATTTCCATACATAATATCTGGAGAAGCGGGGGTGAGGTGTCATGGAGCCGTCAAAGACCCATGGCACTGCTTTGCCTCAGCAGGTACTGACCCGTCCTGCTGGGGGATGTCCTTCTGGGCCCCGACCAGAGGACTTAATGCAAGGGGGGCATGAGGGCGCCAACCCTCATGCTGGTCAGCGAGTGGCAACTCCAACGACTAACAACGAAAGCACGAACACGGATCTGAAGAAATCACTCACGAAATTGGGAATTTATAAAATTTTGGTAGATAAGGCACATTTGCACGGGGTTCATAAAAGACCTTTGGATCTCAATTCAGAGGAACGATGCCTAATCGTGTTAAACGCTTTATATCCAAATGGAATTCCGAACAATATCGATAGCCAAAACAATGAATTTAATTACAATCTTTCAAATTTTTTAAGTAAATGTGGAACTTTATATTGCAGTAGTAAACGGAATTTCAAACGATTTTGTAATAAAAACAAACACTGGCTTTCCACTATTTTTGATATTGAAATACCAAAAGTGAATATCGAGGAAAGTCCTTTACCACAACAAAATATTATAGAATTGGATGAGGCACATTTTTTATTACAAAATAATCCTTCAACTTAGAGAAGTAGTAGCTATGCCTTACAAAAAACTTTAAGACCCCAAGAACTTGGAAGACCCGATACCTGAAACTTCTTTTGGCGCTCATTCCAGTTTCACATCAAATACACATTTATTACAAAGTAATCCTTCGACTTCGGGAACTAGTAGCTTTGACTAACCTTCAATAGATCCGAAACCTGAAACTAATTTTGATGCTTCATCCAGTTCCACATCTACATTTTATGAAAATTTAAGTGATCGCCAAAAGCGCCGTGCACGTAAAGATCTTTAGGAATCGCTTGACGGAGAACCTCATTCAAAACTAATTAAAGTTATGTCGAGAATAGTAACAGACGAAACCGGCGAAAAACTAAATAAAAGTTCTACTCAGGAGTTTGAGTTTATAATAAAGGAATGCTTGAAAAGTCCAACTCGGCCTAAAAAAATCGCAGGAACCATAAAGTCAAAATCGGAACCCAAACCCTATTCTCCTGATGAAGCTCTTTGTTTAATGATTGATATAAAACTATCAGTGGAGGACTATATCTACATGCAACAAGGTGCCAAATCTCGATGATTTAATATTTACCCTGCCTATTATAAGATACAAAAAGCTAAAAAACATTGTTATCTTGATGTTGAAATTGAAATATCAGAACGAGAAGCCAAAGTACCTTTAAATGATTTACTTATGCACACGTTTCGACGAATCATTGACTCTTGCGACCAAAGGGTTTCGGAATATTGCAATCAAAAACAGTTAGATACACTTCACTGCGTTTTTGAGGGTTCATGGGGTTTTGATGGTAGCACAGGACAGTCAACATATAAGCAAACGTTTTCTGATAAAATTGATGACGAACACTGCCTCTTTGCTACTACCTACATTCCGTTGCGCATAAAAAGTCTTGATGGTTTTGTCTTATGGTCAAACCCAAATCCACAATCTTTTAGATTTTGCCAACCAATAAAAATACAATACAGATCAGAATCAAAAGATCTGATTCTGGAAGAAAGGAACTGGGTAGAAGAAGAAATTGAAAATCTTTCACTAATTTATTCGGAAATTTTTGCTGGATATGTCGTTGTCGGAGATCCAAAATTATACCTCACCATAATTGACGGAAAAGTCTTTAATGTCATCACAAATACCAGCTCACAATTACGGTGTGCGTGTATTATTACCCATGATCCATTACCGCAAAGTTTTTCTGATATTCCTAATACTGAATTGGTAACAGACGCTTCTGATGATAATATACTCGTATTATCATCACAAGAAGTTTTGACAAACTCCGATGATGACTGCTAGGTTAGCGTCACGTATCGTTGTAGTCTTAGAGCATTGAGAACATTATAGTAATTGTTTTCAGACAACAGAAACCCAGAAAGAGACACAGAAAGACACGAGAAAGAGTTTACTCAAAGTTAGTTAAATACTAACACACTACACACCTCTGCCTACCCCTTCGGGGAAATACAGGCGTGATGTTATGTTATGTTTTTTTTTTTTTTTTTTTAGTTAAATACTTGGGAAATATCTGGCACTTTTATTTTATTTTTTTATTTATTCAATTGCGACAACCCTATTTCCATAGAAATTTCAAAAATATTTAGAAACTCTCTATCTTCGTATTCCTGCTATTGACGCATGTCATATTTTAGTGTATTATTGACAATAACATTACGCATATATTTAAATGAAAATAAGATGCGACCGTGATAAGAAAACATGAAAAAAAAATGTTTTGTGTTAATCGGTAAAAGTAAAAAATCTCCTAATATATCAAAGGTACGATGCCCCATTTTTTTATCTAAATATATATTATGCTGTTACTTTATTTAAAGGACTAACTAAATATGTATTACAACAATTTTCGAAAATAAAAATTAATTTTGTTTTTCTCACTTTTCAATGAAACCTTAATAACTTTATAATTATAAAAAAAAACACTATAGGTATTTCTGCCAAACCTTTATCGTTACTATAGCTATCGAATAAAAACATAAAATGGACATGGCCGCAACTAAGGCAAAATAACAGACTGTGCGATAGTGAGATAGTGAGACAGTGGGAAAGTGGGACAGTGGGATAGTGGGACAGTTGGACAGTGGGACAGTGGGACGGTGGGACAGTAGGACGGTGGAACAGTGGGGCAGTGGGACAGTGGGGCAGTGGGCAGTGGGACAGTGGGACAGTGGGACAGTGGGGCAGCGGAGAAGCGAGGCAGTGGGGCAGCGGGGCAGTGGGGCAGCGGGGCAGCGTGGCAGTGGGGCAGCGGGGCAATGGAGTACCGTGGCAGCTAGTGTGGCAGTGGGGCAGTGGGGCAGTTGGGTAGCGGGGCAGTGGGGTGGCGGGGCAGTGGGGCAATGGGATAGTGGGTAAGCGGGGCAATGGGGAAGCGGGGCAGTGTGGCAGTTGGGCATCGGGGCAGTGGGGCAGTGGGGTAACGGGGCTGCGGGGCAGTGGGGTATCGGGGCAGCGGGGCAGTAGGGAAGTGGGGCAGCGGGGCTGTGGGGTAGTGGGGCAGCGGGGCGGCGGAGCAGTGGGGCTGTGTGGCAGTGGGGTACCGGCGCAGCGGGGCAGCGGGGCAGTGGGGTAGCGGGGCAGTGGGGAAGTAGGGTAGCTGGGCAGCGTGGCAGTGGGGCGGCGGTGCAATGAGGTATCGTTGCAGCGGGGCAGTGGGGAAGTGGGGTAGAGGGGCAGCGGGGCAGCGGGGCGGCTGGGCAGAGGGGCAGCTGGGGCAGTGGGGTACCGGGGCAGCGGGGCAGTGGGATAGCGGGGCAGTGGGGTAGCGGGGCGGCAGGGCAGTGGGGCAGCGGGGCAGTGGGGAAGCGGGGCAGCGGGGCAGTATGGTAGCGGGGCAGTTGGGCAGTGGGGCAACGGGATAGCGGGGCAGTGGAGTACAGGGGCAGTGGGATAGTGGGGCAGCGGGGATTGTGGGGTAGTGGGGCAGCGGGGCAGTGGGGCCGTGGGATAGTGGGGCAGCGGGGCAGTGGGCAGCGGGGCAGTGGGGCAGTGGGGCGGTGGGATAGTGGGGCAGCGGGGCATGGGGAAGCGGGGCAGTGGGGCAGTGGGTTAGCGGGGCAGTGGGGTAGTGGGGCAGCGGGGCAGCGGGGCAGCCGGACAGTGGGACAGTGGACTGGACTGACGTGGGTTAGCAGAATTTAACGCGAGCGGAGCCGCGGGTAAAAGCTAGTGTTTAATAAAATTATAACAATATCTGTGGTTTTTAGTCATTAATTTTCGGAATGGCAACATTTTTAGCGATGTGTCACTTCACGACTAATATAAATTGTGGTATTTTGGGTAACGTAAGAGCAGATCAATTGGCTAACGAGGCTGTGAGTTGTGGAGATGTATTCCCTTATAAAAACAGTTTTCAAGACCTGTCTGCGCCGTCCAGAATTCATTTACAGGAATCCTGGGGTGAGCTCTGGACAAAGCACTCGGAAAAGGGCCGATTTTACCGTTCAATTCAGCCTGATATCCCTACAAAACCATTGTATTCTAAATTTAAATTCAGCAAAAAAATTACTTCTATCATTATACGTATGCGCTTGGGCCATGTGTGCACTCCGGCTCATCTGGCTAGACTTGGCATCGTGCAGAGCCCTATGTATGCCTGTGGCGCTGATGTGGGTGATTTGAATCACCAAATTTTTGCTTGCTCCCTGTATGACCACACCTCTCTTATCCAAAGTCTTGTGTCCCTCCAAGTTCCTTTTCCTACCTCTATTTCTTGTATCTTAGGTAATTGTAATATAGATATATACAAATCCATTGCCCATTTTATTGTAAATAACGATATTAAAATGTAATTCTTGTGTACATAATAATACATTAATTCACCATTATTTCGTTTTATTCAGTATAAAATGATATTTTTTATATATATATTTTCATGTATTTTTTTGTGTTTCCTATAATAACTGATCTCCATTTCTTTTTCCAAATTCCGATCCAATTTGTTTTTTCGCGTTTCGTTTCCTGTTTTTTTATAATTTGTCGGTGGCTAAAAGTACGAACAGTGCAAAGCCAGAAGAAAAAAAAAAAAAAAAAAAAAAAAAGATTGGATAGCTTCCCCAAATTTATTTTTTTAATCCAGTCCCATTCCAAGTTTTTGTTGTCGGAATGGGCTAGGAATGTTTCCTACAATGAACCCTTTTATTAATGTGGATTTCTGAATTTTAGGCTGGTGAGTAGTAATATTTCTTCCTGAGACGACATTTTGTCCGGTCGGATTTTGGAAACACATGATGCTAAAATATTCGTAATTTTACTTGTTACAGACAATAATCCACCTAATCACATCGATCTTGTCATCTACAGGCATCGAAATGTATTTTTTTGACGAAATAAACGGTAAGGAATAACATGCGGTCGGAATTCATGACGTTCGCTTTTGTTTTGTTTGTTTTCAATACTAATTGGAGCTATTTTTGTTACAGCCCATTTGATGGCGTTTATTTCGGGTTTGTTTATTTTGGAGTTTGTTGCGGTTCTCTCAATTCCATGAAGTATTGTGAATATAATTCTAATTTAACTTTTGAAAGGATACAATGATAATGATAGTAAATTTTTAATACAATTCCACTATGGGATTTATTTGTTCATTCTAAAGCCTATCGAAAATACAAACTAGTATTTTGAAATCTGGTTTCTATTGAAGTTCTCCCGCTGAAAGATTAAAAGTTACTCTACTCGTTCAGCAAATCCAGGAATTTTTATTAAGTGTGGCTCCTGGCGCCCGAAATCCATTTTTTTTATATATTTTGGAGTTCACACACCTCATTATGTATGTGTTGACCTTATATTATCATATTATCTATGTATTTATCAAAACTTTTGTTCTGTTAGATGACAGATGTCATTATTATTGTAAAATTCAAGAAAATGGGTTAATAAAATATTGAGAAAGCAACGTGCTCAACAATCCTCGTATTTAATTTGTTAATCCTCAAATCTGGACATCCTACAGATACTCCTCAAAGTTACAAATAAAACAGTATGCTATTAAGCTATAGTCTCACATCACAATATATTTTTTATTATTTTTTATTATTACATTATATTAACATTATAATGAATTCTATATTTTAATATTTATAATAAATCCGAATGTATTTTGTTATATATCTATTTGGTTTATTGTGTTACTATTTGTTTGTCATCTATGTACTCATTAATTGTGTAGTAAGCTTTCTTAGCAAGGATTTCTTTAAATTTGTTTGTAAATTGTGTATCACTTGTTTCGTCTTTTGAGTCTGGTAGTTTATTGAATAGTTTTATTGACATTATGTAAGGGCTATTGGAATGTAGTGTCATATGGTACTTGGTATGACTATACAAAGGAGATTACAATACAACATTAAATAAAACCACATGCAGAGTATCACATTTTCTGTCCATACACAAAAAAATCAATCACATCCAGTTAATAGTTTAGCCACACGAAATTATCATCGATAATCATTATCGGTGTTTCTTATGTCTTATAAGTATTTATTTACGAAAAAAATAAAAAAAGTATCTACGTATTATATCCATTGTCTAGTACCCATAGTACAAGCTCTGCTTAGTTTGGGACTAGATGGTGCCGTGTAAACATGTCCTAAAAATATTTATTATTATTTTAATTTTATTAATTTTGAATGTAGGATAATTTTTCTGGCATAGATCTTGTGATTATGATGATTTTAAACTCTCCTTCTCAATTATTAGTGATAATTACAAATTAATGGTATTACTTATTATTTAGCGTGACTGCTGAGTGTGGGGTCCTGGGTTCGATTCCCGGGTCGGGTAAATTGTTATTGAGTTTTTTTCATTAGGAAATTCTCAGTAGCAGCCCGGAGTCTGGATTCGTGCCCGGTTAAGTGTTTAAAATGCTTCTATAGACTAGTAATAACCATGTTTTCATTTATTGTCGTATTGTCATCTCCATGTTGTATAATACACCATGTCACATTTCTCGTGGTCCAAAAAAAAACCATTGATAAAGGGCACCAAGGGCTATCGATAACACCCTCATGTATGTTCCGCGAAAATCAGCCCAGTTTTCGAGAAAATCGCAATTTCCTTATTTGTCTCACAGCACCTACAAAAAAAATTGATTTTGCGCCCAAAATATTATTGCAGGATGTGCAATTTTTTCATGAATACATACTAAAACCCTTTTAAGAAAATAAAATAAAGATTAAAACTGAAACTTCATTTCTTTCGTCACTCGCAAATTCAGAATTTGACAGTTAGACATAGTTAGATTACGGCACCTACGGCAGGGTGGGTAGGCCTCCTAAAAGGTGGACCGACAACCTGGTGACGGTCGCGGGAATCGGCTAGATGCGGAAAGTGCAGGACCAGTCATTGGTGGGAGGGGGGGGGAGCGTCTACCTACAGGCTTTCAAAAATGTTAAAAAAGATAGTCACATGGAAATACTCGAGCACATCAGATTTAGTTAGGTATCTAGGATATAATTTTATTTATTTATTTTATTTTTCTCATCATCACAATACAGTACAGAGTCAAAAATCCACAAAAATAAAATAGAGGCTGGTGTCTGATTTAGGTAAACCCTGTATTACAGCTCACCAGCATATTTATAGTGTATATGCCCCACATGTCTCTGATGACGAAGGTACCAGGCCCCTCAGAAAGTATTGCGAAAAAAAGTTTTTATATATGGGAGACTGGCCAGTTATAATGTTTTTCGAAAATATGATTATTTATAAGTAAAAATAAGTAAGTTCCAATTTCAAAATTTCCCTCCACATTTTTTGCGAGTTAATTCAAAGTATTGTGTCTCACTGAAATATGAATCTGCGCCGGGAACATTTTAGAGCTATGATTTTATACGATTTCAAGTGTCGCCTGAAACCGGATGAATCGTACGATAGACTTCAAATGGCATTCATGGATGAAGGCCCTTCCAAGGCAACCGTGTATCGTTGGTATAACGAATTCAAGCGCGGTCGACCAACTTTGGGGGATGACGAAAGAAGCGGTCGCCCTTTGACGGCTGTTACCGAAGAAAACGTGCTAGCAGTGAAAAATTTAATCCAAGACAATAGGCGAATTACATATCAGGAGATTCAACACATATTGAAGATTGGATCGGGAAGCGTTCACGAGATTCTACACAGCCATCTTCGCGTGAGGAGGATAGTATCACGCTGGGTGCCGCACAACCTCACCGATGCTCAGAAGCAGGCCCGGGTGGAATGGTGCCGTGATATGCTTAACAAATTTGAAGCAGGCTCGTCTCGGCGTGTTTACGACATCGTTACAGGTGATGAGTCCTGGATTTATCAATACGACCCAGAAACCAAGCGCCAGTCGACTGTTTGGGTGTTTCAAAATGAGCCAACGCCTACCAAAGTGAAGCGATCTAGAAGCGGGGGTAAGATTTTGATCGCTAGCTTTTTTAATTTGACTGGCCACTTGGTATCAATTCCCTTACGGGATCAAAGAAGCATTAATGCCGAATGGTATACTACCAAATGTTTGCCAGAAGTTTTCTCTGTTATAAGCAACAAGCGACCAAACACAGGGCTCCGCGGGCTACTGCTCCACCACGACAATGCACCTGCGCACACCACACTCAAAACGAGGGACTTCCTGGACAGCACGCCAGTCA
Organism: Asteroscopus sphinx; assembly: GCA_949699075.1. NCBI lineage: Eukaryota > Metazoa > Arthropoda > Insecta > Lepidoptera > Noctuidae > Asteroscopus > Asteroscopus sphinx. Next base: position 15,909,262 of record OX453007.1, read on the forward strand.
AACTCCTGGGTCACCCTCCTTACAGCCCTGATCTAGCACCGTGTGACTTCTTTTTATTCCCAAAAATAAAAATCAGCTCAAAGGGATACAATTTTCGTCGCCGGAAGATGCGCTGGCTGCGTTCGAGCAGGCTGTAAACGAGGTGTCTGCGGCGGACTGGAAAAAGTGTTTTGAAAACTGGTTTAGGCGCATGAATCTTTGTATAGAGGCTGGTGGAAAGTACTTTGAAAAGATTTGATAAAAATATATGTACGTATAGAACATTTTTTTTTAGTTTCGCAAAACTTTCTGAGTGTCCCACGTATGTTAATCTGCCAGTTTACATTGTAGGGGTGGACATACAGAAGAGTAAATAATGGGAAAAAATTATGTTTTTCGAGCGCATCTGATTTTCAGAGGGGATGTTAAGAGAACCCGAAAGAAGCTCCCATTCAAAAGACTGACGATTCGGATGAGATGCAAGCTTGTGGTGGCTTTTCGAATATGCAAAAAAAATCGCCATTTTGAAATACTCGAGGGTGTTAGATTATTATACAGATGTTTCAGCTTGATGTCCTAGTCCTGCGCAGATAACACAATTTAAATATGCTGGGAATTGGTTAAGCAATTAGAAAGCAACATTGTTACACTCAATCAATGAAAGATCGAATGAAGATTGAAGATATGAAAGATGTCAATGTGGTTACTACAACAATACACCATTGCTGCAGTGATATAATTGAACACATTTTACAAAACAATGGTATGCATAGTTTTTGTTGATATGATAGAATGGATTGGTAAAGAGAGGTCAACGTCTGCTATAGCCTTGTTATTCTGCACAAAATGTAGATTATTATTAATTAGCCTTTTTTGTATCTGTGCAAGGGATTCTTTTGTTTCATTTTTTCTTTTACAAATTTACAAATACATTCAGTAAAAATTGTTACAATAACCTTATACCTACCCAAAACAGTCACTGATGTGGTGCCATCTCCAACTTCTTCATCTTGTACTTTTGACATGTCAACCAAGATTTTAGCTGCTGGGTTATCAACACCGATAGATTTTAGAATAGTGGCACCATCATTTGTAACCTCAACCTACAAAACAAAATAATTTAAAATCTTATAAAACTGGGTTAACTCAGTGAAGTGAAATAAAACTGTTTATTGTGCAATTCATATATACCTGGCCAGCATTCCTGCCACAGGATACAAGGATTTTGTCCATACCCTTAGGGCCTAATGTACTTTTGACCAAATCTCCAATGGCGATGGCACCAATGAAGCTGGACATACGAGCCACTTCGGCTTTTTCTTCTTCCGCCTCATTTCTTAAAATTCTGATGGGATTGAGTGACACCTGCACAAGAAATTCATGTGATCAAGACGCACGTGCAACAAGAACAACGGTTAGTACTTTTCTAGATTATTTACGATTCTTTGAAGCTTTCGGTACCTGAAATGTTGCAAAATGATGGCAACAACATAAATAACTCGTTGGTTCTTACCATTTTGGTTTTTCTTTATCCTGTTACTATTAAACACTAATGTAATAAAATACCGGCAATGAAAAATATATAGCCGAGAACTAGAGTTACCATGAATCAATTGATGAATTGACAGAACAGACCAGTGCTGCCAGATGGCAAGATTGAAACTATCGCAGATCGAGGAAAAAATTATCGTATAATTATCGCATACGCTATCTTATACAAAATTGAAATTTTAAGGTTTATGTTCAAAGGTTCTAACGATTAGTGTGTTCTTTTTAACACCAGCTGTGCCCTACAAAGCTATTTTTGTGCGTTTATGCGTTGCAAAGCTATTTTTGTTTTACAAAAACCTTCGCGGGGTCTCGCACAACAACTTACCAAGATTGTCATTGCAATCGGATGAATGTTATAAGAACACGTACGGGACAAACAGTGACAAACAAAGAAACATAAATTTTTATTTATAGATAAGTTATAAATAAAATCAGAAAATTATTAGAAAAATAAAATAAATATTTATTATTGTTCCAATTAGCAGCGTGCAACAATTAAAACGAAACAATGCAAAGCAGGCATACAAAACAGATAACTAATCCAATTGTACTCAGTCTGAATGTCTGACTCCAGATCTGACTGAACTAGGAATGAACTCACACAGACCGACAGACGAACAAAGACCGAATAAAATAAACGAGTAGAACAGCCAGAACAGGACGCAGGTATGCAGTTGAAAGCAAAACATAGTTTTTTTTTAGGTCTTTTTTGTGCATCTTGTTCAGTCTGTCGTATGCGTCACACATAGTGAGTGAAAGAAACGAGAATTTATGCCTTAGCTTATTGTTAATTTTGGTTGTTGTCACTCTGCCTCAAAATTATCGCAGTGCTACATAAATTATCGTATGAATTGGTATGTACAATTATCGTGCGATACCTTACTATTATTTTTTATCACAAAGGACTTGAAATTATCGTAAATTTACGATAATTATCGCACGTCTGGCAACACTGGAACAGACAGTGTTGCTGTTTTAAAAATAGTTGATCCACTGGAGTGTGTTCAGTTATGTCTCTCGAAGACGCACTTTTTTTTTTTTTTTTCGAATTGACTACTAACAGGAAGCACCAGAGTGCTCTTTCTGCTTAACCAGGCTTGGTGGCGTAGAGTCCCGTGAGGGACTCCATCCGCCGAAGGATTTCCTAACTACTACTAACTTACAAACTAATTTCGCGGTTGCAATGCCGCATAAGGGCGTCCCCCAGGGAAAGGCTCGGACCTCGGCTTAGGGCATTGCGGGGGGACACCGCCGCTACGTCCCCCGGCAGCCGTTGCTGCATCGGGAATTGTTTTCTCGAAAGAGGCGGACTTTCGGTATATAGGGGGAGGCGCGTTTCGCGAATCACCGTTAAGCGGCAAGCCTCGCCGGCGAGGGCTAGGACCTACCTAATCCTAACTGATCGGCGATCAAAACTGCTTATGACGTGGAGTAGAATAGGAGTAAGGGTAAGCATGCCGGTCTCGCGTGACGAGATTATCTCCGGTTGCGACACCGTGAGGGCGTCCCCAGGTGGGGAGCTCGACCTCGGCTCACGGTGCAGCTGGGGATTCCCCGCCACTGGTCCCCCCAGCAGCCTTTGCTGCATCGTATTGGGTTTCTCGAGAGCCGGACTCTCGGCATCTGTGTGGGTGTCGCGTCGGTCCCCTCCGGTGGGGACGAAATTTAGGACGACGGCGTCTGATGGTGCTAGTATTTTTATTTGACTCCTGGAGGAGGGTAATGTCGTCATCGGGTTCGATGAGTACGTGTCTAGGTCGCACGGGGCTGCGTTCACTTATATTGTCCGACGACGCCCGGGCCCGGAGCGTACTTTGGTTGATCATACAAACGAACGCCCAAACAACGCTCCGAGCGTCGCGTCGCGTCGCACGGTGGGCTGAAAATCGGCTTTCATAGACTTAGGGATTTCAATTTGCAAGTGCCAGATTTTTTGCTGGATATCGCTTCTATTAGTTATTACTATATTCAAAAATTACACCCGAGTTAATTCTGCACAAAAACGAAGAAACTATATTTTTTTTTACGAAAAATTTGTATGAAAAAATAAATAAACATATTTTGACGATTTAAAAAAAAATTAGCAGCGATAACCGTTATATGACATATGTCAAAAATCATAAATAATTAGTACTATAACTTTAAGGATATTACGGTTTTCTTTGCTGTTTACGTGGTAATTAACTTTTTCATACTAGCTTCATACAAATTTTTCATAAATAAAATATAATTCCTTCGTTTTTGTGCAGAAAAATTTGGGTGTCATTTTTGAATATAGTAATAACTAATAGAAGCGATATCCAGCAAAAAATCCGGACTTGCAAATTAAAATCCCTAAATCTATGAAAGCCGATTTTTAGCCCACCGTGCGTCGCCATCGTCCAAGGACGTCGGGCCTTAGAGAATGGTAGATTCTCTATGCGTCGGGCGATATAAGTAAACGCAGCCAAGGACTAAAAGGCTTAGGTCCATATTACAGAACGTATCTCAAGTACAGTTTAATTAAACTATCGCCTGATCTTTACTTAACATAGATCTGTGCTACTTAAGGATCTAGGAGGATATTCCTCCTAGTTAAGGATTAACCGTTACTTGAGAATCGGTCTTATTCCAATACGGTAATTATAAACTTCAATTCAACAACATAGCACATGAATATAACCTGAAATAAAAAAGAAATATATACTCAAGCGTGGTCTCGTCTCTCGACCACACTCACAGAACAAATATTGAGACCACACTTGAGTGATTACAAATAAAATCTCTCCTCAAATACCGAAAAAAGTGACAATATAATATAAAGCTAAAAGCAGCTGAACTGTGATCAATAAATCTCTGTTTGAGGAATGTTCTAAAATTAAATTTCAACTCAAAACTAGTGTAAACTCTGTGTTACACTGATCAACGCTTGAGGATCGTTCTGTAATACGGCCCTTATAGCGAATGTACGGAACCACAGGATGCTCCCCCATCGCACGAGTCGAGGCAAGGCGCCTACGCGTTATTCTCCGACACACTAACGAGTATTCGAACGCACCGAGTATGCGCCTCGCGCCGACCCAATTAATAGAGTAGTCTGTGGTCGTGCTTCTGGTAGGACACTTTTTAGTCTATAGAGACAGAGTTCTGACGTGTGTGGACATTTTGATTGTAATTTTGGTGTCTTATACCTTTTTTTTATTAAAGTTTATGCCATCTAATAAAGCCCTAATCATTTACACTGACCCACCCCGACTATATCTTGGCGCCCAACGTGTGTTTTAGTATATCTTGACACTCAAGCGTGTGTTTTAGATTTAAAACAAGGGGTTGGAGTCTTTGTTTAGTGGATCAAATTTTTTCATTCGTTGTGATTTAGATCAAGTCTAAAAGTTTTGGTGATACGACCGACAAGTGGTTTTGTGTTTCGCTGTGATTTTGCTGGTTAGTAGAACCACGAACCGTACTCGGTACCTACGTAAAGCAGGTACGTACTTGTTTGCAAAATGCCGCGAAAACGCAAGTCGCAAGCCAATAATGACTCGATTCTTGAGGAATCTGGACAATCCAACAATATAAATATGACACAAGACGTCTTTACATCATTGTTAACTACAATTCAACAGTCGCAAGCAGAGTTTTGCAACCAACTTTTACGTGAAGTTCGCTCATCAACACCTCAAACATCAGTCGATGCAAGTACATCTGCCGCAACCGCCATCATGAAGTCCACAGCCAACTTCTCAAAGTGTACATCAAAGTTCAGCGGCAATCCTGAGGAATCCGTGGAAAACTTTATTGATGCTGTCGAAGTTTACAAGTCGTGCCTAAATATAAGCGATGAGAACGCTCTCTTAGGTATGTCAATGCTGCTCACTTCTCCGGCGGGTACATGGTGGCAAGGCGTCAAAGGCACTACAAGGTCATGGGATGAAGCAGTTACTGGACTCCGGAGTGCGTATGGCGAGCGTCGCCCGCCCTTTCGAATATACTTAAGATATAGTCGGGGTGGGTCAGTGTAAATGTGAGGGCTTTATTAGATGGCATAAACTTTAATAAAAAAAAGGTATAAGACACCAAAATTACAATCAAAATGTCCACACACGTCAGAACTCTGTCTCTATAGACTAAAAAGTGTCCTACCAGAAGCACGACCACAGACTACTCTATTAATTGGGTCGGCGCGAGGTGCATCTCGATGCGTTCGAATACTCGTTAGTGTGTCGGAGAATAACGCGTAGGCGCCTTGCCTCGACTCGTGCGATGGGGGAGCATCCTGTGCACAGACCAAGTAGAGATGCTACGCATCAGACGACAATCTCCGAACAAGAAATTTGGTCAATAGGGAACCAAAGAGTAACCTCAATAATAGAAAATGACAAGCACAGATAACACATTTTTTTCAACTTCCAACCAAGCAAAAGTTTTTAAATTTCGGCCTTGGATACAAGGCTTTTGCCTCTTATTCATGCGTAGGTAGGTACCTATACATGCATTGCTAATATTTTATTTTTTATAGTGAAATTGAAATAAAAACCATTACTTTTACATAAATCTGTTTATTTTTCAATTTTCTCCCATAAACATTGTTTTTTTTTTCAGTTATTTCTAATCCGAATAAAATTCTACATTTTCTTGTTTGATTAAAATGTCCCGAAGATATTTATTTATTTATTTGCATCCACAGGATCTTCCTAGCCACAGGAGTCATCGTCTTCAGTGTTGAAGGGACTGTTATTTGATTGTACATTACCTGCAAGGAAAATTGAGGCTTTTAACTACTTGGTTTTACATTAATATCAACAATTTTATCATTGCATTTACATAAATCAAACAAAATGAAAGAAAGAAATAAAATAATTATTTTAATCTTGTTACAGGCGAGAGAAAAAAATAACACATCAACAATAAAATTAAAAATAATATGCCTGTAAAAGACTAAAAAGGCCCCCATCTCAGCATATGCTACAACACCGAAATGTTGCAGCACTGGTTTTCAGATGGGTCCCGGAATGAACATTATAACCTAGTAATTTAAAGTATAGCCTAGTGGTTGAATGCTTGCCATCCTTGCAGGGGGATCTGAGTTCGTACCCGGCCCACACCTCTGGCTTTTCGAATTCAAGTGTGAATCTGAATTTGTTTGTCACTTTTTACTTTAACGGTGAACGAAAACATCGTGAGGAAACCTACCCACTTTAGAGTGCTTCATACAGTTCTTGATGGTGTTTAGTTCACCAACCCGCAGTAGGCCAGCGTGGTGGACTCAGGCCTGAATCCTTCTGAGAAGAGGCCCGTGCCCAGAAGTGGAACAGTAACGGGCTGATAATGATGAACCATTTTTTAATAGAAATATCTTTAGAACTTTACCCTGCCTACCGTCATGCTCAAACATTTCTCAGTTGATTGTGACATTCACACACAGCTTACTTTGTTGAGGCCAAGTTATAATATTGTTATTCATATTATTTTGTTTTTAAATATAAATGCCATTAAAGAAAATGAAAAAAGCTGTTGCTTACCTCATTTAACAAATGATTTCCAACAAAACTGTATGTAGGCGGTGGCATCTCAGTATCTGAAATAATAATAAATAGTTTTACAACAGCATTAATATTATTAAGATTCCACACCCGAAGGGTCCAAATGGAATCCTATTGCTGTGGCCAAGGGCAGATCCAGGATTTGTTTCTGGGAGGGGCACAAGGACCAGATAGGCAAGGAGTACTTAGAAGTGTCCCATAAAGTATTGCATTATGTGTGATATTTTATGATTTCCAACTTGCGGTAGCATGTAGTATACTTATGTTTGCAAAAAGAAACAAATAATATTCAAGCGGTATTGTATTAATCTCCCAACTCCTAGTTTTATTTGAACCATCTGGTGGGAAGGGCTTGTTTCCCTGTGTATCAATTCATTAAGCTTCATTTGGCCCACAGAAGCCTGAAATAATCGTTTTCTGTAGTGTGTAGGTACTGCATGCAGATTGAAAAGTTCATTGTCAAATATTACACTTTAATATTGAAATGAAATATATTATTATTTGCTTACCTGATGTGATCATATAACAGTGGCTTGATGTGCTAGTGGCTAGTAGTAGGCTTGTTTGTTGGGCAGACGTTAACAAACATTTCGTAACCGTAATTCGTAATGTACGTTTTTATTTAGTTATATTAAACTTTGTAGAAAACAGAATAGTATATTTCAACTTTTAAATGGGATAGGTACATAGTTTAGACTGCCCATTTTACAAAGAGTTAATTACAAAGAGAATTACTTTAATAATTGAGATTATACATGTATACTACACATAGGTTTATAACAACAATATAAACAGACCAGAAGGGGAAGGCCGAGGGGGACGAAGTAACTGTCAAAATCTATTATTGAACCCATCTAGAATCATAGACATAACGTTGAAAATTTTTGTTCTAAGATTACTACCCGTGATCCTGTGGTTCCGTACATTCGCTATACCCTTAGATTATTTACTGATATACATTTTATTTTAACATTTATCAAATAAATTGATCACAAAATTGATACTTTTTCTAAGAACCATAGACAATTTGTACAAGAGGTATCAACAGCAGAAAACAAACCAATCAAACACAAAATACATATTACGAAACATATCTGATTGGTTAAATGGTGATTGACTGATTTGTAAACGCAACATAACATGACGTCATGAATGTGTCACGCTGATTATAACTTCCTTCCAGCGTTGCCAGACGTACGATTTAAATCGTATTCGTATGATTTTTCGACCGTTTTACTAATACAATGTATGTTCGAGATAGGTAGGTACATTAACGTAAAACGTACGATTTATAAAGATTTTGATAGTCAAACCAATAAACTACTGCTGAACAATGCTCTTTGTTCATAATTACTTAATGAGTACTTGCTGACTATTTGGGGATTTTCCTCATAATATTCAGCTTATTCATTCAGTTTATTCATTCAGTTCAAAAGTGCCTATTATCCGGGGGCCTAGTACGAGTTTGACACTTAGGAATACTTTCAAAGTATTCGTCGACTTTCATTAAGAAATCTGTAGTACCTCCTCGTATCCGCCAGGGGCGCTACTGATTTATGAATGAAAGTCGACGAAAACGATGAAAGTATTCGTAAGTGTGAAACTCGTACTAGGCCCACCGATCTATAAAGTTTTTTTTGCTGTTTTGATGACAAGGATACTATTAAGGGGGATATAATATTTACGGTTATTATTAAGTACTAGACTTTGCCCGCGGCTTCACCCGCGTATGACTCGACCCTCCTGTAAAGGAAAAATTGAGGAACCCCCCCTTCGGAGATATTTTTTTTGTATTTTATCCTCACTTTTGAATTTTCTGTCGGAAACATCGATTTCAGGGCGGAGGGGGGAGAGGTAAGGGGAACAGAAAACCCGTTTCTGAGTTGTGGCTTCACCCCTCCCCCTTTACTAGATATTTTCCCAAGTTTTTGAGGTTCAAAAAATGATTTTCAAGGTTAGAAACAAAGTAAAAATTTAGTATCGTTTGGTGGGAGGTGGAAGGAGAGGGGGGAGAAACAAGGGGGTGCGCCCCATCTGCCTTGACATCACTCCCATGAAAAGGTAACGCAATCTTGAAAAAAAACTAATTATTGTAACCTAACCTCAAAACACTTTAAAAATGCTAAGGTGTAGTCGGCTCAATGGTTTTAAAAAAGAACCCACGACGGAATGGCGGGGTCTAGTGAACGAGCGAAGCGAGTGAACTTATCCCCTTCGATCCTAACCTGTCCGAGTCGGGGTGCTCCAAGTCCAGAGCTCGCTTCGCTCGCTCTTGCATCCCAAGTTTTGGGGCAGTCTAATAGGGATGTTCTTGGGTACATTAACTTTCTACGCAACTCGAGGATAAATGGTATGAACAAAAACTGCAGCTTCGCTCCCGCCTCACCTTCTAACCTAGATCTTGAATCCGCCCAAGAAGGGTTTCAATAATCCACTAAAAAGTGTGAGGGAAACTTTTGGGTAGCATATTTTGTTTCCTAAAACTATTAAAACTTAGGAAATTCTCAGTAGCAGCCCGGAGTCTGGATTTGTGCCCGGTCAATGGCAATAGGCTCGCCCCCTATTACATGGGACTATAACATAACTGGCGAAATGTGGGTGTACTATTACACCTCTGCCTACCCCTTCGGGGAAAATACAGGCGTGATGTTATAATGTTATGTTATTAAAACATTTACACTTAATTTTAAGGTTATTCACCTCCGACACAGTAGCGGCGAGAACGTCGCACGTTCGTGAATGAATTGAAATAGAAATCGCTATGAATTAATTAGAGTAACCATGATACCAAAAATTACAAATATCTTCTACAATAAAAAAATAAAATTAATAATTACTTTCCATATCAATTTATTATAATAGAAACTAGTTGGGGTGTCTGGGGTTTTGTTATTCCAATTACACGTTGTATTATATGATATAATATAATATACCTATGTATGTATAGTCTATCTATAGTATTATATTGTATGTGATATATACGATTTATATGTATACAGTAGTATAAATTTTATATGGCCCACCGATGTACTTGCGCAGATGACACAATTTAAATACGCGGGAAATTAACCAATCAAAAACACCATCGCTGCGCGGCATATGTCTCAGCCGCTGTCAACTAATATAGTAATCTGTGTCCACTGCCCGCTAGTGTACGGAAGCGTGTGAGCGAAATAGAAAAAGATGTCACACTAATAAATTATAACACCTTATGAGAATTCAGTGACCACACAGCCTATCAACGCCTCATAACAGGTGACCGATGTCTGCAACTCATCTATGAAATTTCACTAATGTAGGTCGCCACTATTCGTCACTTGAAATCGTGAAATCACTTTCGACCACTTACATAAACCGTCAAAACTGCCACGTTAGTGATTAGCCAATAGCGACCTTGGTAGGGCCAATCGGATTGCAGTACCCCGCCTCAGCTAGTGGCAGAATTTATTGTAGGTACACATTATATTCAACATTAGGCGTCTATTGGGCTGTATGGTTGTCGGAGCATTGTATAATGTTATGTTACGGGTGATTTCGTCGATCGTCTTTTTATGCCTGCGGCAACAAAGATTGACGACGTGCTCTATCTTTTGTGTAGTACTGTAGTAGGATTTGTTTCTTTTATTTACCTAAGTACTTCCCAATAAAATTGCTAGTTAAGACACAGACATAGTAAAAACGACACATAGTATAAGATAAGAAAATAAATGTTTTATGGAATATTCATAGCAATTTGTAAAAGACGTTGCTAATAATAACTTTTTATATAATCCTATCCTACTAATATAATAAACACACTCATTAATAGTTTTTCCTTCTTTTACGCAGCTACGGAATACAGAGCAATGGATTGACGAGAATTTTTGCTTAGGTCATGCTTAGATATATTTTATGGGCCGGAGAATGACAAAGGCTACTTTTTATCCCGGAAAATTCTCTGTTCCTGGGGATGAAGAACCATGGAAGTGCAATCGCGGGTAAAAGCTAGTAAAATAAAATATACTTACGATTTAAGAATGAAGTTCCTTAATTTATTCTCATTCCCTCAACGATCTCTATGTACTTCGTACCACCATTCCCTACAGAAATACAATTTTTCCTTACTATAGTACGATCGCACTCGTAAAAATATCTGGCAAGTGGCAACATTGCTTCCTTCTGTCATTCGAGAATTCGCCGTGCCTTCGCCATTATTATGCTAGTGAATCACAGAGACTAAAATTATTTATAATAGGTACTTACAGTTATTAAAGTGCGGGACTATTCAGTGTTATTTTTACAAAAGATTAAAATTCCTACAAAATGGAAGACCAAGGAGGAAGCTCAGCGCCAAGAGTAAGCGATAAGCGTTTGGCTCAGACTCAAGCCAAAGTCGATGAAGTTGTTGGCATTATGCGCGTTAACGTCGAGAAAGTTTTGGAGAGGGACCAAAAGTTGTCTGAACTGGACAATCGCGCAGATGCTTTACAGCATGGAGCAGCACAGTTTGAACAGCAGGCTGGCAAACTGAAACGAAAGTATTGGTGGCAGAATCTAAAGATGATGTTAATTATTGGTGCTATTGGGGCGGTTCTACTTATCATTATTATAGTGTGGGCAACGTCCGGCTCGGGTGGCAATTCGAGCGCGCCGGTGGCGCCGGTCACTGAGGCTCCAGCTAACACAGGACGATAGTCATCAAGCACACTTGTTAAGAAACCTTTGATATGGATACTTATTTATGCTGCTCTATATTACAATAAACGCGAGTTTTAGACCAAAATGCGACTGAACAGTATGTAAGAAATCTATATTTTGTACTTCAAACGATTAACTAACGCACACATATTCCTAGTATAAGATATAAATCTTGGTAAATGTTTTGATATTTTTCTAGAAATTGTAAAATAGTATCTGTTGATAATATACTATTTAAGTGAATTTAATTCACTCAAAAGACTTGTTTACAAATTGTTATACTTCTGAAAGAAAATAAACACAAAATTTAAAATATCAAGTGTTAGTGTTGTGCTTTTGCAAACCTTTGGTAATTTTACAAAAGTTCTAAATGTAATTAATAAAGTGGCCAACTATTGTACAGAATCACTTTGTGATAAGATTAGTATTAATTATAAAGATTATTATTATATTGCAGAGCCTCTTTTAATAAGATTTAAATAATAGCAGGTCTGGGTTAACATAAGAACTGATATTTAGATGTACAACTAAATGTGTAATGAAACTTTTAAAGATGATTGTACCTGTCGCTTATTGGGAAATTCCCTGTGTAATCATATTGCAAAATTATTGAAAATAAAGTTAGAAAATGTATGTTATTTAAAGCCAGTATTTGTAGCACATTGTTTAAACTATTTTAAGACCTTATTTCACATTATGCTGCATATAATCATACATTACAAGTTTAGGATTTGATTTAGGTGTATGCATAGTGTGAAAAAAGTGCTGAAGCACAAAATCTTTAGTTTATCTTGATATGTAATTACTGTTATTAGCACATTCTGTTGGTTGGTATTGATCATATATTATTTAGTTATGTCTTATGTTTCTAATGCATTTTCAAAGATTAATTACTAATTGTAACGGCAATTGGGACCAACATTGCACTTTTGTTGCACAACATCCAAAGTCCAGTTATTAATTGGGTCTTAACAGTAAACCAGTTTGATGTTGTATACAAAGTGTACCTATGTAATATCATAATCTTAGTTGTTTTGTATTCTATAAGAAATAATAAATGTATGTATTTCTTCAATATTGTATAATTTATCACTAAACTTGGTAGACAAGTATGCAGTACTTAGCATGTCTTATCAAATGTGAATGCTTAAAACTTATCTGCAATGTAGATGTAGATAAGGAGTGTGTGATTCACACAATACATTGTTTAATATCATGGACTCCAGTTCTAATAGCACACAAATGGACTCTGAAAGGAAATATAGAATATTCTTTATATAAATATAAATGTGTGTTACCGCTACCTCATCTGATATTAAGCGATTGTGGTCGAACATGGTACACACTTGCCCAGCAAAAACATATTTACTCATGCCTTGAAGACCAGTAGATTATAGATATTGGGAAACACAGATGTGGTGCCAGGAATTCCACTGTGGTGTTACACATAATAAAAGTTTTAGCAAAGCGCTTCGTGCGAACGATGGAATATCCATAACAGTAACAAAAACTTTGAACAACATACCTATAGGGTACATTGGTGGTCATACTAATAGTGATATCATCCAAACAATCTTTGGAAGTATATTTACTTATTTACTGCATACCTACCTACATTAGGTACGTTTTTAGCAGGGACCGAAAACCGCTATAAATTACGGTACAGGTATCGAAGATTTTAGGTAATTTTTAAGGTTGAGGTTACCGCTATCTGGGTAACCAAGGAAAAAAAACATGTTACCTCTATTTAGGTTACCGTTTTAATACCGGTAACCTAAAAATTACCTTGTTTTCGAGAAACAGAATATCGCAATGCCTACTATTTGCAAATATGTTTGATCACGGGCTCGTATACAATTCGTGCGCATTTGTGATCGCGTTGTATTAGGTCAACGCCCAAGGAAACCTGCACTTCTGAAAACCAGAATAAGGGTAGAATTAATAGGGTGATACTGATAACGGTAATGATAATTTGGAATTATCAGGCCATAATATAATTATAATCAAATAAGTCTGTCAGAAAATGAGTCAGTTATTCTGCTGATGAATTATAGAATACTGAAACTTCATATGTGCCACTGCCACCGGTATCTCCTACATTAGATCCGAATGCATCTACTCCAGGGGTAGATTCAATTTTTTTTTATTTTTATAGTATCGGGTGGCGAAACGAGCTAAAGGCCCACCTGATGTTAAGCGGTTACCTTTGCCCATGACAACTTCAATACCACCTAGGCTGTTGCCTAAATAGTACCGCAAGTCGGTTTGCCAAACTGAGACGTGATGATGGAAAGTCTCATGTGATTGTAATTTCACCGGCACCCGTACCCTTCAGACCGAAACACAGCAATTTTGGCGGAGAAGTAGGCACGGTGGTAGTACTTCCCCGACGAGCTCTTTCACAAAGGAACTCTACTACTACAAAATGCGTCTGCTTCAGATTTATCTTTTGATATTTCATTAACTGGCGAAACCTTTATACAAATTACACATCAAATTGTGCGCATTATCATGGGTAGTACTAGGGAACAACAAGATCAAACACCAACATTACAGCCATAATGTACTTTTATTAGATTGAAGATTTGCCTTCCAAAGTCTCACCATAATCCAACGGCTATACAGCCCAATAGACGCCTAATGTGGAATATAATGCGAACAATATATTCTGCCACTAGCTGAGGCGGGGTACTACAATCCGATTGGCCCTACCAATGCGACTATTGGCTAATCACTATTGCGGCAGTTTTGACGACTCATGTAAGTGGTTGAAACAGATTTGAAGATTTTTTTAAGTGGCGAATAGTGGCGACCTACATTAGTGAAATTTCATAGATGTGTTGCAGACATCGGTCGCCTGTTATGAGGCATCTATGGGCTGTATCGTCGTTGCCATAATCTATCATCATCAGACTATATTTATAGTCCACTGCTGGATATAGGCCTCTCCAATGGTACGCCACTGACATCGATCCCCGGCCACTCGCATCCAGTTTCTACCAGCCACCTTGCCACCCTACGTTTACCGATTCGCGGTCTCCACTCAAGAATACGTCTGCCCCAACAGCCATCGGTTCTTTGGCTAATGTGGCCGGCCCACTGCCACTTCAGATTGCTAATCCTGTAGGCTATGTCGACAACTTTGGTTCTCTGTCGGATCACCTCGTTTCGGATTCGATCCTTCAGAGAAACTCCGAGCATAGCCCTTTCCATAGCACGCTGAGCTAATTTAAGTTAGTGGACAAACCGTACCGTGAATGTCCACGTCTCGGCTCCGTAAGTCATGACAGGCATGACGCACTGATTGAAGATCTTAGTCTGAAGGTTCTGTGGAATAGGTGACGAGAAGATTCGACGAAGTTTCCCGAATGCGGCCCAACCCAGCTGTATGCTTCTGCTAGTTTCTCTTTCTAAATTGTTTTTACCGAACTGAAATGTTTGGTAAACACAATCACAAAAAACTTCGACAGCGTCACCGAACGTTGTTATCAACAACAACCGCCTTCGGAGTTACATGCTCATTGAACATAAGTATGGTTTTATCCAAGTTCATCCAGACAGCGATGCGTAGGGAAGAATCAGTTAGGTCAAACAACATCCGTCGCAAGTCCTGCAGTGATTCAGCCATAATGGCGATGTCGTCTGCAAACCGCAAGTGCGAGATGTACTCGCCGTTGATATTTATGCCGCATCCATTCCAGTCCATTGTTTTAAACATATCCTCCAATGTGCTGGAAAACAATTTCGGAGAAATCACGTCTCCTTGTCTTACGCCTCAAAGCAGGTGGATATGCTAAGTTTGCTGGTTCTGGATTTGGACTGTCACTGTGGTGGCATCATACAGACATTTTGACACTTGGATATCAACTCAGCCTACCGCAGTCCACTGCTGGATATAAGACTCTCCGAAATTGCGCCACAACACTCGGTCCTCTGCCTTCCGCATCCAGTCCCCACCAGCTACTTTCATCAAGTCGTCGGTCCACCTGGCTGGGGGGCGCTCTACCCTGCGTATGTCGATTCGCGATCTCCACTCAAGGACTCGTCTGCTCCAGCTGCCATCGGTCTTTCGACAGACATGGCCAGCCCACTGCCATTTCAGCTTACTAATCCTACAAGCTATGTCGGTCACTCCGATTCTTCCCGGATAATCTCGTTATGGATTTTATCCTTCAAAGAAACTTCAAGCATAGCTCGCTCCATAGCTCGCTGAGTGGCTTTGAATTTGTGTTTTAACACTCCAAGTGTTAAAATATATAGTCAGTCAACTTGGCATCGCTGCAGGGACTCCAGAACGGACCAGGTTTCGATGGAGTCAAAGGACTTCTAGTCCACAAATGATAAGCACAGGGGCTGATTATACTCTTAGTACTTCTGCATAATCTGCCGCAGTGTGTGAATGTGGTCTATGATGCCATATCCTCCTCGAACGAAAACTGGCCTGCTCCGATGGTTGAAACTCGTTGAATGTACACACGAGCCGATTCGTAACGATTCGTGAAAACAGCTTATAGACGTGACGTGGCTTAGAAGCGAAATGGGCTTCGATAATTATTCAATAGGGTCTTGTTACCTTTTTTGAAGAATAGTACGACCACGCTTCCGCGCCTCGCCTCTTGAGTTCTCCCTGAAACGAGGAAAGAATTGAAAATTTCCCGAAGCTCTTTTAGTTCGGTCGTAATTCCGTCTTCCGTAGAGCCGCCTCGATTTCGTCTTGGCTAATTTCTGGCAGATCTTCTGTAAAATGTCGGGTCAGAGTAGCTCTAAAATCCTCATTTTCGGGGTCAGGTCGAGATGCATACGAGGCATATAAATCTTCCACCTCGGAAAGGAACTCTGGCTTCGAAACGACAACATTTCCACGGGATGTGGTCAACTTCGTTAGGTGGCTTCTTTCTAAGGACTGGACGAGCACCTTCGACCCCCGATTTTTCTCAATCGATTTTTCAATAGAGCTTGTATTAAAGCGTCGGAGGTCACGTCGTACCAGTTTACTGATGCTTTTTTTTAGCGCCCGGTGTTCTGACGAAGTGACAGGTGGATTTTCCCGTAGTTCCCTCATAAGAGCCAGAGTCTCCTCCGAAAGCTTCGAATTCTTGCCTGTGCGTCGCATTTTACAGTCTCGTACCTTCATCCCTGAGGATTTTTACCACTTGATCAAGAGCCTGGTCAACATTCTTTGTGGTTTCCTCGGCAACAAATCTGTGTTCCAGGTTTGACTGGATCGTTTCAGATCCTACCACAGTATGCAGCATGCTAGGTCGGCGCCTGGACTTCATCAAATGGATGCGCTCCAGCTTCAAGTCGATATTCAGTGAGCCTCGGATAAGTCTGTGATCACTGAACTTGTATTGAACCTGTTGATTACTGAGACATCTCTGAATATGTGCCTTTTATCTGTTATAATAAAGTCTATTTCATTTTAAGTCATATCATCGGGACTCAGCCATGTCCACTTCCTCTGGGGCTGTTTCTTGAAGAAATAATTCATCAAGAAAAGTCCCTCTTTCTCCAAAAAGTTGACAAGCATTTACTCTATGATTTATGCTGCCAAAACCATGGGTGGGGTCCTACTACCGACTCGCTGCAAATCTGTTCCACTTTAGCGATGAAATCCCCCATGAAAATGTTGTAGTAAGCTTTGGTAATGGAGTGCAAGGCCTTGGAGAATTCGAGATGTCATCGAACATAGCCTCGACTTTAGCATAGAGTATGTCGAGCTCGGTGCGTAAACCTGCACGACCTTAAGGCTTTACCTCTTGGTCAGCTTAATCACAAGGTTTGCTACCCTGCTCGACACACTGAAAATTTCTACAACGTTGTCACAGAGAGAACCCGGCGCCGCCTTAGGATAGCTGCTCTCCCTCTCAAAAATAAATAAGGGTAATAGTGCCCTCACCCTCTCCGGGCTTCACACAGTCCCAAAATGTGCCACCTTATCCTTCTGAGCTCTTCCTCGAGTTGCGCCAAGTGGAACCCCCTACCCTGCCGTTACAGTGATCAGGAATAGCAGGGCGGCTGGGAACGAGGGCCCGTAATTTTTGCCAGCTCGCCATAGAAGTTGTGCCCATAATCGCCACACTGGGCATACAGGTTGGCGATCGCAGAGCGATGCTTATCGCACCAATGACGATGCTCCCCATCATCCGTCTGCTAAATTTAGCAACACCATTTAAAATAAATGGTTATACCGCCATTTATCGATTGTCAGAGCCTCGTCTGTTGGCAGGTGAGGTTGACTTGGGGGTTGGGTTGATTTTGATATGCCAATCTTTAGTGACCAATTCGAGACAATTTGTAACCCAAGAAATGAATTCATGACCACATACTTTGGAAGCAATAGCCCGATATTGGTGAATATGCTGATGTAACGTTCACGCTAGCATCATCTTTATAACTTTATTTTATTGCAATCTTCTATATAACATTTTGATGTATTTGTTTCTTTTTTATAGGTAAAATATGCATATACATAATTTTTTCGCTTTCGTCCCATTTCTATTTCACTACTCTATCCGCGTGATTGGTTGGCTTTGGACGGTGCGGGTCGTCTCACTCGCCTCGACTCTTCGATACACACACACTGCGCTGTCCGCCCTTTGACTTATGCCGACGGCACGTGTAAGATAGGGGTAATTTTTATTTCGGTAACCGGTATGAATACCGGTTATATAAGTAGTAAGAATTAAGGTTACCTTTAAAAATACCGGTAAAAATAATAAAGGTTGTAACAGAAAAAATACCTGTATTAGTCATACCGGTTTCGGTCCCTGGTTTTTAGGTGGTGAAGTTGCGTTTTCATGAGTCATGAGCCACATGAGTCATGGTGCCTGTCTACTTAGAATATATTTATTTGGGACATTTTTACACAGTATCATCTAGTCCCAAACTAAGCAGAGCTTGTAATATGGGTACTAGACAATGGATATAATACTTATTTTTTTTTTTTTTTTGTAAATACTTACTTATAATACATAAGAAATATCCAGACCAACACAAACACTTATGTTCATCACACAAATATTTTAAAACACAAACATATTACTCTAAGGGTGGGTATATTTTAACGTAGGGGGACCTACCTAGAGTACCATGTAATGCCAACCCTGAGTTGAATGGCCTTTGTATGATTAGAAGGAACTAATCACTGATTGTTGTTATTATCAATCGAATTCGGGAGAACACTAAGAATAATAAGAATAAGAATGATCTTTATTTTCTAAATAGTTTACAGGTTTACAATTCGCATAAAGCTAGTTTTACAAACTGTACTTATTTCTATGGTAGAGCACCTGTTACAGATAGTTTCAAAGACTTCCTGCACTAGGCTAGGCCTGTATCGCAGGAAGCTTAATTATTTTTTCCTGAATAAACAACTAATAATACCTATTGTAATTAAAAAAAAAGATCATTTGGTATGAAAGAGCATGTTGAGCATGCATAAACTTAGAAATAGGATATAATAATGTAGTTCGAACATAAAAGTAACTATGTATCTAATGTTACATAATTAACTCAAAAAACTTATAATCATAATATAACAACATAACATACATAACATCACGCCTGTATTTCCCCGAAGAGGTAGGCAGAGGTGTATAGTACACCCACATTTCGCCAGTTATGTTATAGTCCCATGTAATAGGGGGCGAGCCTATTGTCATAATATAATATAATATTTATTATGTTTATTACTATAAAATGTGAGATCATGTAAGGTATAAAGTAAGCGTTTTAAAAAGTCCTCTGTTTTGTCGAATGTCCAGGTTAATAATTCTTTTTGCTTTACGAACTGATAGGTTTCTTAGGTCACAGATTTTGTTTACATTGTTAAATTTTAATACTAATGGCTTCATGTAGGCGCAGAATCTTTTTGCAAACGTAGTACACTACCGCCTGTCTTCTTGATTACTCGCCCTTCAACCATTTACAGATAGGTACAGACTATAGAAACCTAAATAATAAGGTAATGGACGTGGTAAAAGCGCGTGAACATGTCGCCGCGTTCAGGTGTCTCGTAGGACACCAGTGCGCGAACCGTTTGCTTGATCATCTGTTTGGGACGCGGAGTCACTAAAATTGTATTTTGCAGCCACAGACATAGTAAATATAGATTAAGTGCTGCGAAAAATCACAGTGAAGCCAAAAAAAACTATGCTCCTTCTTGTACAACCAGCACTCACGTACACACCATTCACCTGAAGGATATTTGCTTTTGCGATGCTTCCTGTACTGATGCCGCGACATGTGTACGGAATGGGGAGAGCACGGTTTGAGGTGCATGTGTGTGCGTGAGCGCTGGTTCTACACGAAGGAGCGTAGTTTTTTTTGGCATCACTAGATTGTTCGCAGCACTTTGTCTATATTTTTTACTGTCTGTGTTTGCAGCATATCTAACAGCGGATTTTTTTCATTCATTCATTCATTCATATTAACAACAAATTGCAAGGGAATAGGAAAATGTTCGTATACAATTATATTGTTTATCAGTGAAATGGGAGGAAAAATATTAAATTTTGTTTAGTTTTTTCCTCAACAAACAAATTCTTATAATGCAGACTGCTGTTTTCAGTCGGCTCCTCGATTCGGAACCACATGATAACCAGTTGTCGATCGATTCGGTTTGTTATCTCTTTCTCTCGTTGCGTGAATCATCAGACAAAACGGGACAACAAACCGAATCGTTCGACAACTGGTTATCGTGTGGTTCTGAATCGGGCAGCAGATCAAATTATCTATGACTGTTGTTCGGAATTAGCACTGCTCTGACTCACATGACGTAGCAGTAAGAATAACAAAATCAGCCTTTTTACTTTCACTGACAAAGATGCCCCTTACCCAAGAATCCGACGAGAAGCCTCACCACAATATCTGGACATGCGGGTTGTTGAATGCAGAGCTAATCACAGAAAAGGTTAGTCTTACTAAGTCACTTATATTTAAACTTGAACCAGCCTTCGGTACTTTACTTCGATTAAGTTTAGTAGGTAGGTGGGTACCTACCTCATCATTCATCATCATTTCAGCCGAAAGACGTCCACTGCTGGACATAGGCCTCCCTCAATTAAGGGGGGGATATGCCATATACAGGCAGGCAGGCAGGTTGGCGATCGCAGTTGGTTGATTAAATACTCAGAGAACGCTGCTGCCCATCGCCTGTTGAATCCCTTAGTCGCCTTTTACGACACCCATGAGAAGAGATAGGGTGGTGCAATTCTTTATGTCCGGCACCATATGGAACACCGGTACCTATCTAGTTAGTATATTATAGTCAGGCTCAGGAGTCAGGGGGTGCTGGCCAGAAAACCTCCACGTGTGCCTGACGGCTGCTAGTCCTTTTGTACACGTCTGGAGGGACCGGCAGTTGTTTGGCCGGTGCATCCTGGGCACGGGCAATAAAATCCTTTCGAGGGATTAACCTTCGGGGGATTTTATTGCCTGTGGCGAATATTCTGGCTCGGGAGGGGCCCGTTCTGGGCCAGTGGGGACTTGCTCCACGTGTCCCTCTGTTGCCAACAGAGGGCACAGTGGAGGAGCAGGGGCGGGCCCGGTGTGCACTCACCCTGCCACTGGGCAGGCAGTGGGGGGACTGTCTTTCCCTGCCCCCGTCGATCTCGTAACCCCAGGAGTGCCCGCTGAGTAGTGTTCTCGCGCCTCTTGGGACCGAGGGTCTTGGCTTCACCGCCCGGACCGCGAGGAAGAAAACCTAAAAAAAAATTACGGGAGGTAGGGCCTGCGAGCAGCAGACTCGGGGTAGTCTGCTGCCCGACCAGCAGCTGGCGTAGCTGGCACAGCCGACGTAGTTGGCGCAGCTGGTAAAGGCCCATGAGATGAGGTGGCGTGCAGTGTTCCGTGTGCGCCGCCTAGGAGGGCGAGGCCAACGTTAGGCCGCACGGGGAGAATGGGCTCGCCTGCTTGTGGTTGTGTGAATACTCACGAGTTCCCACGCCCCCGGCTAAGGTAGTTGAAGGAACACCGTGGTGGTTTTAGTCGGTAAGAGTCCGACACTGTGTCGTCCATGAGGATTTCCACACGGCAAAAAAAAAAAAAAAACGGCTCAGTAGTCAGAGCCACAGATTACTTATCCATTACCATTTTGAACATTTATTTAATCGTATGGCATCTTTATAGGCTATCTATAAATCTATATAATTTTATTCACAACTAGCTTTTACCTGCGGCTCCGCTCGCGTTAAATTATGTTAACCCACGTGACGGCTCCTGTTAATTCAGTCCAGTCCAGTTCAATCCATCCATCTTTTTACTCAGACCGTCCAGTCCAGTCGAGTCCAGTCCAGTCAAGTCCAGTCGAGTCCAGTCGTGTCCAGTCGAGTCCAGTCGAGTCCAGTCCAGTCCCAGTCTCAGTCCCAGTCCAATTCTCCCTTACGCTCACCCTCACCCTCACACTCACCCTCACACTCACATCCACATCCACACTCACCCTCATACTCACACTCACATTCACGTTCATACACACTCACACTCACCCTCACGTTTACCTTCACGCACACACTCACGCTCACGCTCTCCCTCACCCTCACCCTCACATTGACCCTCACACTTACCCTCACACTCACCATCACACTCACCCTCACACTCACCCTCACACTCACCCTTACTCTCACCCTCACACTCACCATCACACTCACCCTCACCCTCACACTCTTCCTAACGCTCACCCTCACACTTACCTCACCCTCCCCCTTATACTCACCATCACACTCACCCTCACGCTCTCCCTCAAACTCACCATCACGCTCCCCCTCACACTGACCCTCACCCTCACCCTCACACTCACCCTCAACCTCATCCTCACACTCACCCTCACCCTCACCCTCACACTCACCCTCTCACTCACCCTCTCACTCACCCTCACATTCACCCTCACACTTGCCCTCACGCTCACCATCACACTCACCCTCACGCTCACCCTCACCCTCACGCTCACCCTCACATTCACCCAAACACTTACACTCTTTGTGTTTTTTCATCATTAATCCATTACTATCCGCTCGTGCGAAGGAATTACGAATTTAGTTTTTTCTTTCTTTCTCAAAACTCATACCAGTTTTTAAATCTGATCATCAGCTTTCAAACAAAAAAAGTTTCATCAAAATCGGTCCAGCAGTTTTATCGTGATGCTGGAACAAACAAACAAACAGACAACTGACATTTAACAATTTTATAATAGTAGTAGATAGTAGATGACAAATTGAGATTCTTCAACCATATGGTGGCGTCAGGTGTAAGGGTGAAAAGATCCTCTGGAGAGCCAGGGTACGACAATAAAGGACATCGTTGGATTATATGGTCCACAGTCTGGTCCTCTTCGCCGCACTCACAGAGAACATTATATTTGATTCGTTTGTAATTACAGCTCTACAGAAACAAGAGGTAGGTAGGTACTAAGCATAGCCCGACATGCTCTTGGCTGGTTTTTACGTGGGACACTCAGAAAGTTTTGCGAAACTAAAAAAAATTGTTCTATACGTACATATATTTTTATCAAATCTTTTCAAAGTACTTTCCACCAGCCTCTATACAAAGATTCATGCGCCTAAACCAGTTTTCAAAACACTTTTTCCAGTCCGCCGCAGACACCTCGTTTACAGCCTGCTCGAACGCAGCCAGCGCATCTTCCGGCGACGAAAATTGTATCCCTTTGAGCTGATTTTTTATTTTTGGGAATAAAAAGAAGTCACACGGTGCTAGATCAGGGCTGTAAGGAGGGTGACCCAGGAGTTTGACTGGCGTGCTGTCCAGGAAGTCCCTCGTTTTGAGTGCGGTGTGCGCAGGTGCATTGTCGTGGTGGAGCAGTAGCCCGCGGAGCCCTGTGTTTGGTCGCTTGTTGCTTATAACAGAGAAAACTTCTGGCAAACATTTGGTAGTATACCATTCGGCATTAATGCTTCTTTGATCCCGTAAGGGAATTGATACCAAGTGGCCAGTCAAATTAAAAAAGCTAGCGATCAAAATCTTACCCCCGCTTCTAGATCGCTTCACTTTGGTAGGCGTTGGCTCATTTTGAAACACCCAAACAGTCGACTGGCGCTTGGTTTCTGGGTCGTATTGATAAATCCAGGACTCATCACCTGTAACGATGTCGTAAACACGCCGAGACGAGCCTGCTTCAAATTTGTTAAGCATATCACGGCACCATTCCACCCGGGCCTGCTTCTGAGCATCGGTGAGGTTGTGCGGCACCCAGCGTGATACTATCCTCCTCACGCGAAGATGGCTGTGTAGAATCTCGTGAACGCTTCCCGATCCAATCTTCAATATGTGTTGAATCTCCTGATATGTAATTCGCCTATTGTCTTGGATTAAATTTTTCACTGCTAGCACGTTTTCTTCGGTAACAGCCGTCAAAGGGCGACCGCTTCTTTCGTCATCCCCCAAAGTTGGTCGACCGCGCTTGAATTCGTTATACCAACGATACACGGTTGCCTTGGAAGGGCCTTCATCCATGAATGCCATTTGAAGTCTATCGTACGATTCATCCGGTTTCAGGCGACACTTGAAATCGTATAAAATCATAGCTCTAAAATGTTCCCGGCGCAGATCCATATTTCAGTGAGACACAATACTTTGAATTAACTCGCAAAAAATGTGGAGGGAAATTTTGAAATTGGAACTTACTTATTTTTACTTATAAATAATCATATTTTCGAAAAACATTATAACTGGCCAGTCTCCCATATATAAAAACTTTTTTTCGCAATACTTTCTGAGGGGCCTGGTATTTGCAAAATCATTAAATGGTTAATCTAGAAAAAAAATGTTAATCAATTGCTATGCTGTCGCAGGGGCTTGAGCGGCCCCATGGATCGAAGGGCCCTGGGCTCCAGCCCAGCAGTCCATGCTTAGTGTGCCTGGCTTCATTAGCAAGAGGTTGAAGTGAGGTTGATAAATTAATGTCAAATTGGAGGAGACTTTGGTACTTTCCCCAAAGTCTTTAACCCCGAAGTTGTAGTTTTCCATCGGTCGTTGTCATTCGTGCATGAGTTAGTATTCAATAGTTGCGTTTTCCTATGCATAAATAGGTCGGCTTTAACTTATTTCCATACAGCTTATGTAGAATAATAAACAGCTAAAGTTATGGTTATGAATGTTCCTTTGTTATAATTTTTTTATTACATTCTTATCTTCTGAAAGTGTGTCCCTTCCATATACTTACAGAGTTCCTACCTACCTACAGAGTCACTTCACAGACATGCCTCACCTCATGCCCTGCTCTTTGTCCAATACCACCTGCCCATCAAAGACCTGTGCCTGCACCCTGCCACTGATAATGCTGTTAGCGTGGTTAAATTCTGGGGGTCTACTCACGTTTGACGATATTCGATTATTCATACAATTCATCGCACAATTTGCTGCTCCGGTCAAAGATCGTTCCCTTATAGTATGCGATGATGGTGTTTTGACGTTTGTTACGTTGATCTCCGGTCAGTTTCATACGACTATGAACCGTAGTCTATCTTTATTCTGCCTTTTTTATGTGCCAAGCTTTATTGTGTAGGTATCAGTCGGAACGAAAGTTCGAACTTCGTTTGTCGTTCGTGAGACGCGAGTAGACCCCTTGGTCCACAATAATTAGGTATAAACTCAATTTTTTTAATTATAAGAAAGACCCTTCGACGCCAGGGCCGCATTTGTATGTGTGTGCGTAGAGCTGAGATGATGTGAATGTGAGTATAAGCCGGCTAAAACGCGTTGCCTCTGATGCGCGACTCCACGACTCGAGCTCGCGCACTCGGTAGCATTTGCGGTTCCGCGTACGCACGGAGAGACGTAAGGGCTGTGATGAGGGGAAGGGAAGAGACGAAATCTATCTCGTAGCGCTGCTATGGTGGACTCTTATTGGAGGCCCTGAGCACTTTAGGATAATGGGGCCTCTATAACTATGGTATAAGTCCTAACAACACGAAGAAGAAAATTTTAAAATTAATGAAAAGTAACAAAATATGGGCTTGGGATTAATTCTGGCTGAACTAATCTCAAAAACTTCTGTTCTGGGCCTACTATGATAAGATAATGAATAAAACAGCAGTCTGGTCAATGTAGGCGGTATTGAATTTATATTACAAGCTTTACACCTACATTATGATAACGCGTTCTCCTTATATGGTGTTCTATCCGGCCTCTGATCAACATGCTTGCAAATTGGATTACTTACTTTACTTACTCATATTTTTTTAATAGATCATTAGGTATACTATACTTACCAAATAGGATGTATGAATAATTGAGGATGAGGTAACTGTCATGTCAATAATTATGTTTGTCCCTAAGTAGGTATGAGGAATGAGAAAATTTATAGGAAGGTAGGTACGCAATGCTATCCACTAGGTGGCCTCACGGATGACAGTGTGGAAGGCTGTGGTCCCGTGTCACCTTATGCTTTCGCAACGGGAAGGTGTTCATCATCATCATAATTTCAGCCGAAAGACGTCCACTGCTGGACATAGGCCTCCCTCAAGAATCGCCACAAGGACCGGTCCCCGCGTCGGATTCCCGCGACCTTCATCAGGTCCTAGGTCCACCTTGTGGGCGGCCTACCCACGCTGCGCCTTCCATTACACGGTCGCCACTCCAGAACTTTACTACTAGCATTGTTCTGCTACATTGTTCTGCGAGCAATGTGCCCCGCCCACTGCCACTTAAGTTTGGCAAGTGTCTCAAGACGAAAGTCTTTGACCAGTGTGTGTTGCCAGTAATTACTTACAGCACTGAAACGTGGTCGCTCACAATGGGCCTGATAAGAAGGCTCAAAGTCACTTAAAGGGCAATGGAGAGGGCTATGATCAGAGTGTCCCTGCGTGATCGAATCAGAAATGAGGTGATTCGCAGGAGAACGAAGGTAACCGACATGGCCCGAAGAATTGCCAAACTTAAGTGGCAGTGGGCAAAAGATATTCAGGGAGCCTGGAGTCCCCTCTCTATTGTGCGGAGGATGGCCACCGGGGAGGTTTAAATGTGGTAAAGATCCCACACGTCCCAGCCTCTTCCCCACGAGGCCGGTAGACTTTTGAAGTTTTCCTCCTCGAGAAAATAAGGTACGCAATGCTAACGTACTTTGAACTACGAGCTCCTGGGTTCGATTCCTAAGTCAGATTGGTGCTTATGGCATATCCCCCCCCTTAATTGGGGGAGGCCTATGTCCAGTAGTGGACGTCTTTCGGCTGAAATGATGAGATTGGTGCAGGTGACTTTATTTACACTTATTAGATAGGTAGGTATAGGCTAGTATAGTATTATATTATCTGTGGTATTATGGTATAGGTTTCAAGTTAATGCAGGTCATAGATGTAATTGATTGTATTTTCAATCCAATTTGTATCACTATATTATATAGGTACCTATGCGCAGGACCGGTCGTGGTGGCGATGCTTGGGGGAGGCCTATGTCCAGCAGTGGACGTCTTTCGGCTGAAATGATGATGATGATGATGATGATGTAGGTGACCTATATGATTTAGATTATGAACTCCAGAAATCTGTAGAAAAACAATAAAATTTTATCAACTCAATTCTTTTATTTAAGTATTCAGCATAAATTCCTACGTGATACTGGAATTAAATAGTAAAAACGAATATGTGATTGTGATTTAGATTACTTATTTTTGTCAAGTCAGAAACGTGACTTCGTGTAATATTCATAACCACGTTTTATATTATTTTTGTTTTTAATACCTACACAAAACTGAAATTGGTGTCATCCAGCTCTACTCAACAATTATCAGAACAACCTTAATCATTATAATTTCTTTTACTCATAAAACACGGTTTTGAAGTTCTTAAATAATAAATAAGTCCAACATGTTTGGTCAGTTCTTATTAAAAAAATAATTTGGTATAAGTAGTTTCTTTCTGGGTTAGTAATGTGTTGGTCGTTAACAGAAATTTTACATAAACAACCTAGTGCGTGATTGATTGTGATTCCACGGTGGGCGGCCAAAGGTAAAAAAAATCGCAAACCTAGGGCAGTACACCACCGTGTTCCAAGCGGAATTATTTGCCATTATTGGATGTGTCCGTTTAAGTCTGCAGAGGACCTATATTAATAGGCGAATCTTCATCTTCTCTGACAGGCAGGGCAGGCATTAAAAGCCTTAAATTCAGAGGAAATTGACTCCAAACTTGTAAAGGAGTGTGTCCAGCTATTAAACTCACTAGGAGCGGCAAACTCGGTGGCACTAGGATCGGTACCTGGACACTGTGGCATTAGGGGCAACGAAACCGCTGATGAACTGGCTAGAGCTGGTGCTGAAAGCCCCAATGTGGGCCCGGAGCCAATGTGTGGCATTCCTAAATGCACCACTACAGCCTACCTTAAAAACTGGGGAACTGACCAAAGTATTAGCCTTTGGGAAAAATCCCCAGGCCAAGAACACACGAAAGCGCTACTTGTGGGCTTCAAAAAAAGGTTTACGAAAGAAGCGCTTTCGTTGAACAAGAATCGGATAAGAATCCTGACAAGAACCCTTACTGGGCACTGCAAGCTAAACAAACACCTTCACAGGATGGGCCTCAGTGATACCACAGTTTGCAGGTTTTGTCGCGAAGGGGATGATACGCCCATCCATATCCTGTGCGAATGTGATGCAGTGCACCACATCAGAGGCCAGCATCTTGGAGGCCACGTCATCTCAACGCGGGAGATCAAATCCTCCTCCCCCAAGGTCATAGTCGACTTTATGATTGACTTGCAGCTTGGGGAAGTGCTGTAGTGCTGCAAGAGGCGTCACAATAGATCTTATTAGGTCGTAGTGGCTTAGGGGCGTTCAAGACCCCTACTTCTTTCCTCAAAATAATAATAGTGCGTGATGCACCCGTCTAGGCTCTTAACTTTGGCTTTGATACCGGTGTGTTATCCCAGTTGTAGGTATGGTTATTTATTCATAGACATCACCCCCTGCCGGTGACATGCAGCTTCTTTACCCAAAGAGTGAGCTGTGCTGTCACGCTTATCACCAACTCACTTGCCCAACGCTGGTGCCTAAGGGTGGATTTCTACCAGAGCTGTGAGAGGAAGCTAAGCGATGAGCGAGAAAACTATACAACTAAATATGTAGTTATATATTATCTATCTAGACTATCTAGTTATATATGGATCAGTAACATTGTGTAGGATACCTAAATATTGTTTCTTGGTCTGAATTTCCGCGGCTATCGTTCGTTGCAGTGATGCTAATTTCTAAAAATACACGCCAAGGCAACACCCAAGTCTAATGATTTATATGAGCGTGCAAATATGTACGCAATCAATTTATCCTCATCCTCTCTTATCTAAGTACATTGGTACATAGTAACTAACTGGGCTGCGATTTATATAAAAGTATTGTGCACATGCACACTAGACCAACAATGGAAAATAAATGGTATCCACATCAGCTGTAGAAACTTAATTCCTTAAATAAGTCATGCCTGACTCCCCGTGATATGTATAGTTATGGAATATTAGTGTTGATTATAAGTTTTATAGTTGGTAGGTATTACGTTATCTACTAAAATCTAAACTTAAAAAACACCTTTTAGAGGAATTAAAACCTAATAATGACTTATAATTTTATAGCATTAAGAAAAAAAAAAACATGCTGTATTTTTGTAAGCAATTTGCTATTGAGAAGTAATATAAATTAGTTGAGGGTATTTGAGAATTTTTGCATGGGGCGAGCGAGCGCGATGCGTCGTGTAACGTGTTCACCCACCCACATCTTGTTGTAATGAATGTCGACGGAACAAGCGGTGTACAGAAAAACCTAAACTGGTTTATGTTCTACCCTGTATCTGCCAAATGTATGTTTTTTTTTGTGGAAATAAATAAATTCTAGCTTAGAATTCTTACCTATATCCGCAAGACGCACGCGGAGTGAAACAAATTTAAGTTAGCCTCAGTACAGTTTACGTGCAATGTGTGTCGGCGAACATTTTACCTACGTCCCGCTTGCATCCGTCGATTGTTTTCGTATTTCAACTTTGAGCGGAACTTTTAATTAAACTATCACTTTTTCCGGGGACGTGCCAATGGCACAGCTCTGGAGGGGGTGGATCGGCGCGGTCCACTAGAGTTGCCGGAGCTCCTCTGTTTTGTGGTTAGGATGGCCAGCGTGTGATTTTAGTCGGTAAGAATCCGACATAACCCTCCGCCCTCCCCAGACGGAGGGTATCCATTGAGCACAAATGTCTTTGCCGTCGCGTAGTCGAAAAAAAAGAGTTGGGTTGAAAAAAAAATCGGCCAAGTGCGAGTTGGACTCGCACACTAAGGGTTCCGTACCACCCATGCCGTCGACCTGATACCCCGTAGAAACAAATTTTATTCATGCGAGTCCACCAAAGCAGCCTTTGGTGAACTCTGATGACGCGCTGATGTCTTTCTATACTTGCATCTCTTTTTTTACGCATTTACAAATCGCCCACACATATCGTGTCTGCATTTGCCTTATTTATATTATTAAAAAATGCTGAAACACATAAATTATAGGTATGCACCTGTAATTATACTCTCTTACTAACCTAAACATTAGGTACATCATTCACCACTACACACCGAACATTGCTCTAACGAAAAGGTAAGTCGGATTGAAGGACAAACATAACTTTGCAGTGGAAAAAATTTATCCATAGGTAGTAGACTAAAAAGCCCAGGCTAATTTTATCGGCGATGCAACTCAGGTGTAAACCTGAGTTTCATCGATGATAAAACTTACACACCCAGTGCAGTTCCTGACAAAAAAAAATTTGACAGACGGACCGACGGACGGACAACAAAGTGATCCTATAAGGGTTCTGTTTTTTACTTTTCAGGTAGGTAGGAACCCTAAAAAGAAAGAAAGAAAATATTATATTCCATTTCTGATTACAGAGACTGTGACAGCTGGCCTCGGTCAGGGACAAATTAAATAGCAATAAAATTGTGGTTAGCGGCATAGATTAATAACACTAAGGGTTAGCGGTTTAATTAATTCAACTAATAATTAAGTAATCTGTGCTGAACCACATTTACAATAATAATAATTTTTTTAATAGTCTATTCGTAAGAAGAAAACTTTTTCTTATGTAGAGGTATACAAACCTTTATTATACCTACAAGTCGTAAGCAATTTAAAAACAACGAACGTCACAACTGATCTAAAACAGGCTTCAGTCGTGAAGCCGGTGACGTCAGCCCTACTTTCAAACTGTCTGCAGCAATCAGGGTTGCTTACGTCACTGTTCTTTGCAATCGTATCGATAGTCGGGAGCGGGATTGAACATTTCAATTGTTTCGTGAACCTTATATTTTTTGTGTGGGTAGTGCTAATGTGGTTATTATCTCACTACTTAGAGCATATACCTAATTCTCTAACGGCCAAAATTAATATCCAATCTATCCACGATTTGCTCTACTAGAGATAGGAATTTAACATAAGCTCCATATAAAATATGTCAAATTTCTATCTCCAGTAGAGTAAATGGATGGATAAATGGATTGGATATTAATTTTGGCCGTTAGTTTACTATGATTGCTAATCAGTGGCAGAGGGTGCATATAACACGATTCCCACCGGCTTCCTTTTAGGAATTGCTTAATTACAGATTAACGAGATTTCTATGATTGTTCTAAAGTACAAAAACTGACTGACCGCCTCGTTGGTCTAGTGGTTGCAAGCGCGACTGCTGAGCGTGGGGTCCTGGGTTCGATTCCCGGGTCGGGCAAAGTGTTATTGGGTTTTTTCATCAAGAAATTCTCAGTAGCAGCCCGGAGTCTGGATTTGTGCCCGGTCAATGGCAAAAGGCTCGCCCCCTATTACATGGGACTATAACATAACTGGCAAAATGTGGGTGTACTATACACCTCTGCCTACTATGTTATGTTGTTAAGTACAAAAACCGGCCAAGTGTGAGTCGGACTAACGCAGTAAGGGTTCCGTACCACGCATCGACCTGATACCCCATAAAAACTGATTTAATTTACGAGTTTATCAAGTGTGTGAATTTTTGCATCTCTTTCTTACGTAGGTACCACCACATATGTCTATGTTTGGCCTATTCTTTGCATTTGTTGCTAAACTACATAGTATGCAGATGGACGCCATAGTAACACATATTCTGTGTTTCAACTGGTTATCTATTACCGTTACAAAGATACAGCCCTGTGACAGACAGACGGACGGACGGACAGCGTAGCGAGATTAATAAGGTCCCGTTAGCACCCTTTGGGTACGGAACCCTAAAACAGAATTTAAAATTAAATTAAGTGGTTACATTGTTTTTTAATTTTATTAACGTGCGATCTTAGCTACCTAGGTACCTACCTACGGCTTCCCTTCTGAAAATATTCACCCTTCGCCACTGTTGCAAATATGCTAAATAGGTACCTACACTACAATTCAACTATTACACTAAAATACACTTTTTAACTTTAGTCATTGAACTATTCCACTAAAGTAAATATTAGTAAGTAGGTACATATCACAGATAATTAATATAATACAATGTAATGACTGCCTCGTTGGTCTAGTGGTCGCAAGCGCGACTGCTGAGCGTGGGGTCCTGGATTCGATTCCCGGGTCGGGCAAAGTGTTATTGGGTTTTTTCAGTAGGAAATTCTCAGTAGCAGCCCGGAGTCTGGATTTGTGCCCGGTCAATGGCAATAGGCTCGCCCCCTATTACATGGGACTATAACATAACTGGCGAAATGTGGGTGTACTATTTACACCTCTGCCTACCCCTTCGGGGAAATACAGGCGTGATGTTATGTTATGTTAATGTAAAGTATGTAATTAATGTATTACATATGCAGTATTTAAGAATAGTATGGCAATAAACGAGTACGAATGATGCTTTCTTCTTTCCTCGAAATTCCTGTACGGATTCGCGAAATAGAAATCAGGTGGTCCCTACATTTTGTCGATAGTGAACACAAATGTAGGGACCAACCGATTTTTTTTTCGCGATTTCAGGTTTGGTCCCATAGTGAAAGTTGGATAACTATGAGTACAATGACCCCTTTTCGGGAAAGAAGCCATTAAAATTTCAGCATGTATAGTCCATCACGCTAACCAACTGCGGGTTGGCGCACACATCATCAAGAACTGTGGTATGCAGCACTCTCAGGTGTGCAGGTATCCTCACGATGTTTTCCTCCACCAATAAAGCATGTGATAATCACAAAAATCTGATCCACACATGAATCTGCGACCCTACTGCAAGCGTTCACGCCCGCTGTTAGGTTGTCACTGCTATGATTGGCAATGTTTATTCAAAATACATTTCTATACTGATTTATTCCCACTTATTCTACTATACAGTTCTAAGGTAGAACTAATGGGATTTTTTTTCTCACTAGTCCTACGTTATAATATGTTATAGAATAGTAGAACTAGTTGGACTCTTTATTCCCACTTCTTTTACTCAGTTCCACGGTAGAAATAATGGGCTTTTTTTTCTTTCACTAGTCCTACGATATCATTTATGTTATAGAATAGTAGAACTAGTGGGACTCTTTATTTAGGAATAGAAGTAACTAGGCTTCTTCTACTTAGTTCCACGGTAGAAATAATGGGAGTTTTTGTTCTCACTAGTCCTACGACTAGGAGGAATAAAGACTTCACATTCTTTATTCCTCGTAGTCATATAATACAAGTACTATATACAACGTGTATCAGAAATGCGTGGTCATATTTGAAGAGCTTATTCAGGGGATGCTATCGATCAACTTTTACTATGGGGTCAACCCTGAAATCGCAAAAAATCTAGCTAATCCATACATTTTGTCGAGCGACAGCAATGATTTAGTAGGGAACAGCTGATATTTTTTTCGCGATTTCAAGGTTGGCCCCATAGAAATATAACACAATGTCTATGGTTGGCCCCATAATAAAAGTTGTTTTATAGCATTCCCTGAATGAGCTCTTCAAATATGACCACGTATTTCTGATACACGTTGTAGGTATAGGTAAATGCTTTAAAAAAAAACCTAAGTATAGTTACTTTGTAATTGGATGGTTGAATTCAAACTTCAACTTTTTTTCCATTAATGGATGTTATAATCTTGAGTTTCTTTTTAAACTCCAACGCAAAAACAGAGGGGTGTTATACATTTAACGTGTGTATCTGTCTGTATGGCATCGGAGCTCCGATCAACCGATTTTGATTTAGTTGTTTTGTTTGAAAGGTGACTTGATTGACAATGTTCTTAGCTATGATTCAAGAAAATCTGTTTAGCCGTTTGAAGATCATCAGCTATTTTCTAGTTGAACAAGGGATTTGAGCAATTTCCACATATTTAATCGATTCCAAATTTGGTATCCTACCTACAGTTACTTCAATGATATTGCATAGAATATGGTAACTTTGACCTGATGCTGCAGCATACAGTAGTATACAGTATACCAAACTTCTCACCAGCTTACAGCAGAGATCGTGTTTGGTCTCATTGGAATGGTTTCAGGTTATAGATAGATGGTGGTATAAGGGTCTGATAATGAAGCAGTAAATAGAAATAAGGATAAATTGTTGATTGACTGCCTCGTTGGTCTAGTGGTCGCAAGCGCGACTGCTGAGCGTGGGGTCCTGGGTTCGATTCCTGGGTCAGGCAAAGCGTTATTGGGTTTTTTCATTAGGAATTCTCAGTGGCAGCCCGCGGAGTCTGGATTTGTGCCCGGTTAATGGCAATAGGCTCGCCCCCTATTACATGGGACTTAAACATAACTGGCGAAATGTGGGTGTAATGTACACACCTCTGCCTACCCCTTCGGGGAAATACAGGCGTGATGTTATGTTATGTTAGTATTATATTATCTGTGGTTATGTTGAGGGATTCTAAGCTACTTTCACTCGTTCAATCATTATAAAATGTTGGTATACGATGTAGTACCGTTTGATGAATTTTTCATTTGTTTTATAATAATTGTAGTATCTCATTTACTTACCTGCTCGCCATGACCGTCTACCGTCTATGTGAAATCGCGGAAACATATCGAGTATCATCGAAACTTTATAGGCTTGTGAGGAAAAATGCGGAAGGCAGTCATCTGACCAGTGTTCCGCTTTCCGCTCCGCTTGCCACGTACAGCGCGAGTGTGACAAAATAGGCGTAGCCTTGATCTTACCTAGCCTGTTTGTCACACTTTGTTATACAATGCTGGAACAACCTTGGCTGTGGACGAAATATGTGCTGCTGTTGGTTTACCTATTTGAATGCTCATTAAATGATATGGCCAGCCCACTGCCACTTCAGCTTACTGACATACTTACATCATCATTATCATCATCATCATCTTAGCTCGGTATCACCCACTGCTGAGTATAGGACGTATAGGCCTCCTTTCGATTTTTTGACGTGGGTAAATCCTCATGGACGCACTCCACCCGGGGTAGTCGGAGCTAGTGTCGGACTCTTACCGATTAAAACCACCACGGTGTTCCTTCAACTACCTTAGCCGGGGGCGTAGGAACCCGTGAGTATTCACACAACCACCCCTGACAGGTCCTAGCCCGCCTCAAGCAGGTGAGCCCCTTCTCCCCGTGCAGCCTAACTTTGGCCGCACCCTCCTAGGCGGCGCACACGGAACACTGCACGCCACCTCACCTCAAGGGCCTTTACCAGCTATGCCAGCTGCTGGTCGCGCAGCAGACTACCCCGAGTCTGCTGCTCGCAGGCCCTACCTCCTGTAATTTTTTATAGAGGTTTTCTTCCTCGCGGTCCGGGCGGTGAAGCCAAGACCCTCGGTCCCAAGAGGCACGAGAACACTACTCAGCAGGCACTCCTGGGGTTACGAGATCGACGGGGCCGGTAAGGGCAGTCCCCCCGCTGCCTGCCCAGTGGCAGGGTGAGTGCACACCGGGCCCACCCCTGCTCCTCCACTGTGCCCTCTGTTGGCATCAGAGGGACACGTGGAGCAACTCCCCATTGGC
Source organism: Asteroscopus sphinx (assembly GCA_949699075.1). Taxonomy (NCBI): domain Eukaryota; kingdom Metazoa; phylum Arthropoda; class Insecta; order Lepidoptera; family Noctuidae; genus Asteroscopus; species Asteroscopus sphinx. The sequence continues at coordinate 15,944,891 of OX453007.1, forward strand.
CCACATGGGGCCCCTCCCGTACCAGATTATTCGCCACAGGCAATAAGATCCCCGGAAGGTTAATCCCTCGAAAGGATTCTATTGCCCGTACCCAGGATGCACCGGCCTAACAACTGCCGTTCCCTCCAGACGTGTCCAGAGGGACAAGCAGCCGTCAGACACACATGTAGGTTTTCTGGCCAGCACCCCCAGCCTCTTCGATCTAGTGCGTCCCTCATCCAGGTGTTTCCTGGGGCTTTGTCGATATCATCCACCCAACGCGCTTTCGGACGGCCAGGTTTTATTTTATTTATTATTAGTAAAAATTATACGTCTCAATACCTTTAAGGATACATTTTTCATTTATCAAGCAGATTGTGTAACATAATAAAACTTGCATGCTTTCACTAAAAGCCGCAAATAGTCGGGCAATGATTCAAGATTAAATTCAATTGAAATGATGTTTTAGTTTTACATATTTTATGAAAATCTAATTCATCGGATTCCATTTGATTTTGAAACGGAAATGACATTTGGCTAGATTGCAAATGTTGACGGAATGTTTATAAATCGAATTATTAGCTTCAAAAAATTTTTGTTATGTTTACCTATTGCTAGCAGTAGCGCTTTGAAAGCTGAAATTAGTCTTGGAATAACATCGAGTTGAAAATTAAACGTGTCTTGAAAATAATGAACGCATTAGTCTGAAAGGCTATCACCGCCACACCGTGCCGTTATAAGTGGGTGCCATGTCTTACACAAAATAACAGTTTGTCACTAGCACGCTGGTCTGAATTGAATCCTTCTCATTCAGAGAAGTCCAGGCCCAGCATTAAGTTATAAAATACCTATTTATCCTGATGTGATAATCAAACCCAGACTTATTTATTTATATTTTATACTCTTTATTATAGGATATACGGTACCATACACCAGTTAACGAAAACTAAAAAAAACTCAATTTAGAACGCAGACTCTATTCCTTGTGTTGTCTGTGATTGTATTGTGGCCATTGTTCCAATGGTTGTTTAATATTGTTGTCTTTACTTTTTTTATTATGAGCCTGTACTGTACCACTCCTGGGCAAAAGCCTCCCTCCATTTCTTCCACTTATCACGATCCCGTGCCTCTTCCCTTCCAGTTTTAAAGGAATGCATCCATTTCGTCCCACCCGCCATCTCTTCAAAACTCCTTGTTGTCTTATATTTATTTAATAACTATGTTTTTCCTAGTTTTGTTACCGAGTAACATAACAACAACATAACATAACATCACGCCTGTATTTCCCCGAAGGGGTAGGCAGAGGTGTATAGTACACCCACATTTCGCCAGTTATGTTATAAGTCCAGTTGTTGTTATGTTACCGAGTAATACCTACATAATAATACATTCTAAGAATACAATTGAGATAGGTTTACAGGTTTCTTTGAAATTAAAAGCATGCATATCCGCGCCAACAAAGTCTTGTCAAAGGTCCTTATAAAGCCTGTTATTAGTACTGTAGGTGCCTTTGCCTACCTACTCGCAGCATTACGTCACGATCTTGCCTCGCGTTCTATTCCTAATCGGTGTGGTCATTCACCCGAGCTTATTAAAATTTAATCAACGCACCAACCGCCTTAGGAGGAGCTTATCTGAGGAACTGTCGATGCTTTTTTGCATAATATAACAAAAATAATGGATGATAAGTATTATTTCATTTTGTGTTCCTGCTTCTCACCATAGCAGGGTGTGAATAACCTCTAGGTTTATCGCTTTCATCAACATTCCGGCTCATACCGTGCAGTACTAGAATAGCAGGAGTTGGCACGTTATTGGGATTTGCTCATTTGCCAGTAACACGATGTAACCAACATTCTGAGGTAACATCAGAAAATTCCTATAAAGAAAAGAAAGAAAGAAAAAAATATTTATTTGCTTCAAAAGTGACGCACAAAATTACCAAAAAATTCAATAACACAGAACAAATACAGGTACAGAGCCAAGAAGTGTCTTCATCTACAGAAATAAAAACATTATTGAAAGTTTGATCAAAACAATTATTTACCAAGTAGGTAGGTACCTGTATTTTTTAATATGGAGAAGTTGTTGCAGCTTTTACACATTTTCATCATCATTTCAGCCGAAAGACGTCCACTGCTGGACATAGGCCTCCCCCAAGCATCGCCACAACGACCGGTCCTGTGCCTTCCGCATCCAGCGGATTCCCGCGACCTTCACCAGGTCGTCGGTCCACCTTGTGGGGGGCCTACCCACGCTGCGCCTTCCAGTACGCGGTCGCCACTCCAGAACTTTACTGCCCCATCGGCCATCCGTTCTGCGAGCAATGTGCCCCGCCCACTGCCACTTTTGTTTGGCAATTCTTCGGGCTATGTCGGTTACTTTCGTTCTTCTGCGAATCTCCTCATTTCTGATTCGATCACGCAGGGACACTCCGAGCATAGCCCTCTCCATTGCCCTTTGAGTGACTTTGAGCCTTCTTATCAGGCCCATTGTGAGCGACCACGTTTCAGTACCGTAAGTAATTACTGGCAACACACACTGGTCAAAGACTTTCGTCTTGAGACACTGCGGTATTTTGGACGAGAAGATATTGCGTAGCTTCCCGAACGCTGCCCAACCGAGTCGGATTCGACGATTGACCTCTTTCTCGAAGTTGGACTTACCTAGCTGGACAGTTTGTCCTAGGTATACATAATCGTCAACAACTTCGAGTGTAGATTCTCCGATGCTTACGGGAATGGGTGCTATATGGGAATTCGACATAACCTTTGTCTTGTCCATATTCATTTTAAGACCCACTCTATCGGAAGCTCTACTGAGGTCATCGAGCATTGTACCGAGGTCCTCCATGGTCTCAGCCATGACTACTATGTCGTCGGCAAACCGAAGGTGAGTGATGTACTCGCCGTTTATGTTAATGCCTAGCCCATTCCAGTCCAGAACCTTGAAGACATCCTCCAATGCAGCAGTGAAGAGTTTCGGAGATCTCCTTGTCTCACACCTCGCTGCAGAAGGATAGGTTTCGAGGCTTGGTCCTGTAATCGGACTGACATAGTGGCGTTTTCATACAAAGACTTTAACACTTCGATGTACCGATAGTCAATCTGGCACCGTTGAAGAGACTGTAGTACCGCCCAAGTCTCGATCGAATCGAAGGCTTTCTCGTAGTCCACAAATGCTAAACAAAGAGGCAAGTTATACTCTTCGGTCTTCTGTATAACCTGACGCAGCGTATGTATGTGGTCTACGGTGCTAAAGCCTTTTCGGAACCCGGCTTGTTCGGGAGGCTGGAAGTCGTCAAACCTGCGCGAAAGACGGTTCGTAATGACTCTCGAAAACAGCTTGTAGACATGGCTCAGAAGTGAGATGGGCCTATAATTCTTCAGTAGAGCATTATCGCCCTTTTTGAAGAAGAGTACCACCACACCTCTGCTCCATGCCTGTGGCGTTCTCCCCTCGAGAATGACGGAATCAAATAACTTCTGAAGGGCCTTAAGGATTGGTTTTCCATCCGCCTTCAGGAGTTCGGCCGTAATTCCGTCATCACCCGGTGCCTTGTTGTTTTTGAGCTGCTTTAGAGCCATCCTAATCTCGTACAGGCTGACGTCCGGGATATCTTCGGTATAGTGTCGGGTCAATCGAGCTCTTGGGTCATTAGCCCGATTTACAGCGGGTTTCTGGGTGGACGTGTATAACTGTCCATAGAACTTCTCGACCTCCTTCAATAGCTCTGGCTTGGAGGAAACGACTCTGCCATCGTCGGTCCTCAGTTTTGCAAGCTGGCTCTGCCCAATAGACAGGTCTCTTGCGAAGACTTTGGAGCCCTTGTTCTTCTCTATCGCGTCTTTAATACGTTCGGTATTAAATTGGCGTAGGTCACTTTTCAAGGACTTTGAGATCTGTCTATTGAGCTGCCGGTACTTAGTCGCATCATCTGAGGACTGCAGAATCATCTCGCGTCTTTCCGCCATGAGCTCGAGAGTGTGGTCAGAGAGCTTCTTGTTTCTGATTGTACGACGGGTCCTAAAGATCCTAGACCCGACCGTATGGACAGTTTCCACAAACCCATCGTTGTAATCGTCCACTGAGCTCCCTAGGCATTCGAAACGATTCTGAAGTTCGAGCTGAAAGCTCTCGGCGTTTTGGATTTGGATCGGTGCTGGACGGAGCGTAGACTTCATCAGTCGAGATCTTTCCAGCTTGACGTTCAGATTCAATGTGCCTCTTACCAAACGGTGATCGCTTCCGGTTTTGACCGCGTTGATCACAGAGACATCATTGAATATTTGCTTCTTCGTCGACATAATGAAGTCAATCTCATTTTTTGTTACACCATTAGGTCCCAACCAGGTCCACTTCCTGTGCTCACGCTTTCTGAAGAAAGAGTTCATCATATAGAGCCCCTCTTTCTCCATAAAGCCAGCCAGTAGATGACCCCGGTGGTTCCGATATCCATACCCAAATTGCCCCACTCGCAGCTCATCATCGTAGCGCTTGCCCAGTTTCGCGTTGAAGTCTCCCATGACAACAGTGAAGTGAGTTTTAGAGCCATGCATGGCTCTCGAGATATCCTCATACATGGTCTCCACCTCATCGTCGGAGTGTTTCGAGGTCAGGGCGTATACCTGTATAACCTTCAACGAATACCTTTCGGTTATTCTGAGTATAAGGTACGCCACCCTGGTCGAAACACTCTCGATCTTCACTATGTTGTTCACAAGAGACTTATGGACGATAAACCCGACACCGCCCTGGGAAAGTTGATCGCCCTCCCGGAAATAGAGCAAGTTACCGGATTTGAGGATTATCGTGTCCTCCCCCTCTCTTCGGACTTCAGATAACCCTACGATATCCCATCGTAACTTGCTCAATTCTTCCTCGAGTTCGACAAGCTTCTCGTCGGTCCGCAGTGTACGTGTGTTGTATGTTGCCAGGTCCAGTCTTTTTTTGTTATGGTAGCCGGATCTCTGCCGGGGATTCTTCGCACCCCCTGCCCCGCCGTTACCTAGGCCGCTACCGTAACCAGGGATAGCGGGGCCGCCGGGGACTAGGGGCCGGTTTTTATCAGTGCTTTGCATGTTTGGGGGGATATGCCATAATCGCCACGCTTGGCAGGCGGGTTGGCGATCGCAGTTGGTTGTTTTAATACTCGGAGGACGCTGCTGCCCATCCTCTGGTGAATCCCTTAGTCGCCTTTTACGACACCCATGAGAAGATATAGGGTGGTGGTATTCTTTGCGTCCGGCACCACACGGACGAGCTTTTACACATTAACCTAAAACCGAAATATTTTATAAACGGTTAAAAATTTTGAACACACTATACAGGGTGTCAGGGAAACGCTTCCGAAAACGAAGATAGGTGATAGTGCTGGTGATTACTGATACGAAACCACGAAAAAAAATGCGATTCTTTTTTAAGATTTTTTATTTATTTTTTAGCATTTTTCTTTATTTATGAGTTTTACTTAACTGCCCAAAGCTGGTTATGTATGAAAAATGAAAAAAAAAATATATGAAAAAAATCTAAAAAAAGAATCGCTTTTTTTTTCGTGGTTTCGTATCAGTAATCACCAGCACCTATCTTCGTTTTCGGAAGCGTTCCCCTTACACCCAGTAGATCTATCTAATATACCAGAAGGCCAATTCTCGTAATTAAAAAGTGATCAAAATATAGTTACAATATAATCTATCTCAATGTATTTCCTTCCAATAATTTATACCTATAGATTTCAGTAATAAAAGACTAGGTATAGTGTATAGTTCCCGGCACGAGACGTGAGCACAAATTGTACCTGCTTGGTAGTCTCTGTCGTCACCGTATTCTAGTATTCCGTTTTGTACGTACACTCAATTATGCATTATCATATTATTAAGCCAATGCAAGTGCCCGTTTCTGGTCTGTTTTGCTGTGAACAGAAATTCGACCACTTAAGCAGTGGAATCTGTGCTCACGACTCGTGCCGGTAACTATACCTATCTCAATGTTGTAAATGTCAATCTCATGATAGTAGCAAAGAGTTATTATAATCAAAGGATAGTAGATGGTCCTGCTGCCGAATTGCGTAACTCACTCGCGATCGCATTCATCTGGATTTCAATGTTCATTGCTCCGTGTGTTTTGACAATCCGTCAAATTGACAACTACGTACCATGCAATGAATATTGCTGTAATTTCAAAATGAAAGCTGAAAAATGAATGCATTACACAATTACCCCACTGTTTGTCGGTTATTTGTGACATAAAAATTAGATTGGAACCTCGGACGAATCAAGATTGGAATACTATGTCTGTGGATTGGAACTATATTTTGAACATTATAAATTACGAGAATTGGCTCTCTGAATAAACTTATACCAAAACGACACTTTATATTGTTGTCCGAGGATAAAAGATAAATTATTGTAAGATTCAATAGAGCGGAAGGAGTCGTTGTTGGATTCAAAGGCGATGGTCCAGCAAGCTATTCACCTCACCTATGATTGTGGACATTCACCAACAGACATGTCGAATCGAAGCCACCTGCAGCTCCCAGCAATGTGGACGAAATAAAATCTTAATTTAGGTACCTAGGTCTAAATATAAAAAATATAAAACTAAATATTATTGTATTGTCATCGGAACTACATGTGTAGGTACAGTCAGCAACAAAATTACTTCGGTTAAAACTGGCCAAAGTTTCAACAGGGATTTATGAATGAAAACTTAGTAGATACCTACTTTTTTGTAAGAAATTATTTTAGAGTAGGGAATAGTTTAATGACTACATAAAACAACAAAAACATAACATCACGCCTGTATTTCCCCGAAGGGGTAGGCAGAGGTGTAATAGTACACCCACATTTCGCCAGTTATGTTATAGTCCCAAGTAATAGGGGGCGAGCCTATTGCCATTGACCGGGCACAAATCCAGACTCCGGGCTGCTACTGAGAATTTCCTAATGAAAAAACCCAATAACACTTTGCCCGACCCGGGAATCGAACCCAGGACCCCAAGCTCAGCAGTCGCGCTTGCAACCACTAGACCAAAGAGGCAGTTTAATGACTAATATTATTATAATGATATATTTAAAGCAATAATTCGGTTTTATGATATTAATTGATCACATTTCGAAATGATCATCGACTTATGTTGCTGACCGTACGTGTTTACTAAATTTCAGCCTGTTTGGATAACGGTAATGAGCTCAAAATTAACTTGCAAAATTTGTAGCATACAGACAGACGGACGGAAAACGAAGTAAGTTAAATAATAACAGCTTTTATAGAGAGCAAGAAGATAAAAAGAAATAGGTACTTCATTCACTATTGCTTTATATAAAAGCAGTTCTACAAGCAGTCAAATAATGCAAATTAAAAGTTAAATAAATACTGATTTCAATTCTTGCCATCCTTAAATCTGAATGACTGCTTCTCTGTTTATATTCCTAAATATAAACGTGCATCATTGTTTTCGACAACGATTCCTGGACGCTAATGTTTCATTGATATAATTGTAATTGATTTACTCTGTGATTAACAGCATTATAGTCAGGGCACCTGATGCTCATCTAACTAAATTACAGATTACAGGCATAACATAGTTATTTGGTATGGGTACAGTCGACCGCACGTCAATGGTAACAGTTTGACCTTGACAGTGTCTTTATTTCGTAAGCAATAAGCGCGGTTTTCGTAATTCAAGTGTAACTAACTGACGTGCGTTCGACTGTACAATAAATAATCGTGGGAAATGGAACCAACGCTGGTTAAGAGTCATACGGTCTTAATCTTAACGCAATAAATAGTGCATGTTATGCTAATTAACGGAACACGACTGCATTTAACTATATCACGTCCAGTCGACTTATATATTGTGCTGTGCTACATACATTCTTAGTTTATTGAATTCATCATTTCATGTCGTGTCGTGGCACTGCAGGCGTCATAACGAAGTTCCACGCAGGTTTAAACAAAGTTTTGTTACATTTGAGTAAACTTATCACCATCATCAACAGTCAATCGGATTCCATAACTGGACATGGACATTATGTTCCATAAACCCATAGTAGTGAGGCAAACTATACTAGTTTATGAACTCTGTGCCAGACCTGTCCCATTCGTGTCGCAATGTGAGCAATGTCACGTCATGTCAACTATTACTATATTAGGGAATTTAGGGACTGTATAAAAATGCTAAGTTTGGTAAACATTCACTCAATTTTATTTTATACCCATTCTAGCAGTCTACTTATCTTTTGGACATGGGTCAAAAAGGAGAGGCCATAAGCCTGAAGTCAACATGCTTGGCAAGCAGGATATTGATAGCATTAGTGACTCTTAAACCTCTCGCACTAGTGGCACTGAAGTTATAAGCTTGGGATCTTGGATTAAATTAATCATCTCAGCCTATTGCAGTCCACTGCTGGACATAGAACTCTCCCAAGTTGCGCCACAGCACTCGGTCTTCCGCCTTGCGTATTCAGTTTTTGTCTTGGGTCTAAGATTGAGAAGTTGTATGGTTATCTCGACATCCATCGGTTGTCTGAGATTTTTAGTTCTGTCTGGAGCATCTCCTAAAAAAGGATCAATCAGCCTATATGCCATATGCTGATTTATTGTTGTAGGTATCTATCAAATAAATTGAGACATGGTAAAACTATGTAAAGTTATTTTCTTTTTAAAGTGAATACGAATTGTTTTTCAGGTTAAATATTAGTGTGAATTATGTACTAGTTAAACATTTCAATAATCCGAATTATTGCTAGCTTATACTATACCATGGTACAATAAGATGTTTCACCATTACAATTGTTTCACATTATAATTGATTGCATCCATCTAGCAAAAAATAACATTCCGGACGTTTTATAATAATTCAAACTTTCAAATATTTTGAAACAAGAATGTTTCCAAAAATAATGTTGACGGGTTTCACCTTCAGTCCACAGAGTAGTTTCCTATGGAAAGAGAGCTGTCGGAATTTATTAATGGCGCATTAACTGTGGGGTGCGAGCTTTTTCGAGGGATGACTAGTGTTTACATTGTTAAGCTTTGAGCAACTGTGCCCATGTGTTGAGCAACGTCTAAAAATACCCATTTGAACTGCTTGAGTAACGGACACTTGCTCGAGTTGACAGTAAACGATGATGTGACTATGTTTGCCGTTTATGGTCATTCGTCAAAGGCTATTCAGGCAACTTTCTGATAAGTGCACATTTAGAGTATAGTAATGATTAAAATTTAGGATTCGTCTTCATTATTAACTAAATAAGAAGGTAGTAAGAAATTTTACACCAAATTATTTTCTATTCCGACTTCTAACTCAGAACATATTTTCATATCCTCTAATTATTAATTTTAAGTAGGTCTCATTTATTGTAACACCTACACAGTATGTTGATTTACATATAGTTAGTTTGGCTGGTATTGAAGTTATAAGTGCAACCCAACCTTGGACGAATTCTCGGGAGTGGATTGGTTCAATTCAATTCCAACTGAATTCCTTGAAACTATCTCGCAATGATTGATATTTACGTAGGAGTAAGAGTATGAGTAATGTTTCCTATTTGTAATGAATACAAAGAATATTACATATTCGTAGGTACCTACCTACTATGATATTCGCCTACTGGTTACATGGACTTAATTGGATGTTTTTGTCACACAACACTCAACTTTACAAGGCATGTCAAACTTCTGAGTGTTCTGATCTGACTCATATTAGTCATCAAGGTCCCTCGGCTGCTTTCATACAGCCGCGTAGCCCTGCCACCCTAAACGGAGTTTAATTTATTTGGCCATTGTTTTAAAGTTCTCAATACTTGTCATTGGGAAATTAAAGATTTAAATCTTTTAACAAGACAATGTAGGTATCGGAATATTCTCATGTGGTATGAAACAATCATAGAATTCCGAATATATCAAACTGGGAGTATCTTAAAGCAGTTAGCTTAGACGTTAGGTAATTTCCGCCGTTACGTCAAAATAACGTCATAAGGCCAAGGTGACCAGCTAGTCTTTCAAGAATTTTTCGCAGAACTTAATTTTCTGCTTAATTAATATTTTGCTTAATTAATATTTTGATACTTTTGAAGACCCGAATGACTGGTGAGTCAAAAAAAAATGCCCAATAAATAAGTTTATAATTCTAGGTATTTAGTTATGGTGTTGGTTGCCTTAAACAGAAGAGACGGATTCAGATGAATGATTCATCAATCACAACGTAGTTGTTGCCATCACTCGGTGGTAGCACCTATGCATCACACGCCTTACAACGAAGATGCTCGAGTGTGAGCCATGGTATAGCCAGACGTGGAATGAGCGAGAAGCATAGTGTGGGCCGAGTGACGCCGAGCGAGTCTCGACGGGCGGCGTTCGAACGTGAGGCTATTTAAAACTGTGCGCAGGCCCCCTGGCGCCGAGTCGTCGACTAATGATCAGTGCTGCCTTGTCTGCCGTTGAGTGTGTAGCGACACTGTGATCCGTGTTTACATAAAAACGTTTCAGTGTTTGTTTAGTTTCACGAATTCCACATAACACACAACCTTAAAATGGCTGACAGTGGTCTCAAAAGGAATATCCCCATCAAGCTTGGTGACTTTTCTGTCATCGACACTGAGTTCTCCAGCATCAGGGAGAGGTTCGACGCCGAAATGAAGAAGATGGAAGAAGAAATGAGCAAATTCAGATCAGAACTCATGAACAGAGAAAGCAACAACTTCTTCAAGAGCACAACGAGGTATTTATTAATTTTATTACTTAATTAAAATTTAACTCAATATTAACTTAAGCTGCGATGTATTCGCTTCGATTCTTATCTACTTACTCAAGTCTTTAACTGTACCAGTTGGTTCGTTGTCAATAATGTATGGAATTTTAATTCGGATATTTGTCAGAAGGTGAATAAACCGAGTTGTCTCAAGGCTATATTATTCAGTCCGTAACTGTTATGTTGCCGGGCCTGTTTTCCTAAAAGGGAATCTTGAATTAATGAGTTTGGTAGACATTGGTAGTTTCGCAAGACGGTCGCCCGACTCGGCCGGGTCGGCAGCTCCAAGAAAGTTAATTCAAAAGGTATTATTCGGGATCACTCCGCGGAACGGCATCAACTGCAGACAACTCAGTCGCCTCCATTTAAAGCGTGCAGCGATACGTAAGCCCGACGCGGGATGATGTCATAAATAGAAATAGCGCCGGTTGCGCGCTTCTAAACCAAAGAATTTTGTTGCTAAAACACAGAAACGCGTGAAATTGTAAACACAATGTGGGTACCTACCTTATGCCCAAACGAGGGTTTATATAAGCAAACCCTGCGTTATGAATGAGCTATGAACTAGTTTTACGCAGCAGAATGGATACGTGTTGAGAAGAAAAATTATATCAACATCGCTACTAATTCAAATACCTCATTATATAAATATATGAAATAATATTCCTATTTCATCAAAAGTGGCAGATTTGTGACTAGGTACCTACACCAACTAAAAAATTCTCTTGAATATCAAGGACGGAGTCAGTCAACATCATGCATGTCACGCTCACGTGCGTAGGTAGTTCTCCACAAAACTGCAGAGTAGGTAATCAATTCGAAGGTTATCTGAGATGCAGAGGTTAACACTTAAAATTAAATAATTAAGTAAATACACGATGTTGATATACCTACCTTGGATTATAGGGAAAATGCATACCTTCGATAAAACCGGTTTACGATTGTTTTATCAACAAGGCGTGCAAGTTATATAGTTTTGTAGGCGTAAATGCGCTGAAATTATGTTTACATGAATACATGACCCACTTGGAGCGAGTTGGTTATGTTTCAGCCGCAAGTCTTGTGTTGTGATGCAATGCCAGTATGCCAGCCTTCACTCAGTAGCATTCGATTGCTCGCATCGCTGCGTAGGACTCTACCTGTCAACCTTAATTCATATTCACACATGTGGGTAGTCAAATATGTATGGAGGCAATGTGATTTGTATACGACACATCAAGCAAAATAAACAACGATATGACTTCCTACCGCCACGTCACTAATATTTTTAGGATCTTGCTCAAATTCATTCAAGTGTGGGCTTACTGGTCCGCCCATGTGTCAATGGTTCTGTGGGTGGCGTTACAGTAAAAATTGTTTGGACATATTTGGAGGTAGCAGCTGTTAACAAAGATACCTACATACTTAGCAGAATGATGAAAGTTGAAGCGACAATTTTCCACTTGTGTGGTTGTCGTGTGGCCGCTGAGGCATTGACGTCACTTGCTATGTTTACAATGTCCATAATGTATGCTGCGATATGTATGACCATATTTTTATTGTATGTTTTATCTTAAGTATTATAATATTTCATAGTTGCTTATATAGAATAATGATAGTTATTATATTTAATATTCTTATTGCAATGCATTTAGGTCTTTCAGATGCTTGTTTTACCTATACGAATAATTATTGTTTTAAAACGGTCTTTTTCGTCGCAATGACTATAGCACAGATAATATAATACTATACTATAGTAATCGATGACGTAAATTTTATTGGTTCAATATTTTAAGCTTCTAATGCTTTCATAAAATTTATCTTTAGTTGATTTGATACCACTCGTTAAAATCTCGTTGATTGGCTAGGGTTGTCACTTTTATGTAAATAATATTACCTATTCTGAAACAATTCAATAATTACCTATGTAGTTAATGATCGAGTTTAATATTTCTTATTCACTTATTCAGTAACAAGCAAAGTAGGTCAGTTCAGCTTCAACGTTAATTGGAAAAATTACAATTCATGACTCGTCAAAGTAAAAACAATATTTTGGCGTCGAGTAACTAGATAAATAAAATCAGGAATTGTTAAAGCCTTGGATTTATTGTTTATTTTGTTATAAATCTTACCCTGTTTATTCTCATGCATGAAGAAATTTAAAGTGGCAATCCTACGGTCAATTAACTTAACAACCGTTTGGTCCCCTCCCCGCTTCAACATGTAAATAAGTCATATAACTTCCAGTAAAACCCAATTGTAATTGTAAATATATTAATTGAAAGGTAGTGATGGAGAACTGAAGTACCCCAAGTTGTACTTACATATAAACAATAGGATGGAAATTACCTTGCCAAGCCCAAAGAGAAGATCGTAACGATACTAATTATATTCAGTACCTACGGTTTGGCAAATAGTCTCCAATCCAGACCAAAGGCAATTAGACTTGGAAAATATTACGATACAGGAGAAATCCTAGTGTGGGGCACATAATTTAAAACAAAATTGATCAACGACTTGATAAATTCGTCTCGTTTATGTTCCATCGCTGCTTTACCAGAACTTAATATAAAAATATCCTAAAACTAACAACAAACGTTGCTTTTTGCATGTCTTACAATTGCGAAACTGTTTCCTCCGGAGGAGTAACCAAGTCGTCGGAGAGGTAAAAGTCTATCTTAATATCCATAATTTTTTGTGTATGTAAATTAATTTACTTATTAGTATGTAATGGTAGTTTATGTATAGTATAGTTATACAAACAGTTGTCGATATACAAATTAATCATGTATTTACCTATGCTTGCAGTAGAATCGCACCTGTAGGTATTGGAATAATTATTATAGTACTTATATACCTACCTAAACCTATTACCTATATTACTTGTCTTGCATGTATTAATATTAATCTTACATAAAGCATTACATTTCTACAAAGTGTTGTTAACGTTGACAAATATTGATTTCAGCGTCACATGACGGACAAAATTAGGTTTAATGTTAGGTAATAGGTATAAGTTAAAAGTATGATTACTAATAATCAGGAATATGGGTTGTATAATGAATAACGATAAATACCTACACGATTTGCTCAGGATTACGATATTGGACCGTAACCACAGACTCTACTAGAGACACTAGAGTTTCTTTATAAAATAATTGAAAACCACGACTCAATGGATTAAATGTTGGTAAAATCACGATTCACGGCACATATTATTATATCATCAATAGTCGTAGGTTTTAAAAAGTACTCTGTGTCGTAGGTACGCTAATAAATGCTTTGAGGCAAATTGTGCCAGTAATTCTGCGGTAATTGGGGTTCTATTCCCAGTCGAAACTATATTGCGTAGCCAGCACGTAGGTACTATAGGAAACGGTGCAAATGAGGCTAGCCGTGATTGTTTAATTTGAGCCTCCGTCTAACCAAAGCAGCCTTTGTAAATAGCTGCAATATTTGCAGTTGTTAACTGGAAAGGCTAGGAGCTACAACCGAGACAAGTACTTATACGAAGCCAAGGTTAAAGGAATAGAAAGTAAAATTTGCATGCGGCTGAACTTAAACTGGAGTGAATTACGATACAAATAAGGAAATACATACTAGGATTCAATATCGTTAAATTGACACTAACAAAATTAAGATTGTTTAATATTTTCTGTATAACCTACCTCTACAAGAATCTAGCTTATTTCACACTTTACAGATTCTATAGATACTTTGCTAATTAATTCTGTAAACCATACAAGACTTGAACGTTGTAGGAATTTGTTTTGTGTCTGTGTCGAATGAAACTTAATACGTTTAGCATTGGAGTTATGAGTTATGCGATTAGCTGCCGGCTGCTAGTCGAGAATGTGGTATACCACACGTAACAATAGAGGTTTATTAGTTTACATTTCTTAGCGACCTAATCAAAATCATTATGAAAATCAAGCAATATGTAGGGTAGGTAGTTACCTATAATATTTCAAGCATAAATCATCTTAGGTAGATCTGGTCGGGAATTTTTACAATTGATTTCCACATCCGTATCAGACAAGATCAGAGTACTTCAATCAATCAATCAACTCAGCCTAACGCAGTCCACTGCTGGACATAGGCCTCTCCCAAGTTGCGCCAACGCCAACGCTCGGTCCTCTGCCTTCCGCATCCATCAGAGTACTTATCCAAATTATATTATTCTTGCCTCATAATTTAATGTGGCTTAGTAAGTAATAGCAGTGATATACTGTAGATTTTCATTATCATTGAGATTAAAATCTTCATTGATAACTTTGTGGTTAGGTTTTCTAAAGTTTTTCCGAATATCCTTTTTTTTTGTTTGAGGTTTAAGACATTTATTCTCACAAAGAACTTACAGAGTTCACTTAACATGAGAAACTTAAAAATTGAAAATACAAAAAGTAGGTTAGTCGATGATCTTAAGAGCTAGTGTTAGTTTAGCCTTAATAGTATTATATAATTTGGATATAAAAAAGAAGTAATTTAAATAAGTAGGTGTACTGATGACCGATCCGACATCCGACATCGCACACCTTAAAGTAAATCTAGGGTATCTATAGTATCTACATTCTATATATGAATTCTACGGGTTCATAATAATTTTTGTACAGGTGTTAAGCATGACTTAGGAGATATTCTTTTAATTTCTTCTTAAACATATTAATCGAAGTAATATCTATAATATTTCTGGGTATTTTATTAAATATTTGGGTATAGTTTCCGCTGAGCATTTTAACTTTAGGTTGGTAAACAATTTTTTTGACTCATTTTACATATAAGCTAGGTTTATGTACCCACCGCCCACTTGCACAATTGATCACAAATTACGTCGATACAAGTGCCTACTCTAATATCGATGAGCTCATTTTGTTGACAATGACCTTGTATCTGAGCTGATGACTTGAGGATGACATCAGCTGTTTTGTTGAAAAACGTGAAATATGTTATGTTATGCACCGACTGAATAATTGTTCATGGGTCGTAGATTATACTTGCTCCCAGAGACATTTATGAGTCAGATAGTAACTGCCTAACAACTCTACAGCATGATTCCATAAATGGATGAGACTACAAATTGCATGGAATTTATTTCTACAAACGTGAACAAACAAATAACAAAAAATGCAGTATTCGCACTTAATTTAATGAATTCTCAAGGAATTTTAATTAAATCTCAGTTGAGGTAGACTCAACTACCTACAAAATACGTTTTGGAATGCATGTTAATTAAGTAGGTATCAGTAGGCATTATATTGTAGATAGATAAGGTGTAAGACTACAATTACTTTAAATTCTTTGCATTTCATTAAGTAGGTAAGTACGCACGGCTACACATCAAGCTGTACATTTCCAGTATAAGCTGATCTCGCATTGTAGGTACGGAAAGCATATACAATACGAGGTCAGCTTTTACTGGAAATGTACAGCTTGATGTGTAGCCGTGTGTACCTACTTGTTAACAGTTCTTGATTGCATGCAAGCCACGTTAGTGGATTAGAATATTTAGAATAGAATAGCGTGATACTATTTCGCATGCTAGTAATCACTTTTGCTATTAAATTCAGTAGCTAGGTAGGTATTTTCATGTTACAGAATGAAATTCATTTTCAAATAACTTTGATGCTTTATCAGTTTCGAGTCAGTAATGTAAGAATCGATATAATACCGTCAAGGACCCCTGGGCCCTAATTCACGTAATTTCATGACACGCCGATCAAGTTGCAGTGACGCTGCAGTTCGTTTCTGACAGCGATCGCCGTAGATAAGAGAATACAAAAAGCATTTAGTTACGTGAATTAGCCTACTGGGCTACTTGTAAGCGTAGTTAGTATTCATTGCATGTAGGAACGATGCTCCGTTTAGATAGGTATCTACCTTTTAATTTACTTATGTAGTTACATAGGTACTTATCTTTGTATCGAGTTGTACTTATTTGCATAAGCCGTAATGTTGGTTTGACACACGGGACGTTAAATACTACGTAGTTAATAACTCTTGTTTATACATTTGGGTCCTTCACTATATCTTGAACTTTAGATGTACATGTTAAAACTGTAGAGTTGTAGAGGCAAGGCATGTCATTCGTTAATCAAATTATGTGCTTACAACAAGTAGAACACCCACTTCGCATATACAACATCTACCTACACGATTGTCAACAAACGTCTACTTCGCTAAAGGTTATCTCTCAATGTCGCCACTTAAATCATACTTATTATTAATAATTATCTACTAACTCCGCAAACACAACTGACCCACACTACAATCACAGAGTAAATTTGCATAACTACAACTCGAAAGTAATGCACGAATTTAGAACTACTGGTGGTATATTTGGGATTTACGAGTCAGCATTAAAACTACCAAACAGATAATTTTGCGTCAGACTTAAAATAGACGTTTAACAGCCGGTGTTGAAACGGCAGTAAAATCCAAATTTGGAATTTAGAACGAAACTTAAAACTTCCGTGTTTGGTGGTTATGTAATGGACTCCTCGACGCGGCGACAATTATGAGTGAATGTATTAATTTGAATATTGTGATGTTCACAGCAGCACCACATCATCACAGCACAGTGACGGCAGACAGTTGGCAGAGCCCAGCCATTGGGACAGCCTCAACTCGCCCCTGATTCAGGATGAGGGCGACGGCAAGTCACTGAAGCTCCGTTTTGATGTTAGCCAGTACACCCCTGAAGAAATTGTCGTTAAGACTGTAGACAACAAATTATTGGTGAGTGTTAATACTATTCTCACACAAGAGCAAATAAAAATAAGAATAAGACAAGCTATGCAGTTGTTGCCACTAAATTTAGTTATTATAAAGTAAATAAAAATAATTAAAGGTACGGCTCTTCGATCAATAATAGTATGATCGAAGGTACGGCTACGACCTACGAGACGTCTACGAAAACTGCGCATTTTTACTTGTGCCTAAGGTTATAAGTTTAACGCTCTGTAACTTGTCTTATTCGTACCTACCTATTCTTAGAATGCCATTTCATTCTCAAGTACGCGTTTGTTGCATAAGGTCAAATATAATCAGGTTTTGATTCATCTTTAATGTCTTCGTTTATTTTATTATATTAATTCTTGCTACGCTCCATTAAAGGCTAAAGTTAGATTCGATTAAGCGTAGGCGGGGTTCTGTTAGGAGTAAACACAATCTAATGGCGCTATTAGAATAAAACCTATCAATTTACTACTCAACTATAACATGGATTGAAACCTACTAGTTTCCGATGAAATGTACAAGTTCAATATTCCAAGAAGTGAAACCATGGCGGATGTGAAATATGGTTAACAAATTATTACAGTACTTAAGCCGGCAACTAAATTCACAGCCAACGCTTGCTTTTATAGCAACTAAATGGGTACCAGTTTGAAAAATTTGCTCAACTACACAGTACGGCAGAGATACCTACCAGTGTAGGTTTACACAAATATTTGGCAATGGGGCGGTTTATATCCACACAATGTTCGGTTGCCGTTTGACGTCATCACAGAATTCCCGTCTTATTTTAGTCAGATTTATCACAGCGGCACTGACACGTTTAATGACCGATTTCACAGTAGCAATAAACGAGAAACAGCAGTCCAGTAAATGTAACCACTGTTTCATGCACGTACGTAATTTAAACGCAGATACAATCTAGACGCGCCGGTTTGTGCAGACCGAACATAAAATGTGGCACTGGCACTGGACATCATTAACATCAAGTTATTAATTACTAGGACGTCACTGTATTATAGCTTTAGTTTCTCAATGAACAAGATATCAACGCTCCTTCACTTTTATTTTATATCGCGGTCTAATGAAGATAAATTACCTGCAGCATAATGAAGCGTTTATTTACGTATAGTGTGAAAAAAAATGCCCGAAGCTTTTCAGAGTCGGCAGTATGCCAACATGAAAGTATCGCTTTTGTGCACACAAAACACAAGCATTTCTTTTTTTTACTATCGGGGTCAACGGAGTCGTTGTGTAGCCAAAACATGAATTCTTGAGTTTCACACTGAGGTAATATGTACTACGTACTAGAGTAGACATTACAAACAAAAAATATTGCGCAACTTGCTGGCCGCGGAGCACGCGCGCGTCGAGCGTGGCTAAGCGAGTGAGAGTGCAGGAGCTCTAAAACGTGCTACAAACATTTTGTTCGAGGTGACTTCTCTAGTACGTAGTAAATATTACCTCAGTGGAGTTTCATTCAATTATTAAATAGAGAAAATAATCAAGTCCCAAACAGCACGCAACACTGTAAAAGTTAATGATATTGTGAGTGATTACTGCGTGCATCGAAACGATTTTAATTAATAATATTGTACGGTAGATTAAAATATTTTTTTAGAAATATTTGTAAAGACGCTTGTCATCTTAGTCTATCTGCGACCACGAAATGCTGCAAAGCTTTCGAAACGTCAGGGAAACCAATTTAAATAATATACGCGATTTAATCCGGTTAAACTTTGTTTTATTATTAAATAGAGGTTATGTGCTCGTATTTCAGGTCCACGCCAAACACGAAGAGAAGTCTGACACAAAGTCGGTGTACAGAGAGTACAACAGGGAATTCCTGCTGCCGAAGGGCACGAACCCCGAGGCCATCAAGTCGTCGCTGTCGCGGGACGGCGTGCTCACCGTGGAGGCGCCGCTGCCGCAGCTCGCCATCACCGACAGGCACATCCCTATCCAGAAGCACTGAGCGTGCGCACTCGCTGGCTGCCCGACAAGACAGCAATTCCATAATACTGTTAATAATTTATTTTAATTTACGTTTTATAAATTTAAGAGGAGCAATTGGCGATATTTATTTAGAATCTTTTAGAGAATCTCAAAATTTATTAACACCATTTTTGATTGGTCAATGATTATTCTCGAAAATTCCAACCTACGTTATTGAGCACAGTTTGCATGTTGAATGTTGCTTTAGTGACATTTGCTTTCTCGATGAATGATAGGAGATATATTCAGGCAATTGTTACTTTTGTTTTTATATTGGGTATTACGATGAAGTTTTATTTGTGTCCTATATGATTAAGTAGTTCTAGGAACACAAAAAATTAAAAGAAAAGGGCCTAGAAAAAATATTCAACTGAGCTTATACAGTGTTCACAAAATAATAAATTGATGCAACTTGTACTTTGATATAATTAAACGGCTATTGGCAAAAAGATTATGATGACAACGATGATTGATAAAGTGTCTTCTTATACTTACGTGTATAAAAGTCCATTTTGCTTAACACTGCAATGAGCAGCTATAACAAGCACGTTATAATACACCAATTTAACAGCTTTTAACATAATACACATTTATATTTTAGTACAAACAGTTGTTAAGAATGTTTTAGATGTCAATAAAATATAAAAAGCTTTTTGTTTTCCATTATTTTTTCCCTAAAGTAAATATTTAAAGTATACCTATATTTAATTTTGTTAAACACACCTAAATCGTGATACTTCCAACTTGGTTACTATAACATACAATGCAGAATTGATCGAACAGAGGACGGACAAGGTGATCAATCCCACATAATCAGTTATGACTTTATTGAGAGTAGTCGGCCTGATAAATTGCACTGTATGTTTATGGAAACAACAACTTATAATAATCTAGTAGTTGCATAACTTCTGCATACCTTGTAATTATTTTTGCAAGTCTCTTTGTCCAGTAGGCGTAGTATGACCACTGAAGACAAGAGATTTGTGTTATTTGTTTATATTTTATTGGACTTGCGTTTGCCCACCACCTGCGATGGTGCGGTCGACGATGGTACACGCTAGCCCAGTAAAAAAGTACGTTTGTCTATGGAAAAGTAGACAAACATTCATTATGTAGAACTAAAAATGTTATTTTGTTTATTCTTTCATAGATAAACCCCTTGTCGTCATGCTTTGCAGTTTCGAAATTCATTAAAAAATATGTTTTATAACAAACTCTTCTAATACCTAAAGGGTGGCTTTGAATCAAATTACTGGCTATCAAGTAGTTAGGCATCCACTGCTGGACATAGGCCTCCCCCAAGCATCGCCACAACGACCGGTCTTGCGCTTTCCGCATCCATCAAATTCCCGCGACCTTCACCAGGTCGTCGGTCCACCTTGTGAGGGTCTACCCATGTTACGCCTTCCAGTACGCGGTCACCATTCCAGAACTTACGGCCCCATCAGCCATCCATTCCATTCGTCTAGCAGTGGACGTCTTGCGGCTGAAATGATGCTGATGATGAATTATAGTTCATAGTTCATAGTTATTTATTGATAATAGTAATTATTATAAGTCACATTAAGTAAATAAATTACATTTTCATTTATCATTATTACATTATTAAAATTAGTTCGTAGAATGCCTCAAAAATCATAGGCGTGACGCTGATGACTGCCGATTAAGTTTGTTTGAATTTAAATTCAACGGATTATTTTATACACATTGTTTTACTTAATGATACGACATGTAGTTCACTAAAAATCAAAGCACGCCTACAAACACCGTTAATGCAAATACGAACTCAAGTCACGTATTGTTGTTACATGAGTTATATGCACATTGAGAAGTCATAACAAATGGAAGCACACTGGTCATAACTACTCCGCAAGCCATATGGCCCAACGCATGCAAAATAAAGGAAACGGATAGTTATTAGTAATAGTCCAGTGTAGATCCAATGACGTTTGGGCAGACCGGACGATGACTAAGGCTGGCCACTCATTGCGCAACTATTTGCGTTACAAACGAATAAAAGGTCATTGTTTAATATTACATGCCTGACAACTGTACATACAATTACAAGAACACCTCACAAAACATATTTCTGTGTACTATATACAGTATAATAATGTTGGTTGTTTTAGTTAGAATGACTAAAATGACTTTGTCTACAAGTTGACCTACATAATAACACTTACAATTAACAATTAGTTTTAGTTTAATACGTTTTCATACTGTTATTCTGTCTTCGGAGGCATTAGAGACACAACATTCAAAGTGAGAAGACATTTATGACATACTGAATTAAAAGTCGAGGAGAGATATCTTACCAGTGACTCAATGTCAACAATAGCGACCTATTTCTAATTTGATGCAGTTGACTTGAGGCCAGCATGTGTGCTACAGTTGCCGGCACGAGTCGTGAGCACAGATTTCACTGCGTAAGTGGTCGAATCTCTGTTCACAGTACAATAGACCAGAAACAGGCACTTGCATTTGCTTAATTATATGATAAAGCATAATTTAAGATACGCAGAAAACAGAATACTTGAACACGGTGACGACAGAGACTACCACGCAGGTACAATTTGTGCTCACGTCTCGTGCCGGGAACTATACTTCAGCGGCTTAAGTTGCGCTTTAGGTTATTCCAAGTGACGCAATAACTAGGTAAACAAACAACTTCTAAACAACAATTAAAAAATAAATTAATATTTGAGACATTTTTTACACAGACCATCTAGTCCCAAACTAAGCAGAGCTTGTACTATGGGTACTAGACAATGGACATTATATACTTTTTTGTAAAAACATACTTATAGTACATAAGAAACATCCAGACCAACACATAAGTGTTTATGTTCATTACAGAAATATTTGTGTCCTGTCGGAATTGAACCCTCGACCTCGTGATCAGCAGACCGACACTCAATACACTAGACCATCATCAACTCAGCCTATCGCAGTCTACTGCTGGACATAGGCCTCTCCCAAGTTGCGCCACAACACTCGGTCCTCTTCCGCATCCAGTCCCTACCAGCCACGTTCTTCAGGTCGTCGGTCTACGGTCACTAGACCATAGACGTCTAAACACAACAAAACAACAACTACACACAACAAGACTAGAACAAGAACTAAACAACATTTTCTGGATCACCAAATCTAGTTAGACTTGGCTCTCTGTTCTTTGTGGAAGGTCGATATTAAAAGAGCTTCTACAAGTGACGATATTCAAAAGATCTTCCGGTGCACCCTGGCCCTTGGGCAGTCAGCTCCGCTAGTAAATTGCTGACTGCCTATTAATTTTTCCACGACATGAGCAATTTATTATTGTATGGTAGCTCATGTGGACACGATAGAATAAATTCAATTTTGTTTCATGTCTCGAGTTTAGAGGAGAGGCCCCAAAGATGCTGGAAAAACTGTTTTTATAAAAGGAATAGCGATATGCAGAGAAGGGCACAATAAATAGCATCTAGATGACTCAATAACCTAGGATACTAGGCAATACGGCTAGGCCTAAACTAAGGGCTACGGAAATGAGTGACAGTGCAAAGTTTAAGTGCATTTGTGTGATGAACATAAGTGTTTGTGTTGGTTTGTGTGGTTTCTTATGTATTATAAGTATGTATTTACAAAAAAAAGTATAAAGTTATTATATCCATTGTTTAGTACCCATAGCATAAGCTCTGCTAAGTTTGGGACTAGATGGTGCTGTGTAAGAATGTCCCAAAGATATTTATTTATTTAAAGATTCCACCGGGCGTAACATCGCCCTAGAAACTTGCTGGTTGTTCCGCAAACTACTGACATGTTTAATTAATTTTATTGGCGCTGCCACAGATAATATAATACTATAGGCGCCGCTAACGCTGATTTAAGGACCGATAAACCATGACAAGTAGCTGATATGATCTGTGGTTTCTGTAATTCCCAGGACAAGATAGTAAATCAAATGTTTAATTCAAACAAATGGAAATCAGTAGTAACTGTATTTCAAGTAGCAGCAGAATTACTTACGAACAAGATACGTCAGAATAGTATGTATTACATTATAATAACTAATAGGTACGTACGTACTTATTTAGATAAGTACCTTTTTCCGTGGGGAAATCCTCATGTAGGTACGCATTCCGCCCGGAGAGTTGGAGCCAGTGTCGGACTCTTACCGAGTAAAACCTTCATGGTGTTCTTCTAACTACTTATGGCCGGGAGCCAGGGATAGACTTCGACAAGTCTTGGCTCGCGACTAGTAGGCGATCTCCTTCTCCCCGTGTAACCTATTAACGTCACGGGCCTTTACTGGTCGAGCGGTGGACTACCTTGAGTCCACCGCCCGCAGGCCCTATCCTCCTGTAATTTATATATAAATTTTCTTCATCGCGGCCCGGGCACTGAAACTAATACCCTCGGTCCCAATAAGGGCTGCGAGAACATAATCACAGCACTCCTACTGGGGATTTCAATAGGGAAGATGGTTACAAATTAGCTGCAACGTGGAATCCAGTGATTAAAATATAAAAGCCTCGTTATTTGCAATCGGTAAAATATACGGACACAGTGAGTGTAGTGTGAACCAGCTTTACAGAGAATCGTGAAAAACCGAGGGTGGATGAACATCTTTCCACCTCGGAATCGGAGTAACAACGCTGAATCTGGTCAAAACGTCGGGCTTAATATAGATAATCGCGTGTTAAATCCCGTTGCATTTTAAATTAATAACTCCAACTGGGGTTACGAGTTGGACGGAGGCACTTAAGGACACAGACCCCCAGCTGCCTGAGGGATAGTTGACTGGGCTTGTCCCTGCTACAACACTAACACACACACATGTAGTAACATCAGAGGGACACGCGAAGCAAATCATTCAATCATCATCATCATCCATTGACCCAAATCAGGTTCCTCCCGTGCCAGAATATTCGCCACGGCTAATAAGTTCCCCAGAAGAAGAGTTATTGCCCGTGCCCAAGGTACAACGGGCCAACACACTGCTGTTCCTTTCAGAAGTCAACGATCTACAGGCTCCGGACACGTGAAGAGGTTTTCTGGCCCAGCACCTGCTGTTTAGAGGTACGGTCACGATCCTTCGCGATGGTACATTTTTTCGACAAAATCACTTGAATAAATCCTGCTACTTTACACGTACCTACGGCTGACCCGCCCGGTTAAGCAGTCGGGGTACCTATCTAGGGTACCATATGCAAGAGTCCATTCGAAAAAAAAAAAAAAAAACATACCTACGGCTGCGATCGAACATTAAGTGCAAGCGATTTAGCCTTAGTGGTGGTTCACCGGAAAGATTTCAGACTGTACCTGTCTATCTTCACAATTGTTATTTTTTCCTTGACTTAATTATTCCCCTATTTATAATGGGTTTTTCGTTATGTATAGATGAACCAAATCCTGTGAACGTTTTAGGTAATCATTTATAAAATAGACGCTGTTAGGTAAGTAAAAATTAAAATATACAGGTGTACCATTGCAATGCCACAAGGAGGTAAAGTACTTTAAATATTGAAAATAGGATATTTTATATTTTACATATTGATATGCTTATTGGAGGGGTCCGTGGCTAAGTAGCAACCACGCGGATTTTATGATCTTTTTGCTGTCGGTCCCAGTTTCCATACGAATATCTATGGCAGTCGGTACGGGTAGGTAGTCAGAAGCCCGAAAGTCTGACAACTGGTCTAACCTTCGGATGTCGGTATTACCGGCTCCGCTCGCGCTATTATACCAACTTCTTTATAGGTCTATCTCAAGTTTCCGAAGTTAATGCTTTGTTTTAATTAATTAATTATACTTTATTGTACACACATATACACATTATTATTACAGTAGGAAAGCTTATGTACATCGGCGAGCTTAACTCAAAAATGAGTTTTCTTACAGCAATCCTTAGAGCGATAGAGAGATTGAGATTCTTTTCATAATTGTCTTAAATTTTCTTTTGAACGGTAATAGGTAGACGGTTGAAATTTTCTCAGAATATGTGTTGCTATGACCTCTATTACGACAAATACTAAAAATAAAGTCTAAATCCAAAGTCTAAAACCATACAAGAAACCTCGAAAAACACGCATTTTTTTCAACGTTTTTGTTCCTGCTATATCTTCAAAACGGTAATACATACCAGCGCGCGTCGAACTTGGTCTGATTATAGTGCATACTATGTCATTTAGCAACAAATACTAAAAATAAGACAAACATAGAAATATGTGGTGGTACCTGCGTAAGAAAGAGATGCAAAAATTCATATTTCGCTCACGGTGCGTTGATGCCTTTTGATGAACACTCGTAAATTATATCACTTTTTAAGGGGTGTCAGATGGATTGTACGGAACCCGTACTGCGTGAGTCCGACTCACACTTGGCCGGTTTTTATTTTATATTATTAATATTGTGTTTTAAGTACATCATTTACCTAATTTCATTGATTCATAGAAAAACTAGTGATTCATGGATTTTTTCTTAGGGCTCAGAAATCTAAATCGCGCCTAATTTATGCAAAAAATCAGAAAAATTTATGTTACATCTGTTTGAAATACCTACTTCCCCCCCCCAGGCCAAAGGTTGGGTCACAGTAATTCGGTACTGTGGGTGGGTACGTGCATGCGCTTATCAGATTTTTATTATTTTGACGGTTTTCATTCATGGGGTGACACCATCGATATCTGCCCCGGGTGTCAACCATGCTAGCTACGCCACTGCCAACACACCTACTTAGATTAAAGAAAAACTTATGAGATTTAATTTAGTTACGTTTCTATAAAATTACACCAAGGCAGCAAATTCTGCAAAAATCATTTTATTTGCTGTTAGTTCTCATTTCATGGACTTCCTTTAATTTAATATTCTGTTTGTTGGAGAGAATTTGATATCCTCCTTATTGACTATATCAACATCAACAGAAGCCATAAAATACAGTTGGTGCTTCTTCGCGATAGTATTAGTTCGATTTCTGGCTCATGTAAGTTTTTTTTTAAATCAACAGAATTTTCATAGGTGTTTAAAATAAAATAAATTAATGTTTGATATTATATTGAGGGGCTCGTAGCGAAGCAACGACTGCGCGGATTGTACGATCTGCAAGGTTAAGCTGCACTTGCCGCGGTCAGTCTGTGAATGGGTGACCGTTTCGTTACACATCGAGACCCCTCTGTGCCTCGGAGAGCACTTTAAGCTGTCGGTCCCGGTTGTCATACGAATATCTATGGCAGTCGTTACGGGTAGTCAGAAGCAGAAAGTCTGACAACTGGTCTAACCTCCGAATGTCAGTATTACCCAGTAACTGGGTTGCGGGGGTCAGATGGCAGTCGCTCCGTGTAAAATACTGATGTTTAGCCGCATCTGGATAGACTGGAAGCCGACCCCAATATAATTGGGAAAAGGCTCGGAGGATGATGAATGTATGATATTTCCAATATTAAAACTACTTTTCCTCAATGTAGCATTGCAATGGAACATACGGTATTATTTATAAAATCTATACACAAAACTGTTAAATTCTGACTGAATAAATTACTACCTAGCGCAACGTGTTTTTTTATCGGATGAAATCGCGTCTTATTGCCAGTATTATCAGATTGACCAACTTGGCTACTGCATTCAGTTGGCAAGTGCAGTGTCAACAAATATTACGAATAAACACGAATAAAAACAGAAAGGTAAATTGATGTTGATATTCCAGATCTATGCCGCCGCAAGAAATGCAACGAAATTAATCAAGTGTTTTATTGGCTAAGCGTCTCTGAAAATGTCAACACGCATTTTTGTGCGCTTACGCCGTGAATATTTCGGGACATGATTGCGTTAAAAAAGGTCAAGTACAAAGTCACTTACGTTTTTATGCGTTGGTTGCTGCATGGACAAAGCTGTTTTAAACATTATGAAAAAAAACCGCCGAGATACATTAAATTAAGGATCCGTTACCACTTTGGACATTTTGTAAAAGTAACTTGCGCTTACATCTTATATTATACATAGGTATTATATTATAGAGCCACTAAGAACTCTGCTCATTCCTACCACGAGAAACGGCGTAACGATACATACATATGTATTATTACGATGTATGGTATGTAATACATTCTATAGAGATACATAGATGACAAAACAAGATTACATGCAACGCGTGGATGCACCGACGAACACATCCACAACGCATCCTAAGTATGAATAATGAATACAAATGACGTGCAATTAATTATAAACAAGCTCTAATTAACGCCGGCCAAGTCCCGAATGTATCTAACTGCAGGTGACAAGGCCGACAGGGGACTGGCAAGAGACACTCGTAATAATTTTCAATGAGCGTTTATAATGTGCCATGATGTGCGTCGAAATAAATGAATTACGGCGGGAATTAAATGTGATATATAATACAATGCTAAAGTGGGCAGACTATGTCATTGAGAGCAATGACCATTTCGTCATCTTCTATACTTATAAAGACAGATGTCCTGACTGACTGATTCATCAACCCAGAGCCAAAACTACTCAAGCTAGAAACATGAAATGTAGAAATTAGGTTCCTTTTGTAACGCAAGCACCAATTAAGAATTTTTGGAAATTGTAACTCCAAGCGGGTGAAATAGGGTTTTAGAGTTTATATGAAAAATCTTTTCTCCTGGATCGATTCACTCAAAACTTGTAAAAATAATCACTAAAGTAACTAATGAAACACGTATTATTTTTCCAGAATTACTCCTAAAAGTGGGTGCAATAGGTTTATCAATTTTGTATGGGAGAATATTATTGCGTGGCTGGATCGAGTCGAAAAAATAAAGAAATTCGTATCTTTCTTTTCCCAAAACTACGACGAGAAAAATTATACGGAGCAAGTTAAAACTTTTTATGCGGGCAAAGCCGTAAGAGCATTGCTGGTATATTAAATGAGTTTAGATTTAAGATTGTATTTACTCTAGATTCCTGCGCAATGAAATGATTAAAACATCAATCTAAATAAAGTTAAAAATAAAATTCCACACATGTGTGGTCTCAGTGTTATTGTGACTCAATTCCGACTAACATTCTTTCTTGATTAAAGCTTGTCAAGAAAAAAACAAATCGTAATTAAAATGTTTGAGCCATGGGATAACTGTTATTTTTGGACTGTACGAATGTCAGTAACTTTAGAAAGACAACGAAAATAACTGTTCTTGTAACAATGTGCCCTTCAAATACAAAACTGCAATAACACGTTCAGAAATAAAGTCAAGAGTTAAATCAATTCACAATTTACAAAAAACCGGACAAGTATTTGGCAGAACTGCAATGCGAAAATTGTGTTAATATTTTTCATTTCTAAAAGATTAATTCTTAGAAATTAAGCCTCATTGACGCACTTAAAACATCGAAGAAAACAAAGCAATTTTTCATCATTTGCATTTATGACTAAACATTAGTCTGAAACTATTTCAATAGCTTTTTTTTGCATTTATCCTGCACAAAGAGAACAGTAAGGAGGCAGATTTCAATGCTTATATACCTTTATTAACTTCTACAGCTCCCGGACAAAATGGTTTACTGGATGTTTTTCTTCTTCATCATCATCATCATTTCAGCCGAAAGACGTCCACTGCTGGACATAGGCCTCCCCCAAGCATCGCCACAATGACCGGTCATGTGCCTTCCGCATCCAGCGGATACCCGCGACCTTCACCAGGTCGTCGGTCCACCTTGTGGGGGGCTTATCCACGCTGCGCCTTCCAGTACGCGGTCGCCACTCCAGAACTTTACTGCCCCATCGGCCATCCGTTCTGCGAGCAATGTGCCCCGCCCACTGCCACTTAAGTTTGGTAATTCTTCGGGCTATGTCGGTTACTTTCGTTCTCCTGCGAATCTCCTCATTTCTGATTCGATCACGCAGTGACACTCCGAGCATAGCCCTCCCCATTGCCCTTTGAGTGACTTTGTTCTTAGCTAATCTTATTTCGCATTTACGCACTCGAAGCATTCTTACGGCCAAAATCTATCCACGATAAGCCCTACTACAGATAGAAATTTGACATAATTTGTATGGAGCGTATGTCAAATATCTATCTCTAGTAGGGCAAATCGTGGACAGAAGAGATATAAATTTTGGCCGTTAGTGGCTAAAGCAGTGGTGTATTGAACCAGCAGGGCAATTGTGTAACTCAAAGACATTTCTATACTTAGTATAAGTAACTCTATGGTGTAACTGCATATCGTAATCAACAAAATGTCAATTTTGACGTTTGAATCCGGAAAAATGATACAATTCGAATTGCCTAACTACAAAACTATTAATTACGATGTCGGAGGGATTCATTATAAAATTAGATGAATGATAAAGCTTAAAGAGGAATGATATCGTTTAAAGAGGAATGAAGGAAGCAAAAATGACAAGTTGATGTCTGTCGTGTAAATGTTTGCAGAGCGTATATTATGTCATTTACTTCCTATAGTCTAGTGGTCGCAAGCGCGACTGTTGAGCGTGGGGTCCTGGGTTCGATTCCTGGGTCGTTATGTTTTTGGGTTTTTTCATCAGGAAATTCTCAGTAGCAGCCCGGAGTCTGGATTTGTGCCCGGTTAATGGCAATAGGCTCGCCCCCTATTACATGGGACTTATAACATAACTGGCGAAATGTGGGTGTACTATACACCTCTGCCTTCCCCTTCGAGGAAATACAGGCGTGATGTTATGTTATGTTACTTCATAATGGACTTCATTACCTCTATATCGTTACACAATTCCAATGTTTGATTGCGATGTTATCAACATCGTCTTTAATTTTACATCAAAATGAAACTGTCAAATGAGTTACGCAATTGCCCTGCAGAAGTCACAGCTTCGAAACCTGCTCGTGAGCTATTTTTCTTTCCACAATTTACATCTTTAGATTTCGCTTCGCGTTAAAAATAATAAAATAATTACTTAGGGTAGGCGCATCTACACGACTTTGAAATAACTGCAAAGTTTATCGGGTCGGTTGAGGAAAACGGTATTTTTTAAGAAAAGTTAAATTCGATACCACGAGCAGTGTTCACGGTAGCTTAGTGGCTAAAGCACTGGTGGACTGAACCAGGAGTCGCAGGTTCGAAACCTGCTCGTGAGCGATTTTTTCTTTAAAATTTATATCTTTAATCTTGTTTTCTCGTAAATCAATTAACTCTGCGAATCGCGCTATCCTTTGGATCACTTCAGCATCTTAGTCAACCCAACTACTGTTATTGAGGTGGCTGGGGTCGTCTCTTTCTGCTTCAATAGCCATTCCTTCCACAGACATGACCGCTTCAGCATCTGAGAATTTCGGAATTTTTGTATATCATTTAAACCAATTTGTCTGGTCGTCAGCTCAATGATGTGTTCCATACCATAATTTATTCTTTTTCATCTGCCTTGTACTGGTACATGGAACTTGATATTCTGAGTCTGAATAGAAACTGCGGCTCAGCTTCCCGATTCAGAAGATAATCGATAAGAAGTTGCAGACTGATTCGGTTCGATTCACGTACCGAGAGAAAAAGAGATAACAAACCGAATCGGTCGACAATTGCTTATCGAAAATATTCTGATTCGGGGAGCTGGTGTGGGTTCTGTTGTGTCCGTAAATCTTCAGTTCAGCGTACTTCACGCTATCGATTCTGTGCAATCGATATAGCTTTGTTTGTGGATGGAATAAGTGGCTAAGCAGTAACTTACCTTAGCAGTGTTAGCTTTTGGGAAAAATCCCCAGGCCTAGAACACTCGAAAGCGCTACTAGTGGGCTTCAAGAAAAGGTTTACGAAAGAAGCGCTTTCTTTGAACAGGAACCAGATAAGAATCCTGACAATGACCCTCACTGGGCACTGCAAGCTGAATAAACACCTTCACAAGATGGGCACTCAGTGATAACACAGTTTGCAGGTTTTGTTGCGAAAAGGATGAAATGACCATCCATATCCTACGCGAAAGTGATACATAAGAAGCCAGCAACTTGGAGGCTACATCATCTCAACGCAGGAGATCAAATCTTCCTCCCCCAAGGTCATAGTCGACTTCATGATGGACTTGCAGCTTGGGGTAGTGCTGTAATGCTGCAAGAGGCGTCACAATTGATCTTAACAGGTCGCAGTGGCTTAGGGGCGTTCAAGACTCCTACCGCTTTCCTCAAAATAATAATAGCACCGTTACTTGATGCATCTATCGGAGCTTTATTCTTTTTGAGCTGCTTGAGTCGCCTCAATCTCGCCATAAACAACATTCCGAAGCTCCTGGCGTTGGCCTCTTTAGTTCAGGCAGTCACTAGGTCAGCTAGGTTTGATATGAACTCCCCAAACCTTTAAACGTAACGCATTAATTCGTAATTGGAAGTATCATCAATGTAGTTGTTACGTAACATACTGATCAACTAACACCATTGAAAAGTCATAATGCCGCATCATGGTTTCTGCGGGTGATGAGGCACTTTAAAAGGCGTCACATTATGTTGCAGACGTGCATTTAAGGTGCGCTAGTCGACGGGCGGCTCTAACTCGTTGATGGGCACGGCTAAAATGCATGCTATCTCACTTCAAATTATAAAAAATCCTAAAATTGAAAGGAAAGGGCCATTGGTGAGCAGTAAGATGCTAGTGTGCATAAACATACACACTCCCGTACGTGGTTTCGATTGATTTATAACGAAACAGAACGTGTAAAATTCAATTTGACCTTTGGACGTGTGGTTATTATAAAATGTAAAATAAAAATCTATTCAAAATAAAATTATTAGAACTTTTGTCTAATTAAACTATGATTTTACGGTATTAGGTAACTATTTAAAAAAAATTATACGCCATAAGTGGTTTATTTATGCACAAAGTTGCGCCAAAATTAGTGTTGAAATACGTTGTAATAAGTTTCGATAGCAGTCATTCATCATCATCATTTCAGCCGAAAGACATCCACTGCTGGACATAAGCCTCCCCCAAGCAGTTTGGGGGGATATGCCATAATAGCCTCGCTTGACAGGCGGGTTGGCGATCGCAGTTGGTTGGTTAAATACTACTCGCTGCTGCCCATCCTCTGGTGAATCCCTTAGTCGCCTTTTACGACACCCATGAGAAGATATAGGGAGGTGCTATTCTTTACGTCCGGCACCACACAGCACCTTCAGCAGCAGCAGTCATTCAAACCATTTTTTACCAAGTTTTTATCGACTGCTTCATTCCTGTCTGTCTGTTCGGTACAAATTTTGCAATAGATTTTAAACGAACTTCCCGATGAGCTAGAGAATTGAAACTTTAAAAATAGCTCAGAACTGGATGACAATGCAATATTAATTTCCTTTTTAAACGTGGTGTATAAAAAAATTAAATTTTCATCTAATTATTACTATTCTGTTTCCATACAAGATTAAATAACGACGGGACGAATTAATATCATTCTTAGTTTTGGACGTACAGTCAGAAAACTTTCCGGTGAACTGGCTTGCACTCAATGTTCAAGGGCAGCCGTAGGTACGTGTCATGTAGCAGGATTCGTTCAAGGGATTTTGTCGACAAAATGTACGACCGGGAAGTATCGCGACCGTACAACACCAAACATTGGAGTAATCGCCATAGGATGGATGAATGACCGACTAGCGCAATCTTAAGGACTGCATATTTTAACAAGCGGCTAGCGGCCTAGGCTATCAGTATTTAAGTGTGTAGAAGTCAGTGATCGCTGCCTTTTTATAGTTAATAGTTTAGTTTTTTAGTTTAATAGTTTCAATCATAAAGAAGCATCTATATTTGCTGTTCATTATTAGAAAATAATCCGCCAATATAGATTTTTTGTCTTTTCTAGTTATCTATACCGGGTCATTTTTAATTCATCAGCCATTCTGTAAGGGATGATGATTTATTTGTGTTTACATCAATTGACAAAATGGGGTCATCTGATATTTTTTCGCGATTTCAAGGATCGTCCCATAATAAAAGTTGTTGAAATTGATGAGTACAGTCATCCCTTAATACAGAATGGCTGATGTATTAAAAATTATCCTGTATAACGTCAAGCCAAAATTATTTACGAATAAAAAGAAACAGATTAATCAAATGGCATAAAAGATGTGGTTCCGCCTGTTTAATAAGATAAAATACAAAAAATGCGTTTTAACAGTTCGAAACCATAACACTATAACCTGTATGCATCACAACTTTAGAATATTACGTATATTAGTAGAACAACCCTTTTAACATTTCATATTCTAGTAACATAACACAAAAAGACCAAACGAAACTTACATTCATTACAAACGAGATTGTTTTGAATATTTTAAAGATATTCGTAAATTTAAATCGTTCGTAACGTGAGTGGGATGGGCAGGAGTATCTAAAGAAGTCATATTGTGACTTACAGTACTAGCAATTTTAAAAGTTACAACGATTTACAGTCTAACAAAGCAATTAGTATACAGGGTCGCCAGATATAAATGAAGTTTTCTCAGAAGATTATGGATGTTTTCGAGTGAAATATCATTTTAATAACGGACAAAGTTAAACTGTATTTATACAAAACCCTAAGCAAACCGTGCTGTAATAATTTCGTAAGAAATCTTCATCTATATCTGGTGACCTAATTGGTTTGTTAGACTGTTTGTTGTACCTGCGCAGATGTCATTTTTGGTAGGAGCGAAAATATTTAAGCAAATCTTAATGCATCACATTTACGCGCGAAACATCTTTATCCGGTAGTGGTTGTTGCGTACGCGTCATAATGGCGTCTGCTGCATGCCTGCGATTTTCCATGTAATACACAAATATTATGAGCGAGATAGAATGTCTCTCCTGTTGTTGTAAAGAAACAAGGCCTGTATTTTCTTTCATTTGTGTTTAAAATAGTTTTTAGTCGGTGTTAGATTACTCCTTTCTGCGTTAGCGAATATTGTCGAAGTAACTTATAAAATTGGTAGCGCTGTACCTGCACGACATGATTTTAGAGCTGACCCAATATTCTAAATGGATCCCCAAATTTGGATCAGCTGATTAGGTTTAAGATAAGTTGCACAGTAAACTCGATCGTGCAGCATATCTTTTTCCACTATTGTCTGTTGGATGTATGCAATCGCCGATGTATTTTCACTAGCTAGATTTTACTGGCAGAAAATTGGGATATTATTTTCTTTGAGGAACAAGTAATTAGTAATAACATTATAATATAGCGAGAATTTTTTTCGAAGCGATTGTAACAAATCAAATTACTAGTATGCAGTAAGATTTTATCAGTTTGCAAGTAGATACTGTTGCCCATCCATCTTGAAATCCTGACACACTAAATAACAATACTGACGAGAACCAATTTACTTTTTCACTAAATAAGAGAATAAGTTTTTAACATGGTATACCATCAAACCTAGAGAGAGGACGACTACTGCTTCGGTGAAGTAACCTATAGCTACGTCCTGCATTGACTTCTCTTTGATCAGATCCGCAGGCTCCGGGTTGCTATCAGCCACCTGAAATGAATAGAATAGGGTATTTGACTATTATATTTATATTAGAAATCTTAAAGCTGCAAACCAACAGCGGGCGGACAACGCCGGGCGGTGCGTGACCGATACGCTGGCGTTGTATTATATGGGAATGCATAGCAGTAGTCACACAGACAGCGAAACGTTTTCTTCTGGCGCTGTCATTCCGCCGCCGTTTAGTCCCGCCCGCAGTGTGATATGCACGCTCCGTCCACGTTTGGTCGACGCTCCGTATTAGTTCCGTCCCGCCCGCTGTGTGCCTACACCTTAATACTAATAGAAAAAAATATAAGCTTATAAAAAAACCAATAAAACATTTTTAATAATCATGTCAAAGTTTTAAGCATTTGAAAATTGTTTACTAGACAGAGACAGCACTACGAGTATTAGCCATGGCCACTGACATAATAACACATTAACTACTAGAGATGCTATGTATAGTGATTCGACCGAATATTCGGTATTCGGCCAAACCACTATTCATAGTATCTGATTTGGCCGAATACCGAATATTCAGCCATGCTCTCGGCTGAAGCGCCGAATATTCGCCATGCTCTCAGCTGAAGCACCGAATATTCGGCGGCTAAATTTTCGGCAAGATGTGTGCATTTCCTGTCTCATTGCGGTGCGTGCGGGGGTTTGTTTCATTTGCGAGTAGATTGTGTCACAACGCGCATTATATTGTTCACTATTACATCAAATTGTGTTACTAATATCCTTATTTCTAAAAAATATCACTTTTTGTTTGCCAGAAGCTGTGTCGTGTTTAATATCGTTCTTTGTATTACAATTTGCGCGGGCCCGACTTCAATCTGCGCAGCTGCTACAGACCTGCTTGTGGTCTGTACGGGCCTTAACTAATACTAACTATAATATAGTACGCTTAACACAAATAAAACCACAACATCTTCGAACTAATACGACGCGGCGTTTATTATTTCATTTTAACAAAAAAATAGTACTCTTACTGAACTAGCGGCATATTATGGCGAATGAACACAAATTTCCTGTATTTAGAGGTAATAACCTCATTTATGATGAACCATGATTCAGGACGAATTTACCCGATCGCCTGTGCGTCACCTTTGCGGGCTCTCTCAGATTTACAAGTTACGAGTTACAACGCTCGATGGCAATATTCTGCCAAATATCCGGCTTATACGATGGCAGAATATCCGGTAGCCAGCCAAACAGCTACCCGTTTCGTCTGAAATTTATATTTATAATGTGTTTCCTTACCTTGTTCAGTATTATCTTCACTCTCTCAGACGCTCTTCTGATACTATTGACATTAATGAGTAGTTTTTTGGCAGCATTATGCAGTTTCTCACGCAGTGGGGAGTCTGGCGGTTCAAATTTTATTTGATCCTGGACCTTATTGTATTCGCGCAAGGTGTACTGCAAGGTTGCTTCTAATACGTATATTTGATGGAGGTGGGATCCCAACGACGTTAAATAGTTGAGCATACTGAAAAGTTATATTTCGATTAATTAGAAACTAGTTTATTGTTGTTATTGTTGACAGCTATTGTATCTAAATAATTGAAATTGTCTGAATGGTCAATTAAAACTGACAGACAACTAACTGACTGAAATTGTTGCCATCCCTTTCTTGTATCTACTATTAGTAAAAGGGAGTGATAGTTCAAAATAAGTTTAGTTTGTGAACAAGAGAATCAACGCCAATGCCCGTTAACAAGCCGTGTAAGTTGCAAACAGGTACCCAAGCGCAAAAAACAGACTGTTACTTGCTACTTAATAAAAACCCTGACGACTGACTGATAATGGGGAATTCAACGTGTCAGCAAATCTGACTTCTCAGCTCTTGGTGTTTCTGTAATAACCTAGAACAGCGGTTCTCAAACTTTTTTGGTCACGGAACCCTTTTGACAAGCAAAATACTTGACGGAACCCTACAATAAAACAATAGTTTTTAAAAGTGTATTCTTTATTATATAAGCATAATAAAAGTACAATGTAACAGTTACTAATTATTACTTACTTTAACCACATGCCAAGTACAATAATAGAAGATATTAAAAATGAAAAAATCTTAACTAATGGGAGGTATGAAACTGTTTTTTATTTTTCATCAATTGGTTGATATCAGGTTTGATAGAAGACATTTGAAGTCTCATATCAGGTTCGGCGTCCAGTCTATTGCGATATTTTGTTTTCGTGGCTGCATAGGTTGAGAATCCTGTTTCGCACAAATATGTTGTTGGGAACGGGAGAAGAATATTCAGAGCCATTCTGCCAAGCATTGGATATTCATCACGGATTCTGCACCAAAAATCGTTGAGAGGCGTCGTTTTGAACAGTGACTCCATACTTGTGTCTGATGACATTTCTAAAAGAGATTCATATATCTCGTTTGTCATACTTTCGGGCTTTTGCAAGTTGGGTAAAAAAGGATTATGAATCCATGAATTCAGCTTCATTTTTGTATTATGTTCTTCGGGAAAATACTTTACAAAAGATGCGCGCATCGAAGTGAGATATTGGACCAATTCTTCAAACACATCATCTTGAAACATTTCCGAGTCGTTATCGCTAACAAACTCACTGAGTGACGTAAAGCTTTCTATTTCTCTCTTACCAACGCAAATAATCCAAAAATCTAATTTTCTTTTGAAGGCAGTTATTTTGTTATAGGCCTGGAACACTGTTGTCTGTTTACCTTGCAATGATAAATTCAATTCGTTCAGTTTTTGAAAGATATCCGCCATAAAAGACAATCGGAACAACCAAGTTTTATCATACAAACGGTCTTTCAAATTAAAAGAAACTGTATCTGCTGAAAGAAACATTTGTAACTCGGCTCTAAGTTCAAATAGCCTTGTTAAAGTTTTACCCCGAGACAGCCATCGCACTTCTGTATGGAGCAGCAGTGTTTTATGTTTGCTGCCATAATCTTCACACAATAATGAGAACAATCGGGATTGTAGTGGTCGTGATTTGATAAAATTAATTATTTTTACCGCTTCATCCATAACTAATTTTAGATTTGACGGCATTTGCTTCATCGCAAGTGCTTGTCTATGCAGAATACAATGGCTGGAACTACAATTAGGCGCTTTACTTTTTATTCGTGATACTGCTCCTGCTGTTTTACCTGTCATCGCCTTGGCCCCATCTGTACAAATGTCAATGCAATCGTTCCAACTAAGATTATTTTCTTTAAAAAATATGTTTATTTTATTAAAAATTTCTTCCCCGGTAGTGTTTGTGGGCAGCGGTGAACACATAAGCATGTCTTCTTCAAAAGAACGTTCATATGGATATCTCACGATAACCAGCAAGATAGCCAGACCAGTGACATCAGTTGACTCATCCATTTGCAAGGCGAATCGTGTTTTTTGTAGACGTGCAACTAGTTCTTGTTTGACGTAGCTTGCCAGATCATGGATTCGCCGTGAAACAGTATCGTTTGATAGCGGTACAGTAGAAAGATGCTTTGCAGATTTTTCATCGAGCATACATTTTGTTATGTCTAACACACATGGCTTTATTAAATTCTCAGCGATAGTGTGCGCTTCACCTGCTTGTGCAATGCGATAGCTAACTAAATATGATGCCTCCGTGGCCTTTTCATTGATAGTTTGTGTTACATGCATCATATTTTTTTGACTTTCCAATAACTGTTCTTTTTTACGAACAAAAAATTCTTTATTCTTGTCTTTAGACTCGGGGTGTACAGTTTCTAAATGTCTGCGTAATTTGGCAGGTGCCATGGAACTATTAGGAAGCAGTTTACTACATAACATGCAGAGAGGTGAGCCGTTGGAATCAACAAATCCGAAACTGATATATGATTCATCATACTTCCTTTTTTTCGTCTTTGAAACCTGTGGAGCTTGACGTCGTGGCATCATCGTCTGGATCGGTAATTGCTGTATTCTCCGCGCGTACTGCTTTTGAACATTCAGCGTCATTAGAAGATGTCGTTGCAACACGTTTAACACCTTTAAGCCAACGTTCCATTCTTCTTTATTAATAATGTTACACGT
This sequence comes from Asteroscopus sphinx, assembly GCA_949699075.1. Taxonomy (NCBI): domain Eukaryota; kingdom Metazoa; phylum Arthropoda; class Insecta; order Lepidoptera; family Noctuidae; genus Asteroscopus; species Asteroscopus sphinx. Next base: position 15,983,770 of record OX453007.1, read on the forward strand.
CAGGATGGTAGGATTCTTTATTAATAATGCACAATCGTTACTGCGTTTATGAGACAAAGTTTAGTCCAAAGAAGAAATGTACAAAACTGATACAATCAGAATACAGCGGGCAGTAGAACTTACAAGAAGGCAGCAGGCTAGCCAGCTTGTAAGTAGGTAGGTACGAACTTATCGCTCCGAACGCTAATCGTCAACTGACTGACGAGGCGCGACTTTTTTTATATAATAGCGCTTTTATACTTAGTCCTAGACTCGAACTCGAACATTCTCAAAAATACTCGAGTCGGCGCCTTTGATAAACAAAAAGCGGAAATAAAAATATAAATACAAAAAAATGCGTTGTAAACAATCTCGACTTTATGCTTTTGAAGATAGAGCCGAAAGTCGCTTGTTCACAACTATAGCGTCTAATTCAGAGGCGGCTTTTATCAAAGGGACTGCGCGCTCACAAGTATACGCGCGGCGGGCGGATTCAAAACGTTCGACCAGTGACCAGAGAGAGGTGTTTTGTTTTTTTTTTCTAAATTCTTGCGGAACCCCTACAGGGGTATCGCGGAACCCTAGGGTTCCGCGGAACCCCTACAGGGGTATCGCGGAACCCTAGGGTTCCGCGGAACACACTTAGGTTACCGCTGACCTAGAATATAATTTGCTTGGCTAGAATCGTTCCCAGCAATGAAGTGGAAAAAGCAGTTATCGAATAATACGTTATTTATAATTAAGATAGTTACCTAAAGTTTTCAGGCTTTTGTGCAGTCATTCCAACCACAGCTTTAATTTTCCAGTTTCTTTTATGAAAATTGCGCAGTCCACTCTTCAGTCTTTGTCGTTCGTATGGCAAGTCCATGCCTAATTTAAGCATATCACTTTCTTCAAGTAACAAAAATGTCCTCAAGTCCATGCCGGTGTTCATAATGACTGTCGTGAAATTCTCAAGGTGCATACCATATAGCAGATGGGGGATTTCAGTCCTGTAGTCTGGCCTAGAAACACAATACTATTATATTTTGAGGTTTACTATCAGTAAACTTTCGGCTGAACCACCACTAAGGCTAAAATCGCTTGCGCTCAGTGTTCGACGGCAGTCGTAGGTACGTGTAATGTAGCAGGATTCGTTCAAGGGACTTTGTCGACAAAATGTATCACCGGGAAGGATCGTGACTGTACAGTCAACTACACGTCAGCGGTAACAGTGACTAACCTTGACAGCGTTTTAATTTTGTTAGCAGTAAGGGCGGTTTTAGAATTAAAAATATAAATATTTTTGGGACATTTTACACATCACCATCTAGTCCCAAACTAAGCAGAGCTTGTACTATGGGTACTAGACAATGGATATCCATTGTCTAGTACCCATAGTACAAGCTCTTATCATATAATACTGAGATACTTTTTTTGTTGTAAATACATACTTATAATACATAACTATACACTATACTTAACTATACTTACAGAACTATAGGCAAAATTCACATATCGTGTGGGCGAACAAAGACTTTAATGAACTTTGTAAAGAGTGCTCGTTTGACCCATTTACTTCAAAAAGCTCTACGGTACGCAATGTGCTAAACCTTGACTTCTTTAGAATGACTGAATAAGTAATATTCAAGTATTTTATTTAATATTTTTCTACTCTAATCAATTGTAGTTTTTGTGCTTGCCAGTGATCGTTAAAATCAGTGTTAATTTATCCTATTACTATCCGTGGAAACCTGTAATTGGCTTAATGTAACCTATGCTAGCTGTTTATTAATTTTTATATAGCTGTTGGTTTTCCTAAGTATAAATAAATAAATAAAATAAATAAGAAACACCCATACCAACACAAACACTCATGTTTATCACATAAATATTTGTGTCCTGTGGGAATCGAACCCACGACCTCGTGATCAGCAGTCCGACACTCGAACCACTAGAACACAGACGTCGTCAAAAAGTCAAGTGTTACTAGTGACGTGTGGTCGACTGTACACACAGATATTTACTAGTATTGTTTATTTAAGTATGCACAAAATATGTACAGAGGCGGACTTAATGCCTTAAGCATTTTCTACCAGTCGACCTTAGCGTGATGCAGTATCATAGTATCTGTTGTGTTTGCTGCAGTAAATATTTAGTCTCTCCTTAAAAAAGTGTTTGCATCCTTCCTATCCACAAGTATGGAGCTAAAAGTATGGTATAGTACGCGTAATATAACTGTGCCGCTCTGATACCAGGCTTTGCGAAGGGCCGCGCAGGTACAGTAGCGTAATAAGTGTGAGCAGGACATAAGGATGCATCGAACATTAACGAACGACTGAGACAGCGAGAACATGCGGTCCCCCGCCATCTTGCCACTCAGATGAACAACCTATCGGAGTCTTGCCGCCATTACCGTGCATGTGCGCTACTGATTTGCTTACAAAATTGACAACTGTGCAGCCACCTATTTCTTACTTAGCAGCGGCACAGTTATGTTACGCGTACTGTATGGTTTTGACAAGTCATCAAAAGTCCATGTTCATGATTGTGAAATACATACATAACATAAGCAGCCCATTACTGTCCCACTGCTGGGCACGGGCCTCCTTTCGTACGAGAAGGCTAAGGCCTTAGTCCACCACGCTGGCCTAGTGCGGGTTGGCGGACTACACACACCATTGAAAACTGTATGGATCACTCTCTGGTGTGGAGGTGTGAAGAACATACGAAGGCAAAAATTCAAGCAGAGTATGAAGTGAGACTACTTGGATATTTATATCGTATAGATAGATTTAACTACAGATAAAAATTGTTTAAACTGTAATTTCCACCCATCTCTTTGCTTTGATAAGTAGGCAAAGAGAAGAGTGAAAATTATAATAATGTTTTAACATCAGTATTTTCAATTACCTGTGACAAACAATAAAAATCTATTCTATTATATAACTTGAGCATTATTTTAATTACATACTTTTGGCCTTTCTTCATTCCTGGATAAAAGTCATGCCAAGTTGTTATTTCCATATAGTATGTATCTTCATGTTCTTCGGGAATTTGAAGGTGATTTTTTAATATTTCAACAATGTTGTTGTATTCATGTAACTCTGCTATATCTAAAGCTGATCGGTTATACTTGTCAACTTCGGCCATTCGGGCGCCATGCATTATAAGAATTTCTAATATTTCTGGTTGATTGTGGTGAGCAGCCCAGAATAAGGCCTGCAATTCAAATAAAGCATGTTTTATAATAATAATAATATGACGGTTGGAAATAAGGTGTTCATAGTTCCTGCTACTGGTAAATGCTTGCTTGACTGATGGATGTTATTGAGTCTCCAGTATGTAGGGTTGCCATCCGTCCGGGTTTCCCCGGATTTGTCCTAGTTTAGAGGGCATCCGGGGAGCGTCCGGGCGGGGCTTCATTTGTAGTCCGGGTTAAAAAATAGTCTTGGGCCGCCCGCGACACACGCACTGTGCCTGCACGCCGCGATCAACCGACGAACCGACTCGCTAAATTCACCGTCCCCCCCGCCCCTCCCGTCGCAGTTGCTACTTGTTGTTTTTTATTACACTATGTTTAAAAAAATCTGTTGACATGTCCGGGTTCTGGGCTCTAAAATCCGGGGTTTTCACGCGTCTTGTCCTGGTTATCAAATTTTAGAGATGGCAACCCTACCAGTATGCAATGTGACCAACTAATGCTACACAACAAAAGTAATTGAAATAAAAATTTGTTTAATTGTTTGAGAACACCTGATTACCGGCAAATATTTATAACCTATCTCATATCTACTATTTGCCCTACTAGAGATAGGTTATAAAGGGCATCGCTAAGAATAGCCTGAGTCTTTACAAAGATAAAAAATATACGACAATTACATGCGTATTTTTTCATTACTTACTATTCATCGCATTTAATGCGGACAAAATTTAAACATAAACATTTTTTATTTTAATGAGTTACCTAATCAACACTAACAATACACACACAACACACACACACACTCTATCAATACTAACATGAGTTCATATTCTTGACCAATCCCTTGTAAGTTCTCTATGGTTTTATAATGTACTAGCGGCCCGTCCCGGCTTCGCACGGGTGGACATGATAATATAGCCTATGTTACTCAGGGTGAATGTAGCATTATAATGGAGATTTTTTTTTTGAAATCGGCACAGTAGTTTTTGATTTTATTCATTACAAACATACACACAAAAATACAAATCTTTCCTCTTTATAATATTAGTATAGATTACATTGGTACCACTATTAAGGATAGCCAATGATAGCCAACCTCTTGTTAGCACCTTCATATGTGTAGGAATAGAAGAGTAAAACTTTAGTTGCTAGTGGCAAAAAAAAATCCTCAAAATAGTTAATATTTTAATGAATTAAATTAATCTGTGGAGTACTGTCCGTTTATTAAAATAGAGTGCAACACATTACAGGAAAAGAAGAAATCCTAGTGTGGGGTAACACATAAAAAGAGTTATGCGCGGGCGAAGCCGCAGGCATTGCCTACTAATATTTTAATTCTGGTGGGATTAATCCTAGTGGTAGTATTATTTTGTACTTACTGTCCATCCCTGAAGGTCTCTTATTTCAATATTAACCTTCATTTCTATTAGTTTCCGCACAACATCCACTCTGCCACAACCAATAGCCTTCATAAGGGGAGTTTGTCCATAGTTGTCAAAACAATTTAGTTTGCAGTCTTTTTCTATCAAATCCGTCACAATGTTAAAAATGGCTTCATTGCTGGCGTTGCTGTTGGAACATGCTGTCATCACTGGTGTCATGGAATCTAAACAAAAACAGGAAATAATGGGCTTATGGTTCAGTCTTTTCAGATTTCCTTCATCATCATCATTTCAGCCGAAAGACGCTTCACTGCTGGACATAAGCCTCCCACAAAAGAGGAGGATATGCCATAATCACCATGCTTGGCAGGCGGATTGGCAATCGCATTTAGTTGAATAAATACTCAGAGTATGCTGCTGCCCATCCTCAGGTGAACCACTTAGTCGCATTTTACGACACCCACGAGAAGAGATAGGGTGGTGCCATACTTTGTGTCCGGCATCACACAGATTTCCTTAATAATTATGTATTGTTTACAAGAATGGTGAAAGTCATTATCATATTCTATCATGATATCGATTTTACAGCTTGTGACTCACAGTTCAGTTAGAAAAACATTGAAAACTATGTATTGATTCGTTATTTGGCAATATGAAAAGAACATACAAATGGTTTGACAGAAAAAAATTACAAGCTTTGCATTTTGCAACTCACCAGCACGATAATTGGGATCAGCACCCTGTTCTAAGAGGTACTTAACAATATTATCCTGAGCATGGAAACAAGCATGCATCAGGGCAGACCAGCCACTGTCAAGCCTCTGATTGACATTGTTATTTAATCCTGAAATTAGAAGGGGGAATAAGATTATTTTAAATGTTTTACTAAGATACTAATTTAAAGGTGTGGCAAATAATTGGTACATCGACCTAAAATAGCATGATATCAAGATTTCTTGGGTGGACTAATGAAATATTATATCATTGTTATTCAAGAGTGTTGAATAAAACCAAAATATAAATTCAGGGACTACTATTTGGACGAATTGGTAAATAGGTGTCATAAGTATATGTAGGTTGTTTTGATAATTTTGTACATCACTTTTTAAGGCAAATAATAAATAAGTATAACTTTTTAAATATATAAACGAGCAATATTTTCTTTCCACAATTAATATCTTTAGATTTCGCTTCTCATGCGTAAATGCGTTAAAATACATAACCATAACCAGCCCATTACTGTCCTACTGCTGGGCACGGGCCTCTTCTTAGTACGAGAAGGCAAAGGCCCTAGTCCATCACGCTGGAAAAACTGCTGGACATAAGCCTCCCCCAAGCAGTTTGGGGGGATATGCTATAATCGCCTCGCTTGGCAGGCGTGTTGGCGGTGTACCAGTAACCGTGCTTAATTCAAATCTTTAGGTTGTTACAGAGAACTTTCCTAAGAGAAACCCTAAATAACAATCATGCCATCCTTGCAACCACTGATGGACAATGGAGTAGTTATTGACTAGCTGTGGCCGCAACTTTGTCCACATGGAAGTCACAGGTTTAAATTAAAAACATATCCTGAGTATATTTTGACGATGTCTGTGGTCTAGACCACACCCGTCGGACCCAGTCGGACTGCTGATCACGAGGTCGTGGGTTCGATTCCCACAGGACACAAATATTTGTGTGATGAAAATAAGTGTTTGTGTTGGTCTGGGTATTTCTTATGTAATATAAGAAAGTATTTAAAAAGTAATACGTATTATATCCATTGTCTAGTACCATAGCACAAGCTCTGCTTAGTTTGGGACTAGATGGTGCTGTGTAACAAAAGTCCAAGAAATATTTATTTATTTTATATTTTCAGGGAAACTCCCTTAGCTTTTATAAAAACTCAACTAATGACTCGCAAATTAGGTAAATAACCTGAAAGTGTGACAAACATAGCTAGGTAATTCCCCGAAAACAAGACAAAGTAAAGATCAGAAATGTCCTGTGTCCGAGTCTCAATATTGGGGATATTTTGTAGAAAAATAGTTTTGATTAAATATAGAAGTATCAAAAAAAATGCAGTTATATGTATAATATTTACTTGCACTTGCCTACAAAAAGTGCATTTGTGAAGATCTTGCTGTGTATATTTTGTTCTATGTATCTATTCTAAACTATGAATTATAAAACTCAAAATAGGAAACTCAATATCTGAATAATACTGATTAATTATTTAAACACACGTCAAATTTAAAAATGTCGTTTAAAACGTGGAATAATCTCGGAAATCTATCTTTGTCACAACTAGTAGTAACAAGTAGAATACTAAAATTAATTAACACATTCACTGTCCAGTCAGCAGGACACAATAGTTAAACAATAAAACAATCGTCCTGTACCATATGGGCTCATTGGACAGGGAATGGATGAAAATGCAGCAGTAGGTTACACTTTATGTAATGATTTTTTTTGTTTAAAACATCATTTAAAACACTTTAAATCTGAACATGTTTTATTTTGACTGTGTGTTTGAACAGTGTTTAAAACACGTGATTTAAAACACTTTGTTTTAAGCATCCCCCTGCCCATAGCTAGTTTTCACAAAAAAAAAAGTACAGACTATGCTACCTTTATAGGTTTCCATATCAAAAATGTAAAAAAGAAACCCTTACAGTGTGACTTGTCCGTCTGTCTGACTCAAACTTTTTATTGCATTCGTGTGTACATAGATGTTACATTTAGAAGTACTGTAGGTACTTAAATGGTCAAATACTACTGCAATTGATTTGTAATTTGAACTAATTTTAAATATGGATTACTCAACTTTATTCAAATGATTGTTTTTTTTTAAATTTTCTTTGCGAAAGTGGCTGAAGGGGGGGGATTTTTTTTAAAAGTGGTACTACTATTGGGCAGTGGTGTGCATTGCATATAGGCAATTAGGCAGTACCCACTGCCTTCCTCATTCAAATTCAATAGTGGTGTAAGTTTTTTTTTTTTTAAATTACCATGATTATTTATCTTATAATAGACCTATTAATAATAAATTTATCTTCCTACATAAATAACCCTCCTTCTGGCGCAGTTGGGTAAAAAATCAATAACTTTCACCACAATTAAATTCAAATGAAGCACGCCACTGCTAGTGCAGTATCATTTGAAAGGGCTCTATTTGCACATTCCAAAAAGGATTTTTTTCATACCATGTAGTTTTCGACTAATGATCTTATCTCCAAAATTTGTGAAGCGAAAAAACTGATATAATTTCAGTTGATAAAAGTATATACCTATGTAAATATTACAGGAAAAATATGATGTTGTTTTAAAGCTGCCAAGTTTTTTTTAGAAATCATCAAAAATCCTTCACAAATGAAACTTAGTTATTCGGGTCAGTTTTTTAACCAGTTACTGCCTAAACTAAGGAAATATGTGTCAGTACCTTTTATATGATTAAGCTATCTCCCCTCTACCTATCTAACCCTCAGTGTGCAAATCTGACTAACACTTGTTAATTTTTTTGTAGTATAATACCTAGTTATTTTGATTAAATTTTCATTAAGGAAGGAAAAGAATAAAGCTATTTGATTTTACTCACTAGTGTTGACAATTTCTTGAATTTCCTTTAGATTTCCATTTATAACAGCATCCTGTATGTTAATTTCAAGCTTCTTTTTCTCATTCTGTTGTTGGTGTTGGTAGTAATTTCTAGGCTGAAATTGTAAGAATAGTGGAGTTATAAATTGATGCTTGAAATAAATAATTATTATGAATGAATATAGGCGCAGCGTGGGTAGGCCCCCCACAAGGTGGACCGACAACCTGGTGAAGGTAGCGGGAATCCGCTGGATGCGGAAGGCACTGGACCGGTTGTTGTGGCGATGCTTGGGGGAGGCCTATGTCCAGCAGTGGATGTCTTTCGGCTGAAATGATGATGATGAATGAATATCACTGACACTAACAACATTTTAACTTAATCAGCTATATTACAATGTAAGCTGCTGATCAATATGATTTTGTTCTATAAGCCAATCCATTTGCTGTCTTAACACTTTAACAGTCCATAAAACAGACACAATAGCTGTACCATTGCCATGTATATTGGACTGCTGTGTAAAAATTTGAAGATAATAGGAATAAGGGTATTTTAAGACCCAACATAATTATATAGGGCACATTAGGCAGTTAGTGCAATGTAACACAATGAGCAAACTCAGGCCAAGTATTTTTTACTTGCTCTGAGTTTTGACCAGACATTATAAGTAGGTACAGGCATTTAAAAGAACCTTATATTATAGTAAGATTCCCAATTAGATAGGATGGACTGAACCAACGAGACGGTTCACTTACTTGCAGTGCAGGCTCATCAGATGTGTTAGACATTTTGAACGTCTAGCTAACCTGATGCTGGAAATACCTAAATCTGGGATCGACCCAGATTGTGCCTTTTATTTTATTCATCCTACTGATCAGAAACACTAGTTTTTCTTCGGAATGAACGCACCTTATTACACAGGTGCACAGATGCTGTTGCACATTGCAAAAATATCAATCAATTTATAAATAAGTAAGTACCGGCTTTTCGTAGAAACCGTAGTCTTCATCGCTGTCGGAATCTGACTGTCCACCTGGTCTGCCTGGCAAAAGTAGAGCCATCATAAATTTTGTAACCTAATCTAATCATACAAAAATGTTATTTTCTGGTTTAAATTCGTGTTGTTCATTGAGCTATTTTGCCCTCCCTTTTTTTAGGTTATTTTTCCAATTCAAATAGGTACTTAATCTGTGAATTCAAAACAAAACTTTTCGAAGTGACAGGTGCAGTGTTGCCAGATCGATGAAACGAAAATACGGTGCACAGTGGGTCAAAATTACCAGAAATACGGTAAATCAGTTTAAAGAAATACGGCAGTTTTACGGTGATAAATTTTCAGAATTTTCTGCCTATAATTGAAGGTAATACTGGTGATTGCGACGTAGTAACCCTCGAAACTCAAAATTTCTTGCGTTTTTTGCAAGCTGTAGCTATATTTCACGTTATATACCTATTTATCGGAATATTTTTCGCGACAATAATCACAATATCGTAATAATATAGTGCGTAGTAGTAGGTATTTAGTACTAGTAGTATAACATCCTAGCTTTATAAGCTCCACAATATAAAGTTACTATCAAATTATCGATTATATTATCGAGCTTATAGAGCTAGGTTAATGTTATTATGAGCATTATTCAATAGATCATCATCATATCAACCAAAAGACGTCCACTGCTGGACATAGGCCTCCCGCACCTCCCCCAAGATTGAGTAAATATATTGTTACAACAACTACAACGTGAATTAGAGCTACAATTTGCAAAAAACACACGAAATTTTGAATTTCGCATGCTATTAGGTACATCCACCACCACTGACTTGAGTAGCACACTAAAGTGATACAATTTTTTAATTTTTTTGGAAAACTACCAGTTCCAGGTTGGATTCCAAAAATTACGGTAACTTTCATACACCGTAATTTACGACTACGGTAGGTGGCAGAAATAAAAATAAAAGCCAAAATTACGGCAGATCTGCCGTAATTATGGTGCATATGGCAACACTGGACAGGTGACAGAGTGACCAGGGTTGCCAGAAGTGTCGAAGTGAATTATCGTACTGTCGTTTAAAAATTATCGTAGCAGTCGAAAAATTATCCTTCTTTATTATATTATTTGGGCAGTGGAGCGTACCGTACCGCCCAAAATATGTTAGGCCTGCTACTATATAGGGACCTATGGGCCTGATACACAAGAACCCTTTACTATCGAGCGTTTAAAAAAGAGCAGTGGATAAGACGTGCTAAAAAGCGCTGTCGTGAAACAATTTGCCAATGTGGAATACCTTAGTGAGGTCCTAAATTATCGAATTAGTTTAAAATGATTGAATTATCGTACACAGTGTTGAGACAATATGAGCATTTATTTAATTAGCTCAAACGCAAAAAAAAATAGGTTTTTTTCGGTGGAGTACAAAGTGATGAATTTTTTAGGTCCACCTCCCAAAATGTTTAGATAGTATTTCTAGTGCTTAGCGTGTATAATTTTTAGTATTTCTACGAATTCAAGCAATTATTTTCAAATGTCAAAATTATCGTACTTTTACGTACAATAATAAATTTTCACAGATAATATAATACTATAGACATTTTGTATCGTACATCGTACGAGACGAGAGGCGAAATTATTCCACATATACGATAATTATCGTACGTATGGCAACGCTGAGAGTGACAGTGAAATGACATTTGTCTGTTTTTTTTTGAGTAATTTTATGGCCTGGTTGCTAAAACCTTTTCGCAACGAAGTTATAGTTTCTGAGGGACTGATAACAAAATGCGAAAAGTCACGTTTTTCAACTTTGTGCCATTTACTCACACTTGATTATGCACATTAACGAGCACTTAACATTTAATAACAATAAAAAATATTTTTTTTGGCACATTTTAACACAGCACCATCTAGTCCCAAACTAAACAGAGCTTGTACTTAATATTGGTACCTACTAACAATGGATATAACCCATATCATATACATATATGGTATGGTATGGTATGGTATATGGTATATGGCATTACCCTAAGGTTGTCTGGTAGAGAACGCCTATGGCGTTAAGACCGCCTTTGTACCCTGTTGTGCATAAAGAATTAAAAAAAAAAAATATAATACAACATATACTTTTTTTATTTTATTGCACCGTTATTACACATCAACACTCGAAGAAACACAAGTTTTGGAAATAACAAATAATATTTTTTTATTTTTTAACGCATTTTACGCATGCGAAACGAAATCTAACGGTTTAAATTGTGGAAAGAAAAAATCGCTCACTTGAACTGAACCTGCGACTCCTGGCTCAGTACGCCAGTGCTTTAGCCACTAAGCTACCGTGAACAAACAACACAAACAAATAACACAAAATCCACAACACGCTCTTTCCGAATTTTCCCGTCAACCACAACTGGCTGAGTGTATCAGTGTATCATTGACTACATCTCGATGGAGTGCTCTGGGGCCTTACTCCCGACTGGATCGAGTTCGGTATCAATCGAATTTGAATTCGAGTTAGTGTCAATTCGTACAACTAAATAATCAAAGAATTCGTACGCCGCCCTGGGGAAATCCTCATGGACGCAATCCGCCCCTGGGTAGGCGGAGCCAGTGTCGGACTCTTACCGACTAAAACCACCACGGTGTTGCTTCAACTACCTTAGCCGGGGGCGTGGGAACCCGTGAGTATTCACACAACCATCCCCAACAGGTCCTGGCCCGCCGCAAGAAGGCGAGCCCCTTCTCTCCGTGCGGCCTAACGTTGGCCGCACTGTACTAGGCGGCGCACACGGCGACACTGCACGCCACCACTTCACCTCACGGGCCTTTACTAGCTACGCCAGCTGCGCCAACTACACCAGCTTTGCCAGCTACGCCAGCTGTGTCAGCTACGCCAGCTACGCCAACTGCGCCAGCTACGCCACTGTGTCACCTACGCCAGCTGTGCCAACGACGCTGGCTGTGCCAGCTACGCTAGCTGCTGGTCGGGCAGCAGACTACCCCGTGTCTGCTGCGCGCAGGCCCCATCCTCCCGTATTTTTTTATAGAGGTTTTCTTCCTCGCGGTCCGTACGGTAAAGCCAAGACCCTCGGTCCCAAGAGACGCGACAACACTACTCAGCGGGCACTCCTGGGGTTACGAGATCGACGGGGGCAGGGAAGGACAGTCCCCCCGCAGCCTGCCCAGTGTCCAATAAGATCCCCCGAAGGTTAATCCCTCGAAAGGATTCTATTGCCCGTACCCAGGATGCACCGGCCTAACAACTGCCGTTCCCTGCAGACGTGTCCAGAGGGACAAGTAGCCGTCAGACACCCGTAGAGGTTTTCTGACCAGCACCCGTCGTACTGCATTCCTCTAGGAATTCACATTAGGTCGATTTGGTTCAGAACTCGAACCAGTCGGGAGTGAGGGTGAGGGGGGAGTCCATCCAAACTTTTTTGAATTAATTTTTATTATGAAAATGCAACTAGTCGAAGTCTTTTCATTTGGTAGTGCGACTCAGCGCGAGCAGAGTGAAGACGATTTTTTTTAAAAACAATAGGTACTATTTTAAGTGTGTTTTATTTAAAAGTAGTTTCAGGCTTTGTATTTTCATATAAGTATTTGCCATTTGAGGCTCCTTGGACGGTGCCTAAATAAACCTGATAGGTATTAACAAAAATTGATATGCCTAAACAAAAACAACTTGAAAGCATTATAATGAAATGATATGAAAATACAAAAGAGCAGCGCGAGCGGACCAAACGCGATTTTTTTCCGGATTTTTGCGAACTTGTTTTAATTTTATTAAAAAAATATACTGTTTTCCGACTGAAAGGTGTGCCTGATATGTGGAAAGTAGCCGAAGTAATTATTATAGCAAAACCTGGAAAACCTCCTCATGAACAAACATCATACAATTTCCCTGCTACCCATTATGTCAAAATTATTTGAAAATAATTAGATGAAAAAGTGTTTTTTAAACCACGTTTTAAAAAAGAATACGAGTTATTATTGTATTGTCATTCAGTCCTGAACTTGGTTTCGAGTCTCTAGCTCATCGGGAAGTTAGTTTAAAATCGATTGTACCGAACAGACAGACATGACTGAAAGCGAGTTACAAAAACGTGGTAAAATAAAATATATTTTTCATCCCCCCATCTCGGAAAGAGTATTTTTGCTCTTCGATATCTGAGTGCAAAAGCCGTTTTTATCCCCTAGAGGATAAAGTAAATTGAATTTAGAACATCGTGTGCACTAGGTTTGTAAATTCAAAACATCATTAAACCTATTTACTTCTCCCTCCATGGTGCCGAATTCATCATAAAACCTTTTTTAATTTGTTAAAAACTCAGACTTGGACCTTCTTGGTGTACTTTTTTTTTATTTGCTTTGCGCGCGCCAGTTTCTTTTCACGTCATTTTATTAAAACCTTAGGTTAAAAACAAGAAACTTGAAAACAAGTGAAAACCCTAAAATGCACAGGTCTATTACCCTAAAATGAGTGGTTCTAGCGACGAGGAAGTTTATTTGACGCAAACAGAATTGACTGAAACTGTTAATAATGCACAAATGAGCTTTCTCCCTCAACAATCACGCGAGAAGTATTTGAAACAATACGATATGGTTAACATGTGGCGACTAGATAAAGGAACCAAAACTTTTTCAGAAAACGTTTTGCTCATTTACGCCAAGGGGATCCGATGATTCGGTACAACTATTAAGTATGACAGATAGTTTACCGAAAAACAGTACACAAGTCACTAACACCAACATTACAGTACCTAACAAAAATATTACTCTCAACTTAAGTAACTGTAGCAACGTTACTTTAAATTTTTCTTAATTAGGTATACCTAAGTATTATTTGTTATAGTTTAAAGATTATTGTGTAATACTTACCTATCATAATGTAGTAGTTAATACCTAAAGTGAAATAAAAGTATCTTGTGATTGTAAATGTTTTTTTTGCATTTAGTCATTTCCTCGCTGAGGTGGGATGAAAAGTTACGTGTTGCACTCGAGTGCAAAGATTTTTCACCTTGTGCTCTATTGATTCCCTCGCTAACGCTCAGGATTCTAACTGTTGAATCATCCTTCGCTTGCTCGGGCATCAAAATTGAGCACGCGGTTAAAAAGCAACTTTGCACTCTTGTGTAACAAATAACTATTATTTTTATTTGAAGTGGCCTGCTCCTATCACAATCCGATCACTGAATTCATCGCCTTACCTACGCTATCAGTACCTAATTTATTTATTATGTATTAATTTATTATTATTATATGAAAATATTGTTTAATTTATAATCTATTGTAAGCCAGACGGCCATTTTAATTTTTTAATTTATTATTTACCTACGCAAAATCTGGAAATAAACGATTTCATTATATTTTAGTTTTATTTCATTTGAAAAGTTATTGCTAAAGTGGCTGAAACCCGTTATAGAAAATAGACAATTTATTCCGGATAATCAGGCTTCATAGAAAAGCATTCAACAATAATTGATCAGGTGCACAGAATCACTAACATAATTGAAAACCCTTAGAAGAAAAGAAAGTGTGCTCCATGCTCCATCGTCTTTATTGATGTGGCTCAAGCTTTCGATAAAGATTGGCATGAAAGCCTGATACATACATTAAAAATAATGTTGCCCAGACAGTTTGCTGCTATGTTGGAATCACAAAACAGAGCGTTTCGGATACGACAAGGAGACGCATAATTTAGTAGGAGTACCTCAAGTAAGTGTTTTAATACTCAATACGTTTATTGCACTCCACAAGTATTTATAGGTGTTACATTATTGTTTAAGTATCATAATGTGGGCCAATATTACAATGTACCTACTCTGTGATGTGGGCCCTGTCGGGCACGGCAAAAAGTAGGAGAGAGGAGGAGTCACTTTTATACATTTTATTATCAAGAAGGTAACTAGTTATATTTAGTAGTATTTTATGTAAAATTATCATAATAAATCGTTTGTGATAATAACATTTATTTATTAGGAGTTGTTTTAGTTTTTTTGTAAAAATATTGCCTTTTTCTAAGTTTTTTATCACTGGCGGAAGTTTATTATATATTTTTATTGACATAACATAGGGACTGGTTGAATGCATATTTAAACGAGAGCTTGGTTTTAGTCGATTCTCGGCGAATGGAGTCCCACATGGGACTCTCCGCCAACTAGCCCGGTTAAGCAGAATTGGTACCTCGGTACCACCTGCGATAATCAATTAGGAAAAACCGGCCAAGAGCATGTCGGGCCATGCTCAGTATTATAGGGTTCCTTAAGTAGGTGCAATTACAAACGAATCAAATCGAATATTAAACACGGCTATTTTAGTTTTTGCAATAATCGGCAGCATTCGCGACTCAAAGCGTGTTGTTAGTAGCGCCATCTAGCGATAAATTCAAGAAGCCTAATTTAAGAAGTGTGTCACGTCAAAGTTACTTTTTGTGATTTTATCAAATAGAAAGTAGCTAAAGGAGCATTAGATCAATGACCTTTGAACTAGGACGTTTTAAGTATTTTTCAGTTTTCTCTCTATAACTCAAAAAATTATAATCACATTATACTCGAAATAATTTTAAAAGAGAGTTTTCACAAAGGTCTATCAATGTGGAAGATTATAACTTTCTACGTTGCATAGTTTAGAAATGGCAGAGGGGGGGGGGACACATTGCAAGCCACTTTGGCGGGCTATATTTCGCAGATGGTACACCTGATAAAAAAGTGGTGTATAAAACATTACCTTCATTTTAGTAGACCTATTTAATGATACCACACACGAGGGGGTGCAGCGAAAAAAATTTTTACATCCCCATTTCACATGAATGGACGCCACCCCTAAAATAAGTAAAAACGATTTTTTTATTCTTTTAAAATTGAGATCTATATGTAGACTATTTTTTACCATAATTTCATTTACTTATGTTTATAACTGTAGAAGTTATTAAGCTGTAAAGGATTAGGACAGACGGACAGACGGACAGACGGACAGACGGACAGACGGACAGACGGACGGACATGACGAAACTATAAGGGTTCCTTGTAGGACTTCAGAACCCTAAAAAGGGTTAGTCGATTTTTATGCCATAACGTGTACCTATTTCAGATTTTGGTCTTCTCGTTTTGTAGGTATAGAAGTTTTGATGACTTCTAACAAATTTACAGGTTTATAAAAGGTACAGACTTGGTAAAGTTAATATTTTTAGGTCTTTGAAGTGGGGTTTGCAGCTCTCTGTGTCTTGGTTATTTACTAATATTCTTATAAGTTTCTTTTGAAGGGTAAAAAGTAATGGTGCGTTTTTGTAGGTCCATTCCTGTACCTTTTATACACCTGCAATATTCTAATGCCTGAGCACAATTCCATCGTAACTTTAGCTGATAATACTGCTATCATGGGAAGCAGTCACGAGGAAGCTACAGAAAAGGTCCAAGTAGCCATCAACCCAGTCTATGATTGGACAAAAGAAACCGGCCAAGTGTGAGTCAGACTCATGCAGTAAGGGTTCCGTACCACCCATCGATGTGAAACCCCATAGAAACTGATTTAATTTACGAGAGTTTAACATAACATAACATCACGCCTGTATTTCCCCGAAGGGGTAGGCAGAGGTGTATTAGTACACCCACATTTCGCCAGTTATGTTATAGTCCCATGTAATAGGGGGCGAGCCTATTGCCATTGACCGGGCACAAATCCAGACTCCGGGCTGCTACTGACGACTGACTTACGAGAGTTTATCAAAAGACATCAACGCTCGTACGCGAAATGTTAATTTTTGCATCTATTTCTTACGTAAGTACCACCACATCTGTCTATGTTTGTCCTGTTTTTAGTATTTGTTGCTAAACTACATAGTATGCAATATAATCAGACCAAGTTTGACGCTGGTATGTATTACCGTTTTGGTGATAGAACAGGAACAAAAACGTTGAAAAAAATGCATGTTTTTCGAGGTTTCTTATACCCTTTGGTTTTAGACTTTTTTTATTTTTAGCATAGATTTTTAGTATTTGTCGTGATACACACCATAGGAACATATATTATGTGAAAATTTCAACTGGTTATCTATTACCGTTACAAAGATACAGCCCTGTGACAGACAGATGGACGGACGGACGGACAGACAGCGTAGCGAGAGTAATAGGGTCCCGATTGCACCCTTTGGGTACGGAACCCTAAAAAGGAGAATTAGACTGAATGAAGCTAAGTCAGTTCATATTTATTTATTAATTGTTGTATTTATATTAAATAAATAAATAAATATTGACTTCAATATCAAAAAACCACAAGACTTTCAGTAACTAGGTGCTACCTTATGTGAATACCGCCAAATTTCTAGGAATGCCCATTGATGCAAAGCTTCGCTGGAAAGAACATGTCAAGAAGCAGCGAGCAGAACTAGACTTGCGCTAGAAGAAAATGTATTGGCCGATAGGCAGGAAGTCGCTCATGTCAATAGGGATCATGGGTTGTACTAGTCAGAGCAATAGAACCATCATCCAACGTTTTCAAAATAAAGTTCTCAGGGATATGACCAATGGTACATCAGAAATGCCAATCTCCACCGGGATTTTAATGTGGACGTCGTAGATACAGTATTATTGAATTACGCAGAAGCTCATGAATTATGAATTGACACATGAATTTAGACTTTACCACTAAGTAATGTCGAAGCAGTTCAGCTCCTCGATAACACGGAAGTAGTGCGAACACTAAAACGGACAAAGCCATTTGAATCAGTATAGTGAATAGTGTAGTGACAGACAAAATACGATTATTGTGATAAGTGCTGCCTATAAAGAACACATGAACAAAGTGTCTTCCCTTAATAGAAACTAAGAAAAGTTATTGGACGCATTCTTAGAATATTTATTACATAGCAATTTAGGGTTAGCATACTAGAAGGCGCAGCGTGGGTAGGATCGACGACCTGGTGAAGGTTGCGGGAATCCGCTGGATGCGGAAAGCGCAGGACCGGTCGTTGAGGCGAAACTTGGGGGAGGCATATGTCCAGCAGTGGACGTCTTTGGGCTGAAATGATGATGATGATGATGAATTTAGGTTAAAATTAAATTACTTATTAGCCTCAAAGCTAACTAGATTGGAATTCAAATAAAGTATGTTAAAGGTACCTATTTTTTAGGAAAAAATACGTACGTACTACGTATTCTTTTATTTTATTTATAAAATAAATACTTACATACAAATACATACTTTTGGGACATTTTACACTACACCATCTAGTCGCAAACTAAGCAGAGCTTGTACTATGGGTACTAGACAATGAATACAATACTTATATACTTTTTTTTTTTTGTAAATACATACTTATAATACACTAGCTGATGCCCGCGGCTTCGCTCCCGTGAAATATCGATAAAAATATCCTATGTGTTAATCCAGGACATGGTCTATCTGTGTGCTAAATTTCATCTTAATAAGTTCAGCTGATTTAGCGTGATTGAAAGACAAACATTAAACAATCAAAAATCCATACTTTCGCATTTATAATATTAGTAGGAAGTAGTAGAATACATCAATAGGATAAATAAATACATTCTGATGAAAAGAACGCGCCGCATACATATTATCACACCTGTTTGCCATAAGGGTAGGCAGAGACTAAGGATTTCCTCCTGCTACGATCCTGACACACCTTCGCTTCATCTACGTTCATTACCCTCGTCATGCATGCTCGTCGGTTTAGAGTGCTTTTAACCTGGCCTTTTTTGAGAACGTCTGCGATTTGTTAGGGTTCCGTATCGATCTGATACCCCGTTGAAATAGATATTCGTGAGAGTTTACCAAAGATGTAGCACTGTCAGTGTCACCGTGCACAGTCATAATACATAAGAAACACCCAGACCAACACAAACACTTATGTTCATTACACAAATATTTGTGTCCTGTGGGAATCGAACCCACGACCTCGTGATCAGCAGTCCGACACTCGAACCACTAGACCACAGAGGTCGTATTTTAGTTATATGGGATCTTAGTGGATTTATCCACTCGAATGTACATACGTTCAAGCTAAAGATATCATGTCAGTGGGTATGTATCTTGTGAGGACATTTAGGTAATTGGCCTACTATTCTTTTTTAAATGTGTTCTATTAAAGTAAATTGTGCTGTTTGTCTCCCAAAAAATATATAAACAAAATGGTAAGTACCTATGTACATAAGTTGGTTATTTTAAATGAGTATTTTCGCCTTGATTGTAGGTATACAAGCAATTAAAAAAGCTTTATATTTGAATGAGTGGATGTCTACTTATCTTTGAAAACAAAAGCAATGAGTCCCAGTCAATTTGAAGGAAGCAGAGTAAAAAAGTCTGAAGTACAGTTCACGAGGTTGGAGTTATTCTCTGCGTCGAAAGGTAAGGATAATAGGCAACAGTTCCAATTAGGCGACGAGGGCGTTTGTTAACATTTAATTAACGTCAGGGAGCTATTGTGTTGGCGGCGGCGCAGACACCAGAGCCGAGCTTCGTTGCTGTCTTGATGAGCTGCAGTTACAATGTTTCCAATTACAACAGTTTTTTTAGAACGCCACGTTGCCTTAATAATCCGTAGGAACAATGAGTGGTTAGATTTTGATGTCGATGCGTCATGAACCTGTTGGGCTAGAAGATCAGACTCGTAGGTAGGTATTCCAAAAAAGAGATGTAAATACCTAGATGCTAATAAAGAAATTAGTGGAATTACCTATACTTATGTTGCTAAGTCACCTATGTTAAACTTAAGTAGCGATGTTATCGAACATATTAGTGGATGGCTGATTAAAAATATGAACTTGCTACGAGCACAAAACACTGTGCTACGAGGCAGAATTTTTAGCCAGGAATATTATAGGTAATTGGACGGTAATTTTTTACTGGTGGTCGAAGAAATGTTTGTGAATGTAATAGGGATTTTTCTTTGCGACGTAGGTAAAAGATTTGATTTATCGCAGTCGGTTGGTGAGGCGCGCTGACCACCCGGCCCGGGCCGGCAGCAGGGCCGCTCGCCGCCCGCCCGGACGCGTTATTAAACTTTTCCCCATATTAAACATTCCGGAGACGAATACATTTTATTGTTGCCTCGGACCGACGTCAGAGGCCCCTACAAAGCGAAACTCAAAGACGGCAATTGCGAAATAAATTGAAAGCAATTTGATATTGCGTTGTAAGTAATAGCCGTCAGGACCCACAAGTCTGTAAGAGACATTTTGTATGCAATTTAGAAAATTTTCAATGGGTCATTTGCTTGTAGCTTTTTGGTCGAATGCTGGGCTGGAGATTTCTGATTAATTGGTAATAAATGGACTTGGAAGAATTTCATTCTAACTAGGTATAAGATTTACGTGTTAGAATAACATCTGAAGATCGGAATAGGCAAACAATAATGTAATTATAATAAATTCTCTGAATATATGCGTACAGTGACTTATAATTATGTAGGTATGTATACACCATCCAATTAGACGCCGGCTTTGTTAACTTTTAATTAACGGAGTTGTGTATAGAATATTGTAAAGGTGTATAAACGGCTACGAGGTAGCAGGGCTAGCTTCTAACTTAAGGTCCTACTAAGAGCTACATAAGTGGCACCCCCATCAGTAAAAAAATCATTACTCGTTAAGTACATCATTTATCAAAGGTTCGTTTTTAACAATTGAAGAACAGGAACCTACTGTAGTTAAATCAGAAACTATTTACTCTGTAAATTATAGTTCGCTTTAGTTGTAGATAGAAAAAAAAGCGAAAAACGGCCACTTTTGGCACTTTTTGTAGCTACAACTACAGCGAACTATACACACCGGCACAATTAGCGGAACAGAAAAAAAAGTGAGACTATGAGATAATAACGCATATATTTGACGAAAATGTAATTAGACACAAAATAACAAATTGATTAACATCTTTTAACAACGACTTTGAAAAGTCTTCGTTATTTTTTATTGAAAAATAAAGAAATTTGAAATAAGTGAAATTTTTAGATGATTATGAACCATCACAAAAAATAAAAAAAAGTAAGCATTAAATGATTTAACAATAAAATTAAAGCAAAATTAATAACGAGTGTTACCCCCTCTTGCTCTGATTACGGTTTCCATTCGTCTGGGCATGCTACAGATTATGTTATCGATGATTTCTTGAGGCAACCGCTCCCACTCCTCAAGTAATGCGTTTCCAAGTTCATTCAGATTGTTGGGGGGTGGCCTTCTGGATTTAACCCTTCTTTTTAGCAAGTCCCAGACATGCTCTATCGGATTCATATCAGGGGAATTTGCTGGCCACTGCATCACCGGTATACCTACGTGGCTCAGATATGCCTGTACCGATTGTGCACTATGAGCACGAGCATTATCTTGCATTAGAATAAAGTCGTCACCAATGATTGGGGCAAATGGTACAACATGTTCTTCTAAAATGTCTCTGATGTATCGATCTGCTGTCATGGTCCCTCCTGTGACTATCACTAACTCCGTGCGAGCTCCCAAACATATCCCTCCCCAAACCATAATCGAGCCGCCACCATAAGCCACTGTGTGTTCAAAATTAGACTGCATGTGGCGTTCTCCTTTGCGTCTCCATATTCGCTGTCTCCCATCGATCTGTTTAAAAAGAACTCTGCACTCATCAGTAAGGGAACCTGCTGCCATTCGTTCAAATCCCAATGACGATGTTCTCGCGCATAGCTTAATTGGTTTACGCGGTGACGTCTCTCAAGTTTTGGGCCTTTGGCAGGTATATACGACCCTAAACCAACTTCTTCAAATCTCCTGCGAACTGTACGCTCACTTACTCGTACTCCTCGAACGTCTTCCAGTTCATTTCGAGCTTGTACAGCCGTTAATCGCGTATTCCTACAAACTCCAAGTTGTAAAAAACTGTCATCTCGCCTCGATGTACATCTTTTTCTACCTTGACCCCTCCTCCCCACAAGTGAATTAGACGATCTGTACCATGCTGCGAAGAATCGTTGATACTGGTCGACGACGCCTTGAGGCAATCGATCTGTAGGTATGGCCATTTCTTCTCATTTCATCAGCCCTAATGATTTCCAGTGATGTTAAGTCAGGCATAATAAAGAGCTTTTAATAAACAAAATTGCCTATAGAATAACAAATTTATAAAAAACCATTAAGTGCAATTTTTCAAAAAAATTACAATTACGTAGTTATTACTCGAACAAGTTGACAAAACGTATTGTTCGGGAAAATAAAACAAATGATTGAAAAAAGTGTATGTCATCTAATTTTCTATTTTCAAATTTGACAATTAATTAAAAAAATATCATAACTGGCCAGTTCCTCAAGTAAAAGATTTTAAAATCCTGCTTTTTGTGTGTTCCGCTAATTGTGCCGGTGTGAGAACTGTCAAATTAGTCGGAATTTAGATTTCCATACAAGTTTAGTCGTGATCTCGGAACGTGCCCAATAAAATACAAAGAAATGTAACACGTAAACTAATGTGACAGTTCTAATATTGTTGCCATCCCTTTCTTGTATCTACTATTAGTAAAAGAGAGCGATAGTTTAAAATAAGTTTAGTTCATGAACAAGAGAATCGACACCATTGTGGCCATTATTTATTCCTAAAGACATAACATAAATCACAGCATGTAACGGTACTGTGTAGTGGTATTAATAAGACGGAAGAAAAGATAAATTATATTCCTTCTATCTAACGCTTTATAAAATTTTCAGAAAAAAAATTATCATAGCGGACGATCTTCGGCTTCAGCACATTGAAGTAGACAAACCGTCCACCGCTTCAAATTGCGGTGGTGGTAGTGGTGGATGAAGAGCCATCGAAATTACCATGTTAAAATAACCAGGTATACGTTCATAGCGTCAGCCAACCGAAGCTGCGAAGAACTTTATTTGAGGAGACATGATATTACCAACATACCTATAAAACTTCTGAAGACCCAGTTTCATTTAAATATCTAATAAGAATTTATTATAAGCTATGTATTTAGCTCCTATACCTACAATGCAATGGATAGTATTAATTCTGTCTACCTGTCTACACTTAATTGTTTTTTCGGCTCGGTCCATCTTGTAGACGTCTTCATCAGACGGCGCGGCGGTCTAATCCGAAACCTCATTTCCGACGAATAATTGTAGGAAATAGAGCGAGCCTCATCGGCGTCGCACTGAAAAAACCCTTCAGGGGAGGAGATACACTTTATCTCAGCCCCGTTCAACTTCAAGAATATTTTTATAATGAAAAGTTTCACCGATATGCTAATACGTATTTACTTAGTTGCTAAATTAGAAAATGGTTGACCGTGGATTGTGTGACAGAACTCACCACGATAAATTATTTTGAATACGTTTTCATTCCATAAATTTCGGCTAAACAGAAATTGGTAATACTGCCATCTGTTAGACAACGCGTGTACTATTGCTTGCAAGTTCAATCTTTACTCTAGTACTACTTCTGGCCCAATAGATGGCGCTGTGTAAAGTAATCACCGAGAAAAGGGGTTTACATGGAAAACTTATTTTTCACTCCGCCCATGTAAATTGACTAAATTACAGGCTAACTACTTAATTAAACAATTATACATAGCTGTTACTGTGGATAGTTTCAAGTTTTCCAAGCTACAGGTTGAAATCTCTTGGTTGATGTGTTGTGTAGCAAACATCTTGTAAATTATCCATATTTTCTTGAAATGTATATATTTTCATTACTAATTTGATGTGTACTGATCCTTCTGATCCCTTGGTAATCTCTGATAGCTAAATCATTATTGATTTATATGAGAATTCCTGAAATAAAACAAACTAATGTCAATCACAAACAACCTCACATTGAAATCAAAAGTATAGTGATTTTGTTCAAAACACTCATTTATTTTGGATTCTGTTGTTAAAATTAGATTGTAATTAATCCTCCCAAATGTGTATATATTACAGCTATTGAATTCATAACGTATAATAGAAGTAAAATCATATAATGTAAAGGCAAATCTATTGTCAAATATTAAGAACTCGTTTTGTTCTTAACTAAGGAACCTATGAATATAAATTCATGCATGCAGGCATGGGATTATTAATAATTAACTTAATAATAAGTTAATTATTAATAATCCCATGCCTAGTTACCTTGCAAATTACTATTTTAGTCAGAGGCAAAGGGAGGGATCAATCATTTGGTCAGGTAACTAGATTCAATTAAGGCTACATGGTAGAATTGGTTTAGACTAATATTTTGTTAAACTTGAATAAAACCCTAGGGTTGTTATAGTTCTCATATTCACATTGTTATCCCAATACGAGAATAGTAAGAACTTTTAGTTCAACTACATAAATAAGTGAAAATATGGGAAAATGTAATATTGTATTGTGACGGTTTTGTAGTCACAATTCTCTAGTTAAATACTTAACCATTATCCAAAGTATATACTAATTCCTTACCTGGCATTACTAATTGATATAATGCTGCATCAATTTATTGTAGATTCTTGTAAAATATTGTTGATTTCTTCTTACATAATTTCTTCTTACAGTATTATCTCCAAATAACCTCAAATATTGTTTTTTTTCCTATGTTCATTGAACTTTACCTGAAATATAAGATACTTTTATATATGTATCAAGATTTTGAATTATATACTACAGATATTATAGATAGATTAAGTACCTAAACATTTCACCTTGCTAAACGAGTGTTTTAATATTTGAGTTATTTAAGCGTCAGCTGATTGTAGTGACGTAGCTAAAATCTACAGATTATTCTAATTGTCTGGAATATGTTTCCAAATTTGAAAATCATGATATATTATTAGAAAAAGAAAAGTAATAATTTATGCGACAATTTGAATTTTGGCGCGTTGAGTAGGATACTTCGTAACCTAGTCTGCAAAATCTAAGCCTACGGTTTTAATATCGCTTTCTAATTGTTGAAACTTTAAATAAAGTTGAGGCTACAGTTTCAACAGATAATTACATAAATTGTTGAGAAAATCAAGACTGAATATTAATATAATATACAAATCTTGTTAATGTCTTAATTTGGCCGGGCATTTTCCCACGGTTTTAGTCCAATCAAGCCAGTCCGCACGCATTTCAGTCCAACGGTTAGTATAGCGAATTAGCCAATAATATTGACTTAAGCTAGGCTGACCAATGACAGGACAGGATTAGTGTGTGTTGAAGTGGCGTGAATTTGGTCGAAGATGGTGGTCGAAATGGCCTATATAAACGGCTGCTTCGGTCATTCGGGGCTTTTTTACTACAGTTCATAGTAAGGGAAAACTCTGCTAGAGGGTTCCTTTCATTAGTAGTTAGTAAGGGGTAGTTAGTTATGCTGGTGGAGGCTTTTTCATCTGGAGTTCGTGGAAGGGGCCTTTTCATCGGGAGTCGACAGGAAGTGGAACCGCTGCTAGGAGTTCGAGCTGGGTCTGAAACCTCCGTTTCAGATCGCAAGTAAGTGGTTGCTAGGGTCGTTAATATTGGTCAGGGCGTAGGCAAATGTTAGGGAAACTGATGTTAAGCTATTTAGAGAATTGATGTGTGGAGATAGTGTGAGAGTGATGTTAGGGCCCTATATATTGCATAATTGTATGTATAATTATGTATTTGTTTATCTACATTACACTAAACACCACCACGCACACCACACTCACCACCTTCCTACACCAAATTCACCTACCCACATTAACATAATTGTGTAGCTTGTGGTTTGATATTTGCAATAAATGTTGCATTTATCTTATTACAGGTGAGGTAAATCATCGTTATGTAGTTCTGTGCGTTAAGATCTGCATTTAACTACAAGACGGTTGTCTTATTGTGGATATTATAGCACAGGATGAGGTAAAATCCATATCTAGATTTTCCTAAAAATTTTACCTAAAACCTGTCAATTTGGTCTGATTAAGTCCAGATTGGTGAATAACTTGCCGTGTTTTACTATAGGGTGTCCATATTTCTGTGGAATTTACAAGGAGACTAGTTGATAAGCTACCCATCTTTGATGGGAAAGTAACGCTTCGAGGGGTTTTGTAGGGTAATTGAAGAAACTTGCACAATAGTGTAATTCTTTATTGCCTTACGATTTCTCTTGGAGTATATCGATCGCTCAGGTGTGTGATGCGGTGAGATATTATTATCTATGACCTTCTCACTGATATTGGACTGGGATGACCGCCAATATGAGTGGAAGGCGGATATTCAGTATCAAACTATGCATTGTCGCTTGTGTGAAAGCTAGGCTCTCTCCTCCCCCTTAATTGGGCCTGGGTTGAGCATTCCTTGTAAAAGCCACTAGCTGATGCTATCCATTACAGTAATGTATGGTATCGGTCAACCGTCCTCTTGTGTTATTATAACTATTATGATCCTTGCTGGACTGATTGGCTTATCTACTACAATTCTTATTTATATAGAAAATCTAGATATCACGAAACTGTGATTTTCTACGATTAAAATTGATTTCGACAAAATACTGTCGTTTTATTTATCTCTAGGGCAAGACGTAAGTCTGGTCCATGACCAAACAAAACCTTTCCTCGAGATACCTGGCTTGATTGCACTGGTAATACTTTATTATGTGTTTTAGTTTTGTATAACTAACCACATCCTCTTTAACTGCTGATTCTTGTGATCTGTGTCGGGAGCACATTCATTGGCTCACCAACCAGTACTACTATATTTATGGCGGTGTTATTGCAATGCCATTACGCCATTAGGGACCTTACCTCATACTTAGTATACTCGGTGTGAATCCTGGTCGTTAGTCCTGCTCTGGATCCCAATGTACACTTACGAACATTTGGGGGAGGAACACGATGAGTACTTGTGGTTTGCTCCGGTTGCTAAATTATGTATGAACCTTCTCTTTCTTATTTTGGCCATGCTCTGACTCCGGTCACCATGGATTTTAGAGTCAACTGCTTGATGATGCCGTGTCTGTGTGTCCGGTCATACATCGCAATGAATCACGCACGTTAGATTGGATGTAAATTCATCTAACTATAAAAATTATACAATATTTTATTTGGTGCTGGGTTATCTCATCCCACTCCTACCTACCTTGTTCTGATGGTACCTCAGAGACACTTACGTTTCTGTTGTATCTGGCTGTGTATAGCCCAATCTTTTAAACTATCTCCATGTTTCCGAGGAACCATGTGTGCGGCTGGGTTTCAGAGCTTCGAGCGAGGCGGGGCTCGTTAAGCACTCGTAATACCCTCATGTTGTTATACAATTATGTAATTATATAACTACTTCCTAATTCCAATTCCTATCTTACCTTAAAACCCACCAAATATATTAATTACTTAAATTATTTATCACAAAATTTATTATAATTTAAATTAAATTCATGTTTCTCTCTAATTAACCACCTCTTAGTTGTTGCCGGTGCAATCAGATTAGGTTTTCCTACCTTGTACTCGAATCTCTATCAACACACTACACAAAATACCCCACAAAGTCATAATTCAAATATTTTATCATTTAAATTAATTTACTTGTCATTTCATTTTCAGAATATTGTTTAATTTTGTACTACTTAGGTTTAGCTGTAATTTCATGCTCTCAATACCATATACTTTAACTTGACACAGCCACTTACATAAAAAGAATCTAACGGTTATTACCAAACATAGCGGAAGTGTCCTACCCTCTTACTAGACGATCACAACTTTTAATATGGCCAAAATTCATTTATACCTATATACTAACTTCATATAGTATGTAGATATAAAGGAGAGGAGAACGAATGTTACAATTGTAAGGGTGAAATATGATTAAACAACGTCTTCATCATTCTACTCATCAGTATGAACAACTTTTACTATCGGACCGAATCTGAAATCGCGAAAGAAATATCAGCTGTTCCTTACATTTGTGTTTACATAAATTGTCAAAATGTAGGGATCAGCAGATATTTTTCGCGATGTCAGTTTGGTCCAATAGTAAAAGTTGTTCATTTTGATGAGTACAATGAACCCTTAAGAGGTTTTCAGCTATTTCAATAACACGTTGTATGCATAATTAAAGCTCTTCAAGCTCACAAAATATGCAAAAAGAATATTATCTGGTGATTGAGCGTTAAAGTTATTAATTGATCAAATTTCGTTGATTTTATTTCATTCAATACAGGGATCCTGTGGTACAGGTTGTCACCTAATCAGAAAGCTGAGCGTTGGTTGCTAATAAATGTTATTTTACTTATTTTATAATATACAAGAGGTCAAGAGGACAAGAGTGCAAGGTTGGCGACGACAAAATCCATCTACCGAATTGGAGAGACATTTTCTTTCTTATACTGTTTTCTCTTTGTCTTTCTCTCGTTTATAACTTTAACAGGTACAAAACTTATTTTAGTACCAACGTTATTCAAAACTCGTCGTCCATTGTTGCACTAACAACCTAACAAGCAAAACAGAAAATTAATCAGACTTACAGCAGCTATACCCGAATCAAGATCCCGTATGGTACTGTACGTCAACGATAAACAAAGGTAAGGCCTGCAGCGAATTATATAGAGCCTTGTAAATGTATACATGAGTGTAGAGCCAGTGTATAAGTAACAGGTCTACCTCACTAAGTGATTGGATCGTTCCATTATCTTGTATCTGCTGATTTCTTCAGAGCACTCCAACTCTTTTGATTCACTCTAAGCAATGAATGTGAATGTAAGGTATTTATGTATTTATCTATTATATCTATATACAGGCCATCATACAGTCAGCAGTTATAACGAAATTGTTCTCTTATCTATTGCTTAAGGGTATGAGTATATTGAAGCTTGGTATGCCTCGTTGCTTCGGATGATATTAGCTTGTTTCTTGATAACATTTGATAGTTTTTGTAGTGCTTCAAGGCTTTCTCTTTTGCTGAAGCATAGTTACGAAATATATTTACTTAATAATAACCTGATGACTACTTAGTTAATACGTCCAAGACTTGCTTCGAACTTAGATTATATTAACCTTCAGCAATAGTATTAGGTACTTTTTTCTGGGCAACGATAGCTTTTTATCTTATAATAACAAATCTTTAACCAGTAGTGTAATTACCTATATACGTGGCTTATACAACGTGTATCAGAAATGCGTGGTCATATTTGAAGAGCTTATTCAGAGAATGCTATCGAACAAATTTTATTATGGGACCAATTCTGAAACCGCGAAAACAAAAACAGCCGACATCAATGATTTAGTAGGGAACAGCTGAGTTTTTTTTTGCGATCTCAGGGTTGGTCCCATAGTAAAAGTTGTTCTATGGTATGCTCTGAATGAGCTCTTAAAATATGACCACGCATTTCTGATACACGTCCATAAACCAAAACAAAATCAATTTATTAATGTACTACCAATTTCAGTAAATAAAGCTTTACATTTACATATATCATGTTCTTAGTTCAATAGTTAATTTATGTGCATATATATTTATTACTGCTAACGTAAGTACTTAGAAATATTGTAAGAAGAAGCGAGAGAGTTACGAGGTAGACTTATGGCTTCCATTCAGTGGAGGAGAGATAATGCTTGCAGGCAATCACATAAGTGGATCAAATAGCTGTAGTCCATTTGGATAATGAACTAGCGACTCAGAGCTGTGTAGCCACGCCGAGTTATTTTATTGCGCACTCCTTCATATAACTAATATTAACTATTTATTCTATATGTTAATATATAAGCATTGATGTTTTTAAATGATGGATAAATTAGATTAGTTGATGTGGTTGCAAATCAGGTATTCGGTTAGGTTAGTAAACAATGTGCTAATTTTGGTCATGGCAGGGTATCTACTAAAGGGGTGCTGGCCAGAAAACCTCCACGTGTGCCTGACGGCTGCTTGTCCTTCTGGACACGTCTGGAGGGATCGGCAGTTGTTTGGCCGGTCCATCCTGGGCACGGGCAATAAAATCCTGCCGAGGGATTAACCTTCGGGGGATTTTATTGCCTGTGGCGAATATTCTGGCGCGGGAGGGGCCCGTTCTGGGCCAGTAGGGAGTTGCTCCACGTGTCCCTCTGATATCAGCAGAGGGCACAGTGAAGGAGCAGGGGCGGGCCCGGTGTGCACTCACCCTGCCACTGGGCAGGCAGCGGGGGGACTGTCTTTCCCTGCCACCGTCGATCTCGTAACCCCAGGAGTGCCCGCTGAGTAGTGTTCTCGCGCCTCTTGGGACCGAGGGTCTTGGCTTCACCGCCCGGACCGTGAGGAAGAAAACCTCTATAAAAATTTACGAGAGGTAGGGCCTGTGAGCAGCAGACTCGGGGTAGTCTGCTGCCCGACCAGCAGCTGGCGTAGCTGGCACAGCCGGCGTAGTTGGCGCAGCTGGTAAAGGCCCATGAGGTGAGGTGGCGTGCAGTGTTCCGTGTGCGCCACAAAGGAGGGTGCGGCCAACGTAAGGCCGCACGGGGAGAAGGGGCTCGCCTGCTTGTGGCGGGCCAGGACCTGTCGGGGGTGGTTGTGTGAATACTCACGGGTTCCCACGCCCCCGGCTAAGGTAGTTGAAGGAACACCGTGGTGGTTTTAGTCGGTAAGAGTCCGACACTGCCTTCGCCTACCCCGGGCGGAGTGCGTCCGTGAGGATTTACGGCAAAAAAAATAAATAAAAAAAAAAACTATGACTGATTTCAATTCAATTCATTTATTTCAGATAAATTACAATAAATTATAAATTATCCATATCTATAATAATAAAATAATAATTATAATGTCATGCAAATATAAAATAATCCATACAATAAAAATAATAAACAATATGTCATGCAACAAAAAATAATAATAATAAAATGTCATACAGAAAAAATACAATATGTCCTATACTAATGGAAACACTGTTTCAGGAACGGGCTACATGAATTTTTGTTCAGCACTTCATAAAGGAGCAGTCAGTGTCCATTCTTCCAGCAATGAGTTGCAGGAAGCTGTTGGGGCTGCCCCGCAAGCGGCGCATCAGGGACGCTATTCTCTTGCGATGTATCGCTGTAAAGCCATCTACTCTTGCGTCTGTGAACATACCTGATGCGCTACAAAAGCGCGGCAACCCCATCAACATCCGGAACGCATTATTGTATTGGACACGCAGGGCACTATAAGTCTTCTGCGTATGCTTCACCCATAGGCTGCACGTATAAAACGACTGACAGTACGCCTTGAATAAGGTTACTTTCACCTGTGCAGTGCAACGTGCGAACCTACGGGCCAGCATATTAGCTCTGACTGACAATGCCCTGCGTTCCCTCTCTACATCCACATCGTCTGTGATTTGATTTGTTCGGGCACATAGCTTTTCAGCTGCCTACCTTTTTTATTATCAAATGGGCTTGCGTTTGACCGCCACCTCACCAGGATGTTAAGCGATGGTGCGGTTGACGATGATACACGCTTGCCCAGCAAAAACCTATTCACTCGAGTCTTGAAGGCTATCAGATTATAATTATCGGGAAACACAGACACAAGAACAGAAACAAGGAAACAAGAATTCCACTCTTTAGCGGTACGCATGATAAAGCTATTAGCAAATCGGTTCGTGAAGGGTGGAATGTCTACCATATAACGGCGGCGCATTGCCGTGCGTCTGGTTGTCCGATGATGTAAAGGGCTTGGGGGAATAAGATCGTGCAGTTCCAACGCACATTCACCGAAATGCATCCGATAAAAGACCGACAGACTAGCAACTTTACGCCGATGCTCGAGACTTTGTAGTTTGGCATCGACCATAGTAAAAATACGACACAAGAGAAGTTTATTATATATTGATTTATTTTATTTATTTAAAGAAATTAATGTACAAATACCAGTAATACTCATTTATCACCATACATAACAGGATAGTTAATTTAAATCTTGTTTACAATTTCGTATTAAAATAATATTGCTATAAAATATTAAGCAATTTATTGAACGCTCGCAACGATATACGTGCGTAACAGCCTTGCCATTTATAGCATTTTATGTTGCCATGAGCAACAATTAAATCCCACCAAAAATATTTTATTGTCTTTAATAAGTGGGTAAGTAGAAATGTAAAGGTTCCATTTACTGTACTTTCAACATCCGTAACTACAAGTTCCTTTAAGAGCCCTCTCACACTTTTTTACGAAAACAACAACGAGAAATGGATTTTTAGCATTATTATTCTATTCGATTCGATTCCCCCCGCCAGGTGGACCGACGACCTGAAGAATGTGGCTGGGGGTGACTGAATGCGGAAGGCAGAGGACTGAGTGTTGTGGCGCAACTTGGGTGAGGCCTATGTCCAGCAGTGGACTGCGATAGGCTGAGTTGATGATTCTATTCGATAGAAAGATCTATAGACTCTAGATACTGAGCGCAAATCGTGTGGTACATACTAACTAAGCCCACGTCTGAAGCGCAAGAAAATGTAATAGACTTTTGAGTTTAAGTTTATGATAAGATTTTTTTAAATTATTTTCATGTTAAAATTTTATTACGTTGGCAAAAGTCTTAAGTTTTATAAATAAAACATAAACTAAGCCTTATTTATTTTAGGAGTATATTGAGGTTTTAAAAATCCATTTCCTTGTTAGAAAATATGTATTTTAAAGTCGCCATTCAGCTGAACAGGAGATATTTAAAAAAAACGCATGTATTAGGAACATGATATTCCAAATATTATGGTATTTTTTAAAAAGTTTATAGCAAGAGGTAACTGAGATCCAGGATGTTGAAATAACATTTCTAAACGTTTAATGAACGTGGTAGCGGGAAAAAAAAATGTTATGGTTAGTTTTAGACGCAATAAATTCTACAAAACTATGTGACTACAACACGAATAAAACTATCATATGCCATAAATAAATTTTTATATAAAATTATTGCGATCCACGGCACCAAAAAGTAGCTGACTTTTTGAGTTTTTAACCGACTTCAAAAAAAGGAGGGTTATGTAATCGAATCGGCGGTTTTTTTTTGTTAATATCTCTCTCTTAACGTTCATATTAAAGTTACGCTGTCAGCAATCAACTTAAAAACAATTAAGGGCAATACTTATTCATGCTGGTAATCATTGCAACTGTTATGTAGCAATTTAAGCTTATTCAGTTAAAGTAAGTTATAAAAGCGCCAGATGATGTGGTAGAGTTAACTGACGACACGAAATTACGTGAAATTACAATCACATGAGACTTTCCATCTTCATGTCTCAGTTTGGTGAACTGACTTGCGGCACCATTTAGGTATCAGCCTAGGTGGTATTGAAGTTGTTATGGGCAAAGGTAACCGCTTAACATCAGGTGGGCCTAAAGGCTTAAAGCTCGTTTCGCCATCCTATACTATTAAAAAAAACACGATTGGCGCAGTGGTTGGGCGACCGGCTTCCGCACTAAG
The DNA here is from genome assembly GCA_949699075.1 of Asteroscopus sphinx. NCBI lineage: Eukaryota > Metazoa > Arthropoda > Insecta > Lepidoptera > Noctuidae > Asteroscopus > Asteroscopus sphinx. The sequence continues at coordinate 16,017,177 of OX453007.1, forward strand.
GGTCGCGGGTTCAATTCCCGTACGGAATAATGTGATCCACAGAGAGTTATTCTGGGTCTGGATGTTTGTGCATGTGAGATTTGTGTTTGTAAATGCACCCACGAGTTACGAGTTACGTGAGATCCTAGTGTCGGGCAGTCTCATAAAAAAGTGGGATGGAACTACACACAATCGATTCTAATTAATAATTATTAGAATAGAATAAACAAATAGAAAATGATCGTATCATCAAAGGTAATTTTACTACCTAGATTTACATACAACTATCTGTTATGTAGATAGCATTCTCTTCAGAAAATTTTGTAAATAATTATAATGTCCTCCTGGCCGAGTTTCGGTCACGGCGGCCAATCTTAACGGAGACTAGCCATCTGCGCGGGACATATCATAGTGCACAAGTGTGTGCGCAAACACAGGTGCCCTCTCTATTCCCTCACTCTTATAATCTGATGGGACGGCAATCCAACACGACCGGAGAAAGATCAGGCGCAGGACGCCGGTCCTAACGTGCTCTCCGAGGCACGAAGAAGTCTCAATGTGTAACGAAACGGTCACCCATCCACAGACTGACCACGGCTAGTGCAGCTTAACCATGCAGATCGCACAATTCACACGGTTGTGTTACTTAGCCACAAGCCCCTTAATAATTAATTAAGTGAATAAATAGTAAAGAATTGAAGTTAAAAATAAGTTACGTTTCTGTAAAATAATGAACGGACAAGTAAACATCCCTAAATATGGCTGGTCATGTACCGTACAACTAATGTACGTACCTACTGTAGGTAGTTATGTACTATACTAATATAGTACAGCGTACTCAAAGTGGTATCTGATCAATCCATTATCGTGGCCGGTTCTGTCCAGGAGCTGTTAGGCCCAACTTGGCGACACACATTTTCCATTTCCCCCTGTCCCTACAGCGGCCCAGTTTCGCGTCTTCCATAATTCAATCCATACTGAATCCATTGTGTGAATTTGTGTGACGATACTACCTACTCGATAACACCTATGTAGGATGTTATATAAGGGTTTAGTAAGGGATTTGTTGTTTGTTTATTATAGAGAATCTTCAAAATATTTATCCATGCAGCAAATTATTTAAAATTATATTTTCTTATGTAATTTTTTAATGTTGGTACTTATTTATAGGAAAAAAAGTTAGCTACTTACTTCTTGAAGTTAATCATTACTGAGATAAAAGTAAATTTGTAGGCGTATTAATTACTTAAAAGCTAACCCCGATTTGTAATAATGTGAATCATGAATAAGTTGAACCACTGTTGCAGTTTAAACTAAAAATGTTGTAACGACCTACATATTTATACTTTTTTTCCCTTGGCTACTAAAATTCCCATCCGTTCATTCGTTTCGTGAGGAAACCTGCACATCTGCGAGTGCTCCATACGTTTCTTGATGGCGTGTGTAGTCCGCCAACACGCAGTAGGCCCGCGTGGTGGACGAGGTCCGTGCCCAGCAGTGGGACAGTAATGGGCTGGCTATATTCATTTTATACTAACAGTAAGTTTAAGATACAAAAAAAACAATGAAAAAGTTCGTTTTCTACAGTTAGAAACATAACATCACGACTGTTTTCCCCCGAAGGGGTAGGCAGAGGCGTATAGTACACCTACATTTCGCCAGTTAGGTATGCTATCAGTCCCATGTAATAGGGGGCGAACCTATTGCCATTAACTACGCACAAATCCAGATTCCGGGCTATTACTGAGAATTACTAATGAAAAAACTTAAGATCTCTTTGTCCGACCCGGGAATCGAAATCAAGACCTCACGTTCAGCAGTCGCGCTTGCGACCTATACGCCAACGAGGCAATCTACAGTTCTACAGTAGAGTTTTTAATTAGTTAATAGGATTACCTACTTGTGATACTTATTAAAAAAAAATTAGGTACTTATTCTGAATGTTATGCATATTTAGCTTAATTAATGCAAATATTATCATTTATGAATAATCATTCAATTAATTCTAATTTACTAAAGCACGACTGTCGTGACTGAATTATTACAGATTTATTTACCATTAAATAATATTTCGTTAGTCTTATGCAAATGATGTATCAAGAATATTCAACAACGTCCAGTAATCTATTTTGAGATCGAATGTCCGCTGGCGTATGGTGGCTACATAGATATGCACTTTGCTTTGAGTGCTGTTCCACGGTGACATTTCTGCGCCGGACTGTACTGTCGAAACAGAAAGGGTATAATAGATACGCTGCCCTGATATGTTCAGAATTAAATGATTGAAATAGAATTCCAACGATGCATTTTGGACAACGGAATTCGGAATTAATAATATATATAGGTCCTACTTTAATAATGGCAATTATTCAAAGTGGTGAATCTACTCATCATAACGAACAACATTTACTATGAGAGCAACCCTGAAATCGCGATAAAAAATCATTTGTTCCCTACATTTGTTGTTTGTTTCGCGATTTCGGGGTTGCTCCCATAGTAGACGTTGTTCGTTATGATGAGTGGATATTTGCCATTATTCAAGTTAAACCTTTATACAACATGTTATTGAAATAACTGAAAACCTCTTAAGGGGTCATTGTAATCATCAGAATGAACAACTTTTACTATTGGACATATGGACCAAATCTGAAATCGCGAAAAAAAAATTGCTGATCCGTATATTTTGTCAATTTATATGATTTTTATTTTTCCGCCGTTTTATGTTTGGCCCCATAGTAAAAGTTGTTCATACTGATGAATACAATGACTCCTTAAGATGTTTTCAGTTATTTCAATAACACGTCGTATAAAGATTTTCCAATAGGTATACAATTAATTATTTTTGTGTAGATAGGCTATATTGCACTAGGTAGTGATTTATGGCATCGATTTAGAATTTATTTTTTACTGTTGATCATGAAGTCTATTTATTTGTGTATACCATATCCACCACATTGTTTTTGCAGTGGCCTGTACGCTCGGTGCACTAACGCACAAGCAGTGTTTCCTTGATCCAGTCTATTTCGGCGAGATCCATTACCTCGAGAGTAGCAAGAAGCAATCTCATTGAATGACCGTCTTTACTCCCAGCCCCCCCTCCGCATCGGGCCACACTCCCACTGATCCACGCCAATCGGTAAATATGCGCGTTAAATATGTATGCGTTGTAAGATGCTCGTAAGTGTATTAGATTTTGCTTGCTTTTTCATTCTGTCAAGTAACTAAGTACACACACACTAGTCAATGCGTACATAAACATATCCGCTCGATTTGCTTACGCATGCAACGCACGCACCGATTTATTTCCTCGCGAAAACTTGGGAACCTACCTAAAAGTATTAGTAGCCATTTCAAATTTATCATTTCTCTTCAAGAGTTTCAAAAGGTTGATTCCTAACGTGGGTAGAGAATGTTTGTTTACTTTGCAAAAAATTAAAGAGAGCCGCTTTTAGTATTGCAGGATTGCTGTAGATATGAAATCCATTAGTCCCTATTCAGAGTACCCATTTGTTTAGCTGTTTATATACCTATACCATACCAACACACTTATTTGATCTATAAGTCGTGCCTGAGAGGCAACAAGGCTTAAGTAATAACTTCTATCAGGCAAAAGCGAAAACTTGGAATGCACTTCGCACGAAGTGACTAGACTTTTCCATTAGGGGCAATTATCAGGCACAACAGAGGATCCCGTGCTTTCACCAGCGAGCAACCCCATCCCGGCGACGGAACCTGTTAGAGATAACGTCATAAAGTCGCCGATGCAGAGCCGGACTAACGTCTTTGCTGTTGCGACGCCCTCACCTCGGGATAATGGACCGCACTCCCTGTGTACCACCCTGCCCCCTCTTTCAGACGGGAATTTGCAATATTTATCACCCAAGATCTCGAATACAGTTCGTTTCGAAAGATATTTGGAGATGATTTTTGATTATTAGTTTAGGTTCTTCTCCAATCCTAGATTTACCTATGTGCATGTAACTTATGTAGGTAATTAGGTAGTTATTTAATTTGGTGCTTATTGCATATACAAGGTGTTATTGAAATAACTGAAAACTTCTTAAGGGGTCATTTTACTCATCAGTATGAACAGCTTTTACTATGGGACCAATCCTGAAATCACGAAAAAAAACATCTGATCCCCACATTGGTAAAAGTTATTCATACTGATGAGTACATACATTGATTATTTAAGAGGTTTTCAGTTATTGAAATAACACGTTGTATAGGTGTATTAAATCACAGTTTAACGAATCGTTTCGTGCCGATATTCGCAGTTGTTCTCTGTTATACTGATTTCCCTTGAGAACCTTAAATTTTCCGAGCCTATAACAAGCAGCTTAATTTTTCCTAAAGGTTCTAGATAATAATAAAACAATGTTCGTTTTGAAGCAAAGCTTCTGTAGCGTCGTTGTGCGCTGGGCCGCCGTAAAGTAAACCGAGAAAAAACGTGACGTCACCATCACCGTTAAATTCCCCCTCCATTAGCGCGTGGCTACACTATAACTGTCTCAAACCACACACACACAGCTCGGTGCGCACACGTTCTATTCGCGCTTGCTTATCTGGTGCGCTTTGGATATTACAAGCTTCGCTTCTGCCGGGCTTCTCGCGACGCCATCTGTTTTTTACAGAAACCACTTTCAGCAGAATTACCTAGTTACTTAGCATGTTAGCAAAAAAACTCAAACCACCTCATCTCATTGATCAGGACCTGTGGGGTTACTCTTGAAAATAATTCCAATCTCAATCCAATACCAATGTCAAAAAGTGATAGAATGAATCGGTATTCTTGATTAAAAATATACAATACAAGTTTAATTAATTCAAAAAAATTGTAAATCAATTTATTGCTAATTTTGAATTTAAAAGTATGAATTGATATTACCTAATCCAATGCCGATCGATCGGAATTATTTTCAAGAGTAAGGCAGCTGGTCTACATATAACATAATATTTTACTCGGCTCTTACATAAACAATAATTAACTACCACTAACATTACCCATTAGCTTTTAGAGATGTCCATGTTAAATAATCGGCTCATGACGGCGTAAGACGGCTAATGAACTAATGGCGTATCAAACATCCCATACGCTCGACCCTCGACTCTCGGCTCTCGGCCGCTCTCGGTTAATGGAGCAATGATGGTCCGTCACTCTAAATTTGACTAGGCGGCTCTCAGAGCACCGCTCGGCACTTACCTAATGCCAGTGGACTTACACACTATATTGACGTGTCGCTGATAGTCGCTGGTAGTTATTTAGTCGCAGCTACAGCATTATTTTATAGATTAATGATGATAATGGATACCTATTCTGCATTTGAGAGTCTAGTTTTAGCTAGGGTAGGCAAGATTTCCAATCTTTCGCTTCAGGATTTGTTAAAGTCCAAGATTTTTTTGATAACTTCCCATAATATTACATAACCAGCACATTACTGTCCCATCACTGCTGGGCACGGGCCACTTTTCAGTACGAGAAGGCTAAGGTCTTAGTCCACCACGCTGGCTTAGTGCGGTTTGGCGGACTACACACACCATTGAAAACTGTATGGAGCTCTCTGTGGTGTGCAGGTTTCCTCACGATGTTTTCCTTCACCGTTAAAGCAAGGGATAATCGAATTTAACTACCCTTACTATTAAATGACAAAATGTATATATTGAGTAATGAATAATGATACGAGTCTTATAACTTGATAAATTGGGTTTTCTATTCTTTTTCCTTAATAAAGTTTACAAACAAACACAACGTTTTCACATTTTCTTATTCCAAAACATTTTCTTTCGTACATCCGAAAGAATCTCAAATAGTAAAATCTTTTTAGGCTTATGTCCAGCGTTGAGTGGGTCCACAAATGTCGCTAAAAGGCTGGACGTCATTGTTTATCCGGGCAACATTAGGCGGGTAACCGGACACGCGCGCCCTGAGTGCGCTACAAGTATCCGCTTTCAACTCATTACGGCTCGGACGTGGTGCGTGGGACGCCAACCCCCTTGCTCCCCACCCCCCGCCCATCTTTGTCCTTCAATCCCTCTTACAATCTTCGATCCAATTTCGAATACCCATACATCCGTCTAATGTTGGATTCCGCGTTTGATTAGATGACATTGGATGGACCAAGGTTTGGGTGAGAATTGCTTGCGAAACTCTAAATAAAACTATCTGTACTTTGACACCCAATGTATGCATGTGTGTGTATGTATCAAGTGTTCCTATTCCTACATTTGCTTTTCTTTGTGTTTATCATTTCATGTTTGCTTATAATTAAATAAAAAATATTGTACATATCTATAATACCTACTTAATATTATAAAAAGAAAAGATTTGTTTGTTTGTTTGTAATCGATAAACTCTGTAACTACTGAACCGATTTTAATAATTATTTTTCCATTAGATAGTTCCTTTATCCAGAAGTAACCAGCTACGTTTTATTTCAGTACACGGGTGAAGCCGCTGGCAAAATCTAGTAATGTGTACAAAGACTATTAAAATAGTTCCAGCATTTTCTCTTTTAATAGGTTATTCGTTTGGTAAATGGTATTTGCGCAAAGTTTCGCTACAAAAAGTTAATTAAGCAGATTTATGTCAAATTAACAATAAAGAAGATTGCGACCTCATGTCAGATGTAATCGCAAAATAAAGTGACACAAGTATCTTAATCAAGTGTCCATTCCGAGGAGTTAGAGCCGCCGGAGCTGTCCGTTATGGGCGATTCCGTATAAAACTGGACTGGCGCGGGTTGTTCGTCCCGTGCAATAACAGTTCCGACAAATTGAGTCCGCTGACATTGAAGCTGGATACGACATTGTAAACGGCCGTTAATACACTTACATGTTAGCTAAATTAACTACATGCAAATCTTTATAGCTTCTACTGAGAAAGCTCTGGTTCTTATCGATTTAAAATTAAGACTTGAAGTTAAGTCTTTCTTTTACTGTATCTTAAAAACAAACATACAGACAAAAAATAAATAAAGATTAACTTGCAACAATTACCAAAAGTAAATAGAATTAATAAAATAGTTTATGAAAGTTATTTTACGAGAAAAATCATGTTGCGGTCGCAGCGAGCTTACCGACCGCAATAACATAACCGTTTGTACAAATTGTAGCTTGCTCGGGCCCGGATTAGCAGCTTTGTAGTACAATTCGCGTATACAATACCATCTCTAGCTTCCTGATAATTGATATCAATGCGCAACGTCCAGCAGAGAAAGGAATTAAGCGCTCATTTATCTGTGTTTCTTTTTATTACTTCGCCGCTTGACTCCACAAGGCTAATTGAAGGAAGAATTGGACAGATTGCGCGAATGACTAATCAAATTAAAGGACGCAAACTGCTTACTTTTATTACTGTTTTTGTGGTATGTTTGGAAGAATTAATATCCTTTCAATTTTAGCGCTTTAACATTGGTTTTTAAAAATGTATAAGTTTTCTTAACTTAATTACATAAAAATATTGTCATGTAGCATTACAGAAGTGTAATTAATTAATTAATAGTAGTTTATGAAACTGTTGAATAACAGGGGTTATTAAAACACGAGTGTGAATAGTATCACACGAGTGTTTTAATACCTAGTTATGTCAGTTTCATACACTATTTTATCTAAACTCATACAATTTTAAATGAAATACCAAAGTCAAAATCTTGGTAACAAGTCCAATCCAAGTTGTAGTTTTTCTTGATTTTTCTGGTAAAAGGCATTTACGATGCTGCATCCAGAAATTTAGGCGGGGTCATATTCTCCTCAGTTCAGTATCATTGCTGTAGTCAGATATTTTTGCCCAGAATAAACTTTAGACATACAAAACCATAATAATAACGTAAACAATTACAATAAATTTACAAGTAACGATGACCAAATCCAGTAGGCCAAGGCGCGCGGCCGCGCACGCGCCCTAGCGCGCGCCTACACAGATAATAAAATATAGTCTGGCGAAAACATTATAATCGGAACTAATTTTCTATCCTTGTCAGGATTCCGTCAATCTCTATTTTATCATACAAAAAATGTGCATGTAAACACTTAAATATAATTAAAAGCAATATGACAATCCAAACTTCTGCCAAAAACGCGATTTTAAACGATAAAATTTTTCAATGTATGACTAGTGGCGCCACCCTGATATTTGTGTACTCATTGGTGCCAAACTGTACGACTGCTAAAAAAAAGGTTTGAAAACTCCTTGGTTGGGTCGAAGTGGCATTAAATACTCCTTAGTTGGGCTGAAGTGTGCGGTTATGGAAAAAAAAAATTACCGCATTGTTTTGTTCAGCAAACTGTATCGTAATGAAACTTTTTAAATTCATTACAGGTGCATGTGCGTAAAGTATGTCATTATGACATTACTTTCGAGTTCATAATTCGAATTTTACGATACGAGTGTAGATAAACAATATTATCATTCTGTTATCAAAGTTTGTTTATGGGTATGGTATAATAATAGTAGTTTATGAAATTGTTGCATAACAGGGGTTATTGAAACACGAGTGTGAGTTTAAAAACCGAGCCGTAGGCGAGGTTTTTAATAGTATCACACGAGTGTTTTCATACCTAGTTATGTCAGTTTCATACACTATTTTATCTAAACTCATACAATTTTAAATGAAATACCAAAGTCAAAATCTTGGTAACAAGTCCAATCCAAAGCCAAATCCAGTAGGCCATGGCGCGCGGCCGCGCACGTGCGCTAATGCGCGTCAACACAGATAATATAAAAACTTTTTAACAAAAAATAAAACCGACTTCAAAAACCTTAACTAAAAAGTAAAAAATAATCATTGTATGTATTTTAAAATCTTAACATAACCCAACATTTTGAAGACGGCGCGTGATTGACCCTTTGCGTCATGTAATATACAGTCGAGCGCAATATCTATAGTAAAAACAGTTTATGTGAACGTACATGAAAATCACGCGCCGCCTTCAAAATGTTGGGTTATGTTAAGATTTTAAAATACATACAATGATTATTTTTTACTTTTTAGTTGAAAATTGCGAGGGTTGATTCATAAATGTTTATATAACCAATTTGAGATTTTTTTTTTAATAACCATTGCTATCCCACTGCTGGGCAAAGGTCTCGCTCATGTTCTTCCAAACGTCCAATCACTATAGTGAAAAAAAAAACACGCATATCGGCCAAGAATTCTCAGAAAAACGAACCAATGAGCAGATCATCTAGATAGGCGAAGCTAAAATAAACTCATTTATTGAAGCTGGTTAAAAAACTACTCAACCTAAGTCAATAAAATTTATATGGGACCACCGCGCGGACTTTCTCTACCAAATAAAAAAACAACCACGTAAATCGGCGCACAAATCTCGGAGTAATCGGTGTACATAGATGAAAAAAAAAAAAAAAAAAAAAAAAAAACCTCCCGCGGAATACATAAACTCCTCTTTTTTTTTAAGTCGGTCAAAAAATATGCCTGTGATCACTTAAATATAATTAAAAGCAATATGACAATCCAAAGTTCTACCAAAAATGCGATTTTAAACGATAACATTTTTCAATGTATGACTAGTGGCGCCACCCTGAATTTTGTGTACTTCAATAAGTACACAAAACACCAGTTCGTCGTCCAGGTCGTACAGTTCGGCACCAACGTGCCGAACTGTACGACTGCTAAAAAAAAAGGTTGAAAACTCCTTGGTTGGGTCGAAGTGGCATTAAAAACTCCTTAGTTGGGCTGAAGTGTGCGGTTATGGAAAAATAAATAAATTACCGCATTGTTTTGTTCAGCAAACTGTATCGTAATGAAACTTTTTAAATTTATTACAGGTGCATGTGCGTAAAGTATGTCATTATGACATTACTTTCGAGTTCATAATTCGAAGTTTGTTTATGGGTATGGTATAATAAACAGATATATTAAATTCTCAATACCAAAATTGATTAAACCGCAATCAAACTTAACCAATTATATTTTTGTAAACGTTCGCTGTTTTGTAATCAACTAATTTCATTTTAATCTCAAATCAGATAATACCTACACCCAAACAGCGAGCGTAAATTAGTTTTTTCTTAACACAAGCCATTCTGAATAGTAAACAAAATGAATGAGCCACCCTAAGCAAAGTTTAATCCGTTTTTATTACGAAGAAAAGAAGTAATTACTCTACCCTTAACGCTATAGAGGGTTGGAGCCCGAGGTAAAAATTTCCATAGATTTATCATAAGCAAATTAAGTTTATAATTAAAAACAGGAGTTTTGTATAGAAGGAATTTGAATATGTAAATAATATTCAGCATGTTGCTTATTACAAAAATCTGACGCTACGTCTTCGTAGATAATAGCGGGCTAGGCAAGATGAAAAGTTCTGCTGTTTTCCGACGACAACAGTGATTCATTATAATTGTAATTCAATTAGTTAACACTGTTATTAGAAAATGTATCGATTTATAGGAAATGTATAGGACGTGTGGGGGCTCGTTATGTGTAGGTGGAGGGGCACGCGCCGCCCCCGCAATTATCCTCCTCTCAGCGCCCTAATTATTCCATTAACTGAGCAAATAATGATAAATCAACTGATTAATAGTTAGCTTAATCAATAATACACCAAGCATAATACTCGTGATTGATATCGAAGTGCTGCTGAGTATTGATCAAATGTAAATTGCTGGTATTTTTGAATAATGTTACGAAATTGGGTTCCTAATCCTGAAAATTCTCATGTATCAGAAATAGAATGTTGTTTATGTAAGCACTTTGGCGTCACCACATTCACGAGTTTTTCAATTAGATTGTATAAAGAATTCAATTGCTGTTTTAGGGCTGTCCGTAGTCAATATTCATAGAGAAAAGTATGACTTGAGCCATTTCCGCCATGTCACATTCTAACAAGTGGTTACGAAAGTTAGAAATGCATTGAGATGTTCGGTTGGCTCATTCATCCTCGGTCAACACTCTCATCCCAAGTGACGGTTTTATCACTTCATCAAGATACCAGCGAAATCAATTTAAGGCCCGTAAGGCCGAGCGGGCTCACCTAAGAGTCCCTAAAAGTCCCGAAGGCGGGCGTCCCTGCCGCCCGTCTCGTTCGCTCGTGCCCGTTTATAAACGGTTTTATTGCTTTCGGAGCAACCGAACATTATTAAACTTTTCCAATTTCGATTTATCACGTAGCTGTCGGAATTTAATACCGCCCTACCTTCGGCGGAGGCGATCGCCCGCCGCGTGATTACAATACACGTCGTTAATAATACGAGTTGAGTGCGGCGCGACTCTGGTATGACGTGCCGCGACCGCGCAACCACTCTCCAGTGACTCCCGAGTTCCCGACACGACACACCCCTACCAGTAATACTGAACTGATACTGTTACATTCTGCCTCGTTGGTCTAGTGGTCGCAAGCGCGACTGCTAGGCATTGGGTCCTGGGTTCGATTCCCAGTTCGGGCGAAAAGTGTTATTAGGATTTACCTGTCAACAAATTTTATTTTTTAACTGATTTTAAACGATTGTGCGGTCGACGATGGTATACGCTTGCCCAGCAAAGGTGAGAGGATGGCAGTGAAATATATCATACATCGGGCATCATACCGGAACACGACTACGTCGCTTGGTGGCACGGTGGTCAGAAACCGTCGGCCGTGGCCTACCACCACCTGATTTGCACCACCCAGGGAATACGTGTAGGAATTCGCAAAAGGGGATACTCTCCTACGGACGTGGGTGACTTGATCTTAGAAAGCTCGATCTCAGTAGCAGGTACTCCGGGCGGAGTCAAGAAGTTGGCAGTGCTACATCCCCGTGCCTCGGAGATCACGTAAAGGTCATTGGTCTAGCGCCTGATCTCTCTCCGGTCGTTTCGGATTGTCGTCCCATCGCATTATGAGTGTGCGGGAATAGAGAGTGCACCTGTGTTTGCGCACACACTTGTGCACTATAATATGTCCCGCGCAGATGACTAAAGTCTTCGTTGAGATTGGCCGCCGTGACAGAAATTCGGCCAGGAGGACATTACTGTTACGTAAACATTCCTGTTCTGTTCATTTCAAGTTTTCATACCTATATCAATCCTTCAATTGGTTGTTTCAATTCAGATCTAATAATAAATTATACAAAGTCCTTTTAAACGATACCGATTTATAAACTATGAACTTACGTTTTGTTATATTAGGTTATCTCATGCCGCAAAATTATAATGTCGAATGTCGGTTCGATTCCCACAGGACACAAATATTTGTGTGATGAACATAAGTGTTTGTGTTGGTCTGGGTGTGTTGCTTATGTATTATAAGTATGTATTTACAAAAAAAAAAAGTATATACGTATTATATCCATTGTCTAGTACCCATACCACAAGCTCTGCTTAGTTTGGGACTAGATGGTGCTGTGTAAAAATGTCCCAAAGATATTTATTTATTTATTTATTTATTTATTTATAAAACTCCAGTTTTTTTTTATCCCTGTTTTAACTGTTTGAGCATATAATAGCAACCTTAATATCGATATCAACCCACCGATATTTTAACAAGCATTGAGGACCCCAGAATCCATCACGTCGTCATTGAGGAGGATTTGAGGACAAGTATTTTAGTTTTGTGGGATTTTTCCACTTTAGTCCGAGGAACATTTTGACGACCTCTGTGGTCTAGTGGTTCGAGTGTCGGACTGCTGATCACAAGGTCGTGGGTTCGATTCCCACAGGACACAAATATTTGTGTCATGAAAATGAGTGTTTGTGTTGGTCTGGTTGTTTCTTATGTATTATAAGTATGTATTTACAAAAAAAAGTATATAAGTATTATATCCATTGTCGAGTACCCATAGCACAAGCTCTGCTTAGTTTGGGACTAGATGGTGATGTGTAAAATGTCCCAAAAATATTCATTTATTTATTTAACAGGAATAGGCGGCAATACCTACAGACTTTCATGATCTTTAGCTCATTCCCTGTCCGATGAGCCATATATGGTACGGTCGATCGCACGTCAGTGGTAACACTTTGACATTAGCAGCATCTTTATTTCGTAAGCAGTAAGGGTGGTTTTCGAGTTGACGTGCTACCACTGTCATGCAGGCGACTGTACAAGGCGATTTCTAAACTTTTGTCTGCTTTACGATCAGTGAACGTATTGTTGTTATAACAATACAACGTGTTATCGAAATAACTGAAAACCTCTTAAGGAGTCATTGTACTCATCAGTAAGAGCAACTTTTACTATGGAAACAAACCTGAAATCTCGAAAATAAAATCAGATGTTCCGTAGGGAACATGTGTAGATTTGTGTTCACATAAATCGACAGAATGTTGGGATCAGCTGATTTTTTTTCGAGATTTCAGCTTTGGTCCTGTATTAAAAGTTGTTCATACCAATGATTAAGAGATTTTCAGTTATTTCAACGTGTATCAGAAATACGTGGTCATATTTAAAGAGTTTATTACAGGAGATGCTAACGAACAACTTTTACTATGGGACCGACCATGAAATAGCAAAAAAAAAAAAAAAAACAGCTGATCCTAACATTTTGTCGAGCGACATCGATGTTTTACTATGGAACAGCTGATTTTTCGCGATTTCAGGATTGGTCCCATAGTAAAAGTTGTTCTATGCTATGCTATGAATGAGCTCTTAAAATATGCCACGCAATTCTAATACACGTTGTATACGATTTTCATATCATACGTGATTTTAAGTGATGCTGAAACTGAAGGCGCGTAGTACGTTATGGCTACGTGCTACGAAGATCATCTGCTCATGTAATAACGGAAAATGAAATTGAAAATATTGCCAAAACAACATCAAAAAGTAATATGAAAAGCCACAAGATAATTTAATATGTAAACCGTACCTGTTTTACATATCTGCAAATATCATAACAAAATAAAGTCTCTAATATCGGCCTGGGTTAAAATTATGAAGCTAAAACTGTAGGTTATTGAAAACGTGACTTACAATACAATAATACAAAAGGTTTATTTCATCAACACAATATAGGTAACATTAGTTGGTGATTGGAGCCTCCTTTTAAGCAAATAATGCCTGTATTAGGAGACTCCGCTCTTCAATAGATAGCTTAAAAAACTTATTAAAATATAATTTTAATTTATTTATTTATTTATCTTTATACATATTAATTATTATGATATTGTATATGTGTGGGGGTGTGTTCAAGTGAGGAATGCATGTGTGTGTGGTGGATGGAGTGTGTGTGGTGGATGGGGTGTGTGAGAGTGTATGTTGAGGGTTTTTAGTGAGTTATGTCATATATTGTAGGAGTGCCTCAGTTTCTGCATAAGTAAGTGGTTTCATCCATTCTGCTAGCATTTTTTTACATTCATGTAGTTTATTAGTGTATATATATATGTGTTTGTTTACCCTATTATATAAATGAGCTGAGCGTGTATTATATTGTATAGCGGCGAATTTAGTTTTAGTTTGCGGGATTTGTGCAATCATGTCTTTCCGTCTTTTTGATATTATGGTTGCATCATAAGGAAGTGTCTTGTGTTTTTTTAGGACCGTATATGTTATGTACAACTTTCTTACAGAAAGCAGACCACTTATCTGATAGAGACTTTCAGTACGGTATCTTATCTTTTTGAAATACATTATTTTTATTAGGGCTCGCTGCCCTCGTTCTATATTTATAAATTTTGTTTTTGCTGCCCCGCCCCATATGGGGATACAGTAAACTAGGACAGATTGCGCCAGGGCAATATAAATTTCATTTAAGAGATTTCTATTGGGGCCTACTTTATTATTTATATTTGTTGGAAGGACATGCCTTAATGTTTTGAATATCCAGCCTAACTTCCTAACTCTTTTAGTGACATGTTCAAGATGTCCGTACCATGACAGTTTTTGGTCAATAACGACCCCTAAATATTTTGTTTGAGATACTTTACTAATTATAGGACACCTACAGTTATTATTATTTGAATCGCATGAGTGTAGTTTAATACTAAAGTCATCTTTTGGTTGTGACCGATTAGAGATGCTGAAACATATGTAATTAGTTTTCGTAGTGTTTAGTGTGAGTAGGTTGTCGTTGAGCCAGTGAGCAATTTGGACCATACCCGTCTCAGCCTTGTGTTTAACATCGGGCCAGTCGTTCCCGGAGAAGACAACAGCTGTATCATCGGCGTAGGAAAATATTTTTGCGCTATTGACGTTTAAGTTGCAGAGATCGTTAATATACGTTAGAAATAATGTAGGACCTAAAACGCTTCCTTGCGGTACGCCGAATGATACGGTCGCATCATTACTCGTATATGGTCCTATCTTAACCCTTTGTTTTCTATTAGATAAATAATCTTTGAAAAAATTGAGAGGGGTTCCTCTTATTCCGGCTTTTTCCAGCTTGGTCACAAGGGTTGGAACAGAAACGGTGTCAAAAGCTTTTTTTAGATCTAAAAATACCGTCAGGCATTTTCTACCTCTATCAAGATGTTCAGTTACTAGCGAGCTGAGAGCAGTTACTGCGTCTTCTGTGGATAATCCCTGTCTAAAACCAAATTGTGTAGATGATATTATTTTATATTTAGTTAAGTAGTTTACGAGTCTAGTATTAGTTAATTTTTCTATTATTTTAGACAAGGCTGGTAAGACTGAAATCGGTCTATAGTTATTGACATCGTCTCTGTTCCCTCCCTTATGTACTGGAGTAATAATAGACTTTTTTAATGGGGCTGGGAAAATACCATCCCTAAAACAAAGGTTAGCCAGGTGGGTAATGATGGGAACGACTTCCTTGTTGATATACTTTAAGAAACTAGTTGAGATACTGTCCCATCCTGGGGCACTGTCCGATTTCAGGTTCATCAAAATTCTTTCTACTTCCTTGGGGTCAGTGTCCAGGAGAACAAAAGAATTAATTTGTGTAGGTGTAGTATTAGGCCAATCAGAGGAGTTTTTATTAGTACAAGGTTGAATTTGTTGGGCTAATTCTTTTCCAATATTCACAAAATAATCGTTTACGAAATTTACTGATTCATTTGGAGATGACCTGATATTTAATAATTCTGTACTTTGATTTTTTTGTTTATTTGAGTAGGTGATTGATTTTATGTTTTTCCAGAGTAGCTTAGTGTTTTTGACTGATTTAGTGAGTAATTCTCTTTCAT
Organism: Asteroscopus sphinx; assembly: GCA_949699075.1. Taxonomy (NCBI): domain Eukaryota; kingdom Metazoa; phylum Arthropoda; class Insecta; order Lepidoptera; family Noctuidae; genus Asteroscopus; species Asteroscopus sphinx. The sequence continues at coordinate 16,033,235 of OX453007.1, forward strand.
ATTTTCTTTTTATTTTTTTTATGAGATTATTACAATAATTTCTATATCGACAGTACGTGATTTTTAGGATTGCGTTATGTGGATCAACTCGAAGGCTTTTTTGCAGTTTATTACGGTTTTTAATACAGCGTAGTATTCCCGAGGTGATCCATGGTTTGATTATACGTTTACTGTTAGGGATGCTTGTTATTGTAGTGTTGTTGTTAATAGTATCAATCAGTTTTTGAATGAGTAGGTCGGTTATAAGATTTGGGTCGTTACAAAACAGCAATTCGGCAAGATTCTTTTCCTGTAAATATTTTAGCGCTTGTTCAAAATTTATTGTAGTAGTTGTTTTATTTGTAATTTCTTTGTTTTTTATTTTAGAAAGCGATAACAATGTAGTGCAGTGATCAGTAATTGTAGTTTGTAAAATAACAATTGATGCAGATGTCTTTTTTGTATTAATTCGCAACATGAAGTGATCTATGCAGTTCTGTTCCCTGGTGGGAAGTGTATGGCCAGGTAATATACCATAAGCCGACAAATTGTTAAGGTAGTGATTTCGGTTTTTTTGTTCAAGAGAAGTTTCGGTATCTTTGAGTCTAATGTTTATGTTAATGTCCCCTGTTATTACTATATTTTTTTGTGTAGCTATAGAATCTAAGTGTAAACTGAGTGAATCCATGAAACTATCAATATTTTTGTTTGATGGGGATCGATAAATACACAAGACAATGTTGTTTAGTATATCCAGCTGGAGACAAGACGCCTGGGATAGATGTATTTCTTGAATTTTTGGTTTGAGCGTATTTTTAACATATACAACTACCCCATCATTTTGGTTCAACTGTCGTGTTGTTACATAGGAGTGATAATTAGCAAGTTGCGGTATAGGTTTATCAGTATTTAATCTACATTCCGTTAATATTATCACATCTGTTTCAAATTTAAAAGTGGATAACATTATTACAAAGGCATCAAAATTGCAGTATATGCTTCTTATATTCTGTGAAACAATAGTCAAATCATTTTTCTTAACATAAATATGTTCAGAAAGATTCGAGCAATCGCATTCAATTGAACACGCAACTTCAATTTTGTCTATCTCATTGATTGTTTGTAATGTGTCACTCATATGAATAATTATTTCCTAATAGAATAAAAGTCACTGCTGGATAGTCTCTGTTAGGTCCATGATGGGTGTGGCATATAAGAGAATAATGAGCTAGTCTTATAAGCAGCATGCATGTTAGTTGAAAACTTATTGTTTTTTTATGTTTAGATGTGATTATATGTGTTGTGTAGGTAGTTACATACTTGTGTGATTTACTTATATGAGAGTATATTTTTATAAACATTGTGTATATGTTATGGAAGCTGTATGTATGGTTAGTGATGCATATCTGGGTTAATGTGTGGGTGTTAGACTTGTGCAATGTATGAGTAGAGGAGTTTTTAATCATAATGGGCAGGTATTGTTTAAAAAGACTGAATGTATGTAGATGTATAGTGGTATGGATTGGTGTTGTCGGTTCTGTATAGAATTTGTATATGTAGGGGTGTGAAAAAGATTTCAAGTATACAAAAAAATCTAAAAAGTACCTTAAAATGACTTCCATAGTACTATAATGACACAGCGTGAGGTGACAACGTGCAAAAATCTGTAGGTATAGAACTGTAAACACTGTTATATACCACATCGATAAATATGATATCACCGCGGGTATGTACAAAATTTGTAGACAAAAAAACTGAACGTTAAAGAGTCATATTTTCACTGTAAGTTGATGGATTTGTTCTTCGCTTCTAATAGTAATGATTCGCGCCTGGTCGTCCTTCCTTACATAAACTTTGCCGTATGCAGTCCAGCAGTATTTATACGCTCCCGATTTTGTCAGATCACGGGCAAGAAAATGGAGGCGAGTTCCCTTAGGGGTCAGATGCTCAGACAAGAAGACGGGTGTATCTTCTTGTGTTTTGAAGCCTAGGTGTTGTGCACATAGCTTGTTCTTGTGTTTTATGTTGAAAGTCTTTCCCATTTTCATTATTTCATTCTTTAGCAGAGTGGATCCGGTTTCAACAACAATCGGCATATTTAGATTTTCATTGTTTTTTCCTCGCACTCTATAAACGTCTTTAATGTCGTATTTGGCTATCGAACAGTTAATATTCTGGGAAAGGCTCATGACCATATCAATTAGATTTTGCTTAGACTCGCTGGCAATTTTTGGCACATTTTTGATTACGAAGTTGGCTTTACGACTTCCCGTTTCTATTTCCTCAACTTTATTCTCCAAAAGTGTGATATACTTCTTGTCTTCTATCGTCTGATTTTCTAATTGGACTATTTTCTTTTCAAAATCTTGATTCTGTGCCAAAAGGTTTATAATCGTGTTTTCTATGTTGATGTTAGATTGCTGTATTTCTTTTAACGCTGTCGAGACTAGTTGAGCTTCATTTTTTTGTTTAACCAAGAAGAGATCCATCATTTCTTTTATTTCTTTTTTGAAATCATCTAATTGCTCACCAATTGATATCTCTTCCCGGCTTCTCTTAGTCCTCTGGAATACATAATTAGGTGGCGTCTTATTATCGTCATTTCCCATTAGGTTAATCTCCGACTCTGAGGCAGATTTGTTCATTGACGAAGCCATATCACAACAATACATAAACCACAGTAACTCAGTATCCCTCGCGACGGCGGGCGTCGCGTCTGCGTAGCGGACTTACGCTGTTGAATAATAGTGCAGAGTAGATGGTTCACGTAGCGATGCCTCGTAGCGGACAGGTTTTCGTAGTAGGCTGCTACGGTGGCGGCGCGTAGCCACAGCGGGACTGAGTGAGAAAGCAATTATGGTAACCTTCTCTTTCCCGCGGTGCAGCGGTGGAGTGAAGTCAGCTCAGAGCGATGACGTCTTGCGGCAGACTTCAAGCGGTGCGGGAGCAGGATGGCAATTATGAAGACTGTTTCTTTCCCTCACGTCGCGCGGGTGGAAAGGGGGGCACCTCCGCGGCGCTGGAGACCCGTTAATTAGCGCACGCAAAAATGATCAACTTGGACACAGGAATATGCACTATTGTCGTTTGGGATAATTAATATTGAGTATTTAATTTTGAGCGGCGACGAGACACACGTCTGTACGCGATGCCAGGTTCGGGCCAAGAGGACTTACATTTACATGTTACATCTACGAGGTTCGGTACAGAGATATACAAGCTGTATGCTTGTGTCCAAAAATATGAATGACGTTGTGGAGGAACGAGGTATCATGTTCCTCCAACACAAAGGGCGGATCCTCCGATCAGGCTGGGTCTGCGCCTGGCGGGCTGCTGCCCCACGGTTTATGTTGGGCTCTTGTATATATGCTAACTTGTGTGTAAACTCTGCTTGCGCGATGTAGGATAGTTCTTCTGTCACCGGGTAGATGTCGCTACAACGTGATCATTCTATTTTTATTCTTTAACATAATAGATTACGATTGATGTTATTTTTATTTCGTATTTTTGCATATCGGTCAAGCATTTCTTTCAAGGATTGCTTATGAACAATAGGGGTAGTTATGATAGGGATCGTATAAGAGGGGGAAACGGTAGTGGGATATGCGATGCTATGCCTATTGGCTCTATGAACTCAAATTTCCTTTGCCGTCATTTACCAATTAGTGTCTTGGTCAAGAGTCAAGACAAATTATTTAACATTACATTATCATAAAATTGATCTAAAATAATGTAAAAGCTGGAGTCTTTTGTTTTACTCACAGATCTTTGCCAATACAGAAGGACAATACTGGTTTGAAACGACACTCAGGAGCAATATCCATTAGGGCACGCCGCAATAGGGTATAGGCCCGTCATGAAGTGTGTTTGCAGAAGCACCATGGTCCCCTCACCTACCGGCTGACGCAGATACTTGCGGGGCATGCTGCTTCGGGAAGTATCTGTGTCGCATAGGCTGGGAGCCGAAGCCCGAGTGCCAACACTGCGGGAGCTGCCTTAATGACACGATACAGAAAACACTGGCGGAGTTCCAGGGCCCGCGTAGCACCGTGACCTCATCAATGCAATAGGTGGCAGTGATCTCTCGCTTCCGGCTGTGGTTCAGCCCATGGCTTGGTACAAGAGCGCTGGGGAAGGCGTCGTCTCTTGCTATGAGAGGATCCTCGGAAAGCAGGTGGTGAGCGGGAGAGGGAGGCGATCACCTCTCTCTCATTGCGCAGAAGATGGACCGGGCGCTGCAGGCGTACGTCGACCTCCACGCACAGGAGTGGGCCTGTGGGTGCTGGACTCGGGTAGCCTGCCACCCGACCAGTCAAGGTTCGTAACGATGGTGCAGTCTTCTGCGTACAGTACGTACCAAGAAGGGTACAGCCAATGTTGAGGCCACACGGAGTGAAGGGGCTCGCCTACTTGTGGTGAGCAGGTACCTCTCAAGAGGTGGTGGTCCCCGGCCAAAGGAAATTTTATTAGAGTAGGAACACCGTGGTTCATCACGGTGTTTCTACTCTAAAATCTTCTATTAAAATCTTAGTCGGTAAGAGTCCGACACTGGCTCCGGCTTCCCAGGGCCGGGTCTGTCCACGACGATTGTCGGTGTTGATGATGAAAACAGAAAATTACGAGCAGGATGATATTCTGATCAACAATCACCTTCGATTTGCTGTTTTATTTGTAAAATACCACTATAAGCTGCTTAACTATAACTGCAAGAAAATATTAATAAGTGCAATAAACAAAATAAAATAATATGAAATAGGGAGTGTGGTGGTGAGAGGAAGCATCGGCGATCGCGGGCGGCTGCGGTGCAATCTACTCACATTCATAGGGCCAATCAAGCACCGACCCACTGCCATCCGCGCCCCTTAGCTACACCCCGGAGAGGTGCGGATTCTAACTTGCATTTTATTTAATTTTAATAAAAAAACAACCTTTTAGAAAATTTTACGAATGATTTTGTGATCAATATGAGGAAAAGAGAGATTGGAGAATTGGAGAATTTTATCTAAATGCAATTACTGTAGTATTAAAATTCAATCCAGCCCAGCAGAATACGGCGCATTTATGTCTTTTGTTCGCAAATGCTTCCCACGTGACACTGAGTGACGTGGGATGAATATGAAGTGCAGCATCACTTTATATCATTTAAAAAACCCACGCTGTATACTGGGCATGGGCTGGCTGTAATGTTATTCGGCGGGACTTCGTTTAAGAACGTGGTTTCATAGAATGAATAGCGGAAAACCCAAGAAGCTTTTATTAAATCATGATCACCATCAGTTCGATTTTCCATTTTATTTTTATATATCATTAGGATGATTGTCAACTAAAATGATTCTTCAATCCCGATACAATAATAGATTCATTACTTTATATCAAAGTTTAATCCTATCTGAAATTAAACTTACGCGTTAATTATGATACTGTTTTATTTGACACCTACCATGTGATCAAGTGAAACTTAACAGAATGTAATTGAAGCTGAGTGAGCTACAATAATCACTGTGTTTTGATTTAAAGGCTAACAAGTAACAAGCAAAGTTGAAGGCGTCTCGTTAGATCCGGACTTCTTAATGAGGCTGTCACTCTTATTAAAACTCCTTATACACTTATTTTATCTAGTTAAATGTTTCCAAGTATGATAAAGTTCTGTACATGTAAAGTGATATTATAAATTGACAATCTAAAGCCAGATATACTTATTGAAGAACTGCTTTTGGATCTTATATTTGGATGATAGGTAAATTCACTCTAGGTTGCAATTAAAATTTATTCACGTTTTTGCTTTAATTTTTTTATTGTATCTTCTGACAGTGTTCAAGTAACCTTCTTTTGTTTTTAATTAAATTTTATTAAGAAAGTCATTACAATAAATAGTCCATAATTTATTCAATAAGATAAGAGGATTTTAACAAATTTGAAGCCACCAATAATAAACGTCTTAGGAACACTCTTTGCATTAAACCACATAAAACAGCCCTATATTCAAAGAGTTTCATATGTATGGCTCCATTTAAAAAAATAAATTACCCAAAAGTATCAGGGAGACGGATAATATAGAGAAATTTAAGAAACTGCTCTCAGAATTTTTACATAAAAAAGCATAGGTACTACTCTACCAGAGACTACTTTGATGATAAAATGCGAGTGGTTTGAAATTTAATAAAATGTTTTAATATTGTAATTTTATTTTGGTATCCGATTTATTTGTTATGTTTTTTTCTATGTTGTTATGTATTGCATACTAAACGCAAGTTTTTAAAATAATTACTACCTATATGATTTACGTAACCTAAAAATATAAATAATTTAATTATAACTAATGCTAACTAATAATAAAAATGCTATGCTGTGTTCTATAGGTACTATGTATGCCTTTCAAGGTTAAACATAGTGTGACGTAATATGTTAATTTTCCACCAAGTTTTTAACTTTGACTTATGTTTTACAAATAAATTATTTTGATTTTGATTTTGGATGCGTCACAAAAGCAAAAGCTACAAGCTAAAGAAAAATTTTCTACAAAAAAAGTGAGGACTAAGTTTCAGCTGTCCGAATACGTCCCTGTGCACAGAGCTCACGTACGACCGCTCGTAAGTTCAATGGAGGTGTTGATTAAAAATATTTCCCATGTGCGGCGTATAAGGCCCAATTGGGCAAGCAATCAACCGCCCGCGCCCTGCCCGCCCGCCGCCGCCGCTAATCATGCGCGCTACTTGCCCGGCTTATTGCAAGCTTTTCCTCTAGATGTGTACTTTTTATGTCTTCATACAGAGCCCACAGGTGCTGTGAAGACAAAGGAAGTTGATATTATTAATAAAGAGGATTTAGGTGTTCATTGTATGACTATAATAAAGCCGTGAGTAGGATGGGATTGGCGGTATCCATGGACATTGATTAGACTTTGAATAAACGTTTGATCATAACTTAGAGTTCAAAAAAAATATGAAAGAAAGAAAGAAAGAAAAATGCTTTATTTACTACAGCCAGAGGCACACACTAACAATAATATACAATTTTACATACATACATACATATTACCACGCCTGTTTCCCATTGGGGAAGGCAGAGACTATGGATTTCCACCTGCTACGATCCTGACACACCTCTTTCGCTTAAATTTTATCTTCTATAATACAACTCCTAAAAGTATAATTGAATTGTATGATTGTCTATTGTTGTGCATTTGATTTCTTTAGACGTGAATTTTTATGAAGTATTTATTTCCAATTTTAGATACTTATTTGAAGACCATAGTCATTTCATTGTAAGTAAAACAGATTCACATCAAGCAAAATTAACGTTATTAGGGCTCGAAATACTTTGAAACGAGAATGTATCTAATGAATGGCTGTGTTCAAAGCTGCCGAATGTTTGCCATCGCCAGAAACGTTCGGCATCGACAAAGCGCGTCTGCGCAGGCAAAAACAACCACTTTCCATTCTTGGAGTGCGTTTAATTGGTGTGCTATCTCGAGTGCGTTAGTCTTCCAGCCCATTACAAATATATAGACGGAATAATAAACTCGGTTAATATAACTCGGTTTGTCTAAAGCACCGCAGATCAGAAGATCTGATGTTGTCAATAAGGCAGGTCATCATCCTTATCATCCTCCGAGCCTTTTCCCAATAATATTGGGGTCGGCTTTCAATCTAGCCAGATGCGGCTGAACATCAGTATTTTACACGGAGCAATTGCCATCAGACCCCCACAACCCTGTTACTGGGTAATACTGACATTCGGAGGTTAGACCAGTTGTCAGACTGTCAAGCTTCTGACTACCCGTAACGACTGCCATAGATATTCGTATGACAATTGACAACCGACAGCGTGCTCTCCGAGTTGTCACTAAAAATATTATAGATCAGGAAATTGCCTTGATTTTGATCTACAGTCAAAGAATGTTGATTGCGTGTAAATTGTAACGAGCAGAATAAATTGTAGTCACTTACGATGAATTTTCACACATCACTCAGTGGCATGAGGAAACTTTTGCTATATTGCTATTAAAGTTGCAATTAATCTTCTCAAATGTACCTTTATTTCATCGAGTTGGTACTTTTACAAGCTTTTTATTAACTTGCAATGTATGTATGTAATTTGTTAAGGTGGAATCTTGCAACTTAATTTTGAAGCAGATATCTTCAACCGATTGAGCTTAAATTTTGTATACACTAAAAAACTTTTTTTAAAACAAGCTTTTATTTAAATGCGCTAAAATGAATATAATAAACTTTCCCTTTAAAACTTTTACTATAAACTTATAACGTCATTACACAATTTATATGATATAAAAGCTTGTCGCGAGATTTGCCTGTGTAGATAAACAAGTAAATTGAATAACTTGATCTGATTGATTCTAATTTAAAAAAAAACAATCTAAGTAAATACGAGTACCTACTTAAATCTCGCGACAAGCTTTTATATCATATAAATTGTGTAATGACGTTATAAGTTTATAGTAAAAGTTTTAAAGGGAAAGTTTATTATATTCATTTTAGCGCATTTAAATAAAAGCTTGTTTTAAAAAAAGTTTTTTTACTTTTAATTTATTTCTTATATTTAGAAGGCAAAAAAAGTGTGAAGATACGATTGGGTTAAGGCACGCGTCCACCTATTGGTATCGTACGCATCGGACGGATCGCAAAGTATAAAAAAATGCGGATGCCGTCATCGGCAGCTGAATGCCAATAATTGAAAATCCGATTGCTCATAGAAATTCGTCAGCAATCCTTACTTACGGTGCAGATAGGTGGACGCACTACGCTGAACGCTACGCTACGTTACGCTACGCTACGGTGGATTGGATGGATGTTTAATGCAATCCGTACGATGCGAACGATACCAATAGGTTGAAGCGTGCCTTAAATAACTTCTAAATGATATTTTGTGAAGGCATTCCTTTGCGCAAGCAATCTAGAACTGCAATTCCTACTGCCATATCCAGACTGCCTAACTACCAACAATCGTTTCTTACAAGAATGATGACAGCGTCATCTGAGACTAAGCAGGATGGCTTTCTTCGTTTTTTTCCAATTGATCTAAATTCATGAGAGCGCGCGCGCACGTTTGCGGCCGTCGCATGCGCACGAATGTCGCGCGCGGTGCGGATTCCGAGCTTTTTGCGCGCCATACTGTCTAACAAGATTGAAATAACTGCTTGCCTTTGAACAGGGGATTTGATTACTTCAAAGAATGAAACAAGATCAAGAATAAAAGATGAATTGCGTTAATTACTAGTTAGTTTTGTAGAACTTATTTCTCTGTCTACGGCGTAGGATAATTTTGAAAGCTTTCGTATTTCTGCTTTAAAATCGTGAAAAATCAATTTGACCATGTTTACTCAAACGTTTAAAGCACCTATACCGTGTTACTGTTTACCCTAAAATTGGCACACTCTATTTTTCTATACCTAAATTGATTTTTCTGGCATGTTTTAATAAAAAAAAGTTAAAGTAATTTAAATTTTCGAATGTTACAAATTTAAAGTAATAAAGCTGGGGGTTCAAAAAGTAATTGATAAAATAGATCGAGTTCCTAGTCTAGTTGTTCATACTAGTTGGTATTCTAAATAATTACCTACTATACAAAAGAAGTTTTAATAATGGTAGATAGTTCGACACCTAATTGCATCACATGTGATTCCAAACCTGCGAGATACGCAGGTCGCAGTCAATAACAGTCACTTGTGCCGCTTGTGCGACACAGTTTAGATACAATAGGGTCAATCATACAATTTGTGATTCGGTCAGATGCATTGGTGCCTGTCACGAATAGCAACGCTATGTGACAAACATTTTTGCAATCAAACGCTGCGTTGTTGAATAGGAAAATAAAATTCATGACACAAATCTCTTGCAGGCCTTTTTCTCCAAAACGCTGTGGTATGCATTATTTTAAAATGCTTCTTCTTAAAACAGACCGATGTTAAAAATAATGATAAATAATGATTTAAAAATAGCCATAATTACTAGTAACCATAATTTTTGAAGAAAAAAAAATTGAAAATAAAGAAATAAAACACATTATTTGACACAACTGAAAATGAGACACAGATAAAAGAAACATACATACACATAAAATCTATTCAAAACTGAATAGGCAGAAGACAGAAAACAGTCAACTAAATAATCTTTTTTGAAATATACATACATACATAATCAGCTCATTACTGTCCCACTGCTGGGCACGGACCTTTTCTCAGTACGAGAAGGCTAAGGCCTTAGTCCACCACGCTGACCTAGTGCGGGTTGGCGGACTACACACACCATTGGGAACTGTATGGAGCACTCTCAGGTGTGCAGGTTTCCTCACGATGTTTTCCTTCACCGTTAAAGCAAGTGATAATCGAATATAAATCCGCACATGAATTCGAAAAGTCAGTGGTGCGGGCCGGGATCGAACTCACACCTTCCTTTATGGAAGGCAAGCATTCAACCACTAGGCTATCACTGCTTTAAAAAAAAATACTCAGTGACAAATCATGCGTTGTGTGTGTCTCTAAATTGTGACAAATGGGCGTCCAACTCATCGCATTTCACATAATCTCATAATGTTTTGGTGAACTGTAAGTAAAAACCTCCACTTCTGCTGTACAGCTTTTTAATCAAATACTCTTAATTCGACTCTATAGTTTCCTTGTGCAGGAGCCAGCAGCCGTTATTTAATAGGTATGTAGGTATACCTGTTGCGGAGCACAGTTGTCGCAGCCCTACGTGATTAGGAACCGTTTATTTTATTGAAGCACCCACTTATTGTTGATGCCGACGGTTTTTGCTTCTTCATTCCCATCCCGAGTGCGTTTGCGCAGTGCCACGTTTTATCACGGCATTCAGCGCAAGTAACGTCGGATTTAATTAGAAACTCCTGCATTTCGACTCTGATGCAGTTTTTATAAGTTCGCGTCACTGAAATGGAAACAGAAATGTTAAATTGCAGATATCATTGTTTATTGTTCCGTAGTAGCAAGCTTCCGAGTACAAAGAGGAATCTGCTAATGAACATTTACGAAATAAAGTTAATTTAAATTATGTAATATAATAATTTATTAGGTTTTCGATCACTACACATTATAATAAAACAAAGTTTAACCGGATTATGTAATATAGTCAGATTAATATACTAGAGCCGGATATCATCATGTTGCAAGTCAACATACAGACTTTGTGATAACAGGGAAATTACAGCTGGAATTAATATGCGGTCCATGTACATAAACTTAAAAGCGGCCATGGTATGTTGTGTGTCTACTTTGCAATGTTATTAAGCGGAATATATGTTCATCTTATTCCGGCTGCATTATGAGCTCGTGTGGATTCCTGGGGTTCTCATAAGGCTGCCTACTCGCCGTGGTGCCAATAAGCGCGACTCCTATATTGCAGCGGTCAGCGCTACGCTAATTAAATTAGATTAGGTATTAAAGTTGATAACTATAAGTACTATAACATCCTGTTGCGAATGTGATTTTCGTGTATTATGAGTTTTTATCGGCGTTATAATACGTATATAATAAGGTTTTTGTGTACCCACCTACGGAATACCAAGAAAGATATCCAGATTCATAATTACATCAAATTATTTAAAAATATGTGTAAAGATGATTTTATAGATGTTATTTATTTTGATCGACTTTTGAATGTAACAATTTCTGAAAACTAATTTCATCTTTACATTATTAAGCAATTTGATTACAGTTTCGCATTAATTTGGGATTAGCTTAGCTGTCGTTGGAAGTTAAAATGTTATATATCTTTCTGACGTATGAATTAATTTTAGATTCGCCATGTTAGGTATTGGACAGTGTTCACCAATGTAGCTAAAAACTTGTATGCATGCAGAATGCAGACCATGCAGTCAAACGAAGGTTACGTCCACTTTATTCACCACCCACGTAGATGTCAAGTGAAAATATATTTTCGGAATACTCAACAAAATTGCCCAACAGCTTTGCGGAGATAACAACTAGTATATTAAATACATCCGAGTATGGCGATTCTAAAATGAGTCCAATCATACTATTAAAAATACATATAAGCAGCAAGGATATTTATTTTTACGACTAATAAATTTTGGCATAAAATAAAAAGATATGGAGGACATTTTCTGAGCTCGTTCTTTCGGTTTTAACGATTTCACTTCTGGATCCATAATACGAGTGATTTAATTAACAATAAAAGCAAAATAATGGTATATTTTATGACGAAAAAGTAATGCAGTATTGAATAATTCATAATTGTGTATTAGGTATTCATGTGTGCGTTAAGTGAGTGGGGTCAAATCTTGGCAGAGTGAAGACGAACAGTGTCGGTCAACGCTTTTTTTTTTTTTTTTTTTTTTTTCGAATTGATTACTCACAGGAAGCACTATAGTGCTCTTTCTGCTTAACCGGGCTTTGGGGGCGGAGAGTCCCGTTAGGGACTCCATCCGCCGAAATCGGTCAACGCGCTCTCTTAGTTCCTTTATAGCGCTCACTCTCTTACGGAAGTGCTTTGCGACGATAGAATAGACAGGATCTAACGGGAAAACATGGTGTTGGCAAAAATGAAACTTATTTTCCTGAACACTCTTGTTTAAAGATCACCGAAGTGGTGAAAATATCTATATGATCTTTGAAACAAACTCTGTAGAGTTACTATTATTTGTTCTATGGTAGAGATTAGATTTTTGTTTGTTTTTCTACAAAGTTCAGAATTTCTATTCGGGGGAATAACCCTATAAAAATTGATATTTAGTAGCATACAAAGTTCTTCAACTTATTAAGTTCAAAGTAGAAACTTTTAGTTTATTAAATCCGTAATCACTGAAACGTTTTAGTTTGTCCGGATTTTAGAAAAAAAAACTAAAAATAAATAAAAAATCACTCAGAAGGCGTATCCATACAATTCTAAATTATCGCAGCAATACTTTTAATGGATCTTGTGAGTTTTTGCCTTTATTTATACGTTACGATGTGCGCATAATGGATCAGAAGACGAACACTTAGTAGATATGTGATACTTGTATATTATTGGCATTCTACTCGATTCGCGATATAAAAACACTCGTAATCGATACAGTGTTTTAGGACCCTCGCATACTAAACTCACTTAAGGGTTTTAGTAATTCCTAGTGGAATGGCCAACTCGTCATGATACGGTAAGGTTATTTCTAACTATTCCATCGCACACAATACATGTCGGCTGTAAAAACAATTAAACTTGCACAATGAAAGCGCTACACATAGTGCTAAGCGCCAACCCATTGTGTTGCCACGAGTATTAATCGAATAAGTCGGACGGCTTAAGGTGAACTGCTCAACTCACTTTGCAACTCAGAATATTCATTTCCCAACTGTTTATGACTACTATTTTCTGATTAATCAAATGAAAATGTAGATTTTTTATGTCCGTAAATAAAGTGTTTCTTTTAACTCTGTTTCGAAGTTACAAAACAAAAGAAAAACAGATGCTAGATGCTTAATAAAGGAAGGAAAGGGAAAGAAAGCAGCAACACCTACAATTAAAAGTGTATTTTGCGAAAAATGCACGTTCCAGATGAAAATACACACAAGCGTAGTTAGTTTTGGGTGTAACGTTGGCTACACAGCGCACCGTTAGTCGGATAGCTCGGCCCAAGTGAGTTAATTAACTGGGAGCGTGTAAGGCGACGCTCACGGCCGCTCTAATTGCGCGATTATTCCTCCGCGACGCCTAACTGCTGGATGAAATTTAATTAAAGTTTGTTGTTCAAATAGATTTAATTAAAGTAATGTTGTAGCGAGCGGCGCGCCGACGCCGTCGCCGAGCCGCGCGGCTCAATCCGCGTGAATGCTGCGCAACTTTTCTAATTCATTACTTCTGAAAGCGTTCCCGTGATGCCGAGCACTCTTAATAATTTGTATTGTGTAGTTATAGTCTCTCCACTCTCCAGCTCCCGGCGACTCGCTCCGCTCTACTCCGCCCGGACCGGACGACACTTTGATATCTCGACCGTCTCATGAGTAGCCGCCCAATTACACTAATGGATATGTTCGATCTCGTCATTACCCAAATTAAATCGAACTCCGTGATCTAAGCATTAAGTGACGCTGAAACAGAACGCCCATATCGATTGAATTATTCATAAAATTTAAAATTAAACAACTAGTCGATATTTATCCATTAGCGAGGCGGTAGTGCTGTTGAAATTACATCGAAATGGTCTCTCGAATACAAATGTATCGTTAAAAGCCACATTAAGATAAAAGATGTATGCTATAACTCTTATTAATTTTTAATAGTAATGTCAATTAAGATGGAATAGCGTTCGGAAGACCTGAAAATAGGGAATATAAATCTATCCAAAAATAACAATCGTTGCGACGATTCGCGGCCGTAAGCGAGGAACGATGTTCGCGTCAATTACGGCTAATGGAAAACTTAAATTATGATAAAAGCTAAAGAGCTCGCGGCGGATGCTGCGTGTCCGTCCGCATCTCTTCGACCCGTTAATGATGAGCCTGTCTCTTCCTTCTTAACAGCCTTATTCACCTTTACGATATTATATAAGTATAAACGCGATGCGTGTTGACATGTTCCGTGATGTGCAGAAGTAAGATTTAGATTTTTGAAACACGTAACACGCAACACAATGTAGTACTCACCTACTAGTTCATTATAACGCTAGCAGTTGATTTAGGAATATAAATTAACCATTTAAGTAAGACTTCTTTTTCTCTGTAAATTTTCGGCGTTTTGCAAGGATTCGCCAGTTTAACAAATGGTCGCGGTCATTTACAAGAGCTTGACCACTTTCTCATGCCATTTTTCTTCAAATTATGCAGCTACAAAGCTGCTGAAGTAAATGATCTTAAAACTCTCAATCATCTTAGGTGACTCTCATATCACTATGAAGAAATAATTATAAGCGCTATAAAAAACGGTACATATACCTATTATCTTTAATGAATGAATGATGCTGGTGTAACTACTCTAACACCTTTTCTTCGGCTTCTAAGTACAACGACTTTTTCCACATTCATTATTTTTAGTCTAAAAGTTGCTTAAGTTTTTTATACCACGTTTATTAAACGAAAGCGAGTTAATATTGTATTGATATCCAGTTCTGAGCTATGTTTAAAGTTTGTAGTCTAGCTCTTCAGGAAGTTAGTTTAAAATCGATTGCAAAATTTGAACCGAACAGACAGACAAGACTGAAATAGAGTTAATAAAAACGTGGTATAAATGATTCGACAGCATTTTCTGTGCCATGTGCAAAAGAGCACAAGTGCAGGTCCACAGACGGCGCTTTCCCGTCCCGTCGACCCACAAAAGCTCAGTCGGGCAGCTTTCAGCCGATTACCCGCGACGCGGAGCCTAATTTGATTGCCACCCGCCATCAATTACCTCGCCACTGCCGCAGCTTTTTATTTACCGACCCGCTTTCGCGTCATCTCCTACGACTTTTTGATTATACATCAAATATAAAGATTTATTAGTTTAATGTTACTGTTGTGAACTTTGACGTCGTGTATCACTGGGGATTGATGTGTGATGTTTTGAAATACATGTAACATACAGGATGAGTTTTGAAAATAGTGTTGGGGGGCCAAATCCGAAACTGTAAGGTTTTGAGAAAAGTCGTCAAACCGTGAGTTGGTAATTAGAGAAAACAAAAGTTGCATTTTTATATTTTTGAAAAAGCAGCTGGCAGGATTCGAACACAATCTTTTTTGCAAAAGAAGGTCTACCTAGGAATATTATTGCGCCAATTGATAAGGTTCCGGAGGAACAAATCCTGCAAAGAACTGTTATGTGGTCAATCAAAGGAACTGGGATTTTTATTACAAGTTCTTTTATTTTCCATACATTGCAATACTAACTTATTTACTGTTTAAAAATGGTTACCATTGCTGTTAATAAACTTTTGTGAAATCTTGAAGGTTTTACTGCATTCCTTGTGAGACAGCCAATTAAGATTTTGATTGTACCTATGTCATATGATAATTATATTTAAAAAAAACCATGTATTGGTTCGCAAAACAGAACTATCGATGCTTTGTATTGTAGTCTGCAAAGTGTAAGAAAAATTACAAAAATATTAATAAAAACAACATTTAGTTTGATTTCCCAAATAACATTCCTTTACAGGATTTGTTCCTTATCATCAACCTTATAAATTGGCACAAGAAAGTTTGAGGTCGATTCCTGGCCAAACCAGCTGCTTTTTCAAAAACTGAGAAATGCAGTTTTCGTTTTCTTCAAAATCGAGCTCACGACTCCTTTGACGACTTTTCTGTATATATTATAGTTTTGATTTGGATTTGGTGCTCCAGCTGTATTTTCAGAACACATTCTGTATAGTGTTGTTAGGCCTGATATAGTTATAAATTTTCCTTATTAAATCATCGGGAAGGTTAAGGTTCGTAGGATTTTGATGACTCACTTCTGATCACTTCTCTACAGTAATATTAATAAAATTGACCAAGTACACACGGCTACACATCAAGCTGTACAAAACCAGTAAAGGCTGACCTCGCGTTCGAAGGAAAACCTATACAATGCGAGGTCAGCTTATACTGGAAATGTACAGCTTGATGTGTAGCCGTGTGTACGAGTCGGATACACACACTAAAGATTCCGTACCACTGTATTTTTATTATGTTTTGTTTAACTACAGAGTATGCACTACAATCAGGCAAATTTGACGTTTGTATGTATTACCGTTTTTGAGGTAGAGCAGGAACAAACACCGATTAAAAATTATTTTTTAATTGAGGTATCTCTGACCACCCCGTTTATATTTATACTTTTTTACTATTTTTAGTATTTGCAATGATAGGTATAATGGTAATGGTAGGTCATAGAGGCCAACACTTATTATGTGAAAATTACAACTGGCAACCCTATTACGGTAAAAAGATAGATACGGCCTTGCAGTGGCGTGCAGTGGCCTACTTCACTTGAATTTATTTTTGGTGTAAGTTATTGATTTTTTTATGTAGGAAGATTTATTCAGCATTAATAGGTTTAATAAAGGATAAAGAATCATCGTACTTTGAAAAAAATATAATAACTTACACCACTGTTGAGTTTGAATGAGGAAGGCACTGGGTATTGCCTAATTGCCTATATGCAATGCACGCCACTGCGGCCTTGTGATACGCCGTAGGCATTGTAATGAATGTGGTCCTACTAGCACTCTCCAAGGAGTCCGTGCTACAATTTTGGTGAAAAAAATAAAATGAAAATTTGCCTAAAACAGGGCAAATAGAGCAAGAACAGAAAAACTTTGAAAAATGCATTTTTTTCGAGGTAATTCTTTTTTAATGTGATATCTCTTATAATGATATATCTCTCTGAGAGAGCTCTTGACCGCAATCTAGACAGCTTTGTCAAGATGTGGTCGACGATGGAGCTAGCAAACCTATTAGGTGCCGATTCACTCCGGCTTTAAATTAAGTAATTCTTGTCTTTTATTATTTTCAACGCATTTACGCATGCGAAGCGAAATCTTACAATTTAAATTGTGGAAAAAAAAATGGAAAAGGTTCGAATCCTTTTTTTTTCCACAATTTAAATCGTTAATTCATGTATGTTTTTACTTTTTCAATTTGTAAATATCATTGTTTGCCATGTAGAGGCTATAGTAACATATTTAATCTTCTGTGAAAAAATCAACTCACTACCTATTACGGTTAAAATATAGGTCCACACCCCTGTTAAGACAGCCCTGTGACAGACAGACAGACAGACGGAAGGACAGGCGGCGCGCGGCGTAGGCAAAGCAATTTTATTTAATCGTATGGCATCTTTATAGGCTATCTATACATCTATATTATTTTATTCACAATGACAAATTGAGATTCTTTAACCATATGGTGGCGTCAGGTGTAAGGGTGAAAAGATCCTCTGGAGAGCCAGGGTACGACAATAAAGGACATCGTTGGATTATATGGTCCACAGTCTGGTCCTCTTCGCCGCACTCACAGAGGCTGGAGTTGCTCCATCCCCACTTATATTTGAGGTAATTACATCTTCCGTGTCCTGTTCTCAGTCTGTTTAATCGGCACCACAAATGTCGGGGTAAGCCAAAGCCAGGCAACTTTGCAGTGGGGTTTATGGTTTGCACGCCCGAACCAAACGTTGCGTTAGCCCACTCAGTCTTCCAACTTTCCATGATGTCAAATTCTGACAGATTTCGTGCCGTTAGGTATGGTGGATGGCGAGATTTAAGTCGGTATGGTGGAGGGTGTGCAAGGTAGTGAAAAATAGGCAAATTAGGGTTCTCATAGATCTTAGCGGCTTCTCTTTGGAGCGCGTGGCTTCTACGTAGGTGTGGAGGAGCAATGTGACAAAGAACCGGGAGCCAGTGCGCTGGAGTTGATTTGATGGTGCCAGAGATGCAACGCATTGTATCGTTAAGTTTTGTGTCTACTTTGCACGCATGTGCGCTATTTAGGCAAAGCAATAGAGGGTCCCGTTGGCACCCTTTGGGTACGGAACCCTAAAAAGTACACATACAACTTAAACAGCATAAATATCTGCTCACGATTTTACTGTTGTTTCCGCTACATAAGTTGTTCTCACTATCATTATAAATGTAAATTCGTTTTATTGCTATTGTAAATGCCAGCTAACCATATAAAGACAAACGACACTTTCTAATTTAATTGACACGTCTAAAAGCCATAAACCTATATTGCACCGATTTGTTAAAATATTCAATAAAACTTGTTTTAGCAGCGGACGTGATGTTGTCACTCTGTTTTGGAACACGCGAAGCAATCGTTGTATGCCAAGCGTGATGTAAATAAAGAGTGGATTGCGTTGCGTTGTCTGCCAGTCAATTTCCTTGATGAACTCACAATTACGGAAATTGGAAGCGCCGCCGCCGCCGTCCGCCGCCGCCGCCGCTGTTCAGCCACAGTAAACGTACGGAAACTACGTCCTAACGCTCCGGATTGAATCACTCACATAGGCGCAAACCACAAAAAGAACCTAAGCGGACGTCGCAGTTCTTTCAGTGCAAACAACCCGTTTAGGGAACTTGTTGACGCGTGCGTCTGTGTGAGTGCGTCGTTTCGAGGGTTTGTACGTAGTTTCCGTACTGTACGTTACGTTTACTGTGGCTCGACGCTGTGCTCACACTCCCCGACACATTCGCTACCACCAAAATTTAATGTCAGATTTAACGCACACATTGACACATTAAATTATATTTAAAGCTTCGTGACTCAATTCACAAAAAAATCTCATAACATGCAACGTACCTAAAAAATCATTAAACGCCACTGCCACAACGGTCGGTTGACTCGATGTCAATTAAATTGGTACGACAAGGAGTTCGTTTCAAAAGCTTTACTAATGAGAAGCATGTGGGCTTACGTCTCGGTACCAGTATTTGTTGTGTACTTTTTGTGGTGGCATTGTCGCGGGGAGTCGCGACTGGCAGCAGCTATCCTTATTGAAATCTTTACTGGCCTCATTGTTCTATTCTCAATTTGGGCGTCCTTGCAAGTTTACGCATCTCTTTCACGAGTAAATTGCTCTGCTCCGTCGGAGGAGTCATAAAGAAAATT
This sequence comes from Asteroscopus sphinx, assembly GCA_949699075.1. Lineage (NCBI taxonomy): Eukaryota > Metazoa > Arthropoda > Insecta > Lepidoptera > Noctuidae > Asteroscopus > Asteroscopus sphinx. The sequence goes on from OX453007.1 coordinate 16,052,748, forward strand.
GCTATACAGTTGATAAATAATTTATCTGAAAGCCCGCCCCAGTCACCGAAACGCGCCCGGGGTAGCACTGCGTCTACTTCTACCTAATATTACTTTCCTTTTGTACAATTTTGCAACAGGGCCGTTCGCACGTTCCCTTGCTTTTATGGGCAATAAGTGGAACGCAATTATATTTATGGAGGAAGAATGGATAGAAAACTAATTTTACCGAGTATTATTTCATGTAACCTGTGTTAATTTGCACAATGAGTCGATGGTTATTAAGTTTAGCTCCATTATCATAATGGAACGCAATTCAATTCAATTTAAATTATTTATTTCAGAAAAATTACATAATTATAAATCATCCATATAGGTGTAGGTTTTCCATTAGGAAATTCTCAGAAGCAGCCCGGAGTCTGGATTTGTGCCCGGTAAATGGCAATAGGTTCGCCCCCTGTTACATGGGACTATAACATAACTGGCGAAATGTGGGTGTACTACTACACCTCTACCTACCCCTTCGGGGAAATACAGGCGTAATGGTATGTTATTTTATGTTATATAGGTGCAATATTCTACATTTTTAATTTATTAAATTCGCTTGTGTCTTTTACGAAATAATAAACCTAAAGCGATGAGTCTTTACTGAACCACAATATTAATCAAATTTAAGGATTTTTCCATTGTAATTGGAATTAACGCGATGACGTAGTTGCTAATTGGGAAAGTTAGGTATTCAGTTTCTGGAGCAGTGCTGCCTAATTAGTGTGCGCAGCGGCCTCTCATTACTCGCTCGGTTTTAATTACCCGCACGAACAAACTTAATATGGCGTTTGATTCACGGTATCGTCAGCTCTCTAAGAGTATTTTCATGTTATCTATAAATGGATGTTACAAGATTTAACTAACGGAAAACAAAACATTCTGAAGTTAGAGTACGCGGAACTCTGTTAGAAGGCTTCGTTTAGTAACCTACTTGTTTTGGAGTGTAGAAATATTATCTTATTAGTTCTCAACAAAAAAGGTCAACTCCGAATATGGGAGTAACTATAGTTATTCAAGTATAATTGTTCAGTGATGTTCAGCTGAACGGGCGCGTACGGATCTCCATACAAAAAAGTGTTTTCTATGGACAGAAGCTGAATCGAGCTGAATAAGTGTAGTTACTCCATAAACATAAAACGACAAAGTAAGAATTTTATCTAAGCGATCGTCCTGTTATTAGTACCTGGTATAATTGACCGGCTCGTGGCTAAGTAGTAAACGCGCGGATTGTATGATCTCCGAGGTTAAGCTACACTTGCCGCGGTCAGTCCGTGGATGGGAGACCATTTCGTTGCACACCGAGAACTCTCCGTGCCTCGGACAGCACGTTAAGCTGTCGGTCTCAGTTGCCATACGAATATCTATGGCAGTCGTTACGGGTAGTCAGAAGCCCGAAAGTCTGACAACTGGTCTAACCTTCAAACGACGGTATTACCCACCCAGTAACTGGATTGCGGGGTTCTGATGGCAGTCGCTCCGTGTAAAATACTGATGTTCAGCCGCATCTGGTTAGACTGGAAGCCGACCCCAATATAATTGCGACAAGACAAGGAGAGTGTTGTGGCGCAACTTGGGAGATACCTATATCCAGCAGTGGACTGCGATAGGCTGAGTTGAAGACAAGGAGGATTGTCCTGTTATTTTTTCAAACAATCGTCTATTTTGGTGATGACGTGACTTACGGCCAAAATTAATATCCAATCTATCCACGATTTGCCCTACTAGAGACAGGAATTTGACATAGGCTCCATACAAAATATGTCAAATTTCTATCTCTAGTAGGTTAAATCGTGGATAAATTGGATATAATTTTTTGGCCGTTACTTTACATCTATGATTCAAATGAGCAACACTTTTAATAAAGACATTGTCAACAATGGTGCCGATTCTCTTGTCACAAAATTCTCTAAACTAGACTAAAAATCACCTAAATTTAGTTTAGTCCTGTCAAACGAAGTTTTCTATTCTGAAATTCACTTTAAAACTAATTTTTGGTTTGACAGGACCAAAATTAGTTTAGTTATTCAACTTAGTAAAAATTGACATTTTGCTATTCTGTAATTGACGTTTTTCACCTAATATTAGAAATGTCAACCTAAATCTGACTATTTTTAGAAGGCATCAAAATACATGTCGACTATAATTAGTTATCAACAACTAAAATTGCAAAGCTTATTTTATTCATTTTTATAGTTTTTAGGTAGTTTAAAATAAATAATGGATGCCTACTATGTGGTTGCAGCTGTTGTAGATTCAGCAGAAAGGTAAATTGTTCATAGAAACATACAATGAAATTTATAATTTCGATAAGAAGAGGTACCTATATAATAAAGGATAAGAAGTCATTGACTTGTACCTATGGACCAGTAATACCTACGAAATAAGCGTGGTATACCTACAATATCCGGGCCACCGTTATGGTGGCCATAGCTAGGGAAGTAAATAATCAAAACTAAAAAGTATCGATATCGATGCTCGTGTTTCGTACCAGAGATGTGTGCTGATTAAAATCATTTTCAAATAGTAATAAATAATGCAATTATATCAAATACTAAGTTCGGCTGTCCCTAGGACATAAAAAATCAAGCTTCTAGGTCAAGGCAATCATACGGCTATGTCACATTTTGATACTCGCAAACTCACATAAAAAACCTATAGGGTACTTCGCATTGACCTATAATCATGAAATTTGGCCAATATATCGAAATATCTTTTTTTTTTCAATAATAATCGATAGATCGAAAATCTGATATTTAAAAAATATCAACAGCCCTAGTTTGTTTACTTGACAGCTCATGTATTATGGGCCACATTGCGGGGTAAGCGGGGTTGCCACGCGGCGTAGGTATTTTGACATCCCGTAAAGATGTTGCCAAACAGAGAATATACAAATAGCATGCGATCTCTTTCACCAAACGACATAACACGTTTGTTAACAAGAGACAAAGAATAGTTTCATAATTCAATAACGATTTAATAGATATTTGTATAAACTAGGTGGATATAGAAGAATGTGCCACTTCCATAGGTTTCTTAATTCAATGTTATATTCTAATTTGTTCAACTTTTTTCAGAAATTTCGTGTCCTGGGTGCTAGAACTTTTTAACCACGTCTTTAAAAAGGGAAATTCCAGCTTTTTAAATTAAAGAAATAGTTTATTACTGTGATCTGAACTGTGATCAATAAATCTCTGCTTGAGGAACGATCTAAAATCAAAGCTCAACTCAAAACTAGTTTTAAACTGTGATCAACGCTTGAGTATCATTCTGTAATACGGGTCGTAGGTAATAATAACCTGATCACATTATTCCAATTTATATATTTTATTGAAAATATAAAACAAAAATGTACTTTATTTCGTGACGTGATTTTTTCTTCATAATTTTAATGATAAACTAATAATTACAAATATAATTATTATTTAATTTCCTTGTTTTTGTGAACTTTCGGTCATTTCCATTCACTCTTTAATAAATTTTTTAAGATGTACTGGTAACACCGCCAATTCAACTTAGATGCGTCAAACTCAATTATTAGAACTGTCAACAAGTTTTGTAAAATAAGAAAAAGATAAACACAGAATAAGTTTTATGATTTTCTAAACTAAAATTTGTAAATTTTAGTTATAGTTAGGTTTAGGTGGGTGTACAAGAGAATCGGCACCAATGCCCACCCAAACTCGCCAAATATTAGTCACTCACCTACCCACATAGTTAACATGAACGCAATAGGTGGAACATAATAAAGGTCTATTACACGGAATTGTTAATCCCCATCCCGCGTGCTGGCGGTTGTTTATTCAGCTGTATTAATTAACAGTCAGGTGGATTACAGGGCAGACGAAACGTGGCCTAATTAGAGAGATGCCTGTCTCGCTTGGCGGACATGGACCAACTACCGGATACAGCCACACACGGGTAGTTAATACAGAACGACCTTTTCATTATTAAATTATCTAATCTGTTGGTAGAATATCTCAAAGTGTTAATTGGCGTGCGTGGCTCTTATTAAAACGGGAACGACATAGTTTTGAAACTTTTTATTTCAAAAGATATAAATTGTGGAAAGAAAAATTTGCTCACGATTGCTCGTGAGCAAATTTTTCTTTTGATTCGAACCGGTGACTCCTGGGTGGGATTTTTATTTCCACCATTTTTATCTTTAGATTTCGCTCCGCACAAGTTAATGCGTTTAAATAATAATTAATGTATTTCTTCAGTTCTCTGAAAAAACGGTTTTTAAATACTGTGGATCTTAGACGAATAAAAAAAGGTGGACAGAATCTCGCTAAGCAAAAAGTGAAGCACTCATAGTAAGACAGCTCGCTTAGAAATACGGGCTGGCACGCACACATTAACACCCATAGTAAGACGCGATTACGCAACAAATCTCGTGTGGCGGTAGTCATTAAGTCATAGCTGGTGTGTTAAAATTATGTCGAAATTATAGTGGGTTTAGGAAAAAACGAAGTGCTTCAATCTTTTTTTAGCTAGATTCCGTCCGCCATTTTTTATTCGTTCAAGCTGTAAATATTATTATCCGGTATTTGATTAAAATATTCACATGTTTAATCAAAATTACTTAATTTATTTACATTATTATTGGTCAAGCGAAGTAAAATAGCAAGTTGTTCTTAATTCGGAAACTATCAATCTTGTAAGGTAAACTTTATAATTTGAGCTTAGATCGATAGTTTCCGATCATAATTATTATAACAGCTTACCTATTAGCGCGTATAAATGAATTTAAATGAATCTGAAATATCTATATTCCAATGAATATTCAAATTACTTTAATTTATAAATAGGACTGAACTATATTAACGAAACTCAATCAAGAATGGCCAGATAATTTCTGTTTAATATACTAATCTAATAAAAATATACAAATCTACTTAATAATAATGGTTTCTTTGCATTTATTAAGAGCATTGTTATTTGACTTGGCCTGACCCCACTAATTAGAAAAGTTTCAAACAGTTTTAAAGATTAATTAAAACACTGAACGGACGAACTGATTGTTGATTTCGTAATTAATTATCTCTATTCTATTATTGTAAAGTTCGGTCTGTTCGTGTCATTTCATTTTTTTTATAGGTACTTTTCAGAAGAAAGAAGTAGACTTTCAGGCACAGCTACTAAGTAGTTTAAAATATTTATAATTACAGTCATTATATTTTATGTTTGAGAATCAGGATGCTACACTACAAGCCGAGTGTTTAATTAAAATCTAGCCAGCCAATACTTGATGAATCTTATAACTAGCAGAACCTCTATATAATTTTTATAATATATTCATTGGTAAAAATAGGGCAAACATAGAATGTGGTGGTACGGTCGACCGCACGTCAGTGGTAACAGTTTGACATTGACAGCACATTTACTTCGTAATCAGTAAGGGTGGTTTTCTAATTTAAGTGTTACCACTGTCATGCAGTCCACTGTACCACCACATTCTATGTTTGCCCTATTTTTAGTATTTGTTGCTAAAATACATAGAATGCACTAGAATCAGACTAAGTTTGACGCTGGTATTTATTACCGTTTTGAAGATAGAGCAGGAACAAAAACGTTGAAAAAAATGCATGTTTTTTGAGGTGTCTTGTATGGCGACCCCATTGGTTTAAAACATTTTTTATTTTTAGTATTTGTCGTGACACACATATTCTGAGAAAATTTCAACCGGCTACATTACCGTTCAAAAGATACAGCCTTGTGACAGACAGACGGACGGACGGACAGCGTAGCGAGAGTAATAGGGTCCCGTTTGGCACCTTTTGGATACGAAATCCTAAAAACAGAGTGTATATAATATCATTATATAAAGCAGGTCTCTTCAACGGCACTATGTGGACGTATCCGTAGCCAGTTGCATTAATAGTCAATAAACAGCAGTCTCCGGTGTCGAGTCTATAACATGTCAGCTGACGTCGGCGCAGCGAAATCAATTAGGTTCGTTTGCGAACTGCTCCAATAAATAGTGTTATCGTTAATTAGAATCAATCGTGGGATTGCGTTGGGGACTATTCTGAAATCAGTTTGTGTCGCGTGGGCGGACGGCTCTACGGTGACAGCAATTGGCTTATTAAGAAGCTAACAAAACGCAATAGCCTCCAGCTTGGTGGGATTAATTTTATTTCTTCTGTATCTCTTTGTGTTTTTGAGTGATCGATCTTTGTTTTGCGAGCTGTTTAATCAGCCATATTTGTTATTGATTGTTTGTATTTTCTATGGGAGTATAACGTCGGCGGGCAGCGGAGTAAGACCACTTACGGTAACAATTTATAGTGCAATGATGACCCGAAACTCTGTTTTGACGTTTCATAATTTAAAAACATTATCTGATGTCACTAGATGTCATTATCACAAATGCACTGCGTCCGCGCTCTAATTTTTTATATGCTCTCTAAGTTAATCAATTACTCTTCACGCGTTTTCTTCTCTGGAAATCTAGAAAGCTGCAGGGGGTAAAAAAGAGCATTGATGGAATTATAAATAATGTATTGAGTGTTGATAGAGTGCTATTACATCCTGCACTTGATGCAATTATTTCACATACAACTTTTATTTCCGCGGCAATAAACTGGTGATAATTTACACATAAATGCGTTTCTTCCCAGAACAAAGAAATTATGAAAGGAAGCATCAAGTAAAAAACTAGGTAAGTGCGAGTTAGACTCACCCAGTAAAAGTTCCGTACCACCTATTGACCTGATACCCCATAGAAACTGATTTAATTTACGAGAGTTCATCAAAAGACATCAAGGTACCGTGCGCGAAATAAGAATTTTTGCATCTCTTTCTTACGCAGGTACCAGCACATATGTCTATGTTGGCCCTATTTTTAGTATTTGTTGCAAAACTAAATAGTATGCACTACAATCAGACCGAGTTTGACGCTGGTATGTATTACCGTTTTGAAGATAGAGCAGGAACAAAAACGTTGAAAAAAAATCATGTTTTTTGAGGTTTCTTGTATGGGGACTCCCTTGGGTTTTAGCCTTTTTAGGGTTCCGAAGTCCTACAAGGAACCCTTATAGTTTCGTCATGTCCGTCCGTCTGTCCGTCTGTCCGTCTGTCCGTCTGTCCGTCTGTCCGTCTGTCCTAATCCTTTACAGCTTAATAACTTCTACAGTTATAAACATAAGTAAATGAAATTTTGTTAAAAAATAGTCTACATATAGATCTCAATTTTAAAAGAATAAAAGAATCGTTTTTCCGTATTTTAGGGGTGGCGTCCATACATGTGAAATGGAGAAAAAAAAATTTTTTTCGCTGCACCCCCTCGTGTGGGATATCATTGAATAGGTCTACTAAAATCGAGGTAATGTTTCATACACCACTTTTTTATCAGGTGTACCATCTGCGAAATATAGCCCGCCAAAGTGGCTTGCAATGTGTCCCCCCCCCTGCCATTTCTAAACTATGCAATGTAGAAACTTATAATCTTCCACATTGATAGACCTTTGTAAAAACTCTCTTTTAAAATTATTTTGAGTATAATGTGATTATAATTTTTTGAGTTATAGAGAGAAAACTGAAAAATACTTAAAACGTCCTAGTTCAAAGGTCATTGACCTTAGAGAAAAATTATCACAGCAAATAATGCTCCTTTAGCTACTTTCTATTTGAAAAAATCACAAAAAGTTACTTTGAAATGACAAACGTCTTAAATTTGGCTTCTTGAATTTATCGCTAGATGGCGCTACTTACAACACGCTCTGAGTCGCGAATGCTGCCGATTATTGCAAAAACTAAAATAGCCATGATTAATATTCGATTTGATTCGTTTGTAATTACACCTACTTAAGGAACCCTATAATACTGAGCATGGCCCGACATGCTCTTGGCCGGTTTTTTATTATTTTTAGTATTTGTCGTGATAGAAGTTATAACAACTCATATTCTTAGAAAATTTCAACCAGCTACCTGTTACCGTTCAAAAGATACAGCCCTGTGACAGACAGACGGACGGACGGTCGGACGGACCGACAGGGTGGCGAGAGTAATAGGGTCCCGTTTGGCACCCTTTGGTTTGGTTCCGTAAACCCTAAAAATCAACACAGACAATAATTCATAAACATTTAAGAAAACCCACAAAAAGCCGGTTTATACTAACAAATATCATGTAATTACTACCTTATTCGCGATCGACGCCGCGGTGGTGCAAACGCCGATTAATCTTTCCATTTGCATCGATTTGAATACTGATTGGAATTATACGAGTAGTACAGTCGAGTGCAATCGGCCAGTCACGCCCGAGGCGTGTTTACAACACGTTCACCACGAGCGACAGCTTTACAACTACGAAAGTCTCGTTTTAATATTTAATCTACTAATTAATACGAGTGTTATAAAAAATCTAATAAATATTCCTTTAATAAATTAGACGTAAGAATTTTGTAGCCGTAATCAGTATTGCATCAGAATAATTAGTTAAATTAATTTACAACATATTTATGACTTAAGTTTCGTGGCACACCTGGCTGTTTTATTGAAATGAAAACTAGTATAATTTATAAATTAATGAGATGCGCCGAATATTCGTTTGGTATTCGGTATTCGGCGTATTCGGCATCTTTTCCACTATTTGTATTCGGCCGAATTATTCGGTTTTGTTGCCGAATATATTCGGTTCAAGCATTTCTATTTTCTTGGCTACATGACATGGTGTAGAACTAAAAGACAAAACTTCTTATGTAAGATTTATGTTATATTATAAGTCAAAGAAAACATATTTATTTCTTAACCTATAGTTAGTATAATCAACATTTGTTCCACCGCGAGAAATAACACAACTACACAAAGTACACTTTACTTTTGTTTTGTCGTCTTCCATTTCGTCAAAAAAGTCCTAAGCACGTGATATTTTTCGCCCACTCATATTGCAAACACAATGAAGTTAATATTATAAATATTTTTGTAATGATAAACGCCTTTGTTTTTTTATTTGTAACTTAATCGGGCGATGTTTTTAAGCAAAGTGATAGCTCGGTGTGTGAGCGGGTAGCGGGCGGTTAGGTACGGCTCACTCGTCATCTAGCCAGCAGTGACACGTAGCATACATGTTAGAACCTGTTTACGCGGTAAAACAATGTAAAGGTAAACAGAATAATTCTGCCGAATATCCGGTTCGGTAAAGGTTAAACCAAATTATATTCGGTATTCGGTTATTCGGTGAAACCACTATTCGGCGCATCTCTAATAATTTATATACCTAGATTGAACATCTTTAGAAAATTTAATTTTATACAGCTTGTGTTACGAGTGTAATTTATTTCGACACACAATTACTTTATAATCCAATATTAATTCAATTTTTTTTTCGATAGGATTTTATTAATATCGATCCATGTACATTTTAGCACAGATTACGTATAAGTTAGATTTTAGTTAAATCCTGATACAACACAACAACAGCACCTGACAACAACAACACCACAACAACAACAACAACAACATCCTGATCAACACTTGCATAGCAGACTAAATAACTTTATTTAAAATCCAGTTCAATCTTAACTAACCGTGATTGATTTTATCGCAACCAGATTAATATTTCATGGCACAAATTCAAAACAAACAACATATTCATACATTATTAAAGTACGTACAATGTTTTATAACCTTGGTGCTGTTATAACAGAAACACGGCACATCCGAGCAAGCGAGTGAGCGGGCGAGCAATCCCCGACAAGTAAACGAGATGAGACGGGATGGTAAAGCCTTCAGCGTTATCTGTAATTAGGATCGAGTGCCGGAAGTGTTCGCCGAGACACTGGGAATATCCGGCCCGCTGGCGTACGTAGCTGATACCTAATTAGTCATATATACGAGGTAGATCGAAATAAGGACGTGATTATTAATTAGATAGATGAGGAATTATAGGCAAACGATCTATAGGTAATATTAAAGACGGGGATGTTCAGATCTTTGGATGTAGAACACAATTTTGTACAGAGGTAGAATTTATCTATTTTGCATTAGACAAATGTGAAATTGTGAATACTCTTAATTCTTTAAAACTAAAAAAAATGTACACGTAGCGTCGAGGGAACTGCTTGTTTTAAGTTATTTATTATAATTAATTTTCTAATTTACATATATCGCCGAACGCAGCTTTTAAACAGATTAGAAAATTATAATTATAAAGATACATGTTGTTACACTCTTAGCGATAACGTAGCGAGTGTAGCCACGAGCGTAGCCCCCGGGTGCATTTTGTGGCCCTTGAAGACAGGTGCATGACTTAAGTGGCTTTCAATTTTTATGTTTCAATAAATTAACATAGATAGTGCGATATTTTTCACAATATTCGTATCCATCTTCATTAAATCTAGCATCGCCAGAAAAACTTGTAACGTTACATAATGAGAGCAACTTTTTTCTCGTTCCTCACGTGACAGGTAGTACAATGATTGGTGTGCGTAAATCTGTGACAGATGCTCGTGCACATGTCATTATTAAGAGCGGTCGAGCAGAGTCGAGCTTATCCGGACCTAACCGACAACTTTGCAAATTAAATTGGCTTCGCGCTACGGCAACTCTGTGAACTGCATCTTCTTATGGCCCCTGTAATCGCCAGCTCTGTATAAACGCTCCATTAAAAGTGGCGTCAATTACATTAATTCCTTATATGTATCAAGTCAAATATATAGTGTAACTGGCAACGTTCTCTAATTAAATGTCATGTGCATAGCATTTTCCGTATAAACAATCTTGTAGAATGCGAGCAACAGTTACGAGAATCTAAAGACGATAGAAAAGAGACAGAAAAACTAAACTAATGGTCGTTGACATGGAAATGTAATAGACTAAGGCCGGTGTTCATCAACGTTAATTCTTTGATTAATCGGCCCATTACTCGCAAAATGTACCTACTGGAATTGTGGGTAAACGTTCGTTTAACCTGAGAATTATCTTTGGTGAAATCAAGCCTAAATATCGTGTAATTTTGTAAGAAAACGTTTTATTTTTGTGTAAATTAGTTTATAGTTTACCCTTGCTAATTAGGATTTTAATTTTTCTATAGGTATAAGCAAGATAAAATACAGAAAATTTTCCTCCGGGTTTTTTTGACCTTGGGTAGGATGGTTACTTTTGTCTGATTGATGGTAGCTTTGTTCGAAATGGCATTCTAGTGCTTCTAATACAAAGTAAACAGCTGAACTGTCATTATTGGTAACTGATAACAATTTAAACAAGTGTGAATAAAAAAAATTAAAAACCCCAACACAGCCCATTCCTCAAACATTCTTTCATTCATTCTTTCATTCACTTTACACATTCATACACTAATTCGACAACAACCGATACTACATCGTATACTAATATTTCATATCTATTGAACGACCGAAAGCAGCTTAGATTCCTCACCATTTTTTTATCATCCAATATGGACTTACGTTTGACCGCCACCTCACCTGATGTTAAGCCATAGTGCGGTCGACGATGAAATTTATGATGATGACAGAATCCTCATTTCTCTTTCCTGTTCCATCATCAGACCCTGATCACCATCTATGTATAACTTATTCATTGAAACCATTCCAATGAGCCCAAACACGATGCTGTAAATTGGTGAGGAGTTTGGTATCCTGCAGATTCCAGGTATAATGCTGCAGCATTAGATTAAGGCTGTGATTAAGGAAACCATGTCCTTGCAATATCATTGAAGTAACATGATACCAAATTTTGAGTCGATCAGACCTGTGGAACTTGCTCACATCCCTTCATTAACTAGCAAAGAGCTGTTGATCTTCAAACGAACGAACAAATTTTCTTGAATCATAGTTACGAACACTGCCAATCAAGTCAACTTTCAAAAAAACAACCAGCCAAGTGTGAGTTGGATTCGCGCACTAAGGGTTCCTTACCACCCATCGACCTGATACCCGGAAGAAACTGATTTTATAAGAGTTCACCAAGGTGCAGCACTTCACGTTGATGTCTTTCATATTTGCATCTCTTTCTTAACCAAGTACCACTACACATGTTTGTATTTGCCTTATTTTTATTAATAATTAACTTATTTACATTGCTCTAACGAAAAGCTGAGTCTGATTGAAAGACAAACTTAACTTTGCAGTGGGAAAAATATATAGTATAATCTGGTTGTATGTTTTTTATTATTATCTTATTGTATTATTTGCGTTTTGTGTTTATACGGTACTAGAAAAAATCTGTGCAAGCCAAAATAAATATCTTTTTTTTTCTGTCATATAAACACTAATTAATGATTTTCGGATATTTTCCTTTACTTATGCTGTAAGACCTTGCTTCTTGCCAAATCTCATGATTCTAGGTCAACGGGAAGTATTATATAGATTTTGATGAGTGAGTTTGCGAGTAACAAAATATGTGACATAAATGGCCGTATCCTTTGATTGCGTTGACTTAGAAGCTTGAATTTTACCGTTGATCTTAGTATTTGATATTAATTTCAACTTCGTAACTTTACCCGTTGCTGATATAAAAAATCTTGACAGATGGATAGATAGACAACAAAGTAATCCTTTGAGGGTTCCGTTTTTTACTTTTGAGGTACGGAACTCTAAAAACTAAATCAAAATCCGGTCATCCGCTTGAGAGCTACGATACTACACACAGACACACATATAAACACGTTAAACACACAACACCCCTCTGTTTGCGTCGAGGGTTCATTAAAATAGCATCGTTAATTAAGAAGGAACGTGAAACAACGGTTAAAATTAATAATTGATAGAATTACCACTCACAAAATGCGATAAAATGTCCCGTAATTAGGCAACATTATTTTCTAGTCCCATGTCAGCATAAAAACAAGGCATTCATCACCGTGCGACCGTCCACGAAGAAAATTTCCAAGAAAATGCGTCTCTACTAGGTACAAGCAAGAAGTTCATTAAGTAAAACATGAATCTAGATGAAAATTGCTTAATGGTAAGTTGTAAGATTGGCGCCAACGGCAGAGCAGTGTCGAGACTTCGCTCCGCTCCCGTACCGCTTCCGACCCGCTCTCGGATCCGTCTCGTCCGCTCAAAGAACCCCAAGTGGCAAAACGTGCTCAGTAATAAGGAGCAAGTTATTCATTAGTGTTTTGAGAAAAAGTTATTAGTGCCGACAAGTCATGCGAGTCGGCGGTGTGCATGCGTTTGCATTTTTCTCCGCAATTTTCTGGATCAAAATGCAGATGCAAAGAATTTGCATTAGTTCACAAGGCCCTCGTTACTAACCAATACATAATGATGATTTAAACGAGCTGATCAATTTAATTTGTATAAAATTAACTGAACTTAACATAACCTGTTTGTTAGCTACTAAAGAATGTACATTGTTTGATTCTGGTTGTAATTTGTGGTTTGCCAATGAAAAAGAGAATGTTGTCTTAAACATAAAAATGAAAAAAAAAAAACAAACATGAAAAAGATAAAGAAGTAAATTGTTTAACGTAGAACTTGACCGTTTCATTAATTGACAACATGGTTGTGCAGCGTTAATTAACGAGAGAAATTGCTCGTTCTGTAATGAGAGTTTTATGGCCAGCGGGATACTGGCGGCTGGCGGGGAAGCTGCAAGACTCATAGCGCAATTTGTTGTCCGCGTTGAGCTTGCTCCTAATTAATTAATAACTACGTCCTACATACAAATAATTGCACAGGCTTTTTGTTCTCATTAAGAATATTAAAGGCTTTTTTTCTAGGGTTCTGTGTGCAATTAGTCTATACCAGGCGTTCTCAGTTTTTTTTTATACACTGTTAAAACGAAAGCGAGTTAATATTGGATTGCCATCCAGTTCTGAACTATGTTGAAAGTTCAAGTCTATAGCAGTCATCGGCAAAAAATTTACCGAACAGACAGACAGGACTGAAAGCGAGTTAGTAAAAATGTTGTAAAACGACAAATGATATTTGATTAGTTCATTATTATTAATTATTCAAAAAATGCCAGGTTAAGAGTTCTCTAAACCGACGAGCATGCATGACGAGGTTAATGGACGTAGATGAACCGAAAGAGGTGTGTCAGGATCGTAGCAGGTGGAAATCCATAGTCTCTGCCTACCCCAATGGGAAACAGGCGTGATAATATGTATGTATGTATGTATGTATTAATTACCAGAGGGCGCCCGCGGCTTTACCCGCGTGCATTTCTTCTATCACTCTAACTCTATCTTCTCGGGATGAAAAGTAGACTACTATATGTTAATTCAGGACATGGTCTATCTGTGTGCATAAGTTTCATCCAAATCCATTCAGCCGTTATAGCGTGAAGAAATAATAAACGTACATACACTCTCACAAACTTTCGCATTTATAATACTAGTGTGATTTTTCTGCATTATAGCTGATTATTATTATTATTTTATCTGGGCTGGCCATGTCTGTCGAAGGACCGATGGCCGCTGGAGCAGACGATTCCTTGAGTGGAGACCGCGACTCGGCAAACACAGGGAGGGTTGCCTCCAGCCAGGTGGACCGACGACCTTAAGAAAGTAGCTGGGGTTACTGGATGCGGAAGGCAGAGGACCAAGTATTATGGCGCAAGTTGGGAGAGTCCTATGTCCAGCAGTGGACTGCGATAGGCTGCGATAGGGAGTTGATGATATATACATGTATAAACAACGTAGCCGCGTCGTAGACTTTTGTAGAATTGTATTATGTTAAAATCTAGATTAACTTACATGAAATATGCAACAATAGCGTAAAATGAATGTTATAGGTACTTTATTATTGCTTTGAATATATAAAAAATGCAAAAAATGCAATTATAAACGTTGACCAATATCAAAAGATGAAAAATAAAGGCTACGGAACAAGCGTAATGCGACTCAGCGCGACCCTGACTTGACCAGATTTATTTGCTTTTATTGTGCAAAGTGAATCATATATATGGGCGCGCTAGTGTTGCCATCAATTTGTTTACACTTTTTTGACAGGACTTAATATATTAATCTTTATTACTAGTCAGTATTGAATGTTTCTTCCTGGCGTTGGTTGAACATTGCGCCATCTATTGTAATTTTAGAGTAACATAGCTTTCCATAGCTTAATAACATTAAAATATTAATTTATACTCGGACTCAGACCAATTGTTGTTTAATTATAGCTATTCGATATTTATTGATTCCTGTAAGTTTAATACATTGTTATATATCTAACTATTGTTATATTTCTAACTATATCGCATAAAGTTACTATACTGAGTATAATTATTGTATATGCTATATCGATGCTTACAACGCCATCTACTACCATTTTGAGTACTTTTATATTATGAAATCGTTTGAAATAAATATCCTTCATTTCTAGAATTTCCTATGTAATTTATTAATAATGAAATTCTGTAAATCATACTGATTTCTGTTGTATTTGTTGTACATTGCAAAGATCATCAAAGAAGATACCTTTTTGGTTAGACAAATTTAAGTATTTGTTTAACTAAACCCATGTTGTAAATAATGTTAATATTATGATAATTATAATTCGAATATTCTAATTAGATTAATGAAATGATTCATTTAAATGTTGTTAATTTAATTTTGTAGTTCTGATAATTCCGCTTTATATTGTTTCATATTTTAATATCTGGCATGATTTGTTGGTTTATACTGGGTGTCAGGGAAACGCTCCCGAAACTGAAAGGCTATTATTATACTACCTAATTTCAATCGAATACCAATAACCATTAGCCTTATACTCATTGTTTTAGTGATTTGGTATTTTGCAAATCCTCAATGTAATGCGTACAAAACTCAGGATCAATGCCGCGCGTACCTAACCTACCTACGCTCGCTACGACACGGACTGCGTATGCGAGCGGATGTCGTTCACCCCTAGCGCCAGCTGATATTTTATTTGCCCACATTGCGAACTTTAAGAAATTAAATAAATAAATGGGGTTTTGTTGCAAATCAGTTTTATTTGACTGCCCAAAGCTGGTTATGTATGAAAATGCAATATAAAAATGAAAAAATAAAAAAAAAGAATCGCATTTTTTTGTGGTTTTGTATCAGTAATCATCAGCACTATCACCTGTCTTCGTTTTCGGAAGTGTTTCCCTGACACCCAGTATAATGTTTAGAGGTTATCTAAATTAATATTAATTTTATCACGACGACTGGTTAATTATTTTAGTGTTCATTTATAAATTAAAATGTATTAAGTCACACGGTCGGGTCTATTTGAGTTGTACCTTGTAATATCGAGATGGAGACACTGTGCTTTGCGCGGGCTGTCATTCTTGTTGTAAAACTTCTTCTCAGTTCTGGTCAGTTCATGTAATAATCGGGTAAATACATAATTTGGAGTAATGAGAAATTTATTTCGTGATGAATCCTGATGAATCCTTGATCTACGCGCCGACATATACGATATTTAAAGCAATATTGTCTGTTACTAGTCTTTAATAATTATTGAAGTTGAATTACTTTAAGCTATACCTGTCTTTATCACGAAATATTTATCATAACACTAAACATAGTAGGTTATTACATGAGTTTCTGTTTTTTTAATGAAAAAAATCGGTATTTTTGTAAAATATACTGTAATTTAAAAAGTACACTGAATTACCCGAAAGCACAGCTTCTAATGAAGCAATAACCATTTAACCGAAGTGGATTAAATGTCTTACAACAATATTTACAAACAATAAATTAAAACGGATATAAGTGCAGAAATACAAATCTTCTTACGTAATCAATGAGAAATACATTATGTTCGATTAGTGAGCTGACAAAATAAATGGCCACTTCACACCTGTAGCTCTAATTAACCCGCGGGAATTCGAGCGCGGCGTGAAATCGGTCACAGACACACGGCGACACGAGAACCACCGAGGCCACCCGATCCTATTATTCGGCTAACGAAGCCAAGGGTATCCCTTGATTATTAAAACGAACTTGGAACCACCCACGGCGGCGCCTCCCGAGTGTTAATTGGGCCCCCGTAGACAATACTAATAAGGCCCGTCCGCGCCTCTATCTGTCTAATTAAACGCGAAACTTGAGAGTAGCACCCTCGGCGACGAGGGCCTGTTTGCCGAGCCGCCTGAATACACTGTAATAATACCGGCTAAGCGTGTTTGAGTGGCTCTTTTTCGGATCTCTGTAAACCCCCGTTTAATTAGCAGTATTATGCGTTTGAGTGTCGACTACCGGCTTGTTTAATTAAGCTAAGTCAGTAACAACAATCCATTGTTGTTTCAGATGTTTTATTTGCCGTTAATAAGAATTGTTTATTGTGTTTTTATATAATGCTTCCAGAGTTACCGCTTATTGAACGCCGCATTTATTTTTTTAAAATGTTTAATCATTTCTAAGAAAGGCATTTAATGAATTAACGGAAAACATAATAATTTCAGAGGAAGATAATTAAACCAAACCATAAAAGAGTGCTGATATGAACTATCTAAATAAAGTGGAAAGAGTGCGCGAGCGCAATAAAATCTTTACGACAAGCGAAAAGCAATAACGCGATTAAAGATAATTTTTTTTTTATGTAATGTTTTGGTAATTTATAATTCTGACGTCTTTAATGGCTAGCATAATCGACAAAAAAAATGCGTTAAAATTCTTAGTTGACGCACTAAACCAGAGTCGGATCTTCAAGAACTGGATACGCATAAGAACTTGCCCAATTATATGATCAGTCTTTCTGAGCATACCCGCTTTATGAATTGTTGTTGGTTTACTACTCGATCAGAATTATGTTATCGGATACAAATGCCTATACCTACATGCTGAAATTTGAATCGCTTATTTCCCGAAAAGGGATCATTGTACTCATCATTATGAACAACTTTTACTATGGGACCAACCCTGATATCGCGAAAAAAAAAACTCTGTTGGTCCCTACATTTGTGTTCACTTAAATCGATAAAATGTAGGGACCACCTGATTTTTTTTTCGCTATTTCAGAGTTAGTCCCATAGAAAAAGTTGTTCATAATG
This sequence comes from Asteroscopus sphinx, assembly GCA_949699075.1. Lineage (NCBI taxonomy): Eukaryota > Metazoa > Arthropoda > Insecta > Lepidoptera > Noctuidae > Asteroscopus > Asteroscopus sphinx. The sequence continues at coordinate 16,070,703 of OX453007.1, forward strand.
ATGAGTACAAAGACCCCTTTTCGGGAAATAAGCGATTCAAATTTCAGCGTGTATATACATTGTCTAGAGCTGGTTTGCTACAAATATCGACGCCACTTTACTTTTCATCTGGCTCAGCGACCCAAAGTGAGTCATGGCGTCCGAAACGAGAAATCTTCACTTTGCACCATCTTGCACGGTATCTCGCCAGTTGGCAGGTTGAAGCTCACCCATATCAGCCTCCACAGCATCTCCCCAGCGAAATCTGGGGCGACCCACCGATCTGCGTCCGGTTGGTAAGCCCAGACACGCTCGACGCCATTTATGCAACGTGTATCAGAAATGCGTAGTCTTATTTGAAGTGCTCATTCAAGGCATAGCATAGAACAACTTTTATGGGACCAACACTGATATCGCGAAAAAAAAAAAACAGCTGTTCCCTACTAAATCATCGGTGGCGCTCGACAAAATGTAATATCAGCAGATTTTTGTTTCGTGATTTCAGTATTGGTCTCATAGTAAAAGTTGTTCGACAGCATCCCCTGAATAAGCTCTTCAAAAATGACCACGCATTTCTGATACACGTTGTATAGCAACTGTATTTTTTTACGTGGAGTGGATGACCAGAAAACTAATTGGTCAATGCCATAAATACATTCCTGACAAACGAGGATTCTTAGCTACTAGCTAACGCCCGCACTCGTGGCTTCGCTTCCGTGTTTATAACGGTCAAAATTAATATCCAATCTATCCACGATTTACCCTACTGGAGATAGAAATTTGACATATTTTGTATGGAGCTTATGTCAAATTTAAGGGGCTCGTGGCTTAGTAGCGACCTTGTGGATTGTACAATCTGCAAGGTTAAGCTGCACTAGCCGCGGTCAGTCTGTGGATGGGTGACCGTTTCGTTACACATCGAAACCCCTTCGTGCCTCGGAGAGCACGTAAAGCCGTCGGTCCTGCGCCTGATCTCTCTCCGGTCGTGTCGAATTGCCGTCCCATCGGATTATGAGAGTGAGGGAATAGAGAGTGCACCTGTGTTTGCGCACACACTTGTGCACTATAATATGTCCCGCGCAGATGGCTAGTCTCCGTTGAGATTGGCCGCCGTGACCGAAATTCGGCCGGGAGGACATTATTATGTCAAATTCCTATCTGTAGAAGGGCAAATCGTGGATAGATTGGATATTAATTTTGGCCGTTAGGAACTCTTGTGCAAAATTTCATCCTCTTAGACCCACCGGTTTAGGTTGTCACAACCACAACACACAACCAGTCAATTTTAAGAACACACAGTCACAAAAAGTCAGTCGGTTTTAAGAATTTTATTAAGTAGATAAGGTCTTTTACGGAATTCGTCTACCTAGGGCAGGCAATTCAGCTTGGTAGACACAACTTCGAGAAAGAAGCCAACAGAAGGATCCGTCTGGGCTGGGCAGCATTTGGCAAACTTTGCCGAGTCTTCTCGTCGCCTATACCGCAAAGTTTGAAGACAAAGGTCTTCAACCGTTGCGTCCTGCCAGTCATGACTTACGGTGCCGAGACGTGGACACTGACAGTTGGGCTTGTCCACAAATTCAAAGTCGCTCAGCGAGCTATGGAGCGAGCTATGCTTGGAGTTTCTTTGAAGGATAAAATCCGTAACGAGATTATCCGGAGAAGAACCGGAGTGACCGACATAGCTTGTAGGATCAGCAAGCTGAAGTGGCAGTGGGCTGGCCATGTCTGTCGAAGGACCGATGGCCGTTGGAGCAGACGAGTCCTTGAGTGGAGACCGCAAATCGGCAAACGCAGCGTAGGGCCGTAGCCAGGTGGACCGACGACCTAAAGAACGTGGCTGGGCGGGACTGGATGCGGAAGGCAGAGGACCGAGCGATGTGGCGCAACTTGGGAGAGGCCTATGTCCAGCAGTGGACTGCGATAGGCTGAGTTGATTGATTGAAGGTCTTTTACTCTTCTGAATAGTAGAACCGCTTCCAAAGTACTTTACAATCCTTCTTAGATTAAATAGTTACAGCAACCTAAACGTGGTAAAATAGTGGTTGTGATAGCGAAAGTATGCATGAAACTAGTAAGTTAATAACATAAGTTAGAGGCGTGTATAAATTCCGGCCGACACTGACACAAGCTCGTGTAATTACACCAGATAGTGGTGTTATGCGCTCAAAACTACGCAATAATAACTACAGGTACCTACTGTCCAAGTTTTCCAATAAACGCGAATGAGAAAATTTAATAGAATTCCTTTTACTGGATTGCTGTAAAATGGAGAATGCAGTATACTCTACTATATACGCTTACGAGAGACAATAGTCTACAGTGGATAAACTTTTGTTCCACGAGCAGAATGAGCTCATAACTTGATAACTTAAAATCTATGATTAATAAAAATATTGAATGACAAACAAATATTTCAAGATTTTATATGATGCCTCGTTGGTCTAGTGGTTGCAAGCGCGACTGCTGAGCGTGGAGTCCTGGATTCGATTCCCGGGTCGGGCAAAGTGTTATTGGGTTTTTTCATTAGGAAATTCTCAGTAGCAGCCCGGAGTCTGGATTTGTGCCCGGTCAATGGCAATAGGCTCGCCCCCTATTACATGGGACTATAACGTAACTGCCGAAATGTGGGTGTACTATACACCTCTGCCTACCCCTTCGGGGAAATACAGGCGTGAAGTTATGTTATGTTATGTTTCATATGATGACAAAACTTTTACTATGTTGTGAGAATACTTGTATTAATAATCAGTGGCGTAGCTAGACCTCAATGGGCCCTGTATAAAAAATTGTTGGGGCCCCTTTTTACCCGACTGTGGCGATGCCGAAGGGGGTTATGTTATTTGCAAATAATTAATTTGGTCTAGTTGCTATTGACTAAAAACTACCATTATTTTCATTATTCATTCATTACAGGCCTCTTATCAATAAGCATTTGAGATTGTGGAAAACGTCTGGGCCTCTGTAGCTCAGGGGCCCCGTATCATTGATACGGCTGATACGGTGGTAGCTACACCCCTGTTAATAATACTAGTAATACTTATATTAATACAGTATCTTTGTCACTTTGAATAACTTTGAAATGAGGTTACCTTTTCTAAACCGGAGACCATAATCCTTGAGCTTTCTTCTGACTCAACAAACGGCAGGTAGTAGAAACAGGAACTCGCAAACACCTAAAGATATTCTTAACACTAAGCACCACTTAGTCTTGAAAACATTTATACTTTGAACCATAATACTTATACTGGCTGAACTCATGAAATCTTGCTAATGGATCAGGCGAGGCGATGGTTTAAAAATATCCATCTAATCCGGGAGTCGATTTAGCTAAAACATTTTGGATCTGTGTCCGACTCCCAGTGCTAACAGGAAATGGAACGTGCCTCCCTGTTATGACTACCCTACATTTTGCTAATAACGTTGCACTGTCGTTCGACGAAAGAGCTGTTTGAATGAACAACAGACAGACATGTGTATATTGTTTATTAACATTTTCTACGTAAAACATGTTGACTTCGAGAATGGTTAATCGATTTTGCGTTGGATCTTAATCTGTATGCAGTGAGTTTAATTACATTTCAACATTAAATACAAGTTTTAAGAGCGATAAATTAAATAGCCCGTGTATGGGATTGGAAATAACGATAATAATAAAAGTTGTATGAGCCATTTTACTCTCGAATGAATAAACAAACAAACAAACTTGTTTCAGGTTTTAAGTTATTTGAATAACATGTTGTAATGTAGTTTTTACTTCTCTCGAATGCCAAATCTCGTATAGTTTAGGTCAATCCAATAAAATAACGGTAAACAAACAGATCATTAATAAGTCAGTCAGTCAGTTGACTTTAAAATGCTTTGTATCTCATAACAAAAAAAAACAATAAAAGTTCAAAAAACGATGCTGTAGTTTACTAGTTAACAAAAAATAAAGGTTTAAACACTCACATACACACTAATGTAGACATTAACTAACATACTGTTCGTCGTATCTGAGCTTAAGTGCTCCAAAAAGACCATTACTTACTGGAAGCTTTGTTGTGTGAATCTTTGGCTGTGTTGACGGCTCTGAATGGGGAGGATGGTATTTATTCAGCATTAGAAAGCATCCACTCTCCGTTGATGCGTCACTGACATATCCGTTAATGCTTTTTCCATTTCCCCGCCACCACCTCCCCCACCCTCTTACACTCGTATGATAGTTTGACCGAAAGCTTCATATGATTTCAGCATGACATGTTGAAATTGGGTTTCTAAATATAACTGTGCCTTATTCCTATTTTTATTTTTACACCGTTTAACCTGTTTTTGTAGTTCCATGGTTTAACACCTGGTTTTATTCGGGCCGTAACAACGAAAATGAAAAGTAGTTGTGTAGCAAAGCAATCAAAACTGTAATTCGCAAAAAGAGACAAAGGGAATCAAGGGGCAAGGGGTGTTCCTCCCTAGTTGCATAGCCCTCCAGTGGTTGCCCGCTGCCCTTTTGATTGCGCATTATTCGCGTGTTTATACAGTTAGATCGCTTTCTAGATTGTTGCTATTGTGATAACGTTTTTTGTCGGCGCGGTTTTGAAGGGGGTTTTAATTAAAAATGTTTGTTGAGAGAGCCTGAATGGTTTCTTTCGTTTGTAGTTGTTTATGTATGTTTATTATACGTATTTTATCCTTAAAATGTTTTATCGTTAAAGTAAGCAAACATTGTTGACGAGTTTAAAGGAAACGTTCATGAATGAATTAATCGCCAATTAAACAAAAAGGTTCCACCTTTCTAATTGTGTAATGGACTGTTTACGTATTTTAAAAAGAAAATTTCAGAAAGTTGCAAATTGTAACGTCTTGTTGCGAATTATTGCATAAAAGTTGCTTAATCCAAAAATTGAGGAGCCCGCCTATCTTGTCCGGCCCACCCGCGACGTCGTCCATTCATCTCCCCAGCGCATTTATACATTACTCTCGGCTCAAGTATCCGATTATATAACACGCAAAATTTCAATTACAACTTGTAATTAGTTTTTCGAGAGTTTTTCTTTCAGGAAGGGGGATGTGGAGGCGCGTGCGAGCGGGACGCCTGCATGTCTGCATCTCTGTCGTGCGCAGTGCACTGCAACGCTTTGAGTAATGTCCATGCCACTTATTTGATTATTTTTATGCAATCTGCGCAGGAAAATGAAGGATTTATACGCATGCGTCAACTGTTAATTAATTTTAGAAAGTCTGAAATGTTTTGCTGCCGGTTTACATATTAGCTGTTTTAGCCCTTCATATGAAATTAATTGAAAAAGAACTAACAATTTAAATTAGTTAGATACAGTGCAATTGAACAATGAACATCAAATTACTACACAGTAGCTATTATTATTTAATAAATTTACCAACAGTCACCCTAAATAAGTATTTGTAGCTCGTTCACAGATTTGCTTCAGACTTATAATCTGTTTGTTAGTTACCAACAAACAACGAAAACAAGCAAATCACACAAAAAAATAAATATAAAATGTGTAAAACTAAACAATAATAACTCATTTTATCTGCAACTTAAAACCAAAGTGCAGTATAAGTTAAAAAAACAAGTGAAGTTGTTTTCATGAACTAAGTTACACAACAGAGAGCGTTGACGTTGTACAGAAATGACCCTTTTCGTGGATTGGCAGCCTCGTCGCTGGCCGCTAATGCACGGAAGCCGGGCCATGCGAATTAATGGCAAGAATAATGGCGATCCCATTATGGATTGCCGCCAACATACTTTAGCCATGAAAAGAACCGAAAGTTACATTTGCGATACTCTGAATACTGAGCGCTCTTGGACCGCCCCCACCCCGCACCACCCCCGGGTGGCACAACGATTGAAGTGGAGTGGTATTAATAAACCCAGATATTGTTTGGATGATTGTACAAATTAAATAAATGTTCCTTATTGCTTGATGTACTTAAACAATGTTAGAGCGTTTGGGTTACTCAGTATCTTATATTGCAGTTGTTGTAATAAGGAAATACAGCAATAAGGAACTGAATTCACTGAAGCCTGTTGTCGTTTTTATGTATGTATTAACAATTCATGGGACATAAACATTTCTATTAAACTGCTATTCGATTGATAGTTTAAGTTTCGTCTCTATCTACATCATTGTTCTTTTGTCATCGTCTTTCATGTGAAAGTTTTAGAACGGAAAAGTCTTTTAAAACAGCTTTCAAGGAAATTAAAGCATTAATGGTCGTTAGTGGTTATATTTAAGAGCTTTCGTAGTGCGATGTGAATAGACACGAGACGAAGGCGTAACGAGACTGTGGCGACAGGTAGAATGGCGTAACATTAAGTGGAGCTGTTTTTTCCGGCTCACATGGCTACATATCCAGCTGTAAATCTCCAGTATAAGCTGACCGCGCATTGTATAGGCTTTCCGTAAAATACGAGATCAGCGTATACTGGAAAAGTACAGCTTGATGTGTAGCCGTGCGTACACTGCTTGACATTCTCGGTTCGTAGCCGTCCCGTAGCTGCCACGTAGCCCCCTCGTAGCCACTCCGTAGCCGCTCCGTAGCATCACGATACCGCTCCGTCATCGTCCCGCAGGCGTCCCGCACCTCGTGGGCCGCACCAGTGCGCCACGACGCCACTAATTGGCAATTTGTTCGATCCTTAGATCTGACATAATGATGCGAGTTCGTTTATTTAAATGATTCGACGGAAACTTCTTGCGCCTCACAATACACTTGTACCTAGTTGCTTTTTAAATAAATCAAGGGTTTAATGGCCCATTCACGACTCGCGTACGATGGTTGAAAGTCTTTACTTGTTACTTTAATGTTTTTATAATTGATTTTACATCAAAGTTGTTATTGAAGCCGAGACGTTTAATTAATAGTCGGGCGGATATTGAGTGATCATAAAAAGAGTAAAATAAACATCATTCTTAATTTAATCCACAAGTGTACCAATTAACTCGTTGCTGGAACGTTCTGCTTGCACATATTTATTATTGATCGATCGTACACATCACACCGTGTAAAAGCAATGCATCCATAAATAGAATCAATTTATCAAGTGTCGACTCGTGTATCTTATATGTTTTAGATCTCAAAGTGCTAAGTGCATATTCCCCGATAGTTTTTGCGGGCATACGATAAGTGACAGTGGCAAATTTTCTATATTTTTGTGGGGAACTTCACTATTTAAGTAAAGTTTTTTTATTTTTTTTGTGTTTTATTTTAATTTTAATTTTGTACATATTTCTATTATATATTAATTAATACAGGTAGATAGATTGAGAATAATTTAAAAATAAGAATGTATTAAGATAATAACTTATTCTTTTTAGTGACTAAATAAATGTATAGTTAAGTAGTAAACAATATGGCTGTATTTATAAAACATGGAGGATTTCAACGTCACGATCTTAATTAGTCTGACATTTTCAGTTAGAAATCTAATCTTTTACGGATTCTACACTTATTTTGTTAGAAAATGTCATAACTATTAGTTAGTGCAATAAATTGCCTTCACGACTATATACTTATAACATCTGTGACATCTGTCTGTTGGCTTGCAGATTATCATGTTTATCATGTTATTTTTTTGTTTAAGGAACACTTAATTCCTTCGCGAATGTTTTGTTAATTATATCAGGGCAGGCAACGTTCACTGCAAGAACTTTATAATAATCCATCGGTCGGCTTAGTGGCCAGCCATAGCGCGCCATTTTCGTTAATTAAACGCAAACAAAGACGGCTGACTTCACTTAGTTATGATCAAACACATTAGCGAGGATTTGCTCGCACTTATAGCTATTTCCTCGAACCAGATCTTGCTTGAATTCATTGCTTTTGTAATGTATTTACTCAGATGGGACCTAGTTTTAATCCATTATACCGAGTCCGTAATGCTTTTTGCCCTAAATAAGTGTCAATACGAGAGCTAAGTAGGTATATTCCTCGGACGAAATAAAAAGGCGGACGGAATCTCGCTAAACAAAGACTGAAGCACTTAATTTTTTCCTTAACCCACTATAATTTCGAAAGCATTTTAACACACCAGATTTATACTGTTATTTTATTTGTGACACTACAACAATTACTAGTTACCGTCACACTAGATTTTTTGCGTAATCGCAGCTTTTTGGCATACCATGGATGTGAATGTGTGCGTGCCAGCCCGTACTTTTAAGCGAGCCGGCATAGTACGGCTGCTTCACTTATTGTTTAGCGAGATTCCGTCCGCCTTTTTTATTCGTCTGAGGTATGTTCACGTACAATCAGCACTTTATCGAAACAGTTCGGTAATGTCGCTCGTCGCCGTCGCAGGGGCACCGCTCCGTGAAAGTCGATTACGACGGTCATTAGTCTTCAGTGCGCGGACTAATTAATACAACGTTTTGAGTAAAGCTTCGGGATAAGATTCCTTACGGCGTCGACGAGAAAAACCCAAAATTTAATTAAAAAAGTTTAAGTGAGTTTCGCGGGCGAGCGTCCGCCCGCGGCTCTCAATAATTTAGGCAAATTCTATTCTTTCTGCAACCAAATTCTTTTGGAATTGCCTATGAACTGTAATTAACCTTTTAATCTGAACCGATACGCAGATTTGTGACGTTAATCGTAATTGAAATGAATTTCCTCAATAAAAGGAGGCAGGGGACGAAATAACCTTATTCTGGCTTACACAGTGATAACATTGGCATTAAAAGGCCGTAAAAACCTTTGCGATATGTATGCATCAAAATATTTAAAATGTATGTTCAATATAGCATACGTGTAATAAAGTATGATAATCCTCTTAAATGTCGAGATAAACGTGTGTGACAACAGCGCGAGCACGGCGTCAGTCATTACTGCGCCTGCGCCGACGCGTCGTCCGTGAATACTCGGAACCCGCACACATTTTTGTGAGCTCATTAAAATTACATTACAGCTCTTATTTAAACAGCAAACAACTAAACGACGCTCGTTAATGCGTCTCGTCGTTGAGAATTTTATGGACAATCCCACCCCGTACAAACACTAAAACATTAAGGTTGTTGTACACTCGATTCATTGTTAAGGAGGAAGTTTATTTCAAGTTAATGTATGCCAAATATTTAATTGCATTTTAATGGTCTTTTAACCCACAACATTTAAGGTAGGCTGGGTTTTCTGGCTATATTTTTTTAATAATCTTACTATAGCGTATAAACTTGTTAGTAAAAATTATGACAAATTTTTGGTATTTACGCAATGCACTTGATGGTAATAATAACACCAGTAAGCAGAACCTATCTTGTGTTAAACTTACATACTAAACTTTTTCCGCTTATAATAGTTTTGTTAATTTGTTACCATAGATATGCAGCTGACTGTATGAGTATGTAGGTATCTCCGCAATCCAAAACTTAACTTAGTTATAAACGACAAACGCACACTGAAAAAAAATGGCCGACTAGTTTAGTACTTAAAAAAATGCCTAATTTTCATTAGCAGAAACCAAATTTTTGTTAAAACAGATAAACTGATTTGCTGCCACATCTTAAACTAGTTAGCTAATAGTAGCGTCAGTTTATTAGTCACCTTTTTAGGGTTCCGTACCCAAAGCACAGAATATCTAATCCCAAAGAGTGTTAACGGGACCCTTTTACTCTCGCTACGCTGTCCGTCCGTCCGTCTTTCTGTCACAGGGCTTTATCTTTGTAACGGTAATAGATAACTAGTTGAAATTTTCAAAGAATGTGTGTTGCTATGGTGTCCATCACGAAAAGTCTGAAACCAAAGGGGGTCCCCATACAAGAAACCTCGAAAAACACGTTATTTTTTAACGTTTTTGTTCCTGCTCTATCTTCAAAACGGTAATACGTACCAGCGTCCAACTTGGTCTGATTATAGTGAATACTATGTAGTTTAGCAACAAATACTAAAAACATGGCAAAGGTAGACATATGTGGTGGTACCTACCTAAGAAAGAGATGTAAAAATTCACATTTAGTATGATCGTTGATGTCTTTCTAAACTCTCGTAAATTAAATCAGTTTCTATGGGTGGTACGGAACCCTTACTGCGTGAGTCCGACTCATACTTGGCCGGTTTTTATTTATGCTACTAGCAGCAAAAATTTGTGTTATTTGACACAAAACTTTTTTTTCAGTGAAGTACGAACTTGCCGACTGATACCTACGCAATAAAGATAGTCACATAACAAAGTTACAATAATTAATATTAGACTACGTTTCATAAATTAACTGGAGATCAGAGAAACAAACGTCAAAACACGATCATTGCATGCGATATGGGAATTATGGTTGAACGGAGTAGCAAATTGTGCGAAGAATGGTACGATTAATCGAATATTGTCAAACGCGAGTAGATCTCCAGCTACGCGATTCAGAACCACACGATAACTAGTTGTCGACTGGTTCGGTTTGTTATCTCGTTTCGTCTGATGATTCACGCAACAAGAGAAAAAGAGATAACAAACCGAATCGGTCGATAACTGGTTATCGTGTGGTTCTGAATCGGGGGGCAGGTGCGTTAAAGTTGGATTCTGCCCGTTTAGTTTACTAGTAAAATCCCTTATGGCCAAAATTAATATCCAGTCTATCCACGATTTGCCCTACTGGAGATAGAAATTTGACATAAGTGCCATACAAAATATGTCAAATTTCTATCCCTAGTAGGGCAAATCGTGGATAGATTGGATATTAATTTTGGCTGTTAGTCGTCCCTCAGGACACGTAGGTACAGGTAGAGTTTACACAATACATGTTGGTTCTAAACCTGATGCAAATAAAATTTCAAGTCGAAGTAGATCACGTCAATCAAAATTTTTTTACGTTAGGTTTATCGATTATCTCATAAAAAAAAGATGATCTCGGGGCATTATAATTGACTTACTTACTTTAACTGCTCGTCGGACGAGAATAATTTTGTTGTCATGTTTATTGGCAGCTTTTAATCTAGCTCTGTTAAGCGTAAAATTCCACCATAATTGGAAGATATAGCCCACCCACAATGACTGAGTGGTTATTAACAGTATACTCATATTTTAATATTTAAGTTATTTAAACTAAAGAAAGTTATAATAAAGACCTCATTTGGAGCGGTAAGGGGACCCCCGTCAGGAACTAAGTTATTCTTATACTTAATTCATATTTTTTAACCGGTTCACTATCATCATCATCATCATCATAATTTCAGCCGAAAGACGTCCACTGCTGGACATAGGCCTCCCCCAAGCATCGCCACAACGACCGGTCCTGTGCCTTCCGCATCCAGCGGATTCCCGCGACCTTCACCAGATCGTTGGACCACCTTGTGGGGAGCCTACCCACGCTGCGCCTTCCAGTACGCGGTCGCCACTCCAGAACTTTACTGCCCCATGGGCCATCCGTTCTGCGAGCAATGTGCCCCGCCCACTGCCACTTAAGTTTGGCAATTCTTCGGGCTATGTCGGTTACTTTCGTTCTCCTGCGAATCTCCTAATAATCGACCGGTTCACTATAATGCTAAATTTCGCAACTACAATACAAGCATAGATGGCAGGAAACATCATGCGTCGGACTGAGATACCACAGGGCCCAGGTTCAATCCCAAAATCACAGTTTTCACATTGCAAAACGGTACACCGCGAGCGCTGTGCGCTGGTCGGCGCGAGACGGCGCGTGCTCGCGATGTACATCTTTCGGTGTGAAAGGGTCAGCGAGATTTCAATTCACGCCCATCCCATCCAATCCTCGCCTCGCCGGTTTGACAACACCTTAAAACATGTATTTTTGTTTGTTTTATTGTAACTTTGACGTTAATTAGTTGTAACGTTACCCACCAGATGGCGCTTAAAGATGAGGTCAGCTGACAACTCTTATGTCCATCTATTCAATGTACTCTATGAGTATAACGCAAATATTAGCATGACGTGACGCTACATTTTCTCCCGAATCACACCTACCGCAAGCCCATAAGGAACTTCGTTCCAAAAAAATATGCTACGGAAATTGTAGTCTGATATGTAGAATACGAAATAAGATTTCATAATAATAGGTTCGGCTTAAGTTCCGACAAAGAGAATTTAAATGGCGTGTCCATACGTTTCTGTACGGAAAACGTTTATAGTCGCTTTTTGTTTGACAGCGTAATGTATTTTTAAACGAATTTAAAAAGATGTTTGTTTCGGTGTAAAGGCCTCTAGCCTGGCCAATTAGCACAGTGTAGTATCCTCGGAGTACCTGTGGAGTACCCAAACACCTCGGCACTGCGCATGAGAATTGTTTTAAGTGCTTTTCACGAACGGGGCTGTAATATTTGATCGGCAATCAACTTAAAAGCTTTTGTAATATAATAATGTACACTGACTTTTTTAAGAAGCGTATGTGGGAGTTTATGTAATATTTGTAGTGATTATTGACTCATCCAAATTGAGGAACTATTTGCCGAAGTTAAGCACTTTTTGTAATTTTTTCTTGCACCTGGATAACGTTTTAATAACACGTTTTTATTTTCACAACTTTTAGCTTTTGTTTAGTATGTAAACTAAATTGAATTCAGTGTAAATATATAAGATCTAAGAGATAAGTAAGGATCGACAGTTTAAATAACGGCTTAAGTAAAGACATTTCATCATCATCATTTCAGCCGAAAGACGTCCTCTGCTGGACATAGGCCTCCCCCAAGTATCGCCACAATGACCGGTCCTGCGGCTTCCGCATCCAACGGATTCCCGCGACCTTCACCAGGTCGTCGGTCCACCCTGTGGGGGGTCTACCCACGCTGCGCCTTCCAGTATGCGGTCGCCACTCCAGAACTTTAAAGACATTTACTAAACCTTTATTAAACTAGGTTTATTAGCTCAGGAAGTAAATTAAACAACCACATTAATCATTAAATAAATATATTTATTTACATGTTAACGGCAAAATTAAATAATTATTCTGTCGATGTTTATGAAGTTGAAAACATTGTTAAATTGGTTTTACGGTAAGTATTTAGTATTAAAAATCATGGAATAATTAACCAATAGCAATTTAGCCAATAGTAGGTTCTAAATAACGACAGTTCAATTTTTTACATAAATATATACATATTTATCGTAGAAATCTTTATTTTACATTAAGTATTCTATCTTAGAAAATTTTAGCATTTATCTACATAGAGGATTCAACTTTTTTTTATTATTAAACAAATTAAAGATTTAGCATATTTATCTGTATTTCAAGATTGTTACAATTTAATGCGCGAACAACATTCACTGAAGCTCTGTGGCGAAAAAAAAACACCATCTTATTGATAAACGTCGAATGCTCAATAACCACCTGGCATACAGCATCTCAAAAATAAGTGAATTACAAATAATCACCTACGTAACTACAGAGAGCGTTTATAAATAAGATGGCTGTTCAAAATGTTTATCAGTTAAACGTTTATATTTATACAGAGGTACCTAACTAACCATTGCACCACTTCAGAGTACCAAATATATCACTATTTATCTACAATCTTAGCTCATTTGTGTAGACTCTCAATTAGAAAACCCTTCTACGGAAACTTATCTTTGGTAAATAATAACATTAACATACGTAACCAATCAAAAGTAAATAAAAGTAAGAAATTACTTTCAATAAAACTTCATACCTTGTATGATAACAATATTTATGTTTAGTACATGTACATACATGCAATCCATAACAATGAGATCGATTTTATCAATTAATGTTTTAATGTCTGGACCTGAATCGTTGTATCACGATAAAAAGTAGAATCGATAAACAATCCGCTGGTTCACTACCGAGGGTGAGTCTATCCGGTACGTCGAACGGAATATATTACCGATAATACTCTACTCCCTAAGTAAAATTCAAAATAATGTATTCAAATAAAGACCTAAGGTTGTGGGTACATAATGAGAATTTTATCCATTGTCTATTTATTGGAACGGTCTGTCTGAATTGGCTAAGCACAAGATGTGGTACAGAAGGTACAATAAAGTAGAAGCGAGAGCGCGCGCCCTACCCACGCGACGCTGCTATCTTAACATGTAAACAAGTGCTCAAATCGTATACATAATGGAAATATCGTGTTCTAACAACGTTATCGCGACTCATCCCGGACACTTTGTAAAGTGGCCACATATCCACCACTCGCCTCGTGCGCCGCCCGCGCGCCTTGCACCTTCTAGCCTAATGTACTCTCGCGCACCGCTTGTACTAATATATTTCTGACATGTCGGTGTAGTTCTGCACCAAAGAAATCTAAATAATAAGGTAATAGAAGTGGCAAAGGTGCGTGAACTTGCCGCCGCGTACAGGTGTCTCGTAGGACACCAGTGCGCGAACCTTTTGCTTGATCATCAGTGCTGTTTTGGACGCAGAGTCACTAAAATGAAATTTTACAGTATATCTAACAGCGATTTGTTTTTTAGACTTAATTTATTTTGCATTGAATGTTAGAAACATGGTGCGCGTAATTGCGTATTTATGTGTTGGTGGCGGCAAACCGGCGACACTCGTTCCGGTATTAAAAGACATAGATAAAATTTCTATTATCTATGTTCTGCACTAACTCGGCTTACAACATTGAATACCTGGCCACCTCACTCTGTTATTAGTATAATATTATCTTAGTAACAATTACAATTCGAGATTTCATAACAGATTTCAGGTTCGCAAGACTTCATTATGAACTAAATATAAAAATAAAGCATTACAGACTATTCTATTTTCTATGTAAGGTAGTTTTGTAGGGTGATGGCTAGTTTGTATGTGGGGTGAAGGAGGTACGTCACGCTAGTGTCTATAACTGTGTTGTTAGAAAGACGTCGATTGCCGAAGGTGCTCGCCCCAACGCCAAGGGCTTGCAGGCAGCCTGCGCGCTTCGCCAACATTCAACGGGGCTTTACCTGTACAAAAAATTAAAAAAAACTCCGTGAATATAGAAGAATGAACTAATTGAATATAGTAAGGACAAAAAGGCTATTCTTTATAAAGTGGTTTTCCAGAAAGGCCAGATTACAGCTTGCTCGATCTGGAAATCGAAGGTAAACATCCAATACAGAGCGTTTGTGAATTAAAGTACGTTTTAAATCAAACCAGCAGATACGACTTCGTTTCAGTATTTCAACATGCCAACGGTTTGTAAACCATGTGAGAACAGGGCCCTAGTATTATAGGTTTTTCAGTAGATGATTCAAGAATTTTCCTTTTCTATACATCTTTAGATGGATATTTAGACATCTGGGCACTAGCCCAGATGTCTAAATCCATCTAAATGGCCTGTCTGCAATAAATAACTATATTTATTGCAGACAGGCCTTAATGTGTTAACAGTGGTCACCAATCCCTTTGTCGAAAAATGGAATACTTCATGGTCAATTTCATTTGCGCCCCTTCTCCGGGTAGTAAGTGTTTTTTTGGGAGGATCACTATTGTAGTTCATTGTGGTAGTCTGAGAAAAAGGGATAAGAAATTACTTACAGAGGCGAGATGTCGGCGTTGCACCGTCGGTCATCGTGCGGCATCGCACACGTCCGGCTCGGGCGGGCTGCCGTACCCGCTGGACGCGTCATCGGCGCCCGCGCAGCCACCGCCGTCCTTGTCTACTAACGCTCCACCGGCGGCGGCACCACCACCGCAGCCGGCCACTCCAGCCACGTAACCACCACTAGTCGGTGACTGCAAATAATATTTAAAATTACAGAAAAAGATACTTAACAAGGCTAACCTACATGTTGGTTAAGGACTGTAAAAAATTATCTATCAGACTTTTATAGAACAGAGGGGTCTATTCTATAAAAGTCTGGATGGTATCTAATATAGAGCCCTTTATTTGCGGCTTATTTAAGAAAGGGCCCAACTAAGTATGGAACGTTAAGTCCGTAAACGGAAGAGAACTTCGGTATAGAGGTCGAGGAGCGTTAAGTGACCAAATAAAGACCCGGAAGTGGTACATTCGAGTGGCGCATCAGATTAGATATCACAAGTATACTTATAATCTGTTTTATAATTCACTTACGCTTCCAACAGTAGACCGTGCACGCAATCAAAAAGTCGATTAGAAATGTCGCGCGGCTGAATGGGTTCCTCCACTCGCGCGACTCATAAAATGAAATAGATTCCCCCACATTCGCATTCCGACAAGCGTTCGTACGAGAAAGATTAATGATCACAAAAGAAACATAATAAAGTGGAGATAGAATCTCCCACTAACAGTGTCCTTGTGGGAGTTATTTACTCCGCCGAGTCGACTTTTTCACGTGCCCTTTATTCCGAATGGAGACGTTTGAAAAAATATATTCGTTTTGGCTATAGTGAAATGCAAACACAATTACACGCGCTAAAAGTATGAGGGAAGTATAGACTAAAGCATAAAATCTCATCATTTTGTAATAAAGTGCCATGCTGTTGCGTACATGATATCCGAATCCGTATTAAATCGATAAACGTATAATAATGTGACTGGTCTGTATTCTGAAGTCACCACCATGCGAAGGCTGATAATAGCGTTGGTTTGAGGCTATTAAGTTAATAATAATCGAGTGTTGTACAGCCAGGTAAGTGTCGTGTAAGTCGTGGTTCAGACTTGTGATTCCACCGCTCACATTGGTCCACGTCAGCTTTTCAGCCGCGATGTGCAACATAGCACACTCCGACTGAGCCACGCAAGCCGCTGAACGATGGGAACCGACAATACGCGCGTTTTAGATAATTATACAGAACATGACACACTTGTCCGGTTCTATTCGAGACATGAGAACGAATTAAAGTTTGAATGTACGAGTACTGAACTCACAAAGCATCTAAATGGAGCTGTTGACTGTTGACATCAATGAATGGGGTCAATCAATAAGCAATTGTTGTTGTAGAGAATTCCGTTCATAATGAAAGCAGTCTAGACGATGCTGAAATAGCTTTTCCATAAATATTCACCTGAAGTCCGCTTACTTGGCGGCGGATGTGGGCCAGGCCGCTGGGGTTGGCGGCCATACTGGCGAACACCAGCCTCTCCTCGTAATCATATTCGCACAGTATCTTGTTGTCGCACAAGTAGAATCTGTCGCCCACGCAGAACCTGCAACAAATAGATAATTTATTGACCCTGCCGGTAATTTTACTGGAGATAATCGTTACCTGAAACCCCTCTCTCATGTTTAAAAACACATCACACCATATTTTAATAGTTATAGTTGCTTACACTCATTGTATAAGACGTTTCCTCGAAACTTTTCACTGACTCAATCGATATTACCTTGAGGATTATCTCAAGAAATCCTCGAAATTGGTATTCTAGAACTCATCTTGAGGAACCTCGAATGAGGCTGAGTCGAAGAAGTATTGTATGGAGTATCATAAAATTAATTCAAAAACCTTTGGAAACCCATTTAAAAGGACTTAATTTTTTTTTCTAATAAAATTATGGAATTGAAACACTGCTTATATTCAAAAACCTTTACTTGAGTGTTCCTTACGGTACGTCTCTACGTATCTTGAGTTTCTCAGCCATTTCCTTTTCTCGAGTGAATAAAAATGTTGAGTGACGTTGAGTGAAGAAATTTTTTGGTAACTATGAATATTAACACACACAGTTATAGTTACAGAAAATTATACAGATTACTTTGAGTGAGGTTTTCGAGAAAGTGTCTTACGGCCAAAATTAATATCCAATCTATCGACGATTTACCCTACTAGAGATAGAAATTTGACATATTTTGTATGGAGCTTATGTCAAATTCCTATCTCTAGTAGGGCAAATCGTGGATAGATTGGATATTAATTTTGGCCGTTAGAATATGCATTGTAAATCTCCTCCCTACTTCGCATATTTTAGTTTCAGTAGATATGCCAAATACGGCGATACTTGGGGGAGGCGTATGTCCAGCAGTGGACGTCTTTCGGCTGAAATGATGATGATGATGCTAAATGCCTCGTTGGTCTAGTGGTCGCAAGCGCGACTGCTGAGCGTGGGGTCCTGGGTTCGATTCCCGGGTCGGACAGTGTTACTGGGTTTTTCATTGGGAAATTCTCAGTAGAAGCCCGCAGTCTGGATTTGTGCCAATGTGGTTAGTGGCAATAGGCTCGCCCCCTATTACATGGGACTATAACATAACTGGCGAAATGTGGGTGTACTATACACCTCTGCCTGCCCCTTCGGAAATACAGGCGTGATGTTATGTTATGTTATGCCAAATGCAAGCTATGTAACGATTCATGACTAATAATAACCACTTTTATTAGTTATTTTAGATTACTATGATATACCCAACGTGTATTACCTCCCTAGTTCTAAAGTCATTTAAACGCAACGGTATGTTGTATTTTGTTACTATTTTGTCAAACTTTTTCACTCACCTATGATTACACTGTTGACAGGCGAAGCATTCTAAGTGGTAAACGAAACTCTTTGCTCGCATGACCATTTCGAAGGCGGGAATGACTTTGTTGCAGGCCACACAGTTGCCTGTGGCACCGAATAACCTGTTAAAAATAACAAGGCTATAAACATAAAATACTTACGACTTATAAATACCGAAAGCAAAAGCGGAAAATGTGATGTTACTATAAATTGTAAAGTAATTTACCTAAGGTAGTCTCTTTTGCAGAGCATGAGGTCTGCCTTGTAGTATAGTTTGGAGCCGACTTCTCCTAGACGGCAGTCGCAGCACCCGCACTTCAGGCAGTCTTCGTGCCAAAACCTCTCCATCGCTTTGAGGAGGAACCTCTCAGTAATAACTTTCCCGCACTGTGCACACAGCCTCGCGCCTCCTGTGCTGCCGGTGACAGTACTGTTGATGGTGAGCCCATACTTGTTGTCATCCTGTTGACCTGTTAACAAATATAATAAAATGGTTTTATAAAAATTGAAATCAATCTTAATCATTTACTGTCCAACACGGAAAGTCAATTATGAATGGTATACATATGCAGGTATGTATATTAAACAGGAAAGGAAAAAGTAATGGTTTGATTTAATAATTCGCTACGTTTTTAATATATGCCAGTAATTGTTCATAATACTCTACGTTATGGCATTATGCTAGGTTCGATTGTTTTCTACTGTGTAATTGCGTTAATTAATTCGAGCAAAGGCGCGCCGCGTGACATGCAGTCGTTGCTCGCTGACGTCATTAAGATGCGCATACGCATTTTTCTCACACCATAAAAAAACTGCAACATTGAAACATGCGGGCTCATTACGTGCATTAACAGCACCCAATAAAACTTTATGAAACATTTGCGCTATAAAAGGCTAAGCTACAATTCTTATTTCCTTTTAAACAAATAAAGTGTTACGTGAATATATGTATTTTGATCGGCTGTATCGCATTTAAAGGCCACATGGAATACGTTGGTAACGAAATAAACCTTTGGCCATTTAGCAAACAATCAGTTCCAATTTATCGGCATACGGTCCACATAATAATAGTGCGTACGTCAAACCAATCAAGGATCCAATTGAAGGGGTAACTAGGTGGACATAACTCATCGCAATCGATCACTTGCGCATCGCCGCCGCCGCCGCCGATACGTCTCGTTTATTGGAGCCGACGTCGCGACAATAAAATTAATTGGGGTATATTAACGACGCTTCTTTAATAATAAAATAATAAAGATGACTTATAGCCTCCGGGTGTCGCTATTCGCAATTAGCAGTACGGCATGACGCCGCCGCAAGGGGTAGAGTCCTAGAACAACCAAGCCGCCCACAGTTTCCAGATTATATACCTTGTGTAATTATAATACCTCCATTGGCCTAGCTTATTAGTCCCCTTTTAAATTGTAATATAGCATTAGTATGTACCTTAAGGCGCTCCGCAGACGGGCAACTGTAAAAAAATTAAAAGTTTCCGTTAACCGTTGCCAGTTTCAGCAGCTAAAACGTCCAGTTTACAGTTGCCGCGACTTTAAATAAACATTAGAAATCCATGACATTGCGGGGGACGGGGAGTGAATGAAGTCGCTCGATGTGTTGCGGTTGCCGGTTGCGGAAACCAGCAATTTGACACAACTGCTACTAATTGGCCAGTTGCTAGTTCGGCAATTTGGAATTGATTAGTCACCGAATGCAGCAACCAAAAACTGTGGTCGGTCACCGAAACTCGCAACTAGAGTTGCTATGTCTGCGCATTTATTTAAAATTATATGAAACCCTCATAAACAGCTAGTTGCGAGTTGTCTGTTGCCGCAACTCTGAGATCCGTCTGCGGAGCACCTAAAACCTTCCCACACGGCAAAATTACCCGATGGTAAAAGTAATATAATTTCCGCTAACTCGACTCAGCCGCGCTCACGCGAAACGTTAAAAGCTAATCAATTCAATGTGGTTTCCCAGAATATTCTCAAAACGTATGTACAAGCGTGGTAAGTTTTCTTTGCGGTAAAAAATGTACCATGTAATGTGGGTTTTACCCAGTTTTACGTGGAGCGATTAAAAAATCTCAGTATTTTTCATCGAAATGCTGCGTTGAGGCGACGCGGACGGCCAGGCGTGCGGTTACCGGCGTGTTTTGACCATTTCGGGTTATATGCATGTTGTTAATGCCACTGCACTGCACGGGGCACTGCACATCGTTCTAATAGCCAGATCGGTTTTATCCATATACTTTTTAAAATTTACATGTTTTTATAACATTTTTTGTTTCAGTAATTATTTCTTAATTATAATGGGTTTATCCAATGTCTTATCATGTTTATGTCAGTCAGTTTTCCTTAAAGAAATAGTACGTCACAAATTCCATGAATTCATGCCATGTCAATATTAAATCTATTATGTCAAAAAAACCGGCCAAGCTTGTATGTATTACCAATTACCATTTTTAAGATAGAACAGGTACAAGAAACGTTGGAGTGCTGGACCAGAAAACCTCCACGTGTGCTTAACGGCTGCTAGTCCCTCTCGACATGTCTGGAGGGAACAGCAGTTGTTGGGCCGGCGCACCCTGGGCACGGGCAATAATCATATTTGGACCCCGGGGACCTTATTGCCCGTGGCGAATACTCTGGCACGGGAGATGCCCGATCTGGGCCACTGGGGAGCTGCTTGGCATGTCCCTCTGATGCCAGCAGAGGGCACAGTGCAGGAGCAGGAACGGGCCCGGTGTGCACTCACCCTGCTACTGGGCAGGCAGCGGAGGAACTATGTCCTTTCCTGCCTTCGTCGATCTCGTAACCCCAGGAGTGCTCGCTGAGCAGTTTCTCGCGCCTCTTGGGACCAAGGGTCTTGGTTTCACCGCCCGGACCGCAAGGATGAAAACCTCTATAAAAAAATACGGGAAGATGGGGCCTGCGGGCGACGGACTCGGGTTAGTCTGCTGCCCCAGCACCAGCAGCTAGTGCAGCTGACGAGGCTGGTGTAGCTTTCGTAGCAAGCGCAGCAGGTGTAACTGGCGTAGCTTTCGTAGCATGGGCAGCAGGCGTAGCAGGCATAGCTGGAGCAACTGGCCAAGGCCCGTGACGGTGGTGCGTCATATTCCAGGCGCGCCAGTCAGGAGGGTGTGGCCGGATGCCACACGGGGATAAGGGTTCGTGGTGAGCCGGGAACTATTGGGGGTGGTTGGCGAATGCAGAACGTGTCTCACGCACTCGGCCAAAGGTCCGACACTGGCTTCATCTTTCCTGAGCGGAGTGCGTCAATGCAAAAAACACGAGAAAAAAAAGAAAAAAAAAGGGTATCCTTACCAGAAACCTAAAAAAATCTATTTTTTCAAGTTTCTTGTATGGTTACTATTTGCGATGATAGTAGTGACACATATTCTGTAAAAAATTCAACTGGCTACCTTACAGTTACGTTATTACATGAACGGATAGACGGTCGGATAAATTATCAGTGGTAGCGAGGACTCTAACAAAATCCTCAAAGTCTTGAGTCAAAGCTCAAAGGTATTTTTTTATTTTTTATTTTATATTATAGGATGGCGAAACGAGCTAAAGGCCCACCTGATGTTAAGCGGTTACCTTTGCCCATAACAACTGCAATACCACCTAGGCTGTTACCTAAATGGTACCGCAAGTCGGTTCACCAAACTGAGACATGAAGTTGGAAAGTCTCATGTGATTGTAATTTCAACGGCACCCGTACCCTTCAGACCG
Organism: Asteroscopus sphinx; assembly: GCA_949699075.1. Taxonomy (NCBI): domain Eukaryota; kingdom Metazoa; phylum Arthropoda; class Insecta; order Lepidoptera; family Noctuidae; genus Asteroscopus; species Asteroscopus sphinx. The sequence goes on from OX453007.1 coordinate 16,092,713, forward strand.
AAACACAGCAATGCAAGCATCTTTACAACAATATTTATATATTTAGTTAACAAACAACAAAATTTAATTATAACATTCAGTTTTCAGTTATAATATAAAAACGACGTGTAATTCAAATTACCAATGACTATTGACTATTGACAGCAGGCGCGGTTCCAGCCCAAGATTTTGGGGGGGGGGGTCAACTTGGCTTACGTACAGTTTCAAGGTCCAAATGTACCAGCAAAACCTTCATTTTTTTTTAAATTTACGCAACAACTACAACTAAAATGTTTGGAGTTAGTATAATATGAAATTTTACATATTCATGCGAAAAGTTGACTTCAATTTAAGTGTATTTTTTGGAGTTTTAGGCTACCTATCTACTACTCGTGCAGATAAGAATGAGATTGAAAATGGCGGCATTTGTATTTTTTTCTCGCTCTTGAAGGAATCTCGCTCACAGTATTGTGTGAGCGTGAGACACATAGAATAAAAATGCCACCATTTTCAATTCCGTTTATTATACGCGCCGAGTGATATACTTAATATAAAAATGTAGCACAACAGAAGCCCAAAATACACATTAACGAGGAAGCGCGAGCCCAACGAGCGCGAAGTTTTCATTTTGCAGGCTCGTGCAAATAAGCGCAAACCGTTCAACAAAATGAAATATCGCCGTCGTGTGTGATATTATTTATCGTTGAATTGGAAATTTCATCCATACTTTATTTTGAGCAAAATAATACCCACTACCCATGCTGTAAATTGAACTTTAGTAGGTACTTACACAAAATTCCAAAATAATGTTAAGTATTTTTTTACGTACGAGTAGAAGTCGTGACAACTCATTATTTGAAATAACACTTAATCTTTCTTGTTTAGTTTTTAGGATAATTTTGAGGTACAGCTTGGATGGTTTTTGGGGGGGGGGTCATGACCCCTGTGACCCCCCCCCTAGAACCGTAAGGAACCCTAAAAATCACCATAAGCTCAGTATGCAAAACCTTTTGACATTCCGTCAGGACTGCAGTTATCTATTCTACCTATGGAGGATATCATGAAACAATAAAAGGCGTGTTAATAACGTGGACTGCACATAAATATCCGGTGGTAGGAAGGCGTTTCGTATTATTTTCCTTTTATTACCTTCGGCTCGAGAATTTGATAGAGACAAGGCTACCGCACTAGCCCGGCAGTATAATTTCGCCGACGCAGCCGGTTGGCCGCCGCCAACGTATTAAGGCGCCGAAATGAAAAGAAACCCGGAAATGGATGAAAAGTAATTTATTTTAGCGCGTGTGGGGTGACAATGGTGGCACACAAGTTGGTACAAGGATTTTTAGTAGAATCCTAGAGTAGTAAGTAAATGGAGTGTTCACAAAAATATTTCTCAATTTAGTCTCATAGAACATATGAGGAGCACGGAGCCATGAAATCTTCATTGAAAGATAGCACCAGCACGTACCTATTTCCGATATGAAATAAATAAATATATTTTTTTATTTACAAAAAGTTTTTACATAAAATATCTGTAAAGTCCCTGACTTCTGAGCTAGGTACAAACCTGTGTTACAGAAGTCAGTGTCTTCTCTCATCTGTTAGGGGCCACGGCTGCGCTATCGCGGCTGCTGCCAAACTTGGGAGGTCCAAAAGCCTCCTGCCGGAGGCTCTACCTGGGGATCGTACGGTCCATGGCCCTTTATGGGGCTCCAGTGTGGGCGGACACCCTGACGCTGGGCAATGTCACACTGCTGCATAGGCCGCAGCGTGCGATGGCCATCAGGATGATTCGAGGATATCGTACGGTCTCCTATGAGGCGGCGAGCCTTCTAGCCGGATCAATGCCCTGGGATCTGGAGGCGAAGGATCTGAATGGGAGGAGGGACTCGCGCAACCCAGCGCAGGGCAAGCCGCAATAGCGGCGGTAAGGCCCGTCATGGAGGAGTGGCTGGAGAGGGGCTATGACGCCCTAACCTACCGGCTGACGCAGATACTCTCGGGGCACGGTTGCATCGGGAAGTATCTGTGTCGTATAGGCCGGTATCACTGCGGGAGCTGCCTTGAGGACACGGCGCAGCACAAACTGGCGGAATGCCCAGCTTGGGGCACGCAGCGCCGTGACCTTATAACTGCAGTAGGCGGCAGCGATCTCTCGCTTCCGGCCGTTGTTTTGTCTATAGTCGGGAGCGAGAACGCTTGGGAGGGCGTCGTCTCCTTTTACGAGGAGGTGATACTCGCTAAGGAGGCGGCGGAAAGGGTCCGACAGGCAACGACCTCTATTCCCACCCGCAGGCGAAGGACCGGGCGTCGCAGGAGGGCGTACTGCAGCCAGCCTAGGAGTGGGCCTGCGGGCGACGGACTCGGGGTAGCCCGCCGCCCGATCAGTCAAGGCCCGTGACGGTGGCGCATCGTGTTCCGCGCGCGCCAGTCAAGAGAAGGGTGCAGCAGACGATGATGCCGCACGGGGAGAAGGGGCTCGCCTACTAGTGGCGAGCCGGGACCTGCCGGGGATGGTTGGACGAATACAAGTTTCCCACGCCACCAGCCAATGGTTGGAAGAGGAACACCGTGGTGGTTTTAGTCGGTAGGAGTCCGACACTGGCTCCGCCTTCCCCGGGCGGAGTGCGTCCATGAGGAATTCCAAAAGTAAAAAAAAAAAAAAATGTGTCTTCTCTCATATGAGCAGAACAGGCGACATACGAAGTGTTTATTCGTCGCGTCCTTCGCCCACACTTTATCCCTCCACTTATCTACAACTCTGTTGACTTCGTCGTCGAGACGAGCCCCTCTGACATACTCCTCTCCCACCTCTAGCACAATATTAATTTTCTAATTTCACTGCGAAATTACTTCTAAACATGGGATCTAATTGGAATCCGTAATGGACTTTCGTTAAGAAAATCCTTTCTTAGCGACGAAACTCATTTCCGTTTGTTTTGGAAGCTCGAGTAGAATGCAAAGCGTAAGTTATTACCTGTTTATTATACTTCACATGAATTCGGGTTATTATAGGTGGTACTATAGGTATGTATTGTGCCAACTAAACTGCTAACAAAGAAAACAGGAACATAACTTCAAACTTAGGTTTGTTACTGGTTGGATTTAGTGCTATTAAAGAACAACACTAGCCACACCAAGTTTCAGTACGAGGTATAAGGAAACCGAGAAATTAGTCGATAAAGTAAACTTCTTTTTTCAAAACGTGTTTTTTTAATTCAATTTTAATCATAATCTAACGTTCCGGTTTGCAGACAAGTTCACTTGGTCATACATAATGCACCACAAAAATGTGATTTACCACCACATTTTCAAAATACTTGTTCTTTAGTAATGCTCCATAGAACACATACATTCCTTGGTTTTAATTAATGCCAGGTTATTATTGTAATTAGTGGGAAACACGAGCACCGCGTACATTCCATGTAATGAGCAACCATTCATTACGTTTTGCAATTAGCTGGCCATCCCTATTGCAAACGTAATGTATTTACTATGCATCCTTCTTGGAACAAGATTTCTATACAGTTTTGTGGTAAATGATCGGAATAAATATTTACATAGATTTACTTATACTAATTATCCGACATAGCTTGTAGGATTAGTAAGCTGAAGTGGCAGTGGGCTGGCCATGTCTGTCGAAGGACTGATGACCGCTGGAGTAGACGAGTCCTTGAGTGGAGGTCGCGAATCGTCAAACGCAGCGTAGGGCGCACCCCCGCCAGGTGGACCGACGACCTGAAGAACGTGGCTGGGACTGGATGCGGAAGGCAAAGGACCGAGTGATGTAGCGCAATTTTGGAGAGGCCTATGTCCAGCAGTGGACTGCGATAGGCTGAGTTGATGACCTTATACTAATTAAGTGTGGTAAAGCGATCGTGATGTCGATCGCTTTACATCAGCCCATAGCTCAAGCCCATAAATGATAAAAAAGTACTGATTTAACTGATTCCTGTATGAAATCGTTAATATTACCTAGAGCTGCAATTTAATAGCGTATTGTATAACAGTTAGCTACAGTGTATGCCTATATTAGACATAAAACTGCACCCATAGGAATTCTCCTTCATATTTGCCAGGAAATAACTCATAAAATTTATGAAATGTACACAATTTACATTTTAAGTATAATTTTCTTGGACTTATTAACATGTTAACATTGTGCAGTCTGCGGGCCACTTTTTTTATTACAAAAGATGCCAAATAGCATCGTTACGACAGCTATGTAAGATGTGTTCTGTGTTCGCTGATACGTTTGGACACATTACACAAGAAATAGCTAAAAGAGTAGATACCATTTTAGCTATGATGTCTTAAGTTTAGAAATCTAGTCTCTAGTCTAGAAATCTTAATGATAAGGTAATAGAAACGTCATAAACGCGTGTCGCCGCCGGTTTCCCGCTACCAACACATAATACGCAATCACGCCCACCATATTTTCTAGCATTCAATGCAAAATAAATTAAGCCTAAAAATAAATTTGTTGTTAGATATGCTGCAAATACAATTTTAGTGATTCTGCGTCCAAAAAAGCACTGATGATCAAGCAAACGGTTCGCACACTGGTGTCCTACGAGACACCTGTTACGCGGCGACACTTTCACGCGCCTTTGCCACTTCTATTACCTTATATTATTTAAATTTCTATATATGGAACACATCAAAAGTTAACCAAGTGGAAAGGCAGTGGTGTTCGGTTATTCAGCTAACGAGCGGCCGCTGAGAGAATGCGTTCATGACAGTTCCAATTTAACTATAAAAAAAAAAAAAAACATATGCACTACTGATACAAATATATAAATTCAAAATTATTCATATAAATGTTATTATTACGTCACCATAAAGTACAATCGTTTAGCGCAAAAAATTTGTGATGTTTGAAACACATTCTCTCAGCGGCCGCACTATAGCCATCATCATCATTTCAGCCGAATGAGGTCCACTGCTGGACATAGGCCTCCCCCAAGCATATGTTGGGGGGATATGCCATAATCGCCACGCTTAGCAGGCGGGTGGCGATCGCAGTTGGTTGGTTAAATACTCATAGAACGCTGCTGCCCATCCTCTGGTTAATCCCTTAGTCGCCTTTTACGACACCCATGAGAAGATATAGGGTGGTGAAATTCTTTACGTCCGGCACCACACGGAACTATACGTGGGACACTCAGAAAGTTTTGCGAAACTAAAAAAAATTGTTCTATACGTACATATATTTTTATCAAATCTTTTCAAAGTACTTTCCACCAGCCTCTATACAAAGATTCATGCGCCTAAACCAGTTTTCAAAACACTTTTTCCAGTCCGCCGCAGACACCTCGTTTACAGCCTGCTCGAACGCAGCCAGCGCATCTTCCGGCGACGAAAATTGTATCCCTTTGAGCTGATTTTTTATTTTTGGGAATAAAAAGAAGTCACACGGTGCTAGATCAGGGCTGTAAGGAGGGTGACCCAGGAGTTTGACTGGCGTGCTGTCCAGGAAGTCCCTCGTTTTGAGTGCGGTGTGCGCAGGTGCATTGTCGTGGTGGAGCAGTAGCCCGCGGAGCCCTGTGTTTGGTCGCTTGTTGCTTATAACAGAGAAAACTTCTGGCAAACATTTGGTAGTATACCATTCGGCATTAATGCTTCTTTGATCCCGTAAGGGAATTGATACCAAGTGGCCAGTCAAATTAAAAAAGCTAGCGATCAAAATCTTACCCCCGCTTCTAGATCGCTTCACTTTGGTAGGCGTTGGCTCATTTTGAAACACCCAAACAGTCGACTGGCGCTTGGTTTCTGGGTCGTATTGATAAATCCAGGACTCATCACCTGTAACGATGTCGTAAACACGCCGAGACGAGCCTGCTTCAAATTTGTTAAGCATATCACGGCACCATTCCACCCGGGCCTGCTTCTGAGCATCGGTGAGGTTGTGCGGCACCCAGCGTGATACTATCCTCCTCACGCGAAGATGGCTGTGTAGAATCTCGTGAACGCTTCCCGATCCAATCTTCAATATGTGTTGAATCTCCTGATATGTAATTCGCCTATTGTCTTGGATTAAATTTTTCACTGCTAGCACGTTTTCTTCGGTAACAGCCGTCAAAGGGCGACCGCTTCTTTCGTCATCCCCCAAAGTTGGTCGACCGCGCTTGAATTCGTTATACCAACGATACACGGTTGCCTTGGAAGGGCCTTCATCCATGAATGCCATTTGAAGTCTATCGTACGATTCATCCGGTTTCAGGCGACACTTGAAATCGTATAAAATCATAGCTCTAAAATGTTCCCGGCGCAGATCCATATTTCAGTGAGACACAATACTTTGAATTAACTCGCAAAAAATGTGGAGGGAAATTTTGAAATTGGAACTTACTTATTTTTACTTATAAATAATCATATTTTCGAAAAACATTATAACTGGCCAGTCTCCCATATATAAAAACTTTTTTTCGCAATACTTTCTGAGGGGCCTGGTATAGCCATAGTTTTCTTAAAAGGTGATTCACCACCTTCATCATCTTCAGTTGGTCGGTCTATTGACCGTCGTTCAATTTTTTGACTAGAAACTTACCACATCTATCTTCTATATACATATACTTATAAAGAAAGATGTCCTGACCGACTGATTCATCAATGCAGAGCCGAAACTACTCAAGTTAGAAACATGAATTTTGAACAGTAGGTTCCTTTTGTTACGTAAGAAAGAATTTTTGGAAATTGTAACCTTAATGGGGTAAAATAGAGTGTTAGAATTTGTATGAAAAATCTTTTCTCCTGCATCGATTCACTCAAAACATGGGAATAATAATTTCTAAAGTAAATAATTAAACATTTATCCTTTTTTTCCAAAATTAATCCTAAAAGAAGGGAAAGGAAATAGGGTTATATTATATATACGTGGGACACTCAGAAAGTTTTGCGAAACTAAAAAAAATTGTTCTATACGTACATATATTTTTATCAAATCTTTTCAAAGTACTTTTCACCAGCCTCTATACAAAGATTCATGCGCCTAAACCAGTTTTCAAAACACTTTTTCCAGTCCGCCGCAGACACCTCGTTTACAGCCTGCTCGAACGCAGCCAGCGCATCTTCCGGCGACGAAAATTGTATCCCTTTGAGCTGATTTTTTATTTTTGGGAATAAAAAGAAGTCACACGGTGCTAGATCAGGGCTGTAAGGAGGGTGACCCAGGAGTTTGACTGGCGTGCTGTCCAGGAAGTCCCTCGTTTTGAGTGCGGTGTGCGCAGGTGCATTGTCGTGGTGGAGCAGTAGCCCGCGGAGCCCTGTGTTTGGTGGCTTGTTGCTTATAACAGATAAAACTTCTGGCAAACATTTGGTAGTATACCATTCGGCATTAATGCTTCTTTGATCCCGTAAGGGAATTGATACCAAGTGGCCAGTCAAATTAAAAAAGCTAGCGATCAAAATCTTACCCCCGCTTCTAGATCGCTTCACTTTGGTAGGCGTTGGCTCATTTTGAAACACCCAAACAGTCGACTGGCGCTTGGTTTCTGGGTTGTATTGATAAATCCAGGACTCATCACCTGTAACGATGTCGTAAACACGCCGAGACGAGCCTGCTTCAAATTTGTTAAGCATATCACGGCACCATTCCACCCGGGCCTGCTTCTGAGCATCGGTGAGGTTGTGCGGCACCCAGCGTGATACTATCCTCCTCACGCGAAGATGGCTGTGTAGAATCTCGTGAACGCTTCCCGATCCAATCTTCAATATGTGTTGAATCTCCTGATATGTAATTCGCCTATTGTCTTGGATTAAATTTTTCACTGCTAGCACGTTTTCTTCGGTAACAGCCGTCAAAGGGCGACCGCTTCTTTCGTCATCCCCCAAAGTTGGTCGACCGCGCTTGAATTCGTTATACCAACGATACACGGTTGCCTTGGAAGGGCCTTCATCCATGAATGCCATTTGAAGTCTATCGTACGATTCATCCGGTTTCAGGCGACACTTGAAATCGTATAAAATCATAGCTCTAAAATGTTCCCGGCGCAGATCCATATTTCAGTGAGACACAATACTTTGAATTAACTCGCAAAAAATGTGGAGGGAAATTTTGAAATTGGAACTTACTTATTTTTACTTATAAATAATCATATTTTCGAAAAACATTATAACTGGCCAGTCTCCCATATATAAAAACTTTTTTTCGCAATACTTTCTGAGGGGCCTGGTATTTTCTATGGGAGAGTATTATTGCGTGTCTGGATTGAGTTGAAACTCGGTTTAAATCATCTTTAAGGCAATTAAAGAATTACGTGATTTTGAATTTGTCGAAAATTATAAATGGCGCAAAAAAATGTTTTGGGACATTTCGACACAGCAACATCTAGTCCCAAACTAAGCAGAGCTTGTACTATGGGTACTAGCCAATGGATATAATACTTATATACTTTTTTTTTGTAAACACATACTTATAATACTTAAAAAACACCCAGACCAATACAAACACTCATGTTCATCACAAATATTTGTGTCCTTTGGGAATCGAACCCACGACCTCGTGATCAGCAGTCCGACACTCGAACCACTAGACCACAGACGTCGTCAAAATAAATTAAAAAAATAATAAAGAAATTCGTATTTTTCTTTTCCCATAACCACAGATACGGGGCTTTTTAATACTTTTAACGTGGGCAAAGTTGCAAGAGCACTATAGTTACGCATAAAAGGACTGACCATAATAATAAGTTTGCTAATTATTGCACGATTCACGATCATTTCTATTCAGTAGTTGGACCTTGGCAAAGATCCTTATCAAAAGCTGCGAGAATCAAGAAAATAATTAAAATACTAAAATTATTAACCATAATCTATTCTGTGGAAAAGCTAAACACACATACTTAATGAAATTTCCATCTAACGCAAACACTATAACAGAAACCGCTTATTCAATTTAATTACGAAAACAAATACATAATCATATGGAATAATCTAAAGTACGGTACTAATGGATTTGTATAATGATTGTGGTTGCAGCTATTCTAAATAGTCGTACAATTTATTTAGTTTTAGTCGTCGGTCACTCATTAAACAATGGAGTTGATTGCTTTGTTGCGATATCCATTATGCGGGCTGTAATTAGATTTAACCAAATGCGGGTTTTGCATTAATAGCTATTAAAATGTAAAAAGTAACTAGCAGGATGTTCGCCCTGAATAACGTTACGTTACTAAATGCGATAGCATCTATTGCGTTCAGTTTAGAAATAATGTTTCCATCAGAAAGGTGGACAAAGTTAACAATTCGTACAAAAAAGCAGCTTGTTTGAAATATTTACGTACAAAAGATGATATTTCTGGGCCCTTATTCACGTAATTTCATGACGCGTCGATCAAGTTACAGTGACGCTGTACTTCGTTTCTGACAGCGACCGCCGAAGATAAGAGAATACGAAAAGCGTTGTTTTGATCAAAACTTAACTGCAACTGGACTGCAACTGCACTTCTTTTTAGGGTTCCGTAGTCCTACAAGGAACCCTTATAGTTTCGTCATGTCCGTCCGTCTGTCCGTCTGTCCGTCTGTCCGTCTGTCCGTCTATCCGTCTGTCCATCTGTCCGTCTGTCCGTCTGTCCTAATCCTTTACAGCTTAATAACTTCTATAGTTATAAACATAAGTAAATTAAATTTTGTTAAAAAATGGTTTAGATATAGATCTCAATTTTAGGAGCATAAAAAAATCTTGGTAACGTTTTTTAGGGGTGGCGCCCATACATGTGAAATGGGGATGAAAAATTTTTGTTCGCTGCACCCCCTCGTGTGGGGTATCATTGAATAGGTCTACTAAAATGAAGGTAATGTTTCATACATCACTTTTTTATCAGATGTACCATCTGCGAAATATAGCCTGCCAAAGTGGCTTGCAATGTGTCCCCCCCCCTGCCATTTCTAAACTATGCAACGTAGAAACTTATAATCTTCCACATTGATAGACCTTTGTAAAAACTCTCTATTAAAATTATTTCGAGCATATTGTGATTATAAATTTTTGAGTTATAGAGAGAAAACTGAAAAATACTTAAAACCTCCTAGTTCAAAGGTCATTGACCTTAGAGAAAAATGATCATAGCAAATAATGCTCCTTTAGCTACTTTCTATTTGAAAAAATCACAAAAAGTAACTTTGTGTTATGTTGACGACACACTTCTTAAATTTGGCGCCATCTAGCGGCGTCAAACAACACTCTCTGGGTCGCCAATGCGGCCGTCAAGTGCCGTCTATTACATTTGGCACTGTATAGCGCCATCTAGCGGCTACTGACATCACTCTCTGAGTCGCCAATGCTGCCGTCTATTGCAAAAACTAAAATAGCCGTGATTAATATTCGATTTGATTTGTTTGTAACACCTACTTAAGGAACCCTATAATACTGAGCATGGCCCGACATGCTCTTGGCCGGTTTTTTTTAGTTACGTAAAATGACCTACTGGTTATTGCACCTTCACTTACGTGTAGCTGCAGATATCAAAAAGTTCCGTTTGAACTTTCAGGATTCTGGATCAAAATTCCTGATGTGATTTCGAGAACCACGAATAAGTTTCCATAAACGTCCGTTCTGATTTCGTTTCTTATGTTCAATCCGGATTAGATAATTTTCCGTACATAAGCGTGGGTATTCACTCAACATTTATTTTAAGGTAGTAGAGCTATTTTCGGGGGTAAGTACAAGAGGTTTGAGAAGCTTTTACACGAATGAATGTGAAATTGTAAACTAAACAAAATGTTTTAATGTCTAACCAAAAACCTGCATTGGCATGCCATGTGTATAGATGTAGTGTACCTATTTTAAAATGCTAATGTTGCCAATACGCTCTCCATCCGTAAAAATGGCCGCGCTATTCTAAACTGAAGCAAACATTGTAAGATGTAACTGTACAGTCTAACAAAGCAATTAGTATCCAGGGTTACCAGGTATAAATGAAGTTTTCTCAGAAGTTATTGGATGTTTTCGAGTGAAATATATTTATAATAAAGGACAAAGTTAGACTGAATGTATACAAAACCATAATCAAACCGTTCTATAATAATTTCTTGAGAAATCTTCATCTATATCTGGTGACCCTGGATACTAATTGCTAGGTTAGACTGTACAAGTACCCTTGACTTCGATATTTTTTAAGAATTATGTCTTTGGCCTATGCCAAGTTATTAGGCGATGTTTATAAGACAGTTGTAAGTATCACTCGTATCGCGATCGTTGAACTCCTACAAAAGTGCCGAATTGAAATAATATTTTTCTTGTAGGTATTGTAATGCTGATTTATATATTACAACTTATAATATGTAATTTACCAGCCCGCTGTGGAAAGTGAACTCGACCACCAAATGCAAATAACAAGACAAAGTATTATTCCTATTACCTCGGACTTTTATTATTTTAAAGAAATCGAACTAGGTATATGTTGTGGTAATTATACGAGAATAATGTTTGAAGTAAATCTCACTTGTCGCCCGTAAAGCGGTAACGAGGTGCAAAGGTGAAGGTGCAGATGCCTTATTAAAATTCCAACTGACCTATGGCAGCGGAACGCACCCTGCAACACGCCCCACCCCTCCCCTATTGCCACCATCGTTAACATTTCCGTTATTAAAAAAGTACGAGACTTTGTCATCACAGAAGTTAGTTTTTTTTAATTAAAATTATGAAATTGATATTGCTTTTACGCCGCTTCCCAGCTCAACCTTGTGAAAGTTTAAATTAATTTTTGAATTAAGCCTAATGGCAGTGGTAAACGATTTCTAAGGAAAGAGTTTTCAGCAATTAAAATTTCAATTATTTGATGGTAGAAAACCGTATCTTAATTGCTTTTCATTACTGGAATAAAAAGAAACCGGCTTAGCAATTTGCGAAGATTAATCAGCTTCAACTTGAACAGGAAATTGTTGTCTAAACAAATATATTTAATTATGGAAATTAATAGTTCTGAGCGTGCATAGTTCCATTACTGATTAATGCATCAGACCACAAAGAGTGCGTACACGGTACACGTTATATCTAAAGCAAAAACCCGAGTACAACTATGCATGAAGAAATGTTTTTTCTTTTGTTATCGTTTGCCCTGTTTGCGTTAGAGTTAACCAAACAACAGTAATTAAATTGTTAATTGATTGTTTTATTGTACAGACCAGTGCAGTTGGTAATTAGTGACAACTCTTCTCCAATTGACTTTACAACTAATAAAAGCTCTTATATAGCACAGACTGTAGATAGGTATTATTTTCTTCTGGAGAAATCTTATAAGACCAGTATGAAAAAGGATTTGGTTCGTACATAATATCATACAGTTATAATAACTTCTTGTTTATATTCGACACTCATTCTCCGCATTTGTTACCGCCTTAGTGATGGATCGTTTGAGAAAAAAAGGAAGCATCGATAAAATACAATCGATACATTCGATACCAATAAATTAATAATTTTGACATTGCAACATTTTGGTTACATTGTATTATCGCTGACATTTGAAATTAATTAGTTTATAATGTTAATATCCATTAAATTATTAAAATGACTAGCAGCGTTTATCAAATAGATGAAAGGATTATGTGTTATTTATGAAAGTTGTTTACATACATAATGAAGTGGAAAACTAGTCCGAGTGGGTTATTAATAATAAACAATTTTAAGTAGGTACAGTCAGAAATCTTTCCGGTGAACCACCACTAAGTCTAAAATCGCTTGCTCTCAATGTTCGATGGCCGCCGTAGCTACGTGTCATGTAGCAGGATTAGTTTAAGGCACTTCAAGGGATTTTGTCGACAAAATGTACGACCGGGAAGTATCGTGACCGTACTTGCATTTGACCATTGAATGCATATTATTGCTAATAACAAATTAGGGGACATAGTACGACGTCTTAAATCTTTAGGAACTTATTTTGTTCAAGATTATGTAGACGAAATGTAAGAGAATATTTAACGTTTACATCACTAGATGATACATCGTATCCCAAAACGACAATCAAACGTATACAAAGTCGAGACAATCTACGTCATAAATTATTTTCTCAGAGAAAGACTCCGGGCGAAACTTAAGCCTGACATAAGTGGGCAATAAACTTCAGCCAATTTGGAGATTCGCATCTGGAGGCTCTTATTAAAGCCCGAAAGTTAGTCCTTTTCATCCATCACTCGTAATACGTGTGTGAGTTATTGTATGAAAAATTGAAGAATAAATTGAGTCGCTGCAGCAGCGGCGAGACATAAATCCCAACTGAGCCCTCAATATTGTTTTAAAGGGGAAGTGGCCATAAATTTTATCAGGGCCGCCCAGAGCAGCCGCGGGCGCCGCTCCCGCTACGCTACGCCACGCTGCCGCGCCGCCGCCGCGCCGCCTCGCACCCGCGCAATGTCTCCGCAATTTTCCGCCGTTGCCCATACTGCATTTGATGCTCATGTGAATTTGTTTTGTTATGACTGAAGAAATTGAAATCTTCCTCATGGATAACTACCTTATCGTGAAATATGAGGTAATACCCACATATTATACGAAATTGGGCAATACGGCAGTCTCCAGTGCTGTTGGTAGTAAATCGACGAACCGTGACATGTTTACACTACATGTATTAGGTACATTTAATACCCGGGATTGAAAAGAGTAAACGCTATTTTCAGGTGAAATTGTGTACCTAACGCTATTTATTTTGAGTAGAAGTAATAGTACGATTTAGTAAGACTCGATAGTCCTACTAAAACAACGGCTTCTTTAAAAATGGACGGAATAATACAAAGTGATTAAAAACAATTGATTCCAGCATCTTCTTACTATGCACTCCAGAGCAATGAATTCGGGTCACCAACATAAACCTTAACATTTGGGAAACTAAGAATGACAGCATAACAAATGATACGCTCTATAAATAGGTCTTTAAAATAATAAATAGTCTGTTTTTGTTAGTAAATAGTCTATAAAGTACATTTATTTGAATGAGCTATCATTCTTAGTTTCCGAGATATTAAAGTTTTTGTTGGTGACCCGGATTCATTGCTCTCGAGTGTATTTCCTGGACCTACCTATATGATTTCAATATCGCTCAGATTGTTCTATTTCCTGTCCTTCGTGTTATGCGCATATTGTTCCATCTGGATAGTGGAAATAAGAAGTCGTTTAATGCTGTCATATCAAAAAATCTTTACCGTTTTATATCAGCCATCAGCCTTCAAGAATACGCAGACTACAATCAGCAATACAGTGGAAAACATACTCCGTACAAGTTTGTGGGCAACAATAAAAAATCGCTTATTTTTATCAATACGATCTGGGTGTCGGACATTTCGCATAAATGTGATATTGCAATATCGTTCGTCCCCTTTTTAATATCGCGACGGACGGTACTGGGCGGTTTATGGCGCAACCCTTCCCGCGTTTTATTCGCGACCTGTTTGTCCTAATATTATGAAAAAATTGACGTCGGCAAAACGAAAACGTCTCGGCTGCTTACATTTTTTGTTCCTTGATTTACTTTTTGCGTACTATGCTATGTTTATTTTACGTAAGCATATACGTGGGACACTCAGAAAGTTTTGCGAAACTAAAAAAAATTGTTCTATACGTACATATATTTTTATCAAATCTTTTCAAAGTACTTTCCACCAGCCTCTATACAAAGATTCATGCGCCTAAACCAGTTTTCAAAACACTTTTTCCAGTCCGCCTCAGACACCTCGTTTACAGCCTGCTCGAACGCAGCCAGCGCATCTTCCGGCGACGAAAATTGTATCCCTTTGAGCTGATTTTTTATTTTTGGGAATAAAAAGAAGTCACACGGTGCCAGATCAGGGCTGTAAGGAGGGTGACCCAGGAGTTTGACTGGCGTGCTGTCCAGGAAGTCCCTCGTTTTGAGTGCGGTGTGCGCAGGTGCATTGTCGTGGTGGAGCAGTAGCCCGCGGAGCCCTGTGTTTGGTCGCTTGTTGCTTATAACAGAGAAAACTTCTGGCAAACATTTGGTAGTATACCATTCGGCATTAATGCTTCTTTGATCCCGTAAGGGAATTGATACCAAGTGGCCAGTCAAATTAAAAAAGCTAGCGATCAAAATCTTACCCCCGCTTCTAGATCGCTTCACTTTGGTAGGCGTTGGCTCATTTTGAAACACCCAAACAGTCGACTGGCGCTTGGTTTCTGGGTCGTATTGATAAATCCAGGACTCATCACCTGTAACGATGTCGTAAACACGCCGAGACGAGCCTGCTTCAAATTTGTTAAGCATATCACGGCACCATTCCACCCGGGCCTGCTTCTGAGCATCGGTGAGGTTGTGCGGCACCCAGCGTGATACTATCCTCCTCACGCGAAGATGGCTGTGTAGAATCTCGTGAACGCTTCCCGATCCAATCTTCAATATGTGTTGAATCTCCTGATATGTAATTCGCCTATTGTCTTGGATTAAATTTTTCACTGCTAGCACGTTTTCTTCGGTAACAGCCGTCAAAGGGCGACCGCTTCTTTCGTCATCCCCCAAAGTTGGTCGACCGCGCTTGAATTCGTTATACCAACGATACACGGTTGCCTTGGAAGGGCCTTCATCCATGAATGCCATTTGAAGTCTATCGTACGATTCATCCGGTTTCAGGCGACACTTGAAATCGTATAAAATCATAGCTTTAAAATGTTCCCGGCGCAGATCCATATTTCAGTGAGACACAATACTTTGAATTAACTCGCAAAAAATGTGGAGGGAAATTTTGAAATTGGAACTTACTTATTTTTACTTATAAATAATCATATTTTCGAAAAACATTATAACTGGCCAGTCTCCCATATATAAAAACTTTTTTTCGCAATACTTTCTGAGGGGCCTGGTAACTTCATTGTGCTTTAAATATTCATAACGTGTGTTCAATGTTTACAAGACCGTTAACAGCTCGTAAGTACTAGTCTTTGAATTAAAAATCTTATTGCATGGAAATAAACGTCTAATGCTATTAAAGTATGCATTGTATTAACAAATGGATCCTTCACATAAATACGACGTCTTATCATGTTGGCATGATTCGCAAATTGCATTAAAAAAAGGTTTTAATTAGGTACAGAAGACAGTTCAGCTCTTGACCTTTCGAGTCTACGTTCACATTTAAAACGAAGCGAAGGGAGGAAAATGATCGAAAACATTGTAAGGGCAAGTTCTCACGGACAGTATTATTACATACTCTTGCGATAAAGCAATTTTTTGGCAAATCGAAATGGATATCCCTTTCACGTGTAGATTTTTCGTGTAGGGACTTAATTTTATCTCAAGTGTTCATAGATAACGGAATATAAGGAGATCGGGCCAGCCGCCTAGTTAGCATGAAGTCCGAGTGTCTCAATCTCAACTTACGCATACAATGCAAGAAACGCATCAATAAATTACAACAAAAAGCACGCACACATAAAACACGCACTCTTGGATACAAGAGTGACCGTGAACTAGCGGCTGTGTATGCCCGCTGTGCATACAACGGTCAGCCTTTACATGGCAGCTTGTCCTCTCTCTAGTATTCTGTTGCTCTGAGGTAGTGTTGGTAGATAATAATTTTATAAAGGTGTGTACTCACTGTTGGCGCTGTCTGGCTTATGCATGGCCGGGGGATCGCGAATCATGGCGAGGTCGTCAGTCGCACATCACACAGCAATATTATGTTCTTCAATACTTGTGTTCTGAAACAATGGAGAATAATTGTCAAATATAATATCAATCTTATTTTAAAATTAATCTTCTGGGTCATGATGACTGTCATAACTTCATGAGTCAGATCTTGTTAGTGGTCGCTTATTTGTAAATACAACTCGTGTATCATTAAT
Organism: Asteroscopus sphinx; assembly: GCA_949699075.1. NCBI lineage: Eukaryota > Metazoa > Arthropoda > Insecta > Lepidoptera > Noctuidae > Asteroscopus > Asteroscopus sphinx. The sequence continues at coordinate 16,109,475 of OX453007.1, forward strand.
ATTTGCAATTATACGAAAACGGTTGTTGACTCAAGAAACTACTTGGATGACGTTTAGATGCTAGTTAATGATATCGTATCAAACCATAAAGCGAAGAAGAGAACACCCCATCACTTTTATGGATTTCTTGATAGAGTCTGACCACGCTAACTCTGCAGTGGAATTATAGCAACACCGTAAAAAAATACTATCAAAATCTTTTTTTTTAATGCTATTAGATGGCGAAAGGAGTTAAAGGCTGATGTTAAGCGGTTACCTTGGCCCATAACAACTTCAATACCACCTAGGCTGTTGCCATTTAGGCAACAGCCGGTACCGCAAGTCGGTTCGCCAAACTGTGACATGAAGATAGAAAATCTCATGTGATTGTAATTTCACCGGCACCCGTAGCCTTCAGACCGAAACACAGCAATGCAAGCATCACTATTTGGCGGAGAAGTAGGTACGGTAATCTCTAGATCGGTGATCTTATTATCATATTATCCCAACCAGTCTGTACTTACTTACTAAGTCTGACAAAACTAACTCTGCATTAGAATAAATGATAATCACAGAGATTTTGATCGACATTGTTTACGGTGTTGCCATAATTTTACTGCAGAGTTAGCGTGGTCAGGCTCTACTCTTGAGATTTCAACCAGTTGCAGTAGTGTCCTTCCCTGGATTATCCCATTGACCTCGATTCTCTTAGCCATTTTTAACCAACCATTAATACCGCTAATCCTTTAATATACGCTAACATACCAGGCCCCTCAGAAAGTATTGCGAAAAAAAGTTTTTATATATGGGAGACTGGCCAGTTATAATGTTTTTCGAAAATATGATTATTTATAAGTAAAAATAAGTAAGTTCCAATTTCAAAATTTCCCTCCACATTTTTTGCGAGTTAATTCAAAGTATTGTGTCTCACTGAAATATGGATCTGCGCCGGGAACATTTTAGAGCTATGATTTTATACGATTTCAAGTGTCGCCTGAAACCGGATGAATCGTACGATAGACTTCAAATGGCATTCATGGATGAAGGCCCTTCCAAGGCAACCGTGTATCGTTGGTATAACGAATTCAAGCGCGGTCGACCAACTTTGGGGGATGACGAAAGAAGCGGTCGCCCTTTGACGGCTGTTACCGAAGAAAACGTGCTAGCAGTGAAAAATTTAATCCAAGACAATAGGCGAATTACATATCAGGAGATTCAACACATATTGAAGATTGGATCGGGAAGCGTTCACGAGATTCTACACAGCCATCTTCGCGTGAGGAGGATAGTATCACGCTGGGTGCCGCACAACCTCACTGATGCTCAGAAGCAGGCCCGGGTGGAATGGTGCCGTGATATGCTTAACAAATTTGAAGCAGGCTCGTCTCGGCGTGTTTACGACATCGTTACAGGTGATGAGTCCTGGATTTATCAATACGACCCAGAAACCAAGCGCCAGTCGACTGTTTGGGTGTTTCAAAATGAGCCAACGCCTACCAAAGTGAAGCGATCTAGAAGCGGGGGTAAGATTTTGATCGCTAGCTTTTTTAATTTGACTGGCCACTTGGTATCAATTCCCTTACGGGATCAAAGAAGCATTAATGCCGAATGGTATACTACCAAATGTTTGCCAGAAGTTTTCTCTGTTATAAGCAACAAGCGACCAAACACAGGGCTCCGCGGGCTACTGCTCCACCACGACAATGCACCTGCGCACACCGCACTCAAAACGAGGGACTTCCTGGACAGCACGCCAGTCAAACTCCTGGGTCACCCTCCTTACAGCCCTGATCTAGCACCGTGTGACTTCTTTTTATTCCCAAAAATAAAAAATCAGCTCAAAGGGATACAATTTTCGTCGCCGGAAGATGCGCTGGCTGCGTTCGAGCAGGCTGTAAACGAGGTGTCTGCGGCGGACTGGAAAAAGTGTTTTGAAAACTGGTTTAGGCGCATGAATCTTTGTATAGAGGCTGGTGGAAAGTACTTTGAAAAGATTTGATAAAAATATATGTACGTATAGAACAATTTTTTTTAGTTTCGCAAAACTTTCTGAGTGTCCCACGTACAACTGACAACCTTAAATATACGCTACCAGAAATTCCAGAATAAAATTCTCAAAGTCACTTCGTAAGCACTTACGTCCAACTGATGCACCTACATCGTTGTTGCATGCAAAAGATGTCCTTATCTACAAAGAATTCTACCCAGAAAACTAAAAGGTAGGTAATACACTGAGAGTGAGCCCCAGCAGCACGCGTCTAGCTACGAAACCTCATTAGAATAAACGATATCCTCTCCTTACGTCCACTCCGCGAGACCTTATTACTCCGACAAACTGCCGTCAAACGGTACCAACCAGGCAACAAGCATCCCAAACAAAATGCACACTATAAACTGCAAGCTACGGTCTTCTTTCCAATAAGTAAACACAACTGGAGCTCCACATAATAATTTTCTGTCTTAGAAATACGCTGTAGGGTCGAATTTCAAATGTAGCATGAATAACAAACGCACTATCTGTTCGTATTATTCCGTGAAGGTTGAGACGTCCAAGCAAAGCTGTAAATTGAAACTTGGGAAGGCACTAATGTCTCCTGCGGCTTGTCTCGTGTGCATATTGAATGTCATCAATATACATATGATTCCATCCAACTTCATACGTGGTGGTTTCTTGATGATTGGTCTTCAGATACTTCAAAACGGCATAGAATTAACTCTATGACAATCTTGAGATTCAATCAATCTTTTTCTTACCTCAAGATCTCATAATATTGAACTGAGAGGATAGCTTACTGAATACATTAAAATAAGTAAAATTAAAATCAAAATCAAAATCAAAATAATTTATTTGTAAAACATAGGTATAAAAGTTAAAAACTTGGTGGAAAATTAACATATTACGTCACACTATGTTTAACCTTGAAAGGCATAAAATAAAAAGAAGAACATAAAAAACATAATTAAAAGAACATAAATCTTTAACAATAAAATACATGCTTAAAAGCCCTTTTACATATCCACAAAGAGCCCACCGAAGTAGAGTCATATCGTAGATAAACTAAATGAGCTAGGAACGTGCACACAAACATCGGAAGACGCTTCTTTATCATCTGAGCTGCTGGTAGCAATGAAGCGATCCATCTTATAGAATACTTTAAAACGATTTATCGGCTTCCGGCGGCGCTGGCGCATAGTACGAGCTGTGGTACGAGTATCTTTTGTATAGACAATACTAATCTATCGACAATACTTCTGAAGCGAATACTAATACTAACCATCACCTGATCGAGAAAAAGAGGGGTATTGTATTATTAAAACCCATAGATTGTTAATGAGTATAGGTATTTAAATAATTTCAAAATGAGTTAGAATTAAGTAAACATATGCATTTAGGATGCGGGTATCGCTTAATCGCCCGTACTTTAGAGGACATAACTACACTACCAGGCTTATTTTAACTAACCCTTTTATTACTGAAGGACTACATTACTGCGATAATTGTAGGCCTTGCCAGTTCAAAGGGTATTATTATTTAAGTATTTAAATATTATTATTTTATTTTTTATTTTAGTATTTATATTTAATATTTTAGAACGAAGTTCTTACAAAGGTTCTTAATAGTCGCAGTAGAAACATGTTTGAATTCTTCAGTTCCACCCAGGACTATAAAATGTAGGTAACCAAACGTAAAACGTAAACGTAGGTAATTTATCTGTTAGAAGGATTCCCCTTGCTATGGACTCATCCTTTTCGCTATATTTGAATTGGCACCCGCAAGGAATCTCTCGATATGTGTAGGTATTCCTTACTGGATTACAAGGTAAACCCTTAGGTACAGAATGATAAAAAAGTACCACTGCTTTCTGATGTTTTTGTACATCCAGAAAGAAAAAAACTGTCATAGTTTATAATTCATTATTAATTAAATAGGTCAATAAAAGCATGAAAAAGTAGAAACGCCACCGGGGTTAGATGCCAACTCTGCGCGTACGCATAGAACTTAGTATGTAAACTTAATTCTGATGGCACCTGTTACTTATTTAGTGAACGCTTGGCATCCGACATGTCCACACCGACGCCGCCGCACCGTTATGACCCACCATTAATTGATGCCTGACAAACTTCAAAGCTTCGATGTGCGTCATCGAGCTCCTACCCTTACCTACATCACAACATTCACAACCACTAGCAAGCCTATCAGATTATTACATTCAATTTTAAAATTACAGATTTAATGAAGCTGTAATGAAACTTGTTTTAAAATGCCAGAGTTAATGAGTATTATTGATCTTTCAGGTCATGTTGCTGTTCAGTATGAAATAAGTTAACAACAGGTTTTGATTAGAATTATTCACAACTTGAATCAAACTTAAAACAAGTCCCGATTATGAAATTCGTTGATACATAAATAAATTTCGTAGCAATACCCATAACAATTCAGTATCTTTTAACACAAAACATTGAAAATAAAACGTCATCAGTCAAAAATTACAGTATGTACACGCATAAAATAAAACAGAATATGCTATCAAATTCGAGTGGAATGAATTTTTTTTATAACCGCATCGAAATTCCCATCAGCACCTGTTACAAAGGCGGCTATCAAATTACCCGCGACATATCCGCGGAGCGCGCCGGAGCGAGCACGCCTCCATCCATAAATACGGTATTCGTTATGCATTTCTCATATTCATGAATCCGTTTTATTGGCCCCAATAAAATATGAACATCTCAGAATGGATATGAGAGAGCGGGCAAATCTAATATGGATTGCTGTGCGCCGGATTCAGTCCGGTCGGCGGGTGGGGACACAGCTGCGCCGCTCTCGGGCCACACTAATCAATGATGCTGCCCTTTATCCTCTTAACAATAAGTACATTGAGTTTAACCACCCACATAAAAACCCTTCTTTATTACATCGCCAACAATCGCGTCTCGTCGACTTACGTGACAACAATCACGCAAAGAATGTGGCATCCCCCGCGGTAATCTGTCGCTACTTGTAGTGTGAGACTGACAAACGATCCCCGCGGCAGCGCCCAACACATAATGCGAATTTAAAGGAGTTTGCCCCACTAAACCACCTGAAGAAAAGGGCAGTACTCCGTCGACGTGTCAAAAATTCAACAGAGTGCCGGGATAAGTGGAATGGATGACGGGCGTCGCAGTACCGGATAAAATATTCTACGTCAAATCGTACGTCACTGGCTCTCGACTTGTTCTCGCCGAGAGTACTTCGCGGAAGTCGATTATTTATTCGCTTTTACGTCAGCTATAATACGGCTCTTTTGTGCCCTTTCCGATTTATATGCGCCCATCGGAGTGTTTTATAATTCGAGAGAAAGCCACACCACAGAATATCTAATAGTACTAACGTAGCCACACTGTATAGTGGCTAATTTCATTCGGTCGTTTGTCTGACAAGCGATAACCGGATCTTAAAAAAAGTTACACACTACGAGCAATGATATTTTAAAGTAGTAGATATGTCATAACCTAACAAAACCAACGAAAAATATGTTCCGTATGCAGCGGCAGCACAATACATATGTATAATGACATAAATTAGTGCAAAGTAAGTAAATTCGTTACTTTAAGATAGTTTCGCGTCATAATTAATAAACTTTCTGTACACACATTTTTGTTTTTTTTTATCACATGTCACGCTCGGCGCCTTGCTTGATGGAGACTAGAAGCACAACTTCCCAATTAGGACGTTTTCGAGTCTTCAGATTGCGCACGCATCAACATATCTGTACTTTTTAAAATATCATTGACTATGAGTTACGACTCGTGTAAAATATAAATTACATTAACACAAAACATTTACAATTACATACTTCATTAATTCTGATATCCATTAAACGGCTAATAGTGCCGGTGGTAAGGGAGGGAGCCTTTTGTGCATCTATTGGGGGAGGGCGAGTAGTAGTTGACTATGGCAGGTAGGTCCATTATGATTATGTTATCAACACGATCAATTAGGAAGCATTACGTTAAAATTCACCCCAGCCATCAATTACAAAGCAGTCGGCCGGCGCGTCGTCAAACACTGCGTAAGGAGAAGCATGGACCTGCCCCACGTTCCACTAACAAGCAAAAATTATTCCAAATACGTAGTTTCAGTCATATTATCGAATCCAAGTTATTGGTATACAAAATATATGTTACAGTCAAAACCCTTAACCGGTCCAAAGTACTTTAAACCGAAAAACAACGGTCAATAGTACTTTTGATTAAACAGGTTGATCAAAAGTAGTTTTGACTGAAAGAAAAATCAGTCAAAACTATTTTTGACTGATAAATATCGGTCAAAATTGGTTTTGATTGGTTTTGGTTTTGATTGGTTAAGAACGTTAATCAAAACCACTTGTGAAAACCGGGGTCATTGAGCATGCAAGTGTTTCCGAGTTTACTCCGCCAGAAGACTCGCTTTGTGGCTTCTGGCACCACGTTTTTAAAAACTCTAAGGGAGGGTAGGACAGAGTCCGACCGCATGCAGTCGGAGTACGCTTAATTTGTATTTCACACCTTTTAAACACCTTTCGACCCATACTAGATACAAGGTCATTATACTTCGGGTCAAATTCAATTTTTTATGAGTTTGGACCGATACAATTAGTCAAAACTTCTTTTGGCCGGAATTTCAGCCAAAACTAGTTTTAACCAACCTCCTTAGTCAAAACTAAGTACTTTTGACTGTTTTCGTCAGTCAGAACTAGTTTTGACCGGGAAAGTGTTCTGTCTGTAACTCATCCGAGGAATCAAAACAATTTTGATACATTAGCGTCGACGTAATCTGTTAGACACTCCGGCCTCCTGACTCCGCACTGATCAAATTCATTATTCACCGGAGGCTAGCAATTAAAGCTCCACTAATCAATCTCAAACTTCAGGCTGAGCTGAACTCTAATCAAGAAAACTCCTATTCTGTGAAAGCTTTTCGAACAAAATTTAACTTAATTAAAAATGTAAATTAAATTCCTAGTCGCTTCCACAAGCATGACGTCGCCACGCCGCGCCCCGCACAGCGCTCGGGGCTTTTGATTGCAGCTAAAAGGTTTGGGATTAGTGCGCGAAAGAGCTTTCAGTGCATTTGTAGAGCTTTTAAGTGGGAAGCTTTCGCTTAAGACACTTACATACAATGTAAATTTTATGTAGATAGCTACCTTGTAAGTGTATCTGAGCTACTTTTAAAATAGTCCTTCCGTTTAATGCTGTGATACAAAGGGAAATTTCGATAAATAAATTTAATAGACAAAGTGGTGTTATCGCTAATTTTGTTTGTTTTAGAAGTGTGTATCTGCAGACAAACAGCGCTAAGCGAAGGGGTTGTGGGGTGTCTGGGGAGGCTGCCGAGGGAGCGGCCTCTGACCAAGGAAGTTCGGTGTCCGGAAATAAACCGCCCGTAAAATTGTCAATTCCGAGGGAGCGCGGCGCCTGGGCCCGACAATTTTGAAGCGTGCGGTTCAACCGGCCCGCTGAGCTCCAGCTCGATCCAATGTCTAAAAGGCACCTCATGTCAGCACTTTATTTTGATTTCACTACAACTTTTTTATAAGTAGGTTAAGTACAAATAGACAAGTAAAACATTCGTCTCCGCTTTCGAGATCGGAATTAAAAAGATACAAGTAAATAAAATGTATTTGTACGTATTGCAGCTCACGCTCTACACGTCAGCAAAATGCGCATTGCCATCTGGGTGTGCGCCAAAACAATCACTGTTATTCAGTACTTAGCTTTACGATACAGTAAATTACACAACATTGTTTCACAGTCATTAATTCAGCGATTGCGCGATTATAATTTAATTACATCCAACTGTCAGTACTTACACAGAGTCATCAGATAGAGAGTAGATTGAAAAATGGTTAAAAGCGTTAGGGAGCGATGTAAAAGAAAATTGGGCGAGATATATCACGAGTAGCACACGCAGATAACACACGCATAACCCATCCAATCACAAGGAGCAGCGAGCAGAAAGCTTATTATCGAGACGTGGCGTTGCGTCACCCGGGTAATGAGGAGAGCGGGACGCGATCCTTCGACGGACTCGGGGCGGATCGGGCCGGACCTGACTCGGACTGCACACGCGTGCACCCATCCAACGCTACTACCCTCGCGCTTTTTGAACTGAGATCATCGCGACGCTCATCCGTGAAATTGATTCTCGAGAAAAGGAAAGACTAAAAGATAAATAAAAAGGAAATAGGAAAACACAAGCTAAGATTTGGCGTGAAATTGTTTTTCAGCGCCCGGCCACCCGCCCGCCGCCGACGCGGCTACGGCGGTGGCCCGGCTCGGGAATTTCCCAATTACTGGGTGTGAATGTATCTACTTGATTACGTAATGGATACTTTAAACACCCAACTTGGAACGTTCCATTATTATAGTGTTGTCTCAACTTGATAATTGTACAATACTCTTAACAAGTAGCCCATAACACATTTTACATATAACCAACTACTTAAGCGTATTATATTTGTTAAACGAATTATTTGTATGTTCTATTATACTGTATCTATTAGATATAACATACTGATAAAATTCTTTTGAAAAACAGCCTATTAGCTGTATATACAAAGATGTATATAAGTAGAGACTATAACTATCTAACGGATCGGTCGAATTGGGATCTTAAAACACTGTGACATCTCATCCACTACGTGATCCATTTGCCGAAGTAAGAAGCAATCTCATTCAATACCCGGCCGCCCCCACCCCTCGGCCCCTGTGTGCCTAGGGTTGCTAACAATGCGATACTTTGTGCGCGCCCGCGCCCGTATCACGGAACGCAATAAAACTTTACATTCCTCTTTAACTACTTTCCTGTAGTTATCAGCGTGTGATACGAAATGGGACATAAATACAGAATTGTTTGTTGTTTGAATTTGTTCTAACTAACTTAATTGGGTAGCTGAACATAAGTCGTTTTCGCTCGACATACCTACAAGCTATTGCACTGTTAGTTTTATTGTTCCATAATTGGCTAACTATCCATCAATAATCCAAATTATTTACGTTCATATTGATCCGTTGTGGATCATGTTTGTATTAAGAAAACAGGTCAAAGTAAACTCGCATCGAAAACTTTTTCAATAACCGCTCCGAATATTCAGAATAATACAGAATATGATTCTCCGAAACGGCGAGCACCGTCAACCCTAACATAGTAGCGAGTATCGCTTTCCCCGATTGTATTAGATTCAGCTGCCCTTTTCATCTACATGTCGTTTCTCTCTTTACCTCTCAAGAGGGTCGCACGACTAGTGGATGTGCCGCGGACAGATCTACATTTCGTATAAACTATCACGACCTGTGGTTTTTTTTACATTACGACACATTTCAGGAAGCATTTCTAATATAACCTACCTACATTACAAAAATAACAAATAAATTTCTTAGGTTTTCGCGATCACTACACATTATAATAAAATAAGTTTATCCGGATTATATTGCGTATATAATTTAAATTGGTTTTCCTGACGTTTCGAAAGCTTTGCAGCGTTTCTGGTTGCAGGAAGACTAAGATGACAAGCGTCTTTACAGACATTTCGAAAAAAAATATTTTATTTTATCTGTTAAGACGCTTGTCATCTTAGTCTTCCTGCGACTACGGACGCTGCAAAGCTTTCGAAACGTCAGGAAAACCAATTTAAATAATATACGCGATATAATCCGGTTAAACTTGTTTTATTGTAAAATTCCATAGTAATACTAGACATTACACTTTGTTTATATTTATCCAGCAACAAGTTCAAATTCAAATTTTAATTACATTCCACTGTAGTTTTATTGTAAATAATTTCCCTATTAATTCTATCAAGCGTCGCGTTTGTGCGGCATAGCTGTCGCCTGTAGGCCCGTGATGGAATTTAGATCACAATCGGGAGGTCACCATCGGCGCACAAAAACTATTTTCATCTAAAAACTCATCTATATTTTGTCGAAAAACTATGAATATGATTATCCACACCATTCCAAAGGCTATCATCCAATAAACCTGGTACCTACCAAAGGTATCAAATCTTTTTCGTCCGTAGTGAAATTGAATATTTATCCGGGTAGTATCTCTATTCCGGAACAATTTTTATGTAGGGGGAATACAATCTCAAGATATTTGGGAGGGCCACTCCACGAGGATATTGGCAAATACCTTGCCTACATTACCTTTATTGCCTCGCGACGTTGCGTGCCCGATTTGATCGCATCTACGATTATTTGCGTATTATTCAATGTTTCTAAATGTTATTCGACTTGAACTCTAATTCGTTATTCATGAGGCCGATAAAGTAACGACAAAGAGTAAGCTGTTAATGCAATATTCATCATTGTCTGTAATGCACTACTATTCATGGTTATTGTTCCTTTTATTTAAATCAATGATATTTAAAAGTACAGATATGTTACTTGCACTCGCAAATGAAGACTCGAAAACGTCGTAATTAGGACGTTTATAATATTAATCCGCGTCAATTAAGACGTCGAGCGTGACAGGTGACAAAAAAAAAAAATGCCGTCGTATGTGTACAGAAAGTGTTCCAATTATGACGCGAAAGTAACTTGAAGTAACCAGCTAACTTACTTTGTACTAGTTTATGTGTATTGTGCTACCGCTGCGTACGGAACATTTTTTTCGTTTGATTTGTTAGGGTATGGCATACCTATACTTTTAAATATCATTGATTTACATAGTCTGTGTCCAATTATAAAAGCTTTCATGAAAATAATACATTTTCCCGTTTTGACTTAAGTTGACTATCATCATCATCATTGCAGCCAAAAGACGTCCACTGCTGGACACAGGCCTCCCCCAAGCATATGTTGGGGGGGGGTATGCTATAATCGCCACGCTTGGCAGGCGGGTTGACGATTGCAGTTGGTTGGTTAAATACTCAGAGAACGCTGCTGCCCATCCTCTGTTGAATCCCTTAGTCGCCTTTTACGACACCCATGAGAAGATATAGGGTGGTGCAATTCTTTACGTCCGGCACTACACGGAACTATATTGTTGACTATATTTAAAGTAAAAGATTAGTTTAGTCGTGATATTTATTTTGGCTTACTTCCCTATATTTGTAATGTTTCTAATAATGCCACGAAGTCAACCGTTTACGGGCCAGAATTTATAATTACATTGAGGTGTATCAAATCGAACCTCCTTTAATCTACCCACGACACGGCGAGGCGCGAAACCGCCGCCGCCGCTTGAAATGTAATTTGCGCAAATTAAGGCAGACAGTCTGCATAATTTAGCACATAAAACTGGCCGCTATAAGCCGGACTCTTATAATTGAGTTGACCGGACGTAATGGTGTGTTACACGCCATCAATTTCCCATGACACACAACTTGTGTTAATGTCAGCATTGATTTGCTTTAAAATAACGATTAAAAATCCATCAACTCTCTGAACAGCATTTTTATGGATTCTAACATGTTTGGCAAAATAAGAAGCGCTTCTGAGTTCTGACCGTTAACTCTGTAACACAGGTAACTGATCATCATTTCCCTGTAAGAGTGTGTAGGTACTAATTCCGTTCAGCTAAATATTAATGAAACCTGAAAACTTATCGCTACCAATCACTTTTAACTGGAACTTGGCTTGAATTCTATAAAAAACTTCTCATTTGTAAAAAAATGTACCACGGTAGGTAACATAATTAAAATTAATTGGATAAGTTCCTAGAAATTATTTTACGAACATTCGATATAAGTAGTTATACATGTAGAGGCAAACTTGATTATTCACTCGTGTAATTACTTTAAATGACTCAGGCATTAAGAAACCATTCAATCAAAAGTAATGAAATTATATGATCCTCCGAGCCTTTTCCCAATTATATTGGGGTCGGCTTCCAGTCTAGCCAAATGCGGCTGAACATCAGTATTTTACACGGAGCGACTGTCATCAGACCCCCACAACCCAGTTACTGGGTAATACTGACATTCGGAGGTTAGACCAGTTGTCAGACTTTCAGGCTTCTGACTACCCGTAACGACTGCCATAGATATTCGTATGACAACCGGGACCGACAGCTTAACGTGCTCTCCGAGGCACGGAGGGGTCTCGATGTGTAACGAAACGGTCACCCATCCACAGACTGACCGCGGCAAGTGCAGCTTAACCTTGCAGATCGTACAATCCGCGCAGTCGTTGCATCGCTACGAGCCCCTCTGAAATTATATCTGTAATAACAGATAATATTTAATAATATTTTAAACACTGCCTGTTTCTGTTCTTAATTAAAATTACTCGTATCCTTAACTTAAGATAGGTGTTTACAGTACCTACAGATACTGTGACCACTTGCGTTTTTTTTCAAGGTACGAGTGACACAGTGAAATTTGAATATTTGATGATGACCTCAAGGTAACTCATATTTATTTTTAACTAGCGACCCGTCCCGGCTTTGCAAGGGTAGCAATTTATAGCATATAACCTTCTTAGATAATCCCTCTTTCTATTCGTGAAAACCGTATGAAAATCCGTACAGTAGTTTCTGAGATTAGCCCGAACAAATACGAATTCAGCGTGGCAGGGGACTTAAATTTATATGTAGTGATGTAGTGATAATGATGAAGAGTATAAATAGGTACTTATACATCCACACCCATACTAATATTATATGTAGATGCGTAAGTAACTCTGTCTGTTTGTTTGTTACCTTTTCACGACAAATTTTCTGAATCGATTGTAATGTAATTTGGCAAAGAGGTAGCCTGGGACCTTGAGAAGGACAGGCAGTAGGCTACTTCTTATCCCGAGATTTATTTTCTGTTCCCGTAGGATGCGCGATAACGTATTTTTGTGATAAACCCAATTACATGCGTGCAAAGCATAGAAATCTAAATAATAAGGTAATAGAAATGATGTCTACTGTCTTTTACTATGGGAACGCCTGTTGCCAGTTTTCCGCTACCAACACATAAATACGCCATCACCATGTTTCTAGCATTCAATGCAAAATAAATTAAGCCTAAAAAAATTCGCTGTTAGATAAATAAATAAATAAATATCTTCGGGACATTTTTACACAGCACCATCTAGTCCCAAACTAAGCAGAGCTTGTGGTATGGGTACTAGACAATGGATATAATACTTATGTACTTTTTATATATATATATATGATATACTGCAAAATACAATTTTAGTGACTCCAAAACAGAACTGATGATCAAGCGAATGGTTCGCGCACTGGTGTCCTAAAAGACACCTGTACGCGGCGAAATTCACGCGCCTTTGCCACTTCTATTACCTTTATTTAGATTTCTATGGTGCGAAGCAGTGAGCAGAAGCCTCAACACAACACAAATGTTAAATTCAAACAAATTCTACAGGGTGCAACGGCCCCCACTTTACCCATTTAAACACCGAGTAGACACAGTGTACATTATAATTTATCGTATAGATCGCTTGCGGTACAGTTCCCCCACATAATTGTCATTGTAACACGTAGCTGTAGATTCAGTGATAATGTAGCTAATTAACGCGGAGACGAGCGAGGCTGATTGTGGCGCTGTAGCGCTGTTACGTTGACTTAAGGTGCTGCATTGAATTTGCAACCGTCCCTTTCTAACATACGGCAAATTGCGCGTGTGAGAACAGAGCGGAATCGCGCTGTTTTGATCTTTTTTTACATTTTTGCAAATATCTCAGCGTATAAACATTTAAATAAAAATCTGTTACACCAGAATTTAGATATGTACAAGATATATCTTATTCACAAAAAACAATAGTAAAAACTATTGGAATTTCTAAATGCAATGCGAAATAGTGCAAAAACAGACCTTATTTTGAGAAATAAACCTATCCAGCAAATTTAATTAAATCGTGTTTTCCCTAAACCAAAATCTAGTAAATATAATGAAAAATCTTAAATATGAAAATTAGATCAACGTCGTATCAACAAATGAAAATATTTTGATTCTAAAATCCCTATTTTTCCCAATGCCGCCCTTTAAGCTGCAATAACTTAACTCGAATGCAGTAAATAAGTGTTCGTGATCGTCGTCCACTAGGTATTTTAATGAGATTTAATAGCGGCGGTCTGTCAGCCGGCTAGCTCGGAGGCTCCACAACCGGCGTACAAGCAACGCTGTCGGCTTTTAAGACCTTAATTGGTTCCGTACATGTTTAATCCGCTTAATGGTTGTTTTGTCGGACAACACACAATAACAAAATCCGGTTTCTACTTCGATAATTCTGATTGATGTGAAACCTTATATGCTTGTCAACAGACATTCTTTTCATAAGGCAAATAGGCTATTAAAGAGAACGGTTTTCAGAGTTACATTTTACCGGCGATTTTACATGGAGTAGTATTTCCCTACATCGTTGTGTACGTATAGTTACCTCTGAAAGTCTGAAATAACTGAATAATTACCGGCAATTTTACATGAAGTAGTATTTACCTACATCGTTGTGTACGTGTAGTTACCTCTGAAATAACTGAATAATTTAATGGATTCATTAGACGAGCGGCGTTGGATGCTAATCGTTATTTATAGACAATAAATTGTTATATTCATAGTGGTCGGAGCGGAAGGCGCATAAATTCGACGAGCGAGTGTCGGATTGACACCTGTGATTGCATTTACAATGCTAATTCACGGCACAATATCACGTCATCTGCCGCCGCGCTTCACGTTTTCACAATCGCGGCGCTGACAACACACGCCAAACACCATAGCATGCCGCCATAGTGCCGCCGCTGGCGCCGCACCCAAATATTTAACTAATGTCACCGCGACATTTTACTATCCGCTACTTTTTACAATATTCAACTTAATTACATTATTGGCAAAGTACCAAGCCCATGCAAATGGCCCACAACGACGCCCAACAACATAATATCCGATATTGACACAAACCGTGGAAATGATTGATGATTTAAATTTATTATTAAAAAGATAAAACGGGGAGTGGGTCGTTACACGTCGAGATAAGCCGCCGGATAAGCAGCCGCAATCCATTATCGAGCAGTTAATTGATAATTACTTTCTTCCATTACGCCGAACGAAAAACGTGGTGATTAACTCAGAATCGCTTTAACGAGCACAATGGGTCGACGTTCAATTAAAAACCCTTGTCGAATGTCGACGGCTTCGCAGAAAAGAGGAATCGACGCTGACTCAATCTCGTATACATGGAATAAGGAATTACTCGCGTGCGGAAAGTTTTTAATTAAATATTCACCCGTTTTGTAATTAAGACGCGATTCAATTGAGCACAATAGAGTTTCGTGCGGCGCTTTCCAAAGAAATCGAAACAGCTTTAACGTTTTAATTTAATGCTCACTCGAAAACAGATATATTAATGTTTTATTCAACCTCTTCGTTTTTTTTACTAATTAATACGTTAAAATATCTGTGTTATTTTTTGGTCGCCGAGTCATTTGTCTTATCGCTACATTCATATCATAAAATTCTCTGAGAAGCTTAAAAGCTTCGAATTCATTAGTGTGCATTGAATGTTTCATTAGTTTGTCTAAGTGATCCTGAGTGTTACTTGTATCAAATATTTCCACGTGCGAAGATACTGGGGCGGTCGCGGTGCACCGATACCACAAAGTAAAGAAGGCCGAGACAGAGCAGACGCGCCAGCGCCGCTAACCCCTTTGTGCGGCATCACATCCTACTGCATCCTGCGGCATTTGAGCGTAATTTAAATGCATGCACATTACTCACGAACGACGCCACAATACCTTAATTTATTATAAATAGCGTTATTACATGACCAAACCCATCAAAGTATTTTTAAGAGAAAGTTCGTGTTTTAACGAGCGTGTTAGTTTAGGTTCAAAACAAAGGTCATTCTTGTAAATATAAGAGATTAGATTAAGATTTATACTTTAAAAAAAATTGAATTAAATTCTAAATATTTACGAAATTTTAAAGTATACCTACTTACCTTAATCAGACTTAAACTAAACTTACATACTTACATAAAAAATCCTAGTTATCTTAGTAAACTATTATAAAGCAAAACTTCAGCCAACTCTGAACTGCCTTCGAAACGATTGTAAATTATATTTCCTATTAAATGATCTGCGGGAACTGATAAGATATAAATTTAATAAAAGTTCAATAACCGTCTTATTTATCTATGTGTAATCCCCAAACGACCCAACTGGTAATCTCCTAGACGTTTAATTTCGCCGTTTTAAATGAATCGCAGATCTCATATCCCGAAATCCTTACTACGATTGGTTCGTCCGACCGCGCGTATAAATTCTTAAGGAAAATCATCTGCAGAATTCCAATAGCTGGTTGCTGATGTCCAAAATCGTGATATATCGTGGCTGAGATCGTTTCGGAGCGCCTGTTTATGAGATATTTCATAACGTGCACAATTCTTCGGTCATTTATCATCACTGATTTTATATCGAGGGCCAACACTACTTCTTGGGGATAGAATGCAAAGTAAGATTTTCGCGATGCAAGGGGACTATTTTGGAAATGCAGATGATGTCTAAACAACTAAACGAGTATATTAACTTTTGGACATGTACACTGATCATCATCATCATCATCATTTCAGCCGAAAGACGTCCACTGCTGGGCATAGGCCTCCCCCAAGCATCGCCACAACGACCGGTTCTGCGCCCTCCGCATCCAGCGGATTCCCGCGACCTTCACCAGGTCGTATATATACTTATACTTAAATATCCAAGTTTAGAAAGTGCCTGAACAAACAATAACAAAGCTACGTAAGAACTACGCGCAAATAATAACAATGTATACCTACGTCTAAAATGAAATCCTCGAAATGTCATCTCAAGCCGTTAACACGAACAAGAAAATATTTCATAACCATGTGCTAATGGACCATACACAATGTTGTCATGCCGCTAATAAAACAGTTTCGGCAAAAAGTGTCAACGCCAAGCGTCCGACTTTTGACAGTCATATGAAAATTGCTAAAGTGTTGCCAACAGCTCACAAATTGTTATTATAATAAATATGTCCGTCATTGTTTTGTCCCAATTTAATGTGACCTTATGTTTATTAGTTGCAAGGTAAAGAGTAGGGTGACAGCTAAATAATTTAATTTTCTCCCACTTGCTCAGTAATTGGTTCAAAAAAATACATCAATCGGCTCTTTTCGTACGCAACAAAATAACAGTCAGTAATATCCAACACGACAATAATAGAAATAGCTGGACAGTTTTATTTTTCAAATTATGTTAGCGAGGTTTTAATTATATTTATTTCTAGCTGTACCCGTGGTTTTTCCCACTTTATCATAAGGTAAACTTTCAAATACTTTACTAAACTACTGTTAGTCTGTTAGATAACTACTGTTTGTGGTAGAAAGTAAAATAAATAAAAATAAATACGGAAGCAGAAAATAATCAACACAATGCACTATTGCTCAACCCTCATACTAAATAGCGTGATCATTAATTGTTTTATAACTTAATAATCCGCTCTTAAGCGGACGTTGTTGCTAAATAACTTAATTTGTATGTACAATAACTTAATAACAAAATGCAAAAAAAAATCTAAAAACTAAGATTGAGGCTGAGATTCGATCTTAGAACAATACAATCGTGATCCACATGCCAAGCCACCAGGATGAGTAATTATTTACGGGAAACTACGAAATAAGCATTTTCATTGTTAATATCCGTCGTTTAGCTCCCTTTATATATAGCGTGATGGTCATTTTTTTAAATATTAATTTTGACGTGTTGATAACAAATTATTTTAGTATTTTTTCTTTTTTAGTCTATAAATTATAACGTTTCAATATATTAGCTGTAAATCATAACTTTGTAGACATTTTGTTACTCTACTCACCTCCCATGTACAAAAGCGTGATGATTTGTAGCCTATAACCTGACCCGGTCTGTAACCGACATTTTTGCCAAATTTCAACTAATTCTGTTCAGTAGTATTGGCGTCATGCTCAAACATACAAACAGATAAACAGACAAACAGACAGAAACTCTAAAAATTGTAGTTTCGGCATCAGTATCGTTCCTAGTATGCGCAGCAGTGATTTTTTTCAAAAAATATTCAATGTACAGTTTTTTCATCTCTACGATTTTATTATATGTATAATAATAGATAGAAGATATTCTTTATTGTACATATTTATGTAAGTACACATTTACATAAATTAGGTGTTTTAGGCACAAAATATTTATCATTTTACAGGCTGAATGCGCATTTTTTTTTCTTCAAAACTTTGAAAATAGAATAAGAACCACGCTCGGATGGATTGGCGCGAATGAAAATTAGATACCGTTGAATTCATTTGTGTATTGTTTCCTCGCAAATGAGAGAAAAGTACTATACAAGTCTCGGCTGAAATAGCAATTAACGGCTCGTTTAGTTAAAAAGTACTCGGCTGGCGTCTCGTCCTTTTAAAGTAATTTCGGAAGTACTCGGCTTCGCCTCGTACTTCCAATATTACTCGGCCGTCAATTGCTTCATTTCAGGCCTCGACAGTAACGTACTATTGTTGATTTAGGTAGGTGTACCATGGTCGTAATGTGTGCGATATTATTGCGGATGGTTCGCTATAATTTCAAATGTGGTGCGTGTCGCCACGTGAACGGTCGTCAGTTGGAGCCGAACCTCGCGCACGGCAGCTCACTTGCTCCATAAACAGGTTTCCGTATTTTTCAATCAGAGAGCTGTCAAAGCGTTCTGACACCCTCATCCCGTTGGCTCGCACTCGCCGAGCACCGAAATTGGTTTTCTACATTCAATCCATACAAAGTTTAATGTTATTCGTTCGCGATATCACCGGGATGCTGCCGATGTTTACCGACGCGCCAAATCATATTGGATTTGCAAACTTTTGTTTGCGGACTTTATTTCATTTTACTGTTAGTTCAGGCCGAGAGAACGTAATTTTAGATATTCTCCTCGTCTATGTTTTGAATAAGTCTCTTTTATATTTGTATTCCACGAAGTTGAAGATTTTATTAAAAATGCGCAAGTCTTTTCGATTCAAGTCTAGAGTGAGCGCGGTTTCCTTTGCAAAAAGTGCAGGTTACAAATTAACCGCGCCGGATATATCCGCGAGAGGAGAGAGTAGAGCGTCAATAGAGGCAGCTAAAGGATGGAGTGTGCCCGCAAGCGTTTATAAATTGAAGGGCTGGTACCTGCGGCTTAATACACCGCCGTTTCCGGTTCATTTCCGGGCGGCGCGCGCGGCGCCGGATATTGCTTTTAAGGTTGCGCCGCACGCCATCGCTCGCGTACACACGCGCATTATACGCCACGCTACACGCTCTGCTAGCCACCACCAGCACCCAGTATCACACCTACGTTTTAGCTCAACGCTGAGTCAGATCATAAGCCCTCTTTGTCAACCTTAAGGCTCTTTTTTTGGAGAAAAGTTACTCACAAAATTATAATTAAAAAACAATTCTAATCCCGCATTTTTTTTATTAATTTAAGATGTACAGAATGAACGATCAGAAGCTTTATAAGAGCTGTATTAAGAACGTCGACATCGTTTCAAATAAAAATACGAGAAACATAATCCCTTGGAGCCGCTCCGGAAATTAAATTTTCCCTTAAGCTTAAAGTTTAATTAGCAGTATCACGCGAGTGCATAGTGGCCAGTGTTGTAGCACTTGTAGCGGAAAACGTGGGGCGCGTCAGTGAGTTCACATCCCATTCCCGTCGGCCGCGTCCCGTGGGATATACAATTTGATGGACAGTCAATTTAAGAGCGATGCCGAAGCGGTAACTGTGAGCACTTTAATTTACACGCGAACATCAGACTGAGCGTACAAACACAGCCATAAATTAAGGATAGAAGAAACGTTGATTAGGTACTTAATTTTTTATTTTTTATGATCCACTAAACTGGATAAAACACTTTTTTGTTAACAATATAGTAGTGGTTTCAAGGGCATAACCAAGTGCTTATCCTTCTATAAGTGGATACAACATGCAAGAGATAGATACACTCAAGAGATTACCCGAAATTAAATTACAATTATATGTTCAAGTTAAACCTCAGCGGTGACAGCTTTCTTTATAAAAATGACCGATGCGTTGAAAATATAAAATTTATTGCGGTTGCTGTTGTATAACGACCACATACGGTACATGAGTGAATATTGGCCGTAGTTGGTACGAAATAAAGGAAGATGAAACGTTTGTCTATTTATTACACGACTACCGGAGCGTGGTACCGAGAGTTGAAGTTTCTCAAGTATATCTGGTCTGTCGATGACCCCCTTCAAAACTTTTGATAGAAGCACCATATCGGCTACATTGCGTCTGCAATCCAATGTTCTCATTTTGTAATGTGTCAGCCTGGAGGCATAGGAAGTGAGACTTTTGCAGAGATAATTTGCGTAAGTAAGGTGATATAGAAACTGTTTCTGGAGCTTTTCAATTCTGTTGACATGGACTGCATATGAAGGGCTCCAAATAGGACTACAGTACTCCAGAAGACTTCGTACATAGCAATTAAAAAGAAGGATAGGGATCTCGGGCTCCTTAAAAACCTTACTTTGTCGTAGTACGAATCCGGCCTGCCGGGCTCCCTTTTTGGTAATATTATATATGTGTTCTCGGAAATCTAATTTATTGTCCACTGTAACTCCCAGGTCACGGATACTCGAGACTTCGCTAATCGGAGTACTTTCGATGAAGTAAATAGCTGGACTGGGGTATCTACGGCGAGTAAATTTAATATGATAGTATTTGGCCGCATTCAAGGACATTTTGTTTAAAGAACACCAGTTAATGATAGTGTTAATGTCATTTTGTAGTAAGACAACATCAATACTAGAATTTATAGACCTGTAGAGCTTTAAGTCGTCTGCAAACATCCTAAACCTGGATGATACAGCGGTACAGAGGTCGTTAGCAAATAATAGAAAGAAAAGAGGCCCAAGGTGGGATCCCTGGGGAACACCAGATGGAACAGATTTGACATCAGATATGAAACCTCGAATTTTAACAAGCTGAGATCGGTTACGTAGATATGACTCACACCAACGCAGCAGAGAGCCGCATATTCCTGCCTATTCCAGCTTCTTTATGAGAATGCAGTGGTTCACTAAATCGAACGCTTTTGAAAAGTCTGTGTATATGGCATGGACTTACTTTTTTTCAGCAAATGCCTCATGTATGTCGTTAACATAGCCTAGAAGGTTCGAAGTGGTAGACCTACCCGGGAGAAATCCATGTTGCTGAGCATTTAGCATTGGTTTCAGATGAAAGAGCAGTCTCTCACGCACTAGGGATTCAAATAATTTACCCATAGCCGATAAGATCGAAATCGGTCTGTAGTTGGTTATGTTGCTTTGGTCTCCTTTTTTGTGGATTGGAGTGATATGGGCAATTTTCCATGTTACTTATGGTTTATTATGGGCAGTGCTAAAGGTTCATTTAATATTTGAACCTAATTAAGAACACTTTAAACAAGTTAAATGCTTCACTTATAATCGATAATGTCATTTTACAAATTAACCTTAATGTATTTAACGTATGTCAACCAACGACAATGACATTTTAAACGTAAACTGTAAACAGCAAACCAAAAAGAGCAAAAATAGAAAATAGTAGCTAAGCTATAATCCTAACTAATAGGAAAAGCTTTAAGGTGTGGGACACATTTGTCCAATAACGCGGATCTACAATTTTAAGTGCAAAAACATTAATCTGGTTCATATTGAGCAGCTGGCGACGACGCAATCTCTTCCTGGCACCTTCTCGACTGAGGCGCGGCGACACATGCGCTTTATTAATTATGTTCTACTCTCACCTTTATGCTGACATGGTTATGAATATTGGATAATGTCACAGTAGTATAGGCACAGGCAGCTTGACTGCTAATCGCTAATAATAATGGTGTTCCAATGGTTGCCTGTAGTAAGAAGTTGCTTTAAGCGATAAGACTCTCAATTGTTAATTTGTAAGTACCTACTGTGCTCATGTTTATTACAACTTTAGTTTCGTTTTTATGTTGTGCAAACAATAAAGTATAGGTACTCTATCTATCTCGTAGGTACCACACACCAACATGGCTAACATGCGCTACACGACAAATTTCCAACGTGAGAGGATGACAACTGATGTCGACATAACGGCGTTTCTCGAGTTTGGCGTGCATTAAGATACATTCCGGTAGACAAAATTACATTATCTCGTATTCATGATAATTCATAATCTTTTTAATCAATCATTTTATAGAATTCCCTGACTCCTGCTCTAGTATAATTACTGTATTACAGGAGCCAGTTTGTTCCCCAGCCAGTTTGTTTGTTTGTTGTATTGGCGTGAGATTAATGCGTATTTCGCCGCTTGTCATGCTGCGCATGTTAGCTCTGCTGATTCGATTCGATGCAAGGGTTACTCACGAACGACCTAAAAACAGCAAAAAATAACATGATTCTCTGATACCTATAGGAAAAGCACATACCCCACCCTTGAATAAACTTTATAAATATTCTAGTTTGTCAAGCTTGTTTTACCATCGTCTGAAGCAAGATTAAAGATTATGCAATCATGTATACATTTAAAACATTGATGGATCCACTCTCTATTATATGCATTAAAATTTATCATCCACATATTGAACATGATTACTCTATAAAAAATGTTGGTACTTAACCATCTCTAAATAGTCTTACACCATTAAAATATTAAATGCAGCCGTGGGGTATAATTAATTCACGATAATTTCTTGATTTTTCGTAATGCATAACAGACAGACAAGCCCATACCAAAATTACATTTTATGACGTGTGAATTTAATAAAACGTCTAATGTATGTTTCGTGTTTTAATTTTTTTCCCACCACTAATGAATACCATATGGTAGACAAAAACGTTTGAACATTGTATTGTGACTACGTAAGTACCTATGGATAAGCATGCGGTTTCAATTAGGGCCGGGTATTACGAAACTTCATAAAGTAATTACATTTTATTACCAACATTATTTAAACAGGGTGTTGTTTTAATATAGTATCTATACTTTGTTCAATTTAATTTAATCATGCCTTTAAAATGTAGCTAAAGTTCAATGTAAACAAATCAATGAATTTTCCAAAGCGCAACTTTGAAAATTTGTAAATAGCACTTACTTTACATAAAACATATTATTTAGATACTACTACGAACGCTAACACTTTGAAAATTAATATCTATTTGTGAACATTAGTAAGGAAACTGGTCTTATCGCTCGCCCTGATTCGGCTGCATTAAATCGTTTCCATTACTTTAAGTAGAATTCGATGTTTATGTCAAACGCGACGGCGATAATATCGCAATTTATTTTATTAACACATTCTCTCTAATGGGGAGCAGGTCGGTGCGACGAATATACTCACATGGATTATATTATAAAAGACACAATATTAATACACCATTTGATTGGTGCATAATTTACTACGTAAGTTACTACATAAAAGAATTAGCATAACTGTTAATTCTATTCTTGTTTTTTTTAAATCCTTCTTTCAATGTTTACGGTCCAAATGGTTGTACGCTATCAAAAGAAAAACCGGTCAAGTGCGAGTCGGACTCACGCAGTAGGGGTTCCGTACCACCCATCTACCTGATAGCCCAAAGAAACTAATTTAATTTGCTAGAGTTAATCAAAAGACATCAACGCACCGTGTGCGAAATATGAATTTTTGCATCTCTTTCTCACGCAGGTACCACCAAATATCTCAATGTTTACCTTACTTTTATTATTTGTTGCTAAGCTACATAGTACTCACTATAATCAGACCAAGATTCACGCTGGTATGTATTACCGTTTTGTAGATAGAGCAGGAACAAAAACGTTGAAAAAATTCATGTAGGGATGTTGTATACCAAAGGGGGGACGGTTTTAGACTGTTTTATATTTAGTACGTGGGACACTCAGAAAGTTTTGCGAAACTAAAAAAAATTGTTCTATACGTACATATATTTTTATCAAATCTTTTCAAAGTACTTTCCACCAGCCTCTATACAAAGATTCATGCGCCTAAACCAGTTTTCAAAACACTTTTTCCAGTCCGCCGCAGACACCTCGTTTACAGCCTGCTCGAACGCAGCCAGCGCATCTTCCGGCGACGAAAATTGTATCCCTTTGAGCTGATTTTTTATTTTTGGGAATAAAAAGAAGTCACACGGTGCTAGATCAGGGCTGTAAGGAGGGTGACCCAGGAGTTTGACTGGCGTGCTGTCCAGGAAGTCCCTCGTTTTGAGTGCGGTGTGCGCAGGTGCATTGTCGTGGTGGAGCAGTAGCCCGCGGAGCCCTGTGTTTGGTCGCTTGTTGCTTATAACAGAGAAAACTTCTGGCAAACATTTGGTAGTATACCATTCGGCATTAATGCTTCTTTGATCCCGTAAGGGAATTGATACCAAGTGGCCAGTCAAATTAAAAAAGCTAGCGATCAAAATCTTACCCCCGCTTCTAGATCGCTTCACTTTGGTAGGCGTTGGCTCATTTTGAAACACCCAAACAGTCGACTGGCGCTTGGTTTCTGGGTCGTATTGATAAATCCAGGACTCATCACCTGTAACGATGTCGTAAACACGCCGAGACGAGCCTGCTTCAAATTTGTTAAGCATATCACGGCACCATTCCACCCGGGCCTGCTTCTGAGCATCGGTGAGGTTGTGCGGCACCCAGCGTGATACTATCCTCCTCACGCGAAGATGGCTGTGTAGAATCTCGTGAACGCTTCCCGATCCAATCTTCAATATGTGTTGAATCTCCTGATATGTAATTCGCCTATTGTCTTGGATTAAATTTTTCACTGCTAGCACGTTTTCTTCGGTAACAGCCGTCAAAGGGCGACCGCTTCTTTCGTCATCCCCCAAAGTTGGTCGACCGCGCTTGAATTCGTTATACCAACGATACACGGTTGCCTTGGAAGGGCCTTCATCCATGAATGCCATTTGAAGTCTATCGTACGATTCATCCGGTTTCAGGCGACACTTGAAATCGTATAAAATCATAGCTCTAAAATGTTCCCGGCGCAGATCCATATTTCAGTGAGACACAATACTTTGAATTAACTCGCAAAAAATGTGGAGGGAAATTTTGAAATTGGAACTTACTTATTTTTACTTATAAATAATCATATTTTCGAAAAACATTATAACTGGCCAGTCTCCCATCTATAAAAACTTTTTTTCGCAATACTTTCTGAGGGGCCTGGTATTTGTCGTGATAGAAGTCATAGCACCACATATTCTGAGAAAATTTCTACCGGCTACCTATTACCGTTCAAAAGTAACAGCCCTGTAACAGACAGACGGACGGACGGACGGACAGCGTAGCGATAATATGATCCCGTTTGGCACCCTTTGGGTACGGAACCCTAAAAACGAGGGTAATTTTATGTTAATTTATGACGATTCTTTAACGTAGTACTTAATATTAATCTAATTTATTTTAATCACCTACCTACGTAATATTTCTAATACATATGCAAAGCACCTACGTTTTCGTTGTTTTCTGTCAAATAGCACAAATAAAAGCATTTCTGTCCAATTATTCAGTAATCTATTTAGCAATATATTACAACAGACTCTCAAAATAAAAAAATAAAAAATAAAAAAAGTTCAAAAGTTTCTTTAGCATATATATTTTATAATACATTTACGGAATAGCTGCCCACACTGTAGTGCGGATTTAAACAATAAATATATCGTTTTGAATTTGTACATCCATCCTCACGATTACATTTGGGATTTACGTATCGAGTGTCAAGCAAGTAAGAGATTATAGCGTGTCGATATACTTTGTTAGCAAAAGCACTGTAATTTATCCGCCGTTAAATCAAAGCTGTAAGAGTGAAGTAGTGTAAGTGCTATAATTTACATAAATGTGGTGCATGCAGACTTAAGCGACAGAATATCTAATAGTACTAACGTACTTAAGCTGTGGTACAAATAAATGCTAAATGTAGCGCCGACGAGCGACGATACGGGTTCACTTAAGTCTCTGTCAACAAATTCTATGAACTCGTAACCCCTTACAAAAATATATTAAACTAATATTTAACGAAAAGATAGAGACGCATTTAAAATTTCCATGTGTAAGTAGATTAGACACTTTCTTCCCGACCAAATATACCCTCACGATCCCTTTTAATACGATAATATGCCTCTATCTTTCGTCTGCAGTCACACACGACCCTTGTGTGCTAATTGAATTTAAGGAATAAAATCCAATCGCCCCGATTCTTTATTATTCAAGATCCAATTTGGATAAGGTCTGATCGGTCCGAGGGGCGGCCCGCCCGAGAGGGGCAGTCGAGAATAAAATTGGTTTGTCACTCAAAACATAAGGTTATCAGTTTTGATATGAATGTATCGGTTTATTCTGAACTTGGGCATATTATATTGTATAATAATATACAAAAACGACAACTTATCAGTAACCCTTCCACTGCTAGGAGCAATTAAGTTGAGTCTACACGCTATATCAATCTTCAATCAAAGTTGCCAAACGTCGACGTAAATGGAAATTACCTTTGCGGAAAACATTTTATTTTATCACCGTGTTAATGAATGATGTAACAAGTTGCAAGGGTATTACAGCGAAGGGTGTAATCAGAGCTTCAACGTTAGATGTTATTTATGGCGCAGGCGGCGCAAGAGACGCGTGCGGTGCGGGTACCTTTCGATCCTTGATAACAGTGATGACACACTGCTATCGCCGACACACAGCGACTCCACCGCACCCCTGTGCTACACTCCCTCGCAATAGTGCTAGAATAAACATTTGTCTACAAAATATTGCAATCAAACCATGTGTGGATATTAAAATTGTTTCTTTATTATGTTTGTTTAGTTATCTACTTTATTATTTTGCCTCGTCATTTATTTTAAAAGCGCAAATAAACTTTATTTCCAGTAACTAAATTAAAGTTAATAATAAAACAGTACTCCTTAACAAGTTTATAAGATCCAAACAAAATTCGTGTATACGATAATACCTATCGTGTTTACATTTATTTTAATTAATGTTCTTTTTTTGTATTAATCGTTGCAATGTCAACAAGCCGCTTCGTGGCTGGATTCACGAAATTAATGGCAAATAAACATACAGTGGCTTCTATTAGTGTGTGACGCACTGATTGCTATCGCACAAGACGGATTGGGGCGTATTCACCCCTCTATATGCACTTCTTAACCTTTGATGTATATTTTTTCACCTTTTATTACTGGTAGGTACATGTAGGCACATAGTCCTGAGAAGTTAACGGTGTTTTACAAATAACCCTGTATAATTACGTTTTTATTAACAACAGTAGTCTTCAAACAACTCTGCTGGTACTTCAAACATTCATGAAATTCAAATCAGGGAGGTCGAAATGCTTAGAACTTCGGAGGACTCTTAGATAAAACTTTAGAGTTAATATCGCTTATTCTGATATCAGTTTAATTGGCCAAATTATTCTTTGGTCTCGCTGTCTTGAGATTATTCAGTCAAGATAAAATTAAGAGCAGTAAGAAGGATAACACTGTCCTAAAAAAAAAAAAAATGTTAGGTCCATAATTATAGTGTCTGCCATTGTGCATTGTGCAAGTATGGCACAGAGCCTAGCTGGGAGATTGGTGATAATATACCATGTTATTAGCGTTTATTTTACTATAAATTCAATCCTTCATCATCATCTATCTATAGACACAGGCTACATAATTTTACAAAAAAGTCAACATAGCTAATTTTAGACATCCGCTATGCTGAGTTTTTTGTAAAATGATGTAGCCTGTGTAGCTCGCGACATTAAGAAGAATCTAAAGTCACCTCATTTATTAAAATCGGTTGACCTGTTTATCCTCAACATAGACTCAGACATACATACATACATACTAACCAAAAACATCACCCTCCTTTTGAGCTCCGCCGCAGTCGGGTAAAAAGAACCTAAACGGACATCGCAGTGCTGTCAGTGCAAACAACCCGCTTAGGGGCATTGTTTATGCACGCGTCTGTGTGAACGCATCGATTCGAGCATTTGTACATAGTTTTCGTACTGTATGTTATATTTACTGTGGCTAGGTCCTGCCCAACGGGTCGCCTCTATAGTTAGCCCGACAAAAGTTGGAATATGGAAGCCAATCTTGAAATGACGGTTGTCTGTACAAGAGCAACTGTTGCTACTGTCAATATTTACAACATAAGAATTTAGAAGATTTTTTCACACACAAGAGTTACCTATTACCTATTTATTTGTATGTTTTCTACAAAATAAGTAATACCACAGTAAGACCAGCAGGTACGCTAAGGAAAGTGTTCTTTCTAATATACTTTTAATTAAAATGTTGGCACACCACAGATAGAGTCCAAAAAAATAATATTTACATAATATGAACAAATCTTTATGAAAGATGAGCTATGTTAATTGCATTTACATTTTAATTTGTTTGATGAATATGCTGAGCTCATAATAATTAATTAATAGGTGTGTTATGAAACAAAACTACGTGGTATCATTTGTTTCGAAATGTTTCGGCAATAACCCGTATTCAAGTATAGACAATGAAGATTTCTATGCATAATTAACATCGTTCCAATAACAGATGATATATTCACTATGGTAATTCGGTAGAATTCAATTAACGATTAGTTGATTCGTTTTGTGGTATAAAAATAGTTCTTTTTGTAAAAAGTTTCGTTTAATATAGTTTAGTCGGGTTTCCTCACGTCCCGACCAATCTCCGTTATAAGAGCCGAAACAATGTAATCTGCATGAACAATCAGAAATAATACAGCCTCAGTAACAATCTCCGGAGACGTTGCGAATGCACTTAATTGCCTCAACAGAGTGGATCACTAGGTATGCGTACCAAAATGGCGCAGGAAATCAGTCTGGTGAGAGAACCATAACAATTAATAATTTCTTAGGTTTTCGCGATCACTACACATTACAATAAAACAAGTTTAACCGGATTATATCGCGTATATTATTTAGATTGGTTTCCTGACGTTTCAAAAGCTTTGCAGCTTTCGTGGTCGTCGCAGGAAGACTAAGATGACAAGCGTCTTTAGAGTTTTTTTTTTTTTTTTTAAATCTATTGTACAATTTTTGTTGATTAAAATCGTTTCGATGCACGCAGTAATCACTCACAAAGTCATTATCTTTTACAGTGTTGCGTGCTGTTTGGGACTTGATTATTTTTAGAACTGGGTTCCAAACAGGTGGTAGCTGCCAACATAACAATTAAGTTATGAAGGCAACACTCCTGAAACATTTTAAGGTTTTGTCTTGATTTTTTTTGTGACTGCCTAGTTTTGGACGGCGAAGTTACAAGTAAATTCCAGAAGCTCTATCCTGTAGATATTCTAAATTATAATAAGCCTCGAATAATTTCTACCCTAATTTCTTAAAGTACTTTTTATATATGTCGCGGGTAATGTTAGTAAACCGGGTAAACCTATAGGTTTAAAGAGCTTGGGTAATCTTAGGTTTACCCGGGTAAAACTAAGATTACCCAAGCTCTTTGGGTCCGAATATCTTTAAAATCAATTCAAAATTTTCATTTACGCGGATAAACCTAGTTTTACCCAACGCAGACTGGGTAGTGTAAGGTGATTTGTGATTCTCCAGCACGAGGGTTGATGAACTCCAACAAGCCTTAACTTTGCCAAGGCTTAACTCCGACTGAGTACACCCCGACACGGTTGGGTTTGGCCAGAAAACCTCCACGTGTGCCTGACGTCTGCTTGTCCCTCTGGACACGTCTGGAGGGAACGGCAGTTGTTAGGCCGGTGCATCCTGGGTACAGGCAATGGAATCCTTTCGAGAGATTAACCTTCGGGGGATCTTATTGCCTGTGGCGAATATTCTGGTACGGGAGGGGCCCCATGTGGGCCAGTGGGGAGACGCTCCACGTGCCCCTCTGATGCCAGCGGAAGGCACAGTGGAGAAGCAGGGGCGGGCCCGGTGTGCACTCACCCTGCCACTGGGCAGGCAGCGGGGGGACTGTCTTTCCCTGCCCCCGTAAATCTCGTAACCCCAGGAGTGCCCGCTGAGTAGTGTTCTCGCGCCTCTTGGGACCGAGGGTCTTGGCTTTACCGCCCAGACCACGAGGAAGAAAACCTCTATAAAAAATTACGGGAGGATGGGGCCTGCGAGCAGTAGACTCAGGGTAGTCTGCTGCCCGACCAGCAGCTAGCGTAGCTGGCACAGCTGGCGTAGCTGGCACAGCTGATAAAGGCCCTTGAGCTGAGATAGCGTGCAGTGTTCCGTGTGTGCCGCCTAGGAGGGTGCGGCCAACGTTAGGCCGCACGGGGAGAAGGGGCTCGCCTGCTTGTGGCGGGCCAGGACCTGTCAGGGGTTCCCACGCCCCCGGCTAAGGTAGTTGAAGGAACACCGTGGTGGTTTTAGTCGGTAAGAGTCCGACACTGGCTCCGCCTACCCCGGGCGGAGTGCGTCCATGAGGATTTCCCCACGGCAAAAAAAATAGAAGGTTTCTTGTGATCTGACAAGAAAAAATAGGAGCTCCATCTTAGAATCTTAAGGCTCCGTCGACACTAAGGCTTATATTTAGAGACGAATCTAATCGTGAACTCATACTTCTAACTGTCAAAATGCAGTGCTATTTGACAGTTGGAAGCACGAGTTCACGCTTAGATTTGTCTGAATGCAAGCCTAGTTAAGTATTAGTATCCTGTCGAAGTAAAGGCTTGTTGCTGTCAATTCTATAATGCTTTTTTATTTTAACCAATACTACCCACCAGCGTTGGGTAGAACTAGGTTTACCCGAGTAAATGCCGAATTAGAATTGATTTTAAAGATATTTCGAACTTTACCTAAAGAGCTTGGGTGGGTAATCTTAGGTTTACCCGTTTTACTAGCATTACCCGTAACATATACAACGTGTATCAGAAATGCGTGGTCATATTTGAAGAGCTCATTCAGGGGATAGCATAGAACAACTTTTACTACGGGACCAATCCTGAAATCGCGAAAAAAAAAGTTGTTCTATGCTATCCCCTGACTGAGCTCTTCAAATATGACCACGCATTTCTGATACACGTTGTATATTATATAAATTTTAAGTTATGTATATTGTTTTTTTACATTAAAGAGTATTTGTATCGTATTGTATGTATTGAAATGCCTTCTAAAGCGTTTTAAACTTTATACAGCGCAACTCTTTTAACATCAATCCATCGTTTACGCTTGCTAAGCATCAAAATACGTTTAGGTGTAAAGCTGGCAACTGACAAGAGTTTATACGTAGTTGAATATGAAACGATCATTGAAAGCGCGGAAATTAAATAGCCGCTCATATCCGGGCGATGAAGTGTCGTGTCGGGCCCGCGTTCGGAGCGTTCATGCAACCGCCAGCACTTACCTCCGATACTCAGGAACACAAGGGATAAACTACGTACATAATTATTTTTATACTGGGTAATTATTATAGCTCGCTCACACAGGCAAGGGTTCTGCTACTGACTAATGATTAACTGGGTAGTTAAAATCGTTTCGATGCACGCAGTAATCACTCACAATATCACAGATAATATCAGATACTATTAACTCTGTAAATTATACTTCGCTGTAGTTGTAGATAGAAAAAGTGCGAAAAACGGCCACTTTTGGCATTCCACAGTTACTCTTTCGTACCACAGTTACTTTTTCTAACCTTGGTCATCATTATCATCATCATTTCAGCCGAAAGACGAAAAGTCAAGTCACAAGTCGTCATTGATCACGACACAAAGTGTCTATGTGATCAATGACGACTTGCCATGAGAACGCATGCTATATCTTTTAATAAAGGCTCTAATTGGTATGGTTATTTGCTATCGATTTCATGAATAAAGACCGTTTCATAAGCTTAGCGAGGGCTTTGACAACCAATAACCGGCACCGCATGCACCCTTATATTATATGATATATCCGATAATAAGAACCGAGCAAATGATTAGTTCCAGCTACATTGATAATGAAGCTCTGGATATACTTTTTTTTTTACTGTGTTTTTATATCATGGGTTGAAATAACACGGCTTATTGAGAGTAATATGTTAGTATTACTTTGGAAGGAGCAAGAAGTCTGGGCCTTTGGAAGGCTTGCCAGAGGACAGGTCCAGCTCGCAGTCGCCCCTTTGACAACTTTAAACTAAGATGGGATGGGGCACCAACCGGAAACAGTAGACAGCTGCACGAGTTCGACGCATAATGTCCCATTCGCAGATTGTCACGCAGACGCAAACGGTTCCATTCGCAGTATGTCTAATATTTCTAAACGTGGTTAGCCAAATCAACAAACGATGCATTCAGTCAGGCTAGGAGCATCATGATGGGCCTGATTCTGCGATCCGCCTTCGAAATAATTATATACGTGTGTAATATAATTTTTCAAATTTTGGTTCGATTTCTGACAAGACAAATTATTGTAAAAAAAAAACAATTTCTTTTTTACTTAATTATTGAAATAAAGGATTTTTTCTCTATAATCAGTATTTAGGGCACTTTACTTCCAGGTACGGTCTTAAAATTCCAGCCTGTATAGTGTAATTGGACTATCTACGAATGGGACGACCAGCGATCGGGACCATCTGCGAATAGGACCAACTGCGAACGGGACCACCTGCGAATGGGGCCTTTTCCGTATGCATGATTATCTACGAATAGGACATTATGCGTCGAACACCGCTGCACTATAGATAGAAGTACAACAGTAGACTTTCCCGAGAGGTGCCATTATTGCGAAACATGGTAGGTACGTAACTAAAATTATTTGGGATATCGTAAGATGTGTTTGATGGACTGGTTTTTATTATTACTTATTATTAATTATCGATGTTTTGCATAATAACGAAATAGTTTTTTTTATGAGTTGATCATTATTAATATTTTCGTGGTATAGAGCCCGGAGCTTTAGTAGTACGTAACTAATCTTTCTCCTAGACTTTTCCCAACATTTTGGTGCAACTTCCAATCTAAAGAGAGAGAGTGTCGATATGAGCTACATAATGATAATAGAACATGCCATGGAAAAAGATTAGCCAGTCAGCAAATTGGTGGCGGGGCTGACTGAGGGTGCGTCGGACGCCCAGTTAAATATCGTCACTCGTGTAGGCTCTAATAATGCACCTCATGCCTCACATTGAACCCAGCACACTCACAGCATATGGCGTGGATAGTTTTGTAAAACGTGTAAAAGTATAAAGTAAGGCTGCTACATCGCTTATTGGTCCCACGTCACCCATGTGCTATGGGCGAGGGAAGCATTTGGGAATAAAAGACATAAACGCGCCGTCTGGCACTTAACTTGGCTAGACTAATTTTATGTGTGTCGGCACAATAATTAGTAACAAATACGAAAATATATGCTGATAAACTGACATCAAAACCTCGCAACCCAGTAACAAAAAAAAATTGCACACTCATGGTAATGTCTCATTTAAAAAACTTAACTAATTTATAAACAATTCTTAAAAGTTCCAACTTAAAACGCAGCAAAAAACCACTCAGTTGTCGGCTTACCCTAAGCTCCTAGGTACTCGTAAAATATTAATTAGGGATTGTTATCATAATAAGCGGTTAGTCCGCTATCGTTCGCATTGCATGGTCGCGGGCATACAACACACGCATGCGCAATGAGCATGAGATGCCAATCAACCGGTACACTCCAAACAATTCAAACCGATGCTAATATATACGCATTTTTTTCTTAATTGGACTAATTAACGACGTGCCTAGTTATTAGTTAGTTTTATGAATGAATTATATAAACAACGATAACACAATAATAACGTCTCACAATTATATTTATTATCATATTTAAAATAAGAACGTTTCAGTGTTAATGTTTATTTGTGCCAGTTTAATAATAAGGTACTTGTACCATGTACATGCATTACATAACAAAAAAGAATTATGATTTCAAAAATGTTTAATTTACAATCTCGGGGCTTTGAAATTTCTTATGCAGCATATCTTAGTTTTGAAACAAATAAATGACTTATGTAAGTGCATTAATAAATTAAGATAAGTTACAAAACAGAATATTTATCAATGGACACAAATAGATAATGTATTCTTGTAAATTATTCAAAGTTTGACACTGATAACCCCTCTAATTCACTTAGATAAATAAACTATGAAACAGTGACGAGTTGTGGTATCGGGGAGAAATTCGTGTCAAGGGAGGACGAGGATTCAGTTTCGGGTTTGAGCAAGATTGTTATTATTTAGTCACCAAACATATCTATCAATAGCTTTGAACGATGAATGGATGATTCGTAAATAAAAACAAAAGAAGATAACAACCAGTGGCGGTTCTAGGGGGGGGGGGGGGGGTCGTAGGGGTCATGACCAAACCCCAAAATCGTACACGTCAAATTGACAAATCTCCTAAAAATAGAAATTTACAAAAATAAATTATTGACTCCCTGCTTAAACGTCCAAAAGTAAACAATGAAATTAAAACTAGGTAAGTACTACCTACTTTACATCACACGACATCTACTCGTACGTTAAAAAATACCTAACATTATTTTAGAGTTTTGGTTATGTTCTGAAGTTCAATTTACAGCATAGGTATTATTTTGCTCATAATAAAGTATTAATAATATTTCCAGTTTAATGACAAATAATATCACATACGACCGCGGTAGTTCATTTTGTTGAACGGCTTGCGCTACATTACATGAGCCTTCCGTTCTTCTTCTATCGTATCGACATGAGCTACATAATGATAATAGCTCATGCCGTGGGCAAAAGATTAGTCAGTCAGCAGGTTGGTAGCGGGGCTGACTGCCCAGGGTGCGCCGGACGATCAATTAAATATCGTCACTCGTGGAGGCTCTTTTAATGCACCCCATGCAGCCTGCCGTTGCGATTGGACACTCAAAGGCACAAGTGATTGAAGCTTTGGCGGTGAAAAGTTTTTCACGCTCGCTTCTCTCGCGCTTGTACATAGCCTGCAACTCCAAGAATTGCTCTTAAATTAAAGTCAACTTTTCGCATAAATATGAAAAATTCGCGCTCGCTTCGCTCGCGTTTGTTCCCAACGTTCGTTTCCTCTTTGTTGACGTTCATTTTGTAAGTAACTATTCTATTACATAATAAACTAACTCCAAACTTTACCTTGTCATTGTGAAAAAAAATTTGGACCTTAAAACTGTACGTAAGCCAAGTTGACCTCCCCCCCCCAAAATCTTGGGCTGGAACCGCGCCTGATAACAATTGACAACACCAGAGGATGGGCAGCAGCGTTCCCTGAGTATTTAACCATACAATTGCGATAGCCAACCCGACTGCCAAGCGTGACGATTATGGCATATCCCCCCAGCATATGCTTGGGGGAGGCCTATGTCCAGCAGTGGATGTCTTGCGGCTGAAATGATGAAACGAACAACAGGCATGAAGTTGATGCAGTGTCAAGGATTTATAATTGACTAGCCTATGCTCGCGGCTACGCCCACGTGGATGTCGTTTATCGCGCATCGGGAAATGTTCACATTCCCGCGATAAAGTAGCCTATATGTCAATCCGAGTTATGTTTTATCTGTATGCCAAATTTCATCCAAATCTATCTGAACAAGGGCTGATCCTTACAGCGTGATTGAGTAACAAACATCCAAACATCTTCACAAACTTTCACATTTACAATATTAGTGGGATAGTAGATTGATCCAGTGAATATAGACAAAAATTATAATCGGAAACTTTCTTGGAGTAGTAGGATTTCTTTGTGGATTTGTTCATTCTTTATATTTCCAGAAGGATGAAGAATCGTTAGTCTAATAAGCTCCCTCTAGCCCGAGCTTGACGGGAAGCAGCGTTGTCGCACAAGTGTCAAGCGAGATTTTGATCTTAACAACAAAATATTTCTTGCTTATTAAAGTAAAGAAATTGGCAAAGCGTCAGGTGTTCCTGAGGAGTCGGAGCTTATTATACGCAATGACGATGAGTATACATTTTAGAGGAAGGCTCCTGTTAGTGTAGGCGAGCCAATTAGAAGTGTTAGGAGGTGGTGAAGCACCCGCGCTCCCGCCCCGCGCCCCTGGGCTGTCCAATTAAACTCAGTCTCGCGGCTGACGACGGCGCACCCGCCGACGCCGCCGGAACCGAGTACCACCTCGTAATTGCGTAAGCCACTTCAAAAACAAACCTCCGCTTTTTTGCACCGACGCTAACAATGGAATCATGTCAGACACCACAAGAACACCCCTCCATTCTATTCTTCTACTGTGTAACTATTGAGTTGTTAATTAAATTCGCACAACATAATAGCTACTCGCAATCCGACGCGAGTAAGACTCTATCACGCCCAGATAGAGGTGATTTCAGCACAACCCGCGTTTAGCGATCCGTACTGATGCAGCTTCTTGTTTAATTACAACAATAGTGGCCCCTAATGAGAGTTTGCGCTAATAAGCACTGCAGAATGTAATCAACATGCTTCGTCCGTCTAATGAGTTGAGTTCCTTGCAAAAACAAGCACCGTCGACATTTTACTGAAAATTAATTAGGCGTTCTACCTATACGGCGAGATAGGTATCCTCAGTTGCACCGGAAGACCCCTGTTTCTAACTCGTTAGTTTCTGCTTAAGCAATTTTCCTGGAAAGTGTTCTGTTAAAAAGCAATCGGTATCGTATCGCTAACCAGTAACACCGGACTACAACTTCGTAGGTAGAGGTACCACGAATCCAAGTTGTTTGAGCGCCGTATGACAAACTTACTTAGAGTGATCGCCTTTAAATAACTGCTATTGACAACAAAATACACAGCCCTGGTAAACGTCGTTAACTTAAATAAGTACGTTTGATTACGTCGTAGCTAGCTACCCCATTAAAACTTAACGAGGGGCAACCCCGGGGAAAATAACTAACCCAATTTCCCTTTGCCGGGAAATCATTAAAAGTCTTAAAAGGGTCTTTTCATATATTTTTTACCCTGAAGCGTACGTGCAAATAAACACATTTTTACATACTCGAACAAACAATTCTCCTAACGAGGCGGGAGCGTAACGAGCGCGCGGCGGGCGCGGGGCGGTGGCCAGCGGGCCAGCAGCGCCCGCACCGCGCTAATTGGAAGGATACGTCCGGAAATGTGTCTCGTTACAGGCGGCTCGGCGCCTACCTGCCAACGACGACGACTACGGTGTACCTCACCTAACGACACCCCTGATTTATTTGAGCCAATACATTCAAATTGACAGCCGAAACTCGAACGAAACCCGGCATCGAACCGCCCGCGCTCCACTCCATGCGTAAATGTCAAGAGGAACAATCACATACATTCCGAACATTCCGCGACAAGTCATTAAGATTGCTCCACTACAACCTGCACTAATTTGAAAGACATTTAAATGTTACGACCAGTTGCTGTCGCATGCTAATTGTTGTGACATTTGTGTCTTGCGTCGGATGTGGGCGACTGGGTGCTACTGTCTCGTTTTTCATTGGAGTCGCCCGAAAGGTTAAAATACATTTTGATTAAAAGACTTCTATTGTATAAAATTATATTTAAGATAATTTAAGTATGTTATACTCTATCAAAACAAACGAAAAAAATGCTCCGTACGCATGCAAAAAACTAGTAATAAAAAACCGGCCAAGTGTGAGTCGGACTCACGCAGTAAGGGTTCCGTACCACCCATCGACCTGATACCCCATAGAGAGTTTATCAAAAGACATCAACGACGTACGCGAAATGTGAATTTTTGCATCTCTTACTTCCGTAGGTACCACCACATATGTCTATGAGTGTCCTGTTTTTAGTATTTTTTGCTAAACAACATAGTATGCACTATAATCAGACCAAGTTTCACGTTGGTACGTATTACTGTTTTGAAGAAAGAATAGGAACAAAAACGTTGAAAAAAATGCATGTTTTTCGAGGTTTCTTGTAGGGGGACCCCCTTTGGTTTAGACGTATTTTTTGTTTTTAGTATTTGTCGTGATACACCTCATAGCAACTGTTGCTATTTGAAATTTTGTTGAAATTTTCACAGAATATGTGTATTCTGTGAAAATTTCAACTGGTTATCTATTACCGTTACAAAGATACAGCCCTGTGACAGACAGACGGACGGACGGACGGACGGACAGCGTAGCGAGAGTAATAGGGTCCCGTTTGCACCCTTTGTGTACGGAACACTAAAAAGTAAGTTAGTTACTTTAAGTTACTGTAGCTAGCGTTATAATTGGTACACTTTCTGTAAACATACGACGGCATTACCGTTTTTTTGTCACCGGTCACGCTCGGTGCTTTGCTTCACGCGAACTAATAGAAAAACGTCCCAATTAGGACGTTTTCAAGTCTTCAGATTGCGCGCGCCAGTTACAAATCTATACTTCATTGATTTCAGTAACATCATTGATTGTATCTGTAGTTTTTATTTATTTTTAGATAAAAATAAAATAATGTTGCAACGTAACTGGCTTAAAACGGAGCTTATTAATCTGTAGCGACAATTTATATAAATTGAACGTATATAACACCGTCAGTTCATTCAGCATTCTCGGGGATTTCGTGATGCACTAATAGGTAATTAAATTAATAGATTCCCCAATTAGTGTTCGCTTTATAATTAATGGATGTGTGCTGTATTAGCGTCGGATACAATCTGATTCGAGACTCGTCAGCAATTACGGACGACTACAAAATACGTCGAATTCCGCGTAATTGCTGAGAATATTACGGCAGTGAACTTAATTGTTCTCGACTTAATTAATTAAGCTTTTGTTTGAAACTAACAGCAAAGTGTAGACTTGGCAATTCTAAATTGGATCTTGTAATTACCTTACCCTACCTTTTGCTGAAACTGTATACCTACTTTCAATTATGGGCCAAGCTTTGTTAATGAAATCAATTATAATTGAGACACAATGAAATGAATTCTATTTGAGCCGTAGTAACAATCGATTTCATTAACTAATTTGTTGTGTTTTCATACAAACAATAAAAGGAGAAATACAAATGTTTCGCAATAGCACTGGAATAATATAATGATAAACAAACGAATGTCGGTCGGTGTTCATTCCATCTGTGTCGGTTGAGTAGATATTGCTGTCTTCATTATGGAGAGCTTGCCATTACTGCCATTACGTAGGCCGTCAGCGAATCATTACGAACGCCTCTAATGAGTATCTCTTGTACGCCTGAAAATAATCCGAATCGACATAACCAAGGCTACTTCGGAGGTGGTTTCTGAAAACAGTCATTGCTTTATTGCGAAGACCAAATTTCAGTTACCTACTTTAAATAATGCAACATGCAATGCAACACACTTACGCCAAATCACATTCATTTAGCAGATTTTATTAAATGTTAATTTGACTGTTGTAACTGCCCCCCTAGCCAAGTTGGCAATCTACACAATCTACAATCGTCAACGCTAATAGAAAACAATCAAAATGTATGGGAATGACATATCTGAACGAATGATTTTTTCGATTGTGTAGATTGTCAACTTGGCTAGGGGGGCTGAACTTGAATGCAATTGTCATTGCTGTGAATTTCCAGTGCTAATTAAGTAATTTCGACAATCATGCAGACTCGATACTGTAATTAGTTATTTTGCTTTGCATATTAAGTTTAAAGAGATTTATTCTCAATAAAAACACAAAGTCACTTGAGAACAATATTAACTTAAGCTATGATGGTTTAATTTCCCGAATTAAAAAAATAATAATAATTGTGATCTTCTTCTTCTATCGTGTCGACATAATCGAGCTACATAATTATAAATTAATAGCTCATGCCGTGGGGAAAAGATTAGCCAGTCAGCAGGTTGGTAGCGGGGCTGATTGCCCAGGGTACGTAAATTGTGGTGTACCCATCCAATGCACTCGTTTTTTTACAAAAGAGTTGTCAGAAATTACGATTAATTGCTAGCTCAGTTTTGAGTGCATTAAAGGAGCTTGAATTTTTTATACGTGGGAATCTTATTATAGGGTTATACTCCTTCAAAATTACATTAAATTTACCTTTCTTGGAACGTTTACTCAGACTTTTCAAGATACGTTTTATCATGGGAGCAGACAGTGGCCAATAACTAGAGTAGAGACAACCAAGTATCTAATTAAATTATAAAATTTACAGGTTTTGAAATTACGTAGACCAAATGGCATTAGATCTTCGTAACCCTTTCTCTTTCGCAACCCTTGAAGATGTTACAGGTGCATGCTGTTTTGCGTCCATTTGTTTTAATCCTTTGTTCGGATTTTCCGACACCTACTGGAAGAGATGACCTTCTTCCACACGTGGTACAACAGTATGTTCATTATCTAACTTCATTACAATTGATTACTCAGTAAAACTAATATTGGGTATTACCCAATCAAACTTAGACACAGATTTTAGATAAAAACAAATTAATCAAATTAAAAAGACGCTTTCTGTTACCTACTACCTAATACTCGTAACTCAAATTAAGACGCTACCTAATGCATATTAATTTGCAATTTAGATATGATTGTGAAGTAATTAATATAATATTAAAATCAATCGCGAACCAAATATAATTAATTTATAAAAAATTGTTAATCATTCAGTGTTACGTATAATTTATATTTGATCAGAGTCATAATATGTTAATATTTAAATTGTTTCTTATCTTAATTATCTTTTGAATTCGGTTACGACTTTAATTAAATTCCAAGATGAAAGTTGCGATAAGATTAAGTTTTAATGATCCCTGCATCTCGGTTGTTGCATCTTTATACTATTCGAACAGAAAATGCTTAGTAAGGAAGGTTTAATTTTATTGTTAATTGGATGAGTTATAATTATAACCGCTAACAAACAACCGAAACTTTCCTCCTTTAATATTAGTGTGAAAACTTTCAAGTTACATATTATAACATCTTATGTGTACACGGTCGAGGAGCCAAAGGGGTGGGCAAGGGTTGGGGAGACTCCACCAACTTTAATTAAGACACAATAATTAAAATAACAAGCGGCGGGCGTGGTGGCGCATCAGTATGCGAACATTGCGAACTCGTGGGCTCGCGGCTCGTGGGGCCGCATACGACACCACACTAATCCACCGGACACACACTCCGCTGCTGGAAGCTATTGTCTATTGGACCCCTCTGTTTTGTGTGACGATCCAATCTTGTGGAGAATGATATCGGTACGCATCTGTGCGAAGGTCACGTGATTGTGTTATGAAAACAAATCATTGGATTAGCTTGTTTATTTACGATAGAGCCTCTGTTACCAAACCACTGAAGTGAAGAGTGAAGTGCCTGCTAATAAATATTGTGAGTAGGTAGGTACGTATAAATGAGTATGATTAGAAATTGTATCAAAATAAAAATGAAAATTGAATGAAAACAAAGGTAATGGTTTTCTTCAACGTACGTTTCCACTCAATTGGCTCTACGTAATTTTCCTTGAAAACCACGCTTTTACAAGAGCGTAATCAAGCAATTATCTTTAGCATCGGATCTTCGAATTACACTGAATGGACACGCACTCACGCCCAAAATATATCACAACATGTGATAACGTTACGCACACACGTAAACATTCGCGTGAATGAGTTAGCTTTCTCGTTTGAAAGCGCACTCTACCTAATTGGTCGCTGAATTAGATAATAACTGTCAAGATTAATATGAGTAATTTATACTGTCTGCAAAACTAATTTAATTATTTTTATGGTATTAATGAATATTTATATCGGAAGGCCCCATCTCGCAAATTAATTAGGCAATAATAAAAGAACAACAAGGCCTATGTCCAGCAGTGGACGTCTTTCGGCTGAAATGATGAAAAGAACAACTTAATTAACCAACCCAAATAGGAACAACTAATTAATTTTCGCAATCTAACAAACTACATAAAGCAAAATAAACTGAAGCGATTGAAAACATTTTCAATGTTTACCTTCAAATAGTATTTTCCGATGAAAACGGCAAAAATAACATGTATCTCCAAACACTCTTGTCTGGAACCACAAGTCCACCAATCCACAGTCAAGAAATAGAGCACCAAAATAAATTGATACAATACTTGTCCACTCTAAAAATTGTCACTTCAGAAAGATTTACAGTAAAAATCGCTTTTCCAAGTTAAAGTCCGAAACCGACAGCTCTTCGTAAACGTGTTCGAACGTCGGAGAGTATCCTTAGACCAGCGGCGGCCAATTAGAATGATTTATTAAACTTGTAATTAAACGACAAGGAACGTTAATACGACCGGCTCGGCAGCTCGTGTAAAGTTTGATACTCTGAGGAGGGAAGCCGGCACGTATAGCGTCGAGGAGGACTCGCGGCGAAGTGAGGCGACTGAGAACGAGCGTCTGGCGGCCGAGAGCCGGCAGGCTCCACGCCCGGCTCCGACCCGCGCCGCCCGGCCCGGGGTGGAATGGAACAACACTCTAATATAATGACAGGGTCGGAACACTTTAATACTCTAATTGAAAAAGTATACTCCGACAGCTTTTAAGTGTAATTAAGGTTACGCTTCCATATTGCGACTTTACTGACTGAAAATGCGGATTCTATATCGATCGCGTCTTTGTTTAGATTGGTTGTGATATTAAATTGCTTTCTTTTGGAAGATGAATTTTCATTAGACAACGTCCAATTCTAAGCACGGGCATGCGCGGGTCTGATTGGTAGTCGCAGTATGTTATTTTATTACGCGTAGACACGATTGGCGTAGCGGTTGAGCACTTGGCTGCTACGCTGTGTGTCGTGTGTTCGATCCCCGTTCGGAAAAAGAATTTGTGTGATCCACATTGTTTCGGGTCTGGGTGTTTATGTAAAGATCTGTGTCTGTAAACGCACTCACTAAATAAGTTCTTACTTTAATAATGGCGGCAATTATTTTAAGTGGTGAATCTACTCATCATTAACGACCAACACTAACGAACAACATTTACTAAGGAAGTTTTTTTTTTTTTTATGTTT
This sequence comes from Asteroscopus sphinx, assembly GCA_949699075.1. Classification (NCBI taxonomy): domain Eukaryota; kingdom Metazoa; phylum Arthropoda; class Insecta; order Lepidoptera; family Noctuidae; genus Asteroscopus; species Asteroscopus sphinx. The sequence continues at coordinate 16,152,281 of OX453007.1, forward strand.
AAAGTCTTAATAGTTAATTATTGGTACCTTAATATAATTACGGTCTAGTCTACAAGACTAATAAGTAATTTTATGCTAACTTAAACTGCTAGATAATAATATTATTTCTAAGAATGTGTCCACTGGCACTATCTTAGCGTCTCTTAAGGCGAAGTCACTTTTTTCATGTGTCTTTAATTAATATATAACTAAGGAAGTAGATAACCCTGAGTTCAAAAAAAAATCTGCTTGTCAATATATATTTTGTCGTTTTGTGTGATCACAAATGTAGGGAATAGCCGATTTCGCACTTTGGTTTATAGGTACCTGTATGATCTTAAAAACCCCAGGTAATAAAAACCTGAGAAAATTGTATTTTTAGAACAAAATAATAAATAATATGCTTGCTATGATTATTGCTGCAATGTCAAAATATCTTAGGTATGTCATTGCCTCACTGCTACACTGGTGGTCTATTCTGTAACAGGTAGTCCGGGAACTATACTGCTAATATTAACTTGCTACTATTATAGTTCGTACCTATTGTATAGATTGATTCCTGACACTTGAGCAGTGAGCACTGATACCCATATTCTAAGTTGTTTCCTCAAACGTTTCTTAACTCCACTCAACCTCACTCAATACAATATTTCCTCCGTGGTATTCACCGTTGAAAAAAATCTCCGTCACTTGATAGTTTTCCGTACTCAAGGTGAGGAGGAACTCAAGGTACATCAGGACCAACCTTAAGGCTTCCTCAAGACTAAAAAAGTGTAATTTGTGACGTGATTATTGTTGTTTCTACTCGGAAAAATGATCGATTTTTACGAATTTATGGAATATATTTACCAAGACCCATACGATTAACCATCACGGCGTTAATTATTTTCTCAAGATACATTGAGGAAATGTCTAAGAATACCGATTTAAATATTATTTGTAGGAAACCTTGAAGGCATACTTGACTAAGTTTGAGTCTAGAAACGTTTGAGGAAACAACTAAGAATATGGATGTGAGCCTTGAAACTTTATCAACTCAGCCTGTCGCAGTCCACTGCTGGACATAGGCCTCTCCCAAGTTGCACCACAACACTCGGTCCTCTGCCTTCCGCATCCAGTCCCCCCCAGCCACGTTCTTCAGGTCGTCGGTCCAACAGGCGGGGTTTCTACGCTGCGTTTGCCTTGACACCTAAAAGATGTCAAATACATACAATTAATGTCAAAATACGTTAAAAATTTGCGTATTTGTCATTAGTAGTAGCTTAGCTTCTTAAATCGTTGATTTGTCATCTGTCGCAGGACTCGAGCATTATTTTACGAACAATAAAGCTGAAGTTTAATCGCAAACGTGCTATGTTTGTAATTAAACTTCAACTGTATTTATATATCTACCTATATTCTTATCGTCTGTAAGCAACGACAAAAATAATTGCACAATGTTGGATAAAAATAATTAGTAAACATAATTAAATATTGTAAGTTATGTTCAACATCCTACCCATACCAAAACACATCGGTACATAATATCGTACGCTGATATCATATAAATGTTCGTCGGAATCGATACCTAATAAATGTAATCGGCAAGTGCGTCACGTCCCACTACTGCTACATAGGTAAGAAATATCACAAACACAACCTCGCCAGTGAATTCCGGCCTAAATTCAATTCCACCCCTTTTCTCCGCGCCCGTTCGACTAGGAAACCAATCTTCTTTACATTCCCTCGCCGACAAATTTATACACCTTCATACATCGTGGGTAATGGGTGGCAGTGGTGGTGGTGGCGGCGGCTGACCAGCGCGGCGTGGCCGGCGTCGGCGACGGTGGTGCCGCGTACATTATTAAGCAGCCGGCTGAGGTGACCCGCAAAGAAACGGCAAGTGTATGTCCAGCGGCCCACTGTCTCTGAGAATTTAATTTCCACAGCCCGCCCGCCCTCGTCGCCATTGTCCGCCCAGTATTTCATTACGGCTCGAGCTTTTCTATTAATAAATCACTCTTCGCCTTCGCCGTTTAATTACGTCCCGGATCCGGCCAACGTCTGATTACACTTTCATCGAACATCTAATTAGGAGTGCAGTCGAGCCGTGCCGGGGTGGGAACGTGTGTATTCTTTGTTCCACAGATATTACACTCGGCCTATATTACACCGCGAAGCACTGTCTCCCCAGCTAAGTTCGAAATGAACGAACTTTGATTAAAATCGACCGCTTGCACTGCTGCTAAGGTAGGTAATACCTTAACATTCTCCTCATATATGGTGCTCTTAGCCATATTATATCGACACAGCCTTGTGTTTTATATTGCGTTAAAAATCAATAAAGCTTTATAAGAAGCTGATATTGGTTGTCTATTCTGTCTTGTTGAAATCGGATATTATTAAAAAACTAATATCATTAAAATGACTGTTTTTAATGTGTGGTTTAAGTTATTTATTGCATAACAGATGATTCAGAGAAAGAAATGAACAACATTGCGAGGTAGAAGCCAAACAGGTTGGAATGACCCAATGAGATGCATAAGTAAACATAATTGTGGAGGAAAGTACGTGTGTATGATATTGCATAGTAATGAGTAAAAACATCTTAGTGGCAAATATGACGTCGGTGGCTCAAGAGTTTTTTTTTAATTTCCTGAAGCGGACGCTGGCGCGGCCCGGCCGGCGCGGGCTGCCCGCCCGTTTAACTTATTGCCACGGTTAACGAGAATACGCCGTTGTGTGCCGGCGAAATTGAAGGATTTACTCCGCGTCCCTCCTTTATTAAACGTACTGCACACTCGCCCATGCCCGTGTGTGCGTGCGACTCTACACGCAGTATGCCGAAATTACATTTCACATGAGTCGTAATAACAAGGGCGGGCGTAAATCACTAGCATTATTAGTTTCTCTTGTTACTGGTGCCATTTGTCACTTTATATTGATGCGAGAATACCGTTTTCGAAAAAAGTTCATAAAACATGAAGGCTGTACGCCGATAACTGTAAATCAAAGTTGATAATGTTCTCACTTAAACTGGGATAATCGATCAGTGTAAGCGATCGGCCGAGAAGGAGTGGGAGCGTGTGGGTGGTATTTTTATACAATATAAGTAGGTAGTCTATACCATATTAATTCAACACAAATTCAAAGTCGCTCAGCGAGCTATGGAGCGAGCTATGCTTGGAGTTTCTTCGAAGGGTAAAATCCGTAACGAGATTATCCGGAGAAGAACCGGAGTGACCGACATAGCTGTACAATTAGTAAGCTGAAATGGCAGTGGGTTGGCCATGTCTGTCGAAGAACCGATGGTCGCTGGAGCAGACGCGTCCTTGAGTGGAGACCGCGAATCGGCAAACGTAGTGCAGGGCGCCCCCCAGCCAGGTGGACCGACGACCTGATGAAAGTAGCTGGGGGGACTGGATGCGGAAGGCAGAGGACCGAGTGATGTGGCGATAGGCTGAGTTGATGATACCATATTTATGTATCAGAAGTTATTAGAATCACAAATGAGGGTATTAGTAAAGCAGTGATTGATCTCGGGCAAACAATAGCTTTGTAAGCCACAGGCGAGTGGCACGCGGTCGTGACGGACGCAACCGTGCACAAGATACTATATCGCCGGACTTCCTGTGAGCTGAGCGTATCGCATCGCTTAAAGTTTCGCAATATACGCGCTCCGAGCCCGTCCTTTATTAAAAACTATTCTCACATTTTTAATTAAAACTTGTGTTCCCCCACTAAAACTTTATTTAAGCAATAAAGGCGGCGCAATTAGCGGCGCTGTCCCCGCCGCCCGCCGGCGACTTCACCTACTTTTCCTTTGCTTTAATGAGTGTTTTTTAATAAAGCCGGAGACTGGTGCAAGTTTATTAATTTAGTTTAACTCGTGTCACGGCACCGGCCCACGGTATGCCCGCTTGCCCACCCTAGCGCTAGTCGGCACGCTATAACCAAACTTTTTAATTTAACGCATAACTACTAAGTATTGACATAGTACTCGTACATATACGTATTCGCTTAATTAATATAGTATTTTCCCTAGGTATTATTTGGCTTTTAGTACGGCATAAATTGGACTCACAAAATACGCAATATAGGTACGCCCATAATCAAGGGTACGCCACAGTTTTTGAGTCAGTTGATAAACCAATTTCCAAGACGCAGTTAGAACATTTTGAAATAATATTTGTAGTATACGATCACCAAAATACCACAACAGTAAATACTGTAAAATATTTCATCTCATATTCCCATTAGTAATGTGTGGGAAAATCTGATGTTTTCTGAAGGTATACCTATATTACGAATCCAAAGTAACGATCGTTGTCGAGCAACCAAACTAAAAGCTTGAATGACGTGGAGCCCTCGCTGCAACCCCCTCCCCCGCCAAGAGTTCCGGCCATAATTACATTCCCGTGTCTAACAAATGGAGAATCGGTGTTGATTTGTGTTTAGCCGAGCACGCGTCCGTGATCCGCGCGGCCCACGCTCCGGCTGCGTCCCGCGTCCGCCTCGCCGCCGTGTCGCTCACTCACCGTGCCCACGTGTGAACATACTCTACTAATTCACTATTCAACGCTTTGTCAAATTAACATCAGCATCGCAAAACCTTCCTATCTTGCAGCTTCACTGCTGGTAATGATATTGTTATTATGTTCAAAAAAAAATGTCAATGTCTGTAATTTTTTGAAGAGGGAGGAAAATAGAATCAAAAGTTAATTATGCAAGTTCCTAATTGGGCTTCGCGTTCGTTATTTAGACTCAAACTTTAGGTAGTTACGCCATTAGGTACTGGTGATATTCTTATCATAAATGTTAATTTAATTAACGAATACGAATATTATATATTTATTATAGGTAGACTTTAGAGTGTGTTTTAGTTTCATGCGAAGCGAGTAATTGCGAGTACATCGACTAAGTGAAAAACGAAGCTCGCCAGCCAGCCTAAAAGCTTCGCGGTAGATTGCATCAGCACACGGATTTTCCATTACGTGCTAGTTCTTTATTACGAGCCTCGAGAACCAAGTTAAGGTCAATACTTTAACAGGCTATTTTAATTAAATAAAGGCGGTAAAGTTTACCCATTAAAGTGTACCCAGTCAACATAATATTATGGCTATATCCGATAGTCCTAAAATAGCTCGCGTTTACAATCAATAGTAGTAAATTAAAATATAAAATGTTCACAAACTACATAATGGTGAAGCGTTGGCTAGTGGACTCGGAACGGGGTCGTTTGTGCAATGGTTCGCACGAAGCGAGCAAGGAGTCGTTAGGGCGGTCGTATATCCTCGGATAACCGCGAATATTGGCCGCACTAACAATGTGCGTCTTTATAAGTTTTTAACGAGCTCGGACGATATAAATTATGTGTGGCGGGCAGTGGGTCTCGTTATCTCGCTAACGGCGCACTAGCGGAAGCTTAATGTACCGAGAGCTTTATTGTAGCCACTTACGGCCAGCGCGCTGCAACTCCAACTAGTTGTACAACACTATTGTCGTCTCGTTATATTACTTTTAATACAAAAAGTAACACCGTAGCCGTATAGTACACGTGTAGACTGTATAATATAAGATCCTACATTATTAATCAGAATTATACAGGTGACTTTTTAATCACCATCCAAATCTTAATATATAAAACAAAGTCGGGTTAGTTACATCATTTATAACTCATGAACGGCTAGACCGATTTTAATATAAAGATCTTTGCTGAAAATAATGAAGTACGTGTTTTTTTTCACTCAGTACTAAAATATTGAGACATTGCATCTCAAAAATAACGTTTGACTTAGAAACCACAAAAAAAAATTGTTTTCCGGGAAAATTATTTTATTGCGAAAATTTTACCTACATAAATAATAAATTATAGACTAATATGGCATTAAATTGCCGTTTAGGAGAAGATCAGTGACACAACGACTGCAGCGCCACCTACCAAGTCCATTTTGTGAATTCAAAACTTGCAGGGACCCACTCGAACAGACTCAAAACATATAATTAAAATCGTCCCTGCCGTTTACGATAAGATCAGAGATATATCGACAACAGCGCCACCTACCGGGTTCAATTGTATTTTCAAATCATCCAGGAACGTATTTAAATATGTACACAAAATTTCATCCAAATCGGTCCAGCAGTTTAGGAGGAGTTAGGTGACAAACATACGTACAGAAGAATTGATAAGCTTTATTCCTTTATGTTCCGTGTGGTGCTGGACGTAAAGAATTGCACAACCCTACCTATATCTTCTCATGGGTGTCGTAAAGGGCGACTAAGGGATTCTACAGACGATGGGCATCAGCCAGCAGCGTTCTCGGAGTATTTAACCAACCAACTGCAATCGCCAACCCGCCTGCCAAGCGTGGCGATTATGGCAATGCCCCCCTTTTTGGAGGAGGCCTGTGTCTGGCGGTGGACGTCTTTTGGCTGAAATGATTCCTTTATGAATTACGTGCACTGGACATTCATGACCATGTGACGTGAATAGGTAATTAATTCATCTGAGGGGCCAGTGGATATAACGGTGGTCAATAATTACGATTTATTTATTTGTTAACAATAAAACTGATAAATTATAATTTGACATTTTGTATGACTTCGTCACCATCTAATATTTATTTTCTATATTTTAAAGATTTTTGTCTTAAAATATTTCGGATTAATAATGTAGGACCTATAAGAGATATGATAATGTATTTGCACAGTAGAATTGATACTAACCATCGGTGATTGTCCTCTTGTCTTTAGGCCAATATTATTTCATCTCACGTCACACAGTGCCACGAGCGAAGCGTTTTGCGAACAAAAGACATAAACGCGCCGGCACCGCCGTCTGACATTAGTTTTTTTTTTAATGTTAGACATTTAGCCTCAGTTTAATAACATTACGTTTCTATAATATTATTTTTCCATATTATATTATTTATGTCAATAAGTTCTTATCGTCTTATAATATATATAGCGTATTACATTTCTTTTCCTACTAGCTGAAGCCCGCGGCTTCGCTTCCGTGGTATATCAATAAAAACCGGCCAAGTTCGAGCCAGACTCACGCAGTAAGGGTTCCGTACTACCCATCAACCTGATACCCCATAGAAACTGATGTAATTTACGAGAGTTCATCAAAAGACATCAACGTAAGCGAAATATGAATTTTTGCATCTCTTTCTTACGCAGGTACCACCACATAATAATATCAATATAAATATGAATATAATAATATATATCATATAATATATCAATATATATATCTATGTTTACCCTATTTTTATTATTTGTTGCTAAACTACATAGTATGCACTATAATCAGACCAAGTTTGATGCTGGAATGTATTACCGTTTTGTAGATAGAGAAGGAACAAAGAAACACGTTTGAAAAAAATGCATGTTTGTATTTTTTATTTTTTTATTTTTAGTAGTTGTCGTGATAGGCACCATTTTAACACATATTCTGTGAATTTCTGTTAATTTTTAAAAAAATTTAACTGGTTATCTATTATCGTTACAAAGATACAGCCCTGTGACAGACAGACGGACGGACGTTTGGCACCCATTGGGTACGGAACCCTAAAAACCGATGTAGGTATTCTACTATTATTATAAATGCGAAAGTATGGATATTTGTTTGTTTGTTCTTCAATCACGCTGTAACAACTAAACGGATTTTGATGAATATATAATTGATGATTGATGATAATATAATTTTTTATATACAATACAAGAAACCTAAAAAAACATGCGATTTTATTAACGTTTTTGTTCCTGCTCTATCTTCCAAACGGTAATACATACCAGCGTCAAACTTGGTTTGATTATATTGCATACTATGTAGTTTAGAAACAAATACTAAAACCGGCCAAGAGCATATCGGGCCATGCTCAGTATTATAGGGTTCCTAATTACAAACGAATTAAATCGAATATTAATCATTGCTATTTTAGTTTTTGCAAACAGCGCCACCTAGCGCTGAATTTAAGAAGCTATATTTTTAAAGTATGTTAAATCAATGTAACACAAAGTTACTTTTTGTGATTTTATTAAATAGGTAGTAACTAAAGGAGCATTATTTGCTACGATAATTTTTCTCTAAGGACTATAGTTGTAAAATAACGGTAGACTACCGTTATTAACCAAAAGTCGCCGTTAGCTACCAATAAACAGCCGGTTAGCTACGGTTATTTATCCGACTGCGACGTGAAAAGGGTGGTTATGTTGAACAGTTTTTCAAGCATGAATTATTTTTAATGCGTTCGTTTTCGAATATTGTAGGTAGCTACTCAAGTATAAATGTTAATCAAATGTAAATTTTACTATTTTTTATTATTATTTTAATTATTAATACTTATTCAATAAATTAATTAATAAATATCTCAAATAAATAGATTATAGAAGATTTGATTTAATTAATTAATTAATAATTAATTAAAATTATTATTAATAATTAATAAAAAAAAATACTTTAGAGAAATTATAATCGAAAACAGTTGATCATACGAAAAACTAAACTAGAAAGAGTATGTAGAAAAAATATTAATTATTAGTAATTAATTAATTAATTAATATTTAATTTATTTAATTTTTGTTTAATTTTTTATTTGGTTGATTTGATTTGATTTGATAAATAGATGAGAGATATAAGTAGATTGTGTATGTTTGGGGGCGGGCAGTGGAAGTGTGAACTAGTGTGAAGTCTTGTCATGTCTGATGATGACGACGATGATTATGACGATGATGATGACGTTGATGATGATGATGACGATGAAGACGACGACGATGATGACGATGGTGATGACGATGACGATGATGATGATGATGATAATGATGATAATTATGAAAGCAGCTACTTTCAATGCTCCTTACCCGACCGGCTGCTCCTCGAACCTATATGAACTTTACTACCACTAGCAGCTTTACAATTTTTGTGTAAAAACTAACACTCATGTATACAATTATGTAATTATCAACATGTCATATAAATGAGAAGGGCTATAAAGCCCTTAACGCGAATATCCTATTATTGTCACACTTCGAATCAGTTATTTTTTTCGAACTTAACCACAAAATATTAAATAAGCACCAAAAAGTGCGAATTACTGGTACCCATTTTAAACAATTAGTTATACGGAAAGAAAATTTTATTGTCCTTCAAATAAACTGGGTTTGGTTGTGCGACATCAACTTTTGATGGGTAGACTAAGTGCCATACATTAGAGGGCATTGTCCTTAAAAAATATTTTCAATAAAACCAAGTAGGTATATCCATTATCTAATAATTGCATGAGATAAAATATCGGTTCGATAAAAAAAAACATGTTATTAACCGTAGTAACCCGAAAAAGTGGATAGTAACCGTTAATAACAAAAGTAACCGTTACCTACCGTTAGGTTAAAATCATTATTAACCGGCTTCGCATCTATACTAAGGACAATGACCTATGAACTAGGCCGTCTTAAGTATTTTGCAGTTTTCTCACTATAACTCACAAATTTATAATCACATTATACTCGAAATAATTTTAAAAGAGAGTTTTTATAAAGGTCTATCAATATGGAAGATTATAAGTTTCTACGTTGCATAGCTTAGAAATGGCAGGGGGGGGGCACATTGCAAGCCACGTTGGCGGGCTGTATTTCGCAGATTGTATACCTGATAAAAAAGTTGTGTATGAAACATTACCTTCATTTTAGTAGACCTATTGAATGATACCCCACACGAGGGGGTGCAGCGAAAAAAAAATGTCCATCCCCATTTCACATGTATGGGCGCCACCCCTAAAATACGTTATCAAGATTTTTTTATTCTTTTAAAATTGAGATCTATATCTAATCCATTTTTTAACAAAATTTCATTTACTTATGTTTATAACTGTAGAAGTTATTAAGCTGTAAAGGATTAGGACAGACGGACAGACGGACAGACGGACAGATGGACAGACGGACAGACGGACAGACGGACAGATGGACGGACATGACGAAACTATAAGGGTTCCTTGTAGGACTACGGAACCCTAAAAATAGGACAAACATAGACATATGTGGTGGTACCTACGTAAGTAATAGGTGCAAAAATTAATAATTCACTCACGGTGCGTTGATGTATTTTGATGAACTCTCGTAAATTAAATCAGTTTCTATGGGGTATCAGGTCGATGGGTGGTATGGAACCCTTACTGCGTGAGTCAGACACGCACTTAGCCGGTTTTTTATTATTACCACGTTTTTAATAACTCGCTTTCTTTTCCGTCTGTTTGTCTGCTGTTTGGAATATAAATTTCGCTAGTTTAACTAACTTACCAATGAGCTAGAGACTTGAAACTTTAAACATAGCCCTGAATTGGATGATAATTCAACATTAATAACATACGTTTAAAAACGTGGGCTATTAGAAAAAAAAACGAAATGTGTGCTGGGACACATGGTAGAAGTGAAACTTTAATGGACAAGTGGAAAAACGAATCGCAACGGACAAGTGGAAAACCGAATGGAAACTGACAAGTGGAAAAACTAATTGCAACAAAATTTTAACTTGAAGTTTTACGGGCAGGTTTTCAAATTGGATAAGTACATTAACAATCTGCCCGTAAAACTTCAAGTTAAAATTTTGTTGCAATTAGTTTTTCCACTTGTCAGTTTCCATTCGTTTTTCCACTTGTCCGTTGCGATTCGTTTTTCCACTTGTCCATTAAAGTTTCACTTCTACCATGTGTCCCAGCACACATTTCGTTTTTTTTCGCAGGTTTACTGCTAATTATGATTTGGTTTGATTAGGTAGGAACATTTTAATGAATGCATTTTTTATTTAAACATATCTTATTTTATCAAACAAAACACTTGTTATTAATTTATGTTATAAATACAATACTGACAAATTCACGTAGTGGTCAAAGTGTCAAACGACGTTTGAGCATTTAACATACAAAAATTCTAACATAAAAACATAGATGTCGCTAGTACATATGCTACCGAGGCTAATGATCTGACTAGCAAGGTACTCATGCGCTGCTGTTGTCTAAAAAATTTAATAGATGGCGTAAATTTAGAATTCTAATTCAATTATTTACCAAAAACTTAGTTTTCCAGTTTCTTTAGTTTAGTTTTTTGTATGTTTAATTTGCCTGATTATTAGTTAAATTTAACAAAAAATCCTTTGTATAATTATGTTGGAAAACGTAATTTGGTAAATAAAACCAACATTTAAACTTATCTGTTGCTTTTTCTAGTTATACTTATATTTTTAACGCATTTACGCAATTGAAGCAATATCTAAAGATATAAATTGTAAAAAGATAAGTTCTGATGTCACCGAAAGACGTAAGTGTAAGCTAAATTCGCCTTCCAAATTGTCAGTCACGATAGCATATCGTTGACAGTGTTAGACTTATGAAATTAGAGTCACGGGTTCAAATCCCACTAGAGCGCCTGGACTTTTTGTGTTTATTTAAGCGGCCGTAACGCTTTTTCGTGACAAAAAAATCCTAATACCCCCCGTCTATATAGAAGTTTCACTTCAAAAAAACTGTAACTTTATATGTACACTAGCTTTTACCCGCGGCTCCGCTCGGGTTAAATTCTGCTAACCCACGTCAGTCCAGTCCAGTCCATTCCAGTCCACTGTCCCACTGTCCCGCTGTCACGCTGCCCCGCTGCCCCACTGCCCCACTGCCCCACTGCCACACTGCCCCACTGCCCCGCTGCCCCACTGCCCCACTGCCCCGCTACCCCACTGCCCCACTCCACCGCTGCCCCACTACCCCGCTGCCCCGCTGCCCAACAGCCCCGCTGCCCCACTGCCTCACTACCCCCCACTGCCCCGCTGCCCCGCTAACCCACTGCCCCGCTACCCAGCTGCCCCACTGTCCAGCTGCCCAGCTGCCCCACTGCCCCACTTCCCCGCTGCCCCGCTACCCCTCTGCCCCAATGCCCCGCTGCCCCACTGCCCCACTGCCCCACTGCTTGCCCCGCTGCCCCCCACTGCCCCGCTGCCCAGCTACACCACTGCCCCACTGCCCCGCCAACCCTCTGCCCCACTATCCCGCTGCCCCACCATCCCACTGCCCCGCTGCCCCGCTTCCCCAGTGCCCCGCTACCCCACTGCCCCGCTGCCACGCTACCCCACTGCCCCGCTGCCACGCTGCCCCACTGCCCAGCTGCCCAACTACCCCATTGCCCCACTGCACCCTGCCCCGCTGCCCCGCTGCCCCGCTTCCCCACTGCCCCACTGCCTCACTACCCCAAAGCCCCGCTGCCTCACTGCCCCGCTGCCCCACTGCCCCCACTGCCCCACTGCACCGCTGCCCCACTACCCCGCTGCCCCGCTGCCCCACAGCCCCGCTGCCCCACTGCCCCGCTGCCCCGCTTCCCCACTGCCCCACTTCCCCACTGCCCCACTACCCCACTGCATCACTACCCCCCACTGCCCCGCTGCCCCGCTAACCCACAGCCCCGCTACCCAGCTGCCCCACTGTCCAGCTGCCCAGCTGCCCCGCTGCCCCACTTCCCCGCTACCCCTCTGCCCCGCTGCCCCACTGCGCCACTGCCCCACTACCCCACTGCCCCACTGCTTGCCCCGCGGCCCCCCACTGCCCCGCTGCCCAGCTACCCCACTGCCCCACTGCCCCGCTATCCCTCTGCCCCACTATACCGCTGCCCCACTATCCCACTGCCACGCTGCCCCGCTTGCCCACTGCCCCACTGCCCCGCTACCCCACTGCCCCGCTGCCACGCTGCCCCACTGCCCAGCTGCCCAACTACCCCATTGCCCCACTGCCCCCTGCCCCGCTGCCCCGCTGCCCCGCTTCCCCACTTCCCCACTGCCTCACTACCCCCCACTGCCCCGCTGCCCCGCTAACCCACTGCCTCGCTACCCCGCTGCCCCACTGTCCAGCTGCCCAGCTGCCCCACTGCCCCTCTTCCCCGCTGCCCCGCTACCCCTCTGCCCCAATGCCCCGCTGCCCCACTGCCCCAAAGCCCCGCTGCCTTACTGCCCCGCTGCCCCGCTGCCCCACTATCCCTTTGCCCCACTGCCCCGCTGCCCCACTATCCCTCCGCCCCACTATCCCGCTGCCCCACTATCCCTCTGCCCCGCTGCCCCGCTTCCCCACTGCCCAACTGCCCCGCTACCCCACTGCACAGCTGCCACGCTGCCCCACTGCCCAGCTGCCCAACTACCCCATTGCCCCAGTGCCCCCTGCCCCGCTGCCCCACGGCCTCACTACCCCCCACTGCCCCGCTGACCCACTATCCCACTGCCCCACTGCCCCGCTACCCCACTGCCCCGCTGCAACGCTGCCCCACTGCCCCGCTGCCCCACTATCCCACTGCCCCACAGCCTGCCCCGCTGACCAGCTGCCCCGCTGCCCCACTGCCCCGCGGCCCCGCTACCCCAACGCCCCGCTGCCCCACTATCCCACTGCCCCGCTGCCCCACTATCCCACTGCCCAACTGCTTGCCCCGCTGCCCCCCACTGCCCCGCTGCCCCGCTGCCCCACTACCCTACTGCCCCCCACTGCCCCGCTGCCCCGCTAACCCACTGCCCCGCTACCCCGCTGCCCCACTGTCCAGCTGCCCCGCTGCCCCTCTTCCCCGCTGCCCCACTACCCCTCTGCCCCAATGCCCCGCTGCCCCAAAGCCCCGCTGCCTCACTGCCCCGCTGCCCCGCTGCCCCGCTATCCCTCTGCCCCACTGCCCCGCTGCCCCACTATCCCTCCGCCCCACTATCCCGCTGCCCCACTATCCCACTGCCCCGCTGCCTCGCTTACCCACTGCCCAACTGCCCCGCTACCCCACTGCACAGCTGTCATTCTGCCCCACTGCCCAGCTGCCCAACTACCCCATTGCCCCAGTGCCCCCTGCCCCGCTGCCCCACAGCCCCGCTGCCTCACTACCCCCCACTGCCCCGCTGCCCCACTATCCCACTGCCCCACTGCCCCGCTACCCCACTGCCCCGTTGCCACGCTGCCCCAATGCCCCGCTGCCCAACTATCCCATTGCCCCACTGCCCCGCTGCCCCACTACCCCACTGCCCCGCTGCCACGCTGCCCCACTGCCCCACTGCCCCGCTACCCCACAGCCCCGCTGCCACGCTGCCCCACTGCCCAGCTGCCCAACTACCACATTGCCCCACTGCCCACTGCCCCGCTGCCCCCACTGCCCCACTGCCCCGCCGCCACGCTGCCCCACTATCCCACTGCCCACTGCTTGCCCCGCTGCCCCCCACTGCCCCGCTGCACCGCTACCCCACTGCCCCACTGCCCCGCTATCCCACAGAACTGCGGCCCCGCTACCCCACTGCCCCACAGCCTGCCCCGCTGACCAGCTGCCCAACTACCCCATTGCCCCACTGCCCACTGCCCCGCTGCCCCACTGCCCCACTGCCCCGCTGCCACGCTGCCCCGCTATCCCTCTGCCCCACTGCCCCGCTGCCCCACTATCCCTCCGCCCCACTATCCCGCTGCCCCACTATCCCACTGCCCCGCTGCCTCGCTTCCCCACTGCCCAACTGCCCCGCTACCCCACTGCACAGCTGCCACGCTGCCCCACTGCCCAGCTGCCCAACTACCCCATTGCCCCAGTGCCCCCTGCCCCGCTGCCCCACAGCCCCGCTGCCCCACTGCCTCACTACCCCCCACTGCCCCGCTGCCCCACTATCCCACTGCCCCACTGCCCCGCTACCCCACTGCCCCGCTGCCACGCTGCCCCAATGCCCCGCTGCCCAACTATCCCATTGCCCCACTGCCCCGCTGCCCCACTACCCCACTGCCCCGCTGCCACGCTGCCCCACTGCCCCACTGCCCCGCTACCCCACAGCCCCGCTGCCACGCTGCCCCACTGCCCAGCTGCCCAACTACCCCATTGCCCCACTGCCCACTGCCCCGCTGCTCCCACTGCCCCACTGCCCCGCCGCCACGCTGCCCCACTATCCCACTGCCCACTGCTTGCCCCGCTGCCCCCCACTGCCCCGCTGCCCCCGCTACCCCACTGCCCCACTGCCCCGCTATCCCACAGAACTGCGGCCCCGCTACCCCACTGCCCCGCTGCCCCACTATCCCACTGCCCCACAGCCTGCCCCGCTGACCAGCTGCCCAACTACCCCATTGCCCCACTGCCCACTGCCCCGCTGCCCCACTGCCCCACTGCCCCGCTGCCACGCTGCCCCACTATCCCACTGCCCACTGCTTGCCCCGCTGCCCCCCACTGCCCCGCTGCCCCGCTACCCCACTGCCCCACTGCCCCGCTATCCCACAGAACCGCGGCCCCGCTACCCCACTGCCCCGCTGCCCCACTATCCTACTGCCCCACAGCCTGCCCCGCTGACCAGCTGCCCCGCTGCCCCACTGCCTCGCGGCCCCGCTACCCCAATGCCCCGCTGCCCCACTATCCCACTGCCCCGCTGCCCCACTATCCCACTGCCCCACTGCTTGTCCCGCTGCCCCCCACTGCCCCGCTGCCCCGCTGCCCCACTACCCCACTGCCCCACTGCCCGCCACTGCCCCGCTGCCCCGCTAACCCACTGCCCCGCTACCCCGCTGCCCCACTGTCCAGCTGCCCAGCTGCCCCGCTGCCCCTCTACCCCGCTGCCCCGCTACCCCTCTGCCCCAATGCCCCGCTGCCCCACTGCCCCAAAGCCCCGCTGCCTCACTGCCCCGCTGCCCCGCTGCCCCGCTATCCCTCTGCCCCACTGCCCCGCTGCCCCACTATCCCTCCGCCCCACTATCCCGCTGCCCCACTATCCCACTGCCCCGCTGCCCCGCTTCCCCACTGCCCAACTGCCCCGCTACCCCACTGCACAGCTGCCACGCTGCCCCACTGCCCAGCTGCCCAACTACCCCATTGCCCCAGTGCCCCCTGCCCCGCTGCCCCACTGCCCCGCTGCCCCACTGCCCCGCTGCCACACTGCCTCACTACCCCCCACTGCCCCGCTGCCCCACTATCCCACTGCCCCACTGCCCCGCTACCCCACTGCCCCGCTGCCACGCTGCCCAACAATCCCATTGCCCCACTGCCCCCTGCCCCGCTGCCCCACTACCCCATTGCCCCGCTGCCACGCTGCCCCACTGCCCCACTGCCCCGCTACCCCACTGCCCCGCTGCCACGCTGCCCCACTATCCCACTGCCCACTGCTTGCCCCGCTGCCCCCCACTGCCCCGATGCCCCGCTACCCCATTGCCCCACTGCCCCGCTATACCACAGAACCGCTGCCCCGCTACCCCACTGCCCCGCTGCCCCACTATCCCACTGCCCCACAGCCTGCCCCGCTGACCAGCTGCCCCGCTGCCCCACTGCCCCGCGGCCCCGCTACCCCAATGCCCCGCTGCCCCACTATCCCACTGCCCCGCTGCCCCACTATCCCACTGCCCCACTGCTTGCCCCGCTGCCCCCCACTGCCCCGCTGCCCCGCTGCCCCACTACCCCACTGCCCCACTGCCCCATTGCCCCACTGTCCCACCGTCCCACCGTCCCACTGCCACTGTACTACTGTCCCACTGTCCAACTATCCCACTGTCCCACTGTCCCACTACATCACTATCGTCCCGTCCCATGTCCCATGTCCTGTCCCATGTCCCATGTCCTGTCCCATGTCCCATGTCCTGTCCTATGTCCCATCCTATGTCCAGTCCCATGTGCCGTCCCACTGTCCTGTCCCATGTCCCGTCTCATGTCCCGTCCCATTTCGGCCCCGGTACCCCAATGCCCCGCTGCCCCACTATCCCACTGCCCCGCTGCCCCACTATCCCACTGCCCCACTGCTTGCCCCGCTGCCCCCCACTGCCCCGCTGCCCCGCTGCCCCACTACCCCACTGCCCCACTGCCCGCCACTGCCCCGCTGCCCCGCTAACCCACTGCCCCGCTACCCCGCTGCCCCACTGTCCAGCTGCCCAGCTGCCCCGCTGCCCCTCTTCCCCGCTGCCCCGCTACCCCTCTGCCCCAATGCCCCGCTGCCCCACTGCCCCAAAGCCCCGCTGCCTCACTGCCCCGCTGCCCCGCTGCCCCGCTATCCCTCTGCCCCACTGCCCCGCTGCCCCACTATCCCTCCGCCCCACTATCCCGCTGCCCCACTATCCCACTGCCCCGCTGCCCCGCTTCCCCACTGCCCAACTGCCCCGCTACCCCACTGCACAGCTGCCACGCTGCCCCACTGCCCAGCTGCCCAACTACCCCATTGCCCCAGTGCCCCCTGCCTCGCTGCCCCACTGCCCCGCTGCCCCACTGCCCCGCTGCCACACTGCCTCACTACCCCCCACTGCCCCGCTGCCCCACTATCCCACTGCCCCACTGCCCCGCTACCCCACTGCCCCGCTGCCACGCTGCCCAACAATCCCATTGCCCCACTGCCCCCTGCCCCGCTGCCCCACTACCCCATTGCCCCGCTGCCACGCTGCCCCACTGCCCCACTGCCCCGCTACCCCACTGCCCCGCTGCCACGCTGCCCCACTATCCCACTGCCCACTGCTTGCCCCGCTGCCCCCCACTGCCCCGCTGCCCCGCTACCCCATTGCCCCACTGCCCCGCTATACCACAGAACCGCTGCCCCGCTACCCCACTGCCCCGCTGCCCCACTATCCCACTGCCCCACAGCCTGCCCCGCTGACCAGCTGCCCCGCTGCCCCACTGCCCCGCGGCCCCGCTACCCCAATGCCCCGCTGCCCCACTATCCCACTGCCCCGCTGCCCCACTATCCCACTGCCCCACTGCTTGCCCCGCTGCCCCCCACTGCCCCGCTGCCCCGCTGCCCCACTACCCCACTGCCCCACTGCCCCATTGCCCCACTGTCCCACCGTCCCACCGTCCCACTGCCACTGTACTACTGTCCCACTGTCCAACTATCCCACTGTCCCACTGTCCCACTATATCACTATCGTCCCGTCCCATGTCCCATGTCCTGTCCCATGTCCCATGTCCTGTCCCATGTCCCATGTCCTGTCCCATGTCCCATGTCCTGTCCCATGTCCCATCCTATGTCCAGTCCCATGTGCCGTCCCACTGTCCTGTCCCATGTCCCGTCTCATGTCCCGTCCCATTTCTCGTCCCATGTTCCGTCCCCTGTCCCGTCCACTGTCCCGTCCCCAGTCCCGTCCCCTGTCCCGTCCCCAGTCCCATCCCCAGTCCCATCCCCTGTCCACTCCACTCCACTCCACTCTATCGTACATTACTATCCGCTCGTGCAAATGCATAGAAGCTTCGATCTGTCGGGTGAGTACGCAACCCACGAATTATTTTTTTTCTTTTTTTCTTTCTTTCTTTCTTTCTAATAACCCATACCAGTTTTTAAGTCAGATCATCAGCTTTCAAACAAAAAAAAAATCATCAAAATCGGTCCAGTAGTTTTAGCGTGATGCTGGAACAAACAAACAAACAAACAGACGTTTACAATTTTATAATAGTTAAGATAAGATTAATGATGGAATAAATAAATGAATAGGTACTTAATTAAAACAGCCAAATTTCCAAATCAGCAATTCACTCAGGCTATAATACGGAAACCATTAAGGGTGGTTGAAAGTTAATAAGTAATAGGTACAGTAATTGCTTGCCAGGGGCGCACTCGAGGTACCCAGCGCAGCGTGATTAGCTATTATAATAAACCATAAGTAGCAGTTAGGTGTTCACTTTTGCTTGTGACATGTTTATAACCATAGAAAGAACATTGCACACAAATATATATATAATATATATATATATTGTGTTCCTATGTCCCTCATCTGGGGCAGAGGGCAGATACAGTGGCTCTCCATTGCGCTCTGTCATTTGCAGTAAACTTGACTTCACTCCAGGTCATCCCAATTTCCTTGGCCTCCAATACGACTGTACGCTGTCAAGTTTGTTTTGGTCGTGCACACAAATACAGTTCACTAAATCACTACCTTGGTGAAATGGGTTGTCGGTTGAACTAGCCCTGACAATTATTTTATACTGAAGCAGATGCGTCACAACGGCTGATTTAATGGTTGCCTATTTTGTTCAGCATTTTATTCAAATGCCTACAAAATTTCAACTTTCTAGAAGTAGAGTTATCAGAATTGGAATTTCATCTGAAATGAACTCAGTCAGTCAGATAAAATTTTCATAAAAATTCAGTTAGTTCCGTTCAGTATGTCCCGCTACTGCTACTACTTCTAGGTACAGTCCAACTGAGTGGTGGCTATAGCTTATACTTTTACGTGGACGTAAGTAGGTTCTAATCACGGAAGAAAATATTCCTTACCTCTATGGTTCTAATCTTGATGAAGTAACCAAAATTAAATAAAAAATAAGTTGAGCACTGAAGATAAATTAAAACATCTTATAAACCCATTACCTACCTTATACCTGAAAGTAAATTCTGGAACTGGGCCACGAGCGCAATAGCTATTATAAATGGATAGAAGTCGAACAAAGTATTTCGGAATAAAGCTAGAAATATCAGCGTCTGAATGCGTCACTGAGCTGTCCCCCGAGCAGGCTTCACGACGAAATTAAGGTTACCTACCTTGCAATTAGTGCTTTACGGTATTAATAAAGAAATCCCTTAATTCTTCCTTAATAAAAGAAATTCTTAACGTATTTGGTGCCGGGAAAATTCATTAGCATAACTCAGTTTTCCCCGGCTCACGTTATTAATACTCTTAGAGGTAAATGTAAGGAACTCATTTTACACAGATGTTAGAAATGAATGTTAAATTAAAGTAATGGTATTTTTAGTTAAGTATAAAGTATTACCGAAGAGCTCGTCTAAATACCTTCGCAGGAGATTCCGTCGACGCTAGAGAGCTTTGATTAAAAATACCAATTAAGATTACGAGCTTTTTATTCCACTTGTAATCAAGCAGTTAATTAGGATTTAGCGCGGGCGGTGCCGCCGGGCCGGCCCTCGCGCTAGTTACCGACCTTTTCATAATGATAAAATTAACGTTATACTAAATGAATTTTATTATTGTAAGTAGTATTACATAAACAGGTTGTTAGCCTTAGAAAAGTCATCTAATAGCTGTTCTTATCTTTGTAGTTTTGTACTCTGACATTTCACTGAGAATACTCTAACAAAGGTAGAGTCATAAATAGGTCAACTAAGTTTCAGTTATTTCCAAAGAGACAATAACTTCTACTTGTTTTAAATATAGGAACGAACATGAAAGCCAAGACATATCTCTCCCATTTTAGGAGCGGTGAAGTAACAAATCAATATTTGGAGTGAGTGCTTTTTCGTGCTATGGAGAAGCTTTTATCTGGACAACGGTCGGATGGCAGCACAAACAGTCAGACGACAGAGACATTCACTTAAACATAAAACGCTCTATCTGTCCCCACTCAGAGAGCAAACTTCGGACAGTGATTTTACTCTAATTGTGTTTTTAAGTTACATCATTAGGAGGTGAGATGGTCAAGATGACCTATTAGAGCAATGTTTTAGATAACATCTGAATGTTATTGAATTTTTTGCCAATCGTTTCCCGGAAATAGATTGGGAATAATAAAATTAATTGGTTTGTTATGCCTCGCTAATTGTTATATTTTGTTTTCATTTAATGTTTTGCACTTTTTACTTCATTAAAATTAAATGGATCACTGTGATGTTAACATTAACTTAGAAACACTGTGTCCTGCTAAGGATCGACCAACGAACGTTGATGTAGGCCTCTGTTTATTCATAAAACAAATTGCTAACAATATTTTTTTAAACTACTCACAAACCATTAGTAAATAAAGATAAGAAAAATACAATCAACTTTAAATTCCTTATCAGCAAAACGTTAAAACAAATTAAAAGGGCCGGAAAAACATTTAATTAACGTTGCCAATGGTATAGTGAGGTTTAACCAATACAGACTAAGTGGAACTTTACCGCAAGCGTTAATTATTATCTGCGAGGAGTGCTCTTTGTTTAGTTGCTAACTCTAAATTAGTTTTCGAAATGGATCATTCACACCCCGGCAATCTCCCCCTCCCCCCACCCCGTTCTTAGTAATTGGAACGTTCTGAGATGACACCACTCGGCTGCCTCTAATCAGTTAACAAGAAACTCAGTGTACACTATTGTGATCTGTAATCACATGCCACACATGACGGGCAACTTGAACCACTTGATTGTGTACCCGTACTTCTGTGGGAACCGCCTGGTGATGTCAAATGAGTGGACTTACGTCTTGTGGAAAATGAGGTGATGTTAAAGAAAACGCGGATGTAGAAATGTAAGTGCAATAGGGATGTACGAAAACGGATATAAACATGAATTGAAATTAGTTAGTCATAGTCTACATTAAATCTATAAACAGCGTAATTACTCATTTAGTTTTGTAGTTAATAACATGGCTGGCGGCCGGATGAACATGACAATCTGCTGACACTTACTAAATTAGAATGTTACTTACTTAGGCAGAAAACGTTGTTGTTTTGTTTCAGACGTTCAGTGAGGGCCTTAAGTAAGCACTTATCTTTACAGTTCCTGCATTAAGTCGTCAACAATTAAGCCTCATTAAATTTCATTAGTGGAACGGTCCCGCGAGTGGTGGCGCGGGGCGGGCGGCCGACTGCCGGTCCGACGCCGCTTAGACGGATAATCTCCAGCTGTCAGCCGCTAATGCGTTTTAGAGTACGTAATTTGAACCGTCGAGATCGGTGGTAATTAACGGCCGCAATTAAGCTAAGTGATTATTAGTAACTATGAGCGCAAAACGATAGATGCACTCGTCATGACCACTCATTGGACCAACAGAACTTAATTATAATCTGATAGTCAAAAGTTTGCTCGACGTCTTCACAAAAAACACAACTCATTCAAATGTAATTCTAGTCCAAACTTTCAACATTACTTACGATTGGGAAAATAAATCCCAAGTTTTGATTTTTTTACTACTACAAGTGAGATGTTTCAGCTTTCCAATAAAATGTAATTTAAGTGAAGATACACATGAGAGCAGAGTGAAGGCTTTACGTCACTTCAATTTTGTGTTAAAAGTAAGTGTGCGCGCCTCAAGTAACCCGGAGGCAGGGGTAATGTATTCCCATATATACATAAGTGAAAACATTTTAAGAAGCTCCACGGACCCACTGCATCACCCCCGGGGTTAGGGCCTAAAAGCACTATCTCGGAGCCAAAGCCTTACAACTCTTCTCAAATTCAACTTACTTTGCTCTGTGTGGAGGTGCCCGTACGGATGTTTTGTACCGCACTTAACCGTCTTGATACATCGCATACGAATACAATATATTGTTTTAACTACTTCATGTCTTTGTCGTTTAAAATATGTAGCGTTTTAGTTAAAATACTTGTCTACTCTTGATGGATAGAAAAACTTTCAGCTTGAAAAATCTTTTCACAATTTAGTTTGCGGAAGCGCGCACCAGCTGTTTTGACGCTACCATGCAAACGGCGCGCGTCCTTGGTGCGCAGAGAGCGGGCCAGCTTCAATGCTGTCGTAATGATCGCTAGGCGACTTGACTGCTTATATATACTTATATATATACTTCATTGCCGTAGCAAGCATGTGCCCAGGGCACGATAGTGTAAGTAAAATCTGGCAAAATCGTAAAAAATAATAACCAATTTTTATCTTTGTCAGTACTAGGTCAGTCTGCTTTTTATCATGCATTGAAAATGTGCCTGTAAATAATTAAACTGAATTAAAATTAATAAGACTATCCCAAGTTTGTCAAAATACTGTTTTTATGCTTAAATTTTGTATAACTAGGTAGTACGTGGCGCCCCCATTTCGTGTTTCGTTCGGATAGCAAAATAAGCAAAAAATCCACCTGATGTTAAGCGTTTATATTTGCCCATAACAACTGCAATACCACCTAGGCTAGGTACCTACTCAAAATGTGAATGTTCAAGGAATGATATCCCTTTATATTAACAATATTCTCTTCACGTTTATTATTATTTAGAAGAACTATAGCAACATCTATGCACCCCATAACACAGGCATGTAAAACATTCTATATAATCGTAAAATTACATATGTAACTCGGACCACAGATAATATAATACTATAGCTCGGACGAATAAAAAATATAATCACACTTTTTAAATTACTTGCTTGTCATAAGTCACACAAACCGAAATCATAACACACCTTTTCGTTTCTTCATCAAGATCTTCTAGGGAGTCAGGGAGCTTCACATAGGTATTTATTAGATTCAGCTCATCTTTCACTTGGTTATTGGCCCAAGGGTCAGAGTTGCACCGTAGGGACTAGCATTTGGTACTAATATATTAATCTGTGATTTGGTACCCACGAGCTAGTTGCATAAAATGCCAGTGTCACCAAAATCTTAAAAAGACAATAATGACATTGTGCGGGGTGCAAGGTTTTAATGATATTAAAGCACTGGATTAATTGAGAAAATGTTTATTTTGAGTTCTGACAAGCTGTATGTTCTTAATAATTAGGATGTTTAAATGTTATGTTCTTAATAATTAGGATGTTTAAATGTTATGTTAAATTAATGCAGCACCCGGTCTGTTCGATGCCTAGTAATGTACTGAAGTTATGAAGTTGAAAATATAATTATTCCTTAGTACCTACGATTGTTGTAAAGAGCCGCGCTCGCAAGTGTTCGGTTACTTGGACCGAACATATTCCGGGGCGGCTAAGATGAAGATGAGATGATGAGATGATGTACAGTCAGGTTAGGTAATAAAATGATATGATACTAGCCTAATGTTAGAGGTGATTATTAAAATAAAAAACAATAATATTAATTTGAGAATCTGAATTAAAGTAAATCTTAATGTTTCTAATGTTTGTTCAATATTGGTGAACATGCTTTGTTTAGTTTTTTAACGACATCCACTCGCACTTCACTTTGGACACTGGGCTGTCGGTCAGCCTTGTTATGTTGTCGCGCACAAGCACTAACACTCGCGTCGTTATTAGTTTGGAGTTCGATGTCTGGAGAGATGAGAACGCGTCGCATGCGACGACGTCGCCACCGCCACAGGAACACGACTGCTACCACAGCCGCCACAAGCACAAGGGTGTAGCTTATCACGTAGTGATGGATATCATGTGGTGTCAATATCTCATCTTCTACTTCGCTATTTCGCATCTGCTTGATTTGTTTGTAGATTTTGCGTAAGTCGTCATCTAACTCGTCCTCGTATGTTAGGTTTTCGTGGTTCATCTCTATCGGTATGCTCACATTGATAATGTTGTTTAATGGGTCAATCTTAGGGACGTAGATATTCGACTTCACGGTTATGTTATTGTCAAATTTTGTGTTTGCATGCAGGGTAAAATCTTGTCCTTTAATAACACAACCCTGTCCAAGATATAATAATCCTGCTTGACTGAGTTGTTCGACTGTTACTTGCTCTCCACAAATTATTTTAATGGAATAGTTGTTGCAGCAGTGAAATAAATACTCAGAAGGATTGTTCAACGGTATCCACTTATTTGAGCATATGTTTTGTTCGACTTTACATTGATTAGTCGCGTGATTAATATTGCAATAATTGTTGTTGTCACTGCCTAGATGGTAAACAGGTTTCTTTAGCAGGCACATATAAGTCTCTTCTTGAGTAAAACATGTTGATAATTCATTGATATTTATCGGAATATACGAGTCCTTTCTTAGATTTACGCCAATATATTCCGATTTTGGTAAAATGGTAGTCATGTTTTTACTAAATTGTTTGGGAATGGGTATCACTCGGTATAGTTTGTATCGATCTCTGCTTATACGTGGGAATTTTATTTCAAAAATAAAGTATTTTTCAGTAGTTCTTGCTTTTATTTGTAACAGGTGGTACAGTTTCTTTACATCAGTTTGATCGACAGGCAGCGTTAAATCACCAGATAGTTGGCCAGCAATAATGTTGAGCTCTTGCTGTAGTTGCTGAGGCGTTAACAAGTGTATGTTGAACTGGCCATGGCGAATGTCAGTCAAAGTGTCTAATAAAGTGTCTTGGTTTCTTCTCAATGTTTGTAACAAGGTGTTCGCAGTCAACGCTGTAATAATTTGGCCTTGTACTTCATTCATGTTAGACATAGCTTGTTGTACTCCATTTGTTAATTTCTCTAGTTTTGCTAAATGTTGATTTATAGTCTTATGTTGTTTATGAATAATTCTTTCAGTTCTTTTCAGTATGTTATATTCCGACTCGACGATAGACGTTTGATTTTTCCATAATTTTGCCAAATGATTTTGATTTTGTTTCAAAAGTTCAATGTCCTTAGTGTACTGTTCAGCGAAACGCTCGTCTAATACGCCGAAGAGAAAATTTGCAGCATAGCCAAGACCATTGATAAGGCCCCGACGCTGTCTGGAGTGTGAGATGAATTGTTGTGTCATCAGTAGTATATTATAGTAACGCAGTTCCGTGAACTCGTGCTGGAGTTGCGGCACTATCATGTTACACACACCGCTGTCTATCGTAGTGCATGTTTTATCTAAATGAGATAGTAGTTTTTCTAGCGCCGTCGTCCCTTCCCAGTAGGGCGACATATCATAATAGACAACTAAGGTCCATTTGTCACGAATCAGATTCATTTTGGCCACAGAATCAAAATACAAGGACTGATTATTCCTTAATTTTGTAATGTTGTACATTCCGTACGCAGTGTCGATTATTATTGTCATAAATAACGTTAATGTTAAAGCCATTGAGATGAAGTTGATTTGTCCTAATCTGACAGGCGTCCTACGTCTTCTTGTTTTGTTTTCTTCTTGTTCATTTGTTTCTGGCCTATTAATAGGCAACAGAGAAAGTTTAATAATAGGCCTCTTCAATATTCCGTTTTTTGTTTTTAGGGATACCACCCGGACAAGGCCGTCTCTGCCCGGATGGAGATCCACTACTCTTCCCATAGACCATTTTCCGGCAGGAATGTTGTTTTCTTGAATGACCACCAAATCACCTATTTTTAGATTTTGTTGTGGTTTCAACCATTTATTTCTCGCAGTTAATTGGCTTAGGTATTCTGTTTTCCACCTTTTCCAAAGGTCTTCCGTTAGTTTCCGGACCAAATTCCATCGTGTTCTTGCATCATTTTCTGTTTCCATGACTGTTAATCCTGCCCGGCCAGTTAAAAAGTGTGCCGGTGTTAGGTAGTCAAGGTCTTCTATGTTTTCTGTTATTGGGCAAAGTGGTCTAGTGTTTAGACAAGCCTCGATCTGAGCCAGAAAAGTCGAGTACTCTTCAAATGTGAGCCTCTGTTGTAAAAGTGTAATCATTGTTTATAGACTTGCATGTAATGTTAATCATCCCCTTACAGCTGTTCTCCCTTTCGCCTACGCCAACAACAGTTCCCTTGCATTTTTGTCGTTTAATCTTTAATAGCTGAGCAGCTTTTTCAGTTATTAAAGATATTTGCGAGCCCTGGTCAATAAGAGCTCGCATGTTGTGAGAAGTCCCGTCGGCGGCCATGACCTTCACGAGAGCAGTAGCTAGCAAAATCTCCGCACTATCATCCTGTGACGCGTTGGAGAATTTCACCGCGTGTTCATTATGTTCAGTAACTCGAGAGCCCGACGTTGACGCAGTTGCCGGCTTTATAAAAGCGTCATGCAATATCGTATTATGATAAGCTGGACATTTGCGGCATCGTTTTGTAGATGTACACTTGTTGCCGTTATGGTTAAACAAACAATTGATGCACACTTGCAGGTTATGCGCCATTGCGAGTTTTTGTTCGACCGGCAATTCTAGGAAAGTCTTGCAATTGTAGAGGCCATGTTCACCGTTGCAACGTGGACATTTGATCTTTGACACGTATAATGATTTTGTCAAGGACCCGTTATTCTCACGGTTCTGATTATAATTGTTGTATGTTTTATTAAAATAATGTTTTTTGAAGCCTGTTGATGACTGAGTCTGAATGTTAGAACCACCCTTTTGTTGGGGGTTATCTTGTTTGCGACGAGCTGATTCTAAACTGATGAATTTGGTTTCTAGGAAATCCAAAAATTCCTGAAGGTTAGGCACCTCTCGCGAATTTTTTAAAGACTCTATGTAGTCGGTATATGAGTCTGAGTCCAATTTTTGGGATAAAATGTGTACCACCATTGGATCCCAGGTTGTTATATCAACGCCTAAATTGCGGACAGCATTGAGGCATTCTAATGTTGTGTCATGCAGTTTTTTAATTTGTGGTAAAGACTGATGTTGCATGTTAGGTAGCCCTAAAAGTATGTTCATGTGGGAAGAAAATATAGCTCTTTGGTTGTTATAACGATGTTGCAAAATTTCCCAACAGACGGAATAATTATCTGCGCTTATTTGTAAATGTTGGATGAGCCGATCAGCTTCCCCTTTAACTTTTCCCTTTAAAAACTGCATTTTTTGGGCATTCGAGAGCGACGGATTGTTATGTATAGCTTCTTGAAACAAATCTTTGAATGACGTCCATTGGTTATAATTGCCGCTAAAAATTGGTATCTCCAGTTTAGGTGTAGATTTTTCTCTATGAGCCACTGACCACATTTTTGTGTTAATCGCCTTTTTCAAATTGTTGTATTGTTTTTCATGACACAGGAAAGTCCTGTCATACTCTCCATTTTCCTCACCTAACTCAGAGTCGATTTCCCAATGCAGAGTATCGATCGCTGACCACCTAGTTTGCAGTGTTTTGAGGACGTCTTCAAATTCCCATTTGTCGGAAATAAATTCTAAGTTAATGTTAGAGACTGTTCTTGTGAAAGCTTTAAAGTTAGCTGCCTGTTTACGGAGCATCTCGTCGATTTTGCTGTTCGTACCCTGGCTTACCATCCGAGCAAGACGAGCCCTTTGACCCAATTCTGGCGTTGGATCCTCTTCTCCTGGCTGCTGCTCCTCGGTGGATTCTTGTTCCGTCTCAACTTTTTTACCAAAAGACATACCTTGTTCTGGCTGTTCTCGACCTTCACTCCCGGACGGAGCTTCCAGTAGTTGCTGGTGCATCTCGTTGATCAGTGTCTTGACGGCTTGGTAAGACTTACTTGTTTTCTCGTATTCTTTTTTCGTGAAATAGATATGCGTCTTACTTACTTCTGTTAAAAGGCGATCATGATTGAATTGGTACTCCTTCCAGTAGTCTTCTAAATTGCTTAAGCACTTTTTCAAAAAATCGAAGGTTCGTCTTGGTAGACTGGCCTTCTTCAAATTAACACCGATTTTTTCAATGTTAATGGCGAGCGTTAATTGAGTATCGTAAAGCTCTGCCATTTCGCACGTTGTTTTTGTTCGTCAGATCTCCAAATGTATAGAAAATAATGGAAAGATCTTACTTGTTTTGCTGTTATACCACCTTGGATGTTATACTTGGCTCAGGAACGTAGTTCAGTGCTGGATACCACTATAGTCCTCACACACACTACACTTTTATTTTTATAAGTTCACA
Source organism: Asteroscopus sphinx (assembly GCA_949699075.1). Classification (NCBI taxonomy): domain Eukaryota; kingdom Metazoa; phylum Arthropoda; class Insecta; order Lepidoptera; family Noctuidae; genus Asteroscopus; species Asteroscopus sphinx. Next base: position 16,180,540 of record OX453007.1, read on the forward strand.
GAATCACCCGCTTTACTTTTACACACGCGCGGATCCGACACGAAGGACCATTATGTGCGGGGTGCAAGGTTTTAATGATATTAAAGCACTGGATTAATTGAGAAAATGTTTATTTTGAGTTCTGACAAGCTGTATGTTCTTAATAATTAGGATGTTTAAATGTTATGTTCTTAATAATTAGGATGTTTAAATGTTATGTTAAATTAATGCAGCACCCGGTCTGTTCGATGCCTAGTAATGTACTGAAGTTATGAAGTTGAAAATATAATTATTCCTTAGTACCTACGATTGTTGTAAAGAGCCGCGCTCGCAAGTGTTCGGTTACTTGGACCGAACATACTTACTTTATGATCTATTGGGTAGGTACAACATATGCAATTACTTGCATCAATATTAACTGATTTTACGTACAGACGATCTTACCTTTGTATCCCTATGAATGCCGCATAATACGAGGGCTAATCTCCTCAATCAGAGATTTTGCAAGGTTTTCAGTGAGTCTTTATTATATTTTAACTAACAAACTCTCCATCAGTAAAATTAAATGCATTGTTTGGAACTCGTCGGCTTGTCGACTAATTTATTTTTTAACTCTTTCAATGTTTAGTGGCAAGGACAACAAAATACACCCTTTAATTGTTGTAAAATCAACGAAATTAAGCCTAAATCTTCGTCAAAACATTCAACGATCCAGTAATGGTACAAGTTTATTGACTGATGTTCAGCTGTTAATTTTGACAGATGAACGGCTAAAGCTCAGTTGCGTGTCAGCCCAAACATGTGTCAGAATTTTAGTGGAATAGGATGAAACGTAACGTTGATGTTCGATCGAGTTAGCGGAATACGAACACTCGAATCACTCGATCGATCGTTAGCTTCAGCTGAAACGTAACTGCAGCTGGATCGTTGTTCAATAGCAGAATAAGAAAATAGCTAACAGCCGTCGTTCAGCTGCGTTTCAGATGCGTTTTAAACGTAATTTCGTTAGTGGAATTGGCCCCCTGTGTAACAACGACGTAACGACTCCGTCTTCGTTTTGTAAGCAAAATCAGTTTTAATGTGACTTGAATGATAATAAGTAAGAGATTAAAAAGCACGAGTTTCTATCTAATATGTAAGGATCTCCTGCATGGCTATTCTGTAAGATCTCACTTGCAAACTCACATCTAAATCCGCAGTGAAATCTCTTTTCGAATTGTTTTTACTACTTTTCACTTTGGATTTAGAAGTGAGTTTTCCATTCCATTCCAGGAACAACCTCCTAAAACACAGGGATAACCTAATTTTGGATTTAGGGACATATTTAGATTGTTATGTGGTAGTCTACTTATAAAGATTTTACATTGTGGAATGAAAAAATCGCTCACGAGCAGGATTCGAACCTGCGACTCCTGGCTCAGTACGCCAGTGCTTTAGCCACTAAGCTACCGTGAACACTGCTCGTGATATCGAAATTACCCGCCACTGTGGTACACCTTTGGGTGACGTCAGCGATATCTTATTAAGAAACAGTGTTTCGAATACTGCTCGTGAGCGATTTTTTCTTTCCACAATTTAAAATCTTTAGATTTCGCTTCGCATGCGTAAATGCGTTAAAAAATAATTCTTATTATTTATTTCATTGAGTTCTTACAGAATAGCACCGCAGCTTAAAGCTGTCGACTGTTATGAAGAGAAACACATTTATTTTGTTTGCATTATGCACTAATCTATCAATAGCAAGATAGAAATAAGTGACAGTCTTATTTTTTATCGTAAATAAAATATTTCACGCAATGTTCTGTTCTTCGTGTGAATTTTAATAATACATTTTCAAGATAATGTTTTCTAAGTAAGGCAAGCAGTAATTAACTACAACTACCTACTATCTAGTTGTAGTTACCTACTAAGTTTTATTAATTTATCGTTCAACCTTCGATAAAACAGAGTATCAAATACATTTGGCCGTAGTATTATGGGCACAACACAGAGTAACGAATTCAAGTTTAGTGTCACACAGGGTGGAAACCGTAGAACCGTGGTTGCAATTGACCACCGGACAAACCGCAGCATCACCGCTCACGCGGCTTGGGTCGGGTTAGGTCTCCCACAAACCGACTCTCGCATTTCCCCTACAAACATCCAAAATTAACCCTGTTTCTTCTTAAGAGCCGCGAATTGAACACCAAGTTTGCTTTCTTCATGTCACGAATGCACGGCTATGCTCGATTTCATATAAAATAAATTGAAAAGTTTTCGAGTTTAATTCTGTTCCTCGAGCCGCCATCAGTTCGCGCTCGCGGCGGCGTGGCGGAAGCGAATCTCGATGTTTTGTAATGGAGCTTTTTAAAATGGAAGTCGAACTTTTGTCAGACACTTTTAGCCGCGCCGGAGATACATTTAAGCTTTTTAACTTTTCCACTCCGGTAATGTATCCCACACTTTCCTACGTCTGTAGTAGATGTCGAATAAGTTTTTTTTACTGAGTAGATAGATGAAGTAAGCAACTTTTTATTTATGTGACTCAGCTCGTCCCCGGTTGCTTGCAATAATCTCGCCAAAGAGCTTCTCTGTATCCGACTTCGGACTGGTTGTTTTTTTCCTGTTCGACGACAGTGTAAACATTTTGCCTACGATCCATTAAGTAAATGCACTCTGGCCACCACTCGGCACTGCATTAATATTGCATTTCTAACTCCTCCCTGCTGCCCCAAACCCCCACGATTGCGAGCCCTCGATGGACATTTGCTTCGGCAGGTTTTCAAAAACAAAGCTAATGGACAGTGTTTTACATATCGCCCAAATATGGGAATACTTAATTGACAAATGTAGGTGTATCTGTATCCTTTTGTATTTTTATTGGTATGTGGATGATTTACTATTATTATGATTACTACTAACACCAATGTAATCCCGTGTAAACCTAATTTCGTGATATCTTGTTAATCTGAACGCATAGCGTAAAACGGCACTAAACCAAACTTACACTTACAGATTTTCACTTCGTTCTCCTATTTCATCCAAACAAGGCAAGATAAACAGCTCGACCTAACTCCTTTAAATGACGTAGCGTACATTTCTTACAAATTATATCAATCTCTCAAAATCAATAAGTGTTTGTAGCTAATGTAAGCGCTTAACGAGCCGCGAGCGGGACTCCTGAGCGGATCAGCAAATGGAGTGCTTCATGCATAATGTAGCGCAGGCTGAGTGTTGTTTTGAAAAGCGTTCTGAATTTGTTATTTTCGTCACACCAGGTGATGCCCAGGCACCTCATGAAACATTTAGCTACATATCAATGTACATATTGTTGTTGTTCGACAGGTATTTCAGAGTCCACCGCGCGGCCCACTATCTCATCTTATAAGGAGCATAGGTAATTGTATTTTTGGTCATATACAGTTTGAAATGTTTAAAACACAAGCATCCGTATCTTTTTCAGTCACCTTGGCAAATGCTGTGATGGCTGAATGGTGATTCAATATCTGCTTCTTCCTTCTAGCCTTTTCACAACTATGTTGGTGTCGGCTTTCAGTCTACTAACCAGATGCAGCTGAATATCAGTATGATTCATCAAAATCATCAACTCAGCCTAACGCAGTCCACTGCTGAACATAGGCCTCTCCCAAGTTGCGCCACAACACTCGGTCCTCTGCCTTCCGCATCCAGTCCCCCCCAGCCACGTTCTTCAGGTCGTCGGTTCACCTGGCGGGGGGGGGGGGGGCCTACGCTGCGTTTGCCGATTCGTGGTCTCCACTCAAGGACTCGTCTGCTCCAGCGGCCATCGGTCCTTCGATAGACATAGCCAGCCCACTGCCACTTCAGCTTGCTGATCCTACAAACTATGTCAGTCACTCCGGTTCTTTTCCGGATAATATCGTTACGGATTTTATCCTTCAAAGAAACTCCAAGCATAGCTCGCTCCATAGCTCGCTGAGCGACTTTGAATTTGTGGACTAGCCCAACTGTCAGTATTCACGTCTCGGTACCGTAAGTCATGACAAGCAGGACGCACTAGTTGAAGACCTTTGTCTTCAAACTTTGCGGTATAGGCGACGAGAAGACTCGGCGAAGTGTGCCAGTATGATGCAATATTTGCTAATCAGTGGCAAAGAGGGAACATTTTTAAAAAGGAAGCCTGTGCATAAAATTTCAGTAACTACTAATTATTTACCAGTAGTTTTTAATACCAATTTAGAACGGTAAGCCGCTAGGAATCGTGAATGCAATCAGCAGCTGTATCACGAGAATCTATTGATGAAATGATGTAACAATGTCTAAACAAATCTTGTGAACCATGACCGTAACTCAACATAGCCTCTCAAGCACTACTTTTTGTCAATTTTCAATTTTTTTTTCAATTTCAATTTCTTTATTTGCTTAAATGTGGTAGATACAGATGTCAGGTACAATTTTATTGAGTACGGCACATTTACCATAAATAGCATGCAAATGATAGATAAATCTGAATTTAAAGTCACAAAACACTAAAACATTCATAATTACTAACAAGAGTTACATTAAACATTACTAAACTAATTTTTCTATGAAAGTCATCATCATCATCACTCATCATTATTCAAATTTTAGATGATCAAGTTTCGGGAATTTCCGCTCACCGCAAAGCTTTAATTATCGTAAAATTGTTTTTACTTTCAAATTAAATATTACCCTTTTAAGAGATTTAATATTATCTGGGTACCTAATTGTTCCTTGCAGGATCAGTAGGCCGCCAAAAATTCTAAGGTTGGCGTTCACCAACTCTAATAATTCTATGGTTAAACAACAGTTTTACTAAAATTCAAGTATGTACACACGGCTACACATCAAGCTGTACATTTCCAGTTTATGCTGACCTCGCATTGCATAGGCTTTCCGTACAATGCGAGATCAGCTTATACTGGAAATGTACAGCTTGATGTGTAGCCGTGCGTACATTGTTCAAGTAAGTCAACTTTGTCCGGTTGTAGGTAGTGCATACTCTGTAGTTAAACAACAAATAGTGATAAGTCAGCTATTTCACAGACATGGTGGCGGTGTTGGGGAACCCTTAGTGCGCAAATCCGACTCGCACTTAACCGATGTTTTTTATTCCGATGAAATAATTATGTAGATATCTTTAAAGAAACGTTTGTTGTTTTACCGAACTGCAAAGTTTGCCCAAGGTAAACATATTCTCAAACAACATCGACAGCGTCGCCGTTGACAACAACCGGCTCCGGAGTTACATGCTCATTAAACATAAGTTTAGTTTTATCCACGTTCATCCGGAGACCGATACGTAGAGAAGAATCAGGTAGGCCAGCCAGCATCCATTGCAAGTCCTCCAGCGATTCAGCCATAATGACGATGTCGTCTGCAAATCGCAAGTGTGAGATGTACTCGCCGTTGATGTTTATGCCGCATCCATTCCAGTTCAGTGTTTTAAACATATCCTCCAATGCGTTGGAAAACAATTTCAGAGAAATCACATCTGGATGGGCAGCGGCGTTCTCTGAGTATTTAACCAACCAACTGCGATCGCCAACCCGCCTGCCAAGCGTGGCGATTATGGCATATCCCCTCGACATATGCTTGGGGGAGGCCTGTGTCCAGCAGTGGACGTCTTTCGGCTGAAATGATAATGATGACATCTCCTTGTCTTAACCCTCAACCAAGGGCGGATCCAGCCTTTGTGTCAGGGGGGGGTTGCGTACTTATATCCAGCTTCGGATCAAATATTTTTAAAGGAGTGTGCAAAGTCACCCTATTGGAAAAAAACTTTCGTTCAACCAATAAAATTCTAGGATTTTCGTAATTTTAGCTAAAACATGAATTTATCTAAAGATTTTTTCTTTGTTAACGACCTATACGCCAAAAAAAAACGATATACCTATACGGGCGCAAGAAAAGCGAGCGCGAACTTTTTCTCAGATTCGGCTTTGTCTCTATTAACTATAGAATAGCTATTTACAACATACGTTCAGTATGCAGAAAGAAAAGCGCGAGCGAAGCGAGCGCGAAATTTTTCGGTATTTTTTTGCAAACCCAGTTTATATTTACTTACTTGATTAAAGAGCTTTTCTGTTTTGTTAACTGTTTAGCTCTTCACAAAGATCATAGATATTCCGTGACAAAAGTGTACGCATTTATCTGAGCGCAATCTGTTCTTGCGGCGCCTAGAGCGGCTAAAAGTAGATGCTTTAGCGTAAATAATTAAATACACATTTAAGCTATGACAGGCCAACACCTTCACCGGCAATGAAATAGAGGTCGAGCGCGAGCGAAGCGAGCGCGAATTTTTCAGTATTTTTTTGCAAACCCAGTTTATATTTACTTACTTGATTAAAGAACTTTTCTGTTTTAAATATTGTTTTTCCACTCCGATTTTCAAAACCCGAATTACTTATCAAATAATATCGATGTTTTTATACAAATGTCTTTGGTTTTTAGGTTCTTGAATTATTTTTACTTGGGCGAGATTTATAAGGCTAACATAACATAGTATAAAAGTAGTTATTTCTGTTTTTGATGGTTAGCTAAGTATTCAATCGACGGTGACGCCGGCGACCGAGATTGAAGATGAACCTCGCGGCGCGAGTGGTGCGCCCGCGAATATTATTTACATTGAACGAAAGGGTTCGGATTTAGTCATTTTAAGTTTGTAACACATACATTCAATCATTCAATGAACATTCATTTAGTAAATTATGTACCTAAACAGGAAAAACAACTGTGGTTGACCTAGGTCCAGGGGGGGGTCATGACCCCCATGACCCCCCCCCCTGGATCCGCCCTTGCCCTCAACGCAGCTGGATATGCTTAGTTTGCTGGTTCTGGATTTGAACTGTCATTGTGGCGGCATCATACAGATATTTCAACACTTGGATATATCGTCAGTCAACGTGGCATCGCTGCAGGGACTGCAGAACAGACCAGTTTTCGATGGAGTCAAAGGCCTTCTCATAGTCCACAAATTCTAAGCACAGGGGCCAATTATACTCTTCATACTTCTGCATAATCTGCTGCACTGTGTGAATGTGGTCTATGGTGCCATATCCTCCTCAAAAACAACTTCGAAAGGGAAACTAGCAGAATAATACAGCTGGGTTAGACCGCATACGGGAAACTTCGTCGAATCTTTTCGTCGCCTATTCCGCAGAGCCTTAAGACTAAGGCCTTCAATCAGTGCGTCCTGCCTGCCTGTCATGACTTACGGAGCCAAGACGTGGACACTCACGGTACGGGTGGTCCACAAACTTAAAGTAGCTCAGCGTGCTATGGAAAGGGCTATGCTCGGAGTTTTTCTGATGGGTCAAATCCGAAACGAAGGGTCAAAGCCTACAGGATTAGCAAACTGAAGTGGCAGCGAGCCAGCCACATGAGCCGAAGAACCGATGGCCGTTAGGGTAGACAGGTTCTTGAGTGGAGAGCGCGAATCGGTAAACGTAGGGTAGGATGTCCGCAGGCTCGGTGGAGCGTTGATATTGGCAAGGTGGCTGGTAGCAATTGGATGCGAGTGGCTGAGGATTGACGTCAGTGGCGTGCCATTGGAGAGGCCTATGTCCAGCAGTGGACTAACATAGGCTGATGATGATAGAAACGTTTCATTTACCCTCCTGATAATGATCTAAATGATCTATGAATTAGTTCAATCAATGTCTCCGAATCAATGTATCACAAAGTCGTAATACGAATGAGAGGCATTCTTGCTATTGAGCTTGGTACGAGCTTTAAGCAGGAATCATCTCTTTGCCGTAAAGCGAAATTTCTATGTCCTTACGTAACTTTATTAAATGATAACAGGAGATAACCAGCACCTCAGAATTAATTAATCCACTCAGAGATTGCATCTAAAAGCCCCGCTGCCCCCGCGCACCCCATCCCCACCCGGGGTCGATCCGTTTCCAGCCACTTAAACTTCACGCGGCGCGCTCCTAGCTTCCGTTTTAATTACAAAATTAATTCAAAATGTAATTAAAGTTAACAATAAGGCAGCAAACAATTGAAGTTATTTATGTTAGTTTATGCTTTATGGCGAGTACTGCTACGTTGGAAATGCGATTTAGGTACTCCAGAGCCGAGTTGAATATGGTGACTTCTATTGTTACCTATGTCTTAAGATCACGCAATATTACGCAAATAACACTTGATTATGTGATATAATTTGTAATTAGGAATCACATAACAAGCGCAAATAGTTAGTACAACAAAAAAATATCTCCTTTCTCTTTACGAATCTCTATAAGGCTTATATTCAGAGACGAATCTAAGCGTGAACTCATGCTTCCAACTGTCAAAATGCAGTGCTATTTGACATTTGGAAGCAGGAGTTCACGCTTAGATTCGTCTCTGAATATAAGCCTTATAGAGATTTGTAAAGTGAGGAAGGAGATTTGATTAATCTCTGAATATACGCCTACGACTACGACACGACGACGACGACGACTGCTTCGTTGGTCTAGTGGTTGCAAGCGCGACCTCTGAGCGTGGGGTCCTGGGTTCGATTCCCGGGTCGGGCAAAAGTGTTATTGCGTTTTTTCATTAGGAAATTCTCAGTAGCAGCCCGGAGTCTGGATTTGTGCCCGGTAAATGGCAATAGGCTCGCCCCCTATTACATGGGACTATAACATAACATAACTGGTGAAATGTGGGTGTACTATTACACCTCTGCCTACCCCTTCGGGGATATACAGGCGTGATGTTATGATATGTGAATATACGCCTAAGACTCTCTCATCCGTATTGATAGGCACAGCTGTTGTCAGATATTCTGATTTTTTACCCTCAACCAGAAGAAGCAAAACTTACACCAGTACAGTATTAGGAGATGAGCCGCAACGTGGACTGATCCATTCGACGTCGCTATACAGGCAATAAAGCTCTGTTGAAAAGCACTTAACAGGATTGATTCAGACCATTTACCATTCTATAAACAAACACAACCTTTCCATTATGGTAAATTATAAAACCTTTTAGCAAATCGAAATCGAAGAAAAAGGAGCGGTCTGCTTTGACGCTATTGGATATTATTATTTAAATAGGTTTGGTATCTAACGTTTAATTCATTTAGTAGGTTTGAACTCTACATGAGTATTATAAGGCTTTAAATAGGTTTATTTGATACACAGAAATAGATAGAATGGAAAAGTGGGCAGGGCGCGCGTGCCAACACTCTGCACTATAGTGCTGGGCATATCAAAGCCTTTCTCAGTACTTCTTATGACTTTTTTCTGTAAATACTGCAACAAAAACCCACAATAATGCCTTATTGTGTTGTTTCTAACTGCAGAAATAAAAGCTGTAAAGTAATTTTTTTTTAAATTAATGACGTCAATATTTAAGGCGTAGTTTGTTTGAAAGTTGCCACGCATAAATCGCAAGTAAAATTGTGATTACAACCATTCTACTCTATCTATTTCTGTGATTTGATCATTTACCAACAATACCTACCTCCCTCGAGACTAAAAATGCTAAATCAAAGTCCACAGTATATGGCAATTAGAATATTTAATAAACTACCACAAAGTATTCAAAATGAAACAAAACTTATAACATTCTATAGAAAACTAAAATCATTTCTTATCCAAAAATGTTTTTACATGGTTTTTACTCAGTTGAAGAATTCCTAAGTACGCCAATCTACAAATAATAAATGAAAACTGAAACAAACACATATATACACATACTTATGTAGAACATACTTATTATATAAAACGAAATAAAAATAATTAATACGGCGATCTACCAAGATTTAATATTATTATAAGATACTAGAACTGTGTTACTATACCTTACTAATTTAAACTAGATACCAAATTAACTCATCTTAACTATTATAAAATTGTAAACGTCTGTTTGTTTGTTTGTTTGTTCCAGCATCACGCTAAAACTACTGGACCGATTTTGATGATTTTTTTTTTGTTTGAAAGCTGATGATCTGACTTAAAAACTGGTATGGGTTTTGAGAAAGAAAGAAAGAAAGAAAAAAAGAAAAAACTTAATTCGTGGGTTGCGTACTCACCCGACAGATCGAAGCTTCTATGCATTTGCACGAGCGGATAGTAATGTACGATGGAGTGGAGTGAAGTGGAGTGGACAGGGGATGGGACTGGGGATGGGACTGGGGACGGGACAGGGGACGGGACTGGGGACGGGACAGGGGACGGAACATGGGACGGGAAATGAGACGGGACATGAGACGGGACATGGGACAGGACAGTGGGACGGCACATGGGACTGGACACAGGACAGGACATGGGACAGGACATGGGACATGGGACGGGATGATAGTGATATAGTGAGATAGTGGGACGGGACGATAGTGATATAGTGAGATAGTGGGACAGTGGGATAGTGGGACAGTGGGACAGTAGGACAGTGGCAGTGGGACGGTGGGACGGTGGGACAGTGGGGCAGTGGGGCAGTGGGGTAGTGGGGCAGCGGGGCAGCGGGAGAGTTCGCCAGTGGGGCAGTGGGATAGTGGGGCATTGGGGTAGCGGGGCTGTGGGGCAGTGGGTTTGTGGGGCTGCGGGACAGTGGGGCAGCGGGGCAGCGTGACGGGGCAGCGGGGCAGCGAGGCAGCGGGGCAGTGTGCCAGCGGGGCAGCGGGGCAGTGGAGTACCGGGGCAGTGGGATAGTGGGGCAGTGGGACAGCGGGTCCGTGGGGTACTGGGGTTGCGGGGCAGTGGGGAAGTGGGGCAGTGGGGCAGTGGGGTAGCGGGGATGCGGGGCTGTTGGTTACCGGGGCAGTGGGGTAGCGGGGCAGCTGGGCAGCGGGGAAGCTGGGCAGTTGGTTTCAGGGGCAGTGGGGCAGTGGGTCATCGGGGCTGTGGGGCATCGGGATAGTGGGGCAGCGGGGCAGATGGGTAGTGGGGCAGTGGGATAGTTGGCCAGCGGGGCAGTGGGGCAGCGGGGCCGTGGGGTAGCGGGGTAGCGGGGCAGTGGGGTAGCGGGGCAGCGGGGCAGAGGGGCAGCGGAGCAGCTGGGCAGCGGGGCAGTGGGGCAGCGGGGCTGTGGGTTACCAGGGCAGTGGGGCAGTGGGATAGAGGGGCAGCGGGGCAGCGGGGAAGCGGGGCAGTTGGTTACCGGGGCAGTGGGGCAGCGGGGCAGTGGGGTAGCGGGGCAGCAGGGCAGATGGGCAGCGGGGCAGTGGAGCAGCGGGGTGGGGCAGCGGGGCAGTGGAGAAGCGGGTTGGGGCTGCGGGGCAGTGGGGCAGCCGGGCATTGGGCAGCGGGACAGCGGGGCAGTGGGATAGTGGGGCAGCGGGGCAGTGAGGCAGTGGGGTAGCGGGGCAGTGGGGAAGCTGGGCAGCGGGGCAGTGGGGCAGCGAGGCTTTGGGGTAGCGGGGCTGTGGGGTAGTGGGGAAGTGGGGCAACGGGGCTTTGGGGTAGCGGGGCAGTGGGGCAGCGGGGCAGCTGGGCAGCGGGTCTGTGGGGCAGTGGGGTAGTGGGGCAGTGGGGTAGCGGGGCAGTGAGCCAGCGGGCCAGTGGGGCAGCGGGGCAGTGGGGCAGTAGGATAGTGGGGCAGCGGGGCAGTGGGGTAGCGGAGCAGTAGGGCAGCGGGGCAGTGGGGCAGTGGGGCAGCGGGGCTGCGGGACAGTGGACTGGACTGGAATGGACTGGACTGACGTGGGTTAGCAGAAATTAACGCGAGCGGAGCCGCGGGTAAAAGCTAGTTTATAATAAATTTGTAAATACACTAACATTAAATAACTAATTAAATTATCTTATTTAAATATTAATTAAATATATAATACAAATTAATCAATAATAATTTACTAATATTAAATAACTAATAGTAAAGTATAGCGTGGGTAGGCCCCCCACAAGGTGGACCGACGACCTGGTGAAGGTCGCGGGAATCCGCTGGATGCGGAAGGCACAGGACCGGTCGTTGTGGCGATGCTTGGGGGAGGCCTATGTCCAGCAGTGGACGTCTTTCGGCTGAAATGATGATGATGATGATGATTAAATAACTGACATAACTTACTAATAAAGCCCTCAAATTTGCTACGCCTGTAGAAGGCCGCTAAGTTTCAAGTGCCTCATAATGTATTTTACATAAATAAGAACTAAAATTGTACACTTAGTTGCAAATAAATGCTTTGAACTTGAACTTTAATCCTTTATTTATTTATTCATGAACAATTCACATTGTGTTTGAATTTCACTTAATATAAATATATATAATGAATGTCACATAACATAATATAAATAATAATAACATAATTTAAATGAATAAGATATATTATGTGAGAAACAATATAATTTTAATTGTGTTTGAATTCCGACAAGACAACAACTCTAGCGTAGTGACCCCAAGAATAGATGTGTATTTAAGTAAATTTTACTGTTCGAAGAGTTAGGTCCTAAAATTATCACAACATCATATTCTACTATCTTACAGACGGAATAAGGTCCAAAAAAGTTGACTCAACTTGATAAAGACTTTCAAATTGTATCTAGCTCGTATACCTTCATCATTAACTGTAACTTTTTTTTTGTAGGTACAGGATGGTGAAACAAGCTAAAGGCCCACCTGATGTTAAGCGCCTTACACCTTTGCTCACCCAAGAATTCATACTGACTGCCTCCTTGGTCTAGTGGTTGCAAGCGCGACTGCTGAGCGTGGGGTCCTGGGTTCGATTCCCGGGTCGGGCAAAGTGTTATTGGGTTTATTCATTAGGAAATTCTGATTAGAAGCCCAGAGTCTGGATTTGTGCCCGGTCAGTGGCAATAGGCTCGCCCTCTATAATATATTACATGGGACTATATTACATAACTGGTGAAATGTGGGTGTACTATACACCTCTGCTCTTCGGGGAAATACAGGCGTGAAATTATGTTGTTATGATAAGAATTCATACAGGTGAGATTTTCGTCAAATTATTTTACGTTATCGACGGACATTTACGTTGGCACAAATAAGATCTACTTACGGCCAAAATTAATATCCAATCTATCCACGATTTACCCTACTATAGATAAGAATTTGACATAAGCTCCATACAAAATATGTCAAATTTCTGTCTCTAGTAGGGTAAATTGTAGAAAGATTGGATATTAATTTTGGCCGTTAGACTATTACGATGAGGATGGTCTGTAGATGGTTGGTAAAACTTATAGAAAGATTACAAAATTGGTTTCGGATAATTCAAGCTTGCAACATTAGGTAGGTATAATGTAGCCTTTTTTTTATTTATTTGATCGCTGTAAATGTGAAGATAATGTAGCTATTAATGGCATAGAGGATCGTTGGGTTCCCTCATATCATGGTCGAGCCTAAACTTAAAAATCATAAAAACCGGCCAAGAGCATGTCGGGCCATGCTCAGTATTATAGGGTTCCTTAAGTAGGTGTTACAAACAAATCAAATCGAATATTAATCACGGCTATTTTAGTTTTTGCAATAGACGGCAGCATTGGCGACTCAGAGAGTGATGTCAGTAGCCGCTAGATGGCGCTATGCAGTGCCAAATGTAATACACGGCACTTGACGGCAGCATTGGCGACCCAGAGAGTGTTGTACGACGCCGCTAGATGGCGCCAAATTTAAGAAGTGTGTCGTCAACATAACACAAAGTTACTTTTTGTGATTTTAGCTAAAGGAGCATTATTTGCTATGATCATTTTTCTCTGAGGTCAATGACCTTTGAACTAGGACGTTTTAAGTATTTTTCAGTTTTCTGTCTATAACTCAAAAAATTATAATCACATTATACTCGAAATAATTTTAAAAGAGAGTTTTCACAAAGGTCTATCAATTTGAAAGATTATAAGTTTCTACGTTGCATAGTTTAGAAATGGCAGGGGGGGGGACACATTGCAAGCCACTTTGGCGGGCTATATTTCGCAGATGGTGCACCTGATAAAAAAGTGATGTATGAAACATTACCTTCATTTTAGTAGACCTATTCAATGATATCCCACACGAGGGGGTGCAGCGAAAAAAAATTTTTTTTCCCCATTTCACATGTATGGGCGCTACCCCTAAAGAACGTAAAAACAATTTTTTTATTCTTTTAAAATTAAGATCTATATGTAGACTATTTTTTAACAAAATTTCATTTACTTATGTTTATAACTGTAGAAGTTATTAAGCTGTAAAGGATTAGGACAGACGGACAGACGGACAGACGGACAGACGGACGGACATGACGAAACTATAAGGGTTCCTTGTAGGACTTCGGAACCCTAAAAACGACTAATACTAAAATACTTAAAAACACTTGCACTACAATTTGCATTTTAGAAAAAAAATCGTATCCCTGCAAAGAGCGATATTATTTGTGTAACAGAGTTCACGAGAGCAAAAAACATGGTTTACAATAACATTGTCATAACCTTTTTGATGAAATTTTGTATAGTAACCTTAGAATCGTTGTTTGCTGAATAAGACCAATCTTCTTTCGGTTTCGGCAGGTCTGTTATTGCGAATTCTGTGAGCAACGCTTCCGACGACTCTTTATTCTCTTTGGTCAGCGCTTGTCCTAAGGATGCCGTAGCTACGGTTGGGTTTGCCGCAGTCACAATCTTGTCGAGCAAGAGCCGTGTCTGCAACTCGTTTCCGCTTGTATGAGCTGCAGCCCGAACTCTTTCCAACTCGTCCGCAAGACGTTTGGATTTCTCATGAGCTTGTTTACGTTGTGCTACATATAAATTTCTAATAACAAACACCTGCAGAAGAATCCCAATCAAAGCAACACCGGTACACATAGCAATAATGTGGCAATGATGTAGTAGTTGGGCATTTTCTTCACTCCAGCCGCAGCATAGTATGAATTCGTGTTTTGTGTGAAATTATGGTTGCTTGATCTGGCGTGGGTTTCATAGTAGTAGCTGTATTGAGGGTTGTTACGTAGATTATATGGCACATGTGATCTATACATGTATGAAGCCCCAGCAGCAGTGTGAGTATCTATCTCCTTCATGCTGTCGTACCGAGCAAGGCTGCTGGGCTTGCTCAGAACATTATATGCCTCCACAATACGCACAAACTTATCTTGTGCCCGGGCATCTTTGTTTTTGTCCGGATGGTACTCTTTACTCATTTGTATTAAGGCTTCCTTAATTTCTTTATCGGAACAATTTCTACGTAGGTTAAGGACTTCATAGTGGGTTTTTCTAGGTAGACTGTAACACCTCAGCAACGATTTTATTGCCTTGAAGTCATGATTTCCTTTTATAAAAAACATTAGGTACGATTGACACGGAATAATTTTATCTAATATTACTGTGAAAGTGGTTCATGTTATTATTTTGCAATTTCAATTTTTATTCCGAATCCGATTCCATGTTAAAAATCATTATTAATCTTAAATTAGTTTACCTCAGTGAATTTATCTCAGTCATTAACCTAGTTACGTTATTCTCACACCATTCTTTCCAATTAATCATGTAACAAATCATTGCACTATTATTAATTGAAAAGAGTATATCCATGAAGTTTCAGTTCTTGCCGGCTCTTCTCCATAGGACCAACTTTTTGGAACCGTGCAACTAGATTCATAATTAACGTTTTGAAAGTGCATGTAAATGCTTATTCGAAATAAAAACCTTTGACTTGACTTGACTTAGTCCAAAACCAAACAGTGATAGTTATGATGAGCGTCTAATTTTATAGGAACGACCACTAAACAACATGGTGTTGCGGATGTCCATGGATGGACATGGATGGTCAGTGATTGCTTACCATCAGGTGACCTGCTTGCTTATTTGCCCCACTCAATTGCAAAAAAAAAAGAATACAAATTAAATATTAATTGTAGAACTAGTCCTTCTTTGTCATAGCATTTTAATCCCAATTAAGTATGTTGGGGTCGGCTACCTCCAGTCTAACTAGATGCAGCTGAATAGTAATATTTTACACACGGGAAGATTACCATCGAACCCCCACAATAGCATCTCTACTTGGTCTCTGCCCCACAACCCAGATACTGAGCAATACCGACATCTTAAGGTTAGACCACAGACCAAGTAGAGATGCTAGGTTAGACATCGGGCTTCTGACTACCTGTAGGAAACGACCACAAATTTGACATCTACCACCGTTCTACCCTTAGATAATAAACCTAGTTCTACCCAAGGAACATGTTCTACCGGTGCAGCGGTGGTAGATCAGTCGCCAAAGAGAATTTAATTACTACCTACGTTTAACGGTCGCCTCCACGGACCAAAGAGAATATAACCACTACGTTTACCACGGACTATGCGTAGCATCTCTAGTACGTCTGTGACGAGTGTGATCATAGATTACTATATTAGTTCCTCAAGTACAGTTTAAACTCCAATCACCTGATCACTACTTAAGGATAGAATCGTTACTTGAGTATCAGTCTTATTCCAGAACGGTAATTAGAAACTTTAATTCAACAACATAACACATGAATTTGACCTGAAATATAATAGAAATCTCTACTCAAGCGTAGTCTGGACCACCCTAGAGTGATTACAGATCAAATCTCATCTCAAATACCGAAACCGGTGACAGTATAAAACAAAACTAAACTCAGCTGAACTGTGATCAACAAATCACTGCTTGAGGAACGTTCTAAAATCAAAGCTCAACTTTAAACTAGTTTTAAACAGAGATCAATGCTTGAGTATCGTTCTGTAATACTGGCCTAAGTGTGACGGACTGGCTCATAAAGGTATTATACTGATATAGAAATGTCTTTGGACTGGCTGCAGTGGGCTGCAGCAAGCGCAGCTTAATTAACCTCCCTGGGGCTGCGTTCACCACAGGGAAAATAATCACTACGTTACACTTATATCGTCCGACGACGCACGGAGCGTACTTTGGTCGTTCCGATCGAATCATACAAACGAACGCCCAAACAACGCTCCGAGCGAGCGTCGTCCGACGACGTCGGGTGATATAAGTGAACGCGGCCCGTAGTATTAAATATTCTCTTTTCACTTTTGCATTGTACAGTCACAACAAAAACGCAATAGACCTTTTATAATTTAGCATCGATATAATATGTACTAGGTACTGAGCGATCCGATCATACCACAAAACAATTGTTCCGTGGATCATACAAAAGAACGCCCAAAGTTCGCTCCGAGCGTCGCGTCGTCGGGTCGTCCCCATCGGGCGACGATTTCGAGCGATATAAGTGAACGCAGCCCTTTGGTCACAATGTCAATTTTGTCATGTCAAAATGTCAATGTCAGTGTCACATTCATGTGGTTGTGTGTGTGAATTGTGTGATTTATTTTTATATTTTTTATGTTTTCGGCTGATAAATTCACGCCGTTTTTTAAATTTGTGATTTGTGATACACCGTCGACATAATCGTGTGTTCAAGGTTAAATTGTGAAATCCTCTTTGTGTTTTAGAGGAAATGCCTACTACTCGAAAAAAAGTGATCAAAACCGTGTATAAAGATGAGGAAAGTGAAGAAGACGGTGATTTTAGTGATTCCGGTTCAGATGCGAAATTCTCTGCAGGAGATGAATCTAGTTCCGAAGAAGAAGTGGTCGACTGCGCACCTTCTTCCGGAGACGAATTCAACAAAAAAAGCAATGTAAAACCCAAAAATGTTAAGACGTTTAGGAGAAAGCCGCAATTTGTGAAGAAATTAGTAAAAAAAATTTGCAAACAAACGTTAGCGGACAGTGAAAATGACAATACCGATATTCCTTCTTCACAATTTTCTGTCAAAGACCTCACAGACGCAGACAAGTTGCTGCCTGCCATTCTTAATTTATCAGAAAGTGGTAAGTTAATTCAAGGTTCATACCTACTACCTACACTAAAAGTATTATTTTTTTCAATACCTGTTCCGACAGGTGTAGACCTGTTCACATGGGCGCTGCCAGGATTACTTTCAGGGAGGTGCATCTATATCTACACATTATATCTACTATTATCTAATATAAAATATAGAATTATATGGACAGCAGTCAGCAACCTAGACACTTTCAGTTTTTATTCAAACAGTAACTTGATGAAAAAAAAACATTTTTTTTCCATGTATTTTCTTACCTGACAGGTGGGTGCAAGTGCACCCCCTTGCACCCTTCTACCGGCGCCCATGCCTGTTTATCATACATACCTATAACCAGCGCTAATAAACAATGAATATAAGATGGTGTGGATAGAAAAATTGGCAAGAGAATAAAAATATTAAATTATTTTAATGCATTTTTATTTTTATATGTTATTTGTATATTGTAGAATCCACCCGAAAAACCGTTTACTGGCTAATATAATTAAAATATTATATGATAGACTGATAGAGTAATATCAAGTTTCTATCTCCTACAATAAATTCAAAAATATTCTAATTATAAATACAGTAGAATTCATATATAACGACTTCGCTTATAACGACTAACCGGTTTTAGCGACGATAATGTTTGCTCAAGTTAGGTTTCATAGTTAGGTACTGAGAAAATATAACTGTTTAGTGCGATTCCGGTTTAAGCGACCAACTGATAATTCGTCCGGTTAAAACGACGCGCAATGTTTTGTTTACACAACCTACGCACCAATACCATATATATTCTATGCCAATACCTCGCACCCCAACTACACCCCGTGCCGCGCGCTTCACCTCTTTATTGGCGCGCGTAAATCACAGTTAGTGTTTGTCACCTGTTATGACAAGTTCTTAAAGCTTGACAAAATAGGTTCTGTGAAGCGAAAGTGTTTTACATATGTACGTTGTATGTTAAGTACATATGTAATTAAGAAATAATCCTGCCATTTTGTACGTCATCGGGTTAGTACGACATAGTATCGCCGGTCCCTTTAAGGTCGTTATATCCGGATTCTACTGTATTAAGATTAGAAATTAGTAGTAGTAGAGCTCCATAGTGAAAAAGCTTGTCCGGGGAAGTACTACTACCATACCTACTTCTGCCGTTAAACAGTAATGCTTGCATTGCTGTTTCGGTGCAAAGGGTTCTGGTGCTGGTGAAATTACAATCACATGAGACTTTCCATCTACATGTCTCAGTTTGGGGTAACTCGCAATAACATACAACAACAGACAACAGCCTAGGTGGTACTGCAGTTGTTATGGGCAAAAGTAACCTCTTAACTTCAGGTGGGCCTTCAGCTCTTTTCGCCATCCTATAACATAAATAATAAAAAAACAATTTTATTATTTTCTCCAATACTTTTTGTCTTTGTCATACTGATGGAAACAAAGATAGGCATACCATGAGAGAGATGGACTGAATTGTCATCTGCCTCTTATATCCATTTGTTCATACTGAGTATAGTTCTTTATGAAATTTATGTTTTATTTGCAGATAGTAGTGATGATGAATCTTCAAAGATCTCAAAGAAAAGTACTTTTCCTTCAATGCAGCTTACAATACCTCAAAATGATTCAGACACTGATGATGATGTTAATACGGAATATAAAGATGTAAGTCATCATTATTACAAAAAAAATATAGCTAAACTTAAAAAAAAACCTCCGGTCTGGTCTGCTGGAAATTATTTTTTTATGACATAAGCAGTGCCTATGTATACTTTAATTGTCTTTAATCCAAAATATTTTGCTATTATAATTCTCTGAGGGTACAAAACTATTTAATAAGACTGTTAAATTTTTTTGTGTCAATAAAATGTTTGGCCAATTATTATTTCACTCTGAAATTATCTAGTACAATCAACCTGCACCTCCTTATTACAAAAACTTAGACCATATTATTATTATTATTCTCATAATGTAAAATTTTCAAATTCAAGTTTGGATGCTGGCTCAAACTCTTCTTAATATCATAAATATCACTAATGGTATTCTCGTAATTAAATTAACATTAAACATCAAACATTCACTTTTAATGTATTGAGAGCCAAATTGGTATTCTGCTAACATTCTGTATTGACACAAACACTGAAATTTGTATTCTCGTCCTTAAAAACAGATATTGTAAAGAGTCTCTCTGTTGACTGAAACACTGTCAAAAAAAAATCTACATTTTATTGGTGCATTTTGTGGGAAATGAGTAGTTTCAGACTGTGGTGGTAATATTTACAACATGTAGACAACTAACCAGCAGCTTATAGACGTAGAGAACTTTTTGTTTAAACTTTTAACAAAATATTTTTAAATAATGAATGAAGACTGAAGCCAGCGCCATCTAGTATGAAGAATGGGCATTTCCGACCGCATTTTGTAATTTCATTGAGTTATTGTTGTGCTCTAACTGTCCAGTGCCAAATAAAGGATTTTCTTTCTTTTTAACAAAAACAACAAACAATTCACATTACTTAGATACTGACACATTACTAGATGGCGCTGACTTCATCCATCGAGCACTTTGATAAAAGTTTAGAATGACAATATTGTGTTGAAACTATGCAGAATCATCAACATTTGTATAGGAATAATGTTTACTGATATGAAAACAAACATAAAGAATAAGATGATTTAAAAAAGTCTCATCTAGTGATGAATAGCAGAACTGCTTTTTTGGCATTAGTTCAATAATATTTTGCGATCATATTGAAACAAAACGAATTTATAAGGGGAGAAAAATACCAATTTATGTTAAATTCAAAATTTCATCTTGCATTTGTTAACTTTGAATCAATGTGTCAATAAATTACGGGAATTGGCCTTCAGGTTTAGACCCTTGTTTAAACCAGATTTAACATCAAACTTTATACATAAAAATGTTTTTGTTTTTAAGCCTGGCTTAAGCAAACACTATGATTAAACCCGGTTTTGTAATAAGGTGGGCAGTGTTTTAGGATTTAGTGGCGTATTAAAGATGAAGTGAAGGTTATACATGCTGAAATTTGAATCGCTTATTTCCCGAAAAGGGGTCTCATTAATTATGTACAACTTTTACTATGGGACCAACCCTGAAAACGCGAAAAAAAACAGTTGGTCCCTACATTTGTGTTCACTTAAATCGATAAAATGTAGGGTCCAACTGATTTTTTTTTCGCGATTTCAGGGTTGGTCTCATAGTAAAAGTTGTTCATAATAATGAGTACAATTACCGCTTTTCGAGAAATAAGCGATTCAAATTTCAGCATGTATAATCAGGGTTGGCATGATTAAATAATGTTAATCGATTTTTTTAAATATTAATCAATGATTTAATCAAAAAAGGATTATTTCTGTAAAACTGAAAAATTAAAGCCTATTAATTACATTTTTCCGCCTTTTTGTTCGTAATTTTGTGTAAATGAAATTTTGCACTCATTGTAATGAAGACTTTTCATTCTATGAACTGACCTTTGTATTTCTTTTTTACATTTCTTACGTATATTTGCTGCCAGTTTTTTTTAAATTATATTTTCTCCCACTTGCTTAGAAATTGGTTCACTATTTGACAAAAAAGAATACATCAATCGGCTCTTTTCCGTGCGTAACGAAATAACACGTCAGTCATAGAAATATAACACACTATGACGCCAGTAATATCCAACACGTCAATAATATAAATTGCTGGACAGTTTTTATTTTTAAATTATGCTAGCGAGGTTTTTAAGTACACACTTACATAAATTAGGTGTTTTTAGGTACATAATATTTATTTATAAAGGCTGAATGTGCATTATTTTTTTTCAAAACTTTGAAAATAGAACAAGAACCGCGCGCGGACGATTTGGCGCGATTGAAAATTAGATACTTACTGTTGAATTAATTTGTGTATTGTTTCCTCGCAAATGAGAGGAAAGTACTGTGCAATTCTCGGCCGAAATAGCAATTAACGGCCTCGTTTAGTAAAAATCACTTTGGAAGTAGTCGGCTTCGCCTCATACTTCCAATATTACCTGGCCGTCAATTGCTTCATTTCAGGCCGGACAGTATTGTCCTTTTTTTTTAATCGTAGTTTTTACAGACCATGCAACTGTATTATGTAATAGTTTTTGTAGTAAAAAATACTTTTAAACATTTTCTATTTTATTTTAATTACTCTGTGCTTGAAGTTCTACTTATTGATTATGATTATTGATGATTCTAAGATATTGTGAACAGGTGTGGTCAAACAACATCCAAGACAACAGTGAGGAAATTGCCAAAAAAACATTCATGGAGCTTGAACAACATAAATCAAAAATTGACGAAACTAAAGCATCACTTCAGAATTATACATTGAAAATAAATTCTAAGAAAGAATCTGATGTAAATGATCTGTTGGCATTGGGCGAAGAAGCACAACCTGAAATACCTGAAACAATAAAATTTAAGAAGAAACCCAAGTCAAAAAGAAAAAAAGATGACAGTGAGTCTGAAGTGGAAGACTGGGAAGAAGTTGCAGGTACCCAAATTAATCCAAATTGATATAGTCACCTTTAACAAGAGATATTATTATTTATTTATTTATTTGTTCAGTGGTATACATAACAAAAACATTCTAAAGATAAATAATAATCTAATAATATCTAGACACACGTTAGTGTCGCCCTTTCCTTTTGCGAACTTGGCTGGTTTGCAAAAGGAAAGGGCACACCGGCCGTGGGTTATATTACACGAACCATTTCGGGCCCCTTTCGACCACCCCATAACTTAAGATCTATTTGACTTACACATTTGGGATTCTGTGTGTCTAGTAAGATCTACCATCATCATCATCATTTCAGCTGAAAGACATCCACTGCTGCACATAGGCCTCCCTCAAGCATCGCCACAACGACGGGTCCTGCGCTTTCCACATCCAGCTGATTCCCGCGACCTTCACCAGGTAGTCGGTCCACCTTGTGGGGGGCCTACCCACGCTGCGCCTTCCAGTATGTGGTCGCCAGTCCAGAACTTTACGGCCCCATCGGCCATCCGTTCTGCGAGCGCCCTGCCCAGTGCCACTTAAGTTTGGCAATTCTTCGGGCTATGTCAGTTACCTTCGTTCTCGTGCGAATCTCCTCATTTCTGATTCGAGCACGCAGAGACACTCCAAACATAGCCCTCTCCATTGCCCTTTGAGATCTACCGCTTATTACTAAATCCCAGTTTTCAATAAGAAACCTCTTCCCATTCTCGAGATATTGACGACCGAAAATCTCAATTTTTATGACTGACTGACTGACTCACTCATCCAAATATTTTAGGAAGTAAAAATTTGATGTGGAGCACTGAGGAATTATAACTAGAGCGGCCCTCTAAAAGAAATCTTATCACGCACGCTCTGAGGTCCATGGGCCACAGTGATCCCAGTCGGTCTTTACGCTCAGTGCGATGCAAACGTTTATTACTCCGTGCTTAATGACGACAAAACATAAAAAAAATGCCGTCTTGTGTTCTAAAAACATCTAAAAACCATTCAAGATCGAAACACAATAATAACGGCGTAACGTTTCACCGCTAAGTAAACAAAATGCAATACATTTTGACATTTTCTAGTTTACTTGTACACGCTGCCATTTGTGCCGCCATTTTCTATGCATATCATAGACTAAGAAAAAAAATAGTTACAGAACGGACACGATGTCTGATACTCCGATTACTGAATAAGGCAGATATAGCGCACGGAACACGGGTGCGCGGCCACCAAAGCAAATACGAACTCAAAGCAAATTTTGAGGGGTGGACGAATTCGAGGTGGAAGAGAGGGGGACGTGGGTTTGGGGAGGGGAGAAACGGAGTGGGGGATTTTTTATGTATGGTGGCCTAGAGGGAGAAAGCTTAGGGCGTGGCAGGGGGGGCAAAAATGTAGTCAGAACTCGGTTATCTCTGCCCGTTCCCGAGATATCAGCTCTTTTAGGTTCTCCAGTGGCAGGTTCTATTCCCGCCAGCAGTAAGACGGGTGATAGGGAGCGACAAGCATTGTAGTTCAGGTAGATTTGGGAGGGGTTAAGAGATGACGAATTCGCGGTGGAAGGGGGGGGGGGAACGTGTTTCCCGCGGGTGTAACTAGATAGTGCTTTGGGTTTGGGGGGGAGAAACGGAGTGGGGGGTTTTTATTAAGTCTAGGTGACCTAGAGGGAGTGGGCTTAGTGAGTGGCAGAGGGGGGCAAAAATGTGGTCAGAATTAGGTTATCTCTGCTCGTTCCCGAGATATCAGCTCTTTAAGGTTTTCCGGTGGCAGGTTCGATTCCTACCAGCAGTAAGACGAGTGATAGGGAGCGACAAGGGTTGCAGTTCGGGTGGGTTTAGGAGGGGTTGCGGGTTGGACGAATTCCAGTGGAAGGGGGGGGAACGTGTTTCCCGCGGGTGTAGCTAGATTGTGCTTTGGGTTTGGGGGGAGGAACGGAGTGGGGATTTTTTTATGTATGGGTGACCTAGAGGGAGCAGGCTTAGGGGGTGGTAGTGGGGGGCAAACATGTAGTCAGAATTCGGTTATCTCTGCCCGTTCCCGAGATATCAGCTCTTTAAAGTTCTCGGGTGGCAGGTTCGATTCCCGCCAGCAGTAAGAGGGTTGATAGGTATTTACCACGAGTAAAACTAGGTGGAGCTAGCTAATAAATTTTGCCTAAATAATATGCTTGATACTAATTTAATTTTGCATGCTTTCAATCAACCCCCCACATTAAATCATAGGATTCATCTGATTCGGGCCATTATTCATAAATATGCAAAAATTCGTTTAAACTACGAAGTAAAAGTAAACAATGATTATTTATCTGAGCGCCAGAAACTAAACAAACTTATATTGTTTAATGGAAAATAAAATTTTGTTATTCAAATTATATGAATGAACTTTTATTTTAATTCGTTCCTTTGAAAAATCTCAATATATCGAATAGGCAGAATAAACACGAGTGTCGCATCTGTGCAGATTACGTCGCATCTATGACTCGCTAGCCACCCGCCGCGCACCCCGCACACTCCCCGCGCTCTGAGCCGGGCGCACTGTATATTGTAGGCGACAGCCGCTCCAGTTATAATTCCTTAGTGGTGTGGAGGTAGATTATTTATTGGACGTATACAAAGGATAACATCAGAAAAAAACACATTATGGTTTGGTACAGAAAACAGTTTTTACTCAAAAATGCACGTAATGTGGCCATTATTTTGACAACCTTGTTTAAGCAAAGTCGACCTTGCCGTTCTGTTTCAAGGAGCGGCCGGCAAAGTTTTGCTGGTCGCTCTAACAGGCCGGCAAAACATTGCCGGCCGCTATTTTGACGTTTCAACGTTTTAAAAAATCAAATGCAAAAAGATTTTATTTAAAACACAGCTGTTTGTATTTATAGAGATAGGTACAAAAAGATTTTATTCCATATTTGGCTGTATAGTTCCAACTACCATTGCTAAAAAAAAAAAACAAAGAAGTAACAAAAGCGCGGTTCAGCGAAAATTTTATTTTTATTTAGTGACTTTTTTGCTAAAAATTAGCTCTCAAAGCGAAAATTCTTCCGATTCAATGTGTTTAACACCGCCAGACATTAAAGATGAAGCTAAATTAGTGGTTGAAAATTTAATACCGCGAAACTCAAAGGAAAAATATAAGCTTGCATATGAAAAATTTGTGCAGTGGAAAATGAAGTAATAAATGAAGAAATAATACAGCAGTCAAACACCGCATTAAAATTGTCGCAAACTATTAGTAATATCAAACCGGGAAAGTCGGTGTTGAATTTTAGTAACTGTACTTTTCATAATTGTCATTTTAATTAAATTTCTAGTTAATTAATATATATTTTATTTAAATTACTTGCTGGTTTTATTTAGATTAGGTACTTGCATTTTTGAGTAAAGCACTATACAAGCCTTGGCCCACTATGACTGCTTCGCTGGTCACGCTATGATTGCCTCGAGCTAGCCTAGCTACGCTCTAGGCCTTCCAGCTTGGCCATCATTGCAGCCCTTGCTGTCCTCGCTGTAAAGGACTCGACCTACGGCCTCGGCCTTTATCTCAGCTCGTCCATCAAGTGCTGCACGCTGACCGCGCTGTGTCGGCCTGGAGCTGCGCTACGCTGCGCTGTCGGCCATCATCAGCGCGACCAGCAAAGTAGTCATAGACCGCGGCAGTAATGTACTATTAATGCGGCTACTTTAGAACATTATGTATGAAACTAGTAGAAAGAAGTGGGCTAATATCCTACGGGTGGTAGTAGAACTAATGAAAACTCTTGATAACAATAATAGCGGACTGTATAATATAGGGAAATAACAAATGGTTACAAGATTCGAAACTATGATATTTAAACGCGCTAAATATGTATACGCTGGTATGACGGACGATGACGCAGTGTTGTGCTGGCCGGTCGAGCTCTGCGTGTCGCCACGCCCCCGCGCCCGCAGACCTCAGCCCGCTGTCGCCCGGGCGTAGTGATGTTCTTAACACTAGGTGTATTAGATAACTTTGTATTGAATTATCAGATCGAAATTTACTACACTTATAAGCCCAAAGATTTCGCGGATCGGACCTTCAAGTATGCCAAAAAATATCAGCCTGTGTTTTTATGGCACCTGTCGATATCAATAGAGTCGATAATAAGTATTAAATCACTCCAACAAACATTGTGTCCTAGATTGAAGGAAGACCACGAAATCTAACATAGCTTAGGTACATTTCAACAATATGATACCAAGGCATACAATTTTACTCAAAAACACCTAAAAAGTAGCCTATGCGTTAAACCAGAAGGCCAATTCTCGTAATTAAAAAAGTTCAAAATATAGTTCCAAACTAATCTCAATTCTTTAAATCTTAATCTCCTGACAGTAGATGCTTTTATCAAATCAAATCAAAATGTTCATTATTATTGTTGTTTGTTTATTGTTTGTCCATATTTCATGGTCTACCTTTAATTTTAGACACTATGTGTGTTGGACAGATTTTGTCCTTATTGTTGACCCTATCAAGATCTATCAACAGAAGCCATAACATACAGGATGGTACTTCTTCGGGATTGTGTTAGTTCGATTCTCAGCTCAGGCAAGAGATTATAATAATATAGTATTCTTTGAATGCAGAATTTATTATTTAAAAAATAAAATGAAGTCTATTTAAGTAAAGTTTCATATTTCCAATATTTAAAGTACTTTCCCTCCATAAAGCTTAGCGATGGAACACCCATAGTATTATGATACCATTGAGATAGTCTGATGATGGAGACCGAATGTGCTCACTGGAATTCAACAGTTTTATTAATTATGCCGCCTTGCTATTTGTGTTCATTTGATTCATCTTTATGAGGACTTTTATCCTAGGTAGTACCAAGGTCTGATGATGGAGCACCTCCCGGCTCCTTACTTCTTACTTGGCTTACTTGTATTCGACAATTGTATAATGTAACCACTTCGTGTTTGGATTCGTCGATTCGTCTTGACGAGCACTTTGACCTTAGGTGTTATCACAGACCAGTAAGCTTCAAGACTCCGCATAAACAAAGTTTTGTATTCGAACGCAGTCGTAAAACGTTGGTGGGGTCAGGGGGGCGGACGGCGCGTTATGATTGGCCGGCTCAAAAGTTCGGTGGTATGATTCCTTATGATTGGTGCCGCTCGCTGACTGAGTGACGTTCCGATTGGCGGAGGGACGTATGATATGCAGTGGTAGAGCATATGCGTTGTGACCGGCGGTGTCCAGCTAACCGGCGTCTAGAGGCTTACTGGTCTATGTATGTTATTTAGGGCCTGGTGTTGAAGCCTAAAGATATTGGTACTGAATGTTAATAAAAACAAAAAACTTGAATTAAATAATGTATAATGGGTGGTCTTCTAAAATTCGATAGAATCTAAGTATTAAAATTTACAAAAATCGATGATATCCCATCAAAAACATAAATGTGAAAAAGGGGCCAAGTTCGATGCAAAGGAAGTGCAGGATTGTCGGTTTCGTCGACAAAATAATTGAGATCTAAATCAGTGCCAAGTTCTATAGAAGTTCCTAAAATCATAGCTGCTAGAATGTACAACGTTCTTCACTTGTTTTGAATGAAAGTTAGTTAGATTCCTTGCTATTGGATAATAATTGTAAAACTTGGCAAGTTTACATAGCAAATTATTTGTATTGTCGATTGAAACTTTAGCTGTGAAAACATCCCTAGTTGTACAATTATCCAGTAGCAAGGAATCCTACTTTCATTTAAAACAAGAGAAGAACGTTTTACATTCCAGCAGCTATGATTTAAGGAACCTCTATAGAACTTGGCACCCATTTAAATGTCAATTCTCTTGTCGTATTCAGTAAATACATATTTGATGGGATATGTAGGTATTTACTGAATAAGCTTAGCTACATAATATTATTTTGATGCATATCTTAACAATTTTACTTACTAAATCAAAATATATATTTTGTGCGGAACTAGTAATAATATTTTATAAGTAGTTACAGTTTACAATTATAGAAAAACGGACTGTACTTGATTTTGAATTCAACCAAGTACGAGTTTCAAATAACTTGAGTATGACTGGCAAATACATCCTTTCTAACACACATTAACACTTTAATTAAAACCCAATATTTTGTAACCCACTTAACCTAAGTCCCCAGTCACAAAATATTGAGTATTTGGTTATTTTGTATGATCAAAGACAGAAAATATATTTTAAATAATTTTCATGTTTTATTTATTTCAGAATCAAAAGCATTACCTCAGCAAGGCATACAACTTTTTGTTAAATTTCCTGAAGCAGGCTGCAGGAAGAGTAAAAAGGTTGATGTTGAAATGATGATGAAAAGAAAAATCAATAGAGTTAAAAAAGAATATCAAGTATACATGCACAAAGTGCATGTTTTGTGTTGGTTAGGTCATGGCAATTACGTTAGCGGTGTTTTGAACGATCAGGAGCTAATGGCAGCTGTATTATCTTTAGTTCCATCTAAAGAGTGCTATCCTGGAGAGAGAGTTGATATGAAGTATGTTGAACAAATAACAACATGGTACAAAGATAAACTCACACTAAAACAAGACAAACATGAGGATAAGTTCAAACCAAAAGCACCACCACTTAAAACAATATTGTTGGAACAAATTAAAAATAGAGTAGTTACACAAAAAAAATATTTAGTTTTTATATTTGTCATCATGTTACGAGCGTTAGGACTACAATGTCGTGTTATGTTCAATTTTGTAACATTGCCTCTAAAACCACCAAGTACTGAATTGTGTTCATTATCTACAAAGCCAAAAGATGAAACGGCAAAGTGTAATGTTAAATCAAAGCCAACAACTGAAAATAAAGAAGTTAAAAAAGGTGATAAAGGGAAACAAAACATTGGTTCTAGCAATTCTAAAGCGAAAAAGCAAAAAATTCCACAAGTAGATGGAAATGATGACAGGTGTGATAGTGTCGATGAAAACATAATGCAAGTAGATGGAAGTGATGATACCAATAGTGCCAGAAAAACACGATCTATAAAAAGAGCGAAAGCAAATGAAAATAATACAGTAAAATCAGAAAACGAAGATGTATCACCACCCAAAGTGCCAAAAAAAAGAGCTGGTCGCGCATCACCTAAACCAACTACAAAAAAAGATGAGAATAAAAATGATGATAGCAATAGACGATCACAAAGAGGGAAAAAGACAAATGAAACTATAAAGGAGAATAATAGCGTTCTTGCAACTGATGAAAAACCCGGCACTAGTGCTCTTGCAACTTCTAAAAAACCCGACGCTAGTGTTAAAGAACCAACAAAAAGTTCAACTTGTAGAAGGAAATTAAAACCTGAAAGTAGTAATAATATATCAATAAACAAAGACAAAACTCCAGATAAAAATACTGCTAATGCTTCCACTAGAAGTAGTAGGCTGCAAAAAAAAAATAAGAGCACAATGAAATTGAACTCTAATACTGTTAATAATGTGAGTGTACCAAAAATAACTATAACGGATGAGAATGCAAAAGCTGTATCAAGCAAGTATTTTGAAGAGACAAAAACGACTACGAAAATCAGTAGACTTACAAGAAAGCGCTCACAAACTGCTGTTCCTGATGCCTCAAAAAATGCAAGTAAAGTAGAAGATACAGAAAAAGTTGTTAAACCAAACGCCAGAACTAAGAGTGCCCTCGGTACTCCTGTAGACAAAAGCAAATATTTTGAAGGTAATAAGTCTAAAGAAAGTACGCCTAGAAGATCTGTCAAAAGAATTAAAGGAGAATTGAAAGCAGAAGACAGTCTGAGAGTAAGCCATAGAGATCTTGCAAAACCTAAGAAAGAAAAGGGAGATGTTACTGAAGACTTGGTAAACATAGTAAAGAATAGAATTAAAGATGCTAAATCAGAATCAAACAAAGGAATTGTTAAAGGTATGCTATAATATTAGTAGTGGTTAAAACAAACTATTTGTATTGCTCTGATTCAGTAAATTTATAATTTTGAGAAAAACATAGGTACCTATACTTTAAATGTTTAGGTAATTAACTAAAAGGAAAAAACCTTGACATTTCTTTTATTTTAATCTAAATATGCATTAAAATCTGTAAAGTTATCATTAGTAACTCTGTAAAGTAATTTTAAGTTACGTTTGTTTTAAATAATCAAAAACATATCTTATTCTGTGTAAAAAAATCTAAACATGATAAATATGATTTCAGGAAAAATCAAGAAAGAATCGGACGAAGATAGCGATTATTTACCAGTGGAGGATCCGAAACGGCGCAACTCTGGGAGTGACGATGATTTCAAACCCATGAAAATAAGTCCCAAGCCGAGCACAAGTCGTCGTATAGACCGGCGGGTCCTGTCATCTGTCTCCAGTGAGGAGCCCAAGAAGAACAGAAATGATGTATGGTGTGAAATATTTGTTGAGGAGCTAGAACAATGGATTTCAGTAGATGTTATCAAAGGAAATGTGCATGGTTTAGCTGATCTTTATGTAAGTAGAAAAATGCTTCAATTTCGTCTCGCAAAAAACGTCATGAGAAAACCTCTAGCATAAGTATAATAAACAACTACGTAGTAGCGAAACAGTGCGTCTAGGTCAAAATAATAGCCTACCGCTCAGAGCTGCTTTAAGCAGTCCCCTACGCACTTTCTCGAGAGAAAGAGGGGACTTGCGGGGTGAGGAGAGGTAAGACGCGCTGTTTGGCGGCTTTGCGCAACTTCAAAGGAGATTCACTACAATACTTTAGTATTATTTATTATATTATGCCTCTTAGTCATATTACTATGTTGATTTTTTCACAGAATTCTGCCACGCACCCTGTGTGCTACATTGTCGGATGGGACAACAATAACTACTTGAAGGATTTAACCCGTAAATATGTTCCGCACTGGAACACAGTGACTCGAAAACTTCGCGCTGAACCACCTTGGTGGGACAAGGCGTTACGGCCGTGGCTGGGACCGAACACCCCAAGAGATAGAGAGGAAAATGAATACTTGGACAAGATGCAGTTAGAAGCGCCGCTACCCAAGAGTATTGGAGAGTAGGTATCACGTATAATATTTCATCATCATCATCATTTCAGCCGAAAGACATCCACTGCTGGACGTAGGCCTTCCCCAAGCATCGCCACAAAGTTCAGTCCTGCGCCTTCGACATCCAGCGGATTCCCGCGATCTTCACCAGGTCGTCGGTCCACCTTGTGGGGGTCTACCCTCGCTGCGCCTTCCAGTACGCGGTCGCCACTCTCAGACTTTACGGCCCCATCGGCCATCCGTTCTGCGAGCAACGTGCCCCGCCCACTGCCACTTAAATTTGGCAATTCTTCGGGCTATGCCCGAAACCTTCGTTCTCCTGCGAATGTCCTCATTTCTGATTCGATCACGCAGGGACACTCCGAGCATAGCCCTCTTCATTGCCCTTGGAGTCACTTTGAGCCTTCTTATCAGGCTCACTGTGAGCGACCATGTTTTAGTGCCGTAAGTAATCACTGGCAACACACACTGGTCAAAGACTTGCGTTTTGAGACACTGCGGTATTTTAGACGAGAAGATATTGCGTAGCTTCCCGAACGCTGCCCAACCGTGTCGGATTCGACGATTGAACTCTCGTAAATGACCTACCTAACTGGGCAGTTTGTCCTAGGAACAATTCATGTACTATGCTCCGCACTAAACCTTTATGATCCAACTGTAGTTCCTGAGTAGTAAAAATATATACATTTTGCAAAGAAACATTTCGCTCACGACCACGATTCGAATCTGCTACTCCTAGCTACCGTGAACTCTGCTCGTGGTATCGAATTTAACCTCCACTTTGTATCCGTCTTTGGGTGACGTCAGCCACATCTTATTAAGAAACAGACCGTGTTACGTAACCGATTCGACTAACTTTGCAGTTAAATCAAAGTCGTATAGTCGCCTACCCATACTAATTATATCTAAACATATGGCAAGTATGGGCAAGTAACAAAACAACCTTAAGATAAAATAAGATTCTATGGCCAGTTATTAGGTAAGTTGTTGGGTAATTTTCGAAGATGCGTTTTCATCATCATCATCATCATTTCAGCCGAAAGACGTCCACTGCTGGACATAGGCCTCCCCCAAGCATCGCCACAACGACCGGACCTGCGCCTTCCGCATCCAGCGGATTCCCGCGACCTTCACCAGGTCGTAGGTCCACCTTGTGGGGGCCTACCCACGCTGCGCCTTCCAGTACGCGATCGCCACTCCAGAACTTTACTGCCCCATGGGCCATCCGTTCTGCGAGCAATGTGCCCCGCCCACTGCCACTTAAGTTTGGCAATTGTTCGGATGCATTTTACTTAATGTTATTTTATAGGTACAAGAACCATCCTTTATACGCGTTGAAGAGGCACTTTCTTAAGTATGAGGCTCTGTACCCGACCGACGCGGCAGTGCTGGGATTTGTCCGCAACGAACCGGTGTACGCGCGAGAGTGCGTGTATGTCTGTCGGTCTAGAGACACGTGGCTCAAGGAAGCCAAGGTCGTGAAACTAGGGGAGCAACCCTACAAGATAGTTAAAGCACGCCCTAAGTGGGATAAGGTGAGTTAATTTTACACATAGACAGACCAGTAAGCCTCTAGACGCCGACTAGCCGGATTATGATATGTTTTTTATGCGCGCTGCACCAATCATACCACCGAACTTTTCAGCCGGCCAATCATAACGCGCCGTCCGCCCCCTGTTCTCCACCAACATTTTACGACTGTGTTCTCATGTAAATATTTGTTTATGCGGCGTCTTGAGGCTTACTGGTCTGTGATTTTAGGTTAAACATTCATTTGTTGTTTGTTCCGTGTGGTGCCAGACGTAAAGTTTTGCACCACCCTATCTCTTCTCATGGGTGTCGTAAAAAGCGACTAAGGGATTCAGGATGGGCAGCAGAGTTCTCTGAGTATTTTACGAACTAACTGCGATTGCCAACCCGCCTGTCAAGCGTGGCGATTATGGCATATCCCCCCCTTTTGGGGAGGTCTATGTTCAGCAGTGGACGTCTTTCGGCTGACATTATGAATGTAGATTCGTCATCATCAACCCATTATTGTCCCACTGCTGGGCACGTGGCTCTTCTCAGAATGAGACGGTTAAGGCCTGAGTACCTACTGATTCCATTACAGTCGTGCTGCAAATCTAATGCTACTCGTAATGTTTTTAATCTAGTCTAGTCCTTTTTTGTTTTCGAGTAATAATCGTCATGGATTTCAACCGTCTTGGGAAGGCGGAGGGTTTTGTCGGACTCTTCCCGACTAAATCCACACAGTGGCCATCCTCTTCTCAAAACAGAGAGGAGCTCCGGTAACTCCAATGGGCCGCGCCGCCCCTCTTATGCTACGATTTTGGCATCTCCCGGGAAAACAACATTGTACAAAAACAACACAATAACAGACAACCATGTACTGCTGTCCTTCCCAGGGTCGCTTAATAGACGCCTTGAGTCCCCCAACTCCTAGCGTCCACAATCCCGAAGATCCCACACTAGATGTGGCGGTAGGGGATGCTACGTTTCGCCCTATCTTGCCCACGTGCCAGGGCAGTTACCCGGTGCCTCCGTCTCTGAGCGACCTCCTGGAGCATGACAATCTCTCGAAGGAAGCCACGGGCCTCCAAATATAGTCTAGTCCTAGTCAATCTAGGGCATTGTAGGCGCAAATAAGGTTCTTTGACCAATAAGGCGAAGTCTATGTGCTTCCATATTAATTACAACCTTAGTACTTAAATAATAACTAACTCACTTAAAAAAATCACCCTTAAAGGCCCGTACAAACCAAAATCAGGTCAGTAGCAGCGCGGAGCATGAGAAACGCGGCAGACGTGACACTAAAACTTAGGCAGTTTTAAGGCGCTTTGACGGCGGGCCCGCCATGGAATTGCTTCAATATGACATGTTGTGTCGGTTGTCAAACAATACAACTGCCTCGTAACCGCTTTGACGTTACACTGACGCGCCGCCCTGTCCTGCTCCGGTGTGGCCAGTTAGTATGGCGGCCGTAGTGATACGCAATAACGCAAACGCGCCGCTCCTGCCCGCGTGCCGCGCTGCTTGGTTTGTCGTCGGCGGGTCCAGAGCAGGACGCAGTTTGCCAGGCCCGCACTAATATTTGGTGTATCGTATTTCATACTGTTCCTTGTATTACAACGTGCGCGGGCCCGCCTTCAACCTGCGCTGCTACTGACCTGCTTGTGGTCTGTACGGTCCTTAAGTTTGTAAATGCAGATCCATCGTCATCAGGACTGCGTTCACTTATATTGTTGTTTGGGCGTTCGTTTTTATGGTCGCTCTGAGTAACTGAACGACGAAAGTACACTCCGTGCGTCGTCCGAGGATATAAGTGAACGTAGCCCTTAACTTTTATTGCACTTTTAAATTTTCTATTTGGTTCTAATCTTGAAGCTTTCGATATTTCCAGCTCTCTAATAAATTGATAACTGATAAACCTTTGGAAGTATTTGGACCATGGCAAGTGCAAGATTACGAACCACCAACAGCAGAGAATGGCATAGTGCCTCGCAATGCATATGGCAATGTT
This sequence comes from Asteroscopus sphinx, assembly GCA_949699075.1. Lineage (NCBI taxonomy): Eukaryota > Metazoa > Arthropoda > Insecta > Lepidoptera > Noctuidae > Asteroscopus > Asteroscopus sphinx. The sequence continues at coordinate 16,215,253 of OX453007.1, forward strand.
GAACTTTTCAAAGATTGCATGCTGCCAAAGGGAACTGTTCATATCAAATGTAAGTAATTTGTTTCGTGTTTTCATTTTATTATTTACTAGATTTTTCCCGCGGCTACGCCTGCGTACTGAAATAAAATATAGCATGTTACTTTGGATAAAATAGCTTTCTAGCGGTGATAAAGCGGTTAAATCGGTTCAGTAGTTTCAGAGTTTATCAATTACAAACAAACAAATCTTTTCTATTTAAAATATTATTATAATAGTGTATAGCAGGGGTTCCCAAAGTGTGCGCCGCGGCGCCCGTGTGCGCCGTAGAGAGTAAAGAGAGGCGTACATATTTAGTTAAATTTTGCCCATCTCTTATACGTATGTATGTGCTTGCCGTAGGTAGAATTTTCGACCTTAAGCGGGTCCTCAGAGTTCACCTCTGTACTTTAAATGTATGTATGTTGTAGGTGCTATATTAGATGAATAGAAGAAGATGAAGAGAATGTACAATCAAGTAGAATGTATCCTGGACTGGATAAGCACTTACTTACTTTTCGTGAGAGTAAACAATTTCGCTGCTCCATATATTGGTCATAGTGATTGTTTAACTTTTGCGTCTGCTTCGCGAACAGTAAACGTGTTAACATGTGGACTGAACTGGGACACACTCTAATCTAGAGTATATTTAATCAAGTCCGTTTCTCAATATTATTCATGTTATGTTGCAGTACCTGGCTTGAACAGAGTGGCCAAGAAACTTAACATAGATTGCGCTCCTGCGATGACTGGGTTCGAATACAATAGCGGCTTCTGCCACCCGGCCTACGACGGGTTCGTAGTGTGCCAGGAGTTTGAGGAGGTCATCACCGAAGCGTGGGTCAAGGTAAGAAGCAATCTTTTGATTACAACAAACTAAAGACTCTATACTTCCAATTTATATTTTTAAATTTTTTAGTGTATGTTTTTAGCAAATTGTAAATTTAATTTACAACAGAATTATTTTATCTATAAACAAACATAATCCTCTCCCAAAAACACACACTCACACCTTCATTTCACTCTCTCTCTCACAAACTTACACACTCATTTATTTGTTTTGGTATTGTTCTTTTATTTAAGTCTAACTATTAAAGCACACTCTGTTTTATTGGAATTATAATAATGAAGAATTGTAGACTAATTAAATGAAAGAAATCCTGACATACGTGTTATAGAAATAACTGAAAACCTCTTAAGGGGTCATTGTACTAGACGTGTGCGCTACGCTGACCCGCCGCCGCCGCTGCCGACATTTTTTCGACACCGCCGCCGCCGTTCTCCGTATCGGCGGGGTCTAAACATTTTAGAGCTTGCAGTTTTAGGAATTAACATTTACTCATTTATTTATTTATCTACTACTCGCTATGTGTAATGTAATGCATTAACCACCTAAGGGAAGCCTGACTAATGAAGTCTACGCTCCATCCAGCACCGATCCAAATCCAAAGCCCCGAGAGCTTTCAGCTCGAACTTCAGAATAGTTTCGAATGCCTAGGGAGCTCGGTCGACGATTAAAACGATGGGTTTATGGAATGTATATACATACCGTACAGTCTAAGATCTTTAAGACTCGTCGTACAAATAGAACCAAAAAGCTCTCTGACCACACTCTCGAGCTCATGACGGAAAGACTTGAGATGATTCTGCAGTCCTCAGATGATGCGTCTAAGTACCGGCGTCTCAATAGACAGATAAAGTCCTTGAAAAGTGGCCAACGCCAATTTAATACTGAACGTATTAAAGATGTGATAGAGAAGAACAAGGGCTCAAAAGTCTTTGCAAGAGACCTGTCTATTGGGCAGAACCAGCATGCGAAACTGAGGACCGACGATGGCAGAGTCGTATCTTCCAAGCCAGAGCTCTTGAGAGAGGTCGCGAAGTTCTATGGAGAGTTATATACGTCCACCCCCCCCCCCCCCCCAATACGGAAACCCGCTGCATATCGGGCGAACGACCCAAGAGCTCGATTGACCCGACACACAGACCAGTAAGCCTCAAGACACCGCTTAAACAAAGTTTTGCATGAGAAAACAGTCGTAAAATGTTGGCGGGGACCGGGGGGCAAACGGCGCGTTATGATTGGTCGGCTCAAAAGTTCGGTGGTATAATTCCGTATGATTGGTGCCGTTCGCTGACGGACTGACGTCTTGATTGGCGGCGGGTCGTATGATATGCAGTGGTACTGCATATGCTTCATGACCGCAGGTGTCCGGCTATTCGGCGTCTAGAGGCTTACTGGTCTGTGACCCGACATTATACCGAAGATATTCATAACGTCAGCCTGTACGAGATTAAGGCGGGTGGAAAACCGATCATTAAGGCCCTGCAGAAGTTGTTTGATTCCATAATACCCGAGAGGATAACGCCACAAGCATGGAGCAGAGGTGTGGTAGTACTTTCTTCAAAGAGGTCGATATTGCTCTACTGAAGAACTATAGGCCCATCTCACTTCTGAGCCATGTCTATATGCTGTTTTCGAGAGTCATTACGAACCGTCTTTCGAGCAGTTCTGACCACTTCCAGCCTCCTGAATAAGCCAGATTCCGAAATGGCTTTAGCACCGTAGACCACATACATACGCTGCGGCAGGTTATACAGAAGACCGAAGAATATGACTTGCCTCTTTGTTTAGCTTTGTGGACTACGAGAAAGCCTTCGATTCGATCGAGACTTGGGCTGTACTACAAACGTGAGACAGGGAGGTGTGATCTCTCCGAAACTGTTCACTGCCGCATTGGAGATGAGAGAAAGAAGAAAAGAAGAAAGAAGAAGAAAAAAAAAAGAAAAAAAGAAGAGAAGAGTGGGTCTTAAAATGAATATGAACAAGACAAAGGTTATCTAAAATTCCCATATAGCACCCATTCCTGTAAACATCGGAGACTCTACCCTCGAGTTGTTGACGATTATGTATACCTAGCCAGTTAGGTAGGTTCAGCTTCGAGAGAGGTCAGTCGTCGAATCCGACTCGGTTGGGCAGCATTCGGGAAGCTGCGCAATATCTTCTCGTCTAAAATACCGCAGTGTCTCAAAACGAAAGTCTTAGACCAGTGTGTGTTGCCTTTTTGCGATGTTCAGATAAGAGGTTTTCAGTTATTTCAATAACACGTTGTATAGATTATTATTAATTAGTGGATAGCATAATCCGATTCATCTCATGATTACATAAACAACCATTTTAAAAATTATTCTATCATTAATGGCAACATTATTTTATCATTATGTAATTACTGCTATTTGAAGTGACATACTACGAAGAAGCATCTGTCCTAAAATGGGACACCATAAGCTAATATAAATAACTCTTTATTATTCAGGATCAAGAAGACCAAGAACGTAAGGAAAAAGAAAAGATAGAAGCCAGAGTTTATGGTCATTGGAGGCGACTGATCAGGGGCTTAATGATTCGTGAACGTCTTAAGTGTAAATATGGGTTCGAGGAGCCCAGCACATCAGAAACCAGTAACAAATCTAAAGGTCCAAGATTGGTTGTGAAGAAAAAATCATGATGGAAGTATTTTTACTCTTTAATTAATTTTAAGATTACATCTAAATGCATAGAAGTTAGTTATAAAAGAAAATACTCGAAAAACTGTAATGTGATTACTAGTTACATTGCTAATAAGCGTTGTGCAGCATCTTTTGCATGTTAAGGATAAGTATTTTAACTTTTAAGAAAGATAATGTTGTTGATTCAGTTTAAATTAAGTTGTTTTTTGTTATTCCTTTGTTATTATTTTTACACTTGCAACTCAAGATAAGTTCTTCTACCCATACTACTTCATTTTAATTGAATCATTACAAAATGTTCAAATGATATTCAAATCTTCATTCTTGTGATAAATCTAGCAGCCTAAGGTTTATCAAATTTACTATAATAATTATGTGATCCGTTATTGTATTAGCCTCATAAAATAATATTTGTGTTTATTATCCATTTTAATAATTGTGAATGAATAAATATTATTTTTATAATACGACTTATTATTGCCCTGCAATATTTTGGATACGTAAAGAAAACACTAAATGTCGTATATTTATTTAATAAAAAAAATTAACTTATACAAATTTTGATTATTATATAATAATGCAATAAGCTGCTTTAATCTTTACACTATCTTTATGTGCTCGTTAATATATATAGCAAAAGCTCCAAAAGCGTAATATACGTAGGTAGTTAGAATTTACTGCAGCACAGCTTATGTGCATTTAGTAAATTACAAAATTATGTACAAAAATCTTTGGTGTATAAAAATATGTATAGACACTTCAGATCTTACATACTAAGATCTGGTCGGTCGAAACGATTACAATTATTTGCAATCTTATCCGCGTTTACAGGATAGTTTTTTGTTTTGCACATACCTTCATATCACATTATGATAAATATAAGGTACATGTAATCACAATGCCGTTATTTTTTTTAGATTTTTTTAAGTTTTTATCTTGATGTTTAACAAATTATTTATACCTCTTACATATCTACATTAAGTCTATTACCTTATGTACTACAATATTTTATAACGAATATGTAAACTAAGGGCCCAGACACATTCATCGCATTTTGTACATTATTATATGAAAGGAATGTAACCTTTAATTTATACTTTCGTAACAAAATATTAGTTCTTAAAGGCTCTGTTATACCATTTACTTCATTAGTCTCATTGAAAGTTGGTATCAACCATTATTAAATCCAGTTTAATACATGGTATGATAGTCCGTCAAGCTAGGTAGCATTATACAGTAGATTAGATTCCTTTCATGCTACCATTATATCTAAATGGTTCCTATAAAGACCAGCTTCATAGTCTACATTTATGCCATGGTCAATGTGCCTGCGCCCATACCGAATCCTACACCCTTAGGACCATAGTTCCTGCCGTAACAACTTCGGCAATAAATTTCTCCGTTAGGTCCGTCGTTTAAGTTAGTAGAATCCTGAAACAAAATAACAATCAGTTTATAATAGATTCAACAAGATTAAATTATCCTCCAACATATTAATGAGTGAAAATAAGCTTCATGAAAAATAAAAAATAAAACAAAATGAAAAGTTTCACATTTCCAATATATATGGTACTTTCTCTCCATGGTTTCCATGAAGCATTGCGATATTTGCAATGGACATAGACGTTGCCTAACAATCGATAGACGTTCCCTAACAATCGATAGACGTTGCCTAACAATCGATAGACGTTGCCTAACAATCGATGATCGATCGATAGACTCGATAGTAACGAGAAACCAAAACCCAAATCATTCATATCATATGATAGTATCGATATTATCAAACTATCGTCACGATGCTATGGATTATTTGAAATCATGCAATAGTATCGATTATCGATACTATTGTGCTATCGTTTAGAGATAGTATTGTAATATAACTCGGTGTTAACTGACGTAATGTTTACATTAAATTTATCTTTTTAGAAAGTTTATTTAAGGTGAATACTACAGGGTAGCCCGCGAAATTCAAATTTTTTGGCATTTATTGAAAATTGGAACTTTATTTCGCGTTGTATATCGGTCAAAATATGATTGGCGGAAATAATAACAATATATCTACTGAATAATACTCATAAAAAATATTAACCTGGCTCTATTAGCTGTACTAGCTCGATAATATTAATTTACGATCAAATTATCGATTTTCGAGCTTATACAGCTTATAGAGCTAGATTAATATTTCTTATGAGTATTATTCCTTAGATATACTGTTACTTTTTCCGCCAATCATATTTTGACCGATATACAACGCGAAATAAAGCTACAATTTGCAAAAATCGCCAAATAATTAGAATTTCGCGGGCTACCCTGTAGCATTCACCTTAACTACCTTCTGTATTGGTAAACTTACACACCACATTGTTAGGGTGTACCTACTTAAATACACCTATCACTTATAGGCCTATCGATAATATGACTGATTTGAGGGGGGAGAATAGTCGTTTTTTTTTTATCCAACACAGTTGGACATCCTACCTATATTATTTCGATATAACTGAACGAAGCCCTGAGTCAAAATCATAGATTTGTTATTGTTAGAATAGTATTAAAATCCAAGAATTCAAGTACCTATCCATATTCATAAAAAAACTAGTGTGCTTTCCGTTCACACCATTGGAATAATAAACCTATGGAGGCGGCCTATTCTTCTATATCCATCTAGTTTATACAAATATCTATACGTGTTATGTTATCTGGTGAAAGAGATCGTATGCTATTTGTATATTCTCTGCTCGGCAATATCTTTACGGGATGTCAGAATAATTACTCCGCGTGTCAACCCGCAGTCACCGCCATTCGTATGGCCCATAGTACATGAGCTGTCAAGTAAACAAACTAGGGCTGTTGATATTTTGTAAAATGTCAGATTTTCGATATATCGATATTTTTAAATATACAATATCGGAGTTCGATATGTTGAAAAAAAATATCTATATATCGGCCAAATTTCATGATTCTTGGTCAACACGAAGTACCGGTGATGGTGGTTTTGTTATGTGAGTTTGCGAGTATCAAAATATGTGAAATAGCCGATGGATGGCTTGACTTAGAAGCTTGATTTTTTTATCTCCTAGGGACAGCCGAACTAAGTATTTGATATAATTGCATTATTTATTACTACTTGAAAATGATTTTAATCAGCACACATCTCTGGTAAGAAACACGAGTATCGATATCGATACTTTTTAGTTTTGATTACTTACTTCCCTAGCTATCTAACGAGATTATCCGGAGAAGAACCGGAGTGACCGACATAGCTTGTAGGATCAGTAAGCTGAAGTGGCAGTGGGCTGGCCATGTCTGTCGAAGGACCGATGGCCGTTGGAGCAGACGAGTCCTTGAGTGGAGACCGCGAATCGGCAAACGCAGGGTAGGGCGCCCCCGTGCCAGGTGGACCGACGACCTAAAGAACGTGGCTGGGGGGGACTGGATGCGGAAGGCAGAGGACCGAGCGTTGTGGCGCAACTTGGGAGAGGCCTATGTCCAGCAGTGGACTGCGATAGGCTGAGTTGACTTCCCTAGCTATGGCCGCCATTACAGTGGCCCGGATATTGTAAATATGCCACGCGTATTTTGAAGGCATTTCAAGTCCATAGGTATAAGTCAATGGTTCAAACGCGTTTACTTTTCATAGTGTATGCATGGATAAACGTATTAACGTATCTTATAATAAAAATTATACATTCCAAGGCTACGTTCAGTAATATCGCCCAACGACGTACCGAGCGTACTTTGGTTGTTTTACGGCCAAAATTAATATCCAATGTATCCACGATTTACCCTACTAGAGATAGAAATTTGACATATTTTGTATGAAGCTCATGTCAAATTCCTATCTCTAGTAGGGCAAATCGTGGATAGATTGGATATTAATTTTGGCCGTTACTCGGAACGATCCAAGTACAATTTCTTTGGAGCGATCATACTAAACGAACGCTCCTAGCGACGTCGGGCGATTTAGCTGAACGCAGCCCAAAAATTAAAACAATACATCATCGTTACTGTGAGTTTGCACTGACGAAACATTCACATAAAAACATGTTGAAATGTCAGTTTTCTGTCAATGTATCGAATCGCGTTCGCATTATCACACAACTTGTTGAAACGAAACTTGTTTGACATTTCATAGTCTATTGACATGTTTCACAATTAATTTCGATACACTTCAAAGTATCTGCTTTCGGCCATACATGTTTACCGACCTCATTGGATAACACAAAAAACGAGATTTATACAAGTTTTGACACATGATTAAGCATCATTGCGAACGTCAGCCGTGATCTATAGACAAACATGTCAATGTATAAGTTTTTAGTCAGTGCATACACAGCCAACAACAAATCTTGAAATCTGTCAAAGAATTTACCCAGTTTTCTGCAGTGCGAACGTAACAAACAAGTTGTGACATTAGTTTCATATGACAAGTTTCGAGACATGACATGTTAAATGTTTTTTGGTGCAAACTAGTGATGCGACTCGAGTCCAATTTTACTCGAGTGACTCGAGTGACATCGTAAAAAAACGTACTCGAGTGAAAAAAATATCGACTCGAGTTCACTCGGACTCGAGTCACTCGCCCACCACTCGAGTCACTCGCCAACCATTCTCCGAGACAAACAAGTTTAAACCTGCTTTTTAAAAGAGATAAGTTAAAGTGCGTTGTTGTCACACTTGTTTGAACTTGTTGCGTGTAGTTAACTCAAGTGAACTGTTGTGTTGAATGAGTTATCGACGTTTATGAGTGAGGTGAGTGACCGAGTGACTCGTGAACCACTCGAGTGACTCGTGAACCACTCGAGTGACTCGACCACTCGAGTAAAATTGTAAAATGACTCGAATGACTCGAGTGGCAAAATCGGACTCGAGTCGCATCACTAGTGCAAACCCACAGTTAGTTAGTGTCATCGTGACACTAACTGACACTGTCATGTGTCATTTCATTCAATTGACAAATGACGATTCACCATGGAGATGTAAATCCGCCATTTTAAGGGCAATGGGTTTGTATGTGTGCTTTCAAGTAAAAAACATTTTGGGCAGTGTTGCCAACTCGGAGTTTTGTAGTTAGATTTAGGTATAAATCAACATCAGCAGCTACAAAAAAAATATTTAGCTATTTTTTATTTACAATTTTTGCTATTTTTGAACAAAGGTGTTACTGAGGGAAATAAAAGAGATAGGCAGATTTTTGGCAGATAATGAAAGATATTTCTGAATTAAGTGCTAGGGAACTCAAAGATTGCTTGATCTGATAACTATGACTGCCACTACTGAGTTTCCTGCTGCTACTGAGTTTGCAGCTAAAGTAGAAATCCAGTATAAATACTTAATTACTTAAGTGAAAACTAAATCGAGGAACAGATTGAGGGTACCAATGATAAATGCCATTTTAACAATCCGATCCGAAATAGTAAGTATGAGAAATCCTGCTATGGTTATGAGCTCCCCAAAGAGTTAACAGACGCTCCACGGCGGTGGGGCGCGGGACATGGATTAAATGTGTTGTACACGCGTATTGACGACCTCTGTGGTCTAGTGGTTCGAGTGTCGGACTTCTGATCACGAGGTCGTGGGTTCGATTCCCACAGGACACAAATATTTGTGTGATGAACATAAGTGTTTGTGTTGGTCTGGGTGTTTCTTATGTATTATAAGTATGTATTTACAAAAAAAAAAGTATATAAGTATTATATCCATTGTCTAGTACCCATATCACAAGCTCTGCTTAGTTTGGGACTAGATGGTGCTGTGTAAAAATGTCCCGAAGATATTTATTTATTTATTTACATACAAACCGAGTTAACTTACATAGAATTCTAAAAACCACGGCCCCGCATCCTGTACTAAGACTAACAAAAACTTTAGTTATTTTATTAATAAAAATCTAGCTATTTTATTTATAAAAATCTAGCAATTTTTTGATGCTGCTCTAGCTAAAAGATCTTTAAAATTTTAGTTGGCAACACTGCTTTTGGGTTTGGATTTTGATTTTTGGCTTTAAAAACGGTCCCAAAATTGTTTGTACTGTGGACAACAAGTAATGAAAATGTAATGTGAATTATAATAAGTTTCGATTACTTAAATTACATCCCTAGCAATGGCCGCCATTTTATGGGCCCCGATAGTGTAAGTATAGCACACAGACGTCTGTTTTTTGCCACGCGTATTTCGTAGGTATTTCTGGTCCTAGGTTTATTATGTCTGTGCGATTCACATCACACACAGTCTGACACGTCAGTGTCAGTGTCAGTCAGTGAATTGAAATAATTATCAATCAAATTCTCAAATATTTTTTTGTGAAATCGGTTTTAAATTTTGGAATGCTATAAACCTCGAGAAAACGGTGATTACTATGACGTTAAATATGTATTCTGCAGCATTTCTCGTCTGTATTGCTATAAATCTCATACAAAATAGTTATGCTGAATTTACAACTGAAGATTGTGCCTCTCTTGGATTCAACAAGGCTAACCTGTTATGTTCATCTTGCGATCAATTGAGAGATTTTGGTTTAGAGCAACTAATGTCTCATTGTAAGGAATGCTGTCATCAAGATAAAACTACTCCCAAAGAGAAGAAATATGCTCGGGCAATACTTGAAGTTTGTACGTGCAAGTTCCCGGCGTATCCACAAATTCAGGCGTTTGTAAAGAGTGATAGGCCGGCTAAGTTCCCTAATCTACAAATCAAATACGTCCGAGGCCTTGACCCGATCATTAAATTACTGGATAAAGATGGAATTGTCAAGGATACTGTGGCAATAGAAAAGTGGAACACAGACTCTGTTGAAGAATTTCTAAAGGCTCATCTCGAGAAAGAAGATGATGAACGTGACTATTTAAAAACTAATCAAATTTAATTATAAAATTAAATATATTTAGTTAATAAGTCATTTTGTATTTAATTTCTCCTACATTATTTTTAATAAAGTTATAAATACTTACAAGAGATCTATGGCATTCTGCACATGAGAAGCACCGTTTGTGCCATGTGCCATTCTTGGAGTTCATCTGTTCAGCAGCATAGACTGGGAACCCACAACGAGGGCAGCCCTGACCCTTAGCTGCTTTCTGGCCAGTGAATGGTGTCTGCTCCATGCTGTAAAATTACATTACTTATTTTTAATTTGGGTTCATTTTTTAAGCTGAAAATATAGATGGCATGGAACTCACAGAGAAGTACCTACCAAGTATAAAGCAAAACTGGCTGTCATTGTAATTCATTCTAGCAGACTTAACCTAATTTTTACTGTTAACTTTATTCACAGCAGTTGTTTACAAAGGAAATAGAAACAATAATTGTGATAACCATCATCATCATCAGCCCATTACTGTCCCGCTGCTGGGCTCAGGCCTCTTCTCAGAATGAGAAGGTTAAGGTCTTAGTCCACCATGCTGGCCTAATGCGAATTGGTGGACTACACACACCATCGAGAACTATATGGAGCAGTCTGGTGTGCAGGTTTCCTCATGATGTTTTCTTTCACAGTTAAAACAAGTGATAATCATATTTTGATCCACATATGAATTCGAAAAGTCACGAGGTGGGAGCCGGGTTCGAACTTAGACCCTCCAGCATGGAAGGCAAGCGCTCAACTGCTAGGCTATCACAGCTTAGTAATGTAATAACCAACATTAAATAATTTCTTCAACAAAAGATATAGGTACTAACTATGTAACTGCGGGCTCAGAGTCGCAGGAGACAAGGGTGGGGGCATGGCCGTAGCCGAAACCCCTGGGTCCGAAGAGCTTGGCGTAGCAGGCTCGGCAGTGAACCTCCTTGTCAGGGCCGTCGCACGCCAGCATAGAGTCCAAGGGCCGGTGGCACTCTGCACAGTTGAAGCACCTCTTGTGCCACATCTGCAAAGGAACATGATGATAATCTCAAATAAATATTCCAATGTCAACAAGATGAGAGTTAGGTACAAATAGCTTGCGCCGGAAATGCGTCAATCAACCTGAAAAGTTCACAGCCAAAGATAATTATAAATAATAAATAAATAATTTTGGGACATTTTTACACAGCACCATCTAGTCCCAAACCAAGCAGAGCTTGTACATACTATGGGTACTAGACAATGGACAGAATTACTTATATACTTTTTTTTCGTAAATATATACTTATAATACATAAGAAACACTATTCAATTAATTGATTTTGTGAATTAGATTCACTGCGTTTTATTCGCAGCTGAATATCGATCTTCTGTAATACCTACCTACTTTAACTGTCGTAAGAACGGTATCCAAAAGTAACTGTGGAGCCGTTCAGTAACGTACCGTGTGGATACTGTGGGGGGGTGTGTGTGTGTGTGTGCAAGGAAGTGGGATACTTGTTCTTATTCTATACATTATCTATATACTTATTATCATATACATTCTACACAGCAATGCAAGCATCACTATTTGGCGGAGAAGTAGGTACGGTGGTAGTACTTCCCGGACGAGCTCTTGCACAAAGGAGCTGCGGGTGTACCTCAAGGTGGCGTCCTTTCTCCTTCTTTTCTCAATTTTCATCAACTCTGTCACTAGAGTGATTTCTTCCAACTTCCATCCCTACGCTGACGATATACAGCTTTATTGACATTTTGCAGCGGCGGATGCTGTTTCAGCCAGTGCTGCAATTAACCTTGATCTGGCTTGTGTTAGCGAATGGGTTAGGTCTTATGGCCTACAAATTAATCCTACTAAATCTCAAGCCATGGTCATAGGTAGCAGGTTTGTACGCAATGCGCTTTATGTGTCAACCCTTTCGCCGCTGTACCTCGACGATGTGCAAATTCAGTAAGTATACCGAATCCGCCAAAAATCTTGTATTATGATAGACTCTTATCTCTCTTGGTGTACATTTTTCAATGAGGTTAGTCGAAAAGTACCTACCTACATTTCTCCAGTACCTAAATACCTCCAGAATATCTTGCCCTTGAAGACTAAGATTTCTCTCGCTCAAACTCTGATTCAGCCGATTATCGACTACGCTGACGCCTGTTATTTGGATGCCACTGAGGAGCTGGTAAACAAGCTCCAGCGCCTGCAAAACTTATGCATTCGTTTTGTTTTTGGTCTTAGAAAATATGATCATGTTTCTCACTTCCGCAAGGAACTCAAGTGGCTGCGGACGAGGACGAATCTTCGCAGGAACACTCGCATATTATGTCTCCTTTATAATCCCATTACAATCCTAAATATCCTACCTACTTACGAGAGTGCTTTTCTTTTTTTAAACCTTACGATGCTTCTAGCATATCTCACGTTAACTCTCTTCTTAAAATTCATCCTCACAAAACGGATTACTTATTCGTAGGTATGCCTTCTCTGTGTTTACAATAATATTATGGAAGTCACTCCCGCCTAACATACGGAATTCTCCAACTATATCTGTCTTCAAAGGACGTGTTATAGATTATAGAGCATTACCTTTCCTCTTAATTTGTTATCGTAAATCATATTTCCCTATTATTTAGTATTTATTTGTTTATTTAACAATTTATGCACACAGAAAATTCATTTACCTATGTAACTAGATATCTACGGTTTATTACCTACAGCAAATTTTAGGTTCCTTAACTTTTTACGCACTGTTGTCTACATTTCTTACTTATTTCTCCTCTCACAGGTCTGCTGGTACAAATTTCATTAAAATAAGCAGTACCTTTGTACTAAATAGTTTTAATGCTGTTATGTTGTTGTGTGTAGGTACCTACATACATTTTAATAAATAAATAAACGAAAGTTAGAAATCTTAACTTACCGTGCCCTTAGCCAGTTGTTGTTCCGCAGCGAAGACCATGCCGCCGCAACGCGGGCAGCCCTGGCCCTTAGGCGCCTTGATGGAGGTGGTATCGGAATTGTAGTAGGGACGGCTGGCAGAAATCTCATCCTCGCTGTAAACAAATATTATAGGTATTTTTATAGTTGAATATGTAACTTATTCTCCTTTTAATACAAATCTATGCGCAGAAGTAAGTTTAGCAATAAAATCACTATCCATATTGATGGACTTACGTTAAGCCATCTGTCTGCAGGAAACCGGAGCCGCAGGCAAAACCGTATCCGTGAGGTCCCCATTTCTTGCCGTAGCAAGTCTTGCAGTAAACATCGGAGTCAGGTCCGTCGCAAGCAATGATCGAATCCAATGTCTTTGTGCAGTCACGGCACTTGAAGCACTTGCGATGCCATTCGCGACCTTTCGCCAGGACTTGTTCAGCAGCAAACACCATGCCACCACATCTGGGGCAACCTTTGCCGGGTGGGGCCTGGATGGAGGCGGTATCGATCACCGTCGTCTTTGGTGCTTGCTCACTGAAGAACAAATTAAGTTTTTATTGTTTTGTATTAAGATTCTCATATTTCAGCAGTTGAACATGAAGTTACGAGAACAAGACGACGAGACAGAGATTGATTAGCACAACACATTTTTTTCGTAATGTCTATTTTATTATGATGAAATGAGTAGGTACCTGATTAGATAGGTATGATGATTTATTTTGCAGTAGGTATGTTTGCGGGTGTAATATAGTCAGCAGAGAGAGTAAACCTAGGTTTATCCGGGTAATCTTTGAATAATATTATCCAAGCTCTTTGATCTAGATCGACCCAACGTTGGCTAGTACTTGTCAAATTAAATCAAAATAACGCGAACCACGTGCTGGAAAATCACATACCCACCACCTATCTACCCAACAAAACACAGCCGGCGTTGCATAGATTGGTTGGTTGAAGATTAGTTGGTTTATTCGGGTAAATGTTGATGTTTTATAACTTTTCGGACTTTACCCAAAAAGCATAGGTAACCCGGGACAAACTTAGGTTGACCTACTTAATTATTCTAGCATTACTCGTAACATAAGTACTTACCTACCTATTGTTTTTTATCCCTGGACCCTATCTGTTCTCTTCGAAATCTGTTCATATCTTTGTGTTATTAATCTAATATCTTAATGTTCCATGTTAAACGTGAAGTAAGTATCACAAAACCCAGTGTAGGTACGTAGGTACATTAAGTAACTAGGAATCGCTTTAAAATATTACCTATGACACGCATTTTAGTCATTAAATTATTTAGTGGATAACATTTTAATGCAGTTTGGCCGGCAACAATGTAAATACTACCTACGTATTTTTGTAATAACCGACTATCACTGCATTCACTGCTCTGTAGCTATTTGAAATGGGATGCATTAAAAGAGCCTCCACGAGTGACGATATTTAATTGATCGTCCGGCGCACCCTGGGCAGTCAGCCCCGCTACCAACCTGCTGACTGGCTAATCTTTTCCCCACGGCATGAGCTGTTATTATTATGTAGCTCAAGTCGACACGATAGAAGAAGAAGAAGCTATTTGAATTTATTATTACCTACGTGATACCTACGTAACTATTGTATGGCTACCTAGTTATGGAGGTAGGTATTTACCTACCGACTTAACTCACCTAGTTAGCTATCGCGAGTTCTGTTCAACATGGTTCAACTCAAGCGGGACGTCGAGTAGATACGAAATGTCGAATTGCAACAAGATTAAATCCTGCATTTGATCCGAAGGAATTGCATTTATAACATGAATGGCTCCGCTCTTACGTGACCCATTAATGAAGATATACAGTAAATCCACCACAGATTATATGTTGTATCTAAGAACAAAACGCGTGGCTAGTCTCGCCGATATTAAAATTAGTCCGATCGAGAGCGGAGAGCACGTTCTATTTTAACATTGGCAAGTTGCCATCTCTTGTTTGTATTATAAGCTGTTTTTATGAAAGTGACTATGCGATGGAAATAACCTAAACCTGTCATGTAACCTGAGAAGTATACGTAATATTACTGAAGCGGCCGGTGAAAATAACTTAAAGTGAAACATAATAGTGTTAACAATGCATGTTACAATGACTTCTTGAAAACTTGGGATAACAACCAATAAAACTATTTGCTAAAGCAGTCTATAAGCAAATTGGCACAATATTAGATGGTTTGGTTAATCATGAAAACCTGGGAGTTTACAGTCCTATAGACTGTCCTTCGGGATCCATTATAGGGTCTTGGTTTCACTCCAATATTATACCTTTGCCATTCCAAGTCCTTTATATCACACATAAGACCCAGGCTTGACATTCCACCATGTCCTATACCCCTGGGACCAAATCTTTGTGCGTAGCATCCTACAGCAAAAGCAAATAAGCGTTATTTTTGCATCTGAAGAGCACACAGCGATCCACGCTCAAACATTTGGTATGTTTGGATTTATGTATTTTGTAAACTGTGTCAAAAGCTGTGCCCTCGCCAGATAAGTCACACGTCCGATCCTCAAGCGGTTCTTACCCGTTGGCGTAAGGGTCACTCTGCAAGACACCAGCTCCTTTTCCGTAACCATATCCCTTAGGACCAAACTTCTTTCCATAACATACTACAGAGAAAAACATTTTAATTAAAACCACGAAAAGAAAAGGGAAGTGAACATGCATTCAAGTTAATAGTTTATGTAATCACTCACATTAATAAGTATTTAAATAATTACGTATGTAAGGACTTGGTAATTGGTAGTTGTTGCATATCTTATTATTTATAATTATAATTTATAGACAAACTATCGGAAATGTGGAGAAAAACAAACCTTTGCAGTAAATGTCTTTGTCTGGCCCCTCGCAACAGTTTGTAGAGTCCAGTCGTTTTTGGCAGTCACCACATTTGAAGCACTCCTTGTGCCACCCCTGGACATACAGTGAATAGTGAGGATACGTCGGCATGCAAGGAACATACCAGACTAGTCTAGAGGATCACTCGTGTTATTACAATGACACATGATGTTATGGCAAATACATATTTTTGTGGATGGGACATTTAAGACACGTGATAATGAATCATTCAGATACCTCTACAATAAATGTCACCATCTGGCCCATCACAATGCATCATTGAATCTAGGGTCCTGTTGCAATTTAAGCATTTGAAGCATCGCCTGTGATAACCCTACGGCACAACATTTGAGTTAAGTACTTTTATTTATATTTGCATAACCAACACTCTTATTTGTAGGTATATTACGTAAACAGTAATAACATAACATAATATCACGCCTGTATTTCCCCGAAGGGGTAGGCAGAGGTAGGTATATAGTACACCCACATTTCGCCAGTTATGATACAGTCGCATGTAATAGGGGGCGAGCCTATTGCCATTGACCGGGCACAAATCCAGACTTCGGGTAAACAGTAATACATGTGCATTTTACAACTACATTTGATTTTTTAAATTTAAATAAGCATCTTAAAGCAGCGAAAGCTTTGGTTTAACTTCGTAATAAGGGTTAAGGGTTTTAAATTAACCTGTAAGTAAGCTAATGAACGTGGTGATACATTTCTTATTATAAGTATTATCTAATAGTAAATAGATTAATGGAATCTTACCCGTCCTCTAGCTAACATCTGCTCGGCAGCATAAACGTAACCACCGCATCGTGGGCATCCTTGACCAGGAGGTGCTTTGGCGATTACGCGTGGTTCCATACAAGCTCCGTTAGTCCTTAGCCCGTTCCTGTATACATGCCGCAAATCAATAAATGTTCGACAACGTACAGATCAAGCAATAGGTGACAGAAGAAAAGTTAAAAGCCTCTCAGGCAACGGTAGAATCCGTCTGCCCCTACTTTCTAGTATCGGCCACACGGATTGCGGCTAAGCAGTAGATGCCGGCGGCGCACCTCCGCCGTAATGGGAGAAGGTAAGGGCTCCCGGCCGCCCGCTCCGCATCGGCCTCGCTATAGCACTACACAATATATCGACATAGAGGGCGCTTTCCTTATCCCATCACATGTATCGACTATCAGTTAAAGCTAAGACGGAAGCGTTAGCTGAGGGTTAGACAGAGTGTGAGTAGCGAGGAAAGTTAATCAACATACGATTGTCTCGGTGCATGCTATCTAGGTGCGTCTGGAGCGTTGCTAAGCCAAGGCTACATATTGGTTTCTCACCGTGGCTCCTTTGTGTTGGGGTACGCCCCGTTGGGAGGAAGGGATTGTACAGGGCAGAGTGCGCTCGAGCCGACGCGCGCCCGACTGCGGCATCGCGGGCGCGCGCACACCTCGAGTGCACTCTCGTAAACATTACTAACTCTGGGTTGGTGTCGACTGTTTTTATTTTTGTTTTTTATAAATAATAAATAATACCGATGAACATATTAAATTAAGCGATAGCGAATAAATAATCCTAACTAGAGTAATTTAAAGTACAGATATGGCGTGCGTTCGCGAGGCGTCGCTGGAGGGCCGAGATGTGTGTCGGCGACCCGCAAGTTCTGCTGGAGGGCTGCTCGCTCAATTCCTGTTGCGACATAAACGGAGACTGGTCATGCACGTGTCAGGCGGCGCGTAATGTACAGCCAGCGCGCGCTTTCTACTGTATGAGTTTATGTACACGCGGTTAATGTTGTTACGCACGGGCCCGGAGGCCGGTCGTCGCTGCGACCTTAGATAAGGAAAGACCCTCAGTGGCGCGGGCGGCGGGAGAGCTAAGAGGGTTCGTACTTACGCATTCTCAGTCTTCAGGTGATCGCCAGTGTCCATGGACAAGCAGCCAGCACCACCACCGAAGCCGTAGCCTTTTGGTCCGAATTTACGTGCGTGGCACATTTTGCAGTACAGTTCACCTTCGTGTTCTGAGCAGTTGGTCGAGTCGAGCAACTTCTGGCACAGGCCTGCACAATAAACATTGAACATTAAGACTTACGGTGTATTTATTACATACATAAGAGTGAGTGTATTTATTTGAGTGCCTCGTTGGTCTAGTGATCGCAAGCGCGACTGTTGAGCATGGGGTCCTGGGTTCGATTCCCGGGTCGGGCAAAGTGTTATTGGGTTTTTTCATTAGGAAATTCTCAGTAGCAGCCCGGAGTCTGGATTAATGCCCGGTTAATGGCAATAGGCTCGCCCCCTATTACATGGGACTGATAACATAACTGGCGAAATGTGGATGTACTGTTAAACCTCAGCCTACCCCATCGGGGAAATACAGGCGTGATGTTATGCTGTCGTTATGTTATGTATTACATACATATTTTTACGCCTCTTTCCCATTGGTGTAGGCAGAGACTATGGATTGTGTATTTATTATCATAACTAAAGACTTCTTTTGTAGGTATTACATTATTGAGACTACAAATGTATTTTAATAGAGAAAGAACCTTAGAATAATAAGACATAGAGTGATATTTTCATTCAAAGACGCGCGTAAGCTTTACCTACTGAACGTAGATTTTTAGGGCCAACTTGAATTTGCTTCAGTCTGCATGCAACTATTGCGGTTCGGTACGGACCTTAAGAGCTCTACTTATTTCCATATCTTCTGGAAATGTTTGATTGCTATTTTGTAAATAATGATGGAGACTCAAGTCATTATTTGGCGAAGTAATATATAGGTATTGTACCAGTAGTCCCCACTTGAGTCAACAATACTCATTACGTAGATACGTAAGTTATAACTTTTTTTATTTTATAAACAAAATGAGTTCTTACTATGAAACTGTAGATTAGATTTCGAATCATATACGGCGAGAGGGCCATATTGTGTAGATATGGACTTCTTAAAATTTTGTTAAAAACTAATTTTGATAAATAAAGAAATTATTAAAACTGGTATCCGTTTATTTACATTTACAACTAAACATTATTTCTAAGTTTGTACATTAAACATTTCAAGTTTTATGTTGGTTCGATTTAAAAAAAATTAAAAATATCATTTTAAGTAATGTTTACGTCACGAGAAATAAAAAACCCCAAAGATATTGCTTCATTTCCTCATTGTAAATATTAGTAGGTACTTATGCTATTTCTTATTTATTTATTTATATTTATAAAAACAATGTAAAAATCAATAATACAATCAATGATCAACTTACCGCATTTGAAGCACATTTTGTGCCATTTGAGTCCACCGGCGACTCTCTCCTCGGCAGCGTATACTGACTTGCCGCATTTTGGGCACTTAGGGTTATCTGCTGGTTTGAAAGGCATTGTGCTCGCTTAACTTATCCTGAAACAAAATATTTCTAGCTCAAACAACATATCATATAAACCAACTGATTTAACAGGACCGCGACGATGTGCAGGCGACTTGGAAATTGGCTTCACAACTGTGGCGGTGAAATCCCAATTACACTTTCATAAACACCATAAATCCTTTTTAGAGCTTTAAGATCCACTTATCACTATTGCATGTAGTAACACATTAACACGTATTTTTTTAAATTAGATAGTTGTCAAGTTTTATTCTAAATGCAACAGCCGTTGGCCGCAATCCAAGTCGCTTGCACCACTTCAATCTGAGCTGAACTGACACTTTATTGCTCAACAATCACGTATATTTGACGATGTAACGGCCACGCGGGCTTCCTGCGAATGCAGCGAGCGCTTGGTTTAAAGAATGTAGCGAAATATTGAACGTAGGGCGGGCGGCGCGTGATCTGGGCCGATGCGCCTGCGCTCCTAATTTGGGGCGTTCAGGTAAAGTTACGTCGCTGGAGCGTGCCGATGCAACTCTAATAATAGTTCACATGAAATACTACTATGTTTCACTCGCGGTTAGGTTATATTATGCAATAAGAATAGGTTAAATGTCACTTTCACTAGAATAAGGACCTGTTCGTAGAAGTCGCTGCGGGATGAAGCTCCCGGACGCGTATACAGTTCAGGGCGTTGATGCCGAGACTGCGGTGCGCGATGTTCGAATGATGCGCGAGGGCAGCGAGCGACCGTAGTCTATGCGCGAGTTGCACACGGCCCCAGTGGGGGGGCGGCACCCGCCCTCGCTACCGCCTGCGCTGCACCCTGAGCTACGTCACTCACAACCCCCGAAGTATACCCTAGCACTTTATTATCCTATCAGGATAAAGTTGAACGAAGTTAAACAAGTGTAATGTAAAATATTAACACATTTTCATATTTCTAATCATGGAAAATGTGGTTACATAACTCTTTCAAATTCATACATATTTACATACTATCTTCACAAAGCGTTTATGAGTTAAGTATGACAAGCTCTGAGCCCCGTATAGATCTTGTCTAAAACTTACTATGTATATAGTTTTGCTAAATGGATACCAAAACATTTTTCAATTTTTTTTCAAACTTTTCGAAGAAAACTTGGCCGATTGAGGATGCCCCTTTAATGCCTTTTTTTTCCAGAATGAAAAACTACTATAGGAGATTTGACGTTAAATGAAGTCAGCCAGCTTTGGACTCTCTTTAGTAACATAACAGTACCCCAGTACCTAATATTAGCTATGGTAAAATATGAAAACATAACATAAGCTAATAATTTCTAAGGTTTTCGCGATCACGATCGTGATCGTGATCGTGATGGTGTTTTTTTTTTTTTGAAATATTTGTAAAGTCGTTTGTCATCTTAGTCTACCTTCGAAACGTCAGGAATACCAATTTAAATAATATACGCGATTTAATCCGGTTAAACTTTGTTTTATTATAACTTAAGCTGTAAGGGTGGTATGCGACTGGTCAAATTTCTTGAAATTGGATGATTCTCATCTAATGTTGTATGTATTTTAACACTGACCATTAAAGAAATTCGATTGGACAAAGAGATCAGACAAAGAAATTTGGCCAGTGGCATAATATGCCACCCTTATGTAGGTAGTCTATGAAACAAAAACTTTTTATAATAATTTATAGACGCAAATAATTTATAGTTTACTACATAATTTATATAAGAGTAAACTCCAATAATTTTACACATTTTCATTGGCTCATTCATTCAATATTTTACTAAGCTTGGTTTTATATCGTAGGTAGCCTTCTAGTCTCGCTACGAATAGATCAATTTATCATTTTATATGGATAGCGTAAGTCGAAGGGATTACATAAAATATATGGGTGCAGTCATTATGGGATTTCTGTTAATGAAAAAATGACAAAATTATCAATATAAAGCAGTTAGGTTTAAAGAATTTTATTTCTCATAAGAACTTACAAAACAGTTTGCTTATAATGAGATACAAAAGTACTTACCTACAACTAAATTATATAATTTGGACCGTACAATACAGTACCGTTTTTTACAGTATGGACCTGGGCATTTACTATATTCATTATTATTTCAAAACTATGTAAGAACTTCCATCGTTTAAGTAATACCGATCTTGTTCAAAAATAAATTAATAATTAGCACGCCTTAAATAGCAGAATAAGAGTCTAGAGTGATGGTCGTGTTCCGTAAATAAATGAATCATTAGTTCGTCACTCATTACTTTCAACATCGACAGAGAAATTCTGGCTTTAATGCATATTATTACTCATATGTGACAAACATCAAAGAGCAACAGCACTAGTTGTGTTGCTATAATCACTACAAAACACGAGTAAAGTATTCTATACATAGAACCATGATTTAACAATGATAAGAGGATGTTAGCGCCAACCGTTTTCCTTAAAGTCGATCGTCAGCCAACTCCTTTTACAAGAAAGGAAATAAAATGAAG
Source organism: Asteroscopus sphinx (assembly GCA_949699075.1). NCBI lineage: Eukaryota > Metazoa > Arthropoda > Insecta > Lepidoptera > Noctuidae > Asteroscopus > Asteroscopus sphinx. The sequence continues at coordinate 16,237,260 of OX453007.1, forward strand.
AATTTTTTTATTTCAGTCTCGGTACAGGCGAGAGAAAAAAACTAAAAATAACATATTACAATAAACTTAAAATTGACATGCCTGTACAAGACTAAAAAAGGCCCCCATCTCAGCATATGCTACAACACCGAAATGTTGCAGCGCTGGTTTTCGGATGAGTCCCGATAGTGAGGCCACGGGTAAATACGAGAAAATAAATATAATTACAGTAAACCTAAATTGTCTATTATTGTATATGAGACAAATGTGACAATTAGGTAATGCATTAAAAAAAAAAAAACATCATTTAACGTGTGACAAGCACGTTGGGCTCAGATTATTAATCTAACCTGCGTAAAAAAATTCGGTCAAGGTAATTCCCATTAAAAGTATGATGAACTACCATGTAGATATGTATATATTACTGTAGATTATTCTTTTTTTTTTAATTTAGTATAGAAGTAGGAGTTTTATTTGGTTACCATATACACAACTTACTTAAGAATAAACAAAATAAATAAAACAAAACTAAAAGCTACAAAAAATCCAAAAAATCCCCCGCATCGCTTTCTACCGGAGAAGATTATTCTATTATTTTATCGCATTTACACAAGCGAAGCGAAATCTAAAGATATAAATTGTGGAAAGAAATTCACTCAAGAGTAGAATTCGAAGTTCGAATACTGGAGGTCTACTCGTGTTTGACGAACGACAAACGAAGTACGAACTTTCGTTCCGACAGATACCTTAGCATTAAAGATAGGCACATAAAAAAGGCACAATAAAGATAGACTACGGTTCATAGTCGTATGAAATTGACCGGAGATCAGAGAAACAAACGTCAAAACACTATCGTATATACGATATGGAAACGATGGTTGAACGGAGTAGCAAGTTGTGCGAAGAATGAATGGTACGATTAATCGAATATCGTAAAACGCGAGTAGACCCCCTGCTCGTGAGCGATTTTTTTTCCACAATTTATATCCCTATCATTGTAGATTTATATGCTAGTAGTGAATGAAAAATTTCAGATCTCCATAATAATTGCATATGATGACTACCGAAACGCGCTCTACGAGTTATTGTATCCAGTTTGCCAATGACGATGTTCTGTCCGAAATTATTTTATAATAAATAAGGCACAGTTATCATATAAATTATTTATTTACGAACTAAATGCGCACAGATCGTGCAGTTATAAGAGATAGGTAACTGGTATGTTTGTACGGATTCCATGTCGGTTTTGGAAGAATCCACAAAAATATTGTTAAGATCAGAGGATTTAACGATTTAAATTGTGGAACTTCGCATGTTACGCATGCGTTAAAAATAATAAAATAATAAGAGGATTTGTTTAACTTCAAGTCAGCGTTTATATTAAGAATAAAACTACCGATTTTTAAATGACGAAAAAAAGGATATTTTATTTTATGTATACCACTCATAACTTTTTTGAGAGTAGTCCGATAAATGTAGTTTTAGACACTAAATATAGTTCTAGACACTACAACATAATGGTTTTAGCCACAAAAAAAAAACTTTTTAACTTAAAATTGAACCGACGAAAACGGAAACTGAAAAGCGAAAAATAAAATGAAGCTTTTTTAGTCTTTTCCTAACTAAACTAATGTAAATAACTAATTATGAGTCAACCAAACATGTTTGTTTCAATCAATGAAGATCATTAAATTACTTTAAATAAATAATAAAAACTACATAACATCAAATACAACGTGAAATTTTCAACGATAAACAATAACTTTCCAAAAATGCGTTTTCCGCTCGACCACTTGCAACTTGCACACACTTTGCTTGTTTGTTTGGCGCCGACTCATAATTAGTTATTTACATTAGTTAAGTTAGGAAAAGACTAAAAAAGCTTCATTTTATTTTTCGCTTTTCAGTTTCTGTTTTCGTCGGTTACATTTTTTGTTAAAAAGTTTTCTTCACCCTACTATCCCACTAATATTATAAATGTGAAAGTTTGTGAAGATGTTTGGATATTTGTTACTCAATCACGCTGTAAGAGCTAAACGGATTTGGATGAAATTTTGCATACAGATAGAACATAACCCAGATTAAAATATAGGCTATTCAATTTTATCCCGAGAAGATGAAAAGTTCCCGAGGGATGCGCGATAAAGGATATAGTACGCGGGCGAAGCCGCTGGCATATGCTAGTGTGGATATAAATCTATCAAATATCAATGTGCTTAGCAGTTCTTCTTTTGGCAAAAGTAAACGTGATGACGGTACGTGTGGTGCCGGACATAATGCATAATTCATACAGACATAACCCATAACGGAATTGCACCACCCTATCTTCTCTCATGGGTGTCGTAAAAGGGATTCACCAGAGGATGGACAGCGGCGTTCTCTGAGAATTTAACTAACCAACTGCGATCGCCAACCCGCTTGCCAAGCGTGGCGATTATGGCATATCCCCACCTTTGGAGGAGGCCTGTGTCCAGCAGTGGACGTCTTTCGGCTGAAATGATGAAACGTGATGAGTTAAATAGTTGATTCATTGCAGCCAGTTATGACAGAGTGCCAACCCATGATCTAACTATATATATTTACTACTAGATAAACGTTGGTTTTAGAGCAAAATATTCTATGCAATAAACAAAATGTTTGTCTCATTACCCTGCAAAAAGCCATCCTTTTTGTATCAGTGATGATTTTCACAAATTAATAACGAACTTAACGTAGCTTCTTCGTATCTGTACTGTAAGAGAATTTTTCCCTAAATACTTGATTTGGTATCATCAACAAATACAGTCTGGCAACCCTATCTCTTCTCATGGGTGTCGTAAACGGCGACTAAGGGATTCACCAGAGGATGGGCAGCAGCGTTCTCGGAGTATTTAAACAACCAACTGCGATCGCCAACCCAGGGAATACAGCCTGGGGATATGCCATAATCGCCACGCTTGGCGCCTGCCATATCATATCCCCCTCCCCTTCGGGGAGGCCTTTATCCAGCAGTGGACGTTTCTCGGCTGAAATGATGATGAACCGCATGTTAGCCATATTCTATTTTTGGTATGACTTATAATCTAACTGGAAATGTGTGTGTACAATATACCTCTACACCGTGTGGAATACAGGCGAAATTTTATGTGCGATGTTATGATAGTCTAAAATCGAATACGACTGAAAATCATATTACCGGTTTCAATACATATGAGTCGATGCAACTCCGATTTCACTTCCTCCACTTACTGCAATATTGCATGGAGGAGTTGAATTAGAATTCTTATTTTGGTTGAGTTAAGCGATGGCTGATGCTCGCGTCATGCTCGTGAACGGGTGCCGTCTGTCGTGACAGGTCAGCTCCTACATACTTACTACGGCAACTCTTTTTAGGTTTATACTGGGTTACGCAAATCACTCCTCCCATTCAGCCAATAGGATCTGGTGGACCTCGCTCCGATCAGGCGGGTGCTCGCGCTGGTGGTACCTACCTCAGCTCAGGTCTCTCGCCTCCAGATTCCAGGGCATTGATCCGGCTAGGAGGCTCGCCACCTCAAAGGAGATCGTACGATATCCCCGTATCACCCTGACGGCCATGGCACGCTGCGGCCTACGCAGCAGCGCGACGTTGCAGCGCGTCAGGGTGAGTCAAATGTACCTACAAATACCACACGCGTTAAATCTACCATACATCTATCTTAATGGGTGTATGTGTAAGACGTCAAACTTATAAGACGTTATACTTACATTTTATTTATTTTATTTTATTTAATACAATAAAGAAATAGGCGGAAATGCCTAGGTCTATGTCAATGATTTATGAACTTGTTGAAGCATTCCGAATCGGGCATCATTGCACACAAATATATTTTGTGAATCATCATTTTGGCAAGCAACAGCTGTCCATAACCGTGTCGGCATCATTGCTCATGCAAGGGCCGCGCAAACGAACAAGTGCTAATATTGAAGTGTAAACAGATGAAACGAACATCACGGAGAGTCTCGCGGACCACCTCTACCGCGTAGTTATACCTACTCATAGCGACAGAAATAACAACTAACATACCTAATACTGTATATAATGTTTACAATTAGTCCAGTCCTGTGCCACATTGTGGCATAATACTCCTCTTGCCAACTTGCACTTGCACCTGCCCATCTATTAATATTTTTTAATAAAAATAACTTTGCTCATAATTAAACTTTTGTGGAATGATTTAATCCTCACGTGTTATTGAATATGTATTGTTTATAGATTAATTCAGCCCTCAGGCTCGGTGGAGCGATGATATTGGCAAGGTAGCTGGTAGCAACTGGATGCGAGTAGCCGAGGATTGATGTCAGTGGCGTGCCATTGGAGAGGCCTATGTCCAGCAGTGAACTAATGTTGGATGATGATGATGATATATTATGACATATTTTTTGGTTATCTATCGATCATTGTGTGGTCTCTGAATATAAGCCTAAGACAAAATCAAAAATATGGTAGAATGTTCGTACCGTACACATAATTTAAAAAAAAAAATGTGTTCGTACAGCTGAGACGTACAGGAGTAAAATTGCTCTCGTACGCTCTGTCTAGGGATCTGCTGGCTTGCCTAGTACAAAAGGCGGAGAGGGTAGAAATAGCGACCGATGGATACTGCTGTGTGCCATGCTAGGTGCATTATCAACTCACTTAATGCACCTTCGATTTGTAAGCGTGGAAATGTGTTAATTTGCTGTTTTTGTAAAACAAGAAAATAAGAAGATAGTAGTAGAGGTCTTTATGAAGGAGCTCATCCGGGGAAGTACTACCACCGTACCTACTTCTGCCACCGAACAGTGATGCTTGCATTGCTGTGTTCCGGTGTGAAGGGGACGGGTGCTTGTGAAATTACAAATAGTAGTAGAGCTCTTTATGAAGGAGCTCGTCCTGAGAAGTACTAATACCACCGTACCTATTAACTTCTGCCGCCAAACAGTGATACTTGCATTGCTGTGTTCCGGTGTGAAGGGGACGGGTGTTTGTGAAATTACAAGTAGTAGTAGAGCTCTTTGTGAAGGAGCTTATCCGGGGAAGTACTAATACCACCGTACCTATTACCTTCTACCGCCAAACAGTGATGCTCGCATTGCTGTTTCGGTGTGAAGGGTGCCAGTGAAATTACAATCACATGAGACTTTCCATGATCATGTCACAATTTGGCGATCCGAATTGCACTACCATTTAGGCACAGCTATGGTGGTATTGCAGTTGTTATGGGCAAAGGTAACCGCTTAATATCAGGTGGGCTTTTAACTCGTTTCGCAATCCTATGATACAAAAAATGTGATGTGATGATGACAATTTTCTACTACATATTGTATTAGATATTTAAAAAAAATTACTTCCCTACTGAAAACCCTTTTTATTGGTCTGAGCTGAAAACGGATTAAATTTTCTTAACTTCTAATAGAACTAAAGAAAATCTTTAGTTCTGATTGAACTAAAGAAAATTTTATGACACACATAACATAACATCACGCCTGTATTTCCCCGAAGGGGTCGGCAGAGGTGTATAGAACACCCACATTTCGCCAGTTATGTTATAGTCCCATGTAATAGGGGGCGAGCATAGAAAATTTCTAAGTTTGAAACATCTTCAAGTACCTAGGTATAGGTAGGTAGGTATTTACCAGACCTGCTAGAATATGTTGTGAAAAATCGTCGTCACATCTCGTTCATTTTCTTAGCTGTGTTTAGGCGTTGCAACTTGATTAATGTTTTTGACATCTGAAGAAATGTTTTATATTGAGACATATTTTTTGTGGCTATACAAACCAATTTGTGAATAGCCGAGTCGAAGTTACGCGACCGTTTTTTTTTATTTTTTTTTATTCATGACCATGGATACATGTCCTTCAGTCGTAATCATTGAACATATTAACATTGTACTTATATCCTAGTAAAGTGATGGAAACTTTGCGTACTCTCAGCGGTGTTGCTTTGATGTATTTTCGTTTTCCCATAATTATCATATAATACTTGAAAGCAAAGATCGTCATGTTTCTTGACACATCCTTAACGCGTTTGTGCTATTAGTCCCATTTCTCTATACCTACCTATACCCGGAGTATTCTTTGTGATTAATTAATTTTTATCTGTTTTAACCTACTTAAATTGGAGCAGTGATACCTGCTTTCCCTTTGCATCATTTTGATTATTCGTTGCATTAAATCTCGTACCGAAGGTTTTGTTTATTATTTTCTACAAATGAGTAGCTAACAGATGGTCAGGCAGTGCCTACCAACAATGGAGGTTCATGGTCATACCCATACATGATGGTGTGGGTCAGCGCATTGCAAACAACCATATGTTGAATGATCCTAGTTAGTTAAGTAAACGTAATTGACCTCTAAATAACACGATTCTTTTACATGAACGTTATTTTATAATATTTTCTATTATTTAATGTCTGATTAAATATCTACGTGAAATAAAAACGAGACGAGTGTGTAATCTTAATTCTGCCTACGCAAGAAAATGTTGTATTTTTATTTTGATGTGTATCATTAGGTCTTTTGACGCAGGTAACGAGTTATTATATTTCAAATGTAAGTCTGAAAAAATCGCTATTTTTATTTTATACAGAATTTTATCATGAGCGACATAAATTTTATGGCCGTGAAATGGTCTCCGAAAAATGTGTTGCGTGGAAATTGTGCGTTGGCACGTATTCAAACCTGTCCATATCTCGATCGCACCCCCTTTGTGACTTGCGATGGTTTATCGAGTGAGTTAAACACCTGTCTAACGTAATTACCTCATAGTGTTTACAATGACAGATCATAATTGCCTTGCCTTGCTTGGATACCTGGATCGTGTTAATAAATACTCAGGTACAGAATAAACCTTGCTGTTAACTAGCTGGCGAAACAGGTGACTCATATAAAATTAGAGTACGTAGGTATTCGATTTTCCAAGAGAAACTATGTATAATATTGTATAGGTATGAAACTCAAGGAAAGCTTTTCTTATCATCACCTCTAACGTTTTCTAAAATACCTAACAGTTGATTACGATCAGCCGCTGAGTAACGTTTTTAATCAAAACAGTTGTAATACATAATCGGAAAGTTTTTATATGTTGGAATGTTATGAATTCGGTATTGTATAACGTTCAGGTGTATATGAGTCAATCGGTGGTGGCAGGTGTGGTGGCTCTCCATGGAGCGAGTGGGCCGACGCTAAAATAAAATGGCAACAGAAGCACCTAGCGAGCGTTACTCACGCAACAGAAGTCATCGCAGGCCAGAGCATTACTCATGCTGCTGCCGTGGGCAGCCGCGCTCCCACGCCATATCAAAATTTCATAGGTAGGTACGAACAGTTTTAGACGAAGTTCTACTGAAACACAATCTTAACAATCAGTCTGCGTGTGCGCGAGAGATCGCGTTTAAGACGCTAGTTATACATTGAGTGCTTATGACAAATATTTATTTGCATGTTCCTGCTCAATAATTTATAAATATTTCGATAAATGAAAACAACACAATTCATTGAAAATTAATGTCCAGTTTTTCCAACTTTTTTTTCATAACGTGAAAGGCCATGTCAGTTCATAAAACTTTAATTAATAAAAAAAAATGCCTGTTTACTATTCTTTAACTATTAAATGTTCAGCAATGAGTTCCTTGTCAACATTGTCAATGAATTGTGTAAGATTGTAACAAAAACAACACATTAATTATATTGTCAAGTAAGTATGTTCACTTTCATTCGGAGTTTCTATTTAAACTATCTTTGTTTATTTTTCCAATGTTTCACGATTACGATTTTGCTGAATCTTATCCCATCCGTTAGTTTCTAGACTGAGTGTTATTTTAAATTCAGGTATCTATTTTAGACGATTCGCTAACTGTGGTACTAAATTTAGAGTATACCATTAGTATGAATGTTACCGCGTACTAAATTTAAAAGCGTTCACAGACAAACTGGTATGTTGCGTGGGTTGTAAATAACTTCAAGAGTACTTAGCTATGCGAATGCGTCAGTAAGTTGGTGCATACCTATTGCAAAATGCAGTCTTTCTATGGTTTACGAGATGAACATTGATGGCAGTTGATGGATATGAGTAGGTAGGTACATTAGATGATGGACGTATACACGTGTTTCTGTAGTCCACTGGCAATTTGGCAAGTGACAAATCTTTACATTTGGCGCATAAAGTACCTATGTGTACTCTTTCAGCTAAGAAGGAAATAATAATTATCTCAATTTCTTACTTACCTAGTGAAAAGTATAATATTTGATTATTTAGAAACTTTAATTCAATTTATTCCAGTAGAAATCTTTGGTATCGTAACTCAAAAACAAGATTGTAAAAAAGTAATCTTTGTTAATATGCGCGCATTTTAATGGAAAAGTATAGGTACATTTATATATTCTTCTTCTTCTTTCTCCGAGCATTTTTCCAGTTATATTGGGGTTGGCTTACAGTCTTACCAGATGCGGCTGAAAATCAGGTAGGTATACTTATATAAAATGTGTAATAGAAATAACTGCTATTTTTCTCATTAGTATGAACAACTTATAACAATGGGACCAATCCAGAAATCGCGAAAAGAAACCAGCTATTACTATTTATTTTTATTAGCCTACATATTTTTTAATTTTTTTTATTAATTAAATCAATTAAAGTTACATAGCGATAACAAGCATATACCACACAAACCATCGCGGGTTTAACAGTGGTAGGTATACAGACACATCATCATCGGTAGATAACATACAAAGTTACATATATACCCACAGGTTTAAAATTAATTACAAGAAAGAAAGTGTTTTTTAAATACTTTTTTAGTTTTTAATATTTTTTGAGTTGCAGATTTCGATAGGTAGACCATTCAGTATTGATGGCAGCATGTATTCCCACGTCCTTGTTCCGTAAACATTATTATATTTAGGTGTCTTATATGTGGGTAAGTATGACAAACAGCGGAACGACTTTGGTCATTTTTTTTTATCTATGGTTACTAAATTATGGTGATTCTCGCTCAATACGCAAATGCGGACCTTGTCGAAGACATTCACAATCTGACAATGTTTGAGTAGACCAGTTTCATCATCTTCAAATTGTGATTTTATTGTTTTGGCTACAATTGTCAAGTTATGTGAACATAAATGTATGGAGAAGCTAATTTTTTCGTGATTTCAGGGTTGGTCCCATAGTAAAAGTTGTTCATAATGATGAGTACCCCTTAAGAGGTTTTCAGTTATTACAATTGCATATTGTACCTATATAATATAATTTTATATAACGTGGAGATGAATCACGTACAGAGTACCTATCACGTTCGCTGACCGTACACAAAAAATCAATCAAATCCAGATAATAGTTTAGCCACAGAAAATTATTTTCATTTTATATATTTTGTATGTAGGACCATTTTATATAGGCAAAGATCGTTAGTTCAAAGACCTGTGCGAATCCGTTTGATTTTAAACTCGCTTTCTCAACGATTACAGATGATTACAAATTGTGTTACTTACTTATTATTTCGATATTAGTTTTTTTTTTTTAATACATATTCTATAAGTAAACAACTTATTTATGTGTTTAAAATGCTTGTATAGACTAAATATAACCGTGTTTTCATTTAATGTCGTATATTCATCTCCACGTTGTATAGGTACCATTACACCCAATACTTATACCAAAAAAAAGAAAAGGTAGTCTCTGGAATCACGAAAAATATACATTAGTTCCAGACATTTTGATAGTGTTGGCATACTGCCGTATTATATCCAATGGATGAGCTGAGAGAATGGTTTTTTAATTTCATTACAATATTAATATGTTTAAAGATAAGATGTTTGAATTCTAACTAACTAATTACTATTCTTTTTTATTTACTGAAAGTGGAGTAATAATTTAATATTATTCAGGAATACAAAAATACGAGTATTTGCAATTTTTTTGTACAACTTTCTCTTTTAATGTTGGAACTATAATTTATTATGCGCGGACGCATAAATTTCTTTCAGCAAACTATAATAATAACAACCTACTTGGCAGATGCAGTGTTACAAACGAAAAAGCATTACAGATTACAACATACACTATTTTCAAGATCAAACATCAGATTCATTAAAAAGAAAAAAGTTTTATGCACCACCTACCTACCTTTAGAATAAGACTTTCGCATAAAGTTGGCACGTGAAAATGTCGCACAATCTTTTAAATTACTTTTTATTTATAAACCACATTTTATAATAAGATGTCCTGTGTATTTTGTACGTAACATCATCGCTTCTAATATCGCCAAGGTGAAATTGACAATTTATTAAATTCTAAGGCAAGAGTTAAAAGTTAGATTTTTTCTAAACATGTTAGTCTTCTTCTTCTTCATGTCGACATGAGCTACATAATAATAACAGCTCATGTCGTGGGGAAAAGATTAGCCAGTCAGCAGGTTGATAGCGGGGCTGACGGCCCAGAGTGCGCCGGACGATCATTTAAATATCGTCACTCGTGGAGGCTCTTTTAATGCACCCCATGTTAGTAAAATCAATTAATTGTAAAGAAACTACATTATGTATTGTCATGTAATAGAATTAATGTATGTTGTATTATGTACAATCAACTCAGCCTATCGCAGTCCACTGCTGGACATAGGCCTCTCCCAAATTGCGCCACAACGCTCGGTTCTCTGTATTATGTACGACTTTGTACATTTACGGCCAAAATTAATATCCAATCTATCCAAGATTGACCCTACTAGAGATAGAAATTTGACATATTTTGTATGGAGCTTATGTCAAATTCCTATCTCCAGTAAGACAAATCGTGGATAGATTGGATATTAATTTTGGCCGTTAATACAGTTTACAGCACGGAATACTTTATATTCATTTCCTCTATGGTTTACAGTTACACACTAACACAGTGGATTACAGTTTTCTTTGAAAGATAAAATCCGTAACGAGATTATCCGGAAAAGAACTGGAGTGACTGACATAGCTTGTTTGTAGGATACTGATCCTACAAACACCTACCAGAGGATGGGCAGCAGCGTTCTCTGAGTATTTAACCAACCAACTGCGATCGCCAACCCGCCTGCCAAGCGTGGCGATTATAGCATATCCCCTTAATTGGGGGAGGCCTATGTCCAGTAGTGTACGTCTTTCGGCTGTAATGATGATCCTACAAACAAGCAAGCAAGTAAGCAGAAGTGGCAGCGGGCTGGCCATGTCTGTCGAAAGACCAATGGCCACTGGAGCAGACGAGTCCTTGAGTGGAGACGGCGAAACGGCAAACGCAGAGTAGGGGGCCCTCCACCAGGTGGACAGACGACCTGAAGAAGGTGTCTGGGGGGGACTGGATGCGGAAGGCAGAGGACCGAGTGTTGTGGCGGATCTTGGGAGAGGCCTATGTCCAGCAGTGGACTGCGATAAGCTGGGTTGAAAAAACATTTAACTGTAGAATGATGTTGACTGTTTACGACTTCAATTTATGTGTTTACAAGTCATCAGAAACCCACCTCAATAATTCGCTTTGTGTGAAGACGTTGCTGTGCACCGCTAGTGAAACTATTTTTGTCTCCTGATCTACAAGAATAGAATGTTCAGCATCAACCATTTCCTGCCTGTTGCAACCTATATAGGATTACAAGTTAATTTTAATGTCCATTAAAGAGATTAGTTTTTAATGTTATTTATGGTTTTAATTAATATTGGGGAGTCGAAATTATCTTTGTTTTATTTTGCGGGAATGCGATAACATAATAGGAGAGCATTAGCCGACTTTTAGCATTCTCAGTTATAATGGGAGTAGAAAAAGAAAATAAAAAGCTTGTTTCCTGCATCGTCTGAAAAGCGTTGCGCGGACGCACCATGGGACGTGCCTACCGACCGACTCTATTTCGGTCGACAGAATGCGCGGGCGGTGGCCTGCCACTGGAGTCCGATCGTTTCTCGGAAAATCCAGATTATAGCACACATCGCGTAATTTGGTAAGAGCACCGTCTAATATAATTAAAACTTCAGTAAAATTATGTGTACATAACACTTTCGATGTTAAAAAACGGATTCACCAACATAATTAAAATGTTATTTGCTTGTAGTAGATATAGTTACTTATTTATCATCATCATCAGTAATTATTGTATACCTACAAAAGTAAATATGGAAATAAACCAATTCTTCCACTAATCCAACCGCCTAAACATGGATTGTGTAATCGAGCATGTTATTCTCCCGTTTTGGTCGACCCAATCTATTTCAGTCGAAATAGACCACGCAATAAAACGGAATAGCTCTCAATCCACCCGGAATTTTCCGATGTTGTAATCATAACATAATCTTATAAATCCATAGATTTCTTTCAGGGGGACGTCATGGAAAGTTCTTAGGTTTGTTTGACTGCGGTCCACCAGCCCAGACGGGTTCATTGACAGCACCTGGGTGACGCAGCTGGATGCCTGCCGAGTGCGTCATCTCCAAAATTCGACTTAACCATTAGAGACGAATAGCTGAACTATTTGCGTTGGAAGCCGAGCCAACAATAAGTTACCTACTCACATAGATGATTTAATTGTGAACGCCATCGCAGGTACAGTGCCTAAGACATCCATCATGGTATAATAATATGTTTCACCAGGTAGTCTCTTTCCATGACAGCTAGGTCACGTGATTTCCCCACATCTACGTCATCGGCTGTGGAGCCAATAGAGGGCTGTTAGCGTGACACTTTTCAGTTTGATGTGCTGCCACTAAGTATAAATAAATTACCCGAGAAAAATGCATTTTTTCACTTACTTGCTTCTAAAGAAGCACTAACTGGCTTGATGTAAACACAGGTAATGAAAAAAAAATGATGATGATGATCATGATGTTATTAAGAAAATAATATCATTTATTTTTAAATACAATGATAGGCCTTTGTTTCCGTTCATGACAACAGCGGCCAATGCCCTTCTGTTTCATTTAAAAATAAAAGGAGTTTGGTAAGAAAAAATATACACAAGAAGATACAGAGAAAGTTATACAAGACATCGTTTGTTTTATTTACGCATTTACGAACGTATCTTCATATTTCCTACCTTGTACTATTACGTGAGTACCTATGTATTTGGTTACTTAATCAGACCCACTGTAATAATATTCATATATACGGTCATTCAGTAGTTGCATACTGGTTCAAGTATCTGCACTCATGTAATCCTCATTGTGCAATAATGGAATACCTAATTGTATTGGACAATTAATCATGCATCAACAAACAATCCTTTGAATTCTTGGCTCTCTTGATTGGTTTTGAGTGGTTTTTATATGATTATAAATAAGAACGAGAGACCGCATTCTACCATTTATTTGATGAGAACAAGCTTATGTAATATCAGAATCAGCAAAAAGTTTTCATTTCACCATTCCTGCTGTTCATCACCAAAAAGAATAAGTCACAAGGTGGTACAACTAGGTACGTACATTTTGCTAGATAAGTATGGCTCAGTCTAACGAACCACCAGATCTAGTAAAATTTTACAGCAAAAAATCACTTTATATTGCCAAAAATAATAAATGATCACCAAATTAAATCCCCATTATAGCGTGATATTAGAACCAATTTTTTTACAACTTGTGATCCTACTTGAAGCAACCAACTCCAAATTATGATTATGAGTTTCTTAATAGACAAAGTCGGAGCCTAGCTCCACGGGGCTAAAAGGTTTAAAAAAATACCCTAAACCAACCAACCTAACCTGTCTGAGTCGGGGTGCCCCAAGTTTGCTCATTCAAATTTGGTGACCAATTTACTAAATTTGGTGATTGGTATATATTTTAGGTAATAGAGGTTATGGTCACAAAATTCTTTTTGGTGGTCATTATAATTATCTCCGATAACTATCTAAACTGACAAGTAGGTATTAACATTTATAAATACTTGAAATATGATTGTTTATAAATTTGTTCAGGGATACCTAATGTTAAAACGTGAATTGTAATAAAAATAAGTCTATTGCATTTTGTTTATAATCTTATTCAATTGCCACTATCATAAAGCTAAGTACCTAAGTTAGATTTATACAATATGCCCCTGTCTTGTAGTAATAAAACTTTAAGGGTGGTAAATACACTCAATTTTATCGGTAAAAACATCCCACTTGCGGGGCCCAATTCCAACACCCCCAAAGATAGAGCAATTTTAGTATTTGACTTATCTGCATAATCATAACAATCATAACTTAAGTTCTAAGTCACACAGAGGTGTAAATTTAATGTCATTTGAAACATTATAGCCATACACATACACCAGCAAAAAAATATTCAATTGTCATGCAAAACTTGAGTTACTTTTGTAATAAATCATGAAAGTGAAATTTTAAACATAATTTTATACGTTATTTTTATATTTTCTAAAATATTACAAAAACTCTGAGAGTATTTTTTTTCCTTTTATGCGTTTTTTTTGTTAGTTTTTAAGGTGTTCTACACATTATTAAAAAAAAAATGCGTAATATTAAGGGGCTCGTGGCTAAGTAGCAAGCGTGTGGATTGTACGATCTGCAAGGTTAAGCTGCACTAACCGCGGTCAGTCTGTGGATGGGTGACCGTTTCGTTACACATCGAGACCTATTCGTGCCTCGGAGAGCACGTAAAGCCGTCGGTCCTGCGCCTGGGAATAGAGAGTGCACCTGTGTTTGCGCACACACTTGTGCACTATAATATGTCCCGCGCAGATGGTTAGTCTCCATTGAGATTTGCCGCCGTGACTGAAATTCGGCCTGGAGGACATTATCATTATTATTAAAAAAATACCTACAGCTTTATCTTCAGAGTTATTGTCGAGGTGTACATTTAATGTAATTTGAAACATTATAGCATACACTAGCTAAAAAATATTCAACTGTCATGCAAAACTTAAGTTACTTTTGTAATAAATCATGAAAGTGAACTTTTAAACATAATTTTATACGTTATTTTTACATTTTCTAAAATATTACAAAAAACTCTGAGAGTATTTTTTTCCATTTATGCGTTTTTTTGCTAGTTTTTGAGTTGTTCTGCATATTATTAATAAAAATCCTACAGCTTTATCTTCTGAGTAATTGTCGCTTGAAAAAGGCCCCGCGCACGCCCTTCATTACAAAAATACATAAGACTAATCTTTACCAAAAAAAAACGATAAAATCCCACAAATGGGACGTTTTTATTGATAAAATTAAATTTATTTACCGCACCAAGGTTTTTATTACTACAAACCGGGACATTTAGAATATATCATAAAGTATTATACTGCAGTAGCAGTATAGGTACAACGTAGATCGATCTATGAAACTACACTTTCAGTTAAACCAAAACACAGAACACAATAATTTTCGAAACTGAAAAGCTACCAATTTTAAGGGCCTATTTCACCACCCCATGATAAGTCCTGGTTAAATTATCTGGCAAATAATTTCATAAAATGTTGTTCTATTTTCGGTTTTATCTAGCAGATAGTGCATAATTACAAGCCCTAGATGACTTGTTTCACAACGTCTAATTCATCATCATCATTTCAGCCGAACGAAGTCCACTGCTGGACAAAGGCCTCCCCCAAAAAGGGGGGATATGCCATAATCACCACGCTTGGAAGGCGGGTTGGCGGTCGCAGTTGGTTGGTTAAATACTCAGAGAACGCTGCTGCCCATCCTCTGGTGAATCCCTTAGTCGCCTTTTACGACACCTATGAGAAAATATAGGGTGGTGCAATTCTTTACGTCCGGCACCACACGGAACGTCTAATTAATTATAAATAATGTCTATGAAATTATCTGCCAGATAAGTTAACTGGAATTTATCAGGAGGTGGTGAAACAGGCCTTAAGTTTTTTAAGTCCCGAGTTTACTTAAAAATTTCCAAGGTGATCTTTCTGATTCAACGAAACAGAAGAATGGGGATTATGCTGAAATCAATATTTTATGCATGTATCGTATCGCAAGCATAAACATCTTACTCAACCGATTCCCAAAATACTCTGAACCTAACATATAAATGGTTTCTGGATCACCGCCTAAAATAATTTAAACTGAAAACAAAGCAACGCTGAAAGATCCAAATGATGCTGTATTTAAAAGAATGTACGTGCCTTGTTTTTGACTGCCTCGTTGGTCTAGTGGTTGCAAACGCGACTGCTGAGCGTGGAGTCCTGGGTTCGATTCCCGGGTCGGGCAAAGTGTTGTTGGGTTTTTTCATTAGGAAATTCTCAGTAGCAGCCCGGAGTTTGGACTTGTGCCCGGTTAATGGCAATAGGCTCGCCCCCTATTACATGGGACTATAACATAACTGGCGAAATGTGGGTGTACTATTACACCTCTGCCTACCCCTTCGGGGAAATACAGGCGTGATGTTATGTTATGTTATGTTATGTTGTTTTTGCCTATTATGTCACTTTTCCTTAATTAGATTGATTCTTATCTTATCAAAGTGGCAGGAAAAATATAAAATATTTAGGTCTGCGGGAAAAACAATTGCTGGATGAGATTAGCCGACGATCGAGGTCAGTAGTTTGCTATTAAGAGGTATTTATACAGCCTTGTGGACTGTTAAGCTGGGTCCATACAACGCCAGTTATAATTATGCTAATCCTATCGTCACTCACTTTATCTCGCGTTTATGGATTACTCCAAAGCGTTTGACAGCTTAACCCACGCAGCCATATTTGAATCCCTAGATAGTCAAGAAATAAACCACACCTACATTCATATCTTGCAAAAAGTATACCTAAACAGCACGGCTGCCATACAAATACACGCCACTGGGTCGTCATTTCCAGTCCAGAAAGTGGTCAAACAGGGAGATCCGTTGTCTCCTAAACTTTTTACAGCCACGTTGGAAGAAGTGTTCCAGAAACTAAATGCAGAATGGAGAGACAAGGGTATCGTCGTCGGGGAAAAGAGATTAACAAATCTCCGATTCGCCGACGACATTGTTCTTTTTTCTTCTTCGGCAGCTGAGCTTAATCTTATGCTCGAACAACTGAGCCAGGCAAGCCTCAGGGTCAGACTTGCGATGAACATGTCGAAGACCAAGATAATGACCAACAGCACTTTGCGTAGCATAGAAATTGGGGGTGTGGGGGTTGA